>OX941096.1:19676069-21124103 GCA_954870635.1 Arctium minus | reverse complement strand
TAGAAGTTCTTAGTAGTATCATCTTTTCATCAACTACCTTGAATCCAGGAGCAAGAATAATGCATTCTGAGTCAGTGAATAATATACTATGCTTTTTGTCACAAACCTGTGATACACATAACAGGTTGTACCTTAACTGCTCAACATAGTAAACATCTTCAAAGGTCATCTTACCTTTTGTTACATCACCCTTACCACTAATCTTACCTCCATCTGGAGTATTACCAAAGGTAACATGCCCTCTATCAATTTTCTTGAAATTCTTGAGGCAAGCCGTGTTCCCTGTCATGTGCCTAGAGCAACCACTATCAACATGCCAAATGCTCTTTCTATTGAGTTGTTGGTTGCCTTACACATAAGATAAATCAATTAGTATTGACTGGGAACCCAAGCCAAAGTGGTATTGGGCCTCCCTTTCTCATCAAAGTACTTACACTCCTTTTTGATGAGATTTTTAAATATAGAATACTCTTTACTGGAGTACTTTGTCAAAATGATTGGTCTAGAAGCACAAACATTAGAAGCAGTACTAATTTTAGAAGTACTAACAGAGTTAGCAGCACTAACAGGTTTAGCAGTACTAACCTTGTTAGAAGCATTAACAGAGTTAGCAGTATTAACATCTGAAAAAGTACTAACAATGTTAGCTTTAGAAGTACTAATACTCTCAGCAGCACTAACATTGATAGCAGCAGTATTGCTTCTGGCAGCACTATCTTTGTCAGCAACACTATTTGTGGTAGCAGTACTAACAGTTTTAGTGCTTTTGGGAACCCACATCTTGACACTCTCTTTTACAGTCTTTTTCTTCATGTGGCTTTTGGATTTAACAGGTTTCTTAGCCACATGGTTCCTTTCAACCTTCCTATAACCAAAGGGTTTTTGCACAGATCTTTGAAAATTTATCCTTTGGTTAATAGGATTAAAATAACAGTGCTTGGCAAGATGGTTCATTTTGCCACATATGAAACAAGGTTTTGGTCTGATGATTCTACTCAGATCAACTCCTTGTTTCTGAGCCTACTGATTATTCCAATTTCTTTTATTTCCCCTCCTTTTATCATGTTTTAGGGGCTCAGATTTATTACCTGCACACTGTTTGCAAGGAACAGGATTCACAACAGTAGTCAGCTTGTAATGGACCTTTTTAGACTTTCCATCAGTCTTCTCTACACCATCAGATTTGACCCAATCCCTTCCACCACCCACATTGGTAAGAATGTTATTTTCTAAGGGAATCTCACCACTCACAGTATTATCCTTACTCTTACCAGCTTCTTTCTCAGTCTTGTCCTCAACAACTACTTCATCTAAAGGATCTATCTTAGTGGCTCCCTCATGCAAGTCCTTCCTATCCTTGGTCTCTAGCAAGTCTGATTGAGGAGGGATGTAGTTGTTGTTGTATGGTGGTGGTGTGGAATTATACCCAACTCATGGTTTAAGCTTATCATGAATTTGGACCTTTAGAATTGTATCCATGGCTTTAGAAGCATATGAAAACTTTTCCACATCTAGCTTAACCTTGGCTAGCTCTCCTCTCAACTTTTCATTCTCCTCTATAGACTTTGTCAGTTGGATTTCTAAATCATTCTTCTCCCACTTCCAGTAATTTGTATCGTATGTGTGTTGAAGTTCATTGGCTTGGAAACCTTTAATTTGTTCCTCAAACCTCTCAACAATTTTCACATAGTATTTTCTATCCTTTTCTAACCTCTTAAGGTCATCACTCATACTCTGGTTGTGATCCCTGTACCTTTTAACAGTGTCTATGCAAGTTTGAGAACAGAGATTAGAAATTACCTCAGTTGGGAGATTAGATACCTCTGCCATGAGAGCTTGATTTTGAATGGCCTCTTCTGCTTGATCACTCCAGTCAAACCCCATTCCTTGTTGAGAAACAAGAGCTTGAGCAGAGTTTCTGTTCTTGTTGAAGGTTCCAGTCTGATCTTGTTGGTGGTTGTTGTGAGACACTCCACTTCTGCATTCCCTGGCAAAGTGTCCCTTCATATGACACTTGTACACTCCACCTTTGACTTATCGAAACCTGCTCCATCTTCTCTTCTTTGGGAGAAGTTGTTCCTCCCAATCCTCTTGATGAACTTCTTCACTCTCATAAAAAGCATGGCCATCTACCATTTAATATCCATCTCTTCAAGATCATCATGATGAAGTTGTTCCAAGTCATCATTGATTAAAGAAGAGTTACCATGAATGGAAAGAAAAGCTTCAAAAACAGATTCATTGCCTTTTTCTTGATTTACTCCACTGGCAGCATTAACTGATTCAGGGTTAGCAGTAGAATCAGTTGATGCTGATAGGAGTGCAGCATTATGAACATATCCAGTAGGCTTCTTCTTTGCTTCCACTTCAGATTCAAACACTCTCAGATCATTGTACAGATCATCCAGTTCCTTTTCATCCAATTGGTCATTCTGTCTGAATGAAACAGTGTACATGGTCCATTCATCTCCAAGAGATCTGAGGAACTTTCGGTTGACATCATCTTGTTCCATCTGGACTCCAACAGTAGCCAACTCACCAATTAGCTTATTGAATCTATCAAAAGTTTGAGTCATAGACTCATTCTTTGAAGATGTAAAATTCTCATATTGCTGCTTGAGAATATCCCTTTGATTCCTCTTAGTGCTCTTGGTGCCAGCAAATCTCTTTTCTAAAGCATTCCATAGAATCTGAGCATAAGTGCAGTGGTGAAACTAATGTTGATACTCATTAGGAATGGCCAAAAGCAGGGTGCTTAAGGCTTTCATCTCCAATTGTCTCACTTTCTTCTCAGCATCAGTTTTTGGAGGTGGTCTTTGAGAGTCCAAGAATCTAAGAATCCTAGAGAGAGAAAGTAGAGAGAGAGAACTATTGAAGCGCAAAGTATGAAATCAGATTAAAGTGCGTAAGTTTCTTACACAAGACAAAGACCAAATGGACTTAAATACCCTTGGTCAGAAACAACACAGATAAGACTCTAAACACAGTAATTGACCAAGACCTATAAATACAATGATTACTATAAAATCAGACCTAACAATCTTCCCCTTAGTAATCATTGGCGCTTCGATCTTCAAAAATAATCTTCTAAATCAGCACGGACCATAAAAGCGACTTTGTGAAGCTTTCTGACTTTTAGGAAAAAATTTCATCTCAGCAACTTTCAGATAATGTTGTCTTTACTGTCCTGAGCTCTAGACGATATATCTCTTTTGAATGATCTTGAATGAACTGCGGTCTTCGGAGCAGAAACATCAAAAGAATTTATTGTAGCTGAGAGAATAGAATCTTTGAGCGAATCTTGATCAGCAGATAAACATTTGAGCTCTTTGTCTCTTTAACTTCTCCTTGACTTCTCCCCCTCATGACCTTGATGATCTGGATCAACTTGGTCATGCAAATGTTGGAGACGAGACAACTTAAGATCTGCAAAGTCAAAGAAACAGAGAAAACAGGGAAGATTTGCGCGTCACGTTAGATGCGCAAACCAAGGTTTGCTTTTCATGAAGGAAGCGCAAAACGAGGTTAGCGTGTCATGCTTGATGCGCAAAGCTGACTTAGACACAGACAAATGTTACATTTTTAAGCTCTTTGACTCCCCCTACACAAATGCACTAGATATGACAATTCAAATTAGCATTCATATAAAGAAAATCAGATACTCCCCCTCAAAACTAGATATAATCTTTGAAAAATATTCTCTTTGTTCACTCCCCCTTGAATAATGCATAAACCCATTAAAATATATTTATGAGAACACAATGATCAAAAATTAATGTAGAAAGAAAAATATACTGAATGTAAATTTTGAAACGACTAAACATATAAAATTTTAAACACTAAACAAATTAAATTCTACAGAGTAAAATTTTACAAATTTATCAATCATTTGAAATCAAACATATGTTGTAGGATACAAGAACAAGTTTCATTGCATATAAAGTTAAGACATGTTCAGTTTCAAAAACTTCCAGCAATCTATTCAGTATGCTCACATGTGAATCTTCGATTAGCTTCAAGAAAATGAAATTCTAAAAATATTATAGAGAACTTTGCATGTACTCACAATAAGCCATCAAGAATTAAGATATTCATAAATTTACAGATTTATCGCAACTCAAACATACCACCAAGTATCATGAGATGTGTGCTCATTGGCATCTTTTAGCATTGTGCACATTGGCATCTTAACATGAGTGTGCTCTTTGGCATCTTTTAAGCGCGTGCACTTTGGCATCTTTTAATCAGAGAGTTCATTAAGTAAAGAACATGCCGTAAACGTAACTTTCTATCTGACCCTGTTGCAGGATTTGGGTCAGCCACTCCTAGAGCAGTTGGCCTTAGGGGACTAGGTGTCAAGTACCCCTTGGAACTTACTTTCCCGGATCAGAAAGGCTACATCGACATATCCTAAACCCATTCATACCAGTAAAACATGACTTTCGATCTGATTCTATAGAAGGATTTCTGTTCGATCACTCCCAGACCAAATGATCTTAGGGGAACAGATGTCGAGCATCCCACGAAACTTACTTTCCAAAACCAGAAAGGTCACAGGTACAAACTTTTAAACCCAGAGATTTCTGTATTTTAAGAATTTATTATTCATCTCAATCACTCAGATCAACGTCTAAATGCTTAGCCCATATTTTCATTCCGATCTATAATTCTGATCATTTAGATAGTCTAAGCAAAGTAAACTATAAAAATTCAGACTCACGTATCTTTAAAGCAGTATTAAAAGCTACAAACAAGTTGCTGACTTTTTGACTTTTGTAAGAATTGAAGTTTGAACATATAAAACTTTAATATAAACAAATAACTTGTATAAGATCCTAGACATACATTTTATTCAAAAGAAGGAAAATCTGTAAAATTTTACTTTATAGATTAAAATTTGTAAAGATTTATATTTTTAAACTCAATATGCCGATATTAAAAATTTTCATTAAAGACAAAATGTAAAGAATTCGGCAAATTGATATTTAGTTGGAACAAAATAAATTAAATTATTTCATCTTTCATATTAAAGAAAATAAATTTGTGTCTCATATTAAATGAAAATTTTGGGTAATACAAATTCATGAGATAGATAAACAAACTCAGATTCTTGAAACATTGAGAAAAACTAGAATACCATCATTATCAGAGATAAATGCAGCAGAATTAAAAATTGATGTACTCATAGTATCTCATTAAGTCAGAAGCTTAATCATTGAAGAATGAGTTATAAACTGTTGTGTTTACAAGTCGATGTCTATGAAGTACGGGTCCTGAGCTGAAGTACTCAGAAGCCAATGTTCTATTACTCCCCCTTAACATGTGATGCCTGCAACTTTGAATCAGATAAAGATTTGGGTACCCACTTGTATTTGGGCCCATGTTTGTTAGTTGCAGTTCGTATGGGGAAAGAATAAGCAGAATTGACATTTAAAGCACGAGGAATATGATCAGAGAAATAATCACAACTATCAGAAGATAAATCATGATCATCTGAACTAGAATCAGAAGACGAATATGAGACATTTTTTGAAATTTGAAACATTTGCTTTATAGAGTATTTTGAAACTTTATTACAAACAGCAAATGAATCACTATTATAAAATTTGTCTACATATACATCTCCATCTCCATCAAACATAGAATCAGTAGATTTCAGCTTCGCATTCCAGATCTGCTTCTTTGATCGAGCACTCAAAGCCCTATCTGTTAGAATTATATCAGAAGAATTAGAACAGTCAGAAATAACTTTATCTTGTTTCTTCGACTTCTTTGACCGTCTTATTTTACGCTTAGGTTTATAATATTGATCATTGAGCATAAAAGAATCATCAAGAATTTTAGACTTAATATTTAAATCAGAAGAAATAAATTTATCTAAGCAACCAATCTGGTCAACTAATAAATCTGAATTTGCCTCGGAGTCTGAATTATTTTGAGAAAAGATTTTAAATTTTGAAATTTCCTTTTTATTTTCCTTAAAATCAGAAGATAGGCTAGAAATAGAATCCGATTTTTGAGAAAATAATTTTTCTTCAAGACTTGACGTCATGAAAGAAAGAAAAATATCAGATTCAATTTTCTTCAAAATATTTTGATCTTCTATCTGATCTTCAAGATCTATTATTTTTCCTTCTAATATTAACGGAGGAGTATATTTCTTCGAATCATAAATGATTGGAGAAATATTTTCTTTATCAGAATCAGGTGCATAAGGAGCAATAAAATCATCAGACAATGAAAATTTGATAGAAGATATATCATTTAAAACTTTTCTTCCTCTTCTTGATTTTTCAGGAAAATATTTTGCATTTTCAGACGTATAAACAAAAGTAATTTCATTTTTCTTGTTATTTATCCTTTTCTCATTTTCAAGATCTAACACTTCCTTTTCACTAGTCCAATGAAATTTGAACTATGGACCATAATGTGCAAGAGTTAGATAGTCATATTTATATAAGGTAGGAATTTCGTCTATCACTTTGTTTAAACAATGAGGATTGTCAAAACCAAGTCCCCATCTTTGTTTTAAAGCTTCTTCACTCCTCGGCTTGTTCATAAAAATTGTTTGTTCAGATTGGTTCCTACGATAAAGCCTTTCTTCTAACTTATTTATTTTATCCGAAAATTCATCTTTTAAAGTAGTCATTTTAGTCAAAGACTCAAGATATGTCTTATTTGAATTTTCCAAATCATCCAATTTCTTTTGAAAGATGTCTTTAGTATTTTCTAAAATTGATTTTTCATCTTTCAAGGAAATTTTCAGTTTGTCAATCAAATCTGACTTTTCAGAATTTAGATTCTTTTCAAATATTAACTTAGAACGCAAATCAGATAAATCATTTATCAAGATATCAAACTGAGAGGTAATAAAATTGTAATCAAATTCAGAATATACCCCATCCTCATCTGTATCAGAATCGTCAGACTGATCAACTCCGACTAAGCATATCTGAGCGATCTCTACATTTCCTGCTTCGTCGTCAGAATGATCCAGCCAGAATTCTTCTTCGGCCAGCAAAGCAGTTTCGTTCTCTCTCTTTTCTGCTAGTTCCATTTTCTTCCTGTAGTAAGCAGAGTCCCTAACCTTCTTAGCTCGACACTCCTTTGAGTAATGGCCCGGCTTTCCACAGTTATAAGAAGATGCAGTCTTAGACTCGGGCACTTTGACTGTAGAAGCAGAACTGAAGCGTGAAGAGTTGGAACCCAATCTCGGTTGGAACTTCTTCTGATAGTGCTGAGAAAGAAGGATCATCGCTTTCTGTAATGCCTCGCCATCATCTTCAGTTGATCCGGTGTAAGCATTTTCAGACAATGCTTGTTCAGATAATTGCTTCGTGAGGAGAGCAACCGGATCTACTAATTTCTTCTTTTTCTCATGTTTGACCTTCTTCTCTAACACCAAACTCTCATCAGTAAGAAAAATCTCAAACAGCTCTTGAATCTGCATTGTTGATATTCTGACATCATTCCTTAATCTGTGGCATGATTTATTCCACTCAGACTGAAGAGCATTAAGGAATTTCAGATTCGTCTCAAGAGCAGTCTTTTCCACTTTAATCTTTCTGAGATCATTAATCACAGTGCAAAACCGGTCAAAAGTCACCTTCAGAGATTCATTGTCCTTTGCCTTAAATTCCTCAAAGTTATTCATGAAGCGTGTTTGGCGTATTTGAGTAGCAACTGATGACCCAAGCATGATCTTTTCTAATTGAGTCCACATCATGTTTGGATTGTGTTTGAAACAATCAATTCGATTGTAGATTGAGTTAGGCAGAGCTAGCATCAAATTGGACTTAGCTTCTCTATCGGCTTTTTCGCGTTTGATTTCATCAGCAGTCAAAGGAATATCATTTTTTGGTCTGATGAATGGTCCTTCAGAAAACGACTTCATCATATTTTCTCCATTTGTCTGACGCTCAATGAAATTTATGAACCTATCTTGCCACTGTGTAAACTCATATTTGTTGATTAAGACTGGTGGACGAGTATCTGTTCCCAATTGCATCATCAGATCATTTGAGTAGAACCTAGCTTGGAAAGCAAACTTGGCAGAATCCATTGCTGATGTACTAGAAAATCAAAAATCAGATTGAATTGAAAAAAAAATCGAAAAATATTAAAAATTGAAAATTTGAAAAACACTTGTTATGACACAAAGTTTAAAAAAAATAAAGATGACACACTAAAAAAAAAATTCCAGTAGTTTTTTTTTTTTTAAACTAAGTCAGGGAGACGCGCAAAGAGAAGATTTGCGGATGTAGACTGACGCGCAAAGAAGGCTTTGTGTATGTAGGCAGAAACGCAAACTAGAGCTTTACGTGTTGAACGTGATACGCAAACTAGAACTTTGCGGGTGAAGACTGAAACGCAAAGAAGGCTTTGCGTGTGAAAGCAGAAGCGCAAACTTCACTTTGCGTGTGTAGAGGGAAACGCAAACTGACTTTGCGTGTCCTTGATGATCCGAGAAACTGAAAAATTTACTAACAGACGAAATTAGACCACAATGAATGAAACGCAAAGTAGCATGAATGAAATGCAAAGTACTACGAATGAGGCGCAAAGCATCATGAATGAAGCGCAAAGTATATGAATGATGCGCAAACTTCACAAAACACACAATTCACGCAATATCAACTACAATTATGAAATTTATCCAAGAAAATCACATACTGATTTTCGAAAACACAATTATAACACAATTCAACCAACAATTTCGATTAAAAACACTAATTCTTAAATCTTGAAAGAACAGAACACGAATACGAGTTTTTCCAGTAAACACATAATCGCAAAATTGATGATCAAATCAAGGTTTTTATGCAAAATTATAGGAAACAACAGTGATCGATTATCAAAAACGAGTCTAACAAGATCAAAAACAACACAATTCGATCACAAACAGATCCAAATTTTATGAGAAATCAAGAAAACGAGATTTTCTTGAAAAATTCAAGAAAATCGATCAAATTTTCGATTTCAATCATCAATTCAAATTAGTAAAAGCAATCTCTCAATCCTCTCAAGATTCAAACAAGCTCTGATACCAATTGAGAGTCCAAGAATCTAAGAATCCTAGAGAGAGAAAGTAGAGAGAGAGAACTATTGAAGCGCAAAGTATGAAATCAGATTAAAGTACGTGAGTTTCTTACACAAGACAAGGACCAATGGGACTTAAATACCCTTGGTCAGAAACAACACAGATAAGACTCTAAACACAGTAATTGACGAAGACCTATAAATACAATGATTACTATAAAATCAGACCTAACAATCTCTATTATGTACTTTTTCACTGACATATTTTTAGATGCATAATTTTAGGGGGAGTAAAAGGATTATGATTTTTGATTATTTCATATCAGAACTCGTACTTTAATCGTTTTACTGCTTTATGTGTTTTATTTTTGAATAAATTTGTGAATAAAATTTGATTTGACTAGACTTTGGAAGTGTGTTTTTAAATGTTTTCATTTTTCATTTTGAGCTTCAATGATTAATAAACCGTGTGTTTCCAAAGATAAATACTTGTGTATTGTCTTTTCTATATACTCTCAAGTATTCACACACATTGGTTTGATTTTTGTTCAAATTGTTCTTACCATGTCTCATATTGAAATATAATTTCGATGCTAAGACACCCCGCTTGTATTCAAAAAAATTTGAGCGATAATTCATTTCGAAACGGTTTTTCAAGAATGTCTATATTTTTGTTTCGTATAGACAATATCCATTATTCTTGACCATAAGCTTTGATTGTTATATAATTCATTTCTGATCATTTTCATACAATGTCAGATTTTCAAACAAGTCTTTTGCATCCATACTCATTCATTTCATATACTTGTTTTGAAAATGCTTCAATGTCTACAAATGGTCAAATCTTCATGATTATATTTTATGAGCATACATTCATCTGACATTTGTATATGAGTTTTAACTGTTAAAGTTAAATCATTATGAACAACACGTTCTTTTAGTATCATACATGGGTTCTTTGTGCTAGGAATTAACTGAACTTCTATGAAATCACGTTAACCAGTGATTTCTACCCAAGAAGTTAATCCTTAGTGATTGAGTGTGAGGAGTCTATAAAGAAATGGGTGTGGGTGTGATGAGGTAAAATGGAAATGAGAGTTTGGTTAGACGTGAGCATAATGATAAAAAGAAAGAGGGTGAGAGATCAAAGTAAAAGAATATCAAACTCTGCACCAACTACTTTCTGAGCTGGGCAACCACATTACTAGCGTATCACAACTCTTTGGTGAACGTTATTGAAACAGGCAACTAGCCCATGCCAACTCTTGTTAAAAACCCCACTAGCCACTCATTTTCTTCTCAAAAAGAAAATGTTTCACATTTTTATGGGGACGCAACACATATGCTATCTGATTTTCATTTGGCAAATCTGGATACTGAAAAAGAAGGAAGTCTGTCCCACCTTCGCATTTCAATCATGCACATTAAGTCTGTGTTTATCTACTGTTGTCTCAGTGGTTTACACTATGTTGAGCCTTAAAGAGCAATTATTCGTGCTTAATTCTTTCTACACCTGCACGAACACACAAAGAATTTGTTTTTTTGTCATAAAATTCATAGAAATTGCCTTTGTGGTGTTTCGATGATTGGATGGAAGCCCTAGGGGAGTGAACATCAAAAAGCTCCTTTATATTGTATATTCGTTACACATAGTGACTTTGTGTTACTGACAGGCATTTTAACTGATTCATTTGTTGATTCAGGAGTTACATGTTCTTCATTTGTCTGGATTTGCAAAGATCTAGATGAATACTTGGTTATGGATCACAGAATCAGAGGCTCAGTTTGACAGATCAGAATGGTTAAAGACATTTCTTGGTAAAAGTTTTGATGATATAGATGCTCAAATCATCAAAAAGGGGGAGATGGTATCAAGAAATGATAAAGTTTTGAGAGATGAATTTATAGAAATGTCCATGTCAGAAGGTTCAAAGTAAATATTTGAAGAAGATCAAAGAATTTCTGATGATTTGAGGAAATTTTATTTGAAGAGTATTTGCTAAAGCAATCCACGCTGATTCTGAAGATATTTTCTTTCCTAAGTCTGAAAGAATTTTGTGAAAGTGTTGGGGAGATTGTTAATCATTTGAAGACAGTTCTAGAAAGAATGTTGTTAAAGAAAAAGGGGAGATTATTTTGACAGAGCTTAAAGTGAATACTGAATTGCTAGATCTTTTAATAATGATCTTGAATCCAAAGGGGGAGATTGTTAGAGCATAAATCTGTTGGATACAAGATCAAGAAGAATGAAGGTCAAAGATTCAAGAAAGTCAAAGCTGGAAAAATCAACTCTCACTTAAAGTCAAAGTCTTTTGTAATAAAAGTCAATGTATTTGTATTTTGTATTTTAGTATTCCTTGTTATTAGTCATAGGTATAAATAGCTTTCTATTTCTGTTTTGAAAAGTTAGTTGTCTGATTGAGAATCTGGAGAGAGAGAATTCGTTGGAGAGAGATCTGTAGAGAGAGAGAGAGTATCTTGTAGAGTGAGAAAGTTGTAAGTTTGTAATTGTTGTGATTGATCAATACATATGACTATGGATTTCTCATCTTGATTGTGTTTGTTAGCAATTAGAACTTGAATTTGGGAATAACAAAAGAAATTTGACATGAAAATCCAACTCCATAATTCGTAAGGGACAAGTTCACGAATTCTATACTTCACGAAAAGAAAACATGAAATTCAAGAATTCGTAAGGTACACTGTATGGTCAAGAATTCGCAAAACACATAATTTTTGAAAAAATGTTTAAGTATTCATAAGAAACTCAAGAACATCTTTGAACATTCAAACCCAACCCAGATTTCAAAATTTCAAAATATAAGTTTTAACCCAATAAACTGATTCTGTTAGGATCGATTTAGGGTTTAAACAGATTTTAAACAACCAAAACCAACATTCAAGAATTTTCGATCATATTATTATGATTTTCCAATAAGAATCTGGTGAACAGACGAAAAGTCGAAATAGGAGTTTCGATTTCAATCCTAACAAGTAATGATTTTAGGTCAAAATTTGTAGAAATCTTAGGTTCGATTTAAGTTCAGTAACGTTCCTGTGATTCGAATGTACACTAAACAAATTATCAAGATCAAGATTTAAAAAAGAAAATATGAGTTCACGAGTTCTTGAATAAACAGTCCATATGAATCGACAATATCCTAATCTAAGTCCAGTTAGGGTTTCCTACACAAAATCAAACAACAAAATAACACAATACGAACAAACAAAATATCAATCAAACAAATAAACACCTTTTGGAATGAGAAATCGAAGAAAAACAGATGAAACTTGAAAAGTCGCAATGAAGGTTTTTTTTTTGAAGAAGGTTGTGCACTGAAGAATTCGTAAGCTAAAAAGATATGCGAAAAAGTGAGGTTTTCTCAGACATAAACTCTATTTATACTCAGTATTAAGAATGACACGTGGCACGATTTAAGTGGACCACCACTTTTCGCAAGATACACTAAAACGAATTGTCTTAGAAAAAATAAGACAAAGTGTGTGAGAATTCGCAAAGGACAAGTCTGCGAATTCTGTGTAAGAATTTCAAGAATTCGTAAAGGTGTGTGTTGCAAATTCTTCACATTTCGCAGAAATACTTATGCGAATTGTTAGAATTCGTGACACTCACATCTGCGAATTCACAAGAATTCGTATTTTTCACATCTGCGAATTCCTCAGATTTCGCATGTTCAAGGTATGCGAATTCCTTACTTAGCTAATTTCCAACTTTTTGAAAAACATTCTAAATAAGGAAACATGCTAGTTTTGAAAACATGTCAAAAATAGAAACTTTCCATAAATGGAAGCTTTCTAAAAATGACATTTTTACATTATTTTTAATCCAAAAACATTTCACACACACACAACACACTTACAACCCTTTTCAGAATTTATCATTAAGCTCCCCCTTGACTTGATGTCTATTCCTTCTGTTCCTTGACATTTGATGTATTTGTCTGTCTGATTTTGCTGCTGGACTCCCCCTTGACATTATGTGGACCTTTTGAACAACTGTATAGATATGCTCCCCCTTCATATCTGCATCCAGATAAAAATGTGACAATTAAGAATACTACATTTTCCCAAATATTTCATTCTTTCATAATACACAATATAACATTTAATCTTAAAACTCCATGGTATGATTTGACAATCAAGATCATTAGTATCTTGACATTGAAGTTTGAGTCTTAGACTGCTTTGTCTAAAAGTCATTGTCTTGAACATTGAAGATTGGGTCCTAAACTGCTATGTTTAGAAGCCTTTGTCCTGCTCAATCCTTCTTGATTTGAGGATCCTGCATCACAGGTTGAATATGTTTTGGTACCCAGATGAGTTTGGGTCCAGTCTGGTTAGTATGTGGAACCTTTAGTGAGTGGTTTCCACCTCTGTGATAAGTAGTGTCAGTAAACTTCTTCTTTGAGGAATAATTTTTATAGATATGTGCTTTATGAACAAAATCATTACTGCAACAGTATGAACAACAAAGTTTTTTTTTGCTAACCTGATCAGATGTTGGTTGGACTTGATAGCATCAGGTGCAAAAGATTTACCTTTATGTGCTCTGTTCTTCTTTTTCAATTCATCTTCTATAGACGATTTCTGATATTTGACTGATTCAGGAGAACCTTTGACAACCCAAATCATCTTCTCTTTCTTGGAAGCATTGAATCCATAAGCATATCTATCAATAGATTTGAGATAAAATGGACTAGAAGGTTTAATCTGATTTGGTTTCAAAACTTTAGATTTAACATTTTGTTTCTTGAAAACCATCTTTTGATACAAGCTATCTAGTGATTGAAAAGAGCACACTGATTTACTTGCATCACCATCATAAGAAGATAATACATGTGTTTCAGATGCTAACTTGTCAGATAAATCAGCATTAGCTTTCTCAAGTTGACTGATCTTGTCATTCAACTTGGCTTTTTCATTACAAAACTTGTCAAATTTGCTTTGTATTTCAGATTTAGTCTTCTGTCCCTTTTGTATATCTGTTGACAGGACAACTAATTTGTCAGAAAGTTCATAAATCATAGATTAAAAATGTTTTCTTTCAGCTTCAAAATCTTTCTCCAAGTTCTGATTTTTATCATAAATTTCTTTGAACAGTAAAGTGTTTTTCGTTTCAGAATTCTTTCTTTCTTTGTCAAATATATCTCTTTCAGTAATAACTATCTTTTCAAAATAAGAAACTTGTTTTGAAAGTTTGGTACATCTGTGTTCTAATTCTTTCTTTTCTGATTCAACTTTCCTTGAAAGTTCAGACAATTTTAGATTGAAGATTCTCTCCAGTTCATTTTTCTCTTTCTTGAATCTTTCATCAACTTTCTTGATCCATTCTTTTATTTTTGATTCATAAGTTGATACTTGTGCTTCAACTTTTGTTAACTTGACATTCAGAGTATCAATCTCTGTTCTGATCTTTGAATTTTGACTTTTGAGCTTTTCATTCTCAGATTCTATCTTTGGAATCTCTGGCATATATGACAATGCACATTTCCTGTTGGTAAGACAAAGATTTCCTTTCTCATCAGTATAAGGCATGATTAAAATCAATGAACAGTTATGCTTGAAATGATCTTTTATCAGAAAAACATCAAAATTTAAAGTGAAAACAATGAAAAATTAATTAGAATGAATTTTAAGGCAAAAACTCGTAAAACACACTCAAGACAAAATTTGCAAGGCAAGAATTCGTAAAATGAACAGGAATTCGTAAGGTACAATTCGCAAGGCTCACACACAAAATTCAACAAGGAATTCGTAAGCAAACAATTCGTAAGCAAGATATAAGTAAGGATACGAATTGTGAACTTTTCGCAAGAAGGCTTGTGCAAGTTCTTGAACTTTTCGCAAGAAGGCCTATGCGAGTTCCTTGAATTCGTAATAGACACAGTTGCGAATTCTTCAGAATTCGTGTCTCTCACAGTTGCGAATTCTTGGCTTTTCGTATAGAATACTTGTGCGAATTCTTCACTTAGCCATTTTTCTTCTTTATGGATGCGAATTCTTCAGTCTGCGAATTCCTTTACTCTGCGAATTATTTCCTTGAGAATAGCAAGAATAGATATTATGCGAATTCTTTCACTCTGCGAGTTCTACTTGCGAGTTCTTCATGAATATTGTGAATTCTGTTGATCTCAGCCTTATTTTCGAACTTTCCACCTAAAATACATCAAAATGATGATGTTTGATCCTGAAACTTTGTAAGATCACTCTTTATATCATCAATAACAACCCTCTAGAGTGAATCTTCACATTAATCACAAACGAAGTGGGAATTGATCTTTGACAGTTAGCGAATGAAAGGTTGTTGAACTTGAAAAGATCGATCAAATTATAATAAACTGTTGATCTAATGAGCAATCAACCAAAACAAGAAATGATCCTCTATCTGATACGAACACTGTGGGTGCAAATTTACATCAAGAACTCCATGAAATCAAAAATTCAATTTCAATGGAACAATGTATTTCTAAATTCGGAAACTGTAACCAATCTGTCTTCAAATCGATACTTCAAATCTTTTCTGTTGTTTCTGATCAATCTCTAATACCAATTGTGATCCCAGAAATCAAGCCATAACAATCAAATCATGCACAAATCTAATAACAATCATAGAACAAGATGAGAGAGAAAATGGTATCTGTCATATATCTCTTTATGGACATGAATTACAATGATACGCTTACAAACTTAGAACTTGAAACTTTGAACATTGAACTTATAGACACAAAGAAAGCAAAGACTTATATATGGGTCAAACAAGCCTTGACCTCATATAAAGTCAACATACAAAAGACAATACTACTTGTTAAGTATGATTTTATAGTAATCATTGTATTTATAGGCTTGGTCTTATATTGTGTTTGTTTGTTCAATACTGTGTTGTATCTGACCAGGGTATTTAAGTCCCTTTGGTCCTTGTTCCTTGTAACACTTTCACGCCACATCAATACAGATCATACTTTACGCTTTCAACTCTCTCTCTCTCTACTTTCTCTCTCTAGGATTTAGAGATCTTTGTATTAACAATTGGTATCAGAGCCAATCTACATCTTGAGAGGATTGAGAGAATTGTTTTCGATTTCTGAATTTGTAGTTTAATTCAAAATTTTGATTGATTTTCTTGATTTTTTCAAGAAAATCTCCTTTTTGAATTTTTCGTCAAATTCAGTCGTGTTTTTGAATGAATTTTTGTGAAATTTGGTTTATTGGATTCGATTTTGATTGCTAAATACTTTCAATTCACATCATTTTTCAAAAAAAATAGTTTTTTTATTGTCAATTTTGAGATTTTTGAAGTTTCTGGAAAAAGATTTTCAACGTACTGCTCTTTATTCGAATTGGTGATTTTGTGAACTTTAATTGAAAAGTGTGATTGAAAAATGTTAGAATGTTGTTTTCGATCAAGTCTGTGTGAGAGATTTTTCTTAAAATCAGTTTTGTAATCGATTTTTGGAAGATTTCTTGGTTTTCTAACGGTTTGCACCAGATTTAAAGTTTGCGCGAGTTCATCATTTGAATTGCGCGAGTTCATCTTAGTTTGTGCTAGTTTATCCTAATCTTGTCTTAGTGTATTTCAGGTTTTCTTCAACTTCAGAAATCAATCTCTCGCAAAGTTGAATTTGCGTCAGTTACCTCTCACGCAAAGTAACTTTGCGTCACACTCCTATCACGCAAATTGAGCATTGCGTCTCCTTTAGCTCGAGAAAATATCAGTTCTCGCCATCAACTGCTCACGAGAAGTCATGTTCTCGTCATCCTTTGTTCACGCAAATCATCATTTGCGTCACCTGTGTATCGCGCAAGTCTAGTTTGCGCCACATTCTGCTCATGCAAAGTAAGCTTTGCGCCACAATAAGCTCGAGAGAAGTTACATTTGCGTCTCAAGTATGAAACGCAAAGTCAGATTCTCGTTAGACATTGATCACGCAAACCTAGTTTGCGCCATTTCCTTATCGCGCAAAGTACAGTTTGCGTCTTGTTCTTCTCACGCAAAGTCTCATTTGTGTCTCTCATTGCTCACGAGAATATCAGTTTGCTTCTTCTGCTTCTCACGCAAACATCAAGTTTTCGCCAGCTTAGTCAACAAATATTTTTTTTCTGGATTTCTGCTATGGATTCTGACAAGTTTTCCTATCAAGCTCAGTTATACAAAGGTGATATT
The DNA here is from genome assembly GCA_954870635.1 of Arctium minus. Taxonomy (NCBI): domain Eukaryota; kingdom Viridiplantae; phylum Streptophyta; class Magnoliopsida; order Asterales; family Asteraceae; genus Arctium; species Arctium minus. The sequence continues at coordinate 21,106,882 of OX941096.1, read as the reverse complement.
ATGATGTCTCTGGGTACAGAAAATCGTCCACCGGTGCTGATTGATGAAAACGATTTTACTCAATGGCAAGATAGGTTTCTGAATTTTATTGGACATCAAAAGAATGGAAATGACATGATGAATATTCTATCAGAAGGACCTTTTCAGAAACCCAAGTTGGCCTCTAGATTATATAAGTCTACTAAAGAATATTCACCTAAAGAGTTATCGGAGTATCAAGTTGATCGTGATATTAAGGAAAATCTGATGCTAGCCTTGCCAAACTCTATCTACAACAGGATTGATTGTTTCAAAACTAATCCTAATTTTATGTGGCAACAGCTTGAGAAGATTATGCTTGGCTCTTCAGTTGCGACTCAACTCCGACATACTCGTTATATGAATAACTTTGAAGAATTCAAAGCCAAGGACGGGGAGCCACTGAAAACTGTGTATGACAGATTTTGTGCCATTATAAATGATCTGAGGAAAATTAAAGTTGAAAAGACTGAGCTTGAGACGAATCTAAAATTCCTCAATGTATTATAACCAGAAAGGAACAAATCCTGTCACAGATTGAGGAATGATGTTAGAATTTCTTCCATGCAAATCCAAGAGATGTTTGAGATCTTGCTGACTGATAAATGCATTGTAACTGAAAAGAAGGCCAAACTAGAGAAGAAGAACAAGAAGTCAGTGGACCCGGTTGCACTTCTAACGAGCCATCTGGATAATCATGCATTGTTTGATAATGCTTATGATGGGTCAACTGATGATGATGGTGAGGCACTGCAGAAAGCAATGATCCTTCTCTCACAGCATTATCAGAAAAAGTTCCAACCTCGTTCGAGTTCCAACACTTCTCGCTTCACTTTCGGGTCCAAGAATGTGAAAGTGCCCGAGCCAAAGACTATTGCTTGTTACATCTGTGGAAAGTCGGGTCACATCTCAAAGGAATTGAGAGTGAAGAAGGTTCGGGATTCGGCATATTATAGGAAGAAATTGGAACTGGCTGAAAAGAGAGAGAACGAAACTGCTTTACTTGCCGAAGAAGAATTCTGGCTCAAAATTCTATTCTAACATTTCTTTATCTTTGTCTTTTATTTTTTGATCGGGTGACCGTTAGTTGTCGTGCCTATTTTTGTACTTCCCTCAAATATTTATATATGGAACCTTTTAGATCAACATGAAATGTCGCAACTTTTTTCTGTCGTAACACTGTTTTCATACGCAAAATTGCACTAGAAATTAACAACAAACTTTAACGACGAGAGACAATAAAAAACGATAACAATTTTCTAAGTAAATCACGATAATAAACATGATTGAGTATAAGAAACAAACTTGCGACTGTGCAAGTAAGTAATTTGTTTAAGGGACATACGATTGGCGTAAGTGATAAATTTATCGACCAATCACATCGTAGAATTTGTGATCCAGGTAAGTAAATTTTTCGATCGATTTAAATCAAATCTTAGGCCATACAAATCATGCGATCAGAGAAGTAAGAAGCATTAAACCCAAGACAGAGTTAAGGAACTTGCGACTAAGGGAAGGTTTTGATGCTAGGTTATAGATCATGCAATTGGATCGCGGTATGATCATATAGGTTTTAATAAAGTTGTGATGAAACAACATTAGAGGGGGTCGTTGGCTTGTCTAACGACTCTCCGATGCTTAAATCAGTAATCGTTATGAAAAATTAGTCATAAAGAAAAAGACACAATTTAGATGAAATACTTTTATAAATGTAGCGCATTCCAACTTCGTGGGAATTTCTAATCGTCGAGGGTTCATAACCGATAGGCGCCTTTTCCAACGACTTCAGTTATACGGTATGGACCTTCCCACTTAGTGGATAACTTACCTACATTCAGCTCTTGAGTGTTTTGGAACACTGGTCGTAAGACATAGTTGCCTTCTTGGTAGACTTTGTCCTTAACATTCTTGTTGAAGTGTCATTCGACTGAATGTCTTTGACACACCATTTTAATCAATACAGACTCCCTTAATTCCTCCAATGCGTCATGGTCATAACTTAGGTCGACTAATTTGTGATCGACCGACGTGTGTTGTGACGTCGGCAGTTGGGTCTCGACCGACAGGACCGCTATGCAACCATAAAATAGAGAGAAAGGGGTATGTCCTGTGGATGTACGAGGCATCGTACGATTAGCCCAAAGAACTGTCGGAAGTTCTTCAATCCATTTGCCTTTAGCTGCCTTGAGTCTTTTTGTTAGAGCATAAATATGTTGGATTCAAGATCATAAAGATTGAAGACAAAAGATCAAGAGGTCAAAGCTGAGAAAGTCAACTCTCATCAAAGTCAAAGTCTTTTGTTAATAAAGTCAAAGTCAATGTAATTGTATTTTGTTTCTTTGTAATTGTCAAGGGTATAAATACCTTTGTTGTCTTTGTAATTAGTAGAACACTCGTTGTAAACAAATCAGAGAAGAGGTGATTAGAAAATCATTCTAGAGAGAGAGAGTGTTTGTAGAGAGAGAAAGTTGAGAGTTTGTAATATTCAATTGAGATCAATGACATATGATTTACGAATTCTCATCTTGATTACTTGTTACTGAATTGGAACTTGAATATCTGGGAATAACAATTGGTATCAAAGCAGATCCCAAGTGAAATCGAATCAACAAAATCAAAGTTTTGGATTGTTAGTCACTGTTCATTCAAGAAAATGCGAATTCTGGATTACAGAGTGTTTTTGGAGCAGATTTTTGTTAGGAAGTGGTCGAAAATTGTACTAGATCGAGTTCTTGTAATCAAATTTTAGTTTTACACTGTAAAATCACTCGAATTCTGTAATTTTCGTTAAGTTTTCTTCACGAGTAGTTCAATTTTTGTTTCATCAATTTTTTTTAGTTGTAAGTGGTTGTTTATAAATTTCTTGAGTTGTAATTCGTTCTAGTGTTGTAATCGAGCAACAATCCAGAGTTTCAGATCATTTGGATCAAGTTTGGATCGAAATCAGATGGAAAAGTTAGTTTTTGGGTCGACAGAAGGAAGAACGCGCTAGATCTCTCAAACACGCAAGTTCTTCGTGAAACGCGCTAGTTCGTCGTGAAACGCGCAAGATTCATAAGCTAGAACGCGCAAGTCGAAGGGTTATTTTTGGTTACAAACGCGCAAGGCTATCTGCGAGTTCTAGAAACTCGCTAATCGAAGCTAACGAGTTTGAAAGGAACAGTTGTTTGCGAGTTCTTCGACGTGCGAGTTCGAAGAGGAATAGTAGAAACGCGCAAGTGAAGCTAGCGAGTTTCAGCGTGAACAGTTTTTAGCGAGTTTAGGCACTTGCGAGTTTCATCATCTGCGAGTTTGATCTGCGAGTTTGCTTGCGAGTTTGTCTGCGAGGTTGCTTGAGAGTTTATCAAACGCGCAAGTCTCGATCTGTGTGTTTCTCAGTCTGCGAGTTTTAAGCTTGAATAGGGACTTGCGAGTTTCTATACTTAGAATTTTTTCTGAGAAAATTTTCAAAACTGTAATATGGCCTTTAATAGTGAATTTTTTTTTTCTCTAGGGGCGCTGCCCCTTGACCCCACCCGGTTAGCGGGACCCCCGTGCTAAGTCTGCCGAGGGGGACAAAAGTTCTTTTTGATGACAGGTATTCAAGATGGGATATTCTTCTGATGATGATGAAAAGAAGATTAAAGAGCTCAAAATGGACAATCAAAGTCTTACTTCCTTCGTTGATTATTACAAAAAGAGGTCAAAACGATTTAATGATAAAAGGAAGCTACTAAGAGAAGAAGTCAGTACGTTAAAGAAAATAAATGAAGATCAGATGAAACAGACTTCTGTACTTAATGAAGATAAGGTAATAAGTTTGGAAACTGAGAACACTGAGCTGAAAAATAAAATCTTTGACTTGAAATATCATATTATCCAAATCCAGCAGCAAGCATCTGTTGAAAGTTATGAGGAGACGATTAAGAGTCTGGAATATGCTAATGCTGAGCTTCGAAAGAAAATATCTGATTTGGAACAAAAGATGGTCAAAGATAAAGATGTTTTTGAGAGTGACAAGAAATAATTTGCAAAGAAATTCTCAGAGTTTTCTAGAAAATGTGCTGACAAGAAGACGAAGGTAGAGCTTAAATGCATTAAGCTTTCTCAACAAATCTCTGATTTTGAGAAAGTAATCATTCTGGAAAGGGAAAATTTTGCCAAAGAGAAGAAGTTATTAGAGCAAAAGAATGTTGGATTCTTTAAGGAGATATCAGATGGAAGAAAGGATGCTGAGAAGAGTTTTGAAGATGAAAGAACTATTTTTGAGGAGGAGATAAGGAAATTAACTGCAAAGCTATCTGAGCTATCTACAAGTGCACTGAAAGAGCAGATAACGAAGTCTGAATTCAAGAAGAAGATTGACCTACTCATTGAAGAAAGAGACAGTTTATCTTAAAAGATAAAAGAGCTTGAAAAGATTGTTTCAAAGGTGGTGGTGACTGAGCATACGACTCTAGAGTCAAAAATCCACACACCTAGAAATAGTTCTGTTGGTTCTAACAAGCCAGCGTCAAGCTCACATCAGCAAACTGTTTCTACAAACAGGTCAGTTAAATTTTCAAATCAGATTCGTACTACTAACATCTTTTATGATCGAAATGTAGATGGTTCCGGTACACAAAGAAGGAGAAGAAAGGAATATATTGAAGAAAAGCTGGTATGGAAAGTAAAACCAGTTGAAGATGAGAAGAAGGAAGAAAAGGAAGGAAAGAAAGAAGAAAAGAAAAGTAACAAATCATTTGTACATATATCAACAGCCAAGAAGAACAAAGTGCTAAAAGGTAAACCTGATCTTGCTTACTCGAGAGATCAAATGTTCAGGTTATCTAAGAAAAGGTATTGTTCATATTGTAATACATATGATTTTGTTCATAAAGCTAGTGATCATTACTGGTATGGTTCTTATTCAGTTTCTCCCATTCGAACTGCAACTAACAAACATGGACCCAAATACCAGTGGGTACCAAAACCAAAACCTGATTCTGTGTTGCAGGCATCTACGGTTAAGGGGGAGTAAGAGAACCAAGGCTTCTAAGTAAATCAGCTTAGAACCCGTGTTTCAACGGAGTTTGACTTCTAAACACAACAGTTTAGGACTCGCTCTTCAATGATGAAAAAGAAATGCTACTCCCGAGCTGATAAGAGAGTGTACTCAGATACTTAGAAGAGGAAATCAACCTTCAAGGGGGAGTACATAAATTTTTCTGGAAATATGTATTCGGAAGATATGATGAACTACACTTCAAATGGAGTTGTAGATCTCTATCATGTGCCTTTTACTGATAAATTTCAGATGCATATTTTTAGGGGGAGTAAAAGGATTATGATTTCTGATTACTTAAGATTAGAACTCGTTCTTTAATCGTTTTACTGCTTTATGTCTTTTACATTCGAATAAATTTGTGAATAAAGTTGCTTTGACTAGACTTTGAGACTTATGCAGGATGAGAGAAGCTGACACGATAATATGTTAATGACTACAGCTGACTGTATGAGAATTAAGATTGAGCGAAAAGGTAAATTTCTTATCTTAATCTCAAATGTATCTGAAAGAAGTACAACTTTCAGGTATAGAAAACATGTTCTGAAATGTTCAAACCACTTCCCGATTTTTAAACAGATTTTATAGTTTGGAAGTGTGATTTTAAATGTTTTCATTTTATTTTTGTGCTTAATTGATAAATAAACCGTGTGTATCCAAAGATAAATACTTGTGTATTGTCTTTTCTATATACTTTCAAGTATTCATACACACCGGTTTGAATCTTTGTTCAACATGTTCTTACCACGTCTCTAAATTGGAACAATTTTTCTTCGATGGTAAGACACTCCGCTTGTATTCAAAGAATTTTGAGCGATATTTCATTTCGAAACGGTCATTTCAAGAATGTCTATATTTTGTTTCGTATAGACAAATATCAATTATTCTTGACCATAAAGCTTTGATTGATATATCATTCTTTTCTGATCATTTTCATACAATGTTAGATTTTCAAACAAGTCTCTTGCATTCATGTTCATTCATTCAATATACTTGTTTGAAAATACTTCAATGGTTTAAAATGCTCATATCTTCATGATTATATTACTGAGCATACTTATATCTGACATTTGTATTTGAGTTTGAACTGTTATAGTTAAACCATTTGAGTAACACATGCTTTCTAGGAAAAATATGGGTTCTTTGTGCTAGGAATTATCTGAACTTCTATGAAATCACGTTAACCAGTGATTTGTACCCAAGAAGTTAATCCCTTAGTGATTGAGTGTGAGGAGTCTAAAAGAAATGAGTGTGGGTGTGACGAGGTAAAATGGAAAAGAGAGTTTGGTTAGTAGTGAGATTAATGATTAAAAAGAAAGAGGGTGTGAGATCAGAGTAAAAGAATATCAAACTCTGCACCAACTACTTTCTGAGCCGGGCAGCCACATTACTAATGTTTCACATTTCTTCGTGAACGTTATTGAAGCAGGCAACTAGCCCATGCCAACTCTTGACTAAACCCCACAAGCCACTCATTTTCTTCTCAAAAAGAAAATGTTTCATATTTTTCTGGGGATGCAGCATATAATCTATCTGGTTTTCATTTGGAAAATCTGGATATTGAAAAAGAAGGAAGTCTGCCCCACCTTCGCACTTCAATCATCCACTTAGAGTCTGTGTTTATCTACTGTTGTCTCAGTGGTTTACACAACTTTGAACCATATTGAAAAGCAATCATCGTGCTTAATTCTTTCTACACATGCACGAGCACACAAGGAATTTGTTTCTTTGTCATAACATTCATAGAAATTGCCTTTGTGGTGTTTCGATGATTGGATGGAAGTCCTGGGGGAGTGAACATCAAAAAGCTCCTTTATATTGTGTATCCGTTATACACAGTGACTTTGTGTTACTGACAGGCATTCTAACTGATTCATTTGTTGATTCAGGTGTTAAATTCCTATTTTGTCTAGATTTGAAAAGATCTGGATGAATACATTGTTCGAATTGGCAAAGAATCAGAGGCTCAGTTGGAAAGATCAGTGGTCAGAAAGAATTTCAAAGACATTTCTTGGTGAAAGTTTTGATGATACAGATGCTCAAATCATCAAAAAGGGGGAGAAGAGTTCAAGAAATGTTTGAAAGAGTTTGAATGAAAAAGAATGAAAAGTTGGGTGAAAAATATTCAAGATTGTTGAAAGATGAAAGCAATAGAATAGATTATTTGCTGGAGCAAAGTGTGCTAAATCTGAAGATATTTTTTTTTAAGTCTGAAAAAGGTTTGTGTACAACCTTGGGGGAGATTGTTACTATTTTTGAAGATCAGACGTTGGGAAGATTGTTGAAAGTTTTTGAAGACAAAGTTAAAGAAGAATTTCATTGTGTTGAGGGGGAGTTTGTTTATCATGTTTGTATCAAAGGGGAGATTACAAGAGAAGATAAAGGTTGATCAAAGGGGGAGTTACTTCATTTAAGCTTAATCAAAGAGAAGATCGTATTGCTAAATCTTTTAGTAATGATCTTGATCCAAAGGGGGAGATTGTTAGAGCATAAATATGTTGGATTCAATATCATAAAGATTGAAGACAAAAGATCAAGAGGTCAAAGCTAAGAAAGTCAACTCTTATCAAAGTCAAAGTCTTTTGTTAATAAAGTCAAAGTCAATGTAATTGTATTTTGTTTCTTTGTAATTGTCAAGGGTATAAATACCTTTGTTGTCTTTGTAATTAGTAGAACACTCATTGTAAACAAATTAGAGAAGAGGTGATTAGAAAATCATTCTTGAGAGAGAGAGAGTGTTTGTAGAGAGAGAAAGTTGAGAGTTTGTAATATTCGATTGAGATCAATGACATATGATTTACGAATTCTCATCTTAATTACTTGTTACTGAATTAGAACTTGAATATCTGGGAATAACACTTTTCCTTATAGAATTGATAATTGCTTTGTTGCTCGAGTCAGCAAGTTCGTTAGATTGATGATAATGGGGAGTTGAAGTGGTAAATTTTATATTACGATCTTCACAGAACTGACGAGTCCTATCACTTATGAAATAAGACCCGTTATCGCATACTATTTCGGATGGCTCTCTGAACCTGCAAATGATGTTAGTCTGGATAAAAGAAACGACTTCCTTATACCTAAGATGGGAGAAGGCAACTGCTTCTATCCACTTAGAAAAATAATCTGTAAGGACAAGGACAAATACCTTTTACCTAGGGGCAGGGGTAATTTGCCGACAATGTCTATTCCCCATCGCATGAAGGGCCATGTGATCAAGTCGAGTGTAAAGGTTCAGAGGATCTGTGAGACATACATGAGTGTCTTTGACACGCATCGCAACTTTAAATGTACCTTATGGCATATTGTCATAAGGTCGGCCATTATTTGCCTTGTCGAGAGATTCTGTTTGCCAAGCTGCGACCACCTGAGTGATTACCGCATTCTCCATCGTGCATATCTTGTAAAATGCCTTGGACTTGAATTATATACATCATCATCGGAGGAAAACTTTATTGACGATCGTCAACAAGGTTAAACTTACGATTCCTTAAATCTGATCTACTATTTCGGGCCTCCATTCTATCGTCGGGAAGTTGGTCGTTCATGAGATAATATTTTATGACGCTTGACCAATCGTCTTCCTCTTCTACCACATAAGTGTGGTCTTCGCTTTCGATAGATGACATCGTCAAGTGAATTATTGGAACGACATCAAGTGAGGACTGACCAAGTGATGATCCAAGGATAGCTAGTGCGTCGGCCTAGGTGTTTTGGTCCCTCAAGATATGTGCGATGGAGAATGGTTTAAAAGCTTTGGATTTTGCTCGAGCCACTTTGAGGTAGGATGTCATTTTAGAATTCATTTGATTTACTACTAAGAGAGAATTGCTTTTGACGTGAAGTCCTCTTGCCCCCAGGTCGTAAGCCATATCCATTCCTGCGATCAAAACTTCGTATTCGGCTTCATTGTTTGTGGCCTTAAAATCGCATCGTATGGAGTATACTATCTTTCCCCCCTGTGGCGACTTGAGGACGACTCCAAGGCCTGCCCCCTAGAATTGGATGATCCATCGACGTAAAAGGTCTAGGGCATGTCATCGATAGTTGCCATAGGTTCCGTCTGTACTTCCACTTCTGGACTGAAATCGATGACAAAATCAACCATAGCTTGCAATTTGATAGTTGAACTTGGATTGATTTCGATGTCGTAATTACTCAGGTAGATACTCTATTTTGCCAATCGACCTGTCAACTCAGGTTTTCTTAAGACATACTTAAGAGGAAAGTTAGTCACGCCAATTTTTGGATGTGATTCAAAATAATGTCTTAACTTCTTTGCAGCTATTACTAGCGACAATAATAATTTCTCCGTAGAGGAATACCTGGTTTCAGCGTCTTATAGTGATTTACTAACATAGTAAACCGAGAGTTGATGTTTTTCATCCTCTCGAGTTAAGACGACACTTACAGCATTTGTGCTGACAGCGAGATATGGATGTAAGACTTCATGTTTCTTTGGTTTTGACAGTAGGGGTGGTGATGCCATGTATTCTTTCAAATGTTAAAGAGATTTCTCATGGTCATCCATCCATTCGAAACCCCTGTTTTTCTCAAAACATTGTAAAATAAATGGCATTTATCTGAGGATTTTGAGATAAACCTGTTTAAAGATGCAACATGTCTAGTAAGTCCTTGGACTTTTTTGAAGTTCCAAGGGGACTTGATGTCCATGATCACCTTAATCAGGTCGGGATTGGCTTCAATCCCACGACGAGTAAACATATATCCTAGAAATTTTCCCTCACTTACTCAAAAAGAACATTTTGTCAGGTTATGGGCATACTGAATGTGTTGGATTTACAAGAGTCATTCTTGTGGTTATGTGCACTCAGTCGAGGTTATGGTCTACATCAGATCTGATATTTCAGTTGATACTTCAAGGATAAGAGCTACATTCTAGGGGTAGCAAGAAGAGCTTTGAAGTTTATGCAACGCTAAGTTTAATATAGAAATCAAGGGGGAGAGGAGCTGAAGTTGGAGCTGATCAGAGAATGATTACTTTACAAAACTTAGGGGGAGAGTGTTAGAACATATTTTATGTTCACTTTAGAAGTTTAGTAAAGTAATCAACTTAATTGTATTGGGTCTTGTATATGGGTTTGGGCTTATAATGTATACAAGGGCTTGGGGGTATAAATAGGAATCTTGTAGCCTAGATTAGGTTAAGCATTTTCATTCCAATGTAGACGTACGACTACTCCTTGTTCTGAGTAGTTGTAGTTTACATTTTCAGTCTTAAATAAACCTACTGATTTCTATCCCTATGATTCCTTGTTTATTTCTTAAATCAATCCAATCATGATATCAAATGGACCTATCAACGTTAGCCAGCCAGTCGGGAAATTGTACTTCCCGGATTTTTCCTATCTTGAGCAACTTATCAACTTCGTCATTGATCACTTTGTTGTGTTCTGGAGTGAACTTACGACACTTCTATTTAATAGGTTTAAACGAAGGATCGACGTTGAGACGATGTGAAATGAACTCGGGTCGATACCGACCATCTTCGTGTGTCCAAGCGAAACAGTCGACATGTTCCTACAAAAAGTATATTAGTAACTTTTTTATAGCAGGGTTGAGAGACGCACCAATGAAAAACACTGTGTCAGCCTTGTCCTCATCTAGGACGACTTCTAGTAAATAGTCGTCGACAGTTTCAGGGTCTGACTGGCTCTGTAATTGCTAGATATTCTGCTTTCTAGGCTTCTTTGTGACTTTGTAACATTCACGTGCGATCTTCTGTTCACTCTTGATTTCATGGTCACCCCAAGGTGTTGGAAACTTAACGTCTGGTGATACGTCGAAGGACAACCTTCATATCATAAATCTAGGATCTCCCTAGGATGTGGTAAGAACAGAATGGAAGGGAAAAAAGTCTTCTATGTGCAACTGATTCGGTAAGCTACATCTCTAGTCCACGGAGAGCGAAACCAAAGACGCGAATCAATGTTACACCTTAGGGCATCCTGATCAATTCAATCAACAAAGCAAGTGTTGTGAGCCCACTGGCGAGGTAGACTTCTAGTAACAGTAGGTGCGCCTTCAGTAAGGTATCTCTATCATTCGTTATGCCGAATCAATCAACAATCAATCATAATTTTCTATCTTCAGTAGTCGATGACGTTGAACTTTGTCTACTTATTGATCCCCTTGGCCTACACTGGTAGAGTAATCTCCTCGATAGTGTTCGCCATGTCTCCATTGAAGCCTACGAGAACTGTTGAACGGGGCATGATCTATGTGTTATCAATTCCCATAGTTTTAATCGTGCTAAGGAAAATGATGTTCGCAGAACTTCCTCCGTCGTTCAAGATCCTCTTGGTCGAGCAATTCCCTATTGTGAGTTGTATGATTAACCCATCATGATGCCTCTGCCATGGTGAGTCAACATATGCCTGACCCTTCGGTCACACAATTTACGACCTTTGTGTGTTCCGGTGAAATCAGTCGTGCGTTAACACCCACAGGTCTTGCAAGTGACCTTTTGGCACTAACGAAGCTAGTTCCCATCGCAAGGCTATACAATCGTCTGTTGTGTGTCCATGGTCGCCATGACAGTCGCATCATTTAGATCTTGGCATCGTCTTTTTCTCTTTTTGGCGAACATTTGACGTTTGTTTGTACATTCTTCAAGGCTTCGACCACTTCTTTGGATGTTCCCTTGAATCCGTAAGATGATCTCTTAGGATATTGAGGAAACTTTTTTGTCGTGACATTCTTCTTCTTGTCGAACTTTACATTCGAAATTTGCGTGAGTCAACAATTGGAGTTGATCTGGTCTTCAAGTCCGACTTCTTGGGGCACAATGTGTCAGGATCTTAATTCTAAACAAGAATAAACACTCAGAAACAATATTAAAGGAGTTTGCGGAATAACACTTTAATATTCAATAATCAATGAAACAGTGAATCAGGAGAACAAATTGTAAACATTATTGAATGATTATAAAGACGTAATAAAAAACTCTTAATTACTACTTATAAAACATAAGGTACTACCATTTTATGCATACATTTCAAAAATCTCTTAATCACAACTTAGTATGCATAAGGTACAACTCTTTTGAAAAAAAATCAAACTTTAGCCATTCAGCACAATTCCAACAATCCTGAATTGGTTCTTCTTCACTCTGAATTGGTTCAGTCATTGTCTCCTTTGCACAGACATCAACAGGCTCTATTGTAGGTATGGGAAAGATCATAGACTGAGGAATAATGTCTTGTACTTGTACTTGTTCATCCCCTGATCCTCCACTTCCAGAACCTGCATGATAATCACTACTGAAACCCAAAGAGTTAGTTAGTGAATCAATGTCAAATAACCACTGAGGACCAGATCCAATAGGATTTGGTGTGTTCTCATTGCACTTGACATTGTCACTTTCCTCAATTATTCTAGAAGAAGTACTAAAAACTCTGTAAGCCTTACTCTGAGATGAGTAACCAACAAGAAAACCATCATCAGCCTTGCTATCAAACTTTCCTAAGTCAGTTTTGGTATTGAGAATGGTACAAGGACACCCAAAAGGTTTGAAAAATCCTATAAAAGGTTTTCTGTTATTTAAAAGCTCATATGGTGTCTTGTTTTTAGGCTTGACTACTAGAACTCTGTTTTGGACATAGCAAGCAGTATTAACTTCTTCAGCCCAGAAAGTAATTGGAAGTTTTGAATCTGCCAACAGAGATCTAGCAGCTTCAATCAGTGTCCTATTCCTTCTCTCAGCAACACCATTTTGTTGTGGAGTCCTAGGAGCACTGTATTGCCTCTCAATTCCTTTTTCCTCACAAAAGGTGTTTAGGTCATGATTTTTAAATTCCGTACCATTGTCTGACCTAATGACTTTTACCTTTTGATTAGTTTGGTTTTCAGTTCTTAGAATAAAGGATTTGATCAGTCCATTTGTTTCATCCTTAGTCCTTAGAAAATATACCCAAGTAAATCTAGAGTAATCATCAACAATAACTAGGCAGTATGATTTCTTACCAATACTCATAACATTTATAGGACCAAACAGATCCATATGCAACAACTGAAGAGAAGGAGAAATTGTGTTCAATTCTTTGGACTTATGAGAAGTTTTGTGTTGTCGGCCTTTGAGGCAAGCAACACAATGATCATCACATGAAAAGACTTTTGAAGGCAGACCTCTTACAAGGTTGTTTTTAACAAGTTTATTCATTGTTTTAAAGTTCATGTGACACATCCTTCTGTGCCAAAGTCATGATTCATCCAAGGAGGCTTTTGAAACAAGACAGTTTAGGGATGAATCATTTGAAACATTTTCCATATCCAAACAATAGACATTATCCTTTCTAGAAGTTCTTAGTAGTATCATCTTTTCATCAACTACCTTGAATCCAGGAGCAAGGATAATGCATTCAGAATCTGTAAATAATATACTATGTTGTTTGTCACAAACCTGTGATACACTTAACAGGTTGTACCTTAACTGCTCAACATAGAATACATCTTCAAAGGTCATTTTATCTTTGGTTACATCCCCCTTACCACTTATCTTACCTCCATCTGGAGTATTACCAAAGAAAACATGCCCACCATCAATTTTCTTGAAATTCTTGAGGCATGACATGTTCCCTGTCATGTGCCTTGAGCAACCACTATCAACATGCCAGATACTCTTCCCCTTGAGCTGCTGGTTGCCCTGCATATAAGATTAAACAATTAGTATTTATTGGGGACCCAAGCCAAAGTGGTCTTGGGTCTCCCTTTCTCATCAAAGTATTTACATTCCTTTTTGATGAGGTTTTTAAACTCAGAGCACTCTTTATTAGAGTACTTTATCAATATGATTGGCTTAGCAACACAAACACTAGAAGCAGTACTAACCTTAGAAGCACTAATAGTATTAATCTTAGAAGCACTAACAGAGTTAGCAGTATTAACTTTTGAAGAAGTACTGACAATATCAGCAGTACTAACATTGTTAGCAGTAGTATTACTTCTAGCAGCATTATCATTGTCAGCAACACTATTTGTGGAAGCAGTACTAACAGTTTTAGTGCTTTTAGGAACCCGCATATTGACACTTTCTTTAACATACTTTTTCTTCATGTGGCTTTTAGATTTAATAGTTTTCTTAGCCACATGATTCTTTTCAACCTTCTTCCTATAACCAAAGGGTTTTTGCATAGATCTTTGACAGTTCATCCTTTGGTTCATAGGGTTGAAATAACAGTTTTTGGCAAGATGATTCAATTTGCCATAGATAAAACAAGGTTTTGGTCTATTGATTTTACTCAAATCAACCCCTTGTTTTTGTGCCCACTGATTATTCCAGTTTCTTTGATTCCCCTCTTTTTATCATGTTTTCGGGGCTCATTCTTCTTACATCCACACTGTTTGCAAGGACCTGGATTCACAACTGTGGTTTGTTTGTAATGGAGCTTACCAGAGTTTCCCTCTGTCTTCTCTATGTCCTTGGATTTAATCCAAGCCCTTCCACAGTCCTCATTGGTGATAATGTTATTCTCTAGAGGAATCTCACCACTCACTTTGTTCTCCTTACTCTTACCAACCTCTTTCTCAGTCTTATCCTCAACAACTACCTCATCTAAGGGATCTATCTCAGTGGCTCCCTCAGGCAAGTCCTTCCTATCTTTGGTTTCTAGCAAGTCTGAGGTAGGAGGGATGTAATTGTTGTTATATGGTGGTGGTGTGGCATTATACCCAATTCCTCTTCTCAGCTTATTATGAATCTGAGTTTGTAGTAAAGAGTCCATTGCTTTAGAAGCATTGGAAAACTTTTCTACATCATGCTTAACCGTGGTTAGCTCCTCTCTCAACTTTTCACTCTCCTCTGTAGATTTGGTCAGTTTAAGTTATAGATCATTTTTCTCCCACTTCCAGTAATTGGTGTCATATGAGTGTTGGAGTTCATTGGCTTGAAAACAAAATCTGTTCCTCAAACCTCTCAACAATTCTGACATAGTCTTTTATATCCTTTTCTAATCTCTTAAGGTCATCACTTATCTTCTGGTTGTGATCCCTGTACCTTTTAAATAAATAATTTTTAAATATGGATCCTTAAATGTATATTTTTTAAAATATGTCTCCTAAAATATTACAATCGAGTAAACATATGTACATTTTAAATCTATTTTGTTTATTGAATAATAAGTTATAATGGAATTCTTGATAAAAAATATTAAATATATTAAATACGATTATAAAATTTATCATTGAAATAATTTTGTTTGGAAACAACAATTCACTAAGGTCGCGTTTAGTTTGCGAGATTGGAATGGATTTGGAGCGATTAGGATTTCAAATCTATTCTAATCCTGTGTTTGGTTTGCAATAATGTATTTCATTGACCGGATTTAAAATCCCTTGACCATTTTAAAATCTCTTACCTGATGGATTTCAAATCCTTTGCAATGGGCCTGGATTTGAAATCCAAATCCTCATGGATTCTAAAGCCTGATGGATTTCAAATCCTTAACCTAACACATGAAGGGATTCCAAATCCCCCCAAATCCAAATCCTTACTTGAAATCCAATTCATTCCAATCCATTCCCACAAACCAAATGAGCCCTAAAAGGATTAAGAATGTTATAAATGATTTTTTAATATGTTGCACCCATTTACTTTTTAGTTGAGGTGGAAATTAATTAAAATACTCCAACTTTGAGATTGACTTACGGATATATCTCCTCTCTCTCTCTCTCTCTCTCTCTCCCATTTTACGAAAATACCTAATTTTTCCGTGAAAGAGGTCTCGATCGCGGGGTAAAAAAATCATTTTGAACCCTGGAGTCCGCGATTTTGGTCCTCAATCTTGGAGTCCGCGATTTTGTTCCCTGATTAGCATGAGTCCGCGGTTTTTATTAGGGTTCGCGATTTTGGCCTATGATTTCATGTTTTATGAGTTTTTCACCTTTTTTTGCATGGTTTTACTGTTTTTTTTTTCCACACTTTTGTCTGATTGTTACATTATTGTACTATTGTCATTGAATTTGTGGTTGCAATTCATCTTCTCCATGTAACTTTCATCTATAAAGAGCAGTAAAATGTAATCCATAATCGTTTATCACATCCATTCTATTGTTCTTTCTTGCTTTCTTTTTTCATCATTTCCAATTTTTTCTTTTTGAAATACTACTGAAAAAATGAGTTCAGCTGTTGAAAAAGCTAAGCTATATTTATGTTGCGATGGTCAATGGGTAGAAGACAACAATGAGTGGGATTTTGCTTATAAATCTAAGCATGGTGTAAAATTGCCAATAAACATTACACATAAGAAGTTTCTTGCTTACACTATGCAAAAATATGGAATCGAACGTTCTGCTGTTTGCAAGTTAGTGTACAAGAATGACGGCTCAATCTTGGAATTAACTGTTAGATCCCAGATTTAATCTTATAACAATGATATAAAACAATTAATTAGAATAAGAACAGCGGAAGCAATATAGTTTTAATATCAAAGCAGATTCAGTATCACAGTTTATAATAAGATATATAAATCGTAGAAGATCTTTCTCTTGAATACTTTCAGTATATTAAAAGATGATTCATTTACAAGATCTATCAAAAGCACACTTTTGTCAATGGAGTGATGGTCCTATTTATAGGACCATAAAGTGAACAGTGTACTATCCTGACATTAGAAGCATGATTGGATAGTGTCTTACCTAAAAGGTAAGCTTAAGACATGCTTGAACAGTGACCTATTCTAAAAGGTAAATCTTATCACTAGGTGACGTGTCATCTTTTCTTCTGTCAATACTTGTAAATATTCAACTTTGATCTTCAGAGAGAACACCTTCAGAGCTCTGAAATGGATCTCTAATGAAGCTATCTCTGATGTCTTCCCGTCTGAAGAGTCTATCTCTAAACTGACTTTAGAACTTCACTTGGATTTTTCTGTTGATGTCTCTGAAAGTCTTCAGAAGAAGACTTGAACTATTTTCAATACTTCTATAATTCAGAATTGTGTCTAACAATCTCCCCCTAAGTATTGAAAATAAAAAAAATTAACATAACAAAAGTTTAATCTTGTTAGCTCCATCTATCATGTTTAGAAGTGTTGAAAAATAGGCTAAGTATAGAAACCCCTGCTGTCTCGAAAGTCGCCGCAGAAGAGACACAACTCAGAAGACTACTCCGCAGAAGACGCGCTAGAGGACAAACCTGATAATGATACTCAGATCACAGAGCCTCTGTGATCACTCATAGAGCCTCTGTGAAGGATAACCTCTGGAGGCCAGTGTTGGAATTGTACTGAATGGCTCAAGTCAAGACCACGTGCCAAGCACGTGAAACCTTATGTTTGCGTAAAAGTTGAATCTCATCATTTGTTATCTGAATCCTGCTTGTTCGCGTTTCCATAAATCTTCTAATAGCATCTTTCAATCTTTGATCTAACTGCAGCCTGATCACTATCAAAGTTCCATCTGAGTAATGACTTATCTCTTCAAATCTGAGGAAGCACTTTTGACCTGATGCATTCTTGTATACAACTCCATGTGGATCCTGAAGAATAGTGAATAAAGAGTAAGAATCAATGTCTGGCAGGCTACGGTTAGGTCTTAGCAAATTCACCACAGGCTGAAAGCTTTCGGCTGCCATTTGAAAATCGAAAACTCTGAAGAACCTGATCTGGCGCCTTATAAACCTTTTGATTAAGTCATTATGCAAAGAAGACATATCAACATTCTCAATCATAATATTCACTAAGTCCTGAATGTTGCAGTCTTCAACAGATTCTCCAATCTTTCCTCTATCACCAGTCTCTTTTTCTTGAATATCTTCTCTTGCTTCAGAATATCCTTCAACTCTTGGTCTCTTTGCCATCTCCCCCTCATGGCCTTGATGATCAGGATCATCTTGGTCATGTCGGCGTTTAAGAGACGGGTCGGCCTCACTTCTGTAGCTTTGGTCATGAGAATCAAGCCTTGAAGATAAATCACAGAAGGCTTGAGACATAAATGATTTGAGATCAGCAAAACTTGATCGAACTTCTTATCTGAATGCATGAAACTCATCAGATAAAGCATTGATCCGAAGCAGAGAAAGAAGATCTTGATCCTGATGTTCTGGTGGCGACATAGAGAGAAGTCGAGCATAGAGCAAATCTGTCAACTCTGAAACTGGAATATCGAGAAGAGAAGACCGTGAAGACGTACCAGAAGGAGCAGATGTAGAAATTCCCGCAGATAAAGAAACCATTAAAGGAAACGGAAGAGAAACAACCGGAGAAGTAGATGTAGACATAGCAGAAGAAGGTTCACGAAGAACTACTCCAGTTGGTCGTCTAAATGGAATCTCTGGAGGAATCACTGAAGTATCAATCTCAGGCATCTTTCCTTTAAAGAAAGTCTTCAACTTCAGAATTTGAGCTTCCTTTTCTGCATCCATTCTTTCAGATAATTGACGAATAACATCATTCAACGTAGAGAATTTGTCAGTAGAAGCCCCAGCTTGATCATAAGTAAGCTCTACAGTTGATGGTGTAGACTGAATAGCTGTAAGTGTAGTTGCTGGAGCATGACTTTGAACCGATGTTGTGGCTTGATCAAAATCTGTATCTAATTCATCTACTTGAAGATGTGCAACTGAAGGATTAACTGGAATAGATTCATCTTCAGAGAGAACTTCTGTTAAGACAACCACTTCCGGTGTCTTGGACTTCCTTTCATATACTTGAATACGCGGTTGATCAGCATGATCACTATCATCATCATCAGAATCACTTTCATCCTCATCTTTATCACTAGCAAGAATAGCATCAGCAACAATATCATCCTCATCTTCAAAATCAAAAGCAATATCATCAGTAGCTGCAATACCAATATCAACAATAACATTCTCAATTTGTTGAGAAGCAACATCCTCTTGAACTACTTCTGTTTCAACAATAACAGCAACTTCTTGCTCATCTTCAACCTCTTTTTCAACTTCAGGCTCTTTGTCAGAAACAACTGCTTCAACTTCAACATATTGTTCAACAACTTGATTGTCATGAGAAGGCTCTTCTTGTACAACTTCCATGAATTCATTCTCCATACAATACTCTATGACATCCTCATTTGAAACATCAGCGTAGATGGCAATAAGAGCATATGGACTAGTCATAGAATAGTTGAAAGTCTTCTGCTTCTGAATATAAGACATTTTCGAGTCCGGAACCTGAGGCCAAGATAACCTGCGAGGAATAGATGGATTGCTACGGAGCATACTTCGAACAATAAGCTTCATAAATCTGACAAACGGAATGAACTTTCGTTTCTTGTTGGTGAACTTGTCATGTACTACCTCCGAGAGTTCGGTCCAAAAGATAAACGTGTAGTCGACATGCAAGTCATAGACGACTGCATGGAACAATCGGAGATACAGTAGACTTGCACTGTCAGTGCCAGAATGCTTCGATGTCAGGCACCTGATGAGAACAGAGAACAGTGCATACCATACTAGAGGTAGATTAGACTTGTCAAAATCTGTAGGTTTGTTCAAAGTACCAACATATCCAAGATTCCGTATCCCTTCATAGACTTCCTCTTCAGATGGAAAGTTGTCATATGTATTTCTGCCTGGTCTGGAGTTCGGCTCAGGAAGCTCCAGTATCAATCTCAGTCGCTTGTAGGAAAGGAAAGATTCAAACTGATCTACTTGAAGCTCAAAGCGGTGCGGACGAGCCAGTTCATTCTTTGTTATAGTATTCCAAGCCTGCTGTAGATACACTTCAGGAACATCTGCACAGTATGAAATAGCAGGGGCAAGTGGATGTCCTTTGAGAATTGCTCATATCACTGGATGAATCTTGATTCTGTCAAAGTCCACGTGATAGTTGTTCGGCTTGTAAGGCATATACATTATGGTTGGGAACACATCATTCGGTGTGCGACGAGAAGCAGAAAGATCGGCCCCAACAGAAGGATGTGACGACATGGTAGTATCATTAGAGGCTCGATCAGACGGATCATCGAGAATGGCATTCTCGTCTTGAATCATTGGATCAGTATTGGTTTTGGAAGACATAGTAGACCTGAAAAATAAAATGAAAAACAATTAGACAAAAATAAAAAAAAAATATTCTAAGTATGGTTTGCGTGCCAAGTTAGAAGCGCAAACCAAGGTTTGCGTTTCAGACATGAGACGCAAAGGAAAGTTTGCATGTCTAACATGGTCCGAAAACTATACTTAGAAAAACAAAACAAACACACAAAATCACACGGAAGGTTTGCGTATTAAGTTAGAAGCGCAAAGTAGACTTTGCGTTTCTAGTTAGACGCGCAAAGTATACTTTGCGTTTCTAGTTAGAAGCGCAAAGTTCACTTTGCGTTTCTAACTAGACGCGCAAAGGTCACTTTGCGTTTCTAGTTAGACGCGCAAAGTTCACTTTGCGTTTCTAACTAGACTCGCAAAGTTCACTTCGCGGGTCAAACATACTTGATACCAAAACCTTAACAAAACACGAAGTAAAACTAAAAAGAAAGTTTGCGTGTCAAAGAGGAGATGCAAAGTACACTTTGCGTGTCCTAGTTGATACGTAAACTATACTTGGAAATAACAAAAAGGTTAACACATGTTAGAAGCGCAAAGTAGACTTTGCGTTTCTAACTAGACACGCAAAGTTCACTTTGCATTTCTAACTAGACTCGCAAAGTTCACTTTGCGTTTCTAACTAGACTCGCAAAGTTCACTTTGCGTTTCTAACTAGACTCGCAAAGTTCACTTTGCGTTTCTAACTAGACTCGCAAAGTTCACTTTACGTTCCTATCTAGACACGCAAAGTAGACTTTGCGGGTCTATCAACCTTGACAAAATCTAGAAAACGCGATTGCAGGCCGAAAAACACAAAAAATCAAAAATAAAGCACGAAAACAAGAAATTAAAGTAAAAGGAAACATACCTGATGATCGAAAATCAGTTCTAAGCAAAACCCAAAACGTAAATCGAACTAAAAATTTCACAAAATCGCAATCTGAGATATTGAATAATACCGAGAAAAAAAAATCAGATTCTAAAATATTCTAGTCGATAATAAGCACAATCAAAACGAACACAACATCAATAATCGAAGTTAATAGAATCGAAACATACCTTGATTTCTCGAAACAAAATATGAAAGAAATCCGATTTGGAATTGAACACAGAGAGCGATAGAGAGAAGAGGAGCCGAAAAGTCAGATACAATGAACAGTTGGCGGGAAAAAATGAAAATGAAAAGAAAACACTATTTATAACTAGAAAACTAAAACAAATCTAAATAAAAAAAAACACAAAAATAAAAATAAAAATAAAAATAAAAATAGAAAAAAAATGTAAAAATATACCTGAAATCCTTTTGCTCCCCCTACACACATGCACAAAAATTAAACTGTTAATATAGCAAATGTGTTGAAAAATCTGAAAAACATACCTGTTTAACTTCTGATCAACACAGATAATATTCTTCCTTACTCACCCTCAACCACAGAAAAAATTCAGATTAACTCTCCCCTTGAAAATTGCACAGACCATATACAAATAACACAAATACTTAAACATAAAGACATCTGTATGAAAAATGATCATATTGAATATAAATTTTGTAACAACTTAACATATAAAATTTTAAACACTAAACAAATTAAAGTCTACTTAGTAAAATATCCCAGATTTATCAATTAGTTGAAATCAAACGGGAGTTGTTGGATACAGGAACAAGTTTCATTGTTTATCAAGTTAAGACATGTTCAGAGTCAAACACTTGCATGTATCTATTCAGTGTGCTCGCATGTGATCTTTGATGAGCTTCAAGAAAAATGCAAATCTAAACATAAAAAGGAGAACTTTGCATGTACAGACACTAAGTCATCAAGAATTAAGATTTTCACAAATTTACAGGTTTATCGCAGCTCAAAATATATCACCAAGTATCAAGAGATGTGTGCTCATTGGCATCTTTTAGCAGTGTGCTCATTGGCATCTTCACATGAGGGTGCACTTTGGCATCTTTTAAGCGATGTGCACTTTGGCATCTTTTAATCAAAGAATTCATTAAGTAAAGAACATGTCGTAAACGTAACTTTCTATCTGACTCTATTGCAGGATTTGGGTTAGCCGCTCCCAAACCAGTTGGCCTTAGGGGACTAGGTGTCAAGCACCCCTTGGAACTTACTTTCCCGGATCAGAAAGGCTACATCGACATATTCTAAACCCATTCATACCAGTAAAACATGACTTTTGATCTGATTCTATAGAAGGATTTCTGTTCGATCACTCCCAGACCAAATGACCTTAGGGGACCAGATGTCGAGCATCCCACGGAACTTACTTTCCCAAACCAGAAAGGTCACAGGTACAAACTTTTAAATCCAAAGATTTCTGTATTTTTATAAGCTTAAAATTAATCATCTCAAAAACTCAGATCTATATAGAATCGCTTAGCCCATATTTTCATTACAATCTACAATTTTGATCACTTAGGTTGTTCAAGCAAATTAAACCATAAATATGCCGACTCACATATCTTTAAAGCAGTATCTAAAGCGTCAAACATGTTGCTGACTTTTCGATGTTTGTAAGATTTGAAAAATAAACATATGAAACTTTAATATAAACAAGGAGACTTGTAAAAGATCCTAGACACACATTCTATTCAAAAGAAAGAAAATCTGAAAGATTTTACTTTATAGAATAAAATTTGTAAAGATTTAAACTTTTAAATTCAACATGCCTAATTTTGAAAGCAAAAAATTGAAACGTTTTTCATCTAAGGCTTTTGTAAAGATATCAGCAAGTTGATATTCAGTTGGTAAAAAATATAATTCAATAGTACCTTCTTCCACGTGATGCTTTATAAAATGGTATCTCATGTCTATGTGCTTGGTCTTAGTGTGCTGGACAGGATTGACTGATATGGCAATTGCGGACTTGCTGTCACAATATATTGGCACTGTCTTGTACAACATCCCGTAATCTCGAAGTTGCGTTTTCATCCAGAGCACTTGAGCACAACAACTAGCTGCAGCGACGTATTCAGCTTCGGCTGTTGATATTGAAACGCAGTTTTGCTTTTTCAATGTCCAGCTTATCAGTCTGTCACCTAAGAACTGAAGATGACCAGAAGTACTCTTTCTGTCCAATTGATTACCACCAAAATTTGCATCTGAATAAGCAATCAAATTATAGTCAGAACTTTTAGGATACCATAATCCTAAATAAGGAGTTCCTTTAATATATCTAAAAATGCATTTAACTGCTAAAAGATGAGATTCTTTTGGTTTGGCTTGGAATCGGGCACATAAGCACGTGGAGAACATTATGTCTGGGCGACTGGCAATTAGATACATCAGTGATCCGATCATTCCTCTGTATGTCTTTTGATCCACAGCTTT
Organism: Arctium minus; assembly: GCA_954870635.1. Classification (NCBI taxonomy): domain Eukaryota; kingdom Viridiplantae; phylum Streptophyta; class Magnoliopsida; order Asterales; family Asteraceae; genus Arctium; species Arctium minus. The sequence continues at coordinate 21,083,496 of OX941096.1, read as the reverse complement.
TCCATCTGGATCGAGTCCGAGTTTGGCACCGTGAGCCATCGGCGTTCCGATTGAAGTAGATTTATTCATCTTGAATTTCTTCAAGATGTCAAATATATACTTTGACTGGTTGATGAAGATACCATCAAGAAGCTGCTTCACTTGTAAGTCGAGGAAGAAGTTGATTTCTCCCATCATGCTCATCTGAAATCTAGAGGTCATTAAATCAGAAAACCAAGTACACAAAGATTTTTTAGTCGCACCAAAAATAATATCATCTACGTATATTTGTACTAAGCAGATATCAAGATTAGTTCTATAAATGAAAAGAGTAGTATCGATAGACCTTTTGGTGAAGCCGGATTTGACCAAGAAAGCTGACAACTCGTCATACCACGCCCGCGGAGCTTGTTTCAAACCATACAATGCTTTATCGAGAAAATATACATAATCTGGACGATCTTTGTCAACAAATCCCTCTGGCTGAGATACATATACTTCTTCTTTCAGCTTTCCATGAAGAAATGTCATTTTGACGTCCATTTGATATACTGTGAAGTTGCGATAAGGAGCGAAGGCAAGAAACATTCGTATAGCTTCCAATCTGGCAACAGGTGCAAACGTTTCATCGTAGTCAATACCTTCTTCTTGTCGATATCCTTTGGCTACCAATCTTGCTTTGTTTCGCACGACGATACCATCTTTATCCTTTTTGTTCTTGAATATCCACTTTGTACCAATTACGTTTTTTCCTTTCGGCCTTGGCACAAGTCTCCACACTTTGAGCGCATCAAATTGATTGATCTCCTCTTGCATAGCGATGATCCAATCCGAGTCCTCCAAAACTTCAGAAACTTTTGTAGGTTCAATCTTTCTTAGGAAGCAAGTGAAGAGACATTTGTTGGAAGTAGAAACACTAGCTTGAGGATCTCCAATAACTTGATGAATGGGATGAGATCTTGTCCATTTTGTTGTATGAGGGAGAGGATCAATTACATCTTGAACAACTTCCAATTGAAGAGAGGAAGGTTCAGAAACTTCAACATCAGATGAAGAGATAGAAATAGTTTCCACTAGAGGAGGAGGTATCTCAACAATCTCTGAATCAGATTAGGGAACAGTTTGTTGAATAACATCATTCTGTACTTCTTCCTGAACTGATTCCTCTTGAACAGGTTGTTCTTCTTGAACTGTTTCTGATTGTACATTTTCTGATTGAACAGGTTCTTGTTGTGTCGGTTCTTATTGAACAGGAGGGACTGGAGCACCATCATTGTCAGAGATAGATGCAGCGGAATTTGGAATAGATGAGCTCTCAGTTTCCTGATTCAAAACATTAGAAACATTTACAGAGTTAGATCTTGGCACATCATCATAAAAATTTTCAAACAGAAAATCAAGATCAGAAAGAATAGGAGAGGGAGTAAAAGAATCCTGGTTATCCGGTGAAAGAGCAGGTTCTGAATTGATTTGTTCAAAAACTGAATTGCCAGTAATAGCGGGTTCTAAGCCTGAGTGACTAGAAACCAAATCAGCAGCTTCGTCAAATTTTACATTGACACTCTTTATGACCATTCTTGCAGAGATCAGAAAAACTCTATAAGCAGCAGAGTTTGAAGAATAACCCACGAATACACCCTCGTCTGCCTTTGGACTAAACTTGTTGAGATTCTCCCTGTCATTCAGAACGTAGCATTTACACCCGAATGACTTGAAATACTTGATGTTCGATTTGATCCTGTTCATAAGTTCATACGGTGTTTTGTTGAAGCGACAATGCAGAATTGATCTGTTCTGTGTATGACAGGCAATTGACACTGCTTCAGCCCAGTAAGACAAAGGTAGACCTGAATAAGCAAGCATTGATCTGGCGGACTCAACAAGCGTTCTGTTTCTTCTTTCAACAACGCCGTTCTGTTGCGGAGTACGAGTAGCAGAAAATTGTTGTTGTATTCCTTGAGATTCATAAAATGCCTGAAGAGTACTATTTTTGAACTCAGTACCATTGTCAGATCTTACCACTTTCACTTGCTTCTGCTTATTTGTCTGAGTTGACTGGATGAGGTTGATGAGTACTTCAGGAGTCTCGTCTTTTGACTTCAGAAATTTTACCCATGTGTATCTGGAGTAGTCATCAACAACCACCAAAACATATTTCTTACGTACTAAACTCTTCGTCTTCATCGGACCACACAAATCAACATGCAAAAGATCAAGAATAGCCGACGTGCAGTGTTCAGGTTTAGGCTTGTGAGGAGCTTTCTTCATTTTTCCTTTCTCACAATCCTGGCATAGATGGTCTTTCTGGAAACGGAGAATTGGAAGACCTCTCACTGAATCATTCTTGACCAGACGATCCATATACTTGAAGTTGAGGTGAGCTAAACGTCTGTGCCAAATCCAACTTTCTTGAACTGAAGCTTTAGAGAGCAAGCAGATATCTGAGGGAATTTTGATCTTAGAAAGATCAATGGTATACAAATTTGATTGTCTTTTTCCTACCAGAAGATCCTTGCCATTATCATTCTTCACTGCAACTCTTTTGGATTTGAAGCTAACTTCAAGGTCTTTATCGCAGAATTGGCCGATGCTGAACAGATTGTGACTTAGACCCTCGACGTAGCTTACTCTTTTGACAGTTATGTTACCTTGAACTAGATCACCATAACCAAGAATCGGAGCTGTCTCACAGTTATCAAATTTCACATGACCGCAACATTTATCTTTAAAATTAGATAGAAGTGATTTGTTGCTAGTCATATGTTTTGAACATCCCGAGTCCAGATACCATAATTGACTAAGCTGCACACACAGAAACTACACCTTTTTAGGTACCCATATGCTTATGGGTCCCTTGTTAGATTTATATCTTTTATTTTTTACAGAATTAATTTTCATGCAAGAATGAAAGTCATTATCAATAGAATATGAAACACAATTATCAGAATCAGAACTAGAAGAAGCATATGAGATATTCTTTGATATATCAAACATTTGCTGAAAAGAGTATTTTGGGTTTTTATTACATGTAGCAAATGTATCAGTATCACAAAGATTGTCTACACAATTAACTCCTAACAGTTCAGATTCTAAAATTGGTTGTTTCATCCTCCAAATTTGCCTTGATGACTTCCTCACAGTCTGATCTGAAGAAGAAAAATCAGAAACATTAGAATTTTCAGATAATACAGTATCATGTTTCTTTGACTTCTTTGATCTCCTTCTTTTACGCTTCTTTTTATAAAATTGAGCATTTAGCAGAAAATAATTATCAATAATTGAATCAAAAGAAGAAACTTTATCAAAGAAATCAGTCTTATCATTTAACATTGAAGAACTAGCCTTGGAGTAAGAAAATTCAAAATTTCGCAAGTTTGGAGGAGGTTTGCGTTTCCCATTGGAAGCGCAAACTGAGCTTTGCGCGTCCAACTCCATGCGCAAACTCTCAGTTTGCGTTTCCAATGTGGAACGCAAATGGCCATTGTTTTTCAAAACTTTAACATTTTCCTTTGAATCTTTTGAAAATCCAGAAGAAAATTTATCTTCAAAACTTGTTTTCATTATAAAAAGAAGTAAATCATTTTCTAAACAAATTTGAAGATTTTGTTCTTCCAATCTATCTTCAAGATCAACTATCTTACCTTCTAACACTAATGGAGGAATATATTTCTTAGTATCATAAGATACCGAAGATACATTTTCCTTTGCAGTGTTAATAAAAATATCAACAAAATCTGTTGAAAATGAAGATTTATTGGAAGATTTGTCATTTAAAAGATTTTGAAATTTTCTGGATTTCTTAGATTGATCAGGAAAATACTTTGCATTTTCAGAGGTGTAAACAAATGGCATTTCCATCCTCTTATTTTTCATCCTTTTCACATTTTCTTCTTCCAAAATTTGTTTCTCAGTTGTCCAAAAGAATTTAAACTGAGGAGCATATCTTGCAAGAGTAAAATAATCATATTCGTATAAAGTAGGAACTTCATTTTTAGCATGATTTAAAAAATGCGGATTTTCGAAACCAAGTCCCCACTTTTCCTTTATAGCTTCTTCACTCCTTGGTTTATTCATGTAAATTGTTTGCTCAGACTGTTCTCTTTTATACAATTTCTTTTCTAAAACAATTATTTTTTCAGAAAGATTTTGATTTGAAGAAGTCATTTCAGTCAATGAATCACGATAAGTCTGATTTGAATTTTCTAGATCAACTAACTGCTTTTGAAATTTCTCTTTTGTACCAATTAAAATTGATTTTTCATATTTTAAAGAAATTTGCAGTTTATCAATTAAATCAGACTTTTCTTGATTTTTAACCATTTGAGAAACGAACTTTGAGCGCATATCATGCAAAGCAGTGATAAAAACATTCATTTGAGATAAGAAGAAATTATAGTTAAACTCAGATATTACCTCAGAACCATCAGATGAGGTATCCTCTTCCTCATCATCAGAATTGTCATCACCTATAAAGTACATAGCCGCAGTCTCCTCATTTTCGGCCTCGTTGTCCGAATGGTCCAACTAGTATTCTTCTTCGGCCAACAGGATAGTACCACTTTCCTTCTTTTCAGCTAAAGCCAACTTCTTTCGGTAAAAAGCAGCATCCTTAACCACCTTGACTCTGCAATCCTTAACCATATGTCCTGGCTTCCCACAGTTAAAACAATTCATCACCTTTTTGTCATCTTTCTTTTGGTCAACTACCTTTGCCGGTTCATACTTTTGAGTGTATGGCTTTGAAGGAGCACCAGGTTCAATCTTCTTAGAACCAGAAGTAAACCGCAAGTTGTTCGACCCAGATCTGTGCTTGAACTATTTCTGGTAATGCTGAGTCAAAAGAATCATGGCCTTTTCAAGTGCTTCACCATCATCATCTGTAGAGACATCATAAGTTGATTCGGTCAAAGCTTGCTCAGCCAGTTGGCTAGCTATAAGAGCAGTGGGATCTACTGACAGAGGCTTGTTCTTCTTATCCATTTTTCGCATTCTTCTCCATTACCAAAGATTCGTCTGTCATCAAGATTTCATATAACTCCTGAATTGGCATAGTTGAGATTCTAACATCATTTCTCATTCGATGGCATGCCTTGTTCCACTCAGGTTGTAAAGCGTTCAGAAACTTCAAGTTTGCCTCCAACTCAGTCTTGGTAACTTTAATCTTGTAGAGATCATTGATAACATCCTAGAATCGATCAAAAACATTTTTCAAACTTTCCCCATCCTTGGCCTTGAACTTTTCAAAGTTATTCATGTACCTGGTCTGTTGTAACTGAGTAGACATTGCAGTACCAAGCATGATCTTCTCAAGTTGTGTCCACATCAACATTGGGTTATGTTTGAAACAGTCGATTCTGTTATAGATGGAGTTGGGAAGAGCAAGTATCAGATTTGACTTAGCCTGACTGTCCGCTTGATATCTTAAGACCTCTTCAGCTTCATACTCTCTTAATGCTTTTTCAACAGTTGTAGCTGGAGTAGTAGCAGTAGCTGGGATCACTTTCCTTGGAATTTCCATAGGACCCTGAGTCATTGATTTCATCATGTTCTCCCCATTTGGTTGCCTTTCAATAAAGTTGATGAATCTATCCTGCCATTGTTCGAATTCATTCTCATTGATGAGAACTGGTGGACGAGTATCGGACCCCAAAGACATCATGAGGTCATTCGTGTAAAGTTGTGCTTGTAGAGACATCTTGTGAAAATATCAGAAAATTCAGCAAAATTGTCTAAGTAAGAGAGACCCGCAAACTAGAGGTTTGCGTTTGTAAAGAGGAGCGCAAAGAAGGCTTTGCATTTGTAAAGAGGAGATGGCAAAGAAGGCTTTGCGTTTGCAGAGGGGAACGCAAACTGAGCTTTGCGTTTGCTGAGGTGAACGCAAACTGAGCTTTGCGTTTGAAGACTTCGCGGGTGAGATACTTTGCGTTTGAAGCACAAAGACTTTTCACTTGAAGAGAGAAACGCAAACTGTTGGTTTGCGTGTCAGACTAGAACAGAGAAACTTGGCTTTGCGTTTCCAAAGATAACCGCAAACCTGAAATTTACTAAAACATGTATTAGACACGCAAAGGATACAAATGAAAGAATGAGGCGCAAAGTATATATATCACATGCAAACTCATATGAATGACACGCAAACTATCATGAATGAAACGCAAAGTTCAGGAACACTACTAATTCATGCAGACTATGTAGGACACGCAAAGTATATGAATCACACGCAAAGTCACATGAATAAAACGCAAACTAATATGAATGAAGCGCAAACCAACAAGAATGAAACGCAAACTTCATAAACTCACAGATTTTCGCAAGAACAACTACAACTTCAAAATTTAACCAAGAAAAGCATACACTGAATTTCGAAAACAACTTTCTAACGCATTTTATCAAACAATTTTGATTAAAATCAACAAAAACTAAAAAATCGACAAAGAACAGAACGAGAACTTCGTTTTTCCAGAAAAACACAAAATCACCAAATTGAGAATCAAATCATGTTTTTTAAGGAAAACTTTGTGAAACAAATACAATCGATTATCACAAACGCAACTAAAGAAATCAAATTCGCACAAATTCAATCACAAATAGATCCAAATTTTATGAGAAATCAAGAAAACGAGATTTTCTTGAAAAAATTCAAGAAAATCGATCAAATTTTCGATTTCAATCACAAATTCAGATAAAGAAAAACAATCTCTCAATCCTCTCAAGATTCAGATTGCTCTGATACCAATTGAAAGTCCAAGATCACTGATTCTTTAGAGAGAGAAAGTAGAGAGAGAATGTAACAAGCGCAAAGTTCACTGATGTATTGAAATGTAATTGCCAAAGTTACAAAACAAAGGCTCTAAGGGGACTTAAATACCCCTAGCCTTTACAAAACAGATTACACTAATAAAAGCTAGAAAATAAATACAATGATTACTACGAAATTAGACTTAACAAGGTTGCTTCTATCCATTTCGAAAAATAATCTGTAAGGACTAGTAAAAACACCTTTTTCCCTGGGAAGAGGTGGTAATTTACCGACAATATCCATTCTCTATCTAATGAAGGGCCATGGGATCAAAGTTGAATGCAATGGTTCTGAGGGTTGATGAGTCGTACCTGAATGTCGTTGATAGACATCATAGCTTTGGACATACCTTATAACGTCTTGTTGTAGGGTTGGCCAATAGTAGCCTTGTCGAGAGATTTGATTCGCTAGATTGCGAGCACCTAAGTGATTACCGCATTTTTCGTCGTGCATTTCTTGTAGAAATTTTTGGATCTGACACTTACTAACGACGCATCGTGAGTTGAAACCCATCGATGATCGTCAATAGAGTCTGCTTCCAATTATGATATATCTGGATGCTTTGAATCGGATCTTTCGGTATTCCATTCTATCTTCAGAAAGTTGGTTGTACATTCGGTACTTCTTGATGTCGCTCGACCAGTTGTCTTCCTCGTCTATGACATTGCGTGGTCTTCACCTTCGATAGATGACTTCTTTAGGTGGGTCATTAGGACAACGTCAAATAAAAATTGGCTAAGTGTCGATCCAAGGTTGGCTAAGGCGTCGACTTGGGTATTCTCGGGATTTGTATGATGGAGAAAGACTTGAATGCTTCACACTTTACTTTGGCTACTTTGAGGTAAGCTGTCATTTTGGAATCTTTTGCCGCGAATTTCCATTCATCTGGTTCACGACTAAGAGAGAATCACTTTTGACGTGTAATCCTTTTGCCACCAGATCGCATGCCATATCCATTCTGTAACACCCCGAAATTTGGGAACATAGTTAGCTTTCAGTTCGCGTGGGGTTTACTGTACTCTTGGGAATTTCATATTAAGTATTTAAATTTCTACTTGGTTATGCATTGTTGGCCGAAAGTTCCAAGTTCGAGCCCTGTTAGGATCAAGCGCTTACCACTACGCCAAAAGCAATTGCTGATGTGGAGGGAGCAAATTTATTTCCTTATAGCATAGCAGCCAGTGCCACGTTTCGATTTAGGAAGATGTTGGTCAATGACCCAACAATCCCCCCCCCCAAGTATCTGCAAGCATTAAAAAGATCTTCGCTAGAAGTCAATGACTGCACAGCATGCCTTTGGCATTTAAATGCACTCCATGGGATTCGAACCCGTGGCCTGCTCTGATACCACTTGTTCGGATCAAGCGCTTACCACTACGCCAAAAGCAATTGCTGATGGAGAAGGCGCAACTTTATTTCCTTATAGCGTAGCAGCCAACGCCATGTTTTGATTTAGGAAGATGCTGGTCTATGACCCAACAAGCCCTGTAGGAAGCTCACGACAGTGCCCGCTGGGAAATGAAAACTCTCGGCGACAGCGTGTCACTATCGCGTAGGCACAATCGCGGGGAAATGAAAACTCTCGGTACATTCCAGGCGATAGTTCCCTGGTCACTATCGCGAGTCACTATCTCCCCATTTGTATCGCGGGGTGTGAGAGACGGGCGATTATGCCTCGCGACAGGGTCAATGTCACTGTCGCCGTGTCACTATCCTCGAGAGTGTCCAGGTTATAAAACTTAAGGTCGCGATTTTTGAGCTTTTATCTGATTATTTGAAGGGGTTATAAGGTCCATTGAAATCAGTTGAATTTATTATACAAAATTGACAAGGATTATTGGGAGGAATCTGTAGTTTTATTATTCACATAAAGTAAACTAAACTACAGAGAGCACAGAAATTCGTATGAGCTACATTTTGTAAAATGAAAGTTACAAACTAACTACTAACAAACTTCTATTTATATGTCCGAATACCCTTGTACACATTAAATCCCAAACCCAAATACGTGGACCAATATAAAATACAAAAGGATTACTTTACTAAACTTCTAAAATATAACATTTTTATTCTAACATTCTCCCCCTAAGTTTTGTAAAGTAATCCTCCACTTCACCTCAACTTCAGCTACTCTCCTCCTTAATTTCTTTAGAAAACTTAGCATTGCATAAACTTCAAAGCTCCTCTAGCTCCCCCTTGAAAGTAGCTCTTATCCTTGAAGTTTCAACTTTAATATCAGATCTGATGTAGACAGTAACCTTGACTGAGTGCACATAAAGACAACTTTTTACTCTTGTAAATCCAACACATTCGTTACGCCCACAAGAAAAAAATGTTCTGAATTATGGAATGACAACCAAGTGTATCTTTAGTGTATAACATCTGATATGTCTTTGAACCTCGAGTTGAATAAGAATTCAACTTAAGAACTTAATCTGGTCAGCTTACAGGAGGTAACATCAGGTAGCAAACACTAAGATGTAAGGGTTAGAAGGCAATTACTATTCAACAATTTTATATGAGAGTTAAATGTGATTGGACCGAAATGAAAATTTTATAAGAGTTTGACCGAAATGCAAATCTTATATTTGTTTGACCGAAATGCAAATTTTAAAATTTTAAATTTGTTGGAAATGGAAGTTCTTCAAAGGTGGACACGTGCACAAGTTGTGAGAATTCTTAAAGGTGGACACGTGTGAGTTTGACCGGATATTTGGATTGATCAAACCAAATATCGGTTGAAATGTTTGACCGGGATATTTGATGGAGAGAATTGTTTTGACCGGATATGAGAAGACCGAGAGAGAAGACCGAGAGAGAAGAGAGAAGACCGGGAAGTGAGGAAGACCGGGGCTTGGTTTGTGTTTGACCGGATAAAAAAAATACTCGACCGGTTAAAAGAAATTCATTCGACCGGTACAAAGTGGAATTTGACCGGAGAGTGTTTGACCGATACCAAAAGTTAGAAGACCGATAAAAGGAGATGTTTGACCGGGTTTTGTTTTGTGAGATTCGACCGATAAAAAGTGATCTTCGACCGGTATTTGCAAGAGTCCGGTCGAATGCTTAAGACCGATAGAATGTAAAAACTAAGGTTCGACCGGTAAAAAAATATTATCGGTCAATTGGCTTAGACCGATATATTACAAAGGACCGGTACGTCGTCTTCTCCGATTTAATCAACCTGTAACTCTAAAATTAACCCAACTAGAGGTCGTTTTACCACACCAAATTTTGACAGTATCTTCTCCTTATCAATAACAAGAATGCACAACACTTTGATTTCGAAAATAACCGCAAAATCAAGTTTTTGACGTTTGATCAGTGTTCTTCAAAAAATGAAGAACACAGAGAGTTGAAAATTTTGATTTTGATCTGGATCAGCTCTGATACCAATTGTGAGTCCGTGATCGTTACCAGATAATCAAAACAACAAACAAAGATACTATTACCAACCTGTTTAGATTATAAACGCGGATTACACGGGTTGATGATCGTTACATTTTTGCTCTGAACTCTCTTTCTTTACACCTTCACTATGTGTGTTTTGTGTGTATTTGTGTGGTTTGATTGTTATAAGAGAGATTTCAAAACTTAAACTAAACTAAATAACAAAACAATATCTAGATATCTAATATCTAGATATTATATTAAAAACTAATATAATAATTAACTAAATATCTAAAACATAATATCTAAATAATAAATATCTAGATATTATAACTTTGACTATTATTACAGAATAGACCCTAGACTATGGTTTAGAGCGACTTTCAGCATTAACTTCAGATTGCGATCTTCGTTTTGGATGATCTTGAATCCAATGAGACTGTGTCCGAACAATCTCCCCCTTTGGATCAAGATCATTACTAAAATGATGTAGCAATTTGATCTTCTCTTTCAGCTCAGAAGATGCAATCTCTTTCTCTGTTCAATTGTAATAGTCTCCAGGTTTAGCTTCGAATGCTTTTAGCAAAGTATCTTCAAAGAAATTTTCCCTCAGATCAGTATGTCTTTAGAACACTTTTGAAGAATCTTTTCTTGATTAGCTCTTCTCTTCTCTATCTTCAAAATAGTTGGAAGAGTTCTCTAAACCTTTGATCCTTCACATTTCTTGGTAGGCTCTTCTCCCCCTTTTTGATGAAAAGTACAACGACTTCATCAAAACATATGTCAATAAATGTAATGCTTATAGAGCCCCTGATTCGTCAATTCATAAGCTATTCATTCAGATCTTTGCAAATCTAGACAAAGTAGTCGTGTAACGCCTGAATCAACTAATGAATCAGTTAACATGTCTGTCAGTAACACTAAGTCACTGTGTGTAACAAATACACATTGGAAAGGAGATGTTTGATGTTGACTCCCACAGGGCTTCCATTTAATCATCGAAACACCACAAAGGTAATTTCTATAAACGTTATGACAAAGAAACTAATTCCTTGTGTGTTCGTGCTTGTGTGTGAAAGAATTAAGCACTTGATGATTGTTTATTTGGCTCAAAATTGTGTAAACCATTGAGACAACAGTAAGTTAAACACAGACTCAATGTGCATGATTGAAGTGCGAAGGTGGGGCAGACTTCCTTCTTTTCAATATCCAGATTTTCCAAATGAATATCAGATAGCAAATGTGCTGCATCCCCTTAGAAAATGTGAAACACTTTCTTGTTGAAAAGAAAATGAGTAGATGGTGAGGTTTGATCAAGAGTTGGCATGGGTTAGTTGCCTGTTTCAATAATGATCACCAAAGAATTGTGAAACATTAGAATGGTGGCTACCCGGCTCAGAAAAAGTTGGTGCAGAGTTGTGATATTCTTTTAACTCTGTTCTCACATGCTCTTTCTTTTAAACGTTTTGCTTACTCTAATCATACTCATTTCTTTTCTCTTCTCACACTCAATCACTAAGGATTAACTTCATTGGTAGAAATCACTGGTTAAGGTGATTTCATAGAAGTTGTGTTAATTCCTAGCACAATGATTCTTGTTTTCTTATGATGCACGTGATGCTCAGATTGGTTTAACTATTTCAGTTAAAGAACAATATTGATCATGAAAACATTTAAAATACACTCCCAAAATATAAAATGTGTTGAAAAATCGGGAAGTGTTTTGAACATTAAAAACAATGTTTTCCAATGATTGAAAGTTGTCCTTCTTTCAATCACATATGAGATTAAGATAAAGGAATATACCTTTAAGTGCGATCTTACATCTCATGAAGCTAAGCTTAAAGTCATAAAGATATGATCTTTTAAGCTTCTCTCAAACTTCTGCAAAAGTCTTAGGTCAAATCAAAGTAAAATTTATTCACTTAAATTGAAAAGACAAAAAGCAGTAAAACTATTAAAGTACGAGTTCTGATCAGAAATAATCAGAAGTCATCACCTTTTTATACTCCCCCTGAAATTATGCATTAGACAATAATGTTAGTGAAAAACATAAACACTAACCCCTTCTCAAATATTGATCATCATATCTGAGAAATGCATAAATTTTCAGACAAATATGTACTCCCCCTTGAAGGTTGATTTCCTCATTTGAGTATCGGAGTACAATCTCTTTTCCAGCACGGAGTAAGGTCTTTTGATCTTTGGAGTGCGAGTCCTAAACTGTTGTGTTTAGAAGTCATTACTTCGTTGAAGTACGGGTTCTAAGTTGATTTACTTAGAAGCCATTTTCTGACATTGAAGAACGAGTCCTGATCTGTACATAATCAGAAGTCGATGATCTTTGAAGTTCGGGTCTTGAACTGTATTATTCAAGAGCCTTAGTTCTCCTACTCCCCCTTGACAGTGGGGGCCTGCAATACGGGTTTAGTTTTCTTTGGTACCCACTGGTATTTGGGTCCATTTGTGTTAGTTGCAGTTCGTATGGGGGTTACTGAGTAAGAACCATACCAGTAATGGTCACTTGTCTTGTGAACAGGATCATGTGTACGACAATAAGAACAATAAAATTTCTTACCTGATAACCTGATTAATTGATCTCTCGTGTAGAAGAAATCAGGTTTACCTTTATGCGCATTGTTCTTCTTGGCATTTGGCGTATGTACACATGAGTTTTTATATTTCAGCTCATCTTTCTTCTTTCCTTCAACTGGTTTCCTGTTCCAGACCAGTTCAGCTTCTTCCTGGAAGCTTCTTCTCCTTCTTTGTGTACCTGAACAATCTATATTCCTATCATAGAAAATATTAGTAGAATGAATCTGATTAGAAGATTTAACTAACCTTTTGAAAAGAGCAGTTTTCTGATGTGAGCTTGCGGCTGGTTTGTTAGAACCAACTGAATTATTTCTAGGTGAGTGGATTTTTGACTCTGGAGTCGTTCGCTCAGTCACCACCACCGTCTTTGAAATAATATCTTGAAGCTCTTTTACCTTTGAAGAATAACTGTCTCGTTCTTTGATAAGGAGCTCAATCTTCTTCTCAAATGCAGACTTCTTTTTCTTCTCTGTCAATACACTCTTAGATAATTCAGATAGCTTCTCGGTAAGCTTCTTTATTGCAGTTTCAAAGGTGCTTCTCTCTTCTTCAAATCCTTTCTTAGCACCCTTCTAATCATTTGCCTTTCTCTCATTGGCAAACTGATCTCTTTCCAATATGATTACTTTCTCAAAGTCTTCAACTTTTTGAGAAAGCATTAAACTTTGAAGCTCGAGTATCTTCTTCTCTTCAATACTCTTCTTGGAAAGATCTGCAATCTTCTTTTTAAACTCTGATAGTTTCTTTTCAAGCTCAGCATTTGCAGTCTCCAAATCTTTAGACTGCTTCTCGTTGCTCTCAACAAGATCTAACTTCTGTTTTTGAGCTTCAAGATCAGAAATCTTTCCTTTTAATTCGGAGTTCTCAGCTTCCAATACCTTAACTCTTGATGACATATATGATTCTATCATAATCTTCGAAATATGTTCCCATAACAGCTTTCCTGTAGCCTCTTCACGTTCTAGTGTAAAGAAGATCTCGTTTGAAATCTCCTCTGTTATTCCTTGCATAATAAACGTTTTGGCCAAACTGTCAGCTTCATATCTTTTTCTTTGCTCATTTGTGTATTCATTAAGATTTAATGGGAGCCCTTTTTCTTCTCTCTCACCATTCTTCTTTACAAGAGTAAACATTCTTCTTGGAACTATCATAATTCCTTGCTGCAGAGATTTTCTGATGAATACACCCAAATCATGTCTTTCAATGAAGTTCATGAACCGATCTTTCCACAGTTCATACTCCCCCCTTAAGAGTATTGGTGGCTGGGAGTCGGTTCCAATTGCTAGAACTTCTCTGGATGTCATTCTGTTTCGAATAAGAGAAAACTTGACAGATATGATCGTTAATGCAAATTAAAATCAGATAAAATTCAGAAATAAAAATTTCCAAAAATTTCCAAATTTAACCAAGTCTGGAAATGGAGGAAAATTCAAACTTTGCGATTGGAGAAGCTGGCGCAAATGGGGTTTTGCGCGAGAAGCGGGTCGCGCGAACTGGGAGGTTTGTGCGAGACGTGTATGGCACAAAGTGAGAGTTGACCGGTAAGATGTAAGAACTGGTAAAATTTTCGACCGATAAAACTGATTGACCGGTAAAAAGATTGGACCGGTAAAATGCTCGACCAGTAAAATTTTCTTTCGACCGATAAACAAACAATTTTATATGAGAGTTAAATGTGATTGGACCGAAATGAAAATTTTATAAGAGTTTGACCGAAATGCAAATCTTATATTTGTTTGACCGAAATGCAAATTTTAAAATTTTAAATTTGTTGGAAATGGAAGTTCTTCAAAGGTGGACACGTGCACAAGTTGTGAGAATTCTTAAAGGTGGACACGTGTGAGTTTGACCGGATATTTGGATTGATCAAACAAAAATATCGGTTGAAATGTTTGACCGGGATATTTGATGGAGAGAATTGTTTTGACCGGATATGAGAAGACCGAGAGAGAAGACCGAGAGAGAAGAGAGAAGACCGGGAAGTGAGGAAGACCGGGGCTTGGTTTGTGTTTGACCGGATAAAAAAAATACTCGACCGGTTAAAAGAAATTCATTCGACCGGTACAAAGTGGGATTTGACCGGAGAGTGTTTGACCGATACCAAAAGTTAGAAGACCGATAAAAGGAGATGTTTGACCGGGTTTTGTTTTGTGAGATTCGACCGATAAAAAGTGATCTTCGACCGGTATTTGCAAGAGTCCGGTCGAATGCTTAAGACCGATAGAATGTAACAACTAAGGTTCGACCGGTAAAAAAATATTATCGGTCAATTGGTTTAGACCGATATATTACAAAGGACCGGTACGTCGTCTTCTCCGATTTAATCAACCTGTAACTCTAAAATTAACCCAACTAGAGGTCGTTTTACCACACCAAATTTTGACAGTATCTTCTCCTTATCAATAACAAGAATGCACAACACTTTGATTTCGAAAATAACCGCAAAATCAAGTTTTTGACGTTTGATCAGTGTTCTTCAAAAAATGAAGAACACAGAGAGTTGAAAATTTTGATTTTGATCTGGATCAGCTCTGATACCAATTGTGAGTCCGTGATCGTTAGCAGATAATCAAAACAACAAACAAAGATACGATTACCAACCTGTTTAGATTATAAACGCGGATTACACGGGTTGATGATCGTTACAGTTTTGCTCTGAACTCTCTTTCTTTACACCTTCACTATGTGTGTTTTGTGTGTATTTGTGTGGTCCGATTGTTATAAGAGAGATTTCAAAACTTAAACTAAACTAAATAACAAAACAATATCTAGATATCTAATATCTAGATATTATATTAAAAACTAATATAATAATTAACTAAATATCTAAAACATAATATCTAAATAATAAATATCTAGATATTATAACTTTGACTATTATTACAGAATAGACCCTAGACTATGGTTGAGAGCGACTTTCAGCATTAACTTCAGATTGCGATCTTCGTTTTGGATGATCTTGAATCCAATGAGACTGTGTCCTAACATACCCAAGATGCAATAAATCCAAATAAACATCATAAAAGGTAACAAGTAATAAGAAAACATTGAGATACTCAATTCAAGACATTTTTTGCATGTAAATAGTTTTCACAAAACAACTTGGAACTTAACATGCTAGGTTAAATTAAACCTAGTTCTCACACCCATCTCTAGTCTCTACCTTACAAATGATGAAGACTTGATATCCACAGACAAAGATCTTGAAAAAAGCTTATCAAGGCCACAGACCAAGCCTAGAATGTACCAAAACTAGCAAACTGCTCAAATCTACAAAGATCTCAAACAGATCTCAGAACACCCAAAACCACATCTTGAATAACTTGAAAGATTCAAGCTAGATTCTCCAGATGAGGTTCCCCAAACATCAAAACTGAAGTCAAGGCCTCAAAAGTCATCCAAGATAGAGAGAAGGTAAAGAGATTGTAGAAAATAAAAAAACCCAAGAAAAAAGGAGCTCTAAATCGATAAGAAGGCCAGTCGAGACCTTGATCACGACGCTAGGTTGCTCTACCACCAACGTCGAGCCATTCCTTGTTCACAGTCTCGATTTGAGTTCACGTGTCAAGTCGCGTAGAGCACTAACCTGTGCACTAGAGACTTACGCGATCCCGGTCACGGGCCAGGTCACTTGCAATCCCAATTTGCCCATAAACTTGATTTGTCTAATATCTTTTGATCCTCCAATGTTCTTAGGTGATTCTTGGATTAAATAGTATAAATCCACCATTTTACATACAAAATAAGTTACAAAAAAACCCATAACTAAATCCTCAAAATTACGGGCGTGATAATATATATATATATATATATATATAGACTTAAGTTCGCGTGAGACCAAACAGTTTCCGTGAGACCGGTGAGACAAAGCTTTAAAATATGAAACTTCACACCAAAAAACTGTAAATGTAAAAAAATCAAACTTTTCATAGGGAAAACACCGTAAATGTTACGTTCACGGTGTTTTTCGCTGTGAATGTTCGTTTTTTTACCTTCACAGCGTCTTCACTGTGAAGGTTCGGATATACCTTCACAGTCTTTTATCTGTGAAGGTTTGATTTTTTTTAACTTGGTTTAGGTTTTTTTACTTTCATAGTGTGATTACATTATGAAGGTTCGAATGTTTTTTACCTTCACAGTGTTTCGGTGTGAAGTTTCATGTTTTAAGGCTTGGTCTCACGCGGTCTCACGTAAACAGCTTGGTCTCACGTGAACTTGAACCTATATATATATATGTATATATGTATACATATATATATGTATATATATATATATATATATGGTAGGGATCAAATGCAAATCACCACAATTTGTGCAAACTGTCAATTTCATTGGTAAATTTAACGAAATTGTTTCATGAAATAGTTTAATTTGATGAAATTGTTTCATATAATTCTTTTTTTGATAATATTGTTTCATATATTTTTGTTTTTACGTGAAAAATAAAAGTGTTTCATATATTTTCCCATTCTGATAAAATTGTTTCATGTATTTTCTCATTCTGATCAAACTGGTTACATATATTCTTGAGTAATCAACCCTCATATATATTCTTGATGAAATTTTTTCATGTATCTTGATTAATCATCCCTCGTAATTAAGAAAAAGCGAGAAAAGAAGAAAATATTTATGATTGGTTGGCTTGAGTTTGCATGGTTTGCAAATGAAACCACCCCTATTAATGTAATAATAATAATAATTTTGTTTCATGTTTAATATAGAATTAACAAAATAAGTAAAAGACTAAAATACCCCTGAGTCAACAACCATTTTTAACAGAGTTAGTTAGAATGACTAAATTCGCAATAAAATGGAAACCACAATGATCAAAGATGTAATTATTTCAAAATAGAGACGAGACTTAAAAATGAGTAGCAATCACGGAGACCAAAGGTTAATTTATTCTTAAAAATCAAAATTGACAAAAATGGAAAAAAAAAGTCATTTTTCCCTCAAATTAAACAAATTTGTTTGTCAGCCTTTAGGTCAAGTGACTAAATTAATGAAAAAAATGCGTACGATCAAATGTTCTACGTAATAAATGAAGTTTAATGATCAGTTTCATAATAATCCGCATATCATGGATCAAAATCCGTAATTTATTATTTTTCTTCGTATATAGTTCAAAAATATCATAATTTAGTTAGTATTTTTGCAATAAATTGTTTGGACATAAATATCAAAAGTAACATCTTTTTTACGACAAAGGACGTAAATATTGCCTTAAGTCTTAACTCGATGCAATCGTATTTGAAGGATAATTAAATCCAACTGCGATTTTCATACAAAAGAATAAGAGGAATTGTTAGAGCATAAATATGTTGGATACAAGATCAAGAAGACTGAAGGTCAAAGTTCAAGAAAGTCAAAGCTGAAAAAAAGTCAACTCTCATCAAAGTCAAAGTCTTTTGTAATAAAAGTTAATGTATTGTATTTGTATTTTGTTTTTCTTTGTATTAGTTGTAGATATAAATAGTCTTGTATTCTTTGCTTTGTAATAAGTAAGCAACAAACAGAAGTAGTATTCAATTATATTTTAGAGAGAGAATACGTTTAGAGAGAGAGAGAGAGAGTTCTAGAGAGAGAAAGTTGTATTCTTGAATTTGAAAGTGAAATCAAACAGGTAATTGATTCTTGTTTGTGTTTGTTTTGATTAATTGCATTTAGGAACTAGATTCAGGGACACACAATTGGTATCAGAGCAGATTCAAATCGAAAAAAAATCAAGAAATACGAATGTTCGTACTGTGTTCTTCAAGTCCAGATCGATTCTGAGTTTTAGTGAGTTTTTGGAGTTGTAATTGATTAGGTTTTATTAGGAAAGTGAAATCGATTGAGTTTGTATAGAAAGATTTGTCAATTGCGCTGTAATCAATTCGAATTTTCGAATTTTTGTGATTTTTGTGTTCACGAGTTCTTGACACTGTGTCTGCATCAAATTTGTAATTTTTGTGTATTTGATCGAAATTCTGTGTTAATTTTGTCTTTTAGATGTTTAGACGAGTGAATTATTGAAGTTTAGTGTTGAAATTTTAGGTTTAGATGAGTGTTTGGTGAATTTGATCGATTTTCAAGGTTTGCGGGTTATTCATCAAGTTTGCGTTTCATTCAACAAAGTTTGCGCATGATTCATTGAAAAAGTTCAGAAACGAGAAGTTAAGGTTTGCGTTTCTTTTGAGAAACGAGAAGTTAAGGTTTGCGTTCCTTCGAGAATCGAGAAGTTAAAGTTTGCGTTTTCTTTGAGAAACGAGAAGTGGGTTTTGCGGGTTGAAAGACAAACGCAAAGTAAAAGTGGTTGAGCTCAAAGACAAGTTGTGATTTGCGTTTGTATCTAGAAACGCAAAGTGTATCTTGCGTTTGAAAAGTGAAACGCAAAGTAAAGCACAGTTCAAGTTTGCGTTCCCTGTGTAAAACGCAAAGTTCAGGATTGCGTTCCCTGTGAGAAGCGCAAAGTAGAAGTTTGCGTTCCCTGAGTGACACACAAACTGAGGTTTGCGGTTCCTGTGTGAAGCGCAAAGTGTGGAGGACTTAGACAAAATTTTCAAAATAGTAATATGGCCTTAAATAGTGAAAAATTTCTGGTTGTGATCAAAATTTCTGATTTTATATTTCAAGTTTTCTGTATTTTCTTGATTGTTTCATTTGGACTAACGATCAGTTTCTAGTTTCTTATTTTATATATATTTCAAACAGGTTTAAACAAGATGACTTCCAAAGATGCACTTTCAATTGGCACCGATGTAAAGCCTCATGTTCTATTCAAAGGAGAGTACGAGCAATGGAAGGATAGATTTCTGGATTTCGTGGATCGACATTCAAATGGAGAGAATATTCTTCTGTCTATCACCGAAGGTCCTATGGCACCAATAACAGTTCAAATACCTGATGTTGACTCTTCTAATAGTGAAGATGGTACTGAGGAAAGAGATCAAAAGATGAAAACAGTGATAGTGGATATTTCTCAGTATTCTGAAGAATAGAAAAGCCGATACAAAGCAGATAAACAAGCAAGATCCTTACTTCTTCAGAGCATTCCGAATGAGATCTACATCAAGATTGATAGTTACAAAGCAAATGCCAAGAAGATGTGGGATCAATTACAAAAGATGATGATGGGATCCAAGGTCGGAAATCAGATGAAAGTGGCTAATTGCATCAATAGCTACGAGGAATTCAAAGCTAAAAAGAATGAGAGCCTGGAAGATACCTATGAACAGTTTGTTTTGCTTCTAAATGAGTTGACAAAGAACAAAGTGAAAAAGAAGCAGCTGGAAAACAATGTCAAATTCTTAAGTATCCTACGACCTGAATGGAAGAAGCATACACGTAGGATGAAGCAGATGAAGGATTTAAATGAAATTCCGTTACATGAGGTGTTTGAGACCTTGAGGGAGAATGAAGAAGAAGTGGAAGAGAAAAGAGCTGAGAAGAAGAAGGAAGAAAAGATTCCTAATCCTATTGCACTTATAGCCGGAGAGAAGAAGAAAGAAAAGAAAGAGAAGAAGAATAAGAAGAAAGTTCTTACAAGTTCTGAGTCAGAATCTGTAACAGATAGTGATGATGGAGAAACTCTGAAACAAGCCATGATATTACTGACCCGTGCCTTTCAAAAGAAATTTTATAAGAAGCCGGGATCAAATTCTCAAAGATATTCTTCATCGAGTTCTAAGAACCATGAGCACCGAGAGAGAGTGGAAGGAAAGCTATACGAAGAGAACATATATGTTGAGAAGAAACCTGATGAAAGAAAGAAGTTCGTGAATGACTACACTGTTGCTGAAAAGCCAGCAAATGATTCAGTCAAATGCTACAATTGTGGCAAGATGGGTCATTTTGCAAAAGATTGTAGAAAGCCAAAAGTTCGTAACTCTCAGTACTATCAGAACAAGTTGATATTGGCAAAACAACAAGAAGCGGGTGTAGCTTTAATGGGTGAGGACGAATTTTGGCTCGATCATTCCGAAGGTGAAGATGAAGAG
Organism: Arctium minus; assembly: GCA_954870635.1. Lineage (NCBI taxonomy): Eukaryota > Viridiplantae > Streptophyta > Magnoliopsida > Asterales > Asteraceae > Arctium > Arctium minus. The sequence goes on along the minus strand of OX941096.1, from coordinate 21,062,754 downwards.
AAAGAAGAAACAACTCATCTCTGTCTCATGGGAAAAGAAGTAAAGAATGACGATTCTGATGATGACACATCTGATGAGGTATTAAACTTAACTCCAAAAGATTTCATTACCAAAATGGAAACCATGGTGATTGAGCTTTAAGAATTACAAACTAAACTGAAAAAGGAAAAAGAAAGAGTTGCTAATAGGAACAAGAAGATCTTTGAGCTTAATACGTCTGTTATTTCAAACAAAGATCTGATTGATTCTTTACGTAAGTCTACTTCTGATTCTAAATCTCATGTAGATTGTTTTGAAAATAAGATTTCTGAGTTTGAAGTTAAAGTTTCTAAATATGAGTTTGAGAAGAAAGAATCTGCACTAAATTTTCATAAACTGCAGGTTGAAAACAAGCATTTGAATAAGAAGGTAAATGGTCTGGAAGAAAAACTTTATGCGAGAGGTCAAACAGATCAAACCATTTTTCTCAATGCACCAAATGAAGAAGCAGATGTTAAAGAGAAATGGGGACTTGGTTATGAAAACCCCCATTATCTTAAGAAAGCCATCAGAAAACAACCAGCACTTTATAACTATGATTTACTTGCTTGTCCTGGTAAACATACTCATTTAAAACCCAAATTTGTTACCAAATTGCCAGAAGAAGTTGAGGCCAAATAAACTGAAAATAGAAAGAATAAAAAGAAAATGCAACTACCATTTAACTATGTAAAGTTAAATGATAGTTATCTTTCAGAAACACCAAAAGTTCTTTCAAACGACTATTTTGTTAGTTATTCTGCTTCTGAGATGAAGGCAAAATCTGCAATTGCAAAGGTTTATGTTCCTACATCTATTCTTGAAAGTAAAATAGTCGAGCTTGAAAATGTTTTATCTAATGAAAAACTTTTGGCTGATATTCAACAAAGTGTATTTTTTACAGTTATAAAGAACACTGTTTTTCATTCTAAATCTACAAAGTGTTCTAAAGTTTCTAAGGCACCTCAATCTTCATCTGATAATTTTGATGACTTATTTGAGTCTGCAAATGATTTTCTAAATTCTGATGATGGGTGCATGGAAGAATTTGATATGTTTTATGTCAACTCTACACTTCCTGATCATTCTACTTGTCTTCAAAATGAAAAGGTGTTACCAAGTATTTCTAAAACTGCTAAATCATGAAATAAAATTGGTGAATCAGTTTCTGTAACTGCTAATTACTATGCTCATGGTAAGAAACATAAGAAACAGCGATTACAGAAACAGAAATACACTGGTACACGAAAGTATACTCAGTCTCGGAAATCTGCTTTTCCTAATAAATCTAATTCTCGTGTTTCAGATTTAAAGAAGAAAAAGTTGAAAGTTCAATCCGAATGGAGACCAAAACGGAAGGAGGATGAGATAGTCGGATCAGTTTCTGATAATTCTTTTACTAGATCATTTAGTAGTGATATTGATGTAATTGATCAATTTGCTTCAATTAAACAAAACCTTGTAACTTTTTACAAGAAATATTCAATAAAGCAATTGATACAATTATCTCCTATTCTAATTATCGGAGAACTGAATTTGCTTATTCTCATAATTCTTCTGATTGGTATGGATCTTATCATGTTAATACTTCGAGATCAAATGTTTTTCAAAGAAAAGGAGGATCCATATTTAAATGGATACCAAAATCTTGTGCTAATCTGTTAGGTCCCGTTTTTAAATGGGTACCTAAATCTATTGTTGCCTGATTTCCCTTTCAGACCCGGCATATGTGGTACTTGGACAGTGGATGTTCCAAGCATATGACTGGGCAAAAACCTTTATTGTCTAATTATACAGAGAAATTCAGTGGAAATGTCAGATTTGGAAACGATCAGCTTTCACCTATCTTAGGATACGGTGACATTATTCAAGACAACATAACGATAAGTAAGGTGAGTTATGTAGAAGGCTTGGGGCACAACTTATTCAGCATTGGTCAATTCTGCGATAAAGGGTTAGAGGTCAACTTCAAGTCTAAGAGTTGCTCAGTTCGTACTGAAGACGACACAGAACTCTTAGGTGGACATCGAAAGACAAACCTCTATACCATCAATCTTTCCAAAGTACAGATTGACAATCAAGTATGCTTGATGACAAAAGCTTCAACGCAACAAAGTTGGCTCTGGCACAGACGTTTATCTCATTTGAACTTTCGTTATATCAACAAGTTGGTTCGTGGGAAATTGGTCAAAGGACTTCCTGAGCTGAAATATGAACGAGAACACTTATGCGCAGCATGTGAAAAGGGTAAGATGAAGAGAGCCGCACATAAACCGAAGCCTGAACCAAGCACTAGTTCTCCGTTAGAATTGTTACACATGGATTTGTGTGGTCCAATGAGAGCTCAGAGTTTGGATGGAAAGAAATACGTGTTGGTTATTGTGGATGATTACTCAAGATACACGTGGGTCAAATTTTATCGATCAAAAGATGAGACGCCTGAAATTCTCATTACTTTCTTAAAGACGACCCAGGTGAAAATGCAGCGACCAGTTAAGTTTCTTCGAACTGACAACGGCACAGAATTCAAGAACAAGATTGTTGATGAATATCTCGAATCAGTTGGGATTTCACATCAGTATTCTGCTGCTAGAACGTCTGAACAAAATGGAGTAGTCGAAAGGCGAAATAGGACGCTAGTCGAGGCCGCTCGTACTATGCTCAGCCAATCCGATCTACCTCTATTCTTGTGTGCAGAAGTTGTGTCGACTGCATGCCATACTCAAAATCGTTCCATGATACACCACCGTTTTCAAAAGACTTCATATGAGCTGATCAACAACAGAACACCAACAATCAAGTATTTTCACATATTTGGGTGTAAATGTTTCGTGCTTAATGACAGAGAGAGTCTGAATAAATTCAGTGCTAAGACGGACGAGGGTATATTCATCGGTTATTCTTCAACATCGGCAGCATATCGTGTTTATCTGAAGAAGTCAAAGACAGTTGTTGAGAGCGTTAATGTCACATTCGATGAAGAGATGGCTTCTGATCAAACCAGTTCAGAACCCGTTATTACTGGAGTATTAGCTTCTGGGCAGATCAGTCCAGAACCTGTTTCTACAGCGACAAATTCGAATAACGCTTCTACTTCTACTTCACATTTAACTAATCTAGATTTGTTATTTGAATTCTTTTATGATGAGTTTCTAGGTTCTAATGTATCTAAATCTGCTGTGACTGACAGGTCTGAAGACACAAGTTGCAATCATCCAGTCACTTCAGAAGTCATGACTGAACAAGAATCCCCCGTTCAGTCAAAAACTCACATTCCTACTGTTACTCCTACAGTTGAAGATGTACAAGCAAATGCTGAGCCAGAAGTAATAGTTTCAGTTGGGTGTAATACACTGTCAACTCAACAGCCTCAATCTGCTGTTCCAACTGACACTTCTGTACCTGAGACTTCAACTGCAGACCCCCCTCATGTTATTCAATCTAAAGATTCTGAAAGTGGATTTCTAGATGATGATCATGTTCAATCAGTATCTACTCCACTTCCTCATGAGCATCGCTGGACCAAAGAGCATCCTTTACATCAAGTAATTAGAGATCTTAACAAGCCTGTACAAACTAGGTCAGCGACTCTTAATCAATGTATGCATGACTCATTCCTCAGTAAGATTGAGCCAACGCGAGTATCAGAGGCTCTTGCTGATTCGGACTGGGTATCTGCTATGCAAGAAGAGATCAATCAGTTTGAAGCCCTAAAGGTTTGGAGACTAGTTCCTAAGCCAGAAGGTAAAACCGTGATAGGTACTAAATGGGTATTCAAAAATAAAAAAGATGAACATGGTATTGTCATAAGAAACAAAGCTAGACTTGTTGCCAAAGGTTACCGGCAAGAGGAAGGCATAGACTACGATGAGACGTATGCTCCAGTAGCGCGTATAGACGCAATCCGCATGTTTCTAGCCTACGCAGCTCATAAGAATTTCACAATCTTTCAGATGGATGTGAAAACAGCCTTTCTGAACGGCATTCTTAAAGAGGAAGTGTACGTGTCTCAACCAGAAGGGTTCGTCAATTCAGAGAAGCCAGATCATGTTTATATCTTGGACAAAGCCCTGTATGGATTAAAACAAGCCCTCGAGCATGGTATGACGTCTTATCCAAATTCTTGGTCAAGTCTGGTTTCTCCAAAGGTAAGATTGATCCCACTTTATTCATCAAAAAGGAAAAAGCTAATATTATTCTTATTCAGATTTATGTTGATGATATAATATTTGGTTCTACAAATCCAAAATTTTGCAAAAACTTTTCTAACCTCATGGTGTCACGTTTTCAAATGAGTATGATGGGAGAGATGAATTTCTTTCTCGGATTACAAGTTAATTAGTTCTCTACGGGGATTTTCATTAACCAATCTAAGTACATTTTGGACATTCTTCGGAAGTACAAAATGGAAAATTGTAAACCAATTGGAACCCCGATGGCACCAGGTACTAAGATTAACACTGATCCTTCGGGTAAAAGTGTTGATGTTAGAACTTATAGAGGTATGATAGGATCGTTAATGTATCTTACATCTAGTAGACCAGATATTATGTTTTCAACATGCTTATGTTCTAGATATCAGGCTGCTCCTAAAGAATCCCATTTGGCTGCTATCAAACGGATTTTTAGATATTTGAAGGGGACTACAGACCTTGGTCTGTGGTATCCTAAGGATACTGGGTTTCAACTGACTGCATATTCAGATGCAGATCATGCAGGTTGCATGTTGGACAGAAAGAGTACTTCAGGTCATGTTCAATTTCTTGGAGACAAGCTCGTTAGCTGGGCATCAAAGAAACAATTATGCGTTTCCACATCGACTGCTGAAGTAGAGTACGTAGTTGCTGCTAGTTGCTGCTCTCAAGTCTTGTGGATGCGAACACAACTAAGAGACTATGGATTCAAATTTGATAAAATTCCAATCTATTGTGACTCGAAGAGTGCGATTGCAATATCTGCTAATCCTGTCCAGCATACGAAAACCAAACACATTGATGTAAGGTATCATTTTATAAAAGATAATGTCGAAAAAGGAACAATTGAACTTTATTTTGTAAAAACAGATACTCAACTTGCAGATTTATTTACCAAACCCTTAGATGAAAAGAGATTTAATTTTCTTGTCTCTAAGCTTGGTATGTTAAATCTTAAGACATAATCGGTTGTTACCTAATAAAGTTATGTATTGTTATTGTTCATCATTTTCTTTATCTTTATGTTTGAAGGATATCTTCACTTTAATTGTTTGCTCATCATCTCAGGGGGAGTAAGTGAAGATTTTAGATGATCTACATTCATTTGAGGGGGAGTATAGCTAATTTTTGCATTTTATTTCATTGACAAAATTTTTGTAATGCATGATTTTAGGGGGAGCTTATAAGTCAAAAGGAGTAAGACTATGATTTCTGATTATTTTTTTGATCAGAACTCGTTCTTTAATTGTTTTACTGCTTTATGTCTTTTATTTTAGAATAAATCTTTGTGAATAAATTCTTGACTAGACTTTGAGACTTATGCAGGATGAGAGAGCTGACACGATCATATCTAAATGACTACAGCTTGACTTTCTAAGAATTAAGATTGAGTGAAAAGGTAAATTTCTTATCTTAATCTCAAATGTATTTGAAAGAAGGACAACTTTCAGATATAGAAAACATGTTCTTAAATATTTAAACCACACAGATTTTATAATTTGGAAGTGTGATTTTAAATGTTTTCATTGTTATTTTGTGCTTACATGTTTACAAACCGTGTGTTTCCAAAGATAAATACTTGCGTATTGTCTTTTCTATATACTTTCAAGTATTCACACACACCGGTTTGAATTTTTGTTCAAAATGTTCTTACCATGTCTCTAAATTGAAACAATTTTTCTTCGATGGTAGGACACTCCGCTTGTAATTCAAAGAATTTTGAGCGTTATTTCATTTCTAAACGTTCATTTCAAGAATGTCTGTATTTTGATTCATATAGACAATATCCATTATTCTTGACCATAAGCCTTAATTGATATATCATTCATTTTTGATCATTTTCATACAATGTCAGATTTTCAAACAAGTCTTTTGCATTCATGTTCATTCATTCAATATACTTGTTTGAAAATACTTCCATGTTTTAAAATGCTCATATCTTCATGATTATATCTCTGAGCATATTCATATCTGATATTTGTATATGAGCTTTAACTGATAAAGTTAAATCATCTGAGCAACATATGCTTTTTAGGACTACATGGGTTCTTTGTGCTAGGACTTAACTAAATTTCTATGGATTCACGTTAACCAGTGTTTCCTACCCAAGAAGTTAATCAATAGAGATTGAGTGTGAGGAGACTAAAAGAAATGAGTGTGGGTATGATGAGGTAAAATGGAAAAGAAAGTTTGGTTAGTAGTGAGCTTAATGATTAAAAGAAAGAGGGTGTGAGATCAGAGTAAAAGAATATCAAACTCTGCACCAACTACTTTCTGAGCCGGGCAGCCACATTACTAGCGTTTCACAACTCTTTGGTGAACGTTATTGAAACAGGCAATTAGCCCATGCCAACTCTTGCTAAAACCCCACCAGCCACTCATTTTCTTCTCAAAAAGAAAATGTTTAACATTTTCAAGGGGACGCAGTACATATGCTATCTGGTTTTCATTTGGAAATCTGGATATTGAAAAAGAAGGAAGTCTGCCCCACCTTCGCACTTCAATCGTGCACATTGAGTCTGTGTTTATCTACTGTTGTCTCAGTGGTTTACACAACTTTGAGCCTTATTGAAAAACAATCATCGTGCTTAATTCTTTCTACACATGCACGAACACACAAAGAATTTGTTTCTTTGTCATAACATTCATAGAAATTGCCTTTGTGGTGTTTCGATGATTGGATGGAAGCCTTGGGGGAGTGAACATCAAAAAGCTCCTTTATATTGTGTATTCGTTACACATAGTGACTTCGTGTTAATGACAGGCATTTTAACTGATTCATCTGTTGATTCAGGAGTTACCTGTTCTTATTTTGTCTGGATTTGCAAAGATCTAGATGAATACTTAGTTATGGATCACAGAATCAGAGGCTTAGTTTGACATATCAGATTGGTCAAAGACATTTCTTGGAGAAAGTTCAAATCAACAAAAAGGGGGAGATGATATCAAGAAATGCTAAAGTTCTAAAGTTTTGAGAGATGATTTTCAGAAATGTCCAAGTCAGAAAAGTTCAAAGTAAAGGTTTGAAGAAGATCAAAGAATTTCTGAAGATTTTGAGTTAATTTTCTTTGAAGATTATTTGCTAAAGCAATTCGAGCTGATTCTGAAGATAATTTCTTTCCAAAGTCTGAAAGTATGTTGTGAAAGTTTTGGGGAAATTGTTAATCATTTGAAGACAGTTTTGGAAGAATACCATCAAAGAAAAAGGGAAGTTTGTACTGACAGAGTTTAAAGTGAAGACTGAATTACTAGATTTTTCAACAGTGATCTTGAATCCAAAGGGGGAGATTGTTAGAGCATAAATATGTTGGATACAAGATCAAGAAGACTGAAGGTCAAAGTTCAAGAAAGTCAAAGCTGAAAGAAAGTCAACTCTCATCAAAGTCAAAGTCTTTTGTAATAAAAGTCAATGTATTGTATTTGTATTTTGTTTTTCCTTTTATTAGTTGTAGATATAAATAGTCTTGTATTCTTTGCTTTGTAATAAGTAAGCAACAAACAGAAGTAGTATTCAATTGTATTTTAGAGAGAGAATAGTTTAGAGAGAGAGAGAGAGTTCTAGAGAGAGAAAGTTGTATTCTTGAATTTGAAAGTGAAATCAAACAGGTAATTGATTCTTGTTTGTGTTTGTTTTGATTAATTGCATTTAGGAACTACATTCAGGGACACACAAGAATACATAATTTTGACAAATTAAAAACAAGAAAATCCAAAATGAGGCTACATAAAACACGTTGTTTAATCTGAGACAATTATAAATTTATCATTTGACTTAAGGGTATTATTGTAATTGCATCTAGTTATAGGACGAATAAGAGAGAAAAACAGTTGTCCTCTAATAAATGAAAAGCACTATATTTGATAAAATAATAAATCCAAAGTGGACATGCCCATCCATTCGGAATACGCAACCACAAAACCTATTCCATTCCCTCGAAATAACTTTTTTAAATCGTGGTCGATCCTCGTAAAGGCGATCCTAAACCCTCCTTGAACGAAACTGAGATTTACGCTCGCATACGAAGTCTCCAGAGCCATTATTACTCAACCTTCCTCCACAAATAATTCTGGGGAGTATGAGGGGCTTGTTCGCGATCACTTGGATCAAGCTCTCGATGTTCCCCATTATAGGACCATCCCTCCTAGCGCATGCGTGGAGACATCCCTACTAATTTAGTAAGGGTCCTATATTAACATTGACAAAAGACATTTTGTCTTAAGTCAACTTGTTGGTAGAATGCTTTTGTTGCCAATAGTTGTTGTTCAGTGTTCTTCTTTAGTTCAGTAAGGGCAACCCTGATCTCATTTCTTTCCCATCAGTCAAGAGAGGGAACATAATCACTTTCTTTCAGTGACATATCAAATCAGACTGAATAGGATATTCAGAGTTGTCATGATCATTCACATCCATTTCAGTAGGTTTGAAGGGTGTGGAAACTACCGTTTCTAGAATGCAAGCAAGCTAGCTTTCTAACTCTCCTAGTGGTTTGGCGACAAGGAAAGGGGCATTCGAGAAGCAACTAATCGCTTCTGGCCAAGCTTCTATAAGGCCGACCACTACATAGAGAGATCCATATTCGCGTGAACTACTAGAAAATGGTGAGATCATTAGATCGTTAGTGAAAGAAGGATCAAAGGCGACCTTATCCTAAAGGATAAGAAGGAGTAGGAGGGGTCAGTTTTCTGTGAAGATCAGGAATCAATCACCCAATTATGCCATTCGGAATAATTCTTCTATAGAGGGAAAGCTTGCTACGAGTAAGTGGAGAAGAAAGATCTCCAGATATTTTTATCTCATTCCATTCTAGTGGCTTAACCAGTAACCAATGGCGAAAACTAAAAAATCCATGGTTTCCCAGAGCGGGTCGGCAGGCGGGCGAGACAGAATGGGTGGGCACTACTAACGAAGCCAAGCCCAGTTCCCGCCGATAGGTGCTGGTATCTTGCTTCTAAACCTTGCCATATATGATAGTTATGGCCATGTCCCGAGGAGCCTTAAGCACTTGTACAATGCTTCAAGTCAAGGATCCCCCCACTCGTTGCCCAGAGCCTTGACTTTCCATGTTTGTAGTCAAATGTGCGCTAGCACGGTACAACTAGCACTTTTTCTCTTTTTTCTCTGATAGGCTCGCTTCTTCAAGCTCCTCCGCAAATCCCATCTTCCAAGGTCAGGAGCCACGGATCCAGAAGAGCGTTCAACTATTCTACTTCTGATGTCATCCCCTTTTCTTCCCTCCCTGTTGAATATCCTAACTATTCTCTATCCAATTCCGGGATTGATCGTGAAAGATTTTGTCTTGAGATACCGATAAGGAATAGCCAGTTATAGAAGCGGGTGGCAGGGAATGAAGGCACTCCCACGCTATCAAAGTAGAGACTCGTGTCTGACAACTAGGGTAACCCATATACCCTCCAGCATTCCACGGAGGCAATCATTCGGCTCATGAAGCAGATAATGATCCTCTATAATGTGGGTGGCGGTCTAAGAGTGTAGCTCTATCATATATGCCCTCTCTAGATGATTCAAAAGTTGGTTCAGCGATAGATGTAGTTGATGGGCTAAGTCGTCGAACTCCTCATTGCCCTAATCTTCCCTATAGGCTCCCTGCTACACCAGAGCGACAATTGTCCGAATTATTTGACGTTTCTTCTCATTGAACAGCCCCTCGACTTCTCTGCGTTAGCTCCCCCCATGGTAGATGGTTCAACGACGCCCAATTCCATGAAATGATTGAGAACTACGGTGGGGTCGAAATGCATTTGGTTCTTTGTCTTCAATAAGTATTGCATGACCGAATAATTCGAGGAAGGGTCATGAGGGTAGTATTTTATCATGGTGTCGGATCCTAATTTTTTATGGATTCCTTCTTTGTTACTGGGGTCGACCCCAAATCCATAATGTCTCAAATCGAGGAGGCCATAGAGAAAGTATTCTTTGTCGTGATCCTTCACTGTCCCGTTTTGTAACTTACCTTCTTTCACCCGTCTACGAGGATTGAGGGTTGCTATTGCCTCTCCTTCACAAGCCCTATTTTGATGGTTATGCTTACATCAACAGTTAACCTTCCAGGTCTTGACTAGAAAACTAGCTCTGGAAAGACGCTTCTTTGGTGTTCTTTCGGCGGATGAAAATAGATCTATTACCACCAGCGCGGTTGTTCGTATTTCATTTTCTTCTTCCAAGCCCTCGTTCATAGAAAGGCACTCACTAAGTTACTTACGGAATCTAAAATCTTGAGGCTGATTACGGCCCCTTTGATGAAAGGCAAGCGCTTTGGCTGGCTACCTATAATATAAAGATCCTTCACGGCACACTTTAGATATCTGTTTCTATCCAATCAAAGAAGTGTTGCGAAAGACAGGGATGGGAAACAAAACGGAATATACCGGATTTTTAGCACGTATAACAATCAAAACAGAGACTAAAGCAAGTCAAAACAGAAACTATTATAGTACTTCGTTCTTCCCTGAAATTGGACTTTCATGCTGGATCAAGAATTAGCATGAAAGTCGATCTATTACAACCAGTGTGGTTGTTTCGTATATCATTTTCTTCTTCCAAGCCCTTCTTTTTTAGAACGGCACTCACTGAGTTACTTACGGAATCTAAAATCTTGAGGCTGATTACAGCCCCTTTGATAAAAGGTAAGCACTTTGGCTGGCTACCTATAATATAAAGATCATTCACTACACACTTTAGATATTTGTTTCCATCTAATCAAAGATGGCGAAGCGCCTCTAATCTAAAGGCCAAAGAGTGTTATTTGCGATACTACGCATCCTTACTCATAGTGTAGTCTAAATTAGGTTTGGGTATATTAGGATTTAAACCTGCGACCATTAGGTTAAAAGCCCAATGCTCTACCAAGTGAGTTATACACCCCAAAAAAGATGTAGTAGTAAATAAGGCAAATCTTGGACGCTATTGATGTCTACAAGTGGCGTAGGTGAAGATGTGGCAACTCGTGGAGTAGATAGCGAGCTCTGCTTAAACAGGAAACAACCAATTGCAAGCACTACTCCAGAAGTAGTGAGCTCTGCAACAAAAGCAAAGCGATCTGCGGTAGCCTACTATGTCATTTAGTTGCTTCGTACCGTACGATGGGAGGGGTACGTACCTCATTTAGATAAATCCCCCCACTCTTAATGTAGAGCTTGAACTACTGCTATCATGGAATCCGTTGTCACACATATGTATCTCGCCTTCCAAAAAAGTTGCTGCTAATTAACACTAATGCTAATGGGAACCATCGATCAAGAAGGACTTCGGAGACTGCAATCGAATTGATCAAAAAATAGAAATAGGGCAACTCTTCTAGTTGCGCCTCTAACCTTACTACGCTACCCTGATAAAAGGAAGAATTCGGTAGGACTGCAGGCATGAAATGGTGATCAAATACGTTAAAGGAAGCTTAATCAAAGCGGGCAAACAAGAAGATCTGACTGGGTTGATGATGGACTAGATCTCGAAAGGCGAGAAGCTTTTATAAGGACAACGGATGGCCGAGAGAGGCTTATTGCACGATCCACCCAACCCAGCTAAGCTAATAAATGTTGCATAAGATAAGAGAGTGGGACGCCCCCCCCCCCATCTGGGGATGCACACCCGTTTATGAAAATATATAAAGGGCTAAATAGAAAAAGACCATGGAAAACTACCTTAAATGGTATCACCTTACGCACTTCCCCTTGGGTTACCCCCAAGGAACTGTTTAGCAGTTCGTTTGTCTTGCACTCCTAGAGGATGGTCGTGGTGGATGAAGACCTCGTTCGCTTCTCTCTGGAAGTTGTTTATTGAAGTGTGCTTTTAAAGTGCATTAATCAGGTTGTGAAGTAAAGGTCAAAGGGGCTATGAGACCCAACCTAGGAATTTGGAAGCCCTAGTAGTAAGCAGGAAATGAAAAGATTATGAATAAGCTCAAGAGAGCCAAGATGAAGTAGGACTAGTCTTAGACAAGACAGACCGATCTATATTTTCCTGTGCCTCTTTACAAGGTTTCCTACTCACTCTATTGAGTTACAACCGGGTTCTGCAAGGAAGCATCTCGACAGGACCGTAACAAGTGGTTGATGCCCCACCCGAGCTCATCCTTTTTGACTTAGAGTGAAAGCATACGAACATAGACTTTGTGACTGACTTCGCTGAATAAGCGTATCTTCACTGAAAGTCATTAGGGATGCTTTTTCCCATGCCATGAATGAGCATGAGTCCAGTTTATCTTCCTTCCTTGGATATGTTGTGTCCTCTACATTCGCTTCGTTCTCCGCTTTTTACTCCTCTACTGCGCAAAGATTTTGATCCCCTGTTTAGTGAGTCATGAAAGCACCTACCTTATGTTTAGACGTATTGGTTTCAGTGAAAATACAAATAGAGAGTTTTGTGTGTGCTTGCTTTAGTAAGAGTAAGGAAAAAAGGTTGAAAAACTTACTTGCATTGACAAATGAAAGAGGTTCCTTCAGCGGTACAACTTTAGGTCTTGGTTCAGGTGATTTTCATGATTATGGTGTTTGATTGGGCACGGGCGTTCCTGTCCTCACTTAGAGGTCAAGTTGTCACCTGTCTATCGAAGGGGTTTTTCCTAGCCTACACTCGATTGTCACTTCTAATAAATGCAGTTAAACCAATTCTAGATCATCTTCTGGAATTGTATAACTGTCAAAAGTGAGTGACTATTCATCGGGACTGTTATAGTCCAAATACTCATAAGGTTGGGTCGACGCCTTTCTCCCCCCAAACTGTACTTGCAAGTTTCCCCACAAAAAGCTCTCCACGCCTACTCTTAGCTTAGAAAGAATACTATTTTCTTTAGTTATTACAGACCGTAAGACCCTTTATGAGTAAGGGGAATCGAAGGTCAGGGAAAGTTTATTGGCAACTTGTAACCCTTTCTCACCTAGTCCTACCTACCCAATCTATTCGAGGGGGGCTAGAACCGAAAAAGACCTGGTTCATAATAGGGGACTCTTGAACTAAAAACCAGACCAATGATGAATTACAATAAAGACCCGATATTTGTGTTATTTGAAGAGCAGAGAAAGCGAACTTCTTTTGAATAATTTGAAAGGCAACTAGTGTTCTTTCAGGAGAAAGGCTCAATTGGGACCTGAGAGTTGTGAACGAGTCGTACGAGTGAGTTGAGAAGGCAGTTGTCTTTAGGCCGGAGCTTAGGAACTGGCAATCATTGGTTAGAGTCGATGTTCCTTTCCTTGGCTGTCGAGCCCCTTCATATCATTTTAGAAGGGCAGAATCGAAGTATAGTGTTGAACAAGTAGGTGTAACTCTATGGTGGCGAACTCAAGGGAGTGAAGTGTCTTAATGAGCCCGTACGCAAGGTCCTTACTATTTTCACGTACATGAGGTTGTCTAACTCACTAGTATTTGAACTGGAATGCCAGACGGAGGAGTGTAACTGCCTTATCGCACTATCCGATTTGTCTGTGAAAAGCATTTCGTACTCGTAGCTGATCCCTTCCGAGCTAAAGGTGTGCTCCAGTGAAAAGTACACAACACTAGTAGTGCCTCTTTTGACGACCATGTCAGAATAGAAATAATGTATCTCTCTAGGGATACGAAGAATATTTGAAATCACTTTCGAACCGTCATAGGATTCCAACCCAACTACCCATGATATGGTAAGAACGTAATGGAAGGGAAAAAAGTCTTCTATGATCAGACGTAAAAGCTCTATCAATAGAACTAGCTTCTTTTTATTTAGAGAGGAACGATTCCCTCGTCTGAGAATCGTCATTCACTCACTATTCCTCCTCACTAAAAGAAGCGATTGAGAATCTCGAGAACCTAAACAAAAATGCAGAAGTGAGCATACCCCAAGGCTCTCCTCTCTCCATCTTTTTTCGCCAACAACATCAACCCCATTTTTCACCTTAAATGGGTTAAAGTAAAAAGTCTGATTAATAGAAGGAAATGAGATCAGAAAAATTGGCGGATGACTTATAGTATAGGTCGGATGTTTCCGTGAGTAGGGAAGCATAAGCAAAAGGTCTTCAAAGAACTTTTGTGTAATAGAGCTTCTTGGTCTCATTTCATTGGTCCCTAAGGCAAAGTCTCACTTAATCGTTCATCAATCTTTTTCTGTAAGGCCTTGGGCCTCACGAATTCCGATTTATGTTTTTGTTTGTATTAAAGTGTTGGTAGCTTCTAGCCTCGCGCTGGAAAGTATCATCGGCAGGGGTACTATAGATATAACATAACTCTCTAATTGAGACTCAATCTATACAATCCATCAATCAGTATGTGCAATATACCAGTCTTTGCGATATGCTTTTTCAAATAGATCATAGATCTTCCCGCTTAGCTACACTGTTCTCTGAGCTCTTTTGTCCACTATCGTTTCCTCTAGTACTAGCTCTTTTCTCTCTTCAGCAGTTGTAGTACGATTCTTTAATTCATCTCATGTCCTTTATATCGTAATCGCTAGAAACTCTATATCATTGGCAATTGGCATTTGCGTAATCTTTTTTCTCTTGTCGGAAGGAGGTCCTGTCAAAAACAAGAAAAGGCTTTGCAAATGGTGTGCCCTTACTCTAATTCTAAATAAAGCTTTTTTTGTAATGATATCAAATGGAACGTAAGGATCGAAAGTCAAACCTTAGCATTCATGATTTTAATTTACCTTCAAAAAGTGTAAAATTTAATCTCATATATAATTTAATAAAATATTTTTAAATAAAATTAAAATAAGAAAAGCATATGAACCAAAATTATAATATCACTTATTTGTAACAATTATTACTTATGGGGGAAATAATAATAATTAACAAAAACTTACTAATTTTTTTTAAAAAAAATTTAAACAACTAAAGTAACAAAAAGAGCAAATTACACTTCTTGTCCATATTTTAAACTAATTACACTTTTGATTATTCTAGTTGTCATTTTCTTTATGATTTTTTTCTTTTGGTCCCTATGGGCTATGGCCAACGGTTGTTAATAAGGTATGTTAACTCAATGACATTTTGCTATTTTTCTTATTTATTTGATTTTTTATTAAAGAAACCTAAACAACAAAAAATATTATAATATTATGTATACCGAGGGGGGCTCAAATGCAACCAACCCCTTTACATGATGCAACCCATGCAACCCTTCTATCCATCACTTATTTTATTTTCTGTTTCGTAATTAAGAAAAAGGAAAAAAACAGAAAATAAAATGAGTGGTGGATAGAGGGGTTGCAAGAGTTGCACCATGTAAAGGGGTTGCATAATAACCCACCTCTATGTATACCTACCCTACCCATTTTCTTCCCCAACGGTAGACCTCGTCGGCTACCATGGGTTCATTTTGCTCATCCCCTTCTTGGTTTGCAACTCTACTCTCCTCTCTAGATTTGGGTTCTTTCAATAGTCAAATAGCATTTTTTGACGCCCCTGTCTACTTACACACGTATCCGGATCTAGATATTTTTAAATCTGTTAATAATTAAAAAATTGACTTTCTTTCTGATCCACACAAAACAAGATATGCGATGATGGTTCTACATACAACAAATATTGTACACACACAAGCACAAATTCATGATATTTCTAACCCACACATACATAAGTGGAAATGATCGACGAGTGTGTATGGGGAAGGGGAAGTGTTGCAGTTCACACACACACGGAGGGGCAGAAGACTGTGGTTTCGGCATTGTAGGGTCACTATATGGGTAGGGGGGAGGGGGTTATATCGGATTTGGGCAGGGTCAAGGGCGGTTGAATCTAAGATAGAGGTAGCTGAATGAGTCATCGAAAAAGGAAAGCTTCTCTCGTTTGGATGTTTGTGATATATTTATATATATAATATTAAATGTAATAATATGATAATAATGTTTGTTTTTTAAAAGAAAAGCAAATAAATGATAAAAATACCATAATGTTCTTGAGTTAACGTACATTGTTAACGGTCATTAGCAATATCAACCAAAATCGAACAGAACGCCAACCATAATGATCAAAAATATAATTAGTTTAAAATATGGACTAAACTTGATAATAAGTGACAATCATAGGAAACAAAAATATAATCTACTCTAAGTAAAAATTTAGAAGAAAATGTGAACCATTATATATTTATATGTAAAAATATATTAATTTAAATAGGGAATGGGGAAAAGTTCAGAAAACCTAATAAATTATCCCACTCTAAATGATTAAGTTCTTAAACTATTTTTTTGAACAAAAAAACCATTAAACTTTCTCATTTTGCATGATTCAGTCCATAAACTATTTTTTTGAATGAAAAAATCATTAAACTTTCTCATTTTGAATGATTAAGTCCCTGAACATTTTTCTTGAATATATAAATCATCGATCTTTTTAAAACTGCCTGTAACAGACTAGAAATGTTTTAAAGTAAAAAGAAACTTAAATTAGTTTTACCGTTTCCAAGCTCTACGTCATTCAAACTCCACGCAAACATCAGGGTCAACAGCGTGATAGGTGATATGGACAACGGACAACGATGGGGCGACGATGAGTGGTGAGGGGGAGCAATATCGTTGTTTGTGAGGGGTTTGAATGGCGTAAAGTTTGGGAATGATAAAACTGATTTATGTTTCTTTTTACATGTAAATCTTCCTAGATGGTTATAGGTAGCTCTTTTTTTGTTAAAATGATGCATGTAACCAATTTTTAAAGTTCAACCATCTATTTATCAAAAAAAAAATTTGTTCAAGGACTTAATCATTCAAAATGAAAAAGTTTAATGGTTTTTCATTCAAAATGAGAAAGTTTAATGGTTTTTTCAATTAAAAAAATAATTTAGGGACTTAATCATTCAAAATGAGAAAGTTTAATTTTTTTTCTTTCAACTAATAGTCTAAAAAATTTAATCATTTAAAATAGGATAATTCGTTGGGTTTTCTTTGAACTTTTACCATTTAAATAATAATGAGTCAAACGGTTATATTAAAAAAAGGGAAATTATTTGAAATACCGCAATTAAGAATTTGACTTACGGATATACCACCTCTCTCTCTCTCCCCCATTTTACGAAATACCCAATTTTCCCGTGAAAGGGGTTTCGATCGCGAACTTGCCGCACCACGGAGTCCGCGAAGTCAACGATCAATCTGTGAAGTACTTAAGTCATTAAATCCATGAACCTAGGCCGCGATCGCGGACTTGCCGCACCACGTGTCGGCCTGGGGTGAATCCCGAATTTTCAATGCGCTAAACCTACCCCCCACCCCCACGATCGCGAGCTTATACCCCCCCCCCCTCTTGGACCTCAAAACCCTCCATTCTCTTCTCAAACTCTCTCTCTACTATCTCAAAGATAGCGTGCAACTTACGTGCTCGAATCTCGATTCAGTTCGTGAGTGTTTTTAGAAGCCGGACATGGCTCGTCGAGTTAGTAATGTAAGTTTTCATAACCCCGTTGTAGTTTTATATTTTTTTAAATACTTGTTGTTATATATGTGTTTATTTTAGACTATGTTTTTGTTTCGAAAATATTTTAGAGTATTGCGTTTATTTCGAGTATTGTGTTAATTTTAGAGTATTGTATTTATTTCGAAAATATTTTAGAGTATGTGTTAATCACAGAGTATTGCGTTTATTTCGAAAATATTTTAGAGTATTGCGTTAATTTTAGAATATTGTGTTTATATCGAAAATATTTTAGAGTATTGTGTTAATTTTAGAATATTGCGTTTATGTCGAAAATATTTTAGTGTATGTGTTTATGTCGAAAATATTTTAGAGTATTGCATTTATTTTAGAGTATTGCGTTTATGTCGAAAATATTTTAGAGTATGTGTTTATTTTAGAGTATTGCGTTTATTTCAAAAATATTATAGAGTATGTATTTATTTTAAAGTATTGTGTTTATTTCGAAAATATTTTAGAGTATGTGTTTTTCTTAGAGTATTGCGATAATTTTAGAGTATTATGTTTATTTCCAATTGTTAAATAAAAAATTGTAAAGATAGTTTAGTAAAAATAAATAATAATTACACAAAAAGATAGTTCAAGTTAGGTCCTTGAACTTTGCTAAATTACAACTTAGGTCCTTAAAAGTTTGCTAAATTAAATCTTAGGTCCCTTAACTTTGCAAAATTACAACTTAGGTCCCTAATCTTTGCTAAATTACAACTTAGGTCTCTTAACTTTGCTAAACTACAACTTTGGTCCCTAAACTTTGCTAAATTACAACTTAGGTCCCTTAACTTTGCTCAATTACAACTCAGGTCCTCAAACTTTTCTATAAATGTTTATTTAAATGTGTATCTTGATTGTGAGTTCCTACTCATAAATTTAAGCTTTATAATTAATGTTTGGAAGTTACACATCCAATCCCCCTTATATTTGATATTTTACCAAAAGATCCATAAATATTATTAAGATATTTATTTTGTTCAAATTGGCTTCACATGCCAAATTCAAAATCATTTTGGACTCTTGCAAAAAGCTCTATAATTAACAAGGTTATATTCAACTTAATTAAATCGCAACATATCGATTTGGATTTTGTCAAACGAATGTAAATAGCCCTAAGGTTTGTAGGGACTTAAGCAATCCTTATGATTCCCCTACTACCTGGAAGTCCAATAGATTGAGTGATTTCTTTTCGAAAATTAAAATAGACGAAGAATTATAAACAAAATATAAGCATACAAGAAAAAAAACCCAATAAGGTTATATTCAAATTAATTAAATCGCAACATATTGATTTCGATCTTGTCAAACGGGTGTAAATGGTCCTAAGGTTTGTAGGGATTTAAGCAATCCTTGTGATTCCCCTACTACCTGAAAGTCCATTAGATTGAGTGATAATGAAATTTCATACATAAAATAATAACTATAACCATAATCCATTGACTTAACAAACAGAAACTATATATTATTCCTTAGTTACAAGTTAGGTGTGTTGACAACATGTCTACATTACTATGTAGAATGATTTTTATTACACGGACTTGACGCTCAAATGCCGCCTTGGCTTCTCGTCGGAGAATAGAAAAGCTTTTGCAAAGTGTCCACCTGAACGAGCACGGAATTTACTCGAACTATTTATACGGACACCTTTCGGTCCATGGTTGGACCTTACCAATACTGGTGGCGACCTCATGCAAGTCCACAGGTTTCTACAGATGGAGGTCGAGGTCGACAATGCAGATCCGGAGGAGCTGTATTTTGACATTGTTATAACATAAATCTGTTGGATACAAGATCAAGAAGACTGAAGGTCAAAGGTCAAGAAAGTCAAAGCTGAGAAAGTCAAATCTCATTAAAGTCAAAGTCTTTTGTAATAAAAGTCCACATATCGTATTTGTTTGTTTCCTTGTTGTAATTAGTTGTAGGTATAAATAGGTTTCCTTGCTTTGTAATCAGTAGAAACAAACAGAAGAGTTTCAGTTGTACGTTTTATCAGTTACATTTTAGAGAGAGAAAGAGAGAGAGATTCTAGAGAGAGAATGTGTAATCTTGTGGTTTATTGAATCGAATCAAACAGGTAATTGTGATATGTTGTTTGTTTGATTGTTTGTGTGTGATTAGAAACTAGATTTTGGGACTATCAATTGGTATCAGAGCAGATTCAAATCGAAAAATCAAGAAAAATCATAAAGTTCTTATTTGTGTTCTTCGGTGTCCAGATCAAATTTGAATTTTTGTGCGATTTTGGAGTTGTAATTGATTAGGTTTTGTTAGAAAAGTGTAATCGATCGAGTCTGTATAAGTTTTAGATCAATGTGCATTGTAATCGATTGTTGATTTTGGTTTTTGGTGCGTTTGAAGTTCACGAGTCAAATGCACTGTATTCATATCGATTTGTACATTTTTGTGTATTTGATCGAAATTAGTTGTTAGAATTGTGTTCTAGGTGTTTAGGCGAGCTAATTGTCAAATTTTCGTACTGTAATTCGAGGTCTAGATAGGTTTTTGGTGTAATTTTGATCGAGTTTCGTCGTTTGCATAAGATCTGAGGTTTGCGCAAGTTCGTCGAGGTTTACGCAAGATTCATCGAGGTTTGCGCAAGATTCATCAAGTTTTCATCAAGTGATTTTCTGAGATTTGTGTATTCATCTTGAATTGAAAAGAGAAAGTTTGAATTCAGACAAGTATACTTTGCGCAAGTATATAGATACGCAAAGTAAGATTTGCGTACACTTCTTGATACTCAAAGTAAGGTTTGCGTACGCTTCTTGATTCGCAAAGTCATAATTGCGTAACCTTCTCACCACGCAAAGCTACTCGTCACAAGACTTAGTTTGTATAACCAGTTTGATACGCAAAGAGAGATTTGCGTAACCAGTTAGATACGCAAAGTGTAGTTTACGCAAGTCAAGTGATACGCAAAGTGTAGTTTGCGCAAGTCGAGTGATACGCAAAGTGTATTTTGCGCAAGTCGAGTGATACGCAAAGTGTGGTTTGCGTATTCAGCGTGATACGCAAAGTAGTGGTTTGCGTACCCCATGTGTTGCGCAAAGCTTGGTTTACTTAGAATTTTTTTTTCTCTGAGAAATTTTTAAAACTGTATATCTGAGAAATTTCGACCCCGCAAGGGCGTTGCCCCTTGACCCCACCCGCTAACCGGGTAGCGGGACCCCCGTGCTAAGTCTGTCGAGGGGACATAGTTTTAATTGTGTTCAAAATTTCTGAATTTTTATTTCAAGTTTTTTGTATTTTCTTGATTGTTTCATTTGGACTAACGATCAGTTTCTAGTTTCTTATGGCATATATTTTTCAAACAGATTTTATCAAGATGACTTCTAAAGATGCACTTTCCATTGGCACTGATGTCAAGCCTCCTGTACTGTTTAAAGGAGAGTATGAACAATGGAAGGACAGATTCCTTGATTTCGTGGACAGGCACACAAATGGAGAGAATATTCTTCTGTCAATTACAGAAGGTCCTATGGCACCAATCATAGTTCAAGTACCTGTTGCTGATGATTCATCTGATAGTGGACATGGTGATGAAGAAAGAGAACAAAAGACAAAACCAGTTAAAGTGGATTTATCTCAGTACTCTGAAGAACAGAAAAGTCGATATAAAGCAGACAAGCAAGCAAGATCTCTTCTACTTCAAAGCATTCCTAATGAGATTTACATCAAGATTGATAGTTACAAGGATGATGTTAAGAAGATTTGGGATCAATTGCAAAAGATGATGATGGGATCCAAGGTCGGGAATCAGATGAAAGTAGTTAACTGCATCAATAGCTACGAGGAATTCAAAGCCAAAGAAAATGAGAGTTTGGAAGATACTTATGAACGGTTTACTATGCTTCTGAATGAACTGACGAAGAACAAAGTGACAAAGAAGCAGCTGGAAAACAATGTCAAATTCCTAAGTATCCTACGACCTGAATGGAAGAAACATACACGTAGGATGAAGCAGATGAAAGACTTGAATGACATACCTCTTCACGAAGTCTATGAGACTTTACGTCAGAATGAAGAAGAGGTTGAGGAGAAAAGAGCTGAAAAAAAGAAGGCTGAAAAGGTTCCTGATCCGATTGCTTTGGTTGTTAGAGAGAAGAAGAAAGAAAAGAAAGAAAAGGCAGAGAAGAAGAAAAAGAAGAAAGTGCTTACGAGTTCTGAGTCAGAATCTGAATCAAATGGTGATGATGGAGAAAATCTGAAACAAGCCATGATGTTACTGACCCGTGCCTTTCAAAAGAAATTCTACAAGAAGCCGGGATCAAATTCTCAAAGGTATTCTTCATCAAGTTCAAAGAATCATGAGCACCGAGAGAGGGTGGAAGGAAAGAGATATGAAGAAAACAGATATGTTAAGAAGAAAACAGATATGTTAAGAAGAAACATGATGAAAGGAAGAAGTTCATGAATGATTACACTGTTGCCGAAAAACCAGCAAGTGATCCAGTCAAATGCTACAACTGTGGCAAGATTGGACATTTTGCAAAAGATTGTAGAAAGCCAAAAGTTCGTAATTCTCAGTACTATCAGAACAAACTGCTACTGGCCAAACAGCAAGAAGCGGGCATAGCTTTAATGGATGAGGACGAATTTTGGCTGGATCATTCAGAAGGTGAAGAGGAAGAGAAGGAAGAAACTGCTCATCTCTGTCTTATGGGAAAAGAGGTCAAGTATGATGAATCAGATGACGAGACAGCTGATGAGGTATTAAACTTAACTCAAAAAGATTTCATTACCAAAATGGAAGCTATGATAGTTGAGCTTCAAGACTTACAAAATAAATTGAAAAACGAAAAAGAAAGAGTTGCTAAAAGAAACATTAAGATATTTGAACTCAATAAGTCGGTTATTGGGAACAAAGATCTGATTGATTCTTTACGCAAGTCTGCTTCTGATTCTAAATCTCAAGTAGATTGTTTTGAAAAGAAGATTTCTGATTTTGAAGTTAAAGTTTCTAAATATCAGTTTGAGAAAAAAGAATTTGCACTGACTGTTTATAAATTGCAGGTTGAGAACAAGCTTTTGAATAAGAAGGTAAATGGTCTAGAAGCCAAACTTTACGCTAGAGGCCAAACAAATCAAACAATATTTCTTAATGCACCTAACGATAAGGCTGATGTTAAAGAAAAATGGGGTCTTGGTTTTGAAAACCCTCATTATCTTAAGAAAGCCATCAGAAAACAACCAGCACTTTATAATTTTGATTTTCTTGCTTGTGCTGGTAAACATCCTCATTTAAAACCCAAATTTGTTACCAAATTAGCAGAAGAAGTTGAGGCCAAAGAAAATGAAAATAGAAAGAATGTAAAGAAAATGCAACTACCATTTAACTATGCAAAGTTAAATGATAGTTATCTTTCAGAAACACCAAAAGTTCTTTCAAACGACTATTTTGCTAGTTATTCTGTTTCTGAGATGAAGGCAAAACCTGCAGTTGCAAAGGTTTATGTTCCTCCACTCATTCTTGAAAGCAAAATAGTTGAGTTGGAAAATGTTTTATCTGATGAAAAACTTTTGGTTGATATTCAACAAATTGTATTTTCTACTGTATTAAAGAACACGATTTTTCAATCTACATCTACAAAGTGTTCTAAAGTTTCTAAGGCACCTCAAACTTCGTCTGATAGTTTTGATGACTTATTTGAGTCTGCAAATGATTTTCTTAATTATGATGATGGGTGCATAGACGAAATTCATATGTTTGACTTTAATGCTATTCTTCCTGATCATTCTACTTGTATTTTAAATGAAAAGTGTTACCAAGTGTTTTTAAAACTGTTAAATCATCAACTAAGGTTGGTGAAACAGTTTCTGTAACTGCTGATTATTATTCTCAAGGTAAGAAACATAAGAAACAACGATTACAGAAACAGAAATACACTGGTACACAAAAGAAAACTCAGTCTCAGAAATCTGCTTTTCCTAATAAATCTACATCTTGTGTTTCAGATATAAGCAAGAAAGGGTCGAAAGCTCAAACAGAATGGCAACCAAAACGGAAGTATGATGAGATAGCTGGATCAGTTTCTGATAATTCTTGTACTAGATCTGTTAGTAGTGATTCAGATGTAGTTGGTCAATTTGCTTCTCATCAACAAAACCTTGTAACTTCTTACAAGCGTTATTCAATAAAGCAGTTGATTCAATTATCTCCTATTACTACTACATCTCATTGTAATTATCGGGGAACTGATTTTGCTAATTCTCATAATTCCTCTGATTGGTACGGATCTTATCATGTGCATTCTTCAAGATCAAATATTTTTAAAGGTTTTCAAAACACCAGAGGGTTCATTTTCAAATGGATACCAAAATCTTGTGCTAATTTGTTAGGACCCGTTTTTAAATGGGTACCTAAAGTTATTGTTTCCTGATCTCTCTTGTAGACCCGGCATATGTGGTACTTGGACAGTGGATGTTCCAAGCATATGACTGGGCAAAAAGCTTTATTGTCTAATTATACAGAGAAATTCAGTGGAAATGTCAGATTTGGAAACTATCAGCTTTCACCAATCTTAGGATATGGTGACATCATTCAAGACAACATAACGATCAGTAAGGTGAGTTATGTCGAAGGCTTAGGGCACAACCTGTTTAGCATTGGTCAATTATGCGATAAAGGGTTAGAGGTCAACTTCAAATCTAAGAGTTGCTCGGTTCGTACTGAAGACGGCACAGAACTCTTAGGTGGACATCGCAAGACAAACCTCTATACCATCAACTTGTCTAAAGTTCAGATTGACAATCAAGTTTGCTTAATGACAAAAGCTTCAATGCAACAAAGTTGGCTCTGGCACAAACGTTTATCACATCTGAACTTTCGTTATATCAACAAGCTGGTTACTGGGAAATTGGTAAAAGGACTTCCTGAGCTGAAATACGAGAAAGAACACTTATGTGATGCATATGAGAAGGGTAAGATGAAGAGAGCTCCGCATAAACCGAAGTCTGAACCAAGCACTAGTTCTCCGTTAGAATTGTTACATATGGATTTGTGTGGTCCAATGAGAACTCAGAGTTTGGGTGGAAAGAAATACGTGTTGGTTATTGTGGATGATTACTCAAGATACACGTGGGTCAAATTTCTTCGATCAAAAGATGAGACACCGGAAGTTCTCATTACTTTCTTTAACACGACCCAAGTGAAAATGCAAAGACACGTCAAGTTTCTTCAAACGGACAACGGCACAGATTTCAAAAAACAAGATAGTTGAAAAATATCTCGAATCGGTCGGGATATCACATCAGTACTCTGCTGCTTGTACGCCTGAACAAAATGGATTAGTCGAAAGGCAAAATCGGACACTACTCGAGGCTGCTCGTACTATGCTTAGCCAATTTGATCTACCTCTATTTTTGTGGGCAGAAGCTGTGTCGACTGCATGTCATACTCAAAATCGGTCCATGATACACCGTCGTTTTCAGAAGACTCCATATGAGCTGATCAACAACATAACACCAACAATCAAGTATCTTCACATATTTAGGTGTAAATGTTTTGTGCTTAACGACAGAGAGAGTCTGAATAAATTCAGTGCTAAGGCGGACGAGGGCATCTTCATTGGTTATTCTTCCACATCTGTAGCATACCGTGTTTATCTGAAGAAGTCAAAGACAATTGTCGAGAGCGTGAATGTAACATTCGATGAAGAGATGGCTTCTGAACAACTCAGTTCAGAACCCGTGATCACTGGAGTATTAGATTCTGGGCAGATCAGTCCAGAACCTGCTTCTACAAAAACTAATTCGAATAACGCTTCTACTTCTATTTCACATTTATTTGATTTAGATTTGTTATTTGAATTCTTTTATGATGAGTTTCTAGGCTCTAATGTATCTAAATCTGTTGTGACTGACAGGTCTGAAGACACAAGTTGCAATCATCCAGTCACTTCAGAGGTCATAACTGAACAACTATCCCCCGTTCAGTCAGAAACTTAAATTCCTTCTGTTACTCCTACAGTTGAAGATGCACAAGCAAATGTTGAGCCAGAAGTAATAGTTTCAGTTGGGTGTAACACACTGTCAACTCAACAGCCACAATCTGTTGTTCCAACTGACATTTCTGTACCTGAGACTTCAACTGCAAACTCCCCTCGTGTTATTCAAACTGAAGATTCTGAAAGTGGATTTCTAGATCATGATCATGTTCAATCTGTATCTATTCCACTTCCTCATGAGCATCGCTGGACCAAAGAACACCCATTACATCAAGTAATTGGAGATCTCAACAAGCCTGTACAAACTAGGTCAGCGACTCTTAATCAATGTATGCATGACTCATTCCTTAGTAAGATAGAGCCCACGCGACTATCAGAGGCTCTTGCTGATTCGGATTGGGTATCTGCTATGCAAGAAGAGATCAATCACTTTGAAGCCCTAAAGGTTTGGAGATTAGTTTCAAAACCAGAAGGTAAAACCGTTATAGGCACTAAATGGGTATTCAAGAATAAAAAGGATGAAGATGGTATTGTCATAAGAAACAAATCTAGACTTGTTGCCAAAGGTTACGGCAAGAGGAAGGCATAGACTACGATGAGACGTATGCTCCAGTAGCGCGTATAGAATCAATCCACATGTTTCTAGCCTACACAGCTCATAAGAATTTCACAGTCTTTCAGATGGATGTGAAAACAACCTTTCTGAATGGCATTCTTAAAGAGGAAGTGTACGTGTCTCAACCAGAAGGGTTCGTCAATCCAGAGAAGCCAGATCACGTCTACATCTTGGACAAATCCCTGTATGGTTTAAAACAAGCCCCTCGAGCATGGTATGACGTTTTATCTAAATTTTTGGTCAAGTCCGGTTTTTCTAAAGGTAAGGTAGATACCACTTTATTCATCAAAAAGGAAAAAGCTGATATTATTCTTATTCAGATTTATGTTGATGATATAATATTTGGTTCTACAAATCCAAAATTTTGCAAAAACTTTTCTAACCTCATGGTGTCACGTTTTCAAATGAGTATGATGTGAGAGATGAATTTCTTTCTCGGATTACAAGTTAAACAGTTTTCAACGGGGATTTTCATTAACCAATCTAAGTATATTTTGGATATTCTTCAGAAGTTCAATATGGAAAATTGTAAACCTATTGGAACCCCAATGGCACCAGGTACTAAGATTAGCACTGATCCTTCGGGTAAAAGTGTTGATGTTAGAACTTATAGAGGTATGATAGGATCGTTAATGTATCTTACATCTAGTAGACCAGATATTATGTTTTCAACATGTTTTTGTTCTAGATATCAGGCTGCTCCTAAATAATCCCATTTGGCTGCTGTCAAACGGATCTTTAGATATCTGAAGGGCACTGCAGACCTTGGTCTATGGTATCCTAAGGATACTGGTTTTCAACTGACTGCTTATTCAGATGCAGATCATGTAGGTTGCATGTTGGATAGAAAGAGTACTTCTGGTCATGTTCAATTTCTTGGAGACAAGCTCGTTAGCTGGGCATCAAAGAAACAATTATGCGTTTCCACATCGACTGCTGAAGCAGAGTACGTAGTTGCTGCCAGTTGCTGCTCTCAAGTCTTGTGGATGCGAACAAAACTGCGAGACTATGGATTCAAGTTTGATAAAATTCCAATCTATTGTGACTCGAAGAGTGCAATCGCGATATCTGCTAATCCTGTCCAGCATACGAAAACCAAACACATTGACGTCAGGTATCATTTTATTAAAGATAATGTAGAAAAAGGAAAAATTGAACTTTATTTTGTAAAAACAGATTATCAACTTGCAAATTTAATTACCAAACCATTAGATGAAAAGAGATTTAATTTTCTTGTCTCTAAGCTTGGTATGTTAAATCTAAAGACATAATCGGTTGTTACCTAATAAAGTTACGTATTGTTATTTTTCATCATTTTCTTTATCTTTATGTCTGAAGGATATCTGCACTTTAATTGTTTGCTCATGATCTCAGAGGGAGTAAGAGAATAATTTTAGATGATTTACATACATTTGAGGGGGAGCATAACTAATTTCTGCATTTTGCTTAAATGACAAAATTTTTGTGATGCATGATTTTGGGGGAGCATATAATATCAAAAGGAGTAAGAATATGATTTCTGATTGCTTAAGATCAGAACTCGTTCTTTAATTGTTTTACTGTTTTATGTTCTTTTATTTTCGAATAAATTTTGTGAATAAATTTTTGACTAGACTTTGAGACTTATGCAGGATGAGAGAGGATGACACGATCATATCATTTTGACTTAAGCATGACTTCATGAGATTTAAGACAAAGCTAAAAGGTAAATTTCTTATCTTAATCTCAAATATATCTGAAAGAAGGACAACTTTTAGATATAGAAAACATGTTCTGAAATGTTCAAACCACTTCCCGAATTTTAAACAGATTTTATAATTTGGAAGTGTGATTTTAAATGTTTTCATTTTATTTTTGTGTTTAATTGATAAACAAACCGTGTGTTTCCAAAGATTAATACTTGCGTATTGTCTTTTCTATATACTTTCAAGTATTCACACACACCGGTTTCAATTTTTGTTTAAAATGTTCTTACCATGTCTCTAAATTGAAACAATTTTTTCGATGGTAAGACACTCCGTTTGTAATTCAAAGAATTTTTGAGCGATATTTCATTTCGAAACGTTATTTCAAGAATGTCTATATTTTGTTTCGTATAGACACATATCCATTAGTCTTGACCATAAGCCTTAATTGATTTATCATTCATTTCTTATCATTTTCATACAATGTCAGATTTTCAAACAAGTTTCTTGTATTCATATTCATTCATTCAATATACTTGTTTGAAAATATTTCAATGTTTCAAATGCTCAAATATTCATGATTATAATTTATGAGCTTACATTCATCTGACATTTGTATATGAGCTTTAACTGATAAAGTTAAATCATTTTGAGCAACATTATGCTTTCATAGGATTACATGGGTTCTTTGTGCTAGGACTTAAATGAACTTCTATGAAATCACGTTAACAAGTGATTTCTACCCATGAAGTTAATCTATAGAGATTGAGTGTGAGGAGTCGAAAAGAAATGAGTGTGGGTGTGATGAGGTAAAATGGAAAAGAGAGTTTGGTTAGTAGTGAGCTTAATGATTAAAAGAAAGAGGGTGTGAGATCAGAGTAAAAGAATATTAAACTCTGCACCAACTACTTTCTGAGTCGGGCAGCCACATTACTAATGATTCACAATTCTTTCGTGAACATTATTGAAACAGGCAACTAGCCTACGCCAACTCTTGACTAAACCCC
The DNA here is from genome assembly GCA_954870635.1 of Arctium minus. Classification (NCBI taxonomy): domain Eukaryota; kingdom Viridiplantae; phylum Streptophyta; class Magnoliopsida; order Asterales; family Asteraceae; genus Arctium; species Arctium minus. The sequence goes on along the minus strand of OX941096.1, from coordinate 21,033,903 downwards.
ACCAACCACTCATTTTCTTCTTAAAAAGAAAATGTTTCACATTTTCAAGGGGACGAAGCATATAATCTATCTGGTTTTCATTTGGAAAATCTGGATATTGAAAAAGAAGGAAGCATGCCCCACCTTCGCACTTCAATCATGCACATTGTGTCTGTGTTTATACTACTGTTGTCTTAGTGGTTTACACAATGTTGAGCCTTATTAAAAGCAATCATTCGTGCTTAATTCTTTCTACACTTGCACGAACACACAAGAAATTTGTTTTGTTGTCATAACATTCATAGAAATTGCCTTTGTGGTATTTCGATGATTGGATGGAAGCCCTGGGGGAGTGAACTTCAAAAAGCTCCTTTATATTGTGTATACGTTACACACAGTGACTTCGTGTTACTGACAGGCATTCTAACTGATTCATTTGTTGATTCAGGAGTTACATGATTCTTATTTTGTCTGGATTTGCAAAGATCTAGATGAATACTTGGTTATGAATCACAGAATCAGAGGCTCAGTTTGACAGATCAGAATGGGTCAAAGACATTTCTTGGAAGAAAAGTTTTGATGATATAGATGCTCAAATCATCAAAAAGGGGGAGATGGTATCAAGAAATGATAAAGTTTTGAGAGATGATTTTCAGAAATGTCCAAGTCAGAAAAGTTCAAAGTAAAGGTTTGAAGATGTGTGGATTTCACTGAAATTTTCTTTGAAGATTATTTGTTGAAGCAATTTGAGCTGAATCTGAAGATATTTTTTTTCCCAAAGTCTGAAAGTATTATTGTGAATGTTTTGGGGAGATTGTTAATCATTTGAAGACAGTTTTGAAAAGAATACCGTCAAAGAAAAGAGGAGATTGTACTGACAGAGCTTAAAAGTGAAGACTGATTTGCTAGACCTTTCAACAGTGATTTTGAATCCAAAGGGGGAGATTGTTAGAACATAAATCTGTTGGATACAAGATCAAGAAGACTGAAGGTCAAAGGTCAAGAAAGTCAAAGTTGAGAAAGTCAAATCTCATTAAAGTCAAAGTCTTTTGTAATAAAAGTCAACATATCGTATTTGTTTGTTTCCTTGTTGTAATTATTTGTAGGTATAAATAGGTTTCCTTGCTTTGTAATCAGTAGAAACAAACAGAAGAATTTCAGTTGTACGTTTTATCAGTTACATTTTAGAGAGAGAAAGAGAGAGAGAATCTAGAGAGATAAAGTGTAATCTTGTGGTTTATTGAATCGAATCAAACAGGTAATTGTGATAAGTTGTTTGTTTGATTGTTTGTGTGTGATTAGAAACTAGATTTTGGGACTATCAGACATGTGTGGGCATGCCATGCACTTTTAGCGTTTTGAGTTCTGTCTTTTAACAGGACTCCTGTTTAGACCAACACCCTCCCTTCCTCCCCTACCGAAAGAGTCCTTCGTCTGTAGGGTTTGGCCCTGCCATTCACCAGAGAATTTAAAGGTTAGAATCGTCGTTAAGACGATGAACGATGACTTGCAGGCGCTATCCAACGAACATGTTGTCCGTGTTTGTTTAGTGGTGATGGTGGAGATGTTGTTTATAGGCCTTGAATTGAGTCATCTTGTTACCGACACAGTGCTTAGGGCCGTCGAGGACGTAGATGCATTTATCAACTATTAGTGGGGTAGCCACATCTGGGGACATACATACAAACAAATGCACCGTGCCATCGCCAGACGCACCGACAAGCACCACAAGATGACGATGTGTGGGTTTACATAAGCTTTCAAGGTTAGATAAGTAGTATAACATAAATAATAATTCTTCTCTGTTTGGCTTTCTTTTTTACGTACTTGTTTTTGTTGTGTAATTCCAGATATGGGTCTTGGAGATGTTTCCCATCTGCTGTCATAATTTCACCCTGCGCACCAACAGGTTCATTAGGGGACCCCCGTTGGGACCGGGGTGTTGGACTGAATAAGAGTAGTTGCCTTGTTATCTTCAACTCAGCTACAAACGTAAGTTCTCTTACTATCTTTCTAATTCGAGTAATTAAACAATATTGACTAAGTTAGTCATGCATATTAAATGTTATATGTTTTACAATATATTTAGATGAGGTTTGGGCTTCTCGGGCGCCTTGTGCCTACGGAAGACCAGGGGCTAACGAGTTAGTTTCAAGACAGTGTCGCCTTCTTTGAAAGAGAGGCGGCCAGGCTACCGACGAAGAGGTCTGAGGCGCCCCCTTGTTCCTCCCATCATGGTATGCCGCCTCCTGACCCATATCCAGAGAGGTGGGACTACCTGTAGTCGCTGCACAATTACGTACACGAGGATCAAGAGAGACGCATAAATACTCTCGAGGACCTCACCGCAAAGTTTCACGTTGTTTAGGTTAGTGTTTAACTTAATTTGTCGCCCACGGTCTTTTAGTTTGTGTATTAATATTACGTTCCATACTTGTATTAGGTGTCGAGTATGACGCCGACCTACATCCCGTCTGGGTTCGGACATACGCAGGCCGCACGAGAGGATTTGCCACTACATCGACCCCATCAATCTCGTAGAGTGTATGTCACGACGAGCATTCATTATGGTTTTATTTTCGTTATTAATTGAAAATATTATAATGACCAATGTCGCCCAGTTTGGAATGTCGTAGGTAGAATGTTACAGAACCCAAATGACGACGACTTACGATATGTCAGGGCCATCGTACGTCGTACCACCATCTCACATGCTGCCCGGGCAGTCGTATGTGACACCGCCAGCGTACGTCGGGCAGGATGAAAATTCGGACTTCCTTTCCAATATCACGGAGGGGGTTTTCACACCTGCCATTGGGTCTTCAATGGGGTCGGGGATTGGCACCATCCAGGTGCAGTTGAGCACTCCGATGGGGCCGTGTGGTACTGAAATCATTGATGACCACTTCAGTGAGCTGGACGTTGATGAAGATGACCAGATGGAGGTGGAAGCACCTCCGAGGGAGAAGCGGATGACTATTTAAGGGAAAGTGTGGTGTTCCCCATATACACAACAACCGTCGACCACACCGGTCCCTCCGAAAAAGACAAAGGCAAGTGTGAAGGCAAAGGGAAAGGGAAAGACTAAGATGACTTCATTGACTCTCTTGACGCGTGTTCTGGCGTCTGATATCATTGACCGATGCCTCAATTGTAACCCCCTTGTTAAATCCATTATATGCCAATCTGCCCTTGGAATACAGGTTTTTTGGAATACTGTTGGCGTTAGAGGCCAATGTGGAACTGGAGGATCTGGTTTAAATTGAAGTTTAACAATTAAAAATAGTCATATAATCAAATATATTTCTAATTACAGCTCTAACAATCTATGTTTTGTGTATAGCACGTCGACTGTTGGGTCAAAATGATCCAAGAGTCCTGCCCTAAACCCGCGCGAGGTAGGGGTGATGATAAGTAATTTTTTTGAACTCCTTACTAGAAAAGGGAAAGGTGCGTCATCCATATACAGGTTGTGCGATGCTGAGGAAAATATTGAGGATCCGCATTGGAAGGACCTCAATCGGGTATGGAAATCAATCTACATCTATTTTATATAACTTGTTTGTTACTAACTATTTGTCTGTTATTGTAATATTTCAGGTGTACATCCCCATGCGCATTCCACCCTATCATTGGTGCTCGGGATTCTAGAGCTTAATGATATGGTCATGGTTATATATGACAGTTTCCGTGTAGGCCTATACGACCTACAATTGAAACAACTCCTTGGCATCTTCACAAAACAGTTGTCGAAGATATTTAAGAAGATCAATGACAGTCGTCGTCGTTACGATGCTAGCAAGACATTTAGATATATCTTCGCTGAAAATGCACCACAACAGTCGGGGGCCTTTGCGGATTGCGGTGTGTAGGTATGTAATAACCTATCCACGTTGATTGAAGAACGACTCCCAACATATGCACTAGATTCCTCCACAGATGAGGCCATGAGGTGGCGGTACCATATGGCAGAGGTCTTATAATCGCTGGCAGTATCCGAGTAGATTAGTAGCTTATTTTTTCTTTATTATTATGTAGTTCGTAACATTAATATTTTTTTTTAAAGTATTCTACTTGAAGTGTTAAGTTTGTTTATTATTTTATAGTCCACATCGAACGTTGTTTGAATGAGAAATTAATGGTTAAAGTAGTGTACTTGAAGTAAATATTAAAAGGTTCTTATGAATAGTTTAACCAAAAGAAAAGCATGATGGGACTACTTTTCATACTACTTTTCAGACGAATCTTGGAGTAATTATCCGACTATTTTTCAGACTACTTTTCATACGACTTAAAGACCTTTTCAAACCCAAAACCTTTATTCATGAGCAAATTACAACATGAAACATCAACATACAAATTCCAGGTACGAAACAACAACATAGAAACTGGAAAGTACAAAACAACAACATAGAAACAACAAAGTACGAAACCAACACCCCTAGCACCACCTAAGAATAAAGTGCCTTACATTGATCAATCCAGGTTTGCTTCTCGGTTACCTTCGCATGAAGAACTGCGAAGTCTTATCTTTCGATACTTTTCAGGTGTCCATCCTTCTTTGCCATCATTTTTTTCACACTTCAGTGACTTGTTCGATATCCGCTTCATTTTTTCTATCGATTTTTTCAGTCTCGAAGGCATTGTTTGTGAAGACGGTGGGTTTGAAGATTATACATTTCCAGCCATGTGTGAAGAAGATGAAAGACAATACTATTTTGATATCAAAATGTTGTATGGATGTTGTGACTTTTACAGTTGGTATTAACACGGGTATTTATAGCCACAAGGAACAATTGGCTCAACAGAAACCTTCATCTTTTCAATAGAATCTTGTAGGCCTTTACAGGCGAATCTGGCATCTTTTTTCAGGCGAGGAAGACCCTACTAATCTCTGTGGTATGGCTTTTGCAGATGATTAGACTGATGGATCATCAGAGGACTACTCCGAAAAAATAATCTCTCCTTCCACCTCTGAAAGTGAACTTGAAATGGACGTTCTTAAACTAACAAATGAGTTTCAGAATTTAAAGGAAAAACTCTTTGAAGAAAAATAAAAGAGAAGACAAATGACAAAAAATTTAACTTTTTATAAAATAGAGAAGGATCTTCCTGAGTCAGAAAAGAAAGAAATTTATGTTGAAAAATCTGAACTTGAAAAATCTCAGAAGAGACAAAAGGAAAAATCTTTTTCTGAGAAACTCAAAGTGTTAAAAGCTAAAGAAGAAGAAGTTAAAAGATCTGAGTATGAAAGGCTCGATTATGTTGCCTTAACTAACTTTTTTCAAAAGAAAAGAGAAATACTACATCAATCTCTGGAAAGGAAAGAACTTCAAATCAAAAGCTATCTAGATGCTCAAGATGTGCATATAAAAATAAATTCTCAAATGGACACTCAAGGAATGGGATTCAATGAATTGGATCCATTCACTGGATTGAATAAAACTACACTTTCTTCCACTTTCTATATGGGAAAGGTCCAAAGCTCTGACTGTCCATCTCTGAACAACTTCAAAAGAACAAAAACCTTAGAAGGATCCAAAGCAAGAGCCCTGAATTTTAAAAATGTCTTATACTCTGAAGCAAAAATATTTCCAAAACCTATCTTAAAGATAGAAAAAGAGACTTCAGAGGTACTCTTTACAAAACCTCAGAGCAATGATCCCAGAGAAATTTTTAAGTTGGATGCTTTTATCACAAAAGAATCAGAGACAACTGAAACATGTACCTCTTAAACAAGTACTTCTGAATATGAACCTCAGAGTTTACTAAATCCAGATGCACCTCTGTATTCACCAATGTCAGATGAATGCATCAGAACTACATTTGAGGACGACATTAGAAGAATTTATAGAGAAAATGTCATGGCTAATTTGAAAAAGAAAGAAAGCATGAAAAGAATCATTAAAGTCTATAGACCTAAAGAAATTTTGAAAATTTCAGAGTTAGTTATCTCTAACAAAGTTAAGAGAGACTTTATTGACTCTGATTATGAATATGATCCAGAGATAGATGAACAGATATTGTTTAGACCAGAGAAAGTAATTCATAAAAACATACAGACTGTTGGTTTTGGAATTTTGAACCTTCCTGTTTCTGTTTTGAAAAACAAACCCAGATGACCAGTATGTCCTAATTTTTTAGACATGTGTCTACAAGCAAAAACTTCTCTGGACCTTGAGAAAGAGTTAAAAGAAAAGGCCATGAATAAAACTAACACTTCTCAACTCTAAACTTATAAACCAATCAAATTCACTCCTAAACAAAAAGGCAAATGGCAAGAAATTAACCATTCTGATTATGTTTGTGTAGTAAGCAACAAAGAGAAGAAGATGTTTTTGAACAAGAAAAGGCTACATAAAAAGAAGGATGTCTTTCAAGCCAAAAAGAAGGAAGTAGTTAGGAATTCTTGTCATATTCCTAGTGCTAGTTTGAAAAAGAATCAAAGTGTACCAAATGATGTCAATGAAATGAAAAACTTTTCTCCTACTTCTTCTTGTTCTGTTAATTGCAAGTTCTTTCAACTCATGATTAAACTGAAAATTCATTTCAGAGGTTCTCATTGTTTTCTGAATCAGTCTCTGAATAAAAATTCAGAGACAAAGCCTCAGAAGAAAAACAAGAGCAATTCTGGCAAAACATCAAAATATGAAATGCCAAATGTGTTAGAACATATTTTATGTTCACTTTAGAAGTTTAGTAAAGTAATCAATTTATAATGTATTGGGCCTTGTAATGGGTTTGGGCTTAATTGTATACAAGGGATATGGGGGTATAAATAGGAATCTTGTAGTATGTTTTAGGTTAACTTTTCATTTTTGTAACCTTCATCTTCTACAATGTAGTCATACGGCTGTGTTGTTCTTTTAGTGTAGTTTACTTTTATGCATTGAATAAATCTACTGATTTCTTCCCTATAATCCTTGTTTATCATTCAATCAAACCAATCATTGATCTCAAATGGACCTAACAAAATGTTCATCAAATCCCTCATAAATCTAACAAGAAAGGACCCATAATGAGATGGGTACCTAAGAAACTCTAATATGTCTTGCAGAAACAGTCTATGCCCATCTGGTACTTAGATTCTAGATGTTCAATGCTTATGACTGGAGATAATAAGTTGTTATCCTCTTTCAAAGCTAAATCAGGAGGAGCAGTAAGTTTTGGAGATAATATGCAAGGTCAGATTAAGTGTTATGGTGAGCTAACCAGAGGTAATGTTTCTGTATCAAAGGTTGCTTATGTTGATGGGTTAAAACACAATAGGGAAATTAAGCAAGACAAAGAGGAGTGTCTAGCGGAGAAGAAACAAGGTCTGGCACAAAGAAAGCACGTGCTAAGGGGTCTGCAACGATAGGTTGAGGAAATAGAAGATGAAGTAATAGAAATCAAAGAAATCTACACCGGCAAGGAGGAGATGATCGGGGAAAAGTCTGACTAGATCATCGAAATCCAGGTAATCTACCTGTAGTACATTTCTCCAAGGGTGGTTGTTGGTTTTCTTTAGATGCACTGTATCCAGTTTCTATGTTTTCAATAAAATGATGCTCTAATGTTTACTTTATTTTATACACAAGAACACTTAACAAGCATGATAAAGTAGATAAAATCAATAGTAAACATAAAAACAAAGGCACTTAGCATACAAGATTTAATCCTTAAAATCAAGGGAAGTCATTGTTCAGGTCAATGCTATCATGTCTTAAAGTTCCATGTGGTTCTAGCTCTGATGGGCCCTACGAGCGACTTTTTTTGGCTACCTGAACCTCTACTCCTGGGCACGCTTGAAGGGGCAGGAGTTGGACATTCTCCACGAGTATGTCCTATTGTTCCACACCTACCACATTTTCTCTGTATCGGACCTTCACCACGAGATGGACGCCAATTGTTCTTTCTTGGTCTCCCGGCACTTCTCTTAGTTATTAACTGTGGATTACATGGCGGAAGGGGGACGTGTGGAAACACCCATGATTTAGGGGGTCCGTCCGGATTGCTTACATCCCGATATGTTGACCGGTAAGTTTCGGATGTGTAGTAACTTATATCCAAATCGCTGCAATCTCTACGACCCATACACGTTGCAACAGCGATAATATGACCGCACGGTAACCCAGAATATTGCCATTACAGACATGACCAAACGTGGTTGATCATATTGACAGTCGCTGTTAGAGCATAAATATGTTGGATAAATGATCATAGAAGACTGAAGACTGAAGGTCAAAGCTAAAGTCAAATCTCAGCATCAAAGTCATAGTCAAAGTTTGTGTTTTTGTTTATTTGTTTTAGTTGTGGGTATAAATACCTTGTATCCTTGTCTTTGTAATGTGTAAGTAGAAGTCATAGTAGAAGTGAGCAGATTAGAGAAGAGACTAATGTTCATATCATTCTAGAGAGATATAGTGTGTATGTAGATAGAGAAAGTGAGATTGAATGTAATCTGTGAATTGAATCAATGACATATGATTTGATTAATTGTTCATCTTGATTGTTTGTATACGATTAGAACTTGAATTTAGGGAATAACAATTGGTATCAGAGTAGAGGAAATTCAGAAAATGGATTAAATTTCAAGATTTGGGTCGATATTTCAAGAACTCGCACAAGAACACTGTTCAGATTCGATTTTTGAGTTTCAATGATGTTTTTGATCAGATTTTTGTGTCTTTGTATTCGGTTATATGTCTAGAACAAGTTCAGTTTGAATAGTATAGTCAAATTTACAATACCTCAATCTGAATTTTGTTTTTTTTTTAAGTTTTGTTCGAAGTTTAGTCGAACACTGTTCTAAAGATCGAACATGTAAAATTGTTGTTTCTTGTTGAAATTAATCGCTTGTATTTGTTTCGAATTTTGTTCGAGATGAATTCTGCAAGGTCTCATGTCAATTGAAGAAGATTTGGGTCGATTTGTGTTCAAAAATCAAGTTTCTGAACGAAGAACCCAAGAACTCGCAAGATTCAAAGTACGCGCAGAAGAAGAACTCGCAAAGGCAAGAACTCGCACAAGACTGAAGAACTCGCACAAGCCTAACACATGTTTGAGGTCAAGAACTCGCAAAGGGTTATGTGCGAGAAGTAGAAACTCGCACAACCTTGCGTGCGAGTTTGTACTGTTCAACTTCTTCATTGTGCGCGAACAGTGATTTGCCAGAAGTATTGCTCTGCGAGAAGTGAATAATCTGCGAGTTTACATTTAGCGAGAAGTATAATGTTTAAAAAATTTCTAAGTCCATAACTTGCAAGAGGTCTACGAGAAGTGTTGTGCGCGATGTATCAAGAACTCGCAAGAAGGTTACTGTGCGAACCTGAAACTCTTACGACTCTTCTTGCGCGAACTTCAGAACTCGTATCATTTTTTGTGCGCGAAGTTCAAACGCGCAAGTTACTATTTTTGCGCGAAGTTCGTATCCTTTGTTGTACGAGTTCCATACTTAGAATTTTTCTGAGTTTTTTCAGATTTGATCAAATTTTTGCAAACTGTAATATGGCCTTTAAACTTCTGATTGTGATCTACTATTTCTGAATTTCTAAAGATCATTTCAAGTTCTTTTTGTTACAGGAATCGTGGATGATGATTATTTTGAGGAATATAATTCTGGAAGTCATAAAGAGAAAAGTCTGAAACAGAAAATTTCAGAATTTCAAGAACAACATAATGTAGACCAAATTTTTACTTCCAAAGAAGCGTTCACAATTGAAACAGATGTCAAACTTCCTGTTTTAATCAAAGGAGAGTTTGAGTCATGGAAGATTAGTTTTCTAGATCTCATAGATAAACATGAGTTGGGAAAATATATGAGACTATCTTTGCAGGAAGGAAGGATGAAAACTCCAACAAAGTTTTACTATTATCCGGAAGCATATGGATTCACAAAAAAAGGAGAGTGTGTATTACCACTTGAGGAATACTCAGATGAGCAAAGAAAGAGATTTGAAGCTGATAAATTGGCCAAAGTTTTTATTTTGAAAGGAATTTCAGATGAAATTTGTATGAATTTAGACATCAAAAAGGCTACAGCAAAACAGTTGTGGGATCAGCTTGAAAATAAATCAAAGTTGTCTCCATGAGAAAAAGTAAAGATTTTGGAAACTGAGAATTTTGAGCTGAAAAGAAAGATCTCCAACTTTGAAAATCAGATTGTGAAATTTCAACAAGCAGCATCTGTTGAAAGTAATGAGAAGAAGATTAACAGTTTGGAAGTTGCTAATGCTGAGCTTCTAAAGAAAATATCTGATTTGGAACAAAAGATGGTCAAAGAAAAAGGTGTTTTTGAGAGTGAGAAGAAAGAGTTTGCTAAAAAGTTCTCAGATTTTTCAAGAAACTGTGCTGATGAGGAGAAAGCAGTTGAGCTGAAATGTAAAAAGTTTTCTCAACAGATTTCTGATTTTGAGAAAGCAATCATCCTGGAAAAAGAAAAGTTTGCAAAAGAAAAGAAATCAATTGAAAAAAAGAATGTTGGGTTTTTCAAAGAAATATCTGATGGAAGAATGAATGCTGAGAATGGATTTGAAGAAGAAAGAGGTATATTTGAGATAGAAATCAAGAAGCTGAATGAGAAGTGTTAAAGCACAGTTCTATTGGATTCAAGATCATCATTATTTGAAGATGGGAATCTGAAGTCAAAGCTGATAAAGTCGTCTCAACAAATAGTCTAGGGTCCTTTTGTAATAATTAGTCAAAGTTTTTTTCCTTTATTCAATTTGTTTTAGTTGTTAGGCCCAAGCAAGCCAAGCCCATTAGGCTAATCAAGCCTAAGTATAAATTAGTTTAATTTAGTGGTAATTAGGTTAGAGATCTTAATAGAGAAATTAATTATTAGAGGGAGGTTCCTTGGTGTGGTGGTGCGTCGTACAGAGATAAGCAGATAGAGAGAATTCGATTTCAAGCATGTAACCTCTTGAATCGTTTGGTTAATCAATATCAGGTTTGCTTTATTGTGTTGAATATATGTTTACATGATTGAATGATTGCCTATTGGGACACACAATTGGTATCAGAGCTAAACAGATTGAATTGAATAAATTTTTGTTCAGTTCTATTTTTCTGTCAAAGATTCATAATTTTTATTGTGTAATCGTTCATTCAAGTTGTTATTGGTTGGATTGTGTTTGTTTTGTCTATTATCGTGATTGGGTATTGGTTGATTTGAATATTGCATCGATTTTGATTATCAAAGTGACGATTTTCGTTTTCTGGGTTTGTTCACGAGTTTGACACTGCTTCAGAAATCGAATCCTTCATATAGTGTTTATTATTGAAATTAATTGTTGCAATCTGTTCTAGTTGTTTAATCTATCGAAATGGCAAAGTTTGGTAGTGTATTTTTGAGTTTTCGATTGCTTTCTGGACTGAATTTTGGTTTCTGGGTCGAAGAACTTCAAGAACATACCAGTCGCCCGGTATTCATATTATCCATATCGGTCGACTTGGTTTGCGTAACACACTTTACCGGTCTTTGATTCATATCGGTCGTTTAACACTATCGGTCTTACCACTTCCGGTCGAATACCTTTTATCGGTCTATAGCATTCGACCGGTACTCACACAGTCCACCCGGTCAAAGCCAATTCCGGTCTAAGACTTTTTTCCGGTCAAAGACAATACCGGTCGAAGCTTTAGCACTCTATCGGTCTAAGAGTATATCGGTCTAAGCTATATCGGTCTATTTGAATACTCTTTATCGATCATCTCATCTTACCGGTTGAAGACCTCTATCGGTCTAAGAGTATTTCGGTCTAAGCATCATACCGGTCTTTGCACTTTCCCCGGTCGAACAAGTGTCCGGTTGTACCTCCACTTTGTGCAACAGCCTTGACCCGCAAACCTGACTTTGCGCAACGGCCTTGATACGCAAACCTCCACTTTGCGCAACGGCCTTGACCCGCAAACCTTCTCTTTGCGCAAATACTGTTCACACTATTCACTGTTCACTTTTGCGAATTTTGTTCCAGGTTTGCACAGTTCGAATTTTTTTTTCAGTATTATTTGTGTTCGAGAACTGCGTTTAATTATTTTTGGAAATTTATTTTTCTGAAAATTTTGAATATCAGTTTTTATCCAATTTTTGATTCTAACGATCTCATCCAGTTGATTGTTTCAATATCAGATAAGTTTGATTAATAATCGTATAAGTAAAGATGTCTCGGGAAGCTCTTGCTATTGGAACAGATGTGAAGCCACCAGTACTCTTCAAAGGGGAGTACGAACAATGGAAGGACAGATTCTTGGACTTCATCGATAGACATGATTTGGGAGATTATATCATAAAATCTCTGATAGAAGGAATCATGACACCTCTGACCAAGGTTCTCACTGTAGATGGAGAAAATGGTGAAGAAGAAGAGACAGAGTATATATTACCGATTGGCGAATATTCTGAAGATCAGCTGAAGAGACACAAGGGTGACAAGCTGGCAAGATCATTTATTCTCCAAGGCATACCAAATGAAATATATGTCAAGATTGATAGTTACAATGCTACCGGCAAGCAAATGTGGGATCAATTGGAGAAGATGATGATTGGATCAAAAGTCGGCAACCAGCTTAAAGTTTCCAACTGCTTGAATAATTATGAAGAATTCAAAGCCAAAGCTGGAGAATCACTCGAAGCCACTTATGACAGATTTGTCACATTGCTGAATGAGCTCAGCAAGAACAAGATCAACAAATCTCAAGTTGAGTTGAATGTGAAATTTTTTAGCAACCTTCAGCCAGAGTGGAAGAGATTCACCAGACAGATGAGGCAGTTGAAAGATCTGAACGACATTCCACTTCATGAAGTTTATGAAATCCTCAAACAAAATGAGGAAGAGGTGGATGAAATCAAGGCTGAGATGAAGAAGGCTGATAAAGAAGTTGCTGATCCAGTTGCTCTTGTGGTCAAGAAAAAGTCCAAGAAGAAGAAGGTGATAGAATCTGAATATGAAGAAGCTGATAGCGAGGCAAAGTATGACTCTGACGATTGTGAACAACTGAAGGAAGCCATGATAATGTTAACCAAGGCTTTCCAAAAGAAGTTCTATAAAAAGCCAAACTCCAACAGTCAGAGGTACTCGTCTGGTCCGAATAACTACAAGCATAAGGAGAAAGTTGAAGAAAAGAGACCAGGAGACAAGAAGAAGGATGGAGCCGAAGAGTTCAAGAAGGAATAACCGATGAAGTGCTACAACTGTGGCAGATTCGGTCATTTTGCCAAGGACTGCCGAAAACCTAAAGTCCGAAACTCCGAATATTACAAGAATAAGATGCTTCTAGCCATGCAACAAGAGGCTGGAAAAGCATTAATGGCGGAGGATGAATATTGGCTCGATCATTCAAATCAAGAGTCTGAAGAAGGAGAGAAGGATGAGACAGCACATTTGTGCTTGATGGGGAAGAACCAGTCAGAAGCCGAAGCTGATTCTGATGACGGAGATAATGATGAGGTATGTAACGTAACTGAATCTGATTTTCTGAACCAAATGCATGCCATGATGTCTAAACTCCAAGAATTAGAGTCTAAACTGAAGCGTGAGAAAGGTGTCATAAATAAGAAAAATCAATCTATACATAAACTTAGTAATGATATTGCTGAGAAAAATGTATTAATTGAAACTTTGCACAAAAATATAGACACCTGCGCTCTAGAAAAGACTATAATTCATAAAGAGTTATCTGAAACTGTTTCTAAATATGGAGAATGTGAGTTTAAGTCTATAGAGATTTCTAAAAGGTATTTTACTACTTCAAAAGAAAAGAATTCTTTAATAGACAAGGTGAATGCTTTGGAAGAGGAATTACATTCTTTAGGTCAAACTGAACACACTATTCATTTGAACAAACCTAGAGAGAAACCTGACACTTGGGGACTTGGTTACAAGAACCCACATCATCTCAAAAAGGGTATATCTGAAGTGTCTGCACTTTATGACTTTGGGTTTATGTTGTTGGCTCCTCAATATCAAGAACTCAAACTGTTCGTCCCTAAGGTGCTTAACAAGTTTGTATAAGGGGGGGGGGTTGAATACAAACACAAGAATTTAAAGTTTAATAAATTGTTTATTGATAAATCAAATACAATTTACAAGTTTGTTGCGGAATAAGATTAAGACAGACTCAATCTAAACAAACTTAAAAACACTAAGATGGTTGCACAAGAAATTCAGAGAATGGGGATTAAGAGATATAGAAAACAAGGGTTTCTATATGGGGTTCAAGGATTGAGCACACTTCAGATGAAGGGGTGATCTTCCTATTTATACCCTATGCATTAAATGCATGGCAGGGCACTTTACACGTGGCGTTCACTGATTGGCTTTGGTAGTCTGACTTTTGGGAGACATGCTTTCGGCCGGACAATGAACAGTGTAGATGACAGAGGTGTTGTACGAATTGTGGCAGAGACATGTCCGTTCTGTCATATCGTACTAAGTTGTGCAAGGCAAGACAAAAGGAAACTTGATACATAAGCTTAGTGATCATTCGATCGCTGAGTATCTCTTTCATCAGAGATATCAAGAGTTCAGCGATCACTGAAGCTTTTCCTCATGTTCCTTCGCGTATAAGTAGATTCATCTTTGCTTCACTGATATCCGCATCAGGTCACTAGTAGACTTGTCTTTGCTCAGCAGCTTCGTCTTCGATTCAGCTATGAACATCTGTTGATGCGAAACTTGTCTTCAGGGATTACGTTACTGTTTACATCAGAAACTATCAGCGATACTGAACAGGATCAGTTTAATCACTGATAGTGAAACACTAATACATACTAGATGTTTATAAGAAGACTATCAGCGATAACTAAACAGACTCAGTCTTATCCCTGATGGTGAAACACTAATACATATTAAAACGTAATTTTCACTAAGTATAGAAAAGGGTCGTTATCAAATCACTGAGAGAGTTTGGATCAACAATCTCCCCCTATTTGATAATGACAAAGTAACTGAAGAAAATTACTTTATAGTTCAAAATGATGGAATAATCAGGACTCATAACATACATGTCCCAATCACTATTTTGAGGGATCTTTTACAGTACTGATAAAGTTAATTACTTCACTGAAATTCTCATTAATCCAAGAAAAGAATTACAAGGAATGAAAATTACAAGTACAAGTGTTGTACTAACTACTGTAAGTTAAACTAATAGATTACAAGAAAAGAAACTAATCTATCCGCTATCTAAAGAGGGTTCAGGAGGATTGATCAAGTACTCAGGTATTTCTTCTCCTTTTTGCCTTCGTTCTAAAGATTCTTTGCAGATGATCGCTATGATTGGCTCAGTAGCAGGAGAGAGAGTACACCATAGGCAAATGAGATCCTTGAGAAGAGCGAGGGGACAGATAGGGATTTCAGAGACCCTTTGAAATCTGAGTTGTTCCTCGTCATCTCTGAAGAAGATTCCAAAAGGTTCTTCAAGAACTTATCCCGCAGCATATGGTCCGCCAGGAGGCAGAGATAGATCCAGACCTGAAAGATCAGGAGGAGGACCGAACAGAGCTTCTCTTCAGAATTTGATGGAGGTTTCATTCCTGATCACTGTGACATTATCAGATGAGGAGGAGATAGGATTTCTCTTGATTTGCTTGGACTTTGGAGGAAGAGTGGATGGCACTTTTAGTATAGCAGCGACTCTATTGATGAGGGCATCATTTACCCTTTCAACATAGCCTCTGTATGTAGACTTTGATTTCTTCAGTGCATCTTTAAACTCAAGCCACTCCATGTAGCCAAGATCTTCCAGCTTTGAAATGAACATAGCCTTGCAACTTCCATCCTCTCTGGTAATCTCCATGGTGATGGAGAGTTTATCCTTCTTCTTTCTTCCAGAGATAGCAACCGCTACGATCTTCAGTGGGTCAGAGCGATAGTCGATTTTGTGTTTGCACCAATCGATAGAATTATCGCTGACCACTTTATCTTTGGAGAGTTCCTCTTCAATCTCTTTCAAAAGAGCTGCCTGAACTTCCACTGGTTTGCTTTTCAGCTTCTTGTCTTTCACTAGAGAAGACTGAATTTTGAGAGCTAGAGAGGCATCTCTTTGACAGTCAGAAATCAGCTTCTCAGCCCTGACAGATTCTTCAATTTCAGCTTCAGTCAGGAACTCTAGATCTGATGATTGAGAGGGGACCTTTCGTCGTTGACTCTCCAGATGAGAGATCATCTCTGTTCTTTTCTTTCTCTCTTCCTCTGACCAGTGAGATGGTCTAGAGGGCCTTCCATGATGTTGTAGGGACTCTTCTTCTTCTTCATCCTCTTCATCAATCTCTCTGACAGAGATTGGGATTATTTGATCATCAGCTTCAGCAGCTGGGATTATTTGGAGCTCTTTACCCTTAAGCAGGGGAGAGAACTGTCTGGTCAGAAAAAGAAAAAGGTTAGATTTATATTTAGGGAAGGAGAGAGATAAAGGCTAGAAAGAAACAGGGGTGGGATTTTTATAGAAGGATAAAGGAACAAGAGTAAGGCATACCTGAGAAGGATTCTCCTCAGGTAGTGAAATCATCTTCAGGGTTCCTTCAGCAGTTGCACGTTTGCTTTGGGAAGGGGTTCCTGAAGGTGTCTATTGACTCCCCCACTGCTTGGATAACTTCTTTCGAAGCTATCGCTGATGAAGTGACGGCTGAAGAACACCATAGAGATTGGTCTTCATCGTCATCATCATCATCTTGATGAGAATCATCCTCTTGATCTTCAAGATCAAGGTCTTCATCATCGTCTTCTTCTTCCTCTTCATCATCGACTAGATCAGTGATGGTGGGAGGGGCTTTGTCAGCAGCTATCTCCCCCTCAACCTGAGAGGGAGTTTCCTTCAGTTGTTCAGCAGCATCAGCTTTTTTCTCCTTATTTTCTTCAGATGCTTTCTCCCCCTCTTTGTCATTATCACAAAGGGAGAGATCTTGGGAAGGAGTAGAGGTCTCAGCGGTGGACAACTTTTGGACTTCAGCCTCCAGTCCTTTGAGCCGGTCTTCAAGTATAGGGATATTGGACGTAGCTTGATGAATAAACTCCAAAGCTACGTCTAGAGCGGTGCGATCGTCTTCTATAAATGAAGGAGCAGGAGTTGGAGCTGGTTCCTTCAGGCGGGAAAGGATCTGCTGAAGAAGGACTTCACAGGCATCAACCTTTGTAGACAGAGCTGCAAACTGTTGTTGTGAGTCTTCCTTGACTTTGTCAATCACTTCTTGGAGAGTAGCGAGTTGAGAAACGTCAGCTTTGGAGGCCCAGGTGGTAGTCAGCGTCTTCAGTGCTTCACCAGCTGATTGAACAGCATTGGTGGTGTTGTTGAGAGAGGCAGTCATAAAGTCCACCTTTACACTCAGATTGTTGACATTGGTGTCAACATTCGCCAAACTAGGACCTGAAATATAAGTTAGTTTTTGAGAAACAGGCTTATATGGTGAGTTGGGAGAAGTGTTTAAGGTTATAAGGATACATGAATTATCAAACATTTTGTAGAATTGTAAAGATTCCTCAAAAGATTGATGTTCAGGTCCTATGAGTCCAAACTGTGAAGTAGAGATAGATGGAGGGTTAGAGATCAAAGAAATAGAAGGACTAGAGATAGGGATAGAATATGTAGGGATAGGGGTAGTTACCTCAGGTTGTTGAACTGAGATCGTAGGTTGCGTCACTGTTGTTGTGACAGCGACTGAGATCGCTGGCACGGTTGAAGTGGTTGTTGCTGAGGATGTGGAGGAGAGACCCACGAAAGCATCCAAGGAAGTTTGTAGAGAAACATCCTTAGGTATAGAGCTAGAAGTAGCTTTCTCCTTGGTCACCTTGGTCTTCTTCGAATGACCAAGGAAGCCAGTTGATGGTCGTTTGGAAGGAGTAGCGGCAGGGATAGCAGAAGAAGGAACCTCTTGCGTGGCCGCTGAAGTAGAAGAAGTGAGGAGAGAGAGTCGGGAGCGAAGTTCAGAGATACTTACCTCGTTGGGGAGCATCTTGATTTCCAGGGAGCGCTGACCCACTTTCGGAAAAGATATCCGAGTTGGTGGGGTGAGTGGTAGGGTAGAGGAACTTCAGGTACGCGCAGATAAAGCGTACGTAGGGAACTTTGGGATCCCTCTCGGTCTTCTCTATCTTTGACTTCAGGTCATCAAAGATAGCTTTTGCGTAGTCGAAGTTGCGTCCAGCTATCACTGAGTAAGCCATCTGGACTTGAACCTTGCTGTCTTGGTCCAGTGACCCACTCTTCCCACTCATGCACTGAATGAAGTGTGAGAAGATGTAGTTTAGCTGGGAAGGCATCAGTGCCTTCTTCACAAGATTCAGTTTCTTGTTTGGAATAGTAGTCCTTGGTTTGGGTTCCCAAGCATATTCCATGGCATCCAGGAATTGGATGAGTTCAGCGTCAGTTGGCAAGGCGTCGAATCCATTCCTGGGTTTGTCAGGAAAACGCAGAGCTTTCCTCAGGCCTAGGGCAGTCATCATCCCTGAGCCAAGTTAAATGCTGAAGGAGATAGCAGGAACCTGTTCACCCTTTTTGTTGGTGATAGAGGTTTCATCAGCAGTAAACCAGAATTGCTGGAGAAGAGCTTTGGAGGGTGTGGGATTCACAGTGATAGCATAAGCAATGCAATATTGCTTGAGAAACATTGCTGCTTCCTTCAGATGTGGATACTTAACACCGTCAAAATCAAGGCGAGCGAGATGGTTGTTCTTCGGAAGCTCTGATTCAGCGATGGCGAACTTGACGTTCTTAGAGGCGACAAGTGCAGATTGAGCCATTCTGAATATGAGTAGATACAAGAGTAGAAGAAAAGATTTTAGTCTAAAAATAAAGAAGATTTTCTAGTTTCTATTTGAGAAAAGAAACATAGAAAATCAACAAATTTGAAGATTAAAAAGATGTTCTTAATATAAGATACAAGAACAAGAAGAAAAACCAAAGATTTTGAATGAAGAATAATCAAAATAATATGGTTTTTAAAGAATAAAATCAAAAATGAAAATGATTTTATGTGATTAGAATCTTATAAACCTATAAATGGAGGTTTATGTAAAAAGATTTAAGATAAGAAAATTATAAAAAGATCAAGAATAACCTGTCGATCTTTGAAGAAGATGATGCAAATGCTTGAGAATGCTTGATTGCTTGAGAGAGTATTCTTGCTTTGAAAGTATTTCCAGAAAGCGTAAAATGATAAGAATAGAAAAACATTCCTTTTATACGTGTGAGAGAGGAGAGAGAATGTGAGAGGCGGGAAAGCAAATGCTCATCATGACATGGACACGTCCCACGAAGTTGATTGGATAGAAGAGCAACAGACGAATGTGTCAGAAAAAGGCATGTCGTGGATTGTCGGTTCAAATGACGTCATAGAAGAAAGAGACTGTTCATTTGTCCGTTTGAAATTATCGCTGAAGAAAAGTCAGCGATAGATTTTTCTTTTTGAAAGTATCCCTGATGGAAAAGATAGGGATAGATTTTCTTTTAAAAGGATCACTGACTAGAAATAGCAGTGATAAATTTATTTTTCAAAAATATTTTAATCATTTGAAGAAAGTTTCAGTGATTAAAGTTTGAAAAACATCTGAACTGAATGAAGATTCAGTTGTAGGGATTGAGAAAACATACCTGAGAGTCAGATTGTTTATCAGAGAGATGATAAAAGGGGAACTTATGATTACTGACACAATGCATGAAAGCTGAAGATTTATTCTTCAAGATTCAGCATTCCAAGCTCACTGATGAGAAAGTTGAACCTTGTCTCATCAAGAGGTTTGGTGAATAAATCAGCAAGCTGAAAGTCAGTAGGGATAAAGTGAAGTTCAATATCACCATTCATCACATGATCTCTGATAAAGTGAAATCTGATCTCTATGTGTTTCGTCTTTGAATGTAGCACTGGATTATTTGCTATAGCGATAGCACTTGTGCTGTCGCAATAGATAGGAATCTTTGATAGCTGAAGGTCATAATCTAATAGTTTATTTCTCATCCATAAGATCTGAGAACAACAGCTTCCAGCGGCTACGTATTCAGCTTCAGCTGTGGAGGTGGACACTGAATTTTGCTTTTTGCTTGTCCAACTTACCAGCTTTCCTCCCAAGAGTTGACATCCACCAGTGGTACTCTTTCTGTCAAGTTTACAGCCTACAAAATCACTATCAGAATAACCAGTTAGATCGAACCCTGAGTCTTTGGGATACCAAAGACCGAGGTTAGTAGTTCCCTTCAGATATTTGAAGATTCGCTTAACAGCGATCAGATTGGATTCCTTGGGTTCAGATTGATAGCGTGCACATAAACAAGTAGAGTACATAATGTCAGGTCGGCTCGTTGTAAGATACAGCAGGGAGCCTATCATTCCTCTATAGGCAGTGACATCAACAGGTTTTCCAGAAGGATCTTTGTTAAGTGTCAGAGGTGGTGCCATAGTAGTTTTCATAGCTGAAGTTTGAGTAAGATCAAACTTCTTCAGCATATCTTTAATATACTTACCTTGGTTGATAAAAGTACCTTTGTCAGATTGTTTAATCTGAAGACCAAGAAAATATGTCAGCTTACCCATAATACTCATTTTATATTCTTTCTTCATTCTTTCAGCGAAGCGAGTACATAGAGATGGGTTAGTAAAACCAAATATTATGTCATCGACATATATTTGTACAAGAATTATATGACCTTTTATTTTTCTGGAAAATAACGTATTATCAATCTTGCCACGTTCAAAATTTTCAGAGATAAGAAATGATGAGAGAGTGTCATACCAAGCACGTGGGGCTTGTTTAATACCATAGAGAGCCTTATCCAATTTATAAACATAATTTGGATACTTAGGGTCATAGAACCCTGGAGGTTGTTCTACATAGACTTCTTCATACAACTTTCCATTTAGGAACGCTGATTTTACATCCATTTGATAGACGATGAAATCTTTATAGACTGCATAAGCTAAGAATAGTCGAATTGCTTCGAGTCTAGCCACAGGGGCAAAGGTTTCATCATAGTCTATACCTTCCTCTTGTCTGTATCCCTGAGCAACAAGTCGAGCCTTGTTGCGGGTTACAATTCCATGTTCATCTAACTTGTTTCTAAACACCCATTTGGTGCCTATAATAGTTTTATCAGATGGTCTAGGAACGAGATTCCAAACTTTGTTACGGGTAAACTCAGTCAGCTCTTCTTGCATAGCGCTGACCCAGTATGGATCTCTGAGGGCATCATCAGTCTTCTTTGGTTTTATTAAAGAAAGAAAGTTGACGAAGAGACAGATATTACCTGAGCTTCGTCGTGTCTGAATACCTGCATCTGGATCACCAAGAATTTGATCTATTGGGTGATCTCTGGTCCATCGCTGAGCAGGAGCATGATCGCTTAACTTAGAGGTTGGATCAACAATTGGGATGTTTACTGATGAGGATGTTTGAGGTTCATCAGCAATTAACTGTTGAGTAGTGGACAGACGGTTGTTATCAGAGAGGTTTTCAGACAGAGGTAGATCTGATGGTAGCAAAGTGTTTAGAGGTTCAGCTGAAACCCATGAGTTGGATTCAGCGCTAGGAGGTATAATGTTTGGATCATCAACAGCGGCTGGAGAACCTGAATGCTGATGGTTTGAGAAGAAGGGTTCAATTTCTCTGTAGTGAGAGAACATCCAAGCATTTAACTCTTCATTGTCAGTGATTGGTTTAGAGTTCGCTGAGCGAGTTTCATCGAATGTGACATGAATTGTTTTTTCCACAAATTGTCTTCTTTTGTTGAAAACTCTGTAGGCTTTGGAGATGGAGGAATATCCTAGAAATATTCCATCATCATCTTTTGGGTCGAACTTTCCAAGTTGATCTCTGTCGTTTAAGATAAAGCACTGACAACCAAAGATATGAAGAAAACTGATAGAAGGTTTCCTTCCATGAAAAAGTTCATAAGCTGTCTTCCCAAATCGCTTTACTATCAGCGATCTGTTTTGAGTAAAACCTGCAGTGTTTACAGCTTCTGCCCAAAATTGAGTAGGGAGATGAGAATCGTTGAGCATTGATCTAGCAGCTTCAATGATCGTTCTATTTCTTCTTTCAGCGACTCCATTTTGTTGAGGTGTTCTTACTGAAGAGAAGTTATGAGAGATTCCCTTGTTCTCAAAGAAGTTGTTCAGGGAACTGTTTTTGAATTCAGTTCCATGATCACTTCTTATTGAACGAACAGTAAGATTATTCAGCACTTCCATCTTTTTAACAAAAGATATTAGTTCTTCTGGAGTATCACTCTTACAGCGAAGAAAGATAACCCAGGTATAACGAGAGAATTCATCTACAATGACAAGCGTATATTTCTTTCCATCTATTGATTGGATGTTGACAGGGCCGAACAGATCCATATGCAAGAGCTGAAGAGGACTTGTCACTGAGGAAACTTGTTTAGACTTGAAACTAGCTTTTGTTTGTTTTCCTTTTTCACATGCTGAGCAGAGAGATTCTTTAGCATATGAGTGCTGAGGAAGACTAGAAACCAGTTCCTTAGATGAGAGAGAATTCAGGGTTTTGAAGTTTAGATGAGAGAGCCTTTTATGCCATAGCCAGTTGACATCAGAAGAGGCCTTAGAGAGAAAACATAAGTTTTCAGTGATAGTAGAGTCCATATCTATTACATAGACATTTTCTCTGCGATAACCACTGAGAGCAAGTTTTCCTTTCTCATCCACCACTGAACATGCTTTCTTAGAAAAGAGAACTTCGTAGTCTTTGTCACATAGCTGACTGATGCTCAGAAGGTTGTGCTTCAGTCCATCTACATAAGCGACTCTTCGAAAGGTAGTTGCCCCATTGCTGAGGACACCAAACTCTTGGGTATATCCTTTTCCATTTCCACCGAAGGTCATAGAGGGACCTTTCTCTTCCTTTTATTCAGTGAGCAGGTCTTTTTGTCCAGTCATATGACGAGAACATCCACTATCGAGATACCAGATGCCCTTTGATCCCTGCACACATAAGAAAGATTAAGCGTTGTTTGGTACCCACTTTTCAATGGGTCCTTTAGAGTTAGTGGATAAGGAATTTTCAGCAGTCTTCACAGCAGATAAAGATTTAGCTTCAGTGGTGATCTTTACTTTGGTTAATTTCTTAAACTTGGTGGTATTCTTCACTTTGGCCGATTTTTCAACTTTGGTGACCTTCTCAGATTTAGAGGCATTTTTCTTCACTTTAGCTATTTTATCAGCTTTAGTGGCAGTTGGACATTTGCTTGCAATATGATCAGTAGAACCACAGTAATAACATTTTCTGTATTTGAAAACGGTTTTAGGATCAGTAGAAGGTTTTGCAAGTTTAAGATGAGCAGGGCCAGGTCCGAGAAGGCTTTTCTCATGAGATCTGGGAGGAATTTTCATTTCTTCAGATCTCGTGGATTTAAGATCAATCTTTAGCTTTGGAGGACAGAGATCAAAGATTTCTATCATAGAGCTAGATGATTGATTTGCTGAAGGTTTAGAAGGAACTTTCAGCTTTGCTTTCCTGGTAGCCTTCTGAGGACGAAAAATGGATTTTCCTTTATCCGCAGACTTAGTGTCTTTGGATATTTCCTCAGGGATAGAATTAGAAGAAGAACAGGGATAGAATTGATTATAAGAAGTGTCAAAGAAAGAAGTGACAAACGTTCTAAACTTAAGCGAGGAACTTTCTTCTTTAGGCTTATCCTGAGGTGTCCAGAAGCCAAGACCAGTTCTATCACTTTCAGGAGTTTGAGCATTTATTATCTCTGAGATCTTTGTTGATGATTTGCACCATTTTTCAACATGAGCCTTTTCTGCTTTTAGAGCAGCGATGGCTTGTTCGCGTTCAATGCTGATGATTTCATTTATAATGACTTGATCTTTCAACTTTCTTCTAAAAGATTTAGTTCTCTGATCTTTTCATGACATTTCTCTAGCTCTTGAGTTAAATGAACATTTTTATTCTCAGCTTGAGTTTTGTCGTTTAGAGCATTATAGAGGTCAATCGTCAGCACATCAACAACGCGGCTTCTCTCAGCTTCAGGCAGAGAGGGATTTTTGGAGATAGATACCTGAGATGATATGTAGCTCATAAAAGGTTCAGATGGTTCTTCTACTTCTTCTTTAATCTTGGCCATGAGGCAAAGATTTGCGACATCTTCTTCATCAGAACTTGATTCTTCTGATTCAGCCCAGTCATGTTCTTCAGCGATGAGACCTTTACCTTTTCTCTTGTAGCATTTCAGCTTTTGATATTTGTTCTTTAGCTTTAGGTATTTGTCATCACTGGATCTTATTGAGGTAGAAGGTTTGAAGACCTTTTTCGACCTACACTCACTAGCGAAGTGTCCAATCTTTTCACAGTTATAGCAAGTAGCTGTAGCCTTATCAACAGGTGTTGATTTTCGGTTTTCAGTAAGAGAGAGAGGCTTACTTCTTCGGAAGTTGCTCTTTCTTGCAAATCTCTTAAAAGAGTTTGTCAAGAGTGCTAAAGACTCATCAAACTCTGAAAGATCAGGGTCTGATAGATCCTCAGATTCAGAATCTAACTCAGTGATGGTGAGAGTAGATCGCTGAGATGGAATTATCTCTGAAGAGACTAAAGCAGTAGGAGGGCTTTTGGAGTCTTTAGAATCTTATACAAGATTCTTCTTCAGGAGATTCGATTGCTCATAGTTGAGCAATATTCCATATAGAGTGCTGAGAGAAAGAGAATTTAAGTCTTTTGTAAGCTTAAGACATATTGAATAACTGTCCCAGCTTTCAGGAAGACATTCTAAGAATTTTGTTAGGACCTCAGAATTAGAATAGGTCCTACCAACAGTTCTTAGGTCAATGATTAAGCAGTTAAACCGCTGATGAACGTCAGAGAGAGATTCATTCTTACCAGCGATGAAACTTTCATACTGTTTTACCAAGTTAATCTTACGAATTTCTTGGATTTCAGTGGTGCCCTCATATTGAACACATATGGTTTCCCATATTTCTTTAGAAGTTTTCAGATGCATGATGGAATGGAAAACTTCATCAGGCAGAGCCATTGAAATAATGGTATTTGCTCTTGCATCTATTCCTACCTTCTTTTTAACTTCATCACTCCACTGTCTTATTTCCTTAACGACATATCGTTCAGGGACAGCTTCAGTGGTGGCAGTAGCAGGAACAGCAGCTATAATTCTAACAGGTTCATAGGGTCCATTTTCTATATATTCAGGTATAGTAGGATCCGCACCTTCAAGAAATAGCATCATTCGATTTTTCCAAAGAGAAAAGTTATCTCTGCTAAATCGAGGAGGTTTAGAAAGTGAACCATTATCATAGTAGTTTGTGTTTGTGTTAAGTGCCATATAGAACAACAAAGAAGAGAATAAAGCAAGATCTTGATTATTAGATTAAACAAACTGCTCTGATACCACTTGTTGGTCCCTAAGGTGCTTAACAAGTTTGTAGAAGGGGGGGTTGAATACAAACACAAGAATTTAAAGTTTAATAAATTGTTTATTGATAAATCAAATACAATTTACAAGTTTGGTGGGGAATAAGATTAAGACAGACTCAATCTAAACAAACTTAAAAACACTAAGATGGTTGCACAAGAAATTCAGAGAATGGGGATTAAGAGATATAGAAAACAAGGGTTTCTATATGGGGTTCAAGGATTGAGCACACTTCAGATGAAGGGGTGATCTTCCTATTTATACCCTATGCATTAAATGCATGGCAGGGCACTTTACACGTGGCGTTCACTGATTGGCTTTGGTAGTCTGACTTTTGGGAGACATGCTTTCGGCCGGACAATGAACAATGTAGATGACAGAGGTGTTGTACGAATTGTGGCAGAGACATGTCCGTTCTGTCATATCGTACTAAGTTGTGCAAGGAGAGACAAAAGGAAACTTGAGACATAAGCTAAGTGATCATTCGATCGCTGAGTATCTCTTTCATCAGAGATATCAAGAGTTCAGCGATCACTGAAGCTTTTCTTCATGTTCCTTCGCGTATAAGTAGATTCGTCTTTGCTTCACTGATATCCGCATCAGGTCACTAGTAGACTTGTCTTTGTTCAGCAGCTTCGTCTTCGATTCAGCTATGAACATCTGTTGACGCGAAACTTGTCTTCAGGGATTACGTTACGGTTTACATCAGAAACTGTCAGCGATACTGAACAGGATCAGTTTAATCACTGATAGTGAAACACTAATACATACTAGATGTTTATAAGAAGACTATCAGCGATAACTGAACAGACTCAGTCTGATCGCTGATGGTGAAACACTAATACATATTAAAACGTAATTTTCACTAAGTATTGAAAAGGGTTGTTATCAAATCACAGAGAGAGTTTGGATCAACACAAACCTTTTTGGACTAGTTTGTCTGAAAAAGATAAAGCCAAGGAATATGATAAAAGAAAGAACACCGCTAAAGTTCAACTTTCATTTCGCTATGAAAAGTTGAATAACAGTTATAGTTCTAATAAATCAAAATTTCTTTCAAATGATTATTTTGAGAGCTATTCTGTAAAAGACTTGGAGGCTAAACCCATCGAAGGTAAGATTTACATACCTCCTCTAGTCTTGGAAAGTAAAAATTTCTGAACTCGAGAATACTCTTACAGAAGAAAGAATTTTGATGGACTTAGAACAAACTGTATTTTCAACAGTGTTCAAAAATACTACTTTTCCTAAATTCTCCAAGGCTTTAAATTCTGATGACAGGTCTGGTTCACTTGAGAATGATCTTAATTTCTTAAACTCTGAAGGTATTTTGAATGATTGTGTTGCTCAATTTGATTTTACTTCTAAACTTCCTGATCATTCATCTTGTGTTATTAATTCTTTTGGATTACCCAGTGTGTTTGAAAAAGGTGAAACATCAACGAAATTTGATAAATCAGTTTCTTTGAAATCAAAGAAAGCAAAATGTAAGAAACAAAAATCTCAGCTTTCACAGAAACCGATCCCCACTGGTAATCCAAAGAAGAAGTATTCTCTTAATTCTCATCATTCTAACTCTAAAGTTTCAAATGTTTCAGATTTGAGAAAGCAAAGGGTTGGAGTTAAGACTGCATGGATACCGAAACAGAAGATAGACGAGAAAGCTAAATCTAGTTCTAGTTTATTTTTGAATAAAAAGACTTCTAGTAAAGATGATGTGATTGTGAATGTTGCTACTTTTAAATCTAATCTTGTTGATTCTCGCAAGAAGTACTCTATAAAGCAATTATTCCAGTTAGCACCATATAATAAAAAGTTTTTAAATTATGGTGAATGTGATTATGCTTCTCGTAAATATTCTGATGTTTGGTATGGTTCATATAATGCTTCATCTTATCATTATCATTCGTCTTATCATGCTTCTGGTTTTCAAAGAAAAAGCGGACCCAAATTTAAATGGGTGCCAAAATCAAGTACTAACAGTGGAGGTCCCATTTTTAAAAGGGTTCCTAAACCTCTTCTTTCCTTATTTGTGTTGTGCGGACCCGTCATATGTGGTACTTGGATAGCGGGTGTTCCAAGCATATGACCGGGCAGAAGAGTATGTTGTCTAATTTTACGGACAAATACTGCGGCACAGTTCGTTTTGGAAACGATCAGTTTTCACCAATTCATGGGGTATGGTGATGTTGTACACGAAAATCTCACGATCAAGAAGGTGAGCTACGTTGAAGGCTTAGAGCATAACCTATTCAACATTGGCCAGTTCTGCGACAAAGACTTAGAGGTTAATTTCAAGGCCAAGACATGTTCAGTACGCACTGAAGAAGGAAAAGAACTCTTGATCGGCACTCGCAAGTCAAACCTCTACACCATCAACTTGTCAAAGGTCCACGCTGACAATCAGGTCTGTCTACTATCAAAGGCCTCGATGCAACAAAGCTGGTTATGGCATCGACGACTTTCTCACCTCAACTTTCGGTACATCAACAAGTTGGTCAGTGGAAAGCTAGTGACAGGACTTCCAGAGATGAAATATGAAAGAGAACATCTATGTGCAGCGTGTGAAAAGGGAAAGATGAAGAGAGCCCCACACAAACCAAAGACTGAACCGAGTACCAGTTCTCCTTTAGAGAAGTTGCATATGGATTTATGCGGTCCTATGCGAATGCAAAGCTTAGGAGGAAAGAAGTACGTGTTGGTTATAGTGGACGACTATACGCGATACACTTGGGTTAAGTTTCTACGGTCTAAAGATTAGACTCCCGATGTTCTCATTACATTTCTGAAGACGACCCAAGTCAATCTGCAAAAACAACTCAAGATTCTCAGGACTGACAACGGCATAGAGTTCAAGAGCACGATAGTTGAAGAATATCTCGATTCGGTCGGGATAGCACATCAATACTCTGCTGCTCGCACGCCTCAACAGAACAGAGTCGTCGAAAGGAGAAATCGTACACTTGTCGAGGTTGCTCGGACAATGCTCAGCCATTCTGACTTACCTTTATTTTTGTGGGCTGAAGCTGTATCGACTGCCTGTCACACTCAGAATCGCTCCATGATACACCCCCGATTTCAAAAGACTCCGTATGCGTTGATCAACAACCGAACACCAACCATTAAATATTTTCATGTTTTTGGTTGTAAGTGTTTTGTTTTAAACGACGGAGAGAATCTGAACAAGTTCAGTGCTAAGGCAGATGAAGGCATCTTCGTTGGTTATTCCTCCTACATCTACTGCATATCGGGTTTACTTGAAGAAGTTGAAGACTGTGATCGAGAGCGTAAATGTTACATTTGTTGAGGATATGGCTTCTGAGCACATCAGTTCAGAACCCGTAATTACCGGAGTACTAGCTTCTGGGCCAACCAGTCCCGGACCTGCACCTCATGAGAACAAATCAGATGATACTTCTTCGTCTACTTCTAAATTATCTGATTTGGATTTATTATTTGAATTGTTTTATGATGAATTTCTTGGATCTCGTTTGCGTAAATCTGTTGTGGTTGACAGGATGGAAGACTCGTTGACTACTCATCCAATCACTTCAGATATCTCTACTAAATCCAGTTCCCCGATTTAGCAAGAAGTTCCAGTTCAAAAGCCTACTCCGACAGTTGAAGTTGTGACCAACACTGATGAGACAGAAGTAGCTGACTCTGTAGGATGTACTGTAAGGACTGATCAACAGACTGCCCAAGTTCTACCTACTGCCACTTCTGCAACGACTCTTTCAATTGAAACCCCCGTTAATTCTGAACCATCTGAAGGCGATAACAGTGGATTCCTAGATGCTGACAATGATCAACATGCATCTAATCCACTCCCTCGTGAACATAAGTGGACCAAAGAGCACCCGGTACATCAAATTATTGGAGATCCTTCTGCACCGGTGCAAACTAGGTCTGCCACATCAAATCTATGTGTGTATGAATCCTTTCTGAGCAAGATCGAGCCTACTCGCGTATCTGAGGCCCTTGTCGATTCAGATTGGGTAACTGCGATGCAAGATGAGCTGAATCAGTTTGAAGCACTGAAAGTCTAGAGACTCGTACCCAAACCGCAAGGTAAAACCATCATTGGTACGAAATGGGTGTTCAAAAACAAGAAAGATGAAGATGGCACCGTTATCCGAAACAAAGCAGGACTTGTCGCAAAAGGATATAGGCAAGAGGAAGAAACAGACTACGATGAGACTTATGCTCCAGTGGCACGTATAGAGGCAATTCGGATGTTCTTAGCCTACGCAGCCCACAAGAACTTCACCGTTTATCAAATGGACGTGAAGACAACTTTTCTGAATGGATTACTCAAGGAAGAAGTCTACGTTTCTCAGTCAGAAGGGTTTGTAAATCCAGATAAGCCAAACCATGTCTACATCTTGGATAAAGCTCTTTATGGACTGAAACAAGCTCCTCGCGCCTGGTATGATATTCTATCTCAGTTCTTGGTCAAGTCAGGTTTTACAAAAGGTACGGTTGATACCACTCTTTTTATTAAAAAGGATAAAGGCGATATCATTCTTATTCAAATATATGTGGACGATATTATTTTTGGTTCTACAAATCCTAAGTACTGTAAGAACTTTGCAAACCTCATGGTGTCACGTTTTCAGATGAGCATGATGGGAGAGATGAACTTCTTTCTCGGATTGTAAGTCAAACAATTTTCAACGGGGATTTTTATCAATCAATCCAAATACATTATGGATATTCTTCGGAAATTCAAAATGGAAAATTGTAAACCGATTAGTACCTCAATGGCACCTGGTACTAAGATTGGCACCGATCTTTCGGGAAAGGCTGTTGATGTTAGGACTTATAGAGGGATGATAGGTTATTGATGTTAGGACTTCTAGTAGGCCAGATATGATGTTTTCTACATGCTTATGTGCTAGATATCAGGCTAATCCTAAAGAATCCCATTTGTCTGCTGTAAAGCGGATCTTCAGGTATCTGAAGGGACTGCAGATCTTGGTCTGTGGTATCCTAAGGATACAAGCTTTGAACTAACATCTTATTCAGACGCAGATCATGCTGGTTGCATGTTAGACAGGAAGAGCACCTTGGGTCATATCCAATTTCTCGGAGATAAACTTGTCAGTTGGGCTTCCAAGAAGCAATTATGTGTCTCCACATCAACGGCCGAAACGGAATATGTAGCTGCTGCTAGCTGCTGTTCTCAGGTCTTGTAGATGAGAACACAACTGCGAGACTATGGATTTCATTTCAATAGAATTCCGATCTATTATGATTCGAAGAGCGCTATTGCGATTACCGCTAACCCTGTTCAGCATACTAAGACCAAACACATAGATGTCCGGTATCATTTTATAAAAGATAATGTAGAAAAGGGGACAATTGAACTTTACTTTGTAAAAACCGATTATCAGCTTGCAGATTTGTTTACCAAACCTTTAGACGAAAAGAGATTTAATTTTCTTGTCTCAAAACTTGGTATGCAAAATCTTAAGACCTAATTGGTGGTTACCTATTAAAGTTTCTTATTGTGTCTCTTTATCATTTCTTTATTATTATTTCCGCATACTACCTGCTCTTTAATAGTTTGTTCATGATCTCAGAGGGAGTGTGAGAAGTATTTCATTGATGGTCAATGTTAGTTTGAGGGGGAGCATATTTAAATACGTTGTGCTTACTAATAATTTGATAGTGATACATTATTTTAGGGGGAGCGTTCAAGTCAAAAGAGTATGGCAATGACTTCTGATAATTTCTGATCAGAACTCGTACATTAAGTGTTTTACTGCTTTATGTCCTTTCAATTTCAGTGAATAAAGTTACTTTGACTAGACTTTTAGACTTTTGTAGGTTGAGAGATGCTTCAAAGATCATATCTTTATGACTTTAAGCTTGACTTCGTGAGATGTAAGACTGCACTCAAAAGGTATAATTCCTTATCTTCATCTCATTTTATGGTTGAAAGAAGGACAACTTTCAATCATAAGAAAACATGTTCTTAAATGTTCAAACCACTTTCCGATTCTCAAGCAGATTTCTTGAATTGGAAGTGTGCTTTTAAATGTTTTCTGATTCATCTTTGAGCTTTAACTTACAAAGTTAAACCATCTGAGCATCATATGCTTCATAGGAAAACATGGGATCAGTGTGCTAGGACTTATCTGAACTTCTATGGATTCACGTTAACCAGTGTTTCCTACCCAAGAAGTTAATCCTGTAGTGATTGAATGTGAGGAGTTCAAAAGAAATGAGTGTGGGATGTGTGATGAGAGAATATGTCAAAAGAGAGTTCGGTTAGCTGTGAGCTTAATGATTCAAAGAAAGAGGGTGTGAGATCAGAGTAAAAGAAATTTTAAACTCTGCACCAACTACTTTCTGAGCCGGGCAGCCACATTTCTAATGCTTCACATTTCTTTGGTGAACATTATTGAAACAGGCAACTAGCCCATGCCAACTCTTGACATTACCCCACCTACCACTCATTTTCTTCTCAACAAGAAAATGTTTGATTTTCAAAAGGGGACGCAGCACATATGCTATCTGATTTTCTTTTGGAAAATTTGGATATTGAAAATAAGGAACTCTGCCCCACCTTCGCACTTCGTTCATGCACATTGAGTCTGTGTTTAACTACTTGTCTCAGTGGTTTACACTTTTTGAGCCTTATAAGCAAACATCACATGCTTTATTTCTTTCTATCACTTGCACGACCACACAAAGAATTTGTTTCTTTGTCATAACGTTCATAGAAATTACCTTTGTGGTTTTTCGATGATTGAATGGAAGCCCTGGGGGAGTGAACATCATAAAAGCTCTTTTATATTGTGTATTCGTTACACACAGTGACTTTGTGTTACTGACAGGCAATTTTAACTGAATCATTTGTTGATTCAGGTGTTACACTTCATTTTCTAAATTGTCTAGATTTGCAAAGATCTGGATGCACATCTTTATGAATTGACGGATAATCAGTGGTTATTTTTTCAAGATCAATGGTGGAAGAAATTTCTTGAAGAAAAGTTTTGATAAACTCCTTGCTCTTTTCATCAAAAAGGGGGAGAAGCGTCAATCAAGAAATGGAAGATATTCTGAAGATATGCTGAAATGAAGAAATTTTCTTTGAAGATGATTTGCTGAAGCATTCCGAGATGTAACTGGAGATAATTTCTTTCCAAGAGATTTTATTTTAATCGATTGGGGAGATTGCCACATTCTGAAGACAAAGAGGAAGACTGCATCTTCTGAGCTTAAAGAGAAGGATTGAATTGCTAAATATTTTTAGTAATGATCTTGATCCAAAGGGGGAGATTGTTAAAGCACGGTTCTATTGGATTCAAGATCATCATTATCTGAAGATGGGAATCTGAAGTCAAAGCTGATAAAGTCGTCTCAACAAATAGTCTAGGGTCCTTTTGTAATAATTAGTCAAAGTTTGTTTCCTTTATTTTATTTGTTTTAGTTGTTGGGCCCAAGCAAGCCAAGCCCATTAGGCTAATCAAGCCTAAGTATAAATTAGTTTAATTTAGTGGTAATTAGGTTAGAGATCTTAATAGAGAAATTAATTATTAGAGGGAGGTTGCTTGGTGTGGTGGTGCGCCGTACAGAGAGAACTCGATTTCAAGCTTGTAACCTGTTGAATCGTTTGGTTAATCAATATCATGTTTGCTTTATTGTGTTGAATATATGTTTACTTGATTGAATGATTGCCTATTGGGACACACAAGAAGCTATCTGAACTATCTGAAAGTGCACTGAAAGATCAAAAAGCCAAGTATGACTTCGAGAAAGAGATTGATCTGCTTGTCAAAGAAAGAGACGGTCATTCTTCAAAGTTAAAAGAGCTTGAAAAGATTGTTTCCAAGGTGGTGGTGACTGAGCAAACGACTCCGGAGTCAAAAATCCACACACCTAGAAATAGTTCAGTTGGTTCTAACAAGCCAGCCTCAAGCACACATCAGAAAACTGTTTCTACAAGAAGATCAGGTAAATCATATGATCAGATTCGTACTACTAACATTTTCTTTGATGAAAATGTAGATGGTTCAGATACATACAGAAGAAGGAGAAGGAGAAGGAGAAGGAGAAGGAGAAGGAGAAGGAGAAGGAGAAGGAGAAGGAGAAGGAGAAGGAGAAGGAGAAGGAGAAGGAGAAGGAGAAGGAGAAGGAGAAGGAGAAGGAGAAGAAGAAGGAGATATGAAGAAGGAGATATGAAGAAGAAGAAGGAGATATGAAAAAGGAGATAAGAAGAAGGAGAAGAAGAAGAAGAAGAAGGAGATATGAAGAAGAAAAGCTGGTATGGAGAGTAAAACTAGTTGAAGATGAGAAGAATGATGAGAAGAAGGAAGAAAAGAAAGGAAAGAAGGAAGAGATGACAAGTAACAAATTATGTGTACATGCATCAACAGCTAAGAAGAACAAAGTGCTAAAAGGTAAACCTGATCTCGCTTACTCGAGAGATCAAATGATCAGGTTATCTAAAAAGAGGTATTGTTCTTACTGTCTTACATATGATTATGTTCATAAAGCTAGTGATCATTACTAGTATGGTTCTTACTCTATTACTCCTAATAGAACTACAACTAACAAATATGGACCCAAATACCAGTGGGTACCAAAACCGAAAGATGATTCTGTGTTGCAGGCACCAAATGTCAAGGGGGAGGAAGAGAACCAAGGTTTCTGAATTAATTAGTTCAGGACTCGTACTTCAACGGAGTTTGACTTCTAAACACAACAGTTTAGAACTAGTACTTCAATGATCAAAAGAGAATATACTCCCGAGCTGATAAGTGACTGTACTCCGATTCTTAAATGAGGAAATCAACCTTCAAGGGGGAGTACATAATTTTTCTGGAAATATGCATTCGGAAGATATGATGAACTACACTTCAAGGGAACTTGTAGATCTCTATCATGTGCTTTTTCACTTCAAGGGAATTATGACTTTTGATTACATCAGATCATAACTCATACATTCAATGTTTTACTACTTTATGTCATTTTTGTTTTTCAATAAAGTTGTGAATAAAGTTGCTTTGACGGACTTTATGACTTTTGCAGATTGAGAGGATGCTTACAAGATCATATCATTATGACTTTAAGCTCGACTTCATGAGATTTAAGACTGAACGATAAAGGTTAAATTTTTTATCTTAATCTCATATATGGTTGAAAGAAGGACAACTTTCAATCATAGAAAACCTATTCTTAAATGTTCAAACCACTTCCCAATTCTTAAACAGATTTCATGAATTGGAAGTGTGATTTTAATTGTTTTCATTTTATTTAAGTTTGAATGTTTTACAAACCGTGTGTTTCCAAAGATAAATAGTTGTGTATTGTCTTTCTATATACTTTCAAGTATTCACACACATCGGTTTGACTTATTGTTAAAATTGTTCTTACCATGTCTCAAATTTGAAACATATTTTTTGATTGTAAGACACCCCGCTTCAACTTCAATGAATTTTGAGCGTTATTTCATTTCTAAACGTTCTTTCAAGAATGTCTATATTTTGTTTCATATAGACAATATCCATTATTCTTGACCATAAGCTTTGATTGCTATATCATTTGTTTCTGATTTTCAAACAAGTCTCTTGCATTCATGTTTATTCATTCAATTTACTTGTTTGAAAATATCTTCAATGTTTAAAATGCTCATATCTTCATGATTATATTCTGAGCATACAAACATCTGACTTGTATTTGAGCTTTAACTGTTCAAGTGAAACCATTTTAAGCAACATATGCTTTATAGGAAAATATGGGTTCTTTGTATTAGGACTTAAATGAAAACTACTATGGATTCACGATTACCAGTGTCTCCTACCCAAGAAGTTAATCCATATTGATTGAATGTGAGGAGTCAAAAAGAAATGAGTGTGGGTTGTACGTTGAGGTAAAATGGAAAAGAGAGTTTGGTTAGCAGTGAGCTCAATGATTAAAAAGAAAGAGGGTGAGAGAACAGAGTAAAAGAATATCAAACTCTGCACCAACTACTTTCGGAGTCGGGCAGCCACATTACTAATGTTTCACAATTCTTTGGTGAACGTTATTGAAATAGGCAACTAGCCCATGCCAACTCTTGACAATACCCCACCAGCCACTCATTTTCTTCTTAAAAAGAAAATGTTTCATATTTTTTTGGGGACGCAGCACATTATCAATCTGATTTTCATTTGGAAACTCTGGATATTGAAAAAGAAGGAAATATGCCCCACATTCGCACTTCAATCATTTACATTGGGTCTGTTTTTATCTACTGTTGTCTCAGTGATTTACACAATGTTGAGCCTTATAAAAGCAATCATCATATGCTTAATTATTTCTACACTTGCACGAACACACAAGGAATTTGTTTTCTTGTCATAACATTCATAGAAATTTCCTTTGTGATGTTTCGATGATTGGATGGAAGCCCTGGGGGAATGAACATCAAAAAGCTCCTTTCCTATGTGTATCCGTTACACACAGTAACTTCATGTTACTGACAGGCATATTAACTGATTCATTTGTTGATTCAGGTGTTACACTCCTAATTTATCTGGATTTGAAAAGATCTGGATGAATACCTTATTTTGGATCGATGGTGAATCAGAGGCTCAGTTCAAACGATCAGTGGTCAGAACATATAAAGACATTTCTTGGAGAAAGTTTTGATGCGATAGATGCTCTATTCATCAAAAAGGGGAGATGAATTAAAGAAATGTCCGTATCAGAAATTTCAAAGTTAAAGAATTGTTTGAGATCAAAGGATAATTGTGAAAGAAGGATGCAAAGTTGAAGATTTCTGAAGATGTGCTGAGACTTTACAGAAATTTTATTTGATGGTTTGTTACTGAACCAAACAGAGCTGAAAATGGAGATAATATCTCTCTGAAGTTTCAAAGTGCTTTGTGATAATTTTGGGGATATTGTTGAAGATTTTTTCTATCATATTTGGGGAAGACTGTTAATATTTTTGTCAAAGACAGATTTGGGAAGAATATTGTCAAAGAAATGAGAGATTGCAATCTTTATGCTTAAAGAAGAAATTTGTTTCAAAAAGAAGAGATTGTACAGATTGAACTCAAAGGGAGAGATTGATTTGCTAAATCTTTTTGAAGATGATCTTGAATCCAAAAGGGGAGATTGTTAGAGCATAAATATGTTGGATACAAGATCATAGAAGACTGAAGACTGAAGGTCAAAGCTAAAGTCAACTCTAAGCATCAAAGTCAAAGTCTTTTGTAATAAAGTCAAAGTCAAAGTTTGTGTTTTTGTTTATTTGTTTTAGTTGTGGGTATAAATACCTTGTATCCTTGTCTTTGTAATGTGTAAGTAGAAGTCATTGTAGAAGTGAGCAGATTAGAGAAGAGACTAATGTTCATATCATTCTAGAGAGAGAAAGTGTGTAAGTAGAGAGAGAAAGTGAGATTGAATGTAATCTGTGAATTGAATCAATGACATATGATTTGATTAATTGTTCATCTTGATTGTTTGTATACGATTAGAACTTGAATTTAGGGAATAACAGTCGCGTCAAAACAATTATCCCGAACCTGGTACTTCTCATATCCAATTCCGCTTACCCTCCATGTTGCACACTTTCCCTCCCTTCTGAGAATTATCTTCTCCGCCACTGGTGTGAAAAGAGTACGCATTTCATCTACAAATATGTGTTAATTGTGTTACGATATGTAAAGAACACGAAAAAAGGGAACTAACATATAAGTTCAAATTTTCATTGTTTCTCAACCTCCCTTTTGTCGTCGAAGTAGGTACCACTCTTGTCGAAAGGTTCGAAAGTACTCCATAAGTTGTACAGTCGGTAATC
Organism: Arctium minus; assembly: GCA_954870635.1. NCBI lineage: Eukaryota > Viridiplantae > Streptophyta > Magnoliopsida > Asterales > Asteraceae > Arctium > Arctium minus. The sequence continues at coordinate 20,996,768 of OX941096.1, read as the reverse complement.
TACGAGCAAAACGGGAGTGTGCATTCACCGACTCTGCACTATTGGAGGTCATAATGTTATATCGTTGTGCAGGAAAATGGGCCCTTGACTACCTCTCGTTACCAGCATCATCCATAACTTGTGCTCCACGATCTACACTAACTCATAGTGCATTCATGAACCACTCAAACTCCCCAACCATATACGCTTTGCATGTCTTCCAGTAGGTCGTGTGGTTTGTTGTAATACGTTTGTCAGGCTTTCCACGTTCATCTCCAAATGTTGACAACATAAGGCGTGAAGGGTCGTTGGGTAGACGGCAGAAATCGAGGCGCTTATGGAAGGAGCCTTGTCGGACATAAACACCATCCCTGTCGGGTCTCCGATACATGCTCTCAACATGGACAGAAACCAACCCCACTCCTCCCCAGTCTCAGACTTTCATACTCCGAAAGCTATAGGCACAATGTGGTTATTTCCGTCCATGACAACCGCCAATAACATCATACGCAGGTAACGTCCCTTTAAATGGGCAGCATCTATTATAATGACACGACACAGATTTGTCAAAAATGTGTGGATCTGCAAAAACGTAGGTGGTTTCCCTTTGTAAATGTTATAATTTATAATATGTAAATATACGACGTATTAATATACGTACCGCACATCCAAGAGTAGCAAAAGTGTGAAACACAACTCAAAATGTCCGTTTGAATCCGTCCTTATTCTGGTGCGTATACATGGATTCTGCAGCTCCAAATTATATAAATACGTATGGAGTCGTTCATACAACTCCTCAGGGGTGCCTCTCACCATTAGTAGTGCCTTGCATTGCGCACGCCAACCTTGGTGGTAACCAATTGTGATCCCGTACTGCAGGTTTATATCATTGACGATGTCCTTTGGCGGAAATGCCTTGCTAACATCAATAAATTTGCCTTTCAGTATGTGGCCCAAAGTCCTTTTGTTGTCTTGTCGGTACATGGGATTCAGTTGCGTCCTCGAAAAAATGTGTACTTCGTGCAACTTTCTAATTGAAAACAACCCTCCTTTAGGGCCCACTAACTTCGCCGTCATACGCTAATTACAATTTTCTCCCTCACATACAACCTCGAATTGTCAGATTTCTTCGTTCTAAACACGAAAACCTCTTCCATGAACTTAATTTCGAGTTGAATGGTCATTTCATTCTACGTATCAAATACATGACCTTCATGTATCCGTGAACTACGATTATAAGGTTCGGGTTGGTAGGTTGGTATATAGGTCTCCGGGGTTGGAAGGGAAGGAGGCATATCAAAATAATCATTTAACTCACCAAATGATTTATTACTAGGGGTATATGTTTCTACTTCTTCGTTCTCATCATTATCGGTATCTGATATGTCCATATCAGGTATACCCATTGTGAAAACATGGGTTTCGTCATCAGCAACTCCAGCAAACCGTCTTTCTTGGTGTTCTTCTCCTTCTTCTTCTGGTTGCGTCTCCAGAAAAAAATCGGGATAACAGTCGTTAAGACCATATATATGATCCAAATAAAATGTTGGGTCGTAGGACGCTTGTGTGTCCCACAATAACAATTCTAATTCAATTTATCCATCAAGATTAATCAACAAGATGATACAATCAATCGATCAAACAATTTTTTCATTAACATTCAATCACAATTCGTACACAGTATGCTCTCTGAACTTTCTCTCTCTAAACTCAATGCTCTCTCTTAGCCTAATGATTCTACTAACAAAAACAAAATGAAAGCTATTTATACCTACAGTACAATACAAGACAAAAACACAAAATACATTGACTTTGACTTTACTTATTACAAAGACTTTGACTTTTGCTTGAAGGTTTGATTTGAGCTTGGACTTTGACATTCAACTTCATGATCTTGTATCCAACATATTTTGTGCACTAACAATGCTTAAAATTGAGATCAAGCTCTAGTTGATTACCACCGACATGGGTTTCATCATCACCTTCATCATCACCTTCGTCGCACATCGATGAATCGACATACACAAAAAGTGTTGGAGGTCTTTCTGACTGGGCTGTAAATTGCATAAAACTAGAGACATCTCCATTTTCGGTTAATGTTGGCCCCAATTCTGAATTATAAAAGTATTGAAAATAGTTCAAGTCTTCCTCTGAAGACATTTAGAGACATCAACAGAAAAAGCCAAGTCAAGCTCTGAAGTCAGTTCAGAGACAGACTCTTCAGCCGGGAAGACATCAGAGATAGCTTCATCAGAGATCTATTTCAGAGCTCTGAAGGTGTTCTCTCTGAGGATCAAAGCTGAAGATTTACAAGTATTGACAGAAGAAAAGATGACACGTCACCTAGTGATAAGATTTACCTTTTAGAATAGGTCATTGTTCAAGCATGTCTTGAGCTTACCTTTTAGGTAAGACACTATTCAAGCATGCTTCTAATGTCAGGATAGTACACTGTTCACTTTATGGTCCTATAAATAGGACCATCACTCCATTGACAAAAGTGTGCTTTTGATAGATCTTGTAAATAAATCATCTTTTAATATACTGAAAGTATTCAAGAGAAAGATCTTCTACGATTTATATATCTTATTATAAACTGTGATACTGAATCTGCTTTGATATTAAAACTATATTGCTTCCGTTGTTCTTATTCTTATTAATTGTTTTATATAATTATTATAAGATTAAATATGGGATCCAACAATTGGTATCAGAGCCTCCCTTTGTTTTCTAAACAAAGAAAGATCAAATATGCATACTCGGATAGATTTATATCTTACTGATTCAAGCTTTCAATATATGTGCATGTTCATATAAACCTTGGTGTATTAAAAAGAACTTCATATGCTCCAGATTTAAAAGTAAATCACAGTTTCACTTCTTGATAAAAGATCTTTTTAGAAAAGCATCAGTTCTTCAAATCTTCATCTTTTCTTCAAAATGGCAAACTCCAGTATAAGTTCCATTTATACATCTGGATCATTAACCAAACCTCCTACACTTCTAAGGGATGAATATCCCCAAGGGAAAATAAGGATGGTAAATTTCTTGGAAGGTATGGACAGGGATCTTTTAAGATCAGTGAATGATGGACCTCACCAACCAATGGTGTTGGTACCAAGAGTTCCAGCAACAGCAAATACTACTGAAATTCCTGCATACTATGAAAAGAAAACTTCAAACTTCACTGATGAAGAAACTAGAATGATGGAAAATGACTCAAAAGCTATTAGATTACGTATTATGGCAATTCCCAATGATACCTTTCAAGAACTTGATTCCTATACAATTGCAAAAGAGATATGGGATTAGTTGTTAAATCAACTTGAAAGGTGGTCTACAAACACAGAGAAATAGAAGAACTCTTTGCATAAATGAGTACCATGACTTTCATGCACTACCTGAAGAAACCTTGCACCAAATATACGTAAGATTCAACATTCTCATCAATAAATGCAAAAATTTTGGAGTTATGAGAACAAAAGAAGAAAACAATGTTTGTTAATCCAAAGATCTCTAAATCCTAGAGAGAAAAAGTAGAGAGAGAGAAAGCGCAAAGTCGAAGAACTTGATATATTAAGCGTGTAGTGTTACAAAGACACAAGACCAAAGGGACTTAAATACCCTTGGCTTATACACAGATAAAACCTATCTAAGTAGAGTATAAGACCAAGCCTATAAATACAATGATTACTATAAAATCAGACTTAACAATCTCCCCCTTAGTAATCATTGGCACTGTGGTCTTCAAAAAAAATCTTCTAAATCAGCACTGACCATCTAAGCGACTTTGTGAAGTAGCTTTCTGACTTAAAAAAAATTTCTTCTCAGCATCTTTCAGATTGAGTTGTCTTTGCTGTCTTGACAAGACTGGACCAGTTTGAATAAGATTGAAGGAACAATTGGTTCAACAACTGGTGCTCTAGACGATTCACCTCTTTCAAATAGTCTTGAATGAACTGTGGTGATCGGAGCTGGAATAGCAAAAGACTAGTATGGCTGAGAAAAATAGAATCTTGAGCAAATCTTGATCAGCAGATAAACGTTTGAGCTCTTTCTCTCTTTAACATCTCTTTAACTTCTCCCGCTCATGACCTTGATGATCGGGATCAACTTGGTCATGCAAATGTTGGAGACGAGATAGCTTAAAATCTGCAAAATCAAAGTAAAGGAGAAAATAGGGAAGGTTTGCGCGACACATTGATGGCGCAAAGAAAGGTTTGCGCTAGCCGAAGGTGGCGCAAAGTGAGGTTTGCGCGACCAACTGTTGGCGCAAATCTGACTTGAACTCAGAAAATTTTACCTTTTTAAACTCTATGACTCCCCCTACACAAATGCACTAGATATGACAATTCAAGTTAGTATTCATGAAGAAAATCAGATACTCCCCCTTGAAACTAGATATGATCTTTTCAGAAGAAAAAAAATATCCTTATTCACTCCCCCTTGAATAATGCACAAACCCAATGAAAAAGATATGAGAACACAAGAATTAAAACATCAATGTAGAAAGAAAAAATATACTGAATATGTATTTTGAAACGACTAAATATATAAAAATTTAAACACAATACAAATGAGATTCTACTTAGTAAAATATCACAATAAAATTCGTCAGATGAAATCAAATGTATATGTTTGGATACAAAAACAAGTTTTATTGCATATCAAGTTAAAACATGTTCAGTTTCAAAAACTCCCATCAATCTATTCAGTGTGCTCGCATGTGAACTTCGATTAGCTTCAAAAAAATGCAATTCTAAAAATATAATAGAGAACTTTGCAAATAATCACACTAAGCCATCAAGAATTCAGACTTTCACAAAGTTATAGGTTTATTGCAACTCAAACATATCACCAAGTTTCATGAGATGTGTGCTCATAAGCATCTTTTTAGCATTGTGCACATTGGCATCTTCACATGAGTGTGCTCTTTGACATCTTTTAAGCTTGTGCACTTTGGCATCTTTTAATCAAAAAGTTTGGTAAGTAAAGAACATGCCGTAAACGTAACTTTCTATCTGACCCTATTGCAGGATTTGGGTCAGTCGCTCACAGACCAGTTGGCCTTAGGGGACTAGGTGTCAAGCACCCCTTGGAACTTAATCTCCCAGATCAGAAAGGCTACATCGACATATCTTAAACCCATTCATACCAGTAGAACATGACTTTCGATCTGATTCTATAGAAGGATTTGGGTTCGATCACTCCTAGATCAATTGACCTTAGGGGACCAGATGACAAGCATCCCACAGAACTTACTTTCCCAAACCAGAAAGGTCACAGGTACAAATTTTAAACTTAGAGATTTCTGTTTTATAAGAATTTAATAATCATCTCAATCACAAAGTTTTATGTCTAAGTGCTTAGCCCATATTTTCATTACGATCCAAAATTCCAACTTTTTAGGTTTCTAAGCATTGTAAACTATAAATATTCCGAATCACATAACTTTAAAGCAATAACAAAAGCTACAAACATGTTGCTGACTTTTCGACTTTTGTTAGAGATGAAAAATGAACATATAAAAACTTTAATATAAACAAATCAACTTGAAAATTTATCCTAGACACACATTTTATTCAAAAGAAAGAAAAATTGTAAAACTTTTACTCTATATAATAAAATTTATGAAGGTTTAAACTTTTAAAATAACATGCCGAGATTTGAAAATAGAAACATTTGATCGGCAAGTCTATATTCAGTTGAGACAAAATATAATTCAATAATATTATCTTTCACACAATGTATAAAGAATATGAGTCTCATTTGAAAAAATTTGGGTTTAACAAATTCAGGAATTGAATTGAAATGCTCAGATCCTTTTTAAAAAACATTTGAGAAAACTGGAACAACATCATTATCAGAGATAAATGCAGCGGAAATAAAGTAGATGCACTCACAGTTTCTCATTAGTCAGAAGCTTAACTACATTGAAGAACGAGTCCTAGACTGACATGTCTAGAAGTCGAAGTCCATTGAATTACGGGTTCTAAGATGAAGTACTTAGAATCCAAAATGTTGACAATGAAGTCCGGGTCTTGAGTTGATTTACTCAAGAGCCATATTTCTCTTACTCCCCCTTGACAGTAAATGCCTGCAACTTAGAATCAGATTGAGATTTTGGTACCCACTTGAATTTGGGCCTTTGTTTGTTAGTTACAGTTCTTATGGGGAAATATTTGTGATATTTGACACAAGAAGCACAAGAAATATTATCAGAATAATAAGCACAACCATCCGAAAAAGACAAAGCATTATCATCTGAACTAGAATCAAAGGAAGAATATGAGACATGTTTGGAAATTCGAATCATTTGCTTTCTAGAGTATTTTGAAATTTTATTACAAGTAGGAAATGAATCACTTTTATAAAGTTTGTCTACACATCTATCCTCATCAGTCGTAGAATCATCTGATGTCCGCTTGGCTCTCCAAATCTGCTTGGAAGATGTGCTCAAAGTCCTATCTGAAAGATTAGAATCAGAAGAATTAGAACTGTCAGAAAGAACTTTATCTTGTTTCTTTGACTTCTTTGACCGTCTTCTTTTACGTTTAGGTTTATAATACTGATCATTTAGCGTAAAAGTGTCATCATGAATTTCTTAATTAATATCAGAATCAGAAGAAGCAAATATACCTAAGGCACCCATCTGATCAATCAATACATCTGAACTAACCTCGGAGTCAGAAAAATTTTGAGAAAGGTTTTCAGTTTTAGAAACTTCCTTTTTGTTTACTTGACAATCAGAAGAAGGGCTAGAAATAGAATCTTGTTTTTGAGAAAATAAATTTTCTTCAATACTAGACATCATGAAAGAAAGAATAATATCAGATTCAATTTCTTTTAAAATATTTTGATCTTCCATCTTATCTTCAAGATCAATGATTTTGCCTTCTAGTATTAAAGGAGGAGTATATCACTTACAATCATAAAAGATTGGAGAGATATTTTCCTTATCAGATCTATTGGCAAAAATATCAACAAAATCATCAGATACTGAAGTCTTGACGGGAGATGTATCATTTAAAGCTTTTCTGCCTTTCCTTGATTTATCAGGAAAATATTTGGCATTTTCATATGTGTAAACAAAAGGAATTTCCTTTTTCTTGTTATTCGTCCTTTTCTCATTTTCGATTTCTAACACTTGCTTCTCATTCATCCAATCCATTTTAAATTGAGTAGCATATTGAGCAAGAGTTAGATAATCATATTTATATAAAGTTGGGGATTTTTCAATCGCATTGTTTAAACAATGTGAATTTTTAAAACCAAGTCCCCATTTTTCTTTTAAAGCTTCATCACTCCTTGGTTTATTCATAAAAATTGTTTGCTCAGATTGGTTCCTTCGATATAACTTTTCTTCTAATTTATTTATTTTATCCGAAAAAACTGTCTTTTAAATTGGTCATTTCAGTCAAAGACTCAAGATAAGTCTTATTTGAATTTTCCAAATCATCCAATTTCTTTTGAAAGATTTCTTTAGTATGAACCAAAATAGATTTTTCATCTTTCAAAGAAATTTTCAGTTTGTCAATCAAATCTGACTTTTCTGAATTTAAGTTCTTTTCAGATATGATGATATTCATTTGAGAAGAAATAAAATTGTAATCAAAATCAGAAATTACCTCGTCTTCATCAGTGTCAGAATCATCATCTGACTGATCATCTCCAACAAAGCACATCTGAGGGATCTCGACATTTGCAGCTTCATCATCGGAGTGATCTAGCCAAAATTCTTCTTCTGCAAGCAACGCAGTTCCATTCTTTCTCTTTTCAGCCAGTTCCAATTTCTTCCGATAATAAGCTGAATCCTTAACCTTCTTTGCTCGACACTCCTTAGCTATATGACCTTTCCTTCCACAATTGTAGCAGGCAGCAGCTGTCTTTGGCACATGCACTTTGACTTTTGAACCAGAAGTGAAGCGAGAAGTGTTGGAACTCGAACGTGGTTGGAACTTTTTCTGATAATGTTGTGAGAGAAGGATCATTGCTTTCTAAAGCGCCTCGCCATCATCATCAGTTGACCCGTCATAAGCATTATCAGACAATGCTTGCTCTGCCAGTTGTTTCGTGAGGAGAGCAACCGGGTCCACTGACTTTTTGTTTTTCTTTTCATGCTTAGCCTTCTTCTCTAGTACAATGCTCTCATCAGTCATCAAGATCTCGTATAGTTCCTGAATCTGCATTGTGGAGATCCGAACATCGTTCCTCAGTCTGTGATAAGATTTGTTCCATTCAGGCTGAAGAGCATTGAGGAATTTCATATTCGTCTCAAGCTCTGTCTTGTTCACATTTATCTTTGGCATATCATTTAGCACTGTACAGAATTTGTCGAAAACACTCTTTAGAGACTCACTTTCTTTGGCCTTAAACTCCTCAAAGTTGTTCATGAAGCGTGTATGTCGAAGTTAAGTTGCAACTAAAGATCCAAGCATGATCTTTTCTAACTGTTCCCACATCTGATTTGGATAATTTTTGTAATGATCAACACGGTTATAGACAGAGTTTGGCAAAGCTAGCATCAGATTAGCACTTAATTCTCGATCAGCTTTTATTCGTAAAACTTCGTCAGGTGTTGTGGGAATCTCTTTGTTAGGCTTTATGAAAGGTCCTTCAGTTAGAGACTTCATCATGTTTGCTCCATTAGTTTGACGTTCAATAAAGTTGAGGAATCGATCTTGCCACTGAGTGAATTCGTTTTCATCTATCACTACTGGAGGACGAGTGTCTGTACCCAATGACATCATGAGGTCATTCTTATAGAACTGAGCTTGAAAGGCTAACTTGGCAGAATCCATGGCAGAAATCCAGAAAAAATCTAAGTGTTGACTGAGCTGGCGCAAACTTGAGGTTTGCGTGAGAGGCAGGTAGCGCAAATTGGGTTTGCGTGAGACGAAGGAAGCGCAAACAAGGATTTGCGTGAGACGAGTAATACGTAAATGTTACTTTGCGTGAGCAGAGCGTGATGAGAACTTGACTTTGCATGAATAGTAGGAGACGCAAACAATGATTTACGTGAGGCGAAGATGGCGCAAATGAACTTTGCGTGAAGAGTATGTGACGCAAAGTTTTACTTTGCATGAATCATTGGTGAAGAGAACTGCACTTTTCGCAATACTTGGAAGGCGCAAAGATAGCTTTGCGTGAATAGCTTGTGACCGAAAAATTACTTTTCGTGAGGAACTCAAGACGAAAAGCTGATCTTTTCGTGAATAATAGAAGACGAGAACTTGTTCTGTGTGAGAGGTAACAGACGCAAATTCAGCTTTGCGTGAGATTGATTTCTAAACTTGATGAAAACCTGAAATACACTAAGACAAGATTAGGATGAACTAGCGCAAACTAAGATGAACTCGCGCAAAGATTAGATCTGGCGCAAGACGAAGGCAAAAACACAAATCTTTCAGAAATCGATTTCAAAAACAAAATTTAATAAAATTTCTTACACAACCAATTTTGAAAACAACTTTCTAACACATTTTAATCAAACTTTTCGATTAAAAACCATTATTTCGAAAATTCAGATATGAACAGAACGTTAAAATCGTTTTTCCAGAAACTTCAAAAATCTCAAAATCGAATACCAAAAACTGAATTTCTTGAAAATCAATGTGAATCAAAAAAATTCTTCTATTAAAAACGAATCCAACAAACTAATTTTCAACAAAATTCGATCAAGATCAAAGTCAAATTTGATGACAAAACTAAAAACGAGATTTTCTTGAAAAAATTCAAGAAAATCAATCAAATTTTCAGATTCTTGTACAAATTCTGATACGAAAAAACAATTCTCTCAATTTTCTCAAGATCTAGATTGGCTCTGATACCAATTGTTAATCCAAAGATCTCTAAATCCTAGAGAGAGAAAGTAAAGAGAGAGAGAGAGAGAGAAAGCGCAAAGTAGAAGAACTTGATATATTGAGCGTGTAGTGTTACAAAGACACAAGACCAAAGGGACTTAAATACCCTTGGCTTATACACAGATAAAACCTATCTAAGTACAGTATAAGACCAAGCCTATAAATACAATGATTACTATAAAATCAGACTTAACAATGTTCTTTTCCTTAAAAGTTTGAATGAAGAATGGTCACAACTATCCATGTCAATACATGCCAATCAAAATCTTGAATCATGGTCATTGACTGATATTTATGGAACTCTTGATGTGCAGGAAAAAGAAGTTGTTAAACAAAAGTCAAAAACTTCCTTAGGTGGACCACTTGTCCTCATTTCAAAACAAAAAGGTGTATCAAAAGAAGGTTGTAGTGCAGAAACAAAGAACTCCTTGAAAAAGGAAAAAAAACGAAATCTAAAAAGGTTTTAATACCTGAAGAAGATGAACATTCAGACTCAGACTCAAATGATGACATCAATGCCTTTGCCAAGTCTCTTGCATTAATCACTCACCAATTTAACAAGAAATTTGGCAAAAAAAATCTTTGAAGGCAGGACAGATGATGAAGAAAAAAGAAATCCAAAAAGAAGATTTCAACAAGAGCCCAAATTCACTCCACATAGTGATCAAAAGGGTACAAGTTCTAACAATCATGATGCTACACAAAAATCAAGAACTCATCAACCATTCCATCCCAAGTATCCTCAACCTCAGAGATACTTTCAGCCCCAACCACAAGTTCAGAAACAAAAACTGTTGCTGCTCTTCCACCAAATCAAAATGATGGAAGATGTTTTAGATGGGAAAAACCAGGTCATTTCTCTACAAACTACAGAGGTAGACTTTTCAAAGATCAAGACTACTACAAAAACAAGTACGAGTACAATGTCAAAGAAAGAGTACTTGTTGCAGAGATGGAAGATTGGATGTCAGACTCAACAAGTGATGGAGAGGAAGACACTACCAATCTATGTGGTATGGATTTTGCAGATGATCAGACTGATGGATCATCAGAGGACTGGTCCGAAAAGGTAAATTCTCCTTCCACCTCTAAAAGTGAACTTGAAATGGACGTTCTTAAACTAACAGATGAGTTTCAGAATTTAAAGCAAAAACTCTTTGAAGAAAAAGAAAAAAGAAGATAAATGATAAAAAATTTAACTTTTTATAAAAGAGAGAAGGATCTTCTTGAGTCAGAAAAGAAAGAAATTTATGTTGAAAAATCTGAACTTGAAAAACCTCAGAGACAAAAGGAAAAATCTTTTTCTGAGAAACTCAAAGAATTGGAAAAAGTGTTAAAAGCTAAAGAAGAAAAACTTAAAAGATCTGAGTATGAAAGGCTCAAATATGTTGCCTTAACTAACTTTTTTCAAAAGGAAAGAGAAATACTACATCAATCTCTGGAAAGGAAAGAACTTCAAATCAAAAGTTATCTAGATGCTCAAGATGTGCATATAAAAATAAATTCTCAAATGGACACTCAAGGACTGGGATTCAATGAACTGGATCCATTCACTAGATTGAAGAAAACTACACTTTCTTCCACTTTCTGTATGGGAAAGGTCCAGAGCTCTAACTGTCCATCTCTGAACAACTTCAAAAGAACAAAAACCTCAGAAGGATCAAAAGCAAGAGCTCTGAATTTTAAAAATGTCTTATACTCTGAAGCAAAAACATTTCCCAAACCTATCTTAAAGATAGAAAAAGTGACTTCGGAGGTACTCTTACAAAACCTCATAGCAATGATCCTAGAGAAATTTTTAAGTTTGATGCTTTTATCACAAAAGAATCAGAGACAACTAAAACATGTACCTCTGAAACAAGTACTTCTGCAGATGGACCTCAGAGTTCACTAAATCTAGATGCACCTCTGTATTCACCAATGTCAGATGAATGCATCAGAACTACATTTGAGGATGACATTAGAAGCATTTATAAAGAAAATGCCATGGCTGATTTGAAAAAGAAAGAAAGCATGAAAATAATCATTAAAGTCTATAGACCTAAAGAAATTTTGAAAATTTCAGAGGTAGTTATCTCTGACAAAGCTAAGATAGACTTTCTTGACTCTGATTCTGAATCTTATCCAGAGATAGATGAAAAGATATTCTTTAGACCAGAAAAAGTAATTCATAAAAACATACAAACTATTGGTTTTGGAATTTTGAACCTTCATGTTTCTGTTTTGAAAAACAAACCCAGAATACCAATATGTCCTGATTTTTTAGACATGTGTCTACAAGCAAAAACTTCTCTGGACCTTGAGAAAGAGTTAAAAGAAAAGGCCATGAATAAAACTAACACTTCTCAACTCTACACTTATAAAACAATCAAATTCACTCCTGAACAAAAAGGCAAATGGCAAAAATTAACCATTATGATTCTGTTTGTGCAGTGAGCAACAAAGAGAAGAAGATGTTTTTGAACAAGAAAAGGCAACTTAAAAAGAAGGTTGTCTTTCAACACAAAAAGAAGGAAGTAGTTAGGAATACTTGTAATATTCCTAGTGCTAGTTTAAAAAAGAATCAAAGTGTACCAAATGAATTCAATGAAATGAAAAACTTTTCTCCTACTTCTTCTTGTTCTGTTAATTGCAAGTGCTTTCAACTCATGATTAAACTGAAAAATTATTTCAGAGGTTCTCATTGTTTTCTGAATCAGTATCTGAATAAAAATTCAGAGACAAAGCCTCAAAAGAAAAAGAAGAGCAATTCTGGAAAAACATCAAAAGATGAAATGCCAAATGTGTTAGAACATATTTTATGTTCGCTTTAGAAATTTAGTAAAGTAATCAATTTATAATGTATTGGGCCTTGTAATGGGTTTGGGCTTAATTGTATACAAGGGATATGGGGGTATAAATAGGAATCGTGTAGTATGTTTTAGGTTAACTTTTTCATTTTTGTAACCTTCATCTTCTACAATGTAGTCATACGGTTGTGTTGTTCTCTTAGTGTAGTTTACTTTTCTGCATTGAATAAATCTATTGATTTCTTCCCTATAATCCTTGTTTATCATTCAATCAAACCAATCATTGATCTCAAATGGACCTAACAAAATGTTCATCAAAACCCTCAGAAATCTAACAAGAAAGGACCCATAATGACATGAGTACCTAAGAAACTCTAATCTGTCTTGCAGAAACAGTCTATGCCCATCTGGTACTTAGATTCTGGATGTTCAAGGCATATAACTGGAGATAAGAAGTTTCTATCCTCTTTCAAAGCTAAATCAGGAGAAGAAGTAACTTTTGGAGATAATATGCAAGGTCAGATTAAGGGTTATGGTGAGCTAACGAGAGGTAATGTTTCTGTATCAAAGGTTGCTTATGTTGATGGGTTAAAACACAACATAATAAGCATAAGTCAACTCTGTGACCATGGTTTTGATGTGAAGTTTCAAGAAAAACATTGTTCACTTATTCACTCAAAAACAGGTCAAGAAATGCTGAGAGCAGACAGAAAGGGTAACTTATATAGAATGAGTTTTACCAAACACTTAAATACTGACTTAGAGAAACTCTGTCTAGTATCTCTGAACAGTGAAGATGTATGGCTCTGGCATTAGAAGGACTCTCATCTGAACTTTTCTTCACTTGATAAGTTGGTAAAACTCAATCTGGTTAAGGGATTACCATCTCTGAAGAAGCAAAACTGTGTTTCAACTTCTACTGCAGAGGCAGAATATGTTGTTGCTGCTAGTTGTTGCTCCTACGTCATTTGGATGAAAACTTAACTCAGAGACTATGGTTTGCAATATGACAGAATTCCCATTTTGTGTGATTCCAAAAGTGCCATAGCCATCTCTGCCAATCCAGTACAACATTCCAAGACAAAGCACATTGATATCAGGTATCATTTTCTAAAAGATCTTGTTGAAAAGGGAACAATTGAAATGTATTTTGTACCAACTGATCTCCAACTTGCTGATATTTTCACAAAAACCTTAGATGAAAGAAGATTCAATTTTTTAGTTAGCAAGTTGGGAATGTTGAACATGTCTACTTAACACAAAAGGACCTCAGAGTCTCTGTTATTCCCAGATAACAATGCAATCACAAGATGACAATTAATTTCCAATTGAAACACTTTTATTAATCACAGAAATCTGTTTACAATATTTCTCTCTCTAACTTCAGAACTCGTATGTCACAATGATAAAGTCTTCTTTCTATTACACACACAAAACACCTATTTATACAACAAAGAAAACGCGCTAACTACTGTTCACGCAAACTACAGAAACGCGCAAACAATATTAAACAGAAAATACAAGATTTGACTTTGACTTTTATTACACTAGACTTTAACTTTGAGGCTTGAGAGTTGACTTCAGCTTTGACTTCAACATTCAGTCTTCTATGATCTTGTATCCAACATATATATGATCTAACAATCTCCCCCTTTAGATTCAAGATCATCTCCAAAAGATTTAGCAATTCAATCTTCTCTCTTTGAGTCAATCTGTGCAATCTCTCCCTTTGTCAGATTCCATTAACTCAGATCATCTTCAAAACAATTATATTCTTTCCAAAAATCTCTCTTCAACAAATAGTAACAATCTTTCCCAAAAATGGTAGAAACCTCTTTCAGACACTTGAAAGAAATCATCTTCAGATTCAGCTCAGATTGCTTCAGCAAATTATCTTCAAAGAAAATTTCTGTAAAATTCAGCATGTCTTCAGAAATCTATTGAATTTGCTTTCCTCTTTTAGTCTTGCAAACTTTGAAAACAAACACTCTTCAAATCAGTCTTTATTCTCCAACTTTTCTTTATCAATACCAAAATTGTTTCAAATTGTTCTTTAGTCAACATTTCTTGAACTTTGTCATCTCTAATCTACACTCTTTTATGATCGTCAAAATTCAGATAATAAAGATGGATCTACAAAAATCAAACTCAGTTAAATTTCAGAACAAAAAATTCAGAAAAATTCACTAAGGACAGAACACGCACAATACTGAAATAAAGATACTTCGCGCAAAACTCTATGTGAGAGTTTCAGAAACACGCAGACCAAAGCTTGTGTGAACTGTACTTCACGCATAAAGAGTTGTGCGAGTTTAAGATTCGCGCACGACAAGGCTTGCGTGAACTAAGGTTCGTGCACCAAGCTTATGCGAGTTCGTAGTTCTCGCACACCACTATGTGCGAGTTCTAGAACTTCACGCACACAACTATGTGCGAGTTTTGCACTTCTCGCTAAAGCTTGCGAGATCGAGACTTAGACAAATTTCGAAAAATGAAACTCGCTAAATGCAAACATGCAAGAACACGGGCTTGCGAGTTTGGAACTTAGAAAAGTTTTGAACAAAACAAAAAAAAATACTTCGCGCAAAAACACAAACACGCAAGATCACACGTCGCGCACAAGGAAGTGTTTGAATAGTAGAAACTCGCACCTAGTGAAGTGCGAGTTTCAGCTTCTCGCACGACACTATTAGCAAGTTCTTGGACTTCGCACAGAACACTTCTCTTAGATGCTTTGCGAGTTCTACACTTTACACACTAAAAAATATTCTTTGCGAGTTCTTGAATTTGTGAGTTCTTTACTAGCGCGAACTACAGATCTAGCGAGTTCTTCACTTGACGACAGAAAACTTCATCTCGAATTCGGCTCAAAACTTCTTCAATTGTGTCGAAAGTTTGCAGGCTTGCTCAAAAATCCATCTCGAACAGTTTATGATCAATCAATTACAATTAAAATCACTGACTATTACAATATGATTCTAAACACAGTCCGCTAAAACTTTCAAACTACAACTTTACCAAAATCCAAATTTAGATCAAACTACTGAAATTTCTACAATGAAATCCAAACAAAACTTATTGTATTTTCTAAAACGATCACAAAGATACAGAAATCAAATCCAAAACATCACTATTTCGAAAAAATCACTACAAATCAGACGACTTGCGTGTTCTTGATAACTCGACCCATGATTCTTGAATTTGATCCAATATTTCTGAATTTCGTTCGCTCTGATACCAATTGTTATCCCAGATAACAATGTAATGATCACAAGATGACAATTAATTTCCAATTGAAACACTTTTATTAATCACAGAAAGCTGTTTACAATATTTCTCTCTCTAACTTCAGAACTCGTATGCCACAATGATAAAGTCCTCTTTCTATTATACGCACAAAACACCTATTTATACACACGCACACAAACTCTCTAAACATTGTTCATGCACAACACAAAAATGTGCAAACAATATTAAACAGAAAATACAAGATTTGACTTTGACTTTTATTACACTAGACTTTGACTTTGATGCTTGAGAGTTGACTTCAGCTTTGACTTCAACATTCAGTCTTCTATGATCTTGTATCCAACATATATATGCTCTAACAGTCTCTGATTACTACATCAGAGTCTCTGACATTAGAAGCATGTTTTAACCCATCATGTTCAAAGCCTGTGGACTCCCAATCAAGCATGGTCAAAATCATTCTTTTTATATCTCCATCATCTGTCAAGGGGGAGCTAGATCTCTGATATCAGAGCCTCTGATATTATCTCTGATATCACTTTCAGAGCCTCTGATATTTATAAGTGTTTTTTTCAAGGTACCAATGATTTACACATGGGGGAGAGTGAAACTCATACCATCTATTGTCAAGGGGTAAAGAATAAAAGTTCAGATCAGACTAAAAATCATTTCTTCTAAATCTTCTTACTTGTTTAGCAATCTCTCATATCATTTAACATGAAAACTCAGATTCTCTGGATTTCTTTTCACACTTATGATATCTTAGATTGCTTCACAAACAAATTATTCTTTCAGAAAACAAGGTGAAAGATTTGTCTAGTCAGCAAAAATAACTATTCCATATCAATATTCATAACTGGCACCAATTCCTATTTTCTTGGCAACTAAACACTTATGTGCAACAGTTACCAAGAACACGTGTCACCACAGGGTTGAGTGAAAGGTCAAACGGCTTCTTTTAAAAGGTCTAATCACTGTCGTTTCACCTTATGCACTCGAGTGTAACTTTTCTAAATCTGGATATAAAAGTATTTTCAAATCCGAATATCCAGTTTTACACAAAAAAATTACTCTAGAGCAATCTTTCCCTCTCAAAGACCTTGAACTTCATCCTCTTTGCTTCAATTTCTCTAATGGCCTCTTCATTGGATTGGTGCAAACTATTCCCCAAAACCGATGAACCTTCAAGAGTGTATCGATTTCCAATCAAGGAGAACAACCACATGATACAACTTGATTCTCCCAGGTTCGAGGAATAATACCGAATAATCTATGAGTTCTTCTCCAACTGTGAACTCACTCAGTCCCTAATCGCCTCCACCACTGAATGTCCTCTCACATTCGTCCAAGAGTGGTTCTCTTCAAGTTACTACAGTGAAAACCATGGCGGAATCATTGGAGAGTTTGAAATCTCTCAAACTGTAAAGTGTCGAGTCCTAATAAACCCTATTGTTCTATGTGAAGTCATCACATTTCTCACTGCTGAAGAACTTCAAATCACTCGATTTGAAAAACGTCCCTCTTCTGAAACACTAATCCAGTTTGTTCGACTGCTTAGCTATAATACTGAGATCACTAGACTTAGAAACTTCAGGCGACAACATCTTCCTCCTATGTGGAACTTTATGTTCTCAGTGCTAAACAAAAATCTTACCTGCAAGCTGGGAAGTATGGATCAAGCAACACCAGAACTTCTGTATATCATGTATGCTTTATTCTTTAATCGCAACATTGATATGGCAGGAATCATCTATGAACTCATTATGACTTCTATTGAGAAGAAGAACAAGTGCCTTGCAAAGGACCCAGACCAAATTACCCCATCTTCCAAAGTTCCATCAATCACATTCCAAAGATTTCTTGCTTTGATCATCAAAGCTGCAATTGACAAACTCCAAATTCTTACTCACTCTGATCAAAGCAAGACTCCTTTCTACATAATGAATTGCTTTAAACCAACAATACTTCTTAAGGCTACCCAAAGGCAAGGAGGATCCCACACCATATGCTGAATCAGGTAAACTCTCAATCTGTAGCCCTAGCCTCTTATATCCGTATTGCCCAAGGACTAGAGCTAGTCCTGGGAACCCCAAAACACTTAGGTCCTATGCCTGAAATAGAGAGTCAGAGCATCTCAGCTTTAGAGGGATCAGAGGACCCTGAAGTTCAAACCTCTCTGAGGAGTGAACCAGAGGGTACTCCTATCAGAGAAACCGCAGTTGAGAGAAATGACAGCGCACCTGAAGGGGTTGTCAACGAAGGAGTAAGGGAAGTTCCTTCAGATGCTAGTGAAGAGAGTAGCTCTACTAGCTCTGAAACAAGTGAGGATGAATCTTCAGAGACTAGCTCTGAAGATTCTCTGAGTGAGAAGAGAGAGTCCCCTATGGACTTAGAAGCACCAGAGAGCTCTCACCCCTCCTCTGAAAAAGATGCCAGAAGGAACATATACTTTAGGACTCCCATACCAACTCCTAGTACATCCACACCTTCTAACCAGCATGATCCAGAGGCAATGGTTATTCAAACAGATTCGTACACCTCGAACCCATCCCAGCAAGCCACTTTAGAGGTGCCTTTTTCTACCTCTGAAGTTCACAAACCTGAGGAAACCCAAATTCTAGATGAGTCTTCCCAGCAGGACTTAGCCAATATGATAAGTACTTAGTTGCCTCAGAGTACGACACATTACCCAACACATGATGATGCCTCTGTGGCTCATCCCTCACTTTTTAGGTTGTCCTGTAGCACCTGTCCAACTCAGGGACACTGGTTAAACCTTCAAGCACAAGGATTAACTTGCCTGGATTGCAAGGTCAACTCCCACATTCACTTCCAGTCTTCTTAATCTGAGGAGGAAAACTTGGCTGTGAACAGAACGCTCAGAGATGAATCTCCGGATCATCGAGGATCGAGCGGAAGTACTTCCATAGACAACATCAAACTATCTCTGAAAGAAGGCTCCTCTGGACTCGAGGAAAAATTGGCAACATGTGTTGTTGCCAATGTACCCATCTTTGAAATTCTCACAAAGTCATAGTTCGAAAGACTTTGTGAGGAACTCAGAGGCTCCTTGAACGAGCATAAACTTCAAGGAATTGACGGTTCAGAGACATCTGCACTTCGCTCTGAAAATGACAAACTCAAAGCAGACGTCTCTACTCTGAAGACCCAACTTCTGCATTCCAACAACAGGATTCAGGGGTTGGAAAGATAGCTCTTTGAACACAAGGCTGTCTCATCTCTGAAGATTGCGGTTCTCAAAGCTCAAGTTGCCAACCTTCAGAGCCACTCTTCCACAATCACAGATGTATAGAAGGAGGTCAAGGAACTCAGGGCAGAGATAGTGGCCCCCAGATCAACTTCACTATCGACAAAACAAATGGCCTCTATCTCTAACCTCATCAAGTCTACCATTCAAGCCTCTCTTCCAACAGCCACAACCTCAGAGCTCCCACCTCCACCTGCCAGAACTACTGAAGACCTTGTCACTAAGAGTGATCTGGCCTCTTTCAAGGAGGGGATTATGAGCAGAATGTTGACCTGCTCGTCCAAAATCTATTTTATCGCCCAAAAACAAGTCACGGCTACACTAGAAGTCCACAGGTACATTACCGAGGATCTGGTCGTTGAACTCCTTCTGGCAGCTACAGAGGCAATAAACTCCATCCAACAAGCTGCCGTCGACCCCAAGGGCAAAGGATTAGCTTCACCAGAGTCTCCAAAGTACAAAAGAAAATTCGGAGATGACACTTGCAGTGGGGAAGCTAAAAAGCTTAGATTTGATGATTCAGAGTACTCTGACGAGGATGGAGCCTCTGAATCTCAAAGGGGGAGATTACAACAAATGGAGCAGAAAAATCCTCTGAACCAGCAAAAGCCAGTGGCTCTGCTCCACCAACGTTCAAAAAGGGAGTTCAAGAGAAAGAACCAGAGAGACACTCCACCTCTGCTGAAGACAACCAATCGATCTCTAAATCTCCAGTTCTAGTGGTCCTGCTTGCACAATCATCATCATCAGAGGCACCTATAATACAAGTAGTAGTTGCTACTCCAGAAGCTATTGGTGCTCTAGATATAGAAGAAGAAGATAAGCAGCTGGTTGACTTCTCTAGCTCTGAAGATGCATTCTCTTCTCCCGAACGACCGAACATAGTTATGAGAGATGCATTTGGAACAGACTCAGAGGAAGAAGAAGCAGCAAGAGCCGAACATGTTCCAGATGAAGTCATTGATGTAGATGCCTATGTCTACAACAATGCTCAAGCTCACATACCTTCTACATTAGAGACAGAACATAGAGCTGGAGACACTACTGAAATGAAAAACTTGATCTTCTCAGTTGTAAATGAAACTCCACCACAATCCTCTAAAACCCAAATAAATGAACTAGAGATAACTCCACAGTTATCTGTTGAAGAAACCCACATGGTTGTTAATGAACAGGCTCCTCTAGAGGGACCTCTTCAGAAGACAAACATTGGCATTCCATCTCTCTCAAAGTATACTCAGCCTCCACAATTTCTCACCTCTGAGCCACAGACTTCAATTGAAGACCACTTCAGATATCTCTACTGTGAGTTCAACTTAGAACATACCCAAGTTCTTCCTCTAAATCCCAGAATCAGAGAAAATATGGCAGACTATGAGCAGAGATTCATCAGAGACAAGACCAGTCCCAGAGCAAAGGTTCTCTCAAATCTTCCTATCACAGAGATAAACAAGGTCTATGAAAATAAATTTGCTTCCAATAAGATCATCTACAGACATTATGAGGTAATACACTCTAATTGGAAAGTTTATGAGTTCAATGACAATGATCTCGTAAATCTTAACCCCTATGATCTGCCTCATCTCTACGCCTACTACTCAGCCAAATATGAAAGAGATAGAGCATACAGAATTGGTCTCTACGAAGTCAGTCGTGCCATGGAAGCTCATGTCAAACTAAAGGCCAGACTTGACTTTCAGATCGCTCTAAATTTGGGAGAAGAAAAACTTGGTGTAACTGAACCGAAGGAGACTACCGAAAATCTTAAGAAGTACAAAACTGGATCAATAATCGCTGAGCCTCTAGGTTTTATCTACAGAGTCAGCTTGATCAAGAAAATCTTCTTGACTTCAGAGGTGTCCAAGTACTCAGATGAAACTCTAAGAGGTGTACTGAAGATGATACATGTGAAGGAAGAACGACACATAGCGGATCTATTGGAGAAACTAGACTTAGAGATTAGCTCAATGATTAACTTCAGAGAGCTCATTATGAAATTCCATAGGATCTGTTCTAGTGATAGATGTTAGTTCTTTTCTTTACTTTGTTGTTATATTCTTTGTTTGTAATTCCTAATATCTTGAGAAGTAACATTTAAGAGGATGACTTTCTCCTCTATGCTTTCTAGATTTGTTGATCCCAGTTATGATGTTCTTTAACTTGATTTAACCTTTTACTACACACAGATTGATTGAGTAGAGTGCGAAAGCGTTTACGATGTATAGAAAAGATTGAACATGCAAGGTAGTAAACATACAAGTAATTAATGAACAGAAAGTAAAATATTATAAGAAGATTACTCAAAGAACTGTTTCATTGATTACTGAAGAACACCAAGAACACGCACTGGTATGTGCTGTGCAAATATGCTCAAGGATTATACAGACAGCTATTTTTGTGTGTGCTCGTATTTTCACTGTTGCTAAACTCTAAGGTGGTGCTCCCTTAATATACAAGAAGGATGCACCCCTTAGTACAAGACAAAAACTGACATTCCACATAAGGAATGCCACCTGTAAAGTAAACATCGTGGGACGCCCATTACTTGATCATGCGGATCTTCGAACAGCAGGTTTCACGTGCTTGGCACGTGGTCTTGACTTGAGCCATTCAACGCAATTCCAACACTGACCTCCAGAGGTTATCCTTCACAGAGGCTCTGTGATCTGAGTATCATTATCAGGTTTGTCCTCTGGCGCGTCTTCTGCGGAGTAGTCTTCTGAGCTGTGTCTCTTCTGCGGTAACTTTCGAGACAGCAGGGGTTTCTATACTTAGCCTATTTTTCAACACTTCTAAACATGATTGATTGAGCTAACAATCTCCCCCTAAGTGTTGAAAAATAAAAATTTGGAATTTGGAGCGATGGCTAAGCTAGAAACAAAAGAGGTGAAAGGAACTCAACCACTGAATCTTGATTTTCATTCAAAATAAAATAATGCAGAAGGCAATTACATTTGACAGTGGATACAAAAAAAATTTACAAGACATCAGAGCCTATACTTTGGCGTCTGGGAAATCGTTGATCTTCTTTCCAAACCCACCTTCTTTCTTCAGTTCTCTGTAGTAGCATACGCACAGGTCTCTAAAGTTTAAGGTTGCACCTATGTTTGTCAGAAGGACATCTGCAGCTTCTGTGGGTACGAGTGGGGAGCCTCTGTGCTTGATAAGTAGATCTTGAATGAGCAGCAGAGATTCGGTTGAGTACTTTTGGCTTTCTATCCCCATGAATAATTTCTTTTCTCCTTTGGGGTTTAAGTACACAAAACCAAAAGAAGGTGAAGTGATGATGGAGTTCGGCAGAAAATTGGCAGAGGGTGGTAAGCTGTCTTCTGGTGGAGGGAAGTTGACCTTTTTGACTCCCAAGTCAAGTGCCACTTGAAAGTCAGCTATACTGTAGAACAAAAGCTTTTCTCTCATGACCCTCTTGATGGTGAGATGTGCTTCTTGGTATTCCTTCTTCCAGCCAAACTTATCCTCTGTCCATTTGAATAGCTCTGGAAGATCATGAGGATGAAGATTCGATAGATCTGCGTCTGTGAAAGTCCATATTTCCTTATCTTCCCTTTTCACAGCGTATTCACTGAACCAGAAGTTCTTACACTTTGTGTGTCCAAGCTTGATTGCCACAACCTCTGAGATCTTGGCCATGTTGAAGACTTTGGATTTTGGCTTGGCTTTATCTTTATAGAATCTCCTTCTCTCCTCTGATATGATTTTTTCTAAGAGTCTGCCGTTGGAAGATCTTGAGCTCCGCGACTGTAGAGGTATTTGTATACTTCTTCTTCGATGTTCTTCTTTGGGAGAACATGGAAGGGTCTCCTTAGGCTATCAAAGCCTTGGATAACCTCTGCCACTCTATCCTTTGATGGTTTGTCAAGTTGTTCCAGGATAGGGAGTTCAGATAGAGGTTGCAGATCAAAAGCCTAGTCTTCCTCTTCAGGTTTCACTCTTTTGAAAGCATCAAAAGAGCTCTTTAGTAGTTTCTCAGAGGTGGGAGGAGATTTGACCTTCTTCAGAGGTTCTGTGGCTATTGCCTTGCCTTTGTCTTTGGCAGTTGGTGGGGATTCTGTGATTTGGATTATGGTGGGAGAGGGGGCTGCAGAGACCTTTTGTTTAGTTGTTCTCTGTGGTTTAGGTTCTGGGCTCATAGGGACTTGGTTTAGGAGAGCTACTGATATTGGTGCTTCTTTTGTTGATTGCAGATTCTCCCCCTCATGAGGACCATGGCCAGATGCATCAGGATCTTGGTACTCATGTTGTGCCCTCTTCTGTCCTGCTTGAGTCTGGCAAGTGACAGCCTGACAGGTTCCTTCCTTTTCCTTCGCCTACAGAGGTTTTCATTGACATGTTTGGTGATCTTTTGTAGAATGTCCTCTGCAGCCAATGACAGTGCGTTGATTTCCACATCAGACTTGAAACGAAATGTAGCTATGGTTTTCTTCAAATCTGCATCCACCTTCTGTCTTTGTTCATTGAAGTTGGATCGAAGCAGGTTGAGGTTGCCTAGAAACTTATTTCCCATTGCTTCTAGGTCGGCTTTTGTGGCAAAGGCAGAGGGGTCAGGTGTAGAGGTTGATGCCTGTGAGTGGAAGGGGACCATAACACTGCGAGTTATGTCCCTTATTTCTTCTCGTAGCTTGGTCATTTCTGTCACTCCGGACTGAACTCCTTGGGTAGCATATTTTGGGAATTCGTCGGTGTAGAGATACCCTAGAGCTTGGATCTGATTTGAGTGTGCAATGATAGATTATCCACAAGCTTGAAGATCAGCCCTTTTCGCGCAGTTTGTTCTCAGTTCATTGATTGCCGTTGAATGTTGTTGAGAGGATTGGTGAAGAGCGTTCAGGGCGTCTGTATTAGCCTTGAGAGTCTCTGCAAGAAATTCAGAGTGGGCTTGAGATTCCCTGGTGACAGAGCTTTTCAACTCGTCATGTTTTTGTAGCACCGTGTTAGCAAAGGCTTTAAACTCGTCCTTTGTGACATAGATGTCCGGGGTAACCTCTGGAACAACAAATGTTCCAGATTTGGCCAACGAGTCTTTGGAACCTTCAGAGCCTGTTGATATGTTGAGCTCTGGAGGATTTCCTTCCAATCCTCGATGTTCCACAGAGGAAGCATCTATGGAAGTTCTGTCAACACGTTCTTTGGGGGAGGGTTCAGAGACTCCCTTAAGATCTATGTTGAATGGATCCTGAAGTGGTTTGGGGGTCACTTTTTTGTGTGACAGAGGCAACGAATACCTTTGTGTGTGGAAGAGTTGTGTCCTGGGGCGAGTGGACACGTAGAACAGCACTCTCACCCTTTTGAGAGGGTGAGGTGGATTTGGTTTCCCCGGATGGTGGTACAGAGGGTGAAGGAATATCCTTTATCCGGTCGGCTAAGGTTTGGTTCGGACTGTGCGGTCCTGTTTCAATACCCTTCTGCACTAGAACTACAGGGGTAGAAGTGTGGGTTGCACTGGGATTTGGTTTTGGTGGTGTGCCAAAGGCATCTTTAGTTACCCTCTCCTCCAACAATTTTTTACTTGGTTCTTATTCATCATCTTCGCTCTGTGACCTTCCTGTCACATCATCTATTTCCATTTCCACGGTTTCCCCTAATCCTCCAGAGTATTGGTGGAAGATCTCTCTGGCAATTTTTGTTGCCATTTTTATGGGGCTCTGTGGATTTTCCGGTGGAGAGTCTTCGAAGATCAAGGTTCTTCGTCTCGGCTTCTGTTGTGGTGCTGCAGCAGCCTCTGTAGGTGAGGTGACCGTTTGGGCTTCAGCCAACCTACGGAGCCTTCTTTTCCTTTTCTGTAGAGGTTGTACGTCCTCTGCAGCTTCTTCTGTGGCTTTCTCTTCACCTGCCAAGGATTTTGGAGTCTCTACCTCTTCAACTCTCTTTTTCTTGATTTTTTTTCGCCTTTTTCTCACTCCCTTCCCCTCGAACTAACATTTTCTCTCTCTCACTTACTTGAGCCTCTGCGGCTTCAACTTTTGTCCATACTCTCTCGTCTCTCAATTAAACTACAATGTCTTCTACTTTGAATTCTACGCGAGGGGGGGTTACAGGACATGGTTCTGGTGTCCTTTTCCCTCGTATGTATTCCCTAACATCCTCTTCACTACCCAAATAAGTCAACATCTTTGTTGACAGAGGTCTGGCTGCTGGATATCCGGTTTTGATGGTAGTTGGCTTATGAGACTTCATCTCATGGAGTTTGATTGTCTTATCCTCTGCGGGTAGCTTTCCTTCCCTATCAAGTCATCGCCTAGAAGTAATCCTAGGAAACGTCCAAACGCGATGTTCTTTGGCTCTGTCCCTCTATCTTGGTCCTGCTGTTTGGTAATCAAGGCATTCTGGATCTCCCTAAAAATGAGTCCAGTGTAGTCCAGAGGGAGATCATAGTAGATTCCATACATTATAGCCAAAATAGTATGACTTGATTGATCTGGGCTCCCCACCTTCGACGTTAGACATCGGTTCAGAATTGAGAAGAGTACGTTCCACAGAGGGGGTAGATTCTGTCGTCTGAAGTTTGTTCTTTTGGTAATGGGAACAGCATATCCAATGAACTTCAAAAATTCCAGTATCTCTTCCTCTGTGGGTTCCTCGGAGAATTTGCGCAGGTTGAGGTCTGATTTGGAGGGAAGTTCAAAAACATCTGATAGTTTCCTACGATTTATCCCTAAATCCAGAATCTTTTTAGTTGATGGATGGGTTGCATAGCCAATGATGCAGTGTCCATATTTATCCATCTTGGCATGGCGAGCACTTAGCCAAAACTGTTGGATGTAAGATTCAGGGATGTCATTTCGTTTCATTGTTAGGGGTTTAACCAGAAAGTGATTCTTGAGGATTTGAATCAAGGATGCAGCTTCAGTGGGAAAACCAGAGGGATTCAGGGTGACAAAATGGTTGTTCGGTTTATTATTCATTTGAGTCAAGTGATAGTCATGTCTAGTGAAAGACAACATTCTGCTAGTAAGCACTTGCTCTTGGCCAACGGAGTCGGAATCAGCCTTTTGAGCCATCGAGTGATGAGAGGTGTTGGATTTCTTGGATCCATTATAGTTCTTGGAGGAAGCTGAGGGAGAAGCCATTGATAGAGTAGTGGAGAAGAAGAAAAGCTTTTTGCAGGAAGCTCTTTGAGAGAAAAGGATGTATGTAAAAAGAAATGAAGAGAGGCAAAAGAGATTTTATACAGAGGGAGGTAAAAAAAATTAAGGAGTAAAAAATAAAATTTTCAAATCCGTGATGAGTGGAAACGGATAAGTAGCCGTTTCTGAGAAACGACAGTACAGATGTAGGCCAATCAAATGTTGCCACGTCAGATGGTAGCGGTGCACGATCTAGGACGTACGCCACCCTATTCTCACGTGCGTGGCATCTTCTATTTTCACATGACTGTGATGTTTAAGAAATAACCCGCAGGAAGTGACCTGAATTTTTCAAGTGATGGGAATGACAGAAGCTCTGTGGGTAAGAGGCTTCTGAGGTCACAGCCAAGGTGTTGATTGAAAAGACGATGAAATGATCGAGTTTCTTTGAGAGAAGTGCATTGGTCAAGCGATCCTCGTTTTTGGAGGTGCAGAGGCTCTGTGCTTGACCTTAGAGGTTCTGAGACCAAAGGAAGATTCCTTTTAAGGAAAGATTTTCATAGTTTCGATCATTTCAAAGTTTGGACAGAAAGACTGGGTATAGAGTGTGATCTTTCTGAGCGCATGGTGCTCGAAAAATAGTTTGACCTTAGGTTTGGATATGCTAACCTTACTCTGTAGTTCATGTCGTATAGAGCCGTCTTGCTCCCCCTTGATATCGGGCCTGTCTGGCTCCCCCTTCAACTATGCTTGGATCATATAAGGATAAGATTTGCACAAGACATAGATTCGCAGAAAAGAATACATAATTAAGAAAGCTCAAGAGACTATTTACAAACAAGGAATATGTTACAAAGGTAAATATGTACAACAGAGGCTCTGTGCAAGGCTATAGAGGCTCTGTGGTCAACTCATATTGAGCATACCAATCTTGCCAACTAGAAAAGTGAATCTTTTCTCATCCAATGCCTTCGTGAAAAGGTCGGCAAGCTGGTAGTCTGTGGGCACAAAGTACATCTCTATTGTTCCATGCTCCACATGATGTTTCAGAAAGTGATACCTGATATCGATATGCTTGGTCTTAGATTGCTGCACAGGATTGGCAGAGATTGCAATGGCACTTTTGGAGTCACAGAAGATGGGGATTTTTTCGATATCAAATCCATAGTCTCTAAGTTGGGTCCTCATCCACAGAACTTGGGAACAACAACTTGCAGCAGCAACATATTCTGCTTCTGCCGTAGAGGTCGAGACACAGTTCTGTTTCTTGGAAGTCCAACTTACTAGTTTCCCTCCTAGGAATTGGCAACTCCCAGAGGTACTCTTTCTGTCGATCTTGCATCCTCCGTAATCTGAATCTGTATAAGCCATGAGATCAAAGCCAGAGTTCTCCGGATACCAGAGGCCAAGATTCTTGGTCCCTTTTAGGTATCTGAAGATCCTGTTGACAGCATAAAGATGATATTCTTTGGGGTTATCTTGAAATCTTGCTTAGAGACATGTGGCAAACATTATATCAGGTATACTCGCGGTCAAGTACAACAGAGATCCTATCATCCCTCTGTAGAGTTTGCACTCCACAGATTTACCCTCTGGATCTGCATGGAGCTTGGATCCAGTGACCATAGGAGTTTTCATTGGTGAAGAGTCAGAGAGCTTGTATTTTACAAGTATGTCAGAGACATATTTTGATTGGTTTATGAAAATACCCTCTGTGGTTTGTTTGACTTGCAATCCTAAGAAGAATGTAAGTTCTCCCATCATGCTCATCTCAAACTCACTTTTCATCAATGACTCGAACTTTTTTCAATATAAATCATTTGTAGACCCAAAAATAATGTCATCGACATAAATTTGTACAAGTAGAATCTCACCTTTTTCTTCTTATAAAATAAAGTCGTATCAGTTGTACCTCTTTCGAAACCGTTTGCAAGGAGGAAGTTTGAAAGTCTGTCGTACCATGCTCTGGGGGCTTGTTTAGTCCATACAGAGCCTTGTCCAGAAAATAGACATGATTTGGGTACTTAGAGCTCTCAAATCCTGGTGGTTGTTGGACATATACTTCTTCTTGAATCTGTCCATTCAGAAAGGCTGACTTGACATCCATTTGATATACCTTGAAACCTTTGTGGGCTGCGAAGGCAAGAAAGATTATTATTGCTTCGAGTCGTGCCACAGGAGCAAAAGTTTCTTCATAGTCAATCCCTTCTTCTTGACAGTATCCCTTGGCCACCAGTCTTGCTTTGTTTCTGACCACCACATCGTCTTCATCCTTTTTATTTCTGAAGACCCATTTGGTTCCTATAGCCGTTTTGCCTTTTGGCAGAGGCACTAGGGTCCATACTTCGTTCCTCTCAAACTGCAGAAGCTCCTCTTGCATAGCTTCTACCCAGTTTGGGTCTTCAAGGGCTTCAGATATCTTTTTAGGTTCGATGATACTTACAAAATTTGTATAGTAACAAAAATTTGCAGTACTTGATCGACTTTGAACCTTGTCAAATGGGTCACCTATAACTTGGCTCTGTGGATGACTTCTGGTCCATTTGATCATTCGAGGCAAATGATCATTTGAAACTTCTGTGGTTAGATCAGGAGCATGTTCATTTTGATTTCGATCATTCTCTGTTGAGAGAAATTGATCATTCGTACTTGCCACAGGACTTGGTTGTTCATCATGAACTGAGGTAGAGATCTCTGCGGATCCTTGATCTGGTGTTGACCCTTCAGAGAGATTTTGAAGATGACCATGATTTTGACTGAGCTTAGGGCCTTGATTCGAATTGTCCTCTGAGTGCTCCACCTCGATGGTTGCACCTGCAGCATTACTGGAAGAGGGTGAAGCATTGCTAGGACCAGTTAGAGAAGTACCTGTTTGGTCCTCAGAGGGTTCGGCTTCAGAGGCTCTGCGGTCACCTTCAGAGGGTCCATCGTCATTGAACATCTCTTCAAACAGATGATGAAGATCATTTGTTCTTGATGATCCACCAGAATCATCATCATGAAGTTTGAGTCCTGAGTTGATTTGCTCAGAAGTCACCTGAAAAGAGTCATCAAATGAAACATTAATACTTTCAAGTATATGTTTGGATTTGAGTACATAGACTCTGTATGCCTTGGAGTTGGATGAATAGCCAACAAATTTGGATTCATCGGCTTTGGGACTGAATTTCCCTATTTGTTCTCTGTCGTTCAGCACAAAGCATCTGCAGCCGAAGACATGGAAGTACTTGATGTTCGGCTTCCTCTGGTGCAGTAAGTGGTATGGTGTTTTCGCATGCCTCTTCACTATCAAAGATCGATTTTGGGTGAAGCATGCGGTTGAAATGGCTTCTACCCAGAAAGAAATAGAGAGCCCTGAAGCAGTTAGCATAGTTCTTGTGGCTTCCACTAGTGTTCTGTTCTTTCGTTCAACAACACCGTTTTGTTGTGGAGTCCTTGTAGCAGAGAAGTTCTGTGATATGCCTTCTGTCGAAAGATAGGCTTCAATGGTAGAATTCTTAAACTCTGTCCCATTGCCACTTCGGATTCTCTGTACCCTGCAGTCATAAAGAACTTGTATTCTCTTGATAAGATTGATTAGTACTTCAGGAACATCTGATTTCTTTCGAACGAATTCAACCCAAGTATATCTAGAGAATTCATCTATGAGTACAAGGATGTACTTCTTGCCACCAAGACTTTGCACAGATATAGGACCACAAAGGTCAACATGAAGCATCTGCAGAGGTCTGGTGCAAGATATGTCAGACTTGGTTTTGTGGGCAGCTCTTTTGAGTTTGCCCATCTCACAAGCCGAACATAGATGATCCTTGTCGAATCTAATACTTGGTAGACCACTTACTAGGTCTAGTTTCACAAGTTTGTCAAGTGTGTGAAAGTTTAGATGACAGAACCTGTTGTACCAGAGCCAAGCCTCTTCATTCTTACTTGAGACTAAGCAGAGCTTTTCTTCTCTGTTAGTTGATTTGAAGTCCATGAGGTATAGATCACCTCGTCTTTTGGCTCGCAGAAGCTCTGTGGTGGTATCTTCCTTCAACAGAGAGCAGTACTGCCTTTTAAACATCACATTGAGTCCATTGTCACAGAGTTGGCTTACACTCAGTAGGTTGTGCTTGAGGCCATCCACGTAGGCAACTCTGTTGACATCGATGTCTCCTTTGGCAATGACTCCATAGCCTTTTATTTGTCCCTTTTTGTTATCTCCAAAAGTTACAGATCCTCCACCAAGTTTTTCTTTGTAAGAGGAAAGCAACCCTCTGTCGCCAGTCATGTGTCTTGAGCACCCGGAGTCTAGGTACCAAATGGGCACATGTTGTTTCTTCTGTGGACAGATTAGAGAGTTTTAGGTACCCATTTCCAAATGGGTCCATTTTTGTTAGGAGGCTGTGAAGATGCCTTAGCATCTTTGGTTTTGGATTTATCCTCATTTGCAGAGGTACCAGATTGTCTCTTCTCACCCTTGAATTTAGCATTCTTGGTTTTGGGGTGAGATATGAGACAGGAGGGCCTCGAGAAATGTTGATTTAAAGCATGCGTAAGATCAAAACATTTACAATAATGAACATTGGAGGCAAGCTTTTTGAAAGTTTCATTAAAATTGTGAAATGAGGGTACATAGCAAACTTTACTACAACCCATTTTAGATTTGGGTTTCTTTTTACAGAAAGCTTTGTCTAATCTAGGTTGAGTTTTTTCAGAAACTCCTCTTGAGTGGCTCTTTGATTGTACTCTCCTTTGATCTTCTTTACTTGCTTTCACTGCAGCAGAAGCATTAAGTTTATCAATTTTAGGCCATTTACCTCTATGTTGCCAAGTGAGTTTTTCTTGAAAAGGTTTTAAAGGTTTTGGAGTTTTTTAAACATGAGGGATCTTGTCATTTTCAGATTTTTTAAGCTCAAGAGAAGTCTTTGCTTGCAGGCACATGTCCAGGAAATCAGGACATATAAGTATACATGTGGTTTTCCTCTTGGGAAGAACTGTTCTGTTAAGAATGCCAGAGGTAAGTCTATTCTTCTCTGTACCACAGGGGACTATCTCAAGTTTCACAGACCCTGTCTCATCTTCGACAGAGGACTCGGATTCTGACTCAGAATCTGAGTCGAGAAAGTCTCTGTGAATGAGATCCTGACCTTCTATATGTGCCTTACTTTCTCCATTGGTATCCTTTGAAGTATTTATCTCTTTTGTAAAGCATGGTGTTATTTTAGGAACACTTAGACAGTTTTGAAGATCTTGCTCAAAGATTTCTTTTACTTCAGAGATAATATCAGGATGATTAAGAAAATGGTTTTCATAAGTCTTTCTCAAGTCATTTTCCAGAAATCTTTTAAAAAGTTTTTCTTCCACAGAGGCCGGAACAAACTCTGGAGCTTCAGAGGACAATTCCTTTTCAGGAGTCATTATGCATACAAAAGCCATTTGAGTTTGTGTTTCTGGATGACCAAATCTGAAGACCCCTATCTGTTTTTGAGACATATATTTCTTTGGTATAGATTTTCTTTTTGATGAAAGTGCAGATGGTAAATCATTGTTTTCATACCATACACTTGCCATCTGCAGAGGTTTGCTCAGATGTGGTCCTTCAGAGGTTCTGCACCTCTTAAATATGGATAAAAGGTTTGGAAGACTTGGTTTTAAAAATTGTCCAGGGCAGAAGATGTTTGATAAAGATTTGTTTCTTTTATTTCCTGTGTAAGGGTCAATGTCCTCGAACCCTAATCCTCTTCTGCCGATCTGGGTGTTTACCTTTTTCATGAACTTTTTAAGCATCCTGATACCTCTTAATTTGGAGATCTCTGTCGAATAGATCTTGATGAAGGACTTCTCTTTCTTTTTGAAAAAAGTTTTTCAAAGAAATGGCATTTAAACGATCACTCTCACATTTCTTTAGCTCTTTGACCTTATCTTTTAAAGCTTTGTCAAGATTTGTGATTTTCTCCTTGAAACCCTTTTTTGTTGAAATATGTTCAGAGGTAAGAGATTTGTTTTCAAGGTAAAGCTTGTCCTTCTCCTCTGTGAGAAGCCTAGTTTCTCTTTCAAAGAAGGCAAGCTTTTTCTCAAGATCCGAGCATGTATTTTTATAAGCTAGAAGATCATTTTGTATTTCAAGAAGCTTGTTTTCAAAGTCCGAGTTACAAGAATTAGAAGTGGATACCTCACTCTCGTTGTCAGAAGAGTGGACTTCTGCCATTCCACAGAAGAGTGCGTTGTCTTCTTCATCAGAGGATTCATGAGTTACAAGGTTCACTTGTTCTGCCATTAGGGATCTCTGAGTGTAGTACTCTGCTTTCTTTTTATAGAAAGCAGCGTCTTTTGTGGGTTTCCCTTTGTTGGCAGAAGACCTACACTCTGCTGCAAAGTGGCCTGGTTTCCCGCATTTGAAGCAGCCTTCAGTTTGCTTTGGGAATTTGACACCACCTCTGCTGTCTGACCTCTGTCCACTCCTCTCTTCTTGCCTTGGCTCCTCAGACTTTTCTCTTTCATGTATTCTTGTCTCACCATATCCTTTACTTCTGTCATCTCTTTCTTCTCTCCCTCTGTACTCCGGCTTCTTGAGACCACGATTGAATTGTCAGGTCATAAGTGCAAGTGTTTTGGCCAGAGCAGCCATGTTAATCTCCTCCTCAAAATCTTCTTCACTTTCACTCTCTGCTACAAATACCTTCTTCTTCTTCTTCCTTTGTGCCTCCTCAGCTGCCTTTTCCTTCTTTCCCTTGTCTTTGCCTTCTGAGGCACTTCCTATAAGAGCTAGAGGACCTCCGACGGGGGTTGTCAGTTTGGAAATTCTGTTCTCTTGGCTAATCATTGTTCCAAAGAGATCAGATATTGACCAAACATCAAGATCCAATGTGGCTTGCATGGACATGGTTAGATGAAGTCATTCATCATTCAGGCTCTGTAGAAATCTGACATTGTTTTCTTCAGAGGTTCTGTGGATGCCATACCTCTTACACTTGTTTATCAAAGAATTGTATCTATTGTAAGTGCTTTGAATGGATTCACTCGGCAGAGCTTTGAATGCAAAATACTCATTTATGCATAAGGCCCTGTTGTTCTTGAGGGTTTTGGCACCACCCTCAAGTTGTTTTTCTAGCTCTAACCATAGGTCCTTTGAAGTTTCACATGAGTCGAGAGATTGAAAGATATCATTTGGGATAGCCATTATGATTAGTCTTTTGGCTTTCTTTGCAAGCTCATGTTATGTCTTTTCTTCTTCACTCCATTCAAGGACAGGTTTGGGGTGTTGATATTCAGGGATTTCAGGAGTATTGGCAGTGGCAGGAACACGAGGAACAGTTGTCATTGGGATGAAAGGAGGATTGTGAAGAAACTCAACCGGACCTGGATCCACACCTTCAAGGAAGTGTACCATCCTGATTTTCCATTTAGGGTACTCATCTCTAATGAGAGTATGAGGCTTTGATTGAGAGCCAGCACTGAAATAGTTAACAACGTTTGCCATGATAGTTTTAGGGAGAAAAACATAGTATGATATGAACTAGGGAGAGTCTGAACAGATGACCAACCAACTAGCTTTGAATCTGTCTTTTAGAGAAGATGCACACCTGTACCTGTTTCTATACCAAACAGGTTGATATAGATTCAGAAAACAGAGTGTGACTGTGAATGGAGTTTAGGACAAAGAACACACTCAAACTACTACCTTGAATACTAGAAACAAGTATAGAACAGGATCCTTTTATATTGAAAATCAAAGTCTGCTCTGATACCAATTGTTGATCCCAGTTATGATGTTCTTTAACTTGATTTAACCTTTTACTACACACAGATTGATTGAGTAGAGTGCGGAAGCGTTTACGATGTATAGAAAAGATTGAACATGCAAGGTAGTAAACACACAAGTAATTGAAAAGAAAGTAAAATATTATAAGAAGATTACTCAAAGAACTGTTTCATTGATTACTGAAGAACACCAAGAACACGCACTGGTATGTGCAAATATGCTCAAGGATTATACAGACAACTATTTTTGTGTGTGCTCGTATTTTCACTGTTGCTAAACTCTAAGGTGGTGCTCCCTTAATATACAAGAAGGATGCATCCCTTAGTACAAGACAAAAACTGACATTCCACATAAGGAATGCCACCTGTAAAGTAAACATCGTGGGACGCCCATTACTTGATCATGCGGATCTTCGTACAGTAGGTTTCACGTGCTTGTCACGTGGTCTTGACTTGAGCCATTCAGCACAATTCCAACACTGACCTCCAGAGGTTATCCTTCACAGAGGCTCTGTGAGTGATCACAGAGGCTCTGTGATCTGAGTATCATTATCAGGTTTGTCCTCTAGCGCGTCTTCTGCGGAGTAGTCTTCTGAGTTGTGTCTCTTCTGCGGCGACTTTCGAGACAGCAGGGGTTTCTATACTTAGCCTATTTTTCAACACTTCTAAACATGATAGATGGAGCTAACAAGATTAAACTTTTGTTATGTTAATTTTTTTTATTTTCAATACTTAGGGGGAGATTGTTAGACACAATTCTGAATTATAGAAGTATTGAAAATAGTTCAAGTCTTCTTCTGAAGACTTTCAGAGACATCAGCAGAAAAATCCAAGTCAAGTTCTAAAGTCAGTTTAGAGATAGACTCTTCAGACGGGAAGACATCAGAGATAGCTTCATTAGAGATCCATTTCAGAGCTCTGAAGGTGTTCTCTCTGAAGATCAAAGTTGAATATTTACAAGTATTGACAGAAGAAAAGATGACACGTCACCTAGTGATAAGATTTACCTTTTAGAATAGGTCACTGTTCAAGCATGTCTTAAGCTTACCTTTTAGGTAAGACACTATCCAATCATGCTTCTAATGTCAGGATAGTACACTGTTCACTTTATGGTCCTATAAATAGGACCATCACTCCATTGACAAAAGTGTGCTTTTGATAGATCTTGTAAATGAATCATCTTTTAATATACTGAAAGTATTCAAGAGAAAGATCTTCTACGATTTATATATCTTATTATAAACTGTGATACTGAATCTGCTTTGATATTAAAACTATATTGCTTCCGCTGTTCTTATTCTAATTAATTGTTTTATATCATTGTTATAAGATTAAATCTGGGATCTAACAGTTAATTCCAAGATTGAGCCGTCATTCTTGTACACTAACTTGCAAACAGCAGAACGTTCGATTCCACATTTTTGCATAGTGTAAGCAAGAAACTTCTTATGTGTAATGTTTATTGGCAATTTTACACCATGCTTAGATTTATAAGCAAAATCCCACTCATTGTTGTCTTGTACCCATTGACCATCGCAACAGAAATATAGCTTAGCTTTTTGAACAGCTGAACTCATTTTTTCAGTAGTATTTCAAAAAGAAAAAATTGGAAATGATGAAAAAAGAAAGCAAGAAAGAACAATAGAATGGATGTGATAAACGATTATGGATTACATTTTACTGCTCTTTATAGATGAAAGTTACATGGAGAAGATGAATTGCAACCACAAATTCAATGACAATAGTACAATAATGTAACAATCAGACAAAAGTGTGGAAAAAAAAACAGTAAAACCATGCAAAAAAAGGTGAAAAACTCATAAAACATGAAATCATAGGCCAAAATCGCGAACCCTAATAAAAACCGCGGACTCATGCTAATCAGGGACCAAAATCGCGGACTCCAAGATTGAGGACCAAAATCGCGGACTCCAGGGTTCAAAATGATTTTTTTACCCCGCGATCGAGACCTCTTTCACGGAAAAATTAGGCATTTTCGTAAAATGGGAGAGAGAGAGAGAGAGGAGATATATCCGTAAGTCAATCTCAAAGTTGGAGTATTTTAATTAATTTCCACCTCAACTAAAAAGTAAATGGGTGCAACATATTAAAAAATCATTTATAACATTCTTAATCCTTTTAGGGCTCATTTGGTTTGTGGGAATGGATTGGAATGAATTGGATTTCAAGTAAGGATTTGGATTTGGAAGTATTTAGATTTGGGGGGATTTGGATTTGGATTTGGGGGGATTTGGAATCCCTTCATGTGTTTGGTTAAGGATTTGAAATCCATCAGGCTTTAGAATCCATGAGGATTTGGATTTCAAATCCAGGCCCATTGCAAAGGATTTGAAATCCATCAGGTAAGAGATTTTAAAATGGTCAAGGGATTTTAAATCCGGTCAACGAAATACATTATTGCAAACCAAACACGGGATTAGAATAGATTTGAAATCCTAATCCCTCCAAATCCATTCCAATCTCGCAAACTAAACGCGACCTTAGTGAATTGTTGTTTCCAAACAAAATTATTTCAATGATAAATTTTATAATCGTATTTAATATATTTAATATTTTTTATCAAGAATTCCATTATAACTTATTATTCAATAAACAAAATAGATTTAAAATGTACATATGTTTACTCGATTGTAATATTTTAGGAGACATATTTTAAAAAATATACATTTAAGGATCCATATTTAAAAATTATTTATTTAATGGTTCATCTATACTATATTATAAAGACGTAATAAAACTCTTAATTAGTACTTATAAAACATAAGGTACTACCATTTTATGCATACATTTCAAAAATCTCTTAATCACAACTTAGTATGCATAAGGTACAACTCTTTTGAAAAAAAATCAAACTTTATTTTTTCATTACCTTCCATATTCAAGTTTTTTCCCTTCTATTTGGGGTTTCTTCAAAAGAAGAAAAGTTATTTACTTGCTCAAATTAACATATTTTTTTAATTATGATAGTACAAGTATAATGAACCTATATATACGTTTAGATACAAAATAATACTATCCAACATTATATTTGTTATTTTTACATATTCTATATTTCAGTATTTTGAAAAAATATTATCATTCGTTAGATATAGTTGATTAATACATGTTTTTAAAATTCAAATATACATTTAACGATTACTTTAATATAATTTCTTAATGTTTTATGATTGAAAAAACTCAAGTTATGCGTTTATCACTACCAAGGCTATATAAATTATAAATATATGATTTACTCCATATATATCTTTTTTTTCTGATAAGCTATTACATTAATTTTTTATTTCCATTTACAATTGCTCACCTCGATGCATTGCACGGGTACACTGCTAGTAATTAAAAAGATGTGTACTTTAAGAAAATACTTTTAAAATATAAATTTTTAAAACTATAAATTCTTAAATAAATAAATTTTAAGTTAAAAAACTTTGGACATCTTTTTCAAAATAATAATTGAAGAAATTTCATATTTTTAAACACAATTTTCTGATATCTAACTTGTTGGATTTGCTCATTTTGGCACCTACAAAAGGTATTCATACATAGAACGGATATTGGATAGATCAAGGCCTCTTGTATTAAGTATGCATTTACAAGCAAGGTCAAAAATGGTAGAAAATATATCTTAGAATTTTCATAGATTTATTTAATTAATTACCAATTAACAATAATAATAAATATCTTTAAATAAATTATGATTTACAGTTTTTTGTACTTTTATTTTTTTAATGTGTTTTAAGTAATTAATCATTAGTGAAAATATTCTAGTAAAATGTGTCATCAAGTTAATCATTATATTGTTAGAAATGGATAATGGGAATTTAATTAAAACATCTGTATTTCAAAATGAACTTGTCAAAACGCCCAAAATACCCATTTTCCCCTGGATTTTGAGTCAGGATTTCACATTTCGCGAGGTTATCAAAAAAAATTTAGAATTGTGGGGTTACCCCGCGATTTATGGAATTTTCGTGGGGTTAGGCCGTGATTTTGATATAATCACCAGGTTAGCTAGTGATAATTCACGGGGTTATTGATTTTTGGTGGGGTTATAGATTTTAGTATATATATTTACATTTTATACCCTTATAATTATTTAATTAGTTTACTTTATACCTTTTACTTTTCTATTTTTCATTTTACACTTTCATCATATTAACACATATAATCGTATATTAACTAAAATATATTAAAAAAATACGTTTTAATTTTAACAAGTTACACCATTATAATCGTCTCGTCAATACCTTCGAAAAGAGCCAAATATTGAATATTTTTGGATTTAATTATTTTATTATACATCATATATACTACATAAGTAATATTTTTGAATATCATTAAACTACTACAAAAATCATGTAAAACTAACAAATAAGGTGTGACTCTCATTAAACATATTAAGCTGTTAACAAACATGTCTTAAATTGGGTCAATCATTTCACCTTATGTTTTTACCTGATTTTTTTTTTATCATGGATCCATTAAACATAAAAATAAAATCCAAATATCATCATTTTAAAAATAAATGTATTGAAATTGTCGGCTCTGTATAATCAATACATTTGAGAGACGACAATTTCAATACATTTATTTTTAAAATGAGGATATTTGGATTTTATTTTTATGTTTAATGGGTCAATGGTAAGAAAAAGGTAAAAACATAAGGTGAAATGATTGATCCGTTTTGAAACATGTTTGTTAGCAGCTTAATATGTTTAATGAGAGTCACATCTTATTTGTTAGTTTTACATGATTTTTGTAGTGGTTTAATGGCATTCAAAAATATTACTTATGTAGTATATATGATATATAATAAAATAATTAAATCCAAAAATATTCAATATTGGGCTCATTTCGAAGGTATCGACGAGACGATTATAATGGTGTAACTTGTTAAAATTAAAACGTATTTTTTAATGTATTTTAGTTAATATACGATTATATATGTTAATATGATGAAAGTGTAAAATGAAAAATAGAAAAATAAAAACTATAAAGTAAACTACTAAATAATTATTAGGGTATAAAATATAAATATATATATATATATATATATAGAGAGAGAGAGAGAGGTGTTCAAATGCAACTTTTTTATATGGCGCAACCCCATGCAACCCCTCTATCCACCACTCATCTTATTTTCACTTTTTAATTAAAAAATATGAAAATAAAATGAGTGGTGGATAGAGAGGTTGCATGGGTTGCACCATGTAAAAGGTTGCATAATAACCTACCCATATATATATATATATATATATATATATATATATATATATATATATATATATAGGGTCAGGTTCATTTGTTAACCATATTTTTTGTGTTAACTTTATGAACCATTATAAGGCCTTGATCATGGAAATCAATGGTTGAGATTGAATATCTTTTAAAAGTCTTAATAAATGTACAATTAATGAAAAATTAGGAGTGAACTATATTGATAAGGGTATTTTGGGAAAAAAATGAAACATTATGTCTTTATTCTCTCTTAATTAATATTCCTTTCAAAAGAATTGTAACCCCCGGTTCATTAGTGTTCATGAATCTGCATGTATTTGAACATTAGTCTTCCAAAAGAATCTTAACCCTCGGTTTATGCATATATGAATAAATATGAACATTATTACTTTTAAATATCATATTCATATGAAGAAATATGAACAATATTACATTTAAATATCATATTCATATGAAGAAATATGAACATGAATGAACCACCACCTTACTGTTCATGTGATTCGTTAACAAGTTTTTGTTCATATGCTCAATGGTGAAGTAATGAACAAACATGAACATGTTAGATGAAAAACTCATAGTCGTATGTATGATCTGATGCTACCACGATACATGCAATTAGTGAACTACCATCATCACTGCTTAAATATTGGATGTAAATTTTTACCCAACCTTGGTTCATGAACAGTGAACTAAAAGACAAGAGTAATGAAAAATAAACATAATTTGGAGTTCGATGAAATTCATAATTCAAAATCCATCAAAATTGATACCATAATTCATTTAGTTCCCAAA
Organism: Arctium minus; assembly: GCA_954870635.1. Taxonomy (NCBI): domain Eukaryota; kingdom Viridiplantae; phylum Streptophyta; class Magnoliopsida; order Asterales; family Asteraceae; genus Arctium; species Arctium minus. The sequence goes on along the minus strand of OX941096.1, from coordinate 20,956,747 downwards.
CTACTTCTAACTGATAAATATAACCAACAGAGTTTCTATGAAAACACCAAACATTATACCAAGTGTTGTTGCATATTTTACAAAATGTCATGAATACTTAGTTGAACATACATGAAGACCTACAAAAATGTTCATCATTGTTGAACACACCTTCGAAACAGTTAACATTACAACTAAATCATTCTGTAAAAGGTTAACACTATATGAGAATTTTTGAATTAAAATGAATACCGGATAAAGTTTTTGAAACTAACCACTATATGATTTTGAAAAAAGTATGAAATCAGTCATGAAAATGTTCATATGATTTTAACATTATTTTGAAAATGGATTTTTTTTTTTGAAATCATAACCTATGCTAGCTAGAATCAAGGAAGCTTTATTTTTGTAACCCCAAAATAATTAAATGAAATATAAAATATTTGTTAATTAAGAATTGACATTTCTACCCTTTAGCATTAAATACTAAAACAAAGAAAACAACAATCAAAGATGGATTTCTATTGATTGGAAATGGTTTATAAAGTTAACAACAAATGGTTGGTTAACAAATGATCCTTGCTCTCTCTCTCTCTCTATATATATATATATATATATATATTAAAATCAATAACCCCGTGATTACATCAAAATCACGGCCTAACCCCACGAAAATCCATAAATCGCGGGGTAACCCCACGATTCTAATTTTTTTTTGATAACCCCGCGAAATGTGAAATCCCGGCCCAAAATCCTGGAGAAAATGGGTATTTCGATAAACTTTGAGAGATCTTGGGCATTTTGGTAAGTTCATTTTGAAATACGGGTATTTTAATTAAATTCTCAAATAGATAACATATAAAATAAATTAGAGAGTAATTAAATTACATGATTGGTCCCTTTCATTTACATAAATTAGATGAGTTTGATTATTTTGTATTGTATTTCTTATAACCAAATTACAAAATTTAGTTAATTTAATTAAAATCAAAATAATATGATATAACTAATTTCATAAAAAAATTATATATCTATAATTATATTCTATTAAAATTGTATCATTTTATTTTGCTTACAAAATTCAAGACAAATAGTACAAGTGTACCCATAAAGGGTAGCAGCAAATGTGTCCATTTTAGTAAATTTATGACACCTATTAAAAATTTTATAAAATTTAATATTATTGATTCAATTATATATTAATTAAATGAAGAAAGTAACTGAATCAATGATTATGTCCTATTATTTTTGGGTCCTATTATTTACACCCAACATTAGGTGTAAATCACATGGAAAACATAAAAAGTTATATTGGAACATAAAAAGTCAAACATATGGAGTTAAATATGAGAGATGGGGTGGGTATGAGAGGTGGATGGGATGGGGTGTATATAAGGATTTGAGAGTGTCAATAAGTTTTCCCTTATTTTTTATGATATTTATGAAGCCAATGCAAAACCTTCATTTTACAAATCGAACAAGTTTTAGGTCTTCAAGCGGAAGAATTTCAGAATTTTTTCCTGGGAAATTTGTTGTTAAAAATGAGGGATTTGTTTCGACAAAATCATCATAAAAATTGGTGTATTATAATGAATAAACTTAACATTTTCCATATATATCACAATTATTAATTAATCATAATCATTATCTCTAAATATATCTATTGTTTCCTAATATAGTGGTTTGCATAGTTTGTAGAAATTGTTTGGTTTGTAAAAGAAACGTCCCCTATATATATATAGATAGATAGATAGATAGATAGATAGATAGATAGATAGAAAAGTTCAAATGAAACTTAATTTTCATTGTGCACGTGAGGACGAATATCGGCCCTCAATCTCTAATGATCCAACAATTCATTAAATAGAGTTTTTAATTAAAATTAGATTAGGAGTAAAAATGGAAGATAATTTAAACTCACGTCTTCCATATTTGACTTTTTATTTTATTTTTTAATTTAAAACTTTTACCCACTTAAAGTTTAAAATAAATTATCTTAAAAAGTACTAATATTTTAATCAAACAAATTACATCAAAAAATGATAATTTTGTGCTCTTCAATATGACATCCATCTTGATATAGTTTTTTTTAATTGTTTTAACCGTTTTGTACGTGAAATTCTATATATGTGTTATATTCATTATGAATATTTATGTACGTTCAAGTGCGTACAACACCTCGACCCCGTAAGTCCGTAACTCGACATCACCTTCTTCAACACTTTCTTCAACGTCGTAAGGCATTGCGTTCTTCATCACCGTAACCCAACACTCATTGAGACGAATTGAGAACCTATCGGGTCTCGTTTGTGAACCGGGGAACAAAAGAAAGTGCGTCACGTCTCCACACCTTCACGGGTCATTCATGTATTATTCATCAAGAATAATGTATCATTCAGGATGAATAATACAATATTCAGGGTGAATTATACACGGTTCATGAATTCGTGTATTGTTCATCTTGAATGTTGTATAATTCATCATGAATAGTGTATTATTCTCCCTGAATAGTGTATGAACGTTCACATTTGTTAGTTATACTGAATGTGGGACACCTGGGGATGCGCATACATATTCATAATGAATTAAACGAAATTTCGGTTGTGAATCGGGAAACAAAAGAGAGTGCACTATATGTTCACACCTTCATGGGTCATTCATATATTATTCATCTAATGTATCATTCAGTATGAATAATACAACATTTAGGGTGAAAAATATACGAATAATGATGAATAATACATTAATCATCAATTCGTGTATTATTCATCCTGAATGTTGTATTATCCATCATTAATATTGTATTATTCATCATAAATAGTGAATGAATGTTCACCTTTGTTATTCATACTGAATGTGGATATCGGGGACGTCCATACTTATTCATAATGAATATATAACACATATATAGTATTTTACGTAAAACACGATTAAAATGAAAAAAAAAAACTATATCGAGATGGATGTCATATCGAAAAGCATGAAATTCTCGTTTTTTTAATATAATTTGTTTGATTAAAATATTAGTAATTTTTAAGATAATTTATTTTAAACTTTAAGAAGGTAAAAGTTTTTTAATTAAAAAAGAAAATAAAATGTCAAATAAGGTAGGCGTTGATTCAAATTTCTACTTTTGTTCCTTAATCATTTCTCAATTAATCTTATTATGTTTTAACCATTGATTATTTTTTCTATGTTTTGATCAAAGGTTAAGATTGGTCTTCATGTACATAATGAAAAATGAGTTTTCATTTGAACTTACCTCTCTCTCTCTCTCTCTATATATATATATATATATATATTGAATGGTGGATTTGGTTCCTGTGGTTTTATGTTTTCTTTGACCATGATCCTCATTCTATTGTGGATATATTCCCTATGGTATGCAATATATTGTAGCTAAGGTCCCTGAACACTAACACCGTTAACTTTGAAAGGTTAAAGGCATCATGTGTCTTGCACACTATGGATATAATTGTCAATTTACTTTTCTCTTTCAATTTAACCTACACACCTTTAAAACAACGAATACTAAATTTTTGCTTTGGTCCCTATGCATCACTCATCATCTTTATAACCCATCTATCATCTTTCTTAAAAAAAATTCATCCATTCTTCATTGTCAAGGTACAAGAAAAACTAATTTGTTAAAGTGCAAAAAAAGTTACTCGCATTTAAAAATAACAATTGTTTGAAACCAACACTACATCCCAAAAAAAGACAATCCATCAAAATAACGATTGTTTGAAATCCATCAAAATAACAGTTGTTATTTTGAAAATAACACTACTATGTTGGTTTCAAACAATTGTTATTTTTAACAATAAAAATATATAATTTTTTTCATAAAGAAGATAAAAGGTAAGTAAAAACGAATGAAAATAACACTACTATGCTGGTTTCGAACAATTGTTATTTTGATGGGTTGTTTTTTTTGGGATATAGTGTTGGTTTCAAACAATTGTTATTTTTAAATGCAAGTAACTTTTTTTGCACTTTAACAAATTTGTTTTTCTTGTCCCTTGACAATGAAGAATGGATGAAAAAAAAATTAAGAGACATGATAGATGGGTTTTAAAGATGATGAGTGATGCATAGGGACCAAATCCACAATTTAGTATTCTTGGTTTTAAAAGTATATAGGTTAAATTGAAATGGAAAAGTAAATTGACAATTATACGCATAGTGTGCAAAACACATGATCCATTTAACCTTTCAAAATAAATGGTGTTAGTGTTCAGGAACCCTAGCCACAATATATCGCATACCACATGTACTATATCCACAATAAATATAGAATGAAGACCATGGTCAAAGAAACACAAAACCACATAGACCAAATCCACATTTCACTTGAATATATATATATATATATATATATATATATATATATATATATATATATATATATATATATATATAGGGTCCCCTTCATTTGCTAACCACGGCATTGGTGTTAACTGTGCTAACCAATCTGGACCGTTGGTTATTTAAATCAATGGTTCACAATTAATTACAATTTTAATTTTAGAAATATTAAACTAAAAGGCTATGAAATTACGGTGCATAAGAGCATAGGGTTAAAAATGTAAAAATGCAAATAGCCTACCAAAATCATATTAACACGTTACCAAAAAAAGAGGCGCAAAAGTAGGGATTTTTTAAACTAATAATTCTTGTTTTTAAACCAAAAAAAAGAGGCCCACATAGTTTAAAGTGTTTGCTATTTATGTGAATATGTGCATTTTTTAAACTAATAATTTCTAATGTACATTTTCAAAACAAACATATGTGCATGATTTTTGTGTTATGCATATGGACATTGTCTACACTAATAAGTCTTGATGTGCATATGTACAATTTTAAATATGCATATCAAAATGATTAGATTATTTGCTATTTCAGTGCGTATGTGCATTGTTCACGTTAATAAGTTTTGATGTACACTATGAGCCTTTTGTATATGAATACGGAAAACGGTTTAAGATATGCACATATGCATATGTGCAAACTTAATAGCATAAAATCCGGAAAATGCATATGTGCTCACTTGGACATTTGTTCACTGTCAAGTAATATGTGCATTTTTTAAACTAATAATTCTTAATGTACATTTTCAAAAATACATATGTGCATGATTTATGTGTTGTACATATGTGCATTGTCTACACTAATAAGTCTTGATGTGCATATGTGCAATTTGAATATGCATATCAAAATGATTAAATTATTTGCTCTTTCAGTGCATATGTGCATTGTTCACATTAATAAATTTTTATATATGTACATTATGAGCCTTTTGTATATGCATATGAAAAATGGTTTAAGATATGCACATATGCATATGTGCAAGCTTAATAACATAAAATCTGGAACAATATCAAAGTTACGTTTAAAAATATTATATTTAACTCTTTATAACATAAAATCCATATATATCGCTCATTGTGATATAATGAAAAATATATGTAAAGGATATACTAAGATTTAAGATAATCTTGAATAATATAAAATTTCAAACTTTTATATTTAATATGGTATATCATTACCATAACAAACATTGATATAATTATGGTACACATTAAATAGGCGATAATGATTACTTAATTTGAATATTCCGATTTTATATAAATTTCTTTATTACCCTTGTAAGTTTAAAATAAACAAAATCATTATCTAATCTCTAGGAGCATTCTGATTGGTCGAAAATGGGTTAGCATGGTTAGCACTAATAGATTGGTTAGCAAATGAATGACCCTCTATATATATATATATTTAAATAAATTATTTGGACTGTTAATGAATCGTACGTTGGTATTTAAGTCTAATTTCAACCGGTGGTACGTCACTTTCTAACTTAATTCTTTTGGTAGGTTGCTCTTAAAGTCATTATGATATGGTTAAATGCATAGAATAGTAACATAGTTTAGTCCAATTATTATTTTAGGAATATAATAAAAAATTTAGGAGCAATAACAATGCACTTTTATATTATATGAAAATCCTGACCATTTTTTATCAAGTCAAGATTGTATTCAAGATTAAATGAGGGGTCAAGGTGTAATTGTTGTAAAGTATAAGTAGTTGTTTTGTTAATTGAGTTGTAAGGTCAATTATGTTGACCAAGTATAAATAGAAGAGTTCCAAAAAATAAAAATTTAGAATTTGTAGAGTTCCAATCATTATTTTCCCCACCTTCTTCAAATGAATCAGTCAACGAAGATAAAATCATACCTGAGACCAAATGTCAGTATGATGAGTATGAATCTGATACTGATGTTTGTGATCAGACCATCTTTTCTGAATCTATTACTTCTGAATCTCCAAATGGAGCAAAGGTGGAAGAGTTTTCAAATGTCACGAATTCTGATATTTAATCTGAGTTTGTTGAGAATATGTTAGAAGAACTTTTTAAAGAGATGATGAATTCTTCAGATCCTGTCCCGATTTTAAGCAAGCTTGAATCTGACTCCGTGGTTCATTAAACATCTGATTTTGACAAACAAATCTCTGATTTACAAAAGGCTCTTGAAGAAGTTGAAGACAAAAATTGTGATCTTCGGTTCAAACTTGATAAATCTTTGGAAGAAAATAAAGAGCTTTGTAAATAAATTAATGATTGGAAAAATGATTTGTTTAAGAAAAATTTATCTGAACAAAAGGAGTTTGATGACAAAAAGAGGAATGTTAGATCAAACCCGGAGTTTGTGACACTTGCTAAGCCAACAGTTGTTTATTCTTCATGTTTTGAAAAACAGCCCAGTATATTTGAGAAAGGATAAACTTATGGAATTAAGACAAAGAATTCACTCTCTAAGAAATCGACTAACAAAGTTTCTTTTCGATTTTCAGATCTTAATGGAAAAGTGAAAGGAGAATGGAGGAGGAAAGTTTGTGAAAAGAAAGATTGTGAAATTGTTTCTAAAAAGTGTGTAAAAGATTGTGTTGTTTCTACTAGTGATGATTGCTAGAGCAGAAATATGTTGGATACAAGATCATGAAGACTGAAGGTCAAAATACAAGAAGTCAAAGCTGCGAAAGTCAACTCTCATTAAAAGTCAAAGTCATTTTGTAATAAAGTCAAAGTCTAATTGTATTTTGTTTGTTCCGTTGTTGTTAGTTGTAGGTATAAATAGCTTGTCTTTCCTGTTTAATAGATAGGTGACCAGAGTTTGAATTTAGTTTTAGAGAGAATTTGTAGAGAGAGAAAGAGACTTCTAGAGAGAGAAAGTTGTAATCTTTGAGTTTTGAGAATTGAATCAAACAGGTAATTGAGATCATTCTTGATTGTTTGATTTGTTTGCAACTAGAATCTTGATTTTAGGGACACACAATGATAGTTTTTCATGTAATAGTTCTACGATCAATAAATGTCAATTTTGTGTCAATAATTGTAAAACATTTGATAAATCAAAAATCATGACATTTGCTCGCAAGAACTTTAAATGTAATCACTGTGGTTGCAATTCCTTTTCATTTCACTCCATTCCTCCTAAGTCTAAGAATGTTAAAAGCTTTTCTAAAGTCAAATCCTCCTCTAAAACCTTGACACAACAAATTCACATATTCAAGGCTAAGTCAAGTAATTTTTCAAAGAAGACAGATTTTCATGATTTAAATGTGAATATGGTTTGGAAATGGTTACCTAAGCCTCGATTTGAATGGAGAGTTAAAGGCAAGGTTGACGATTTTCAAAAGATGAAATATGCTAACAAGAAAGGACCCATCTGGATATGGGTACCTAAACAAAAGTAAGTCTGTTTCTTTTGCATGATTATGTTGAACAACCTGCTGGAACAGTTGGATTCACAAATTCTGAGCTTAAAGGTTACAACAAAGAATACGGAATGCTTAAAAAACAATTTTGTGACCATTCAGAAGGTTCTTTATGTGGAAGGGCTAGATCACAACCTGTTCAGTACAAGTCAATTTTGTGACAGCCTTTACCAAGTCAGGATTACTATGACACACTGTCACATAGAAGATTCAGACGGTTCTGAGGTATTCACAACAGAAAGATATGGAAATCTGTATACGATTAATTTTCCAATTCCTTCGGCAACTCATTCTGTTTGTTTACTTGCTAAAGCCTCGAAGGAAGAAAGTTGGATTTGGCATCGTCATCTTTCTCACCAAAACTTTAAGGCAATAAACACGTTGGCAAGTAAAGGCATGATTAAAGGTCTACCAGAAATGCGATTCGAGAAGGATTCTTTGTGTTCTGCATGCGAAATAGGAAAGATGAAAAGAAGTTCCCATAAGGCTAAGATAGAATCTTCTTGCAAATTTCTGCTTGAAATGATACACATGGACCTTTGTGGCCCGATGCGTACTCAATCAATCAATGGTAAAAAGTATATATTGGTTATGATTGATGAGTATTCCAAATATACATGGTTGGAGTTTCTAAGAGCCAAATCAGATGCGTCAGAGTTAATAATTGCCTTCATCAAGAAAGTTCAAGTTCTGTTACAATTGCCTATTAAGAAGTTGTGAAGCGATAATGACACCAAATCAATAATGAGACTCTTCAAAGTTATCTACAATCAGTTGGGATTTCTCATAATTTTTCGGCTGATCGCACACCGCAACAGAATGGCGTTGTTGAACGCAAGAACAAAACTTTAGTTGAAGCTGCAAGGACTATGTTGGCATATTCTGGTCTTCTATTATATCTGTGGGCTGAAGCTGTTGCCACCGCATGTTTCACTCAGAATCGGACGATAATCAATAAGCGTTTAAATAAGACAACGTATGAGATCATAAATAAAAGAAAACCTAATGTTAAATTCCTTCGTGTTTTTGGTTGCAGGTGCTTTATTTTAAATGACCGTGACAATCTTGGCATGTTTGATAAGAAGGCAGACGAAGGCTACTTTCTTGGATATTCTTTGACGTCAAAAGCCTATCATATCTACAATCGCCGAACCAAGACTGTTATGGAAAGCATTCATGTGTCATTTGATGAAAATTCGACATTGACTTCTGAACAAAACAGTTCAGGACTCAAGCTGAAAGGAAAGGCTTCTATTCATGACAAAATAGAACCCGTGTCTAAAGAGAGTAAGTCTTCTAACTCTTCAATTTCTACATCTGAGTTAGATCTTTTATTTTTTGATGTATTCGTGGACATTTGTGCAGATTTTGATAAATCAAGCGCGTTCGCATCAACATCAGAGGTTCCTATAATAACTGGACCTTCTAAACCCGTCACAACAACAACTTCATCAGGTATGACAATGCCTAATGATTCTGATCAAACTAATCATGGTTCTGTTTCTGCAAATACCAGTTCTGGTGAATAAGTCCTGAGTACTTCTTCCGTTGCACCAGAAATACAACAGTCAGAATCACCTGTGAATGAAGTTCAAACAACGTCTGAAGTTGTTCCTGCAATAGTTAACGAGTATAATAAGCTGAACAACAGAGAAACTGTTCAACCTCTTCCTAGTACCACTAGATGGATTAGAGATCATCTCTTACACAACATAATTGGTGATGTCAATAGTGGAGTCAGAACCCGTGCAACATCTGTAAATTTCTGTCTATATACCAGTTTCCTGAGTTCGATAGAGCCTAAAAAGTGGGTATTTAGGAATAAGAAGGATGAGGCGAGAACTGTAGTGCGAAACAATGCAAGATTGGTCGCTAAGGGTTATTGTCAGCTGGAGGGCATTGACTACGATGAAACTTTCACCCCTGTTGTAAGGATCGAAGCAATTCGGATATTTCTTTCATACACAACTCATAAGAATTTTACAGTCTATCAAATGGACGTGAAATCAACATTTTAAATGGCATACTGCATGAAGAAGTGTACTTTGCACAACCCGAAGGCTTCGTAGATCCACATCACCCGGACCACGTATATGTTCTTGATAAGGCGTTATATGGTCTCAAACAAGCACCAAGAGCATGGTACAAAATTTTAACACAATTCCTTCTTGCCTTAGGTTTTAAGAATGGTACGATTGATACTACCTTATTCCTAAAGAAACAAGTTGAGGACTTGATCTTAATTCAGATATATGTAGATGATATAATATTTGGGTCTATAAATCCTAAATTTTGTAAAAAATTTTCAAAGATTATTGAGACTAGGTTTGAGATGAGTATGATGGGTGAACTGAAATTTTTCCTTGATCTTCAAGTGAAACAGTCCCTAGATGGTATATTTATCAACCAGTCTAAATACATTTATTTTGAAAAAGTTTAACATGACCGATAGTGCAGTAATGAAAACGACCATGGCTACTCGTACGCTACTGGACGCAGATTTAACCGGTAAATCTGTTGATCAGAAAATGTACCGTCGTATGATTGGATCATTATTGTATCTTACGGCAAGTAGACCTGATATTATGTTTGCTACTTGTTTCTGCGCGAGATATCAAGTTAATCCAAAGGAATATCATCTTGTAGCCATAAAAAAGATCCTCAAATATCTGAAAGACACTCCTGAATTAGGCCTTTAGTATCCAAAGGAGCCCGGATTTGATTTAGCTGCTTTCACAGATGCTGATCACGCAGGTTGTAAGCTAGTTCGGAAGAGCATATCTGGATCATGTCAATTTTTAGGTGATAAACTTGTAAGTTGGATATCCAAAAAGCAAAACTGTGTGTCCACATCCACTACTGAGGCTGAGTACGTTGCTGCCATAAGTTGTTGTTCTCAAGTCTTGTGGATGAAGTCTCAATGAAAAGATTTTGGATACACCTACAAGATAGTCCCTATCTATTATGATTCCAAGAGCGCCATAGCTATAACTGCTAATCCGGTTCAGCACTCCAAGACGAAGCATATAGATGTGTGTTACCACTTCATCAAGGATCATATGGAGAAAGGTGATATTGAAATGAATTTTGTACACACAGACCACCAGTTAGCTGATTTGTTTATTAAGCCTTTAGACGAAAAATGCTTTAAGTTTCTAATCAGCAAACTAGGTATGCTCAATATGTCTTCTTAAATTCTGTTAATATCTCTTGCATGATTCTAGGGGGAGTAGATCTTAGTGTTTACATTTGTCTAGGAAGAGTTAGAACATTTGCTTATATTCTGATATACTGACGAAGGCCGAATCATTTTATATGATTACCAAAATCTTTCTTTTTTTTAGGTTATCAATTTGTGATGATGGCTTCTGGATAATTCTGTTCAGAACCCGAAATAAGTGTATTTCTTCTTAAGGATGCTGAAAAGATACATCTTTTTAGGAAGTTTTTATTGCTTGTTTGAGGGGGAGTTTGTTAAAACTTTCACTGTCATATTTTTAAGAGAGAGAAGAGAAAAGACAAATAAATTTCATTGTCATATTTATATTGTTTTTGTCTAATATTTGGCTTTTTACGGATACAGAGGGTGAGTATCTGAGGTTTTTGTCAAAGGGAGCTGAAATGATAAATATTCATTTTAGGGGAGTTAAGATTTCTACATTGAAGGTATATCATTCTGAATCTTAATCTCTATCATATTTGAAAGAAGAACGACTTTCGGATGTGAAAAATGTTTTCTTAAACATTCAAACCACTTCGTGTTCTCCAAAGTTTTATGAATTTCGAAGTGTGATTTTAAATGTTTTTCATATAAGTGCTTTCATGATTAACTAGCCGTGTGTTTCTCAAAGATAAATATTTGTTTATTATCTTGTCTTTATACTGTCAAGTTTTCTTACACATATCGGTTCAGTACTTTTATTGTCTTTCTTATTACCATGTCTCAAAAGATAAATCTTTCGATGGTAATACTCTTGTTTATATTTTAAATTGTTTGAAATCAGACGTCATTTCTTAATAATTGTGCTATCATTATCAAATTGTTTATATCTTGTTCATATAAACAAATATTCGTTCTTTGATATCTCAACATATTTTTCTTCATGATATTTGATCTGATTGAATCATTTTCAGATTCTCAAAACACTTAACTTCACTTCATTTCATTGTTTTGAGAGATCTTAAATGTTCAAAATGCTCAAATTTCATTCTTATTTTTAATGAGCATACTTTTTCTGATAATGATATCTTGTGCTTAACTATCAAGATAAACTGTTGAGCAACATCACTTTTAGGACAAAATACATGAGATTTAGTGTGTACGCTTAAAAGACTTCTATGGATTCACGTTAACCAGTGTTTCCTACCCTGGAAGTAATCCTGAGTGATTAAGGGGAGATGGGTCAAAAGATTAGAGTGTGTGAGCATGCTGAGGTAAAATGGAAAAGAGAGGTTGGTTAGAAGCGAGCTCAAATGTTTAAAAGAAAGAGGGTGGGAGATTAGAATAAAAGAATATCAAAGTCTGCACCAAACTTTTTCTGAGTCGGGCAGCCACATTATCTGTTGTTTCACAATTTTTCTTGAACTTCATTGAAAAAGGCAACTAGCCCATGCCAAATCTTGCATTAAAACCCCATCAACTACTCATTCTTTTCTCAACAAAAGAATGTTTCATATTTTAAAGGGGAAGCAACACATCATCTATCAATTCTTTGTTTGGAAGATGTTGATATCGAAAAAGAAGGAAAGTTGCCCCACCTTCGAACCTCATTCATGCACATTGAGTCTATGTAATACTGTTGTTGTCTCAATGGTTTACATATTTTGAGCATGTATAAAGCTTTAAATGCTTTAATCATTGCTACACTTGCACGAGCACACAAGGAATATGTTTTCTTGTCTTAACATTCATAGAAAATTACATTGTGGTTTTTCAATGATTGAATGGAAGCCCTGAGAGAGTGAACATCAAAAAACTCCTTTCCAATGTACATTCGTTATACACAATGGCTCCATGCTACTGACTGGCTGATTAACTGATCATCTGTTGATTCAGGGTTACCAATCTTAATTTGTCTGAATTTGAAAAGATTTGGATAAATACATTTATGAATTAACGGCAGAATGTTCAAATCAAATCATATTGGAGTTCATATTCTCTTTGGGGGAGATTGTTTATTTTCTTGAAAAGGGGAGATTGTCTCTATATCATGAAGATTGTGCTTCTTTTGCTAAAGAAGGGGAGATATTTTAAAGATAGTGCTGACGATGAAATGTTTTGATGATTCTGATTTCTCATAAATCATCAAAAAGGGGGAGATATTTCAAGATTTCAAAGTCAGGTTGATGTTTATCAAAAAGGAAGAGAAAGCTGTAAAGCGGAGAAAGTCAAAGCAAAGTCTGATGATTATCATGTTGACGAGATTATCTGGAGATTTTTTATATATTTGTGAACAAAGAGGGATATTGAAGAAAGTGTCAAAGTTTTGATGATTTAAAGTCTGTGACGATTGTCAAAGTATTCGTGATGAAAAGTATTCGTGATGAAAAGACTTTCAAAAGAGAGAGATTATTAAAGATTTGAAGCTGTTAAAGATTTCATTTTGAAGATTTTGCAACAAAAAGATGACCTGAAGATTATTGTTAATTTTTTTTTAATCTTGAATCCAAAGGGGGAGATTGTTAAGTCAAGATTGTATTCAAGATTAAATGAGGGGTCAAAGTGTAATTGTTGTAAAGTGTAAGTAGTTGTTTTGTTAATTGAATTGTATGGTAATTGTGTTGACCAAGTATAAATAGAAGAGTCAATGTATTTTGTCAATGTACACAACAATATGGATTGAGAGAGTACGCACATGTGAATAGAGAGATACAGATTCTAGAGAGAGATATTGCAAGAAATAGGTATATGGATCTATGGAGTTGATGTACTGATTGATCTATCAATAAAAGATTGATTCCTACATTTTTTGTACAAATGTGTGAGCTAACTGGACTTTCATTTTTCCCAGTCCAAAATGAGTTTATGATTTGGAGATGCTCTCATTCTAAGACATAATCTTCGCATAAAAATAAGGTTTCATTAAAAATAATAAACAAGTTACCTCCTATATTTTTTTAAATACGGGGCTCTCATCTTTTGGAAGCATTTAAGGGCTTCTGGTTCATTTTAAGGAATCAAAATGAAAATGGAATAGGAATGCATGAGAATGGGAATAGGAATAGGAATAGGCATTGCAATGGTGCTGTTTGGTTAATACTCATAAATGGAATAGGAATCCATAGAGCTAGCAGTCAGAATCTTGCAATCTATGTTCAGATGTGTGTACATCGGTGGAGCCATGTGAGCACAAAAGGTGCATTGGCACCCTCTCAACTTTTCAAAAATAATAATAATGTACCAATAGCAAGCCCGATTATTTAATATTTTAATTTTTATTGGTTTGGCTCCTTCTCCAATCATTTAGGCCCGACTAATAAAAATGAAAAATCATAAAATTGGTCTGTCGTCTCTCGCCCTCTCCAAATTGTAAAATCGATCACTCTTTCACATAAAAAAAACAAACGACTTCTCTACCGAAAAAAGGAGCACCCAACTCTTTCTGTTAAATCTATAAGGGTCAAATATCATCAATATAAATATATGAAAATGTAAAATTCTCAAATTCAATGAAGCACAATTCAAGATTTGACAATATTAGTTCTAGAGAGAGAGTAGAGAGAGAATCATAAGTATATTGATATCACAGATACACGTACAATACTTGGTTACTAACAACACTTACAATACACATCTATTTATACCCTGACACACTTCTCTTAAGACACTAGAACACTCATAACAAAGGTTCTCTCAAACCACTGAGATTGACTATTTTGACTTTACAAGATCTTGACTTTTCTACATTAAATCTTGGATACAATTTATACACTAACATTCTCCCCCTTTATATTCAAGATTTAATAAAAATTTGACAATCGTCTTCAACGCTTGATTCTTCAAACTTTTACTCTGACAGCTCTGAACTTTGAAGCTCTGACAATCTTTAACCAACCAGCTTTTGAAGAATCTTGAAAAGTCTTTAGCAAAAATCTTTAAACGTTCATTAAGTCTTGAACAAACATTTGAAATTCTTGAAACTACTTTGAACTCTTCATCTTTGAACTTTTGGCTGATGAATCTTTCAAAACTTTGAGGAATCTTTGATCTCGTATCTTCACCTCTCTGATCTCTGAATTGTCTTCAGAAAACAAACTTTCTCGAATCATCTTTGTTTCTTCAGAATCTTTTGAATCAAAATTTCATTCAAAATTTCATATTTCTTGAAGTGTCACTTAATCTTCATTTGACTTGAACTTTCTGAAATTCTCCACAAGTCTTTTCACTTTGACAACTCTTTATGACATTGAAATTGAACTCTGTAAAATATCTCCCCTTTTTTGATGAATTGTGAGAATCAAAATCATCAAAACTCATTTCAAAGTCAGCTTGGTCTTTGAAACTTCTCCCTCAATTAGATAATGTAGAACAGTCTTCATGATCTCTTTTGGTAAAGTTTGAACATTCTCCCCCAATTGATCTGTTAATAAGCCGTAAATTCATGAAATGTATTTATCCGAATATTTTCAAATTCAGACAAATTATGAATTGTAACCCTGAATCAACAAATGAAACAGTTAGGAATGCCTGTCAGTAGCACAAAGCCACTGTGTACAACGAATTTACAATGGAAGGAGCTTGAGATGACGTTCACTCCCCAGAACTTCCATTCAATCATTGAAAAACACAAGGTATTTTCTATGAATGTTCTGACAGAAAAACAGATTTTCTGTGTGCTCGTGCTTGTGTTATGAAATAATTAGCACAAAGATTGTTGTTTAGGCTCAAAATTATGTAAACCAATGAGACAACAGAGGTTATACATAGACTCAATGTGCAAGAAAAAGAGTCGAAGGTGGGGCAACTTTCATTCTTTTTCAATATCAGTATCTTCCAAGTGAAGAACCAATAGATTATGTGTTGCTTCCCCAGAAAATGTGAAACATTCTCTTTTTGAGAAAAGAATGAGTAGCTAGTGAGGTTGTATGCAAGAGATGGCATGGGCTATGTGCCTTTTTCAATGATGGTCACCAAAGAATCTGAACCAATCAGATTATGTAGCTGCCCGACTCAGAAAGATTTGGTGCAGAGTTTGATATTCTTTTACTCTGTTCTCACACCCTCTTTCTTTTAATCTTTTATGCTCACTTCTAACCAATCTCTCTTTTCCATTTTACCTCTTCACACACCAACACTAAAATCTTTTGACCCTTCTCCCCTTAACCACTCAGGGAATACTTCCTGGGTAGGAAACACTGGTTATCGTGAATCTATGGAAGTTCTTTTAAGCTCACACATCGAATCCCATGTATTTGTCCTAAAAACATGCGTTGCTCAATGATTTTCTTGACATTAAAGCTCAAGAAATCATTTGTCAGTATATGTGTTCTCATTAAAAATCAGAATGAAATTTGAGCATGTTAAGCATTTAAGATTTCTCAAAACTTTGTATGAATGAATAATCATGAAAGAATAGAAATATTTTGAGAATCTGACAATGATTAAGATCAGATCAAAATTCATGAAGAATAAGATTTTGGGAAATCAAAAACGTAAGATGTTTATATGAACAATATATAAACATATTAACAATGAAAGCACATGTAATAATGAAATGATGTCTGATTCAAACAACAATGAATAACAAATGGGAGTATTACCATAGAATGATTAAACTTTTGATACATGGTAATAACAAAGTCAATATGAAGTACTGAACCAGTGTGTGTGAATACTTGACAGTATATAGACAAGATAATACACAAGTATTGATCTTTGGAAACACGCGGTCAGTTAAAAACATTAAAGTTCCATAATGAAAAACATTTAAAGTCACACTTCTAAATTCAATAAATCTTTTGAGAATAAGAAGTGGTTTGAACAATTCAAAAATCATTTTTCATGTTTGAAAGTTGTTTTTCTTTCAAACAGTCAGAGATCTAGATCAGAAGATACTTACATTTAATCTCCCCCTCAAATCATGATAGAATGATTTATATTATGATAAGCTCCCCCTGGATATTTGCATAATATCCTTGTCCTTAAATATTAAAGAATGAGTCCTAAGCTATTTTACTTAGAAGTCATAGTCCTTTAACAATGAAGTGCGGGTTTTGAACTGTGTTATTCAAGAGCCAATATTATTGACATTGAAGTCCGGGTTTTGAACTGTTTTGTTCAAAAGCCTTTGTTCTTTACTCCCCCTTAAACTTTGAGTGCCTGCAACACAGATTTAACTTTTGGTACCCACTGGTATTTGGGTCCTGATGAGTTAGTTGTAGTTCTTGTGGGGGTAACATAATATGAACCATACCAATAATCAACAAAATTATTACTTACAAAGTCATTAGCTCCACAGTAAGAACAACAAATTTTCTTTTTAGCAACCTTGATCAAATGATTAGTAGAATGAAACATATCAGAATTACCAAAAGATTTACCTTTATGCACCCTGTTCTTTTTGGCATTGGATGTGGATGCAAATGCTTTGTTAATCTTCTTTTCTTCTTCAGGAGAATTCTTCACTCTCCAGACCATATGTCCTTTCTTTGAATGCTTTCCAAGATATTTAACATAAAAGCTCGTTGGACTATCAACAAACTTGTCATAAAACAGATTAGATGGAGAAATCTGATTTGATTTGGCAATGTTTAATTTGACACTGTTCTTTTTGTAAACATTTTCATGAATAGAAGTTGAAGTTGTTTTGAAAGAACAGACTGATTCTGTTGAATTATCAACAAGTGATTGACCAATCACATCAGCAGAAATCTTTTATGACAAATCACTATTTGCAGCTTCCAAGTCCTTCATCTTTTTAGACAAAATATTTCTTTCAACAGAAAGTATGTCAAACTTGTTTTTCAAATCAGTTCTAGCCATCTGTTCTTTTAGAATGTCTGAGGATAGAACAGATATCTTGGATGCGAGCTTAGATATTTCAGATTCAAAGATTTGACGTTCCTGCTCAAAATCTTTTTCAAAGTTCTTGTTTTGTTCAGAAATATCTTTGAAAATCCCAACATTTCTCTTCTCAGTATTTTTCTTTTCAAGCTCAAAAGACTTTTTCTTTTCTTTAAAAATTTGTCTTTCTTTTTCAAGCAAGTCTTGTAGAATAGAGATCTGTTTGGGAAATTCAAGTATTTTGTTTTCAAGAACTTGTCTCTCTTTTGCAAACGTGTCTCTTTCAGTGATAACTATCTTCTCAAATTCCGACACTTACTTAGAGAGTTTTGAACATCTTAGCTCAATATCCTTTTTCTCTTGTAAAATTTTCTTTGAAAATTCAGACAACTGTTGAGTAGAAGATGTCTCCAGTTTTGATTTAACTTTATCTGCTTGGAGGCTTTTCAGTAGTTCAACATTTTTGGCTTCCAAAACAGATATCATTTCTTCAAAAGCCGTAAACTTTTGTTGAAGCTCAACTGATTTAGCTTGCTGTTCTAATGTTCTTTGTTCAGTTGTCTTCAGTTGGCTTTGAAGATTCACAATCTTTCTTTCTTTTAGTTTTATCTCTTTCTCACATGTCACAATAGTATTCTCTTTTAATACAATATATTTCTCTTTCTCTTTTTCACTGATGATACCTGCAAAATCAGATTTAGCATAATTAGCACATTTTGCACAATCAGAAGTTTTATCAGAATTTGACAATTTAGATTTCAACTCCTGAATTTGTTTAAGAAGAACTGAATTCTGATTCTTTAGTTTGTCCCTTTCAGCTTCAATTGTAGGTAGCTCAGGCATGTACATAATCGCACAGTCTCTCCCTGATAAAATTGTAGACATCTTGATCAATAAGTTGGCTTGATATGAATGATCGTTCCCAAACAATTCAGAAATATTGACTAAAAGTCAAACTTAGATCAACTCAAAAAAAATCTCAGAAAAATTTACAAGTCCAGAACTCACAAACACTAGAACTTGCAAAGTACAAAAACTCGCAAAGCACTATTCAAGAAGACTTCTCGCTAGAAGCTTTGTGCACGAAACAGAAACTCGCAGAACAAAGAATGCGTGAAATGAGAAACTCGCAACTGGCGTTGTACGCGAAGTAGCTTCTCGCAAGTGATTGTATGCGCGTATCTAACTTAGAAAAATTTTGAACTTTTGAACTTCTCGCAAAGGAATGTAAACTCGCACGTCAAAGGATCTTTGCGCGTTCCATACTTAGAAAATATTGACAATTATAGAACTCGCTAAGTAGAAAACTCGCAGAATGAAAGAACTCGCATGTCACTGTTCATACACTTCTCGCTAAATGTGTTATGCACGAACTAGAAACTCGCAGAATGCTTATGCCCGTTTTATCACTTCTCGCAATGAGCTTATGCGCGAACCAAACTCAAAATTTCCATTATCACCGTGCGTGTTCTTCAATTGGTGCGTGTTCTTGATTTGCGTGAAGAACCGATCTAGCGCGTTCTTGACTCTGATGTAAAAAAAATCGATCCAAACTCCTTAATACCTGAAATTAGAACTTGAAAATTGACAGGAATGATCGATGTATCATATAGAACACATTTCTAATACTAATTTCATATTACAAACAACAAAGCTCAATACTTCGATTCAAACAGTGTTCGAACATTTCAAAAAACGAAGACTCACAAAAATTCGAAATTGAATGCGATTCAGTTCAAATTTTATGATACGATCAATACAAGAAACACTCTAAAACATAAATCGAACACAAAGAATCCACTTTCTTGCATCAGAAGTGATTTAACAATGAAAATTTGATTGAACAGTAAAATTCAGAAAATGTCTGCGTGTTCTTGATTTTTCAAGATTTCAATCTAAAATTTGATGATCCAATCTTTCTGAATATGATTTGGTCTTGCTCTGATACCAATTGAAAATGTAAAATTCCCATATTCAATCAAGCATAATTCAAGATTTGACAATATTAGTGTTAGCTCCAATCACACTGTATAGAAGTATTGAAAAATAGGCTAAGTATAGGAACCACAAAAGTCTGTCCCAGAGCTTCCAAGTGCACCACAGAGGATACAATCACAGAAGACATCTTTCGACCTTCTGCCAGAGGACACAAAACCTGATTATGCTCTTCAGATCACAGAGCCTCTGTGATGGCTAACCTCTAGAGACAGTTCGAAGATTTATGCAAACTCAGTTCAAGACAAGGTCACATGCAGATCACGTGATGCTTGTTGTACGAAGATTTCCAGATCACCTTGGAGCGGCGCACGATGGTTTTACTTTCCAGGTGGCATTCCGTTTATGGAATGTCAGCCTTTGTCTTATACTACGGGGTGCATCCTCCTTGTATATTATGGGAGCACCACCTTAGAGTTTTTGCATGCGAGCACACACATAATAGTTTTGAATAGAGATTGTATTTTGCGAGAGAACATTTGCACATACCAGTGTGTTCTTGGTGTTTTTCAGTAATCAACGAAACAGTACTTTGAGTAATTCCTTGCAATACTTTACTATTCTGTTTATTGATTACTTGTGTGTTTACTACCTTGCATGTTCTACCTTTTCTACACATCATAAACGCTTCTGCACTCACATCATTTAAATCAGTGTGTAGTAAAAGTTCTATCAAGTTAAGAACGTCTAAATTGGGATCAACAATTGGTATCAGAGCAGACTTTGATTCTTAATATCAAAGGATCCTGTTCTATACTTGATTCACACGCTCCAGGTAGTAGTTTGAAGTCTGTTTCTTCATCTTAATCCCGACTCATAAACATACTCTGTTTTCTGGAGCTACTTCAACTAGTTTGACGTAGATTCAAAGGCAAGTGTGTTTAACTCTTTGAAGACAGATTCAAAGCTCAGTTAGTTAGTTGTCACCTTTCTCATACCAGAAATTCATCCCTGCTAGACACACTCCCTATCTTTCTCAAAAGAACTCCTCGTACTTTGTTTTACTCTTCATTTAAAAATGGCGAACCCTGTTAACTATTTCAGTGCTGGATCTCAATCAAAACCTCCCACTCTACTGAGGGATGAATATCCTTAGTGGAAGATCAGGATGGTGCACTTTATCGAAGGTGTGGATCCTGGTCTGGTTGAGTTTCTTCACAATCCTCCTTTCATCCCAATGACATCCGTTCCTCGTGTTCCTGCCACTGCAAACACCCCTGAAGTTCCTGAGTATCAACATCCCAAACCAATCATCGAATGGACTGAAGAAGAAAAGGCATTACATGAACTTGCAAAGAAAGCCAAAAGACTAATCATTATGGCTATCCCAAACAATATCTTCCAGTCCCTTTATTCCTTTGAAACATCAAAGGACTTATGGTTAGAGTTGGAGAAACAGCTTGAGGGTGGCGCTAAAACCCTCAAGAACAACAGGGCTCTATGCATAAATGAATATTTTGCATTCAAGGCTCTGCCAAGTGAATCCATTCAAAGCACATACAATAGGTACAATACCTTTTTAAACAAGTGCAAAAGGTATGGCATCCACAGAACTTCTGAAGAAAACAATGTCAGATTCCTTCAGAGCCTGAATGATGAATGGCTTCATCTAACCATGTCCATGCAAGCTACACTGGATCTCGATGTTTGGTCTATCTCAGACCTCTTCGGGACTTTGATAAGTCAAGAAAACAGGATATCAAAGCTGATGACCCCTGTCGGTGGTCCTCTAGCATTGGTAGGAAGCACCACAGAGGGTCAGGATAGAGGAAAAGAAAAGGCGATAGAGGATGCTCAAAGGAAAAAGAAGAAGAAAAAGGTCCTAGTGGCAGAAAGCGAAAGTGAGGAAGGATCGGAGGAAGAGATTGATATGGCTGCTTTGGCCAAGACTCTTGCACTAATGACTTGACAATTCAATCATGGTCTCAAGAAAAAGCCAGAGTACAGAGGATAGAGATGAAAGAAGCAGAGGATTTGGTGAGGTGAGAAAGTATGGAAGAGAAGAATTCGAGGAGCAGAGAAAAGAACAGAAGAGGAGCGGACAGAGGCCAGATGGCAGAAGTGTTGACAGAGTCCCGAAGCAAACTGAAGGATGCTTCAAATGTGGAAAACAAGGCCACTTTGCCGCAGAGTGTAGGTCCTCTGCCACTAAAGGGAAACCCACAATAGATGATGCTTTCTACAAAAAGAAGGCAGAGTATTATACACAGAGGTCCGTAATAGCAGAGCAACAAGACCTTGAGACTGATGAGTCCTCTGATGAAGGGGACAACATTGCACTCTTCTGTGGAATGGCAGAAGTCCACTCTTCTGACAACAAGAATGAGGTATCTACTTCTAACTCCTATGATTCTGACTCTGAAAACAAACTTCTTATAATAAAAAATGAGTTTCTTGCTTACAAAAACATGTGCTCAGAACTATAAAAGAAATTGGCCTTCTTTGAGAGAGAAACAAGGCTTCTCTCTCAAGAAAAGGACAAGCTCTATTTTGAAAGAAAATCTCTCATTTCTGAGCATATTGTTGAAAAGAAAAGGGTTGAAAGAGAGAATTTCTAAACTCGATAAAGCCCTGAAAGACAAGGTGAAAGAGCTAAAGAACATTGAGAGTGATCGATAAAATGCCATTTCCTTGAAAAAAATTTCCAAAAAGAAAGAGAAGTCCTTCATCAAGATCTGTTCGACAAAGATCTCTTAATTAAGAGGTATCAGGATGCTCAAAAAGTCCATGAAAAAGTCAACACCCAGATCGGCAGAAGAAGAATAGGGTTCGAGGATATTGACCCTTACACAAGAAATAAAAGAAACAAATCTTTAGAAAACATCTTCTGCCCTGGACAATTTTTAAAACCAAGTCTTCCAAACCTTTTATCCACGTTCAAGAGGCGCAGAACCTCTGAAGGACCACATCTGAGGAAACCTCTGCAGATGGCGAATGTATGGTATGAAAACAATGATTTACCATCTGTACTCTCATCAAAGAGAAAATCTATTCCAAAGAAATATCTGTCTCAAAAACAGATAGGGGTCTTCAGATTTGGTCACTCAGAAACACAAACTCAAATGGACTTTATGTGCATGATGATCCTTGAAAAGGAACTGTCCTCTGATGCACCAGAGTTTGTTCCAGCCTCTGTGGAAGAAAAATTATTTAAAAGGTTTTTGGAAAATAACTTGAGAAGAACCTATGAAAATCACTTTCTCAACCATCCTGATCTAATCTCTGAAATAAGAGAAATCTTTGAGCAAGATCTTCTAAGGTGTCTTAGTGTTCCTATGGTCATTCCATGTATTTCAAAAGATTTAAATACTTCGAAGGACACTACATATGGACAAAGGAACGCATCTCCAGAAAGTCACGACCTTATTCACAGGGACTTTCTTGATACAGATTCTGAAACAGAATCTGAGTCCTCTGACGAAATAGAGACAAGCTCTGTGGAACTTGAAATGGTCATATGTGGTCCAGAGGATAATAAATTACCCTCTGGAATCCTTAACAGGACAATTGCTCCCAAGAGGAGAACCACAGGAATACCAATCTGCCCTGACTTCTTGGACATGTGTTTTCAAGCAAAACTTCTCTTGAGCTTGAAGAATTGAAAAATGAAAGGAGCAAGATCACTCAAACTCCCAAAGTTCCAAAACCTGTCTTTGCATCAAAACCTTTTCAAGAAAAGCTCACCTGGCAACAGAAGACAAAATGGCCCAAAATTGACAAAAATAACGCTTTTGTGGCAGTGAATGCTCAAAGGGAAGGTCGTCGAGGGAGAGTACACAAAGAGAGCCATCCAAGTGGAGTTTTTGACAAAAGACAACCTAGATTAGACAAAGCTTTCTATAAAAAGAAACCCGAATCTAAAATGAGTTGTTGTAAAAGTTGTTCTGTACACTCCTTTGACAATTTCAACGAAATATTTAAGAAGTCTGTTTCCAAGGTTCCTCATTGCAAATGTTTTGATCTTGTGAATGCATTAAATCAACACTTCTCTAGGCCTTCCTGTCTTATATCTCACCCAAAGCCAATGAATGCTAAATTCATGGGTGAGAAAGGACAAAATGGTACCTCCATTAAAGAAGATAAAACCAAAATCAAAGATGTTAAGGCATCTTTAAAGACTCCTAACAAGACTGGACCCATTTGGAAATGGGTACCTAAATCTTCTTGATCTGTCCACAGAACAAACAGCATATGCCCATTTGGTACCTAGACTCCGGGTGTTCAAGGCACATGACTGGCGACAGAGAGTTGCTCTCCGCCTACAGAGAAAAATTTGGAGGTGGTTCTGTAACCTTCGTAGACAACAAGAAGGGACAAATCGAAGGCTATGGAGTCATAGCCAACGAAGACATCGATGTCAATAGAGTTGCATATGTGGATGTCCTTAAGCACAACCTGCTAAGTGTTAGCCAACTCTGTGATAATGGACTTGATGTAATGTTAAAAAAGAAATACTGCTCATTGTTCAGAGAAGACATAACCACAGAGCTTCTGCGGGCCAAGAGACGAGGTGATCTATACCTTATGGACTTCAAGTCCATCAACAGAGATGAAAAGCTCTGTCTAGTCTCAAGCAAGAACGAAGAAGCTTGGCTTTGACACAACAGGTTATGTCACTTAAACTTTCATTCTTTAGACAAAATTGTGAAACTAGATCTGGTAAAGGGGCTACCAAGTATCAAATTCGATAGAGATCATCTATGCTCTGCATGTGAAATGGGAAAACTCAAAAGAACTGCCCATAAGACCAAAACAGATATGTCTTGCACTAGACCTCTACAGATGCTTCATGTAGACCTCTGCGGTCCTATATCTGTGCAGAGTCTAGGTGGCAAGAAGTACATCCTTGTACTCATAGATGAATTCTCTAGATATACTTGGGTAGAATTTGTTCGAAAGAAATCAGATGTTCCTGAGGTACTAATCAATCTTCTTAAGAGGATACAAGTTCTTCATGATTGCAGGGTACAGAGAGTTCGAAGCGACAATGGGACAGAGTTCAAGAACTCAACAATAGAAGCCTATCTCACAACAGAGGGCATCTCACAGAACTTCTCTGCTGCAAGGACTCCACAACAAAACGGTGTTGTTGAACGCAAAAACCGAACACTTGTGGAAGCTGCAAGAACCATGCTCACTGCCTCAAGACTTCAAATCTCCTTTTGGACAGAAGCTATCTCCACAGCATGTTTATCCAAAATCGCTCATTGGTGGTAAAAAGACATGAAAAGACCCCTTACCACCTACTTAATCAAAGAAAACCAAATATCAAGTACTTCCATGTCTTCGGCTACAGATGCTTTGTGTTGAACGATAGAGAGCAAATAGGGAAATTCAGTTCCAAAGCTGATGAGGCCAATTTTGTTGGCTACTCATCAAACTCCAAGGCTTATCGAGTCTATGTGCTCAAATCAAAATATATACTTGAAAGTATTAATGTTTCATTTGATGACTCTTTTCAGGTGACTTCTGAGCAAATCAGCTCAGGACTCAAGCTCCAAGATAAAGAAACTGGTGGATCATCAAGAACAAATGAACTTCATCATCTATTTGAAGAGATGTTCAACGATGATGGGCCCTCAAAGGATGACCGCAGAGCCTCTGGTGTTGAAGCCTCTGCAGAACAATCAGGTACCTCTCTGTCAGGCCCTAGCAATAATTCACCCTCTTCCAACACTTTTGCAGGTGCAAATATCGAGGGGGAGTACTCAGAGGCTAATACTGACCAAGGATCCAAGTTTTACCAAGAACATGGTCAACTCCACGATATCTCTGAAGGGTCAACACCAGAACAGTCAGAGAACTCTGAACAAGGAACCACAGCGCTCATGAACTCAACTCAGAACGACCAAAGTACAGTGAAAAGTACAAATGATCTCCCTTCCACAGAGGGTGATCAGGTTCAAGAAACTGAACATGCTCCAGAAGTGTTCCCCGAAAGTTCAAATGATCACCTACCACGAATGACTAAGTGGACCAGAAGTCACCCACAGAGCCAAATCATAGGTGACCCATCTGACAGAGTCCAAACTCGATCAAGTACCACAAACTTTTGTTACTATACAAATTTTGTGAGTATCATCGAACCCAAAAAGATCTCTGAAGCTCTTGAAGACCCAAACTGGGTAGAGGCTATGCAAGAAGAGCTTCTTCAGTTTGAAAGAAACGAAGTGTGGACCCTAGTGCCTCTGCCGAAAGGTAAAACCGCAATAGGGACCAAATGGGTCTTTAGGAACAAAAAGGACGAGGATGGTGTGGTGATCAGAAACAAAGTAAGGCTGGTGGCCAAGGGATACTGCCAAGAAGAAGGGATTGACTACGAAGAAACTTTTGCCCCTGTGGCTAGGCTCGAAGCAATAAGAATATTTCTTGCCTTCGCAGCCCACAGAGGTTTTAAAGTGTTTCAAATGGATGTTAAGTCGGCCTTTCTGAATGGACAAATTCAAGAAGAAGTGTACGTTCAGCAGCCACCAGGTTTTGAAAGTTCAAAGTACCCAAATCACGTATATTTCTTGGACAAGGCTCTGTACGGACTCAAGCAAGCCCCTAGAGCCTGGTACGACAGACTTTCAAACTTTCTTCTTGCAAATGGTTTCGAAAGAGGTACAACTGATACAACTTAATTTTATAAGAAGAGAAAAGGTGAGATTCTACTTGTATAGATTTATGTTGATGACATTATTTTTAGGTCCACAAATGAATCTTATTGAAAACAGTTTGAGACTTTGATGAAGAGTGAGTTTGAGATGAGCATGATGGGAGAACTTACCTTCTTCCTAGGATTGCAAGTCAAACAAACCAAAGAGGGCATTTTTATAAACCAATATAAATATGTCTCTGACATACTTGAAAAATACAAGCTCTCTGACTCTTCATCAATGAAAACCCCTATGGCCACTGGATCTAAGCTTCATGCAGACCCAGAGGGCAAGTCTATGGAGTGTAAACTCTACAGAGGTATGATAGGGTCTTTATTGTACTTAACCGCGAGTCGACCCGATATAATGTTTTCCACATGCCTCTGTGCAAGATTTCAAGCTAACCCCAAAGAATATCATCTTGATGCTGTAAAGAGAATCTTCAGATACCTTAAAGGGACCAAGAATCTTGGCCTCTGGTATCCGGAGAACTCTAGCTTTGATCTTGTGGCTTATACAGATTCAGATTATGGAGGATGCAAGTTAGACAGAAAAAGTACCTCTGGGAGTTGTCAAAGTAAGTTGGACTTCGAAGAAGCAGAATTGTGTCTCGACCTCCACGGTAGAAGCGGAATACGTTGCTGCTGCTAGTTGTTGTTCGCAAGTTCTGTGGATGAGAACCCAACTCAGAGACTATGTATTTGACATTGAGAAAATCCCCATCCTCTGTGACTCCAAAAGCGCCATTGCGATCTCTGCCAATCCTGTTCAGCACTCTAAAATGAAGCATATCGATATTAGGTACCACTTTCTGAAACATCATGTGGAGCATGGGACAGTAGAAATGTACTTCCTCCCCACAGATTACCAGCTTGCCGACCTTTTCCCTAAGGCATTAGATGAGAAAAGGTTCACTTTTCTTGTTGGCAAGATTAGCATGCTGAACATGAGTTGATCCACAGAGCCTCTGTAAGTACATACTGTATATTCATACTTACTCCCTTTTGTCCATTCCTTTTGTTAAAGTAGTCCTCTTGCTCAGTGTCTTGCTCAATCGTCCATTTTTAAACCCAAGCACAGATCAAGGGGGAGCTGAGATAAAAGACCTTGGCACTTCAAGGGGGAGCTCGACATCTTTTGTCAAACAAGTCGCTCTGCCCCTCAAAAATGCTTTCACAACTATCGAGTGATCACCAACTCAGATCATTTCCTAAATTAGAAGTTTTGGATCTCAGAGCCTCTGAGGTCCTCCTCAGAGACTCTGTGACCCTTCACAGAGCCTCTGTACCTCACAAAGGGGTCTCTCGTCCATTACTCAATTGGATCTGTGTCGATCAACTCGTACGCTCTTACGAAAGTCTTGGTCATCTCAAGTATTCTGAAACCTCAAAATGACCTCAGAAGTTCTTGTCCCACAGAGCTTCTGCCATTTTTTTTACTTCAATACTTTTATCATTTGGTCATTATGTGCGGGTTATTTTTCAAAATCACTGTCATGTGGAAATAGTAACTGCCACGTGCGTGAGAATAGAGGGAGGCGCACGTACTCGATCGTGCACCGCCTATCCTGACGTGGCACATTCCTATTGGTTCGTATCTGTACCGTCGTTTTTGAAAACGGCTACTTATCCGTTAGCACTCATTACGGAATTCAAATTTTTATCTTTTACAGAAAATTCTTTTCACCTCTCTCTATACATAAACCCTGCTAAACCTATTCTTTTCTTCTTTACCTGAAATCTTTGCTCTCAAGAAATCCTTTGCAAGAATTCTTTGTAACTTCAGCAATGGCGTCCCACTCAAGCTCTTCCAAGAACTCCAATGGCTCCAAGAACTCAAACAAATCCCATCACTCCGCAGCTCAAAAAGTTGATTCAACCTCCATTGGACAAGAACAGGTGCTTACGAGCAGAATGCTCTCTTTTACGAGGCATGACTATCACATGACTCAGATGAAAAACACGCCAAAGAATCACTTTGTCACTCTTACTCCTTCTGGATTCCCTGCTGAAGCAGCACCCCTGATAAACGTCCTCAAGAATAATTTTCTGGTCAAAGCCCTAACTCTGAAACGAAATGACATCCCTGAATCTTACATTCAGTAGTTCTGGCTAAGCGCTCGTCATGCCAAGATGGAGAAATATGGTCATTGTATCATTGGTTATGCAACCCATCCATCGACAACAAAAATTCTGGACTTAGGCATCAACCGAAGAAAACTATCTGAAGTTTTTGAACTCCCCACTAAGGCAGATCTCGATCTGCGCAACTTTTCAGAGGAGCCCACAGAGGAAGAAATACTGGAGTTTCTGAAGTTTATTGGATACGCAGTTCCAATCTCCAAACGCACAAACTTCAGAAGAGAGAACCTGCCTCCTCTATGGAACGTGCTCTTCTCAATCCTGAACAGATGCTAACGTCGAAGGTAGGGAGCCCAGACCAGTCTAGCCACACCATTATGGCCATCATGTATGGGATCTACTATGATCTCTCACTAGACTATGCGGGACTCATATTCAGGGAAATCAAAAATGCTGTGATCACCAAGCAACAAGATCAAGATAGGGGCACAGAGCCCAGAAACATAGCCTTTGGACGTTTCCTAGGCTTACTTATGGGTGATGACTTGATCGGGGAGGACAAGCTACCTTCAGAGGGGAAGATAATCAAGCTGCATGAGATGAAGTCTCACAAACCGACTACTCTCCAAACCGGTTACCAAACTGCTGTGAACAAGGATGTTGACCTATCTGGGTAGTGAAGAGGGTACTAGGGATTACATTCGAGTGTACAGAACTCCTGAACCGAGTCCTGCAACCCCCCCTTGCGTAGGATTCCAAGTAGGAGAAGTAGCTATTTATTTGAGAGATGAGGGAGAAAGGGAGACAGAGGTTGTGGCTACAGAGGCACAAGTGAGTGAGAGAGAGGGAGCGTTAGTTAGAGGGGAGGGGAGTGAGAAAAAGGAGAAAAAGAAAAGTAAGAAAAAGAGAACCGAAGAAGTAGAGGTTCTAAAATCCTCTAAGAAGAAGAAACCAAAGAAAAAGAGAACCGTAGAAGAAGAAGTTCCAAAGCCAGAGGAGAAAACTGCAGAGGAGACTTCAGAGGTCAAATCCTCTGGGAAAAAGAAAAGGAGAAAACTGCGAACGCTTGTAGAGAAGGAAAGATCTGCAGAAGCCAAGGTAGGGCTCTCAGTGCTAGAACCGAACCGGCAGAGGGGGGCGAAAAACCTCTGTAGAAGACAAAAAAAGCACTACTCTTTAAAGCAACCCCTGAGGATAGACCTCAGAGCCCGATAAAATTGGCCTCTGACATAGCAAGAGAGGTCATTCTTAGGTACTCAGGGGATTTAGGTGAAACCGTGGATTTGGAGATGGAGGATGTGACCGTAAAGTCACAGAGTGAAGAGGAGGAAGGAGAGGACAAAAAATTGATGGAGGAGAGTGGGATAAAAGATGCCTTGAGCACACAACCTAAACCAACTCCTTGTGCAACCCACACCACTACCTCTGCAGTTCTAATGCAGAAAGGTATTGAAGAAGGGCCGCACAGTCCGATCCCAACCCAAACCATCCGGACAGAGGATATCCCTTCATCCTCTGTGCGACCATCCGGGGAAGCCAAATCCACCTCACCTTCTCAAAAGGGTGAAAGTATTGTTTCTCGTGTCCATTTGCCCCAGGATACATCACCCCCACACACAGAGGCATTTGTTGCCTCTGTCACGCACGTGAGTGAACACCCAACTACTTCAGAGATGGCAGTGAGAGATGACACCAGTTCCGGGGTTCTAGAACAACCATAAAACTTAATCACTAGGACCCTTGGGGAAGCCTCTGAACCCTTCCTCAAGAAGCCTACTGACAGAACTTCTATAGATGATCGTCGAACATCGAGGATTGGAAGGAAATTCTCCAGAGCTCAACCTCTTCACAGGCTCTGTAGGTGCCAAACACTCGTTGGCTAAATCTGGAACATGTGTTGTTCCAGAGGTCACCTCGGACACCTTTGTCACAAAGGGCGAGTTTAAAGCCTTTGTTGACATGGTGTTCCAAAAATTTGACGAGTTGAAAAGCTCTATCACACGGGAATCCCAAGCCAACTCCAAAATCCTTGCAAAGGCTCTCCAAGCAAACGAAAAGTCTCTGAAAGCTCTTCATCAGTCTTCAGTGCAACATACTACAGAGATCAAGAAGCTGACAGAGAACTCTGTAACTAGAGCTGACATTCAAGAATGCGGACGATCGATCAACATTCAGACCGATGCAGTTAAGACCCTGACCAAGGGTGGATGACCTGACCTGACCAACGGAGGAAATGGGTACATTTGCAGCTAAAGTTGTTCAATCAAGGGTGGATGACCTGACCAAGCTTCGAGATGAAATCAAGGACATAACTCGCAGTGTTATAGTCCCTTTCCAATCACAGGCGTCCACTTTTGCACACCCACCCTCAACCTCTGCCACTGATATCTCTGCCTTAGCTACAAAGAAGGAATTAGAGACAATGGGGAGAATGGTTCTAAGCAATCTCAACCTCATTGGAGATGACATCTCTCATCAAGAGAAAAAGGTGGCAGAAGATCTAAAGAAGACTGTGGCCACGATCAGGTTGAAGTCTGATCTGGAAGTAAACAGACTATAGTTGGCTACAGAGGATGTTCTGAAGAAGATCTCCAAGCACGTCGACGATCATCTCTGCAAGATACGTAAGAGGAAGGCACCTGCGACTTGCCAAGCCGAGGCGTCGCAGAAGAGGGCTCGACATGAGGACCAGGATCCTGATGCCTCTGGTCCTCATGAGGGGGAGATCATGCTATCAGAAGTGAATATTTCAGTTGAACCCCTGAACCAACAAGTCCCTACAAGCTCAGAGCCCGGACCTCAGAAGCCAGATCAACAACAGGCCTCTGCAGCTTTATCATCTCCCACAGTCCAAATCCCTAAAATCCAAATGAAAGCACCACCCACCGCGAAAGATAAAGGCAAGGCTATTGCCACAGAACCTCTGAAGAAGAAGGCACCTCCTAGCACAAAGAAGTTCCTCCAAAGCTCTATGGATGCCATCAGAAGTGAGGCTCTGAGAGGCATAAAACATGAAGAAGACTGGGCAATTGATCTACAGCCCCTCTCTGAACTCCCCGTCCTTGACCTTATTGTAAAATCATCAAAGGACAGAGTTGCAGAGGTAATACAAGGCTTCGAGAGCTTGAGGAGACCCTTCACCGTTCCTCAGAAGAAGAACCTAGAAGAAGACGTCTACAAGTATCTCTACAGTCGAGGGGTCCACGATCAGCCATCTATAAAGCTCTCAGAGGAAATTATTTCAGAGGAGATGAGAAGATTCTACAAGGACAAATCAAAGCCAAGAGGTCAAGTATTCTCCATGGCCAAAATCACAGAGGTTCTGTCATTCAAGCTGAGCCATACAAAATGCAAGAACTTCTGGTTTAGTCAGTATGCCGTGAAGTGAGAGGATGGGGAGATATGGACGATCATCGATGCAGATCTAACAACTCTCCATCCCCACGAAGTTCGGGTGGAAGAAGGAGTACCAAGAAGCCCACCTCACAATTAAAAGAACTATGAGGGAAAAGTTGCTCTTCTACAACGTGATGGACTTTCAGGTGGCACTTGACCTAGGGTCAAGAAGGTGAACTTTCCTCCACCAGAGGATAGTCTACCAACCTCAGCCACGGTTCTTCTGAATTCCATAGTCAACTCACCTTCCTTTGGCTTCGTGTACATAAATCCCATGGGCGAAAAGAAGATATTTATGGGAATTGAAAGTCACAAGTACTCGACTCAGTCTATGCTATTCATCCAAGAACTAATCATCAAACATAGAGGCATACCACTTGAACCCACAGAACCTGCAAACGTTCTTCTAGAGAATATAGGTGCAACCATCAACTTTAGAAACCTGTACGTGTTCTATTATAGAGAGCTGAAGAAGGAAGGAGGGTTTGGAAGAAAAATAAATGAATTCCCAGACGCCAAAGTATAGGCTCTGAAGAAATGTAACTTTTACTTTCACTTTTATTGTAATCAAATGTAATTGCCTTCTGGCATTTCTATTAAATGAAAGTAAGTAGACAGAGGTTGAGTTCCTTTCACCTCTTTGTGTTTCTAACTTAGCCAAGCTCTCATTTTTCCATTTCTCTATTTTTCAATACTTAGTGGGAGATTGTTAGGTCCAATCACACTTATAGAAGAATTGAAAAATAGGCTATGTATAGGAACCACAAAAGTCTGTCCCAGAGCTTCCAAGTGCACCACAGAGGATACAATCACAGAAGACATCTGTCGACCTTCTGCTAGAGGACACAAAACCTGATTATGCTCTTCAGATCACAGAGCCTCTATGATGGCTAACCTCTGGAGACAATTCGAAGATTTATGCAAACTTAGTTCAAGACAAGGTCACATGCAAATCACGTGATGCCTGCTGTACGAAGATTTCCAGATCACCTTGTAGCGGCGCACGATGGTTTTACTTTCCAGGTGGCATTCCATTTATGTAATGTCAACCTTTATCTTGTACTACGCGGTGCATCCTCCTTGTATATTATGGGAGCACCACCTTAGAGTTTGTTGGGAACTGAAGATGTGAACAAGTCTTTAATGCTGCTAGTCCAGAATTAGTACTGCCATAGCATATCAAAGATAATGCTGCTAGGTATTACTACTTCTAGTAGAATTAATACTGCTAGTCAAAGTTAGTGCTGCTTGAACAAAGTTAGTACTGCTTAGCTAGTTAGTACTGCTAGAGGTTAGTACTGCTTAGGAGTTAATGCTGCCAAGTTTCAGTTAATACTTCCAAGATGATTAGTGCTGCTTATGAGATGAAGATCCGAATTACAAGAATGACAGCTGGATAGACTGAAGATATTCATGGAAGATATTCTGAAGATATTTTATTTATTGTAATTATCTTTTACTCAGTATATGTATAGAATGTACAGAATAGTTTGAAAGAGAGTTAATTCTAAGTTTTTGTTTTAGAGAAAGAATCAACCTCAAGGCATAGTTCCTAATTCTAGAAAAGTAGAATTCGTCTTGAAAGAGTCTGTTCTTCAAGATTGAGGTTGAGTGTGTAATCTTGTGATTTTAATCATTCAATACAAGTTTACAAGTTGTTAATCATACTCACTGTTTGTTTACTGTTACATTGAATATCAAAGTGTTATTCCGCAACTTCTTTGATATTGTTTCTGAGTATTCATAATTCTTGTTGAGAATTCGATCCTGACAAGTGGTATTAGAGCCATCTCTCTCAGAAACAACTATTCATTCATTATGGAAAACTTTGCAGAATCAAACAGTACTCTGGTCTCTAAGGTCCCAATGCTCAAACCCAGTGAGTTTGACATGTGGAAGATCAGAATCAGACAATACATTCTTCTCACTGACTACTCAATGTGGGATATCATTGAGAATGGTCCTTCTAAAGCAGGAAGGATTGGACCAGATGGGAAAAGACCTCCACCAAAGACAGATGGTGAGAGGAAGATCAGACAGACAGAGATGAAGGCCTTGAGCACTCTGCTCTTGGCCATCCCCAATGAATACCAGCATCAATTTTGCAACTGCACTGATGCTCAGATTCTCTGGAATGCTCTAGAGAAAAGATTTGCTGGCACTAAAAGCATCAAAAGAAATCAAAGAGATGTTCTAAAGCAGCAGTATGAGAACTTCACTTCTTCAAAGAATGAGTCTATGACTCAAACTTTTGATAGGTTCAACAAGATCATTGGTGAACTGGCTACTGTAGGGGTGAAGATGGAGCAAGATGATATCAACAGGAAGTTCCTCAGATCTCTTGGGGATGAATGGACTATGTACACTGTCTCATATAGACAGAGTGACAATCTGGAAGAGAAGGAACTTGATGATCTATATAATGATCTAAGAGTTTTTGAAACTGAGGTAGAAACCAAGAAGAAGCCCACTGGGTATATCCACAATGCTGCACTTCTATCAGCATCTACGGATACTACTGCCAACCCTGAAGCAGTTAGTGCTGCCAGTGGAGTGAATTCAGAAAAAGGCACTGAAACTGTCTTTGAAGCCTTTTTGTCCAGTCACAGCAACAATTCATTGATTAATGATGATCTGGAACAACTTCACCCTGATGACCTGGAGGAGATGGACATTAAATGGCAGATGGCCATGTTATCTATGAGGGTGAAGAACTTTATTAAAAGAACAGGGAGGAACAACTTCTCTCAAAGAAGAGAAGATGGAGCTGGGTTTGACAAGGCAAAAGTGGAATGTTATAAGTGCCACATGAAAGGACACTTTGCTAGAGAGTGCAGAAGTGGTGTATCAAATAACAACCACCACCAAGCTCAGAATGGAGGCTACAATCAAAACAAGAACCCTGCTCAAGCCCTTGTTTCTCAACAAGGAATGGGGTTTGACTGGAGTGACCAAGCTGAGGAAGCCATTCAGAATCAACCTCTTATGGCAGAGGTGTCTGATCTCCCCTCTGAGGTAATTTCTAATCTTTGTACTCAATCTTGCATAGACACTGTCAAAAGGTACAGGGATCACAACCAAAACATGTGTGATGACCTCAAAAGATTACAAAAGGACAAAAGAGATTATGTGTTGATAGTTGAGAGGTTTGAAGAACAAATCAAAGGCTTTCAAGACAATGAGCTTCAACATTCTTATGACACAAACTATTGGAAGTGGGAAAAGAATGAGTTAGAGGCCAAACTTTCTAAGTCCATAGAAGAGAATGATAGGCTTAAAGAAGAACTATCTAAGGTTAAGCTTGACATAGAAAAGTTCTCATATGCTTCAAAAGCAATGGATTCTCCTCTAAAGACTCAGATTCATGATAAGATGAAGCCTGGTATTGGATACAACAACACACCCCCTCCTTACAACAACAACTATATCTCTCCTACTTCAGACTTGTTAGAGACCAAGGAGAAAAAGGACTTGTCTGAGGAAGCCTTTAAGATAGATCCTTTGGATGAGGTAGTTGTTAAGGATATGACTGAGAAAGAAGCCAGTAAGAATAGGAACAATGCTGTGAATAAAGAGATACCCTTAGAAAACAACATTGTTACCAATGAGGGAGGTGGAAGGATCTGGGTCAAGTCTAAGAAGATAGAGAAGACCAAAGGAAAGGATAACAAGGTCCATTACAAATAAACCACTGTTATGAATCCTGGACCTTGTAAACAGTGTGCTTGCAACAAATCTGAGAGCCTAAATTCTGGTATAAAAAGAGGTAACCAAAGAAACTGGAATAATCAATGGGCTCAGAAACAAGGATTTGATCTGAATAAAATAATCAGACCAAAACCTTGTTTCATATGTGGTATGTTAAACCATTTGGCTAAGCACTGTTTCTTTAACCCTATTAACCAACAGATCTTTCAAGGATTTGTGCAAAAACCTGTTGGTTATAGGAAGGCTGGAAAGAAACATGTGGTTAAGAAATCTGTTGAAACCAAAGGCACCATGAAGAAAAAGGTTTTAAAAGAAAGTATTAAAATGTGGGTGCCAAGAAGCACTAAAACTGTTAGTACTGCTGACAGGGATAGTGCTGCTAGAAGCATTACTGCTGCTACCAGTATTAGTACTGCTGAAAATATTAATGCTGCTAATACTGTTAGTACCTCTTCAAAGGTTAATACTGCTAACACAGTTACTGCTGCTAACACAGTTACTACTTCTAACAAGGTTAGTACTGCAAAGCATGCAAGTGCTGCTAATGCAGTTAGTACTTCTAAAACCAGTACTGCTTCTAGCAAATGTGTTTCCAAACCAATCATTGTGACACAGTACTCCAGAAATGAGGAGTCAAAGTTTAAAAATCTTGTCAAGAAAGAATGTAAATATTTTGATGAGAAAGGGGTACCCAAGACCACTTTGGCTTGGGTTCCTATTTCATACTAACTGATTCATCTTATGTGCAGGGCAACCAAACAGCTCAAGGGGAAGAGCATATGGCATGTTGATAGTGGTTGCTCTAGGCACATGACAGGTAACATGTCATGCCTTCAGGATTTCAAGCATATCAATGGAGGACATGTTGCATTTGGAGATAATCTTACAGGTGGTAAAATAAGTGGAAAAGGTAATGTTACAAAAGGTAAGATGACATTTGAGGATGTCTACTATGTTGATCAGCTAAAGTACAACCTGTTAAGTGTATCACAGGTTTGTGACAAACAACATAGCATATTATTTACTAATACAGAATGTATGATCCTTGCTCCAGGGTTCAAGGTAGTTGATGAAAGCATGATACTACTTAGAACTCCAAGAAAGGACAATGTTTATTGTCTAGACATGGAAAATGTTTCAAGTGATTCATCCCTGAACTGTCTTGTTTCAAAAGCTTCTGTAGATGAATCCTCTCTATGGCACAGAAGGATGTGTCACATGAACTTCAAGACTATGAACAAACTTGTTAAAAACAACCTTGTAAGAGGTTTACCATCAAAAGTCTTTTCATGTGATGATCATTGTGTTGCTTGTCTTAAAGGCAAACAACACAAAACTTCTCATAAGACCAAAGAGTTAAATACAATTTCTTCTTGTCTCCAGTTATTGCATATGGATCTGTTTGGTCCTACAAATGTTATGAGTATAGGAAAGAAATCTTACTGCTTGGTTATTGTTGATGATTACTCTAGATTTACCTGGATATATTTTCTAAGGACTAAGGATGAGACAAGTGGACTGATCAAATCCTTTATCCTAAGAATTGAAAAC
This sequence comes from Arctium minus, assembly GCA_954870635.1. Lineage (NCBI taxonomy): Eukaryota > Viridiplantae > Streptophyta > Magnoliopsida > Asterales > Asteraceae > Arctium > Arctium minus. Next base: position 20,919,620 of record OX941096.1, on the reverse strand, counting down.
CAAACTAATCAAAAAGTAAAAGTCATTAGATCAGACAATGGGACTGAATTTAAAAATCTTGATCTAAACACCTTTTGTGAAGAAAAAGGAATTGAGAGACAATATAGTGCCCCTAGGACTCCTCAACAGAATGAAGTTGCTGAGAGGAGAAATAGGACACTAATAGAGGCTGCTAGATCTCTGTTGGCTGATTCAAATCTGCCAATTACCTTCTGGGCTGAAGCAGTTAATACTGCCTGTTATGTCCAAAACAGAGTTCTAGTGGTCAAGCAAAAGAACAAGACCCCATATGAGCTTTTAAATAAAAGAAAACCCTTTATTGGATTTTTCAAACCTTTTGGGTGTCCTTGTACAATTCTCAATACCAAATCTCACTTAGGTAAGTTTGATAGCAAAGCAGATGATGGATTTCTTGTTGGTTACTCATCTCAGAGTAAGGCTTACAGAGTTTTTAACTCTTCTTCTAGAATAATTGAAGAAAGTGACAATGTCAAATGCAATGAGAACACACCAAATCCTATTGGGTCTGGTCCTCAGTGGCTGTTTGACATTGATTCACTGACTAACTCTTTTGGTTTCAGTAGTGAAGATTATGCAGGTTCAGGGAGTGGAGGATCAGGGACTACACAAGTTCAAGATAGTATATCTAAATTTGTGATCTTTCCTATACCTACAGTGGATCCTGTTGAAGTCTGTGAAAAGGAGCCATCTACTGAACCAAATCAGAATGAAGAAGAAAGAAGAGCTGAGGAGAGTGAAGAAAATAAAGAATCTGAAGTAGCTGCTGAAATCACCTCAGTTGAGTTGAATGACTCAAATCTAGAGATTGGACTCAATGAAGAGTCTAGTCATCACACCAGAACTCAAAAGAATCATCCTCCTCAGTTGGTAATAGGAGATATCTCTTGTCCTATGATGACTAGAAATCAAAGCAGACTGCAAGAGATGCAAGACCAACAGCATACAGTGCTTTCTTGTTTTTTATCCCAGCTTGAGCCTAAGAAGGCTCATGATGCTATGAAAGAGTCCAGTTGGATAGAAGCCATGCAAGAAGAGCTACTGCAATTTAAGCTGCAAGATGTTTGGGATCTGGTAGACCTTCCTAAAGGTCAAAGAGCAATAGGCACTAAATGGGTCTTCAGGAATAAGAGAGATGAGAGAGGAATAGTAATAAGGAATAAAGCAAGGTTGGTGGATCAAGGGTATACACAAGAAGAAGGAATAGATTATGAAGAAGTATTTGCACCAGTGGCGAGGATAGAAGCAATTAGATTGTTCCTGGCCTATGCTTCTTATATGAAATTCAAAGTCTATCAAATGGATGTAAAAAGTGCATTTCTATATGGCTCAATTGAAGAAGAAGTTTATGTCTGTCAACCACCAGGGTTTGAAAACCCAAGCTATCCAGACAGAGTCTACAAATTGAAGAAAGCACTTTATGGACTGCATCAAGCACCAAGAGCATGGTATGACACTCTGTCATCCTATCTCTTGGAAAATGGCTTTGAAAGAGGAGTCATTGAAAAGACTCTGTTCATCAAGAGAAAGAAGAAAGATATCTTGCTGGTCCAAATCTATGTGGATGATATTATCTTTGGATCCACAAGAGACATCATGTGCAAGGAGTTTGAGGAACTAATGCATCAAAGGTTCAAAATGAGTTCCATGGGGGAACTTACTTTCTTCCTTGGACTCCAAGTTCAACAGAAGTCAGATGGAATCTTTATCTGTCAGTCTAAGTATGTGCAGGACATTCTAACCAAGTTTGGTTTCTCAGATTCAAAACCTGCCAGCACACCTATGGAGACACACAAGCAGATAACAGCAGATCTTGAGGGAGAGGATATGGATGTTCATCATTATAGATCCATGATTGGCTCTCTCATGTATCTTACAGCCTCTAGGCCAGACATAATGTTTCCAGTCTGTGTATGTGCAAGATTCCAAGTTAGGCCAAAGCAATCACACTATCAAGCTGTTAAGAGGATATTCAGATATCTCAAAGGGCAACCCAGATTGGGACTTTGGTATCCTCATGACTCATCATTTGACCTACTTGCATACTTAGACAGTGATCTAGGTGGAGTAAACTTGGACAGAAAATCTACTTCTGGAGGATGCCAGTTTTTGGGTGCAAGACTAGTGTCATGGCAGTGCAAGAAACAAACCACAGTGTCCACATCTACAACAGAGGCAGAGTACATAGCAGCTGCAAGTTGCTGTTCTCAAGTCTTATGGATTCAGAATCAAATGCTGGACTATGGGGTAACCTTTCTACACACTCCAATTTTTATTGATAATAGCAGTGCTATCAGCATTGTTAATAATCCTGTCAAGCACTCAAAGACAAAGCACATTGAGATCAGGTATCACTTCATAAGAGATTGCAATGAAAAGAAACTTATTCAAGTTGTAAAAGTTCATACTGATAACCAGTTTGCTGATCTATTCACCAAAGCATTTGATATGGGTAGATTCACTTTCTTGGTAACAAGTGTGGGAATGATCAACTCTGAATAAGCTCCTACTTAAAAAGTGGTTCAATACCTGTATATTGTTTATTCTTGGTGGTCCTAATCTTCTTTTTCAGGAAAAGTATAGCAGTACTCAGTCCTTCACAAAGCTTTAAAGTATAAGTATGATTAATACTGCCAGTACAGTTTTAGTACTGCTAGTACAATTTTACTACTGCCAGTGTTCAGTTAATACTGCTCTCAGTTAATACTGCTCTCAGTTAATACTGCTCTCAGTTAATACTGCTCTCAGTTAATACTGCCTTCAGTTAATACTGTTCACTGTTAATACTGCTTTCACTAAATTTTTAGGGTTAATACTGCTTATAATCCACAAGCTATAAATACCCTTTCCCCGCCTAAAAAGTTCATAACGACTCTTTGCATACTGTTCACTTGCGCTCTAACCCTTTTCTCTCAAGTACCAAGTTTTCTGGCAAGAACACTCAAGTTCAATGGCATCTATGGCTTTCATTGACGAGCACAATGAAATCGCGATGCTCCAAAAGCCGAAACAAGCTGAAGGTTTTCACCAGATAGTCGACTTTCTGAAGTCCAGCCACATTGCTCATGATCTCACTGTATCACCAACTATCTACATAGAGCATCAAAGGCAATTTTGGGCTAATGCCACCATTGTTACTGAAAATGGTGTGCAAATGATCAAGACAAGGGTGTGTGAAAAACCCCTAACCGTTACTGAAGAGGTACTACGCATCTGTCTACGTCTAGATGATGCTGCAGGTATAACCTCTATTCCTAATGAGGAACTTTTCTCAAATCTTTCAAGAATGGGGTATGAAGGCCAAATGGGGATTTTTAAGTTTTTCAAAGCTAAATTTTCACCCCAATGGAGGTTCTTTGTTCATACCTTGATGCAATGTATTTCAAAGAAAACAACTGGCTGGAGCCAATTTAGCAGTCCCATTGCATATGCTTTGGTGTGTTTATCCACTGCTAGAAAATATAATTTTTCTCAAATGATCTTCAATGATCTTGTCTCAAATCTGGACAACAAGAAGAGTTTCTTCATGTATCCCAGATTTGTTCAGACAGTTATAACTACTGAATTGTCGGACATACCTCACTTTGATGGGGTATATGTACCTAAACCCCCTAAAGGCAAGGTTTTCTCAAATATGAGAAGATCTCCTAGGGACTCGGAAGAAGTTGACACCCCATTGTTCTCAACAATGATGGTGGTGTCCCAACCACAACAAGGTATGGCAGCAGGGTCAAGGCCCCCATTAGACCATCCCACTGCTAGCCAATCCCAACCTTCCCACTCTATATCAATTCCCCAGTCTCTCCTTCATAAGCCAACTTCTCCAATCACCCAAACTTATCAAAGAAAACAGGTAAAGAAGGCTCCTTCCCTTCTTGTACCATCACCCACTGAGCCTTTAAGCCCTCTATTGGAGCATTCTCCAATAGAGAATATCAACAGGGAATCCAATAGGGTGTATCCCAACCCTCAGGAGGTGCTCTCTAAGGAGATGGAAGAGCATATGGGTGAGAAGGCTGCCACTACTTCTGCTAGCACAGAGAAGGACAGTGGTAACATCTCTAAGACCTTGCCCATGGCAACTTTGGGTGAGCAATCATCCAAAGGTCCCAGGTGCCAAGAACCCAAGGGGGTGGATAGTGCTTCTGCTAGGCAGAAGGCTTCCACTACTAAAAGATCCAATGATCATTCAAAAGGGGGTAACACTCCTGGAGAAGGTGAGGACAAATATAACTATAACGAATTGATGGAAACCATGGGAAACATAAATATCGATGTGATCAAACAAGGTCAAGAGATTGAAGAGCTTAAACTCATTGTTCTGTCACAACAAGAACAGATCCTCAACTTGAAGCAAATGGTAAGGAAATTGCTTCTCTAAAAGAAGAAGAAGCAATTTGTACTCAGAAGGAGGAAACCAGTGACTGATGCTCCCAAAAAGGGGGAGTCAGAAGCTGATGAAAATATGGAAGATGCAAAAACTAAGGGGGAGCAAGAGAATGCAAAGTTTGAGGGGGAGCAACAGGAAAAACATGATGTTGAGGGGGAGAATGAGCAAGCAGCAGAAACAGAGCCAGCAGCAGAAACCATTAATACTGCCAGTTCAAGTAAAGCAGCAGAAATGGTTAATACTGCTGAGCTGAAAGAAGCAGCAGAAACAGTAAAAGAGGTCCTTATAGAGCTTGAGATTGCAGAAACACTCATCAAAGCCAAACATGATACTCCAAGGGTCACCTCAAAGGCCAAAGGAGTTGTCATAAAAGAAAGAGGTGAAAAAGCAAAGAACTCTAGCATTGAGAAAGAGATGGGTAAAGAGAAAGGTAAGGCAAAGCTATTGAATCTGATAAACCAATGAAAAAGCAGAAGCTGATTGAATCAGATGAAGCTCTAGCTAGGAAGATACAGGCTGAGCTTGAAGAAGCAGAAACCATGCAAGTGCAAAAGGATAGAGAGATAGCTAAAGCAATGGCTGCAGAGTTAAACAAAGCCTATCAACAAAGCTTAGCAACAGAACAAGCCAAGCAGAAAGCCACATCTTTGAGGAAGCCTACTAAGATTAAAATGGCTGCTAGGAAAATACAACCTTCAAAGACATACCTGGGTGCTCAAGAGAAAAAGAAAATGATTACTTTTCTCAAGGGTGCAGTAGGTGTCAAGGTAGAGATGTTTTCAAAGATGTCTTTTGAGAAGCTCAAGAAGATGTATGATGCTGAGATGATAAAGCTTCAAGGGGATGATCTTGCAAGGGTTGAAATGGAGAAAAGAATGAAAGAAAGCAATGATTTCTTACAAAAACCATTCCCTGATGAGCAAGAAACTCCAGAGAAGGAAGCAACAATTGGTGAAAGTCTAAGGACTTTAAAAAGAACAAAGATGATTGCCAGGAGAAATCCTACAAAGAAGCCTAGATTAGTGGAAGAAGAGGCTGAAAAGGTTGCTGAAGAAGAAGAGGCACCTGAGTCATCTACAATGAAAGAACCTGCAAGTACTGAGGATGTCAAGATGTACATGGTTGTGATGGACAAAGTGCCTGAACCAATTGCAGCAGAACCTGTAGGAGTTAAACCTCCTGAAGTCATTCACTGGGATGTTTTGGAAGTAGATGGCAAGGAGTATATTAGAATGAAGAGAAAAGATGAAAAGTATGAAGTCTACAGTACTTGGGCTAAAATTGTCAGAACATGCTCAAGATCAGATATTGAAGAAATGTTTGATATAGGGATGAAGTTGTACACAGATAAGTTGAAAGCTCCAGGGATTTCAATTACAAAACTGGTGATGGAATATATGTGTATGATGTTCAAACCTGATGAAGTGGAGGAGATCATAAGGAGTGTTTTTCAAGCAGTTACCAATTGGACTTTGTATGAAACTAGTGGAGTATATTCTGTGACTTTGGATAGAAATCACATTGAATACTTCCTAGTGGATAAAGTATACAACCATAGAAGATTGAAACTTCATTTAATGTTGAAGAAGAAGCTTGGATGTGTTGAAAATTCAGAGATGGCTAAGTATTTGATCCAAAGAACAATTAATCAGAGTTTGGGGTGGGATGCAAACACTGGAATATAAGCCATGACAAAGTTTTGGGAGCATCTTAAAGATCAGATCTGAAGAACTTGACTTCTCTTTCAAAAGTCAAGTTAGGGGGAGATTGTTGGGAACTGAAGATGTGAACAAGTCTTTAATGCTGCTAGTCCAGAATTAGTACTGCCAGAGCATATCAAAGATAATGCTGCTAGGTATTACTACTTCTAGTAGAATTAATACTGCTAGTCAAAGTTAGTGCTTCTTGAACAAAGTTAGTACTGCTTAGCTAGTTAGTACTGCTAGAGGTTAGTACTGCTTAGGAGTTAATGCTGCCAAGTTTCAGTTAATACTTCCAAGATGATTAGTGCTGCTTATGAGATGAAGATCCGAATTACAAGAATGACAGCTGGATAGACTGAAGATATTCATGGAAGATATTCTGAAGATATTTTATTTATTGTAATTATCTTTTACTCAGTATATGTATAGAATGTACAGAATAGTTTGAAAGAGAGTTAATTCTAAGTTTTTGTTTTAGAGAAAGAATCAACCTCAAGGCATAGTTCCTCATTCTAGAGAAGTAGAATTCGTCTTGAAAGAGTCTGTTCTTCAAGATTGAGGTTGAGTGTGTAATCTTGTTATTTTAATCATTCAATACAAGTTTACAAGTTGTTAATCATACTCACTGTTTGTTTACTGTTACATTGAATATCAAAGTGTTATTCCGCAACTTCTTTGATATTATTTCTGAGTATTCATAATTCTTGTTGAGAATTCGATCCTGACAGAGTTTTTGCATGCGAGCACACACACAATAGTTTTGAATAGAGATTGTATTTTTCGAGAGAACATTTGCACATACCAGTGTGTGTTCTTGGTGTTCTTCAGTAATCAAAGAAATAGTACTTTGAGTAATTTCTTGCAATACTTTACTATTCTGTTTATTAATTACTTGTTTTGTTTACTACCTTGCATGTTCTACCTTTTCTACACATCATAAACGCTTCCACACTCACATCATTTAAACCAGTGTGTAGTAAAAGGTCTATCAAGTTAAGAACGTCTAAATTGGGATCAACAATTAGTTCTAGAGAGAGAGTAGAGAGAGAATCACAAGTATATTGATATCACAGATACACGTACAATACTTGGTTACTAACAACACTTACAATACACATCTATTTATATCCTGACACACTTCTCTTAAGACACTAGAACACTCATAACAAAGGTTCTCTCAAACCACTAAGATTGACTATTTGGACTTTACAAGATCTTGACTTTTCTACATTAAATTTTGGATACAATTTGTACACTAACAATATAAGATATCGTTATTTTCACGACTAAATGGAAGACTTTTACCTACAGAATTTTTCCTAGGAAATCTGTAGCTAAAGGTCACAAACCTTTACAAAAGTTGGTGAGTAAATTGTTGGTGGGAAACTCAAATTAGTGACATATTACCCAGGGCTTTGTTTTTATTTATTTCCATGAAAAACATCGGATGATTCTACCAGAATCATTGGTATTTTGTGGGTGATCTGTTGGTAATCAAAGAAGAAAATTTCCATGAGTGATTTTTCTGGGTAAAAATAATTTGTTTTTGTAGTGTTTTGCCTTTTTCATTATGTTAACTTATATTTTATTCTATGTGCACCCCTCGTATAAATTTCTGGCTCCGCCCCTGTGTGGGTACGATTGATCAATATTGGATGTGATTAGTCGGAATCAATTAATTAGTCATGAAAAAAAACTATTATGTTACCCAAATAATGTCTTCACTATAAGGTTGCTATTCTATTGTAATTGTATACACTCAAGTAGGAAGTTGTATATTCTTTTAATTTATATGAATATGTGTAGTTTTGGATGCAACCGTAATTAAGAGGTAAATTGTTCCATGATTAGGGAATATATGTGATCTTTGGCAGACTTTAATAAATTACCCATTCAGTTAGCACATAAAAGGATAAAATGATAACAATGATAAAGTAGTAATAATGTGTAATCTACACGTTGCATAAAAGATAAAGAAAATGCAAGCATTGATAGTTCTCAAAGTTCATTTCCCAAGTTCGTACAGGAGGAAAGTGAATGGAACGGCCTTTGGTTGATGAATTATAATGGCCATTCATCTACATGCCATGATTTGTTTTATGTTTCCAACCTATTTTAAGGTTTCAAGCTTTCCAACCAAGCAATTTGGAGAAGAACAATGTTAATCAAGAAGAACCCTATTCTATGTTGATTAATTAAAAAAGCAACCCAAATCTAGAAGAATCCTAATCGTAAGGAAAAAAACTACTTGGAGAAGAACAACATTGGCGAACCGATTGTTAGGGAATGGTATTCATATACGATAAAGGGACTAGATAAACTCAAGAATCGTGTAGGAAAGCACTTTCCAAATACAATCATTCAACCCTATTAGCCTTGGGTTCACGAATTTTGTATTGGGATGATTCTTATAAGTTTTTCTCTCTATTTCAAAGGTTGTGAAAATTGAAACTTATACCCACATTCTCGATTTTACATATTTAAATGAGAGATTGACAGCTATTGGCAGTTTAACGGTTATAACTGTTGGATCATAATTGTATTCGATATTAAAGATAAATTAAAGGGTCTAAACTGTATTTACTTGATAGTTAAAGTTCAGGATTTAAATTGTAATAAGTTAATAGTTTAGTTACTATTGGGCTTCAAGCCCGTTTAGCATTTAGCTAAGACCATTAGGCATTAGGCCTGGGTATTTAATGTTTTGATTAGTTTAGGTTTTAGGTGAATCCTCATTATTACTTTCATAATCATATTAGAGAGATAGCTTATTTTCTCTGTATTCAAAGGGTTTCAAGAACAATCAAGGGTTTCATTGTTTATTCAAAGGATTGGTATGTTACTCTGATATATATATCTCTTGATTATTATTGTGTTGCTTGATTAGTTGATTGATTATTTACCAACTAGATTAATCTGGGATAACAATTGGTATCAAATCCAAAAGAATCAATTTTTTTTATTTTACTATTCATCGAAAGTTACTATTCATCGAAAGTTACTATTCATCTGATTTCATGAATTAATGTGTTTATTGGTTTAAAGTTGATCTGATTAGGTGTGTTTTGCGTTATTGAACACTATCTGATTGCTTAATTGCTTTCAAATTCATTAAGTGATTGAATTTTTGGGTTTGTGTTTTTACTGGGTTCGTATGGTAGTCGATCACTGTGGTCTCAAAATTGAATCTTAAAAGTCGATTTCAATCTTTAAGGTTGTTTGGGTTGTGTTCGATATATGTTTTAGGGTATAAAAATCTAATTTTTGCATTCAATTTTCGTGATTTGTGTGGTTACTAGGTTGATTTTTCTGGGTTGTTCATCGTTCTGGGTAAACTAAGAACGTCCCGGTCGAACGCATAATATCGGTCAAATTAGGACACCGGTCAAATAGTCTGATCACCCGGTATACTCACAGACCACCTCGGTCGATACCTTGTCCGGTCGAATCAATACCGATCGAATCAATACCGGTCGAAGTGGTTTACCGGTCTTACAACCTCCCGGTCGAAGACTTTTATCGGTCGAATATTTTTATCGGTCTTCACCAATACCGGTCATTACAAGCTCCCGGTCGAAAGTCTTACCGGTTGAAGCAACTTCCCGGTCGAAGCCATTTCCGGTCGAACCCGATACCGGTCCTCACACCACCCCGGTCGCCCGGTACTCACGCAGATCCCTACCGGTCGAAGCACTTTTACCGGTCGAACAACATTATCGGTCGAAGCACATTTTCCAGACCTAGACAAATTTTTGCAAACTGTAACAGGACCTCTAAAAGGGGGACAAAGTTTTGCTCTTGATCAAAATCTTCTTAATTTTTCAGTATTTTATTCATAGATATTAGTGCTTTATACTGTGTGCGAGGACTGCATTTGATTATTTTTGGAAATGTATTTTTCTGAAAATTTTTGAGTGTAGTTTTTACTTTTGATTCTAACGATCTCATCTAGTTGGTTGTCTTGATACAGATAAGTTTAATTTCTAACCATACAGCTAAAGATGTCTGAAGGTTTTATCCTTGATTATCACCAGATGACTCTTTCTGAAGCAAAAGCAAATGTTAAACATTTTGCTGGACAGTTATCAAGATATTCAAGCATGAATATTGATTATGATAAAGAGAATAAAAAGCTCAAATCCGAGATGTTAGCTCTTAAAGCTGAGAACGAAATTCTGAAGATTCAGAACTCATTTCTTCTGGAACAGATTGATAGATTGAAAAATGATAAGGACTTAAAAAGAGACTCTGTTTGCTCAGAATGTATTTCTAACTCAAAGATTAATTTTGCAGGAATTATTGAGAAAGAAAGAAAAGAATTTGCTAAGAAATTCTCTGATTTCTCAAGAAAATCCTTTGAAGAGAAGAAATCATTAGAGCTTAGATGTGTTAAGCTTTCTCAACAAGTTTCAGACTTTGAGAAGGTTATCATTATTGAAAGAGAAAAGGCTGAGAATGAGAAGAAGAAAGCCGAGCTGCAGGATACAAATACAGACTTGTCTGAAGAAAAGAAGATATTTGAGACCGAGATAGCCAAATTGACAAGAAAGCTATCTAAATTGTCAACAAACATCATGAAGGAGAAGAATGCAAAATCTGAGTTGCATAAGAAGTTTGATCTGATTGAAAAAGAAAGAAACAGTTTGTCTTCAAAGATAAAGGAACTTGAAGAGATCGTATTCAAGGTGAAGTTGACTGAGCACAAGACGCCAGAGTCAATAGCTCAATCATCAAGAGATGATCTAGCTGATTCAGATAGTTCATTAAAAACAACTTCAAGTTCATATTTTTCAAATGTTTTCTATAATCCTTTCTATGATTTAGATGACTTTCTTACTTCTAAATCTACTAATTAGATTCGTCCTTCTAATCTTTTCTATGACAAAAATGTTGATGGTTCAGGTAACTTAAAGAAGAACAAGTCTCAAAAGAAAAGCGTCTGGAGAAGGGATGATGAGAAAGAAAGAGGAAACTGGATCTGGAGAGTTAGAGGATCCTCGGAGTAGAAGAAGAAAGAAGAATCATTTGTGCATACATCAAATGCTAAATGTAACTATGCTTCTAAAGGTAAAACTTTTGGCAAACCTGATCTGGTTTACACAATCAATCAAATGATCAAGTTAGCACAAAAGAAAATTAGTTGTTCCTATTGTGGCTCAAATGATTTTGTTAGAAAAGATTATGTTAATAACTGGTATGGTTCTTATTTTATATCTCCTACTAGAACTGCAACTAACCCATTAGGACCCAAATACCAGTGGGTACCAAAAGCTAAATCTGTGTTGCAGGCACCCAAAGTTTAAGGGGGAGAAAGAACGATGGCTTTTGAACAAATCAGTTCAAAACCCGGACTTCATTGTTAAAAAAAGGAAGGAAGGCTTCTAAGTAAATCAGCTTAGAACCCGTACCTCAACGGACTATGGCTTCTAATCACATCAGATTAGAACCCGCACTTCAGTGCTTTATTTATTTTTTCTGCTTTATTTAAAAAAAAATTCTTTCAGTTAAGGGGAAGAATATCTGTGATGATAACAGATTTTTGGATACTTAAATGCTTATCTGACCGTGTGTTCTTAAAGATAAATACTTGTGTTTTATCTTGTCAATATACTTTGTCAAGTATTCATACACATAATGGTTCAGAACATTCTATTTGACTTTGTTATTACCATATATCAAAAGTTAAATCTTTGTATGGTAATACTCACGTTCTTTGTATTCATTGTTGATTGAATCAAACGTCATTTCATGTGTTTTCATTGAAAATATGTTTATATATTGTTCATATAAACAATATTCGTTTTTGATTCTCCAAAATATTATTCTTCATGATAAAATGATATGAGCTTAATTGTCAAACTCTTTTAGTTTGAGGGGGAGAATAGCATCGTCAAACATAACTATTTTGACATCTCCGAAAGTCTTATTTTTCATGTAACAAGTGGTATTTGTGCTTACATGTACAATAGCCTGTTGAACAACATGTACTTTTAGGATAATACATGGGATTCAGTGTGTGAGCTTAACAGAACTTCCATGGATTTACGTTAACCAGTGTTTCCTACCCCGGAAGTATTCCCTGAGTGATTGAGGGGAGAAGGGTCAAAAGAATTGAGTGATGGTGTGTGAAGAGGTAAAATGAAAAAGAGAGATTGGTTAGACGTGAGCATTAAAAGAAAGAGGGTGAGAGAATAGAGTAAAAGAATATTAAACTCTGCACCAAACTTCTTTCTGAGTCGGGCAGCTACATAATCTGATTGGTTCACATTCTTTGGTGACCATCATTGAAATAGGCAACTAGCCCATGCCATCTTTTGCATTAACCCCACCAGCTACTCATTATTTTCTCAAAAAGAGAATGTTTCACATTTTCTGGGGAAGCAGCACATACGCTATTGGTTCTTCATTTGGAAGATACTAATATTGAAAAAGAAGGAAAGTTGCCCCACCTTCAAACCCTTTCTCATGCACATTGAGTCTTTGTATAATTTGTTGTTGTCTCAACAAATTTACATATTTTGAGCCTATATTAAAAAGCAATCATCTATGCTTAATTTCTTTCATACACATGCACGAACACACAGAAATTTGTTTTCTGTCAGAACGTTCATAGATAACCATGTGTTATTCAATGATTGAATGGAAGACCTGGGGAGTCAACATCAAAACCAGCTCCTTATATAGTAACTTTGTGTTACTCAGTAACTTTGTGTTACTGACAGGCATTTTAACTGAGTCATTTGTTGATTCAGGGTTACAATTCTTAAACTGTTTGAATTTGCAAAGATTTAAACAGTTACAATTGACTATTTTTATCTGAAAAGATTGAAATAATCACTCTTTCCATCTGGGAAGACTGCTCTTATTTCCATACAGGGCTCGATACATGAAGACTGTGCTTACGTGATCATACACAATGGGGGAGATTGTTTTGAAAAGGGGGAGATTGTTTTGCCAAGTTTTGATGATGATGATTCTCACCATTCATCAAAAAGGGGGAGAAGATACAAAAAGGGAGAATACAATCTGAAGATCTGAAGATTTCAAAGATTTTAAAGTTTTTAAAGATATCAAGTTTTGAAGCGATCAACAACATATCTGAAGAAAAGAGAATACAAGTGAAGACCCGAAGACAATTGCAAATTTTTTTAATCTTGAATCCAAAGGGGGAGATTGTTGGATCATAATTGTATTCAAGATTAAAGATAAATTAAAGGGTCTAAACTGTATTTACTTGATAGTTAAAGTTCAGGGTTTAAATTGTACTAAGTCAATAGTTTAGTTACTATTGGGCCTCAAGCCCGTTTAGCATTTAGCTAAGCCCATTAGGCATTAGGCCTGGGTATTTAATGTTTTGGTTAGTTTAGGTTTTAGTTGAATCCTCATTATTACTTTCATAATCATATTAGAGAGATAGCTTATTTTCTCTGTATTCAAAGGGTTTCAAGAACACTCAAGGGTTTCATTGTTTATTCAAGGGATTGGTATGTTACTCTGATTTATATATCTCTTGATTATTATTGTGTTGCTTGATTACTTGATTGATTATTTACCAACTAGATTAATCTGGGATAACAATAACCGTTAATGGATAAGGTCGAAGGGGAGTTACAATTTAATCTGAGTTTTGAAACATGCAGGTCCAGAGCTCTGGATACACTCGACTAGAGATAGGGGTTATCTTTGGATGTACTCGTACAGAGATAGTCCGAAACCCAAATAGAGATGGCACGAGGACCAACCAGAGATGGCACGAAGACCAACAAAGCTCTGGATGCATTAGGACTTAGCAAATCTCTAAGTTATCCAGAGTTATGACTTAGTACGTCTAGAGCTCTTAATGTCTTAGTCCAGACTTACGACATAGTAAAATTTCTAAGTCTTCAGGACTCATAACCAACAAGCAAGTCTCCCCCTTGGAACCCCGCTAGGGGCGCTACCCCTAGGACCCCGCAAGGTGGCGCGACCCCTTTGACCCCCGCTTAATAATGATCTAAGGTGATAGGCGCAATATTTGTAAGTGTGCACTCTGCGCCTCCCAACTCATGTATGTTTGCCTCATCGCCTTAATCGATCTCAAGTAAATCACAATTACACCAAAATCCTTAATGACACTGAAATCACCAACATCAGTTAGGGTTTTTCTTTTCGTTCCTAAAGTAAGATTAAGCATTCAATAAGCAGCTCTAATTTCAGAAATGATTTGGATAAGAACAAGTAATCATTCTGTATAATCACACCTAGACGAAAAAATGACTTGAAGAAGAAAAAACGACTTGAAGCAACAACAGTTTCGGGACAATGTGTGGAAGAACAGTAGCACTCACCTTTGATTTCAATCCAGAGAAAATGGTAGAACTCACCTTCGATTTGAAGAATTGATGCCAAAGATCGGAGGAGTACACAGAGAGGTGGAGAAAGGAGGATGAGTAGGAATAAATTTGGAATATATTTTCTTTTCCCTCTAATTAGCTTAGGAATGAAAATTAATTGCTTTGGTGGTAATGGGCCCATTATATAATAACAAACTAAACAATATTTTTTCCTTATCTTTCTCATTCCTTACCTTTTAATATCCCCAACCAAACATCCCCTTAGTTATGTCTATGTTCGTGAGATTGGCATTTGCATCTTTTTTTATAACATACATGGCCAAAGCATTCAAACTCATACCAAATTAAAATAAATATAACCAAATTAATCCCAAATATTTACAAATTAACACTAAATTTAAATAGTAATAGAAATATGTGCAAATCAATCCAAAGAATTAGCCTTAAATACAAACAAGTTAACCCTAAATATTAATATAAACATAAATACATAATTATACAAAATTAACTTTAAATATCAACAAAAATGATTATTAATTGAAGAGTGAGGATTAGGGTCACATCAAGGCTCAATCTCAAAATGAACAAAGGAAATGAAGTGGTTGCACACAACGAATTTAATGGTTGCCTTCGATGCCACTTGGCATAATGTGTATTTGTCCCTAAAGGTAACCTTCACATGGACATGAAATATGTATTGGAAACTTACTATGAATACAGTAAATTCCACATGCCTCCACAAATAAAAAGTTATATTAATAGGTTTCACTTGAAATTTACATTATAATATGTAAATGTTTACCTTTTCCACACTTTTCACTAAAATGAGTATTTCTCAAGGGGAAAAAACTAATGAACAGATTCAAACTGTTAATTGAGATGATCCAACGAATGTGGTTAAAAAGGTGGTTATAACCACCTCTTTTTTAAAAATAAAAATATCTCCTATTTTTTAAATCAAAAATCAGTGAAATATAATGAAAATCGAAGCAAAGCAAATTATACCAAAAAGCGATCACTTTATTATTTTTAATTTAAAAACCATTTTAATATATTTCTCATCCTCTTTTTCGTGGTTCTTCAATTCTTATTTTGAAGGTTCTCTTATCTTACCTATATATATAGGGGCAAGTTCCACTAGGAACCCAAGAATCATCCACAACGTAACACGTGACATATTTATCAAAAATATGAGTGTGCTATTATTCATCATGAATGTATGATTCATAATTAACAAACACTTATGTATTCATTATAATTGTGTTGTTCATGATGAATATTCATCTTGAAGAGGGACACATGACGTCTTGAAGGCGGTTCGAGGGTTCCTAATCAAGTGTGTGTGTTGTGTGTGTGTGAGTTTGTGTCATGTGTGAATGAGAGAGTGTGTGTGTATGTTTGTCTGTGTGTGTTTAGAGAGAGACCTGCTTATGATCGGGATCCACCAACAATTGAGACTAATCAATATTTACAAGACCTAGATAAACTCGCTAGATCAAATCTGACCCACAATTTCACTAAAATATGAAGTTGCAACTTGATTGGGCCAGACCAAGTTATGACATGTACATCGTCCATGAATGTTTATCTCCTGAAACCTTATAATCCCTAATGTTGTACATATGTTTATCGTAAATAATTTATTTATGACCTAATATCTATCCAAAACTGTTATAGAAATAATAGAAGCCAAATAATTAAATGACTATTAAAATTGTCATATTGATGAACTTTTATTTTCAAAGTAAATTGTATAAAATTATAATGTACTTTGCTCTTAATTCTATTCTATATAACGCACTTTTAGAACTTTCATTTTGATATTTCAGACGTCATACGTCAAACATTTAGGTCAACGTAAGTTACACAAAATAAGAATCAGGTCAAGTTCTCTATCATTCAGCACATAGCACCTGCATCCAAACACACGAAAGAATTTAACATTTGGTTTACGACAATTAATAATTTCATAAGCAGTTTTATTTAAGCGCTTATTAATAATTGTCCTGTTTTGTGTGAAACATGTAGTTGCTACTGCTTCAGCCCAAAGAAAATGCGGTAGACTTGAATATGCAAGCATTGATCGTGCCGCTTCCACCAAAGTTCTGTTCTTCCTTTCCACAACACCATTTTGCTGTGATGTCATTGCAGCTGAGAAGTTGTGTGAAATGCCAACAGAATTCAAATATGATTGCAGAGTTGAATTCTTGAATTCAGTGCCATTATCACTTCTGAGTTGTTGCACTTGACTTTGAAGAAGAACTTGTATTTTCTTTATAAACTTGATGATGAGATCTGGAGCATTCGACTTTTGTCTCAAGAACTCTAGCCACGTATATTTGGAGTATTCATCAATCATGACCAACATATACTTCTTGCCATTTATTGACTGAGTTCTCATTGGACCACACAAATCCATGTGAATAAGTTCCAAGCACCTTGAACAATTAGATAGCATCTTCAACTTATGAGAACTTCTTTTCATCTTGCTCTTCTAACATGCAGAAGAAAGAGAGTCTTGTTCTATTTTCAGCTCTGGAAGCCCGATGACAAGATTCTGAGTCCTCAACTTGTTAAATTCTCTGAAATGTTGATGAGAAAACCGACGATGCCATAACCAACTTTCATATACTGAAGCTTTTGAGATAAGACACACAGGTTTTGAGATCAGACATTAAAGTTACCTCAGTATCAGAATCTTCCTGTAAGTGATCCATGAGGTTGTAGTGGACCTCAGTCAGATTGACTTTCAGTTCACTTTCTTCATCATCTAAGTAGTACATCCAGATTTCATCTTCAGCTTTCAGAGCTTGCCCTTTTTCAACAGCCTTGACAAGTTGAGCTTTCTTCTTGTAGTACTCATAGTTCTTCACCTTTTTCTCAGGACATTCTCTGGAAAAGTGACCTGACTTTCCACAATTAAAGCACTTGTCTGACTTTTCTTTCTCTTTTTCTTCCTTCTTTTCCCTTGTCTTCTCTTCCTTCTTTTCTTTGTTTATCAACAATTTTCCTTTGAATTTACCTGACTTGTAACCATCATGCTTGGGTTAGCTGTAGAATTTCTTCTTTACAAATTTCTTGTGAAATCTTGTAGTTAACAAAGCCAGTTTCTCTGTGAAAGCAGTAATCTCATCCACTTCTTCAGGTTCAGTGTCCTCATCCTCTTCATCAGAACTCTCAGAAGAATCAACAATTCTTGATACCATTGCTTTTGCCTTGACAGGTTTACTTGATCCAGAAGCTGCTTTTAAAATAATTCCCGGATTCTGTGTCAGTAAAGCTAGAGAGTCTTCCAATTTCTTGTGCTTTTCTTTCAACTGACTCAGTTCTTTTGTAGCAGCATCTTGCTTCTTGATGACATCCTCATGCTGATTCAATGCAGAAAATAAATCATGCAACTTTTCTTCATCCATGTCTTTGTTAATCTTATCTGGATCGTATAAACTTCCCATTATGGCTGAAGATTTTTAATGAACTTGAAATTTATCTCCGAATCTGATTTCTGAACTCCATTTTTCCTCAGTTCATTCAGGATGATGTTATACCTATCATAAGCATCCTTCAACGATTCACCATCCTTGGCCTTGAAACCTTCATAAGCAACAATGCTTTGGTTTATTTTAGTCTTTTGAGACTTGGCCGATCCAAGAAACTGTTTCTCCAATTCATCCCAGATATCTTTCGCTGAATCACGACTCTCAACTCGGTTGAATATGTCGTTTGGAATTGCCATGATCAGAAAAGTTAGTGCATCAGCATCCCTTTCAAACAATTTCTTATCATTATCATTGTACTGAATTGGATTTTTAGAAACTTTTCTTTTAGGAATTTCTGGTGTGGTTTCAGTTTCAGGAATTCTTGTTGCGGTGACGTGAGGAAAATGAGGTCCTTCCAGAATATAAGTCATCAAGGATTTATCTTGATTATTTAGAAAGTTGATCATCCTTTTTCTCCACTGAGAATATTCATCTACTTGAAGAACTGGAGGTTTGGACTTCGAACCCATGTTGAGTAGATCTCTAGACATGATTGTAACAGAAATGTGATTTGAACTGATCGTTCAAGAAGTACAGATTACACTCGGTGTGTAAGATCTAAAACTGATCAAATTTGAAACACCTAGCAAAAATTGACTAAGTGCTAAAACTCGCAGACCACTGAATAGCTTGAAACTCCCAGACCGAATAAACTCGCAACACACTATTCCTGAAGAACTTGCAGATCGTACCGTGCACGTTTCTGGAACTCGCAGAGGCTTACTTGCACGTTTTAGCAAACTCGCAAGTTAACTCGCAGATAATATCTCGCGGAAAATCGCAGAACAAAGAGTAAAACACGCAGACTTTGACTTGCGTGTTCTAAGAACTCGCTAATAACGCCTTGCGCGTTTGAAATCGAATTCTTCAACTTGCGCGTTCTGGCGAAGAACGTGCGCATTCTTACGATGAACTTGCGCGTTTCACAGATCTTGCGCATTCTTGGGTTTTCTTTGCGTGTTCTAAGCCTGATCGGTCAAAACTCAAGTAAAACCTGATTTCTGGATCTGAAAATCACACAATTAGACCAAAATACAATGCGAAACAAGATTACAACACTGAAATTTCACAAGAAATCGAAAATTACAGTGATTACATCGAATTACAGTGTATGACTTCAACTATTCACGAAACCAACATTTTAATCAAATTGATCAATCTAAAATCGAAAATAGCCTATGTGATCTGAACGAAAGTTGATCCTATTGATAAAACTTACACAATCAAATCAATTTCTTGATTTAATTGTGCAAAAACATGAAAAACTAAGATCAAACAGTGATTTTCAGTCCGCCAAAAATATTTCAAAAAAAAATCAAATCTGATCCGAATCTGCTACTTCTTGTTTGCTCTGATACCAAATGATATTTCCCAATCAAATCACAATAACAAAACAATCAAGAACAATGAGAATTATTGGGGAAATCACATATGTATTGATGTCACAAGTGATAGGTACATGGGTTTCTCTCTAGATTCTCTCAGAGTGTTTACAATCAAGGATAGTTACTTACAAATGAACAAGGAAGACCTTATTTATAGGTCCACCAAAATACAAGGAAACTAAAGGAAAAGTCAACATAAAAGTAATACAAAATGATCTAAACAAAATACAATAACAAAGAGACATGATCGTGATTATGATCAAGATCATGAGGGGGAGATAAGTAAAAGACAAAGAACTGCTACAGATGTTGAACTTGCTCAGGTTGAAACTCAAGAAGGAGGTGATGTTGAGATGGTTGATGTAAGAGATGATGAACCAGTTTGTAGATCACAGTGCAGTGCAAAACAGAATAACAACAATCAAAGATGAACAGATTATAGGCCACAACAACTAGTCATATGATTGATATTACTTCAAAGGGTTTAGGTTTACAGAGAGAATTTCTGATAAGGATTTGTAAACCTAATGACTAGAAAACTGAATAATGAACTTCTAACCTTACAAATGAAATAGAAATCAACTTTAAATACTTAGGCACGCAGGCCTGATGGGCTTATGGGCTTTTAGGCCCAACAAGCATACAACTATGAATAAATGACATTTTGAACCCTTAGAAATACTTTATTCCACTTTCAACACATAGGACTTTCAGTCCTAACAATCTCCCCCTAAAGTTAAATAAAGCATTTATCTTCTTAGGCTTCATGCCTTGATCTTCTTTCCCTCTTAAATCTTTGAAGAACTTTGGTGTTGCTTAACTTCATGTCTTTCCACGCTCCCCCTTGAATAAAGCTCTTGATCTTCATAGTATCAAGTTTATAAACAGATTCAATGTACAGTAGCCTCGACTGAACGCACTATCAAGCAGCTTTTAGCTATAAAAACTCAATCACATCGGATCAGCACACAATAAAGATAGTGTGAGAGTTACCTGACATTCCACGATGTATCTTCAGTTTAAAACAAAGAATCTGTCTTTGAACCGCGAGTTGAATAGATTTGTTTTCTTCTCAAGAACTTGTTTCAATCCTCGCATAGGAGGAATGATAAACAAACTTGTAGCAAACACCACATGATACGTGATACGGGAAAGAATCAATACAAACTTTGAAAACTTCACAAATTTAGCATTAAACTCATATCTTCATCTCTTTGATCTTTAGATCGTCTTCAGAAAAACAAACTTTCTTTCTTCAAAACTTTGAAATTGAACATTGAAAAATTCTCCCCCCTTTTGATGATTGTGAGTATCATGATCATCAAAACTTCTTCAATTTCAACGCATTCTTTGATCTCCCTTTTATGATAATATGATATTCTTCGTCCTTTGATCTGAGTATCCGTCAATTCATGAAATTTATATATCCGAATCTTTTCAAATTCAGACATAATGGACAATGTAACCCTGATTCAACAGATGAAACAGTTAGTATGCCTGTAAGTAGCACAGAGCCACTTTGTACAACGGATGTAAATTTGAAAGGAGCTTTTGTGATGTTCACTCCCTCAGGGCTTCCATTCAATCATCGAAAAACCACAAAGGAATTTTCTATGAATGTTATGACAAGAAAACTCATTCCTTGTGTGTACGTGCAAGTGTATAATGATTGAAGCTACTTAGCTATATTAGGCTCAAATTGTGTAAAATGTTGAGACAGCAACAGATATTACACGGACTCAATGTGCATGAAAGAGGTGCGAAGGTGGGGCAACTTTCCTTCTTTTTCAATATCTAAATCTTCCGAGTGAAGATCAGATAGCATATATGATGCATCCCCAAAGAAAAATGAAACATTTCTTTGTTAAGAAAGAAACGAGTGGCTGGTGGGGTTATAGCAAGAGTTGGCATGGGCTCACTGCCTGTTTCAATGATGGTCACCAAAGAATGTGAACCAATCAGATTATGTGGCTGCCCGACTCAGAAAATGGTTGGTGCAGAGTTTTCATATTGTTTTAACTCTATTCTCACACCCTCTTTCTTTTAACATTAAAGCTCACGTCTAACCAAACTCTCTTTTTCATTTTTCCGCTCAACACAATGAGAAAAATTCAACCCGATGAGTTATCTCCCCCACTCTTTGATTTATGACCCCTCACCCCTCAATCACTCTAGGATAACTTCCGGGGTAGGAAACACTGGTTTACGTGAATCCATGGAAGTTCTGTTTAAGTGCTCACACAAATCCCATGTAATTCCTATAAAGAATGATAGCTCAACAATTTATCTTGAACATTTAAGTTCAAAATGCATGATAACATTGTCAAAATGTATGCTCATGAGATTTGAGCAATTAAACTTTGAAAATCTAACAATGTATCAATCAGATCAACTAAACTGGTCAGGGTATCAAAGAATTGGATATTATGTTTATATGAACAAATATAAACAATTTAGCAATGAAAGCACAAATTTAGAAATAATGATAGATGCTCAACAACATATGAAATCAAACGGGAGTATTACCATCGAAAAATTGTTTCGTTATGAGACATGGTAATAACAAATTCAAATAAAGTACTGAACCTGTGTGTGTGAATACGTTACAGTATAAAGACAAGATAATACTCAAGTATTGATCTTTGGAAACACACGGTCAGTTAAACATTAATGCTCAAAAATGAAAAACATTTAAATTCACACTTCTAGATTCATGAAATCTTTTGATAATCGGAAGTGGTTTGAACATTTCAGAAACTGTTTTTCATGCTTGAAAGTTGTTCTTCTTTCAAACAATCAGAGATCTAGAGTTAGAAGATATTTACCTTTTAAGCTCCCCCTCAAATCATGATAGAATGATTTATTTATTTTAAGCTCCCCCTGGATATTTGCAAAATATTCAGGTCTAAACGTTGAAGAACGGGTCCTGATCTGTCATGTGATCAGAAGCCAAACTTCGTTGAAGTCCGGGTTCTAAGTTGGTTTACTTAGAAGCCATTGATCTTCTACTCCCCCTTGACAGTAGGTGACTGCAACAAAGAATCAATTTTCGGCTTTGGTACCCACTGGTATTTGGGTCCTCGAATGTTAGTTGCAGTTCTTGTGGGGGATATAGAATAAGAACCATACCAGAAATGATCACTAGTTTTGTGAATGTGATCATGTGTACGACAATAAGAACAATGGTATTTCTTACCTGACCACCTGAGTAATTGATCTCTCGAGTAGATATGATCAGGTTTACCTTTATGCACTTTGTTCTTTTTGGCATTAGACGCATGTACACATGATTCTTTTTCTTTCAGCTCATCTTCAACTGGTTTCTTCTTCCAGACCAGTTCCTCATCTTTGTATCTCCTTCTTCTTTGATGTGTACCTGAATCATCTATATTGCTATCATAGAAAAGGTTAGTTTTACGAATCCGATCAAAAGATTTAACTGACCTTTGTGGAGAGACAAATTTCTGATTTGTACTTGATACAGACTTTTCAAGAACTTTAATCGTCGAAGCAAAATTGTCTCTTTCTTTAACAAGCAGGTCAATCTTATTTGTGAATTCAGACTTCGTTCTCTGCTCTTTTAGTGCCTTCTCAGATAGTTCAGATAACTTGGCAATAAGCTTTTTGATCTCAGTCTCAAACAAGCTTCTTTCTTCTTCAAATCCCTTCTCAACATTGTTTCTTTTGCCATATATTTCTTTGAAGACACCAACATTCTTTTGTTCAATGGCCTTCTTCTCTTTGGCAAACTTCTCTCTTTCTAGAATGATTACTTTCTGAAAATCAGAAACTTGCTGAGAAAGTTTTATGCATTTCAGCTCAACTTCTTTCTTCTCATCAGCACATTTTCTCGAGAATTCTGAGAACTTCTTTGCGAAAGATTTCTCTTTAGTCTCAAAATCAGATTTGTGTTTAGCAAGCAGTTGCTCCAAATTAGATAAACGCTTTTGAAGATCTGCATTTTCATTTTTCAGTTCAGAAATCTTTTTCTCAGAACTTTCAACAGAGACTATTTGCTGAGTTTTAGCTTCCAAAATAGAGATCTTTCCTTTTAGCTCAGAGTTCTCAGCTTCTAATTCTCTTCCTGTTAATAAACCCTTTGTCCCTAACACCAACCATTCAGTACAATCCCACAGCTCTTTTCCTGTCATTTTGTTAGAATTTATTTGACCAATAATTTCACTGAAAATGTCACTAATAAATTCATTACAAATACTACTTTTCATATAATTTCGAGCTACATTGTTAGCCCTCTCTCTTTCCTACTTTTCCACAGGTGAAGCTTCTGTAGGAATCTGGGATTGCATCTCCCCTTCAGTCAAAGATAATCTGATGTAGGGACCCACCTCATGTTCGTCCACACAGTTCAAAAAATAAACTTTCCACTCTTCATAATCTCTTTTGGACTGCAGCCTTGGTAGGTACACCATTTTGATCGTTTCGAATAGAATGTATTCGCTCCGGCTTTGAAGAGAGATGAAACTTGAAAGTGCAGGGACCAAAAGTGACAACGTGTGAAACTTGAAAGTTTAGGGTCACAAATGACACGCTGAATCCTTGAAGTACGGGGGCTAAAAGAAATGCACTGCAAAATGATCGTGAGACAAAAAATTTGACCTTTTTTTTTTTTTTTTTTTTTTAAATAAACCCGGTCGAGCAAGGGTATCGGTCAAAGCAATCTATCGGTCGAACAAAAAGACCGGAATATGCAAGATACCGGTCGAAGGTAAGACCGGAGTAGGCAAGTACCCGGTCGAAGGGTAAGACCGGAGTAGCAAGTACCCGGTCGAATGGCAAGACCGGAGTATCAAGTACCCGGTCGAAGGACGAAGACCGAAATAGTCGAGTATCGGTCCAATGCTAGACCGGAAACCACTAAGGTCCGGTCGATGCACCTACCCAGTCGAAGGGAAAGACCGGGGAATACTAAGGTCCGGTCGAAGGGAATGACCGGAGATCACAACTACCCGGTCGAAGTAAGGACCGGTGTTTACAAACTCTCGGTCGAAGGCTCAGGTCGAATAACTATCGGTCAAAACAATAATATCGATAAAGATTAACATATAAGACCGATAAACACGATGAATCGACCGAAGAAGACGATGAATTTCTGGGATTCGACCGAAACCAAACCCAGAAACTTTAATCGACCGAAGAACACAAATAAACCAACAGAAATCAATTCAACCGATGCGATCAAAAACCACAGAAGCTTCAATCCTTCGATCGAATAAACACAAATAATCAATCAAAAAAAATCGACCGGATGCGATAACACAGATCGATAAACACAGTAAGCTAACTCTAAGACCGATAGCAAACAAAGAAGAAAAAAAAAATTCCCAGATTCGATCGATAAGCACTTTAATTTTCCAGACAAAATAATCGATCGAACATAGAAAAACAACTTTAACTTTGCAGAAGTAGATTAAACAAATAATCAGATAATCACAATAAGCATATGAAGCAATTAATATCAATAATCAATTATAAGGTTTCAGACAAACCTTTTTGAGGATCAAACCTTTTTGCCTTTCTGCTCTGATACCAATTGTAGATCCTAGTACAGTGCAAAACAGAATAACAGCAATCAAAGATGAACAGATTATAGGCCACAACAACTAGTCATATGATTGATATTACTTCAAAGGGTTTAGGTTTACAGAGAGAATTTCTGATAAGGATTTGTAAACCTAATGACTAGAAAACTGAATAATGAATTTCTAACCTTACAAATGAAATAGAAATCAACTTTAAATACTTAGGCACGCAGGCCTGATGGGCTTATGGGCTTTTAGGCCCAACAAGCATACAACTATGAATAAATGACATTTTGAACCCTTATAAATACTTTATTCCACTTTCAACACATAGGACTTTCAGTCCTAACACAGTTGATGAGATAGTTTTATGTGTGAATGAGGAAGTAGAACCGAGGGTTGCAAAGCCTAAGGTTGCTACTAGGGATGAGATACTTTTACTAGCTGGGATGCTTGACATAGATATCATTAATCTTTCGTCAGATGAAGAGGATACGGCGAATGGAAAATATGATAACTTCTGGAGTCTTAAGGAGGAAGAGAGAGAAGGACTGATGGATTCGGATGAAGAGGGCAATGAGATCATTCTTGACATATTGACAGGTACACCAGATGATTTACAACTGAGTCCTATGCACCATGAAGTTCCAGAAACTGTCCGAACCCCACCTGAAATACCTACCTTCAAAGAAATCAACCTTTCTAAACCTTCTAACCAACCATAATACATTAATAGCCTAGTAAACCAACCTCCACCTAGCCCAGAAAACCCACCTAGCCAAAATATCCCACCTAGCCAAACTAGCCTACCTAGCCCAAACAGAATACCTAGCCCTGTAAACCTTCCAATCCCAAGCAGAATCCCAAGCCAAATACCTGAAAACCAACCTGAAGCCAATCCTGAAAACCAACCCGACTTTTATCCTATACCTAATCCTAATGCTTTCTTTCCTTCTAACACTGTTGAAAACCAAGTCGGACCTTCAAACATAACTGAAGCCACCCTTATACCTACTGATGCTGAAATCAGACGTTTGAGAAATGCTTTGAGAATGCCTTTTTCTGGAAGAAGAGAGGAAGAAAATATTCGTGTACAGGATCAGGGTGTTAGATATTCACAAAGTCTTAGATGTTTCTCATTTGCCACCGGATGTTCAAGAAGAGTATGCTAGGTTCATAAACAGGAAGAGAAAATCTCAGAGAGAAGTAAGGAACAAATCTGGGATTGTCACAGTCAAAGAGGTCAGGGTGCGGAAGTTCCATAAACAGATCTGGTACCCAGTGTTTTATGTTTAAAGAAGAGATCTTACAAACTGTGAATTTACTGAAACTTATTTCTCTCACCTGGATGTAGACGATATTGAATATCTTTACCATCTCTTCAAAAACATGACAGTACGCCCGGAAAATATTATCTTTGCCTTGGAAGCAGTTAAAAGATTCATGAGAAGGCATATCAACTATACGTACTGTTATGATTTCCATCTTTCCATGGAGACTAATCAGAAGAGGATTATGAAGGCTTAGAGGATCTTAATCTGTTTACTATCATTGGTCAGCCTGAACTTGGAGTTGTGTATAAAAATGGGGAGAATAAGAAGAGGTTCATGAGATTATCTGAGTTGTCAAAGTTTTCAGATGGAACAATCAAAGTAGTCAGACTCCAATCAACAGGAAGTTCAAAGAGAATGAAGAGAAGGTCAACAAAGAAAAGAAATGTCTTGGAAAGTTTGAAAGGCTTGCAATGATCAGAGTGCTAGATGCTTTGGATGATAAACTTCATTTCTGAAGAGGTATAAGGATCTTTGAATCACTGCTTGGAATCAGACAAGGAAGTCATTCTCGTTGGTGCAGACCTATCATTAATGTTTGATCTAAAAGGGGGAGAATGTTAATGAATAGTTTAGATCAAGTATTGAGTTTTGTTTATATTTGACTTTGACTTTGTCTAAAGTCTTTGAGAGTTTATTTTGTCTTAAGAGTTTAGTGCTTTAAGAGAAGTGTCATGAGTATAAATAGTTTAGTTCTGTGAGAGAACCTTGTAACTTGAGAGTTGTGCGCATTTCTTGCAATCTTGTGACTTCATCAATACATATGACTATTTCTCTCTCTATAATATCTCTCTAGATTTTGTGTTTGGTTGCATTTATTTGATTAGAAATGGCTTGAATTGGACTTTACAAGTGACATTAACAGATTTTCCAGCGGGATCCTTGTTTAATGTCAACGGTGGTGGCATAGGAGTTTCCATCGTTGATGTTTGAGTAAGATCAAACTTTTCAGCATATCTTTAACATACTTACCCTGATGAATAAACGTGCCTTAATCAGATTGCTTTATCTGAAGTCCAAGGAAGTAGGTTAGCTCACCCATCATACTCATTTTGTATTATTTCTTCATTTATTCAGCGAATCGAGTACATGAGATGGGTTAGTAGAACCAAATATAATGTCATCAACATATTTTTGAACAAAAATAATGTGACCTTTAATCTTTCTGAAAAATAGAGTGTTATCAATTTTTCCACCTTCGAATTTTTTAGAGATTAGAAAAGATGAGAGAGTATCATACCAAGAACAAGGGCTTGTTTTAACCCATAGAGAGCCTTATCCAGCTTATACATAAAGTGTGAATGTTTAGGGTCAGAGAACCCTGGGGGTTGTTCAACATAGACTTCTTCACTCAGCTTTTCATTAAGAAATGTTGACTTGACATCCATTTGATATACTTTGAAGTCTTTGTGAACTGCATAGGCGAAGAATAGTCGAATTGCTTCGAGCCTAGCCACATTTCATCATAATCTATGTTGTCCTCTTGTAAACAAGCCCTGAGTAAACAAGCCTAGATTTGTTGCGGGTCAGAGTCCAATTTTCATCTAACTTGTTTCGATACACTCACTTGGTGCCAATAACGGTTTTGTCAAATGGTCAGCGAACAAGATTCCAAACTTTGTTTCTTTCAAACTCAGTCAACTCTTCTTGCATAGCGCTGACCCAATTTGGATCTCTGAGGGCATCATCGATCTTCTTTGGCTCGATAAGAGAAAGAAAGTTTACAAAGAGAAAGATGTTACCTGAATTTCGTCGAGTCAGAATACCTGCATTTGAATTACCAAGGATTTGATCGATTGGGTGATTCTTAGTCCATCTCTGAGCGGGGCCATGAGCATCTATGTATGATATTTGATCAACAATGGGAATGTTTGCTGAGGAAGAAACTTCAGCCTGAGGTTCATCTGAAATCAACTGTTGAGGTGCAGGTTGAATGTCATTCACTGAGAGTTCTTCAGAGATGAGAGGAGATTCACAGTTGAGAGATTCAGAGGGTGGTAAGGTATTTAAGGGAACAACTGAAACCGAAGAGGTGGATTCAATGTTAGGTAGAATAATGACTAGATCATCATCAGCATTCGGAGAACTTGCTGATGGTTTGTGTTGAAGAAAGGTTCAACTTCTCCATAGTGAGAGAACATCCAGGAATTAAGTTCATCATTATCAGCGATAGGCTTTGAGTTCGCTGATCTGGATTCGTCAAAAGTTGACATGAATGGTTTCTTCTACTGTTTGTCTTCATTTGTTGAAAACTCTGTAGGCTTTGGATACTGAAGAATATCCAAGGAAAATTCCATCATCAGCCTTTGGATCAAAATTTCCAAGGGTATCTCTGTTGCTTAAGATGAAACACTGACAACCAAAGATATGAAGAAAGCTGATAGAAGGCTTTCTTCCATGGAAAAGTTCATAGGCAATCTTGTTAAATATTTTAACAATCAGTGACCTGTTTTGAGTAAAACAAGCAGTATTAACAACTTATGCCCAAAATTTAGTTAGAAGGTGAGAATCGTTGAGTATCTATCGAGCACCTTCGATGATCATTTTGTTTCTTCTTTTAGCGATTCCATTTTTCCGGGAACTTCTGACAGCTGAAAAATTGTGAGAGATTCCCTTGTTCTCAAAGAAGTTATCAATAGTACTATTTTTAAATTTAGTTCCATGATCACTCCTTATTGAATGAACTGTCATGTTATTCGGCACTTCCAGTTTTCTACCAAAAGAGATGAGTTCATCTAGGGTGTCACTCTTAGAGCGTAGAATCATGACCTAGGTATAGCGAGAGTATTCATCTAGTATGACAAAAGTATATTTCTTTCTAGAAGTGGACTGTATATTGACAGGGCCAAATAAATCCATATGCAAGAGTTGAAGATGGCTTGTCACTGATGATACTTGCTTTAATTTGAAACTAACTTTAGTTTGCTTTCCTTTTTCACAAGCTGAGCAAAGCGATTCCTTTGCATAAGAGTGCTTAGGTAGACCGAAGACTTGTACTTTTAAGGATAGTGTGTTCAGTGTCTTGAAGTTAAGATGATAGAGCCTCTTGTGCCATAGCTAGTTGATATATGATGAGGCTTTGGACAGAAAATAGATGTTCGCAGTGGTTGTTGAGTCCATGTTTATAATATAAACATTTTCGAAACGATAATCGCTCAGAGCATGTTTTCCATCTTTGTCGAAGACTGAACATGCTTTCTTAGTAAAGCATACTTTAAAGTCTTTGTTACATAGCTGACTGATGCTGAGGAGATTATGCTTCAGTCCGTCTACGTAAGCAACTCTTGGGAAGGTAGTTGTACCATTGCTGGGTACACTAAACCCTCTGGTATAGCCTTTTCTGTTTCCACCAAAGGTCACTGAGGGACCTTTCCCTTCCTTGTAGTCAGCGAACAGGTTCTTTAGACCAATCATGTGTCGAGAGCATCTGCTATCAAGATACCAGATACCCTTCGAGTCCTGCAAGAGGAAGATTATTTTTTTGTTTGGTACCCACTTTACAATGGGTCCAGATGAGTTAGTGAAGATGGAAGGTTCAACATCTGATGATTCAGTGTCAGAGAAATCTTCACTTGAGTTAATTTTTTTAACTTTAGTGGCATTTTTCACCTTGGCAGGTTTCTCAGCTCTGGTAACCTTCTTTGCCTTTGAGTCATTCATCTTAATTTTAGCTAACTTTAAGCTATTATGGTAGTGGGACATGTACTGGCAATGTGTTCAGTAATTCCACAGTGATAGCATTTTCTATAGCTGAAGGTGGTCTTAAGAACATGACCATTTGTATTAGAAAACTTTAGATGAACCAGGCCAGGTCAAAGAATGCCTTTGCATTTAATCTCGGAGGAACTTTCTGTTCTTCGGATTTCTTAGGCAAAATGTCAATCTTCAGCTTTGGAGTAGATCTATGAGTTTTGCCATTGATCTTAGATCCAGAGCCATAAGGTTGACTAGCTGAAGGTTTGAGAGGAACCTTCTTTAGCTTTAGTGCTTTAGTAGCCTTCTGAGGATGATGGAAAATAGATTTCCCTTTATCAGCAAGTTTAGAACTTTTTGATAAATCCTCAGGGATAGGAAAAGAAGAGGAAGAAGAGCACTAAGAGGTTGAAGTGTCGTGAATGGTAGAGAGAAACATTCCAAACATAAGCATGGAACAATCCCTGCTAGATTTATCCTTATCAAATTTATAACCAAGACCGGTTTTATCATTAGCAGGGATTTGAGCACTTATGATCTAAGTGATCTTAGCTGAGGATATACACCAATTTTCAACTGTAGCTTTCTCAGACTTGAGAGCAGCAATAGCTTGTTCGCGTTCAATGCTGATAATTTCATTTACAATGACCTGATCTTTTAACCTATCTTCTAAATGAGTCAGTTCTTTGATCTTTAGATGACATTTCTCAAGATGCTTTATTAAATCAATATTCTTGTTTTTAGCTTGAGTTTTGCCATTGAGGGCATTATATAAATCAACTGTAAGCATACCAACAACACCACGTCTCAAAGCTTCAGTATGAGTTGGATCAGTAGATATTAATACCTAAGAGGTGAGAGTGCTTGTGGATGTTCCAGATGGTTCTTCTACTTCTTCTTTAATCTCAGCCATTAGAAAAAGATTAGCCGCATCTTCTTCATCAGAACTTGACTCTTCTGATTCATCCTAGTCGTGTTCTTCAACTATTAGACATTTGCCTTTTCGCTTGAAGTCTTTTAGTTTTTGATATTTTTCTCTCAGCTTTAGGTATTTGTCATCACTGGATTTTCGGGATGAAGAAGGTTTGGAGGCTTTCTTTGACTTGCATTCGCTGGCAAAATGTCCAACTTTGTCGCAGTTGTAGCAAGTAGCATCTACCTTATCAACAGGTGCTGACTTCGGCTTGTCAGATATGAAGAGAGGCTTATTTTTTTTGAAAATGCTCTTTCTTGTAAATCTCTTAAAAGAGTTTGTCAAGAGTACAAGAGATCCATCAAACTCTCAAAGGTCGGAGTCAAATGGATCCTCTAAGTCAGAATCTAACTCAGTGATAGTAAGAGTGGAGGATCGCTGAGATGGGATCATCTCTAAAGAGACTAAAGCAACATGTGTGCTTTCGGAGTTTTTAGAATCTTTGACAAGATTCTTCTTTAGTTGATTGGATTGCTCATAGTTGAGCAGGATCCCATATAAGGTACCGAGAGAAAGGTGACTTAAGTCTTTTGTTAGCTTGAGACACATTGAATAAGTGTCCCAACTTTCAGGAAGACATTCCAAGAATTTAGTAAGAACCTCAGAGTTAGAGTAGGCCCTATCAACAGTCTTTAGATCAATTATTAAGCAATTAAATCGCTGGTGAACATTAGACAAAGATGCATTCTTACCACAAATGAAACTTTCATACTTTCTTACCAGGTTGATCTTTTTTGTTTCTTGGATCTTAGTGGTACCTTCATATTGGACACAGATTGTGTCCCACATTTCTTTGGAGGTTTTTATATGCATGATGGAATGCGAAGTTTCATCAGGTAAAGCCATAGAGATAATGGTTTTAGCTTTAGCATCAAGACCCACTTTCTTTTTGTTCTCATCACTTCATTGCCTTATTTCTTTGGCAGCTTGTCTTTCAGGGACAACTCCAGTAGTTGTAGGGGCAGGGACTGCAACTATGATGGCAAATGGTTCATAAGGTCCATTTGCAATATATTCAGGTATAGTGCAATCTACACCTTCTAGGAATAAAATCATTCGATTCTTCCAGAGAGCAAAGTTGTCTCTGCTGAATCGAGGAGGTTTATAAAGGGAACCATTATCATAATAATTTGAGTTTGTGTTCAATTCCATTTTTAGAGAATAGCTAGGAAGAGAGTTAAGCAAGGGTGTTAGTTTGTGGAAGGGGGGGGGGGGAGGTTGAATACAAACACAAAGTTTACTTTTAAATTTGTTTATTGATTATTGAGTAAATCAAAAACACAATTTACAGATTGTTGCGGAATAAGATAAGGTAAAACATGTCTAAGAAACACTAAGATTTCTTGCACACAAGAGTAATAGAAGGAGAGAAGAGAGTTTGCAGAAAAAAGATTTTCTGCAATGGATCACAAAGAAGATTGAGGACTCCTTTTTAAATGAAGGCTTTACTCTTATTTATACCCTATGCATTAAATGCATGGCAGAGGGTACAATCCCCGTGTCTTTCATCGATTGGCTTCATGCTTTTTGACTTTACCATTTGTATGCTTTTGGCCGCATGTTGAACAGTGTAGTGGAGAGGAGCAGTTTGTACGATTATGAACAAAAACATGTTTTGTTTTGTACTTTCGTACTTTTTGTGCTGAGGATAAGACAAACAAATAATGATAAGCAAGCTTCATGATCAACTATAGCAGATGAATATGATCAGTGATCAGGAATCACTAACGTAGAATGGCGATAGCTGAGGCTTGATCTCGATTTCTCACGCGTTGTAGACTTGTCTTGGTTTCCCTGAATTCCGTTTCAGATTATTAGTAGACTTGTCTTCATCATCAGCTTAGTCTTTGATGTCAGCAATGATTTCCTTGAGCGTGAAACTTGTCTTCAGAGATTACATTTAACGATTAATTAGAGATCATCAGCGATACTAAACAGACTCAGTATGTTATCGCTCATGGTGAAAAACTAAAACATACATATGATAAATGTAATTTTCACTGAGTATTTCTAAGGGTCATCATCAAATCACTGAGAAAGTTTGGATCAACAACTCAACAAATGTTTCCACAAGTGTATCAACAAAAATTTTAAATCGCGAAAAATAGGTACACTTCACTTCTTCCTTCTCCAAAGAAATTAAATAACATTTTAGTTTACTCTTCCCTTGTAATAATCCGTCTCTCGAAAGAAATCTTGATCATATTGATTTCTTGTAACAACCAGACATTACATAGAACATCTAAAATGTATTTCATATATACAAACCACAATGGGCTACACTTTGGGTCACATACTCCAAAACTATACAATCTCATGAAAGTCACTACAATTTTTTACTAAATAAACATTATACAATAGATTTATTTCATAGATATCAAAAGTAACATTAATATAACATCTTCCATCTTCACATATAACGTTCAACATGTAAGATCATATCTTTCCTTTTCCCTCAAGTTATACACACCTGCCCCGAAATACATATTTTTAAAACAAAATGAAGGTTAAACCGAATGGTCTAGTGAGATAATCCCTGTCATTTTAATAAAGTTATAAAACCAGTTTATATATAACATTTATCAATTACACATCGTTGGCACTCAGGCACAACCTACTAATCGTATCGTTGTCGTTCTGGCACAACACGAAAATTGGATCGTTGTCATTCTAGCACAGCTCACTAATAGTACAATCGGCGTTCTAGCACAAATCGTTGTTATCAAAAGGTTGGAGCTCAAGAACAACCATGCTGCTAGTTACAATGTTGGCATTCTAGCACAACCGTATATAATATTACCTTAACACATTTAACCATAAAAAAATCCACATATCAGTAACGTATCATATCAAATGATTGCTCACAAATGCATTTCAGTTCGAAAAGGATATAAGAAAACTCACCCTGATATGATCACAACAAAGTAACACTTAACCAGCCTAAACGATCCAAATCGATAACCAACTTCACAACTGAACATTCAAATCTGAATTACGGAATCATGGTTACGAACAAATAGATTGTATCGATTCCATAACTGTTAACAAATCCTAAGAACCTAAAAGGACACACCGAAAGACCCCGAAACAGAACGAAGAAAAATCAAAATTACCGACCCACAGTGACTTACGTGACCTAGCCCTCGAGCTAGGTCACGTGGCTAGTCACGCAACCCACTGCCTAAAACTGGTTCGACCAGTTCGTCCCTGTTCTGGACAGATTTCATCAAAACCAAAACCAAACTTTGTTTTTACATAAAACTTACATAAAAACTCATTTCTTGAGATCCAATGAACTTCTCAACTAAGAATTTGCATAAATGAACTCCAACATCCATCAAAAACTTTAGACTTAACTTCTCACTAGAAAACATATCAAAATTTAAACCACAAGCAAAGAGTTCCAATCCATGTGTTTTAAAACCAACTTGAAACACTCTTAACTTCTCACAAGAAATTGGTTTTAAGAAGAACTGTAAATTGGAGTTTTAACCTAATGACTCCAATTCAAACCATACCTAAATTATGGAGGAATTCAAATTTAAAAGGATACCAAGAACAAATTCATACCGCAAAGAAGATTTATTCGAAAATATTTCCAAAACCTCCAACTTTGACTTCAACAATTCAAAGCTTCAAGACTTTTTCTCTTGCTCTCATTTCGTATACGCACACAATATGAAAACACATGACTCAAAATCTAGAAGAAACAATTACACAAAACCCTATTAAGTGGGTTTTCAAATTCTACACTACACCCTCAACAATATGGAATTAGCCCAATCATCCCCTAGTTGTTACATTTCTCCTCTAACCATAAAAAAATCCATTTCAGAATAGGCACCTAGACACTAATCCTTTATGGGTTGTAGGGACCAGGTCAAACCCAAATATGATACTTGGACATTTGATGTTCAAGGCACATGACTGGTTATATCTACCTGCTTAAAAACTTTGTGTTAGTTAAAGGACAAACGATCATGTTTGGTGATAACTCAAAAGGTCAACTATAGACTATGGTATTCTGACAAATGGGTCGGTGCCTTTCAACAAAGTTGCCTATGTGGAAGGACTTAAGCATAATATTTTGAGCATTAGTCAACTTTGTGACAAAGGCTTTTCTGTAAAGTTTATTGAAGGAAAATTATCTATTATCTCCTTTGTCAACAAAGGAATTCTTTTTCAGATTTCGTAAAAGCAATGTCTTTATAATTAACATGTCTTTTGTACTATCGTCTCTCTTCAAAATGTTTGTTTCTTTTCTAAATCTTCATATGAGCAAAACTGGTTGTGGCATAAACGTCTTTCTCTCTTAAACTTCAAAACTATAAATAATCTATCACAAGAAGGACTTGTAAAAGGACGTGTATTTTTCTAAAGAAAAGTAGTGGTGATGTTGTGAAAAAGGTAAGCATTCAAAATTAAGCTTCAGATCCAAAAGTTGTTCATCCATCATATCTCCTCTTCATCTTCTGCGTATGGATCAATGTGGTTCAGTAAATATTGAATGTCTAGGTGGAAGAAGATACACACTTGTGATTGTGGATGAATATTCTAGATATACCTGCATTTTCTTTCTACAGGCAAACAGTGATGCAACCGATGAAACTATTCACTTCATCAAAAGGATAGATGTATTGAATAACTCTTCTGTTTGATATTTATGAAGTAACAATGGCACATAATTCAAGAACTATGTCCTAGGAAACTTTTGTTCAAACAAAGAAATTTCTCAGAACTTCTTTGTCGCTAGAACTCCACAATAAAATGGTGTTGTGGAAAGAAGAAACATAACACTATGTGAGGCAGCCAGATCAATGATTAGTGATACATGTTTACCCACCTATTTTTGAGGTGTCTCTATAAATATTGCATGTTTCACTCAAACTCGATCTACGATTGTAGAAAGGCACTAGAAGACTCCCTACGAACTATATCATGGATGAAAGTCAAACATTAGTTTCTTTTACACTTTTGGATGTATTTGTTACATCTTGAATAATGGAGATCATCTCGGAAAATTTGATCATAAATATGATGAAGGAATTTATTAGGATACTCTGTTGTTTCAAAATCCTTCAGAGTCTACAATTGACGAAGACAATGTATTGACGAATCTAATCATGTTCATTTTGATGAAAGTGGATTTGCACCTTCATCATCCACTGATACTTTTAATGAAGATGAACTCAGTGAATGGATCTCATCACATTTAATAGTATCTATTCAAAACTCCTCTCCTACCATACATCAGGTTTTGACTTATAATCCTTCTTCTTTTTTAGAACTTGTCACTGATGAATCTGACTTGCCAGTATCTTCAACAATTGAAAAAATGAAGTCTCAAACCCCATCACAACATCCTCTCAAACCTCACCCTTATCCAAAACTCTTCTCTATCCTTTTCAAATATCTCATCGGAAGCCTTACAAAACTTATCCACACTTCTTCTTCATCTTGCTACGAAATAGACAAAAAGCCATCTTATAGAGAAAATTATAGGAGATCATCACACATGAGTCAAAACTATAAGATCTACAAATATGTCTCTCTATGTCAACTTCTTTTTTTTATTTGAACCAAAAATAATTGAAGAAGCCATTGAAGATCCATGTTGGGTTAGTGCAATGCAATAAGAACTATTCCAATTTGAACAAAAGAAGGTTTGGCAGACTGTTCCCAAACTTGGTCATAAAACCATTATTGGTATAAAATGGATCTTTCAAAGCAAAATGGATGAATATGGCACAATTATTAGAAACAAATCCTGACTTGTGGCTCAAGGATTCAATCAAGAAGAAACAATTGATTATGATGAGACATTTGCTCATGTAGCAAGCCTTGAAGCCATCAAAATATTTCTCGCATATGTTGCTTACAAAATTTTCAAAGTTTTTCAGATGGATGTAAAGGTTGTTTTTCCGAATGATAAGTTATTAGAAGAATTTTACAAGAAACAACCTCGTGGATTTGAAGACCCAATACCACTTGAACACGTATACAAATTTGATAAAGCTCTTTATAGTCTCAAACAAGCTCCTCGGGCATGGTATGACACTCTATCCACCTTTCTTCTTGAAATAAATTTACAATTGGTAAGATTGAGAACATTTTATTCCTCTAAAAATTTAATGATGATGTTATTTTCGTTTAAATCTATGTAGAATACATAACTTTTGGTGCAACTGATATCTCTCTTTGTAAAAACTTTGCTAAAAAGTAAAAATGAAATGGGCATGATGGATGAATTAACCTTTTTCTTAGGCCTACAGATCAAATAAACCAATGATGGCAGTTTTATAAATCAAGGTTTCAAAGATTTAATAAAGAAATTTAAGTTTGACCAATGCTCACCCATGAAAACTCAAATGGCTCCTCCATTAAAGTTACAATCTGACCCAAATGGAAAATCGGTTAATATAACCAATTACAGATAAATGAGAGGTTCTCTTTTATATCTCACTGCAAGTCAGCCTGATATTATGTTTTTAACATGTCTTTGAGCTAGATATCAAGCCAATGATGAAGAATCTCATTTCTCTATTGCGGAAAGGATCATTAAATGTATAAGGAACTCCTAATCTAGGATTTTCCTACCCCAAAGACTTAGGTTTTGAACTAATTGCATATTCAAATTCTGATTATGCATGTTTTCAAGTAGACAGAAAAAGCACAACCGAGAGTTGCCAACTTATTAGCAAAATTTTGTAAGTTGGTAAAACAAGAAACAAAACTTAGATTCAACTTCCACTGCTGAAGCTGAATATATAGCCTCTGGAAGTTTTAAAACTCAGGTTTTAAGGATGAGAAATCAACTTCCTGATTATGACATAAAATTTTCCGCTATATCTATTCTATGTGATAATTATAGTGCACCTCATTGAATGTTGTTCTAAACCTTTTCATTTAGAAGTCTTGAGGAATAAGATAAAGCTTACATTATTGATCAGAAATTTAAAAATATGAAAATCTCCGGTATAATCTCTCTTCTAAAAACATGATGATTAGGAACACAATATTCATTCACCGCATTTCTTTGTCCAATCAAGTTCTTATCGGATTTGGTATATGTTATGTAATTCAGATCTTATCTAATCAACCAATTCAAATTCTTTTTCATAATCATCTTTCTCGGACTCATGTTGAACTCTAAATTCAAAATTTGATATAGTTCTTATCTATTCTGGATTCTTTATTCATCCAACTCTCCTTTGTCACCTTTAAATTTTTTACACATTCGTTAGAGAAAACAAAAGGTTTTTATAATATTTTTGAGATAATCGTGATTATATATCATAATCAAAAGACACGACACAATTTTCAAGTCTAAAATGTCTATTCAACCACCACTTCTGCCCTAAACTCATAATTATCTTTCAACTACAATTACCTCAATATTTTTTTCACCATTCTTTAACATTATTGACCCTATTTTACACGTGTTTAAACCACCTTTCTTCATCTTTGTTCTTCTTTAATGGTGGTATTCTTTAAATCTTTGTCTTCAACAAACACCTCTTTCTCCTCAAACAAATGTCAAATCAAAGGTAAAAACTTTTGGATTGTTTGTATTACAAAACTCTTATCAAAAAACAGTGGAAGCAAAACCACACACACAATCTTTCAAAGATCATGTTACAATCAAATACATGTAACAAAACATAAGAGAAGGATTTAGAAAAACCTTTTAAGATGATGGTGAAGAAACCAATTGTAGGGTTCTCTCTATCAGGAGCACACTAAAGATGTAGTTGTGTATCTAGAAAGTAGACGCCTCCTTCTCTTCTCTATGCAACCACAAAAGCCACAACACTTGAATCCGTTTGTGTGGCTTATGAACAATTTTGCCAAAAAACTCTAGGAATGTGTTTTGAGTCGTGAAACAATGAGAGGAGAGAGATGGATTGATTTTTGGGTTAGATGATAATTGTGATTATCAATCTCATCTCCTTAATATCTCATTTAACTCAAATAGTTATCTAATAATATCTTATTTAGCCTAGCAATTATCTAGACTTTAATATCATATTATCTAGTTACAAGTTTGGACTAATTACTAGTTAGTCCCTCTAGTAATCCCATATTAATTAATGCGCTTTTAATTTGTGGCCCAAGAATTACTAGCATAAAACACATACAAATTTACACAAACATTATTGTTTATTAATCACAAGTATTACATCAAGATAGAATGTGTTTGTGTGTAATCAATGTGTGCAACTATGTGTTCTACTCTCTCAATCACCACTACCTTTTCACCTTCACTTTCACACACTTACTTACTTGCACTCTCTATGTCACACCCAACATTTAACACAAAGACTTGCTTATATATAGGTCAACATGACCAAGCAAAGTCAAACCTTCTAGAAACAATTACACCTCACACACAAACACAATTACAACAAAAACCCTCATTTAATCTTGAATACAATTTCAGTCTAACAATCTCCCCCTTTGAATTCAAGATTAAAAAAATTTTGGCAAAAATCTTCAGATCTTCAGAATTAATCTTTAACTTTGAATCTTTTCTGGCTTTGACAACTTGAAAACTTTGGCAATTCTTCAAACTTGTCTCTTCCTTTGAATTAACTTTTGCATATTCTGAATAGACAACTTTTACTTTCAAACTTTGTCTTTCTTCCACTTTTTCTTCGGATTAACTTTCTTTATCCTTTGACTTTAATCATCTGAAAACTTTATCTCCTCTGAAATCTTTAAAACTTCACTCTGATCTTGAACTTTGATTATTCTCCCCCTTTTTAATGATTTGTAAGAATCAAAATCATTAAAATACTTCAAGGTCAGATCCGTCATTAAATGAACTTCCCATCATCTGATAAGCACAATCTTCATGAACTTTCATCTCCTCTTTATGATAAAATACAATCTCCCCATATAGGAAAATTATGAATCTCCCCAAAACATGTTGTGATAAAATCTGTCATCTGATTCTGAAAGAGCCGTTGAACCATGAATGTATTCATCTGAATCTTTTCAAATTCAAACGAAATAAGAATGGTAACCCTGAATCAACATATGAAACAGTTAGAAATGCCTGTCAGTAACACGAAGTTGCTGTGTACAACGAATGTACAATATAAGGAGCTTGTTTGATGTTGACTCCCCAGGACTTCCATTCAATCATTGAAAAACACAAGGTAATTCTATGAATGTTCTGACAGAAAAACACATTTTCTGTGTGCTCGTGCTTTTGTATGAAAGAATTAACACAATGATTGTGTTTCATAAAGCTCAACATATGTAAATCACTAAGACAACAATGATTATACATGAACTCAACGTGCATGAGAAAGGTTCGAAGGTGGGGCAACTTTCCTTCTTTTTCAATATCAGCATCTTCCAAATAAAGATCCGATAGATTATGTGCTGCTTCCCCAGAAAATGTAAAACATTCTCTTTTTAAGAAAAGAATGAGTAGCTAGGGAGGTTGTATGCTAGAGATGGCATGGGTTATTTGCCTATTTCAATGATGGTCACGAAAGAAATGTGAACCAATTTGTAATGTGGCTACCCGGCTCAGAAAGATATTTGGTGCGGAGTTCTGATATTCTTTTAACTCTGTTCTCACACCCTCTTTCTTTTAAACATTTAAGCTCACATCTAACCAATCTCTCATTTCCATTTTACCTCAGCCCAATCCCACACTCAATTCTTTTAGACCCCTCTCCCCTCAATCACTCAAAGGATTTCTTCCGGGGTAGGAAACACTGGTTATTGTGAATCCATGGAAGATCTAATAAGCACTCACACTGAATCCCATGTTCCTAAAAGTACATGTTGTTCAATGATTTTCTTGACATGTAAAGCACAAGAAATCATATGTCAGTGTTTGTATGCTCATTCAAAAATTAGAAATGAAATTTGAGCATTTTAAACATTTAAGATATCTCAAAACTTTATATGAATGAAAAGAATAGAAATGTTTTGAGAATCTGACAATGATTAAGATCAGATCAAATTATCATGAAGAAAAAAAATATTTGGGAATTCAAAGACGTATGTTGTTTATATGAACAATATATAAACATATTATCAATAAAAGAACATTTAAAAATGAAATGACGTTTGATTCAAACAATTATGAATACGAAACGACGGGAGTATTACCATAGAAAGATATATCATTTGATACATGGTAATAACATAATCAATTTGAAAATACTTAACCAGTGTGTGTAGGAATACTTGACAAAGTATATAGAAAAGAAAATACACAAGTATTATTCTTTAAAGAACACATTGCCAGATAAACAATAACTTTCACAAATATCCAAAAATCATTTAAAATTCACACTTCTCAAATCAGAAAAACATTTTAAGATCGTGAAGTGGTTTGAACATTTGAAAAACAATTTTCACAAATGAAAGTTGTTCTTCTTTCACAAGTGTTAGAGTATAAGGATTAGAATATTATACCTGTGAATCAGAATCCTTAACTCCCCCTGGAATGAATATAACAATTAAAGTATCCTTGACTAGATATCCTCCCCCTTGATATCTGTAAAACATCAATCTTTTTAGAGATATTTTTAGAAAAGATATAGCAATATAATTTCCAAACTCTCTTTTAAACGAAAAACTTCCTGAAAAGATGTAATCTTGAAAGCATCCTTCAGAAGAAAACATTTGAATACGGGTTTTGAACGGAATTGTCCAAAAGCCATTGTCACATTTAATATCCTGCAAAAAAAATAAAATTTGGTAATCATTATAAAAATGATTCCGCGTTAGGCAGTCAACATATGATGAATTATCCAAAATATATTCAAATAAAGCACAAGATTAGAAAACTCCCCTTAGAATCATGAATTGGCGTTTAACATACCAAGTTTGCTAACTAAAAAGGTAAACCTCTTTTCATCCAACGGCTTGGTGAAAAGGTCAGCCAACTGGTAGTCTGTAATCACAAAGTGCATCTCAATATCGCCCTTTTCAACATGATCCTTTATAAAATTATAACGCACGTCGATATGTTTCGTCTTGGAATGCTGCACTGGATTAGCAGTTATCGCAATCGCACTCTTAGAATCACAGTAGATAGGGACTCGTTGGTAAGTATATCCGAAATCTTTTAACTGTGTTCGCATCCAGAGGACTTGTGAACAACATATTCAGCCTCAGCGGTGGATGTAGAAACACAATTTTGTTTCTTAGATGTCCAACTAACCAACTTATCACCTAAGAACTGACAAGAACCAGAGGTGCTCTTTCTATCCAGTTTGCAACCTGCATGATCAACATCAGTATAGGCAGTTAAATCAAAAGACGAACCCTTAGGATACCAAAGACCTAACTCAGTAGTTCCTTTAAGATACCTAAGAATCCGTTTTACAGCAACCAGGTGTGATTCCTTCGGATTAGCTTGATATCTCACACAGAAACATGTAGCAAACATAATATCCGGTCTACTTGCAGTTAAATACAGAAGTGAACCAATCATGCTACGGTACACTTTTTGATCTACTGATTTTCCAGAAAGATCTGCACCTAAAAGTGTGCCCGTTGCCATCGGTGTTTTCATCACTGAACTGTCACTCATGTTAAATTTCTTTAAAATATCTCGAATATATTTTGACTGATTAATGAAAATGCCTTCGGGTAACTGTTTTACTTGAAGACCAAGGAAAAAGTTCAGTTTGCCCATCATTGACATTTGAAAACGAGATTCCATGATTCTTGAAAAGTTTTTACAAAACTTTGGATTTGTAGAACCGAAAATTATATCATCTACATAAATCTGGATTAGAATCATATCATCACCTTGCTTTTTCAGAAAGAGAGTAGTATCAATTGTACCTTTCTTGAATCCTGAAGGAAGTAAGAATTGAGTTAAAGTTTCATACCAAGCTCTTGGTGCCTGTTTGAGTCCATACAAGGCTTTATCTAAGACATAGACATGATCAGGGTTCTTTGGATCAACGAATCCTTCTGGTTGAGCAACATATACTTCTTCATGCAATATCCCATTTAAAAATGCTGATTTTACGTCCATTTGGAAGACAGTAAAATTTTTATGCGCTGCATAAGATAAGAAGATTCGTATCGCTTCCAGTCGTGCCACAGGAGCAAACGTTTCTTCATAATCAATCCCCTCCTGTAGACAATAACCCTTTGCAACAAGGCGAGCTTTGTTTTGAACTACAACTCCAGATTCATCTCTCTTATTTCTGAAAACCCACTTTGTTCCAATAACAAATTTTCCTTTTGGAAGTGGTATAAGTCGCCAAAATTTGTTCCTCTCAAATTTCAGAAGTTCATCTTGCATCGCCAGTATCCAATCTGGATCGCACAAGGCTTCTGAAGCTTTCTTCGGCTCGATTGAACTTAAAAAACTTGAATACAGACAAAAATTAGCCGATGCTGCACGCGTTTGTACACCCGACTGTGCATCACCAATAATATTGTGAAGTGGGTGATCTCTTGTCCATTTCATTGTACTTGGAATCGGATGAATTTCAGCTTGAGTATTATCTTCCTCATATTCATCATATACTGCAGGTAAGTCTTTATCAACCCCAGATGTGCTCGGGACATCTTGTACAACCTCTTCTAAAGTAAATATTTCCGGAGCAATAGAAGAATCACTTGGAATATCTGTTGCAGAATTTGGATCTGCATGCACAGAATCAACATTAGTATCTTCAGAATGTATATGTGTAGATGTACCTGATGTGGTTGATCTTGTGACATTTTCAGAAGGTCCTGAAATATCTGCTATTATAATTGGAACCTCTGAAGTTGATGCGGATATGCTTGATTTTTCAAAATATGTACAAATATCCATAAAAGCATCAAAAAATAATAAGTCTAATTCAGCTGTAACTTTATTTGAATTAGAAGACTTATTCTGTTTGACTTCAGGTTCTATTCCGTCTTGAATAGAAACTTTCTGTTTAAGCTTGAGTTCTGAACTATTGTGTTCAGAAGTCAACGTTGATGATTCGTCGAATGACACATTAATGCTCTCCATGATCGTCTTGGTTCGTCTATTGTAAATGCGATAGGCTTTAGATGTCAACGAATAACCAATGAAATAGCCTTCGTCAGCCTTCTTGTCAAACTTACCAAGATTTTCTCGATCATTGAGAATGTAACACCTGCAACCAAAAGTACGAAAAAATTTAATATTCGGTTTTCGATGATTAATAAGTTCATACACTGTCTTTTTATGTCTTTTGATGACAATCGTGCGGTT
The DNA here is from genome assembly GCA_954870635.1 of Arctium minus. NCBI lineage: Eukaryota > Viridiplantae > Streptophyta > Magnoliopsida > Asterales > Asteraceae > Arctium > Arctium minus. The sequence goes on along the minus strand of OX941096.1, from coordinate 20,875,499 downwards.
TTGTGTGAAACACGCAGTGGCTACGGCTTCAGCCCACAGAAACATTGGCAATTCGGAATAGGCTAACATTGTCCTTGCAGCTTCCACCAGTGTTCGATTCTTCCTTTCAACTACACCGTTTTGCTGAGGAGTGTAGGCAGCAGAAAAGTTGTGAGAGATCCCAACAGATATGAGATAACTCTGAAGCTTTTCATTCTTGAATTCCGTGCCATTGTCACTTCTCAAAGATATAATCGGTAGTTGTAGTCGAACCTGAATCTTCTTTAAAAACTCAATGATCAACTTTGCTGCATCTGATTTGTTCCTTAAGAATTCCAGCCAAGTATATCTGGAGTACTCATCTATCATGACCAAAATATATTTCGGACCGCAAAGGTCCATATGTATCAATTCAAGAGGTGTTGAGGATCAGAATTCTGTCTTTGCTTTATGAGATGTTCACTTCATCTTTCCCATTTCACAAGCGGGACAAAGAGAATTCTTCTCAAACCTTAGTTCTGGTAGACCTTTGACAATACCTTGTCTCGCCAACTGATTAATAGCATCAAAGTTTTGATGAGACAGACGCCGATGCCAGATCCAACTTTCAGCTCTTGAAGCTTTTGCAATCAGAAAAACAGGTCTTGATGCAGAAAGTGTTGGAAAATTCACAGAATAAAGATTTGCATTCCGCTTAGCTTTAAAAACTGCACGACCATCTTTATCTTCAATATAACAGCATTTATCAGTAAACCGAACATGAAATTTACTATCGCAGAATTGACTTGTACAGAAAAGATTATGATCAAGTCCTTATACGTATAGTACTCTTTTGATCGTCACGGTGCCATTTGTTAAAGATCCGTGTCCTCGAATGTATCCAGTAACCTCATAATTTGCATAACTTACAGTACCGGCAGGTTCCTCAACATAATTGTGAAGTAGATGCTTAAATCCTGTCATATGGCGCGAGCATCCTGAATCTATATACCATGTATGTGAGGCCTGCAAAAAAAAAACAACTCATTTCTGTTTAGGTACCCATATCCAGATGGGTCCTTTCTTGTTAGCTTTTCGCAACTCATCAACATCATCGACCTTAGCCTTAATTCGCCACTCATAGTGAGGCTTAGGTACCCATTTCCATACCATTTTAACCTGATGAGTTAAGGATTTTGAAGCTGATTTGACATGTGATGTTTTTCTGGCAACTTTAGATTTAGGATGAATAGAAGGAATGATAAATGCATTATCATGACAGTGTTTGCAAATAAAATTCTTACGTGCAAATGTCAAAAGCTTCAATTTACCCAATGAAGTACAATCATTCATACAACTTTGACATTTGGAAACGTTTGAATTTTTACACATCAAACTATCACTATCACTGATTTTACATTTATTTATAGCAACGTTTGAATGAAAAAACTCTTGTTAGTGTTCTTTGAAGAAGATGATTTTGCCTTTGAATTACAAGATGTTTCTCCTTTTTCAAAAATACTCGGAGGATATTCAGGAGTAGAAGTATAAACAACTGAAGATTTAGAATTAACAGTATCAAACTCTGGATTAGAATGAACATTCCAGTTTGTAGAGTCAAACATCTTTTTCTCCTTTAGATTTTGTTGAAACAAATCATTTTTTAAAATATTTAACTCTTTAGAGAGTTCTTTGTTTTCTTAAGAAGATTTGTCAAGTTTAAATCTGAGATCAACATTCTCATCTTCTAACTCTTCAATTGTCTTTTGAAGATCTGTGATTTGTTTCTCAAAATTAGATGTTTGATTTACCTCAGAGTTTGATTCCATCTTCTCTATAATAGGAACAAGATCTGAAGCATTCATCATTTCTGTAAAAATCTCCTCAGTCATAATTTTTGAAAAATCAGAATTAAGGTTTTGATTCATGATATTTTCACTTTCTGAACTATTTGAGGAATTTGTCGTGAATAAATCAGATGATAACACTTGATTCTCAACATCAGTTTTAAAATCAGATTCATCAAATTGACACTGAGATTCAGTATTCTTTTCTTCAACCTTGGCTGATTCTGTTGGTAAACAAGAAGAAAATAGAGAAGTAAATTCACTAAATTCTATCTTTCTTGTTTTGTAACTTTCATTTAAATCTTTATAAGCAAAACCAACAGATTTTAAACTTGAAATGGAATCAGCGCAAGATGAAATGTCATCATCATTCACAACTTTACCTTTTACAAAAGTATCATGAATATCAGGTTTTGTAGAAGTAGAGCCCATTTTATCAAAATTATACAAATTTTCTGGTGCTCTTTTCAAAACAGTATTTGGTTCAAAACCTAAACCTTTTTTAACATTATAAAATCTGACATCTTGGAGTTTGTTTGTTAAAAGATTTAATGTTTTCTCAGTCTGTCCTCTTTTCAGATTTAAATTCTCCAGTTGCTTGATTTTACAATATGCCTCGTTTCTTTCTTGAAAACATGCTTCAAATTTTAGTAGAAAATCACCTTTTTCAGCATTTAAATTTACAAGATCTTTTTCAAGCTCAGATATTTTTGAATTTAAAACATTTTTGTCCTTTTTCAAACAATCTTTTTCAGATTCCTTTTCCTTAACCACATCTTTCAACATTGAATTTTCATCTCGAAAATTCAACATTGTTTGTCTTTCATGACTAAGTTTGCCTTTTAAAGATTTAAATTCGTCTTTCATGAACTTAACTTGAGCTTTTAAGGATTGAATACGTACCTCGGAACCACAGTCAGAATGATCAGAAGATGATCCAATGTCCTCATCTACTTTGGCCATCATACACACCTGAGTAAAGTGTGCAGATTCGTCATCAGAACTCTTGTACAACCAATTCTCTTCTTCCGCCATTAAGTTCTGACCTTCTTCCACCTTCTTTGCTAACAGTGTTTTCCGAGCATAATATTCAGAATTCTTTGTACGCTTGTACTTGCAATCCTGGAAAAATGACCTGGTTTTCCACAGTTATAGCATCTTCCATATTTCGGCTCAGTCCCTTCTTTCTTTCCTTCTCTCTTCTCTTCTCGCTTTTCATCTCTTTTCTCTCCTTTTTTCTCATACTTCTTTTCAGATCTCGGTTTGTACTTGTCTTTCTTGTAACTCTCATATTTCGGCTTGTACTTGTTCTTTCCAAAACTTTTAAACTGCTTTGTGAGAAGAGCCAGATTTTCAGCGAATCGTTGCATATCCTCATCTGAATATTCTTCACTTTCAGTAGAAGATTGATCAGTGCTTGAATCAGTAACTTCAGTTACAATAGCTTTGGATTTCCTTGACTTTGACTTGTAAGAAGAACTGGACTTGGAACTTGACCCTTTCTTACGTTCAGACATTAAGGCTAAAGAATCTTTGACCATCTTCTTTTCAGCACCAAGCTGCTTTACTTCATCCTCATGCTGAGATAAAGTTGTGAAGATATCATTGACGTCTTCTTGTGCCATGTCCTTGGTCATCTGAATGTTGATAGCATAGCTTTTCCATTCTGGGTTCAAGTTCTTGATGAACTTATAATTGATCTCTGATTCTGACTTGTTCATCCCATTTCTCCTTAGATCATTTAGTATCACATTGAAACGATTGTATGTTTCCAACAAAGTCTCTCCTTCTTTTGCATGGAAACCTTCATATGCATTTATACTCTGATTCAGCTTTGTCTGAATTGACTTCTTTGATCCTTGAAACTGTCTCTCCAATTCATCCCATAAATCTTTTGCAGATTCCCTACTATCTACGCGATTGTAGATGTCATTAGGAATTGCCATAGTAAGATAGATAAGTGCCTCTTCATCTATCTTGTGTCTTGCCTTTTTCACATCAGTAAAGAATTGATATGGTTTTGGCACATATCGATCTGCGATTGCTGGAGATGTAGCTGTGGCTGCTTGTCCAGGTACAAATGATTGTGGATTTCCCGGACCATCTATGATAGATGTCATATAATCCCTGTTCTTTAGATTTAAGAACTGAATCATTCTTTTCTTCCATTGTGAATAATCTCCAACAGATAATACCGGAGGCTTTATATGAGATCCCATAGAGAGAAATTCATTTGCCATGATTGAAAGATGTATGTACCTTTTCACCTTCACTTTCACACACTTACTTACTTGCACTCTCTATGTCACACCCAACATTTAACACAAAGACTTGCTTATATATTGGTCAACATGACCAAGCAAGGTCAAACCTTCTAGAAACAATTACACCTCACACACAAACACAATTACAACAAAAACCTTCATTTAATCTTGAATACAATTTCAGTCTAACATAATTAATTGAATGTTGAACCCTCTAAAGTGATTTATTGATTTTCTATAACTAAACTTTGTGTGAGACCCAATAGGCTCAATGATTTTGGAACCATTTCTATTTTTTTGTGTTAAATAGGCATATCTCCAACAAACTCCCACTTGCACATGTCACAAAAACTAAATAGTAATACCAACAATGGTTAGTATCTACCAATACACCACTTCTCCTAATGTCAGCATTAGGTACATCATTCAAGACTCAATTTTTGCGTTAAGCAGTCCTATAGGTAAGTGATCAAATATCCATTTGTTACAGATATCCGTGTGAATGTGAGACATGTAACTTAGTTAATCTCCAGATCGTTCGCCATTATGTTTCTCGGTAAAAGATTTATGGTGACCCAAAGACGGACTGTAAGATTGATCCAACATCATTCTTGTCCGAGAATGCATACATTCAGCGTCAACACCAAATCATCGAGAGGCCCATGAATATAGTCTTTGTTACTGGATAAAAGGAACCAATAGTATTAACTACATAGATCTCTTACCCACTAATCACGGTACACCCAATCGTTCTCTTTATAGCCTAATGTCATGGACAACGTTGGAGAAGCATCAAGGCATAGGTGACTTCGTGTCAAGAATCTCATATATCTCTATTTATGGATAGTAGATATTACTATATTATAATTGCTTGTGACATGATCCATGAATCAATCCTTAAGTGCGGGTCGTTCCAATGCTTGATCTCTTTCAAGTACACGTGTGTGTATAGTTACATCTCTATGTTATATCCATCTGTTATGGATAATCAACCAACACTCCACATCAGTTTAAATTCACTACTTCCTTCTAGTGGAGAACGACCGAATGTGGAAGAACTTTGAACTAATTGTTCAAGGAAGTTAATAAACATGCAAAATTAGAACATTAATAATACGCCAAATGATAATAACTACTCCAAGCATATATTAGGATCTTCATCGTAATATCGATACATCATTAAATAAGTGTATAAGTTTCGAAATCTCAAATAAACTAAAATGAATACAATTAAGCCAAATCGCTAGCAAATCTAATGCTTATAGACCTACTATGAGCATCATGCTTGGTCAGAGACAAAGGCTTGGGGAATGTATCAACCAATTCTCCATCCTTGCCAACTCTACTAATGATGATGTCTCTGTCTTCGACAACCCTCCAAACGTATTGAAACTTCCTGAGTATATTTCGTGTGTGCTTATGTGATCTAGGTTCTTTAGCCAGGGTGACTGCACCCTCGTTGTCACAAAACATCTCTATGGGATCATGAAGGCTAGGAACTATACTAAGATCCTCGATGAACTACTTCATCCACACGACCTCTTTAGCAGCCTCGTTGACTGCAATGTACTCAACCTCCATTGTCGAATCTACTACGATGCCTTTCTAGGAGCTTGTCCAAGAGACTGTCCCACCGTTCAACAAAAACATGAATCCTGACTGCGAGCAAGAATAATCTCTATTGGTTTGGAAACTAGCATCAATGTAACCTTTTGCACTGAGCTCCTCTGCACATCCATAAACCAATAACATTTCTTTAGTTCTTCTGAAATACTTGAGGATGTTCTTTACTGTTGTCCAATGGTCATTGCTAGGATTATCCTGATATTTGCTCGTCATGTTCAAAGAACACAACACATCAGACCTAGTATATATTATGACATACATGATGGATCCTATATCCGAAGCATAAGGGATTTGACTCATCCTTTCTAGCTCTGAACTAGAACTAGGTCACTGAGCCTTGCTCACCCTTCTTAGAGTCCTACATGTTGAATTTCTTCAACACTTTGTCTATGAATGTACTTTGTCTTTGACCAATAAGACACCTAGATCTATCTCTATAGATATTGATGCCCACTATGTATACTGCATCTCCCATGTCATTCATGGAAAAACATTTCCCTTATTGATCCAACTCTCTTAGTGATTTGATAATGACCCTTTTAAATACTTAGTGAAAATTACATTTAAAATCTATATGTATTAGTGTTTTACCATTAGCGATCAAATACTAAGTATGTTCAGTTTCGTTGACGATTTCTCATGTAAACAGTTAGACGTAATACCTGAAGACAAGTTTCGCGACAAAAGATGTTCACTGTTGAATCGAAGACAAAGCTGCTGAACAAAAGACAAGTCTACTCATGACCTGATGCGGATATTAGTGAAAACAAGACAAGTCTACTCACATGCGAAGAAGCTTGAGGAAAAGCTTCAGCGATAGCTGGACTTCTTTCTATCTCTGAGAAGGAAGAGATATTCAGCGATCGATGATCACATTGCTTATACCTCAAGTCTCTGTTGTCTTATCTATGCACAAATAGTACGAGTGTCAGAAAAGACATACCTTTATAACATTTCGTACAATAAATCAGATATCTACACTGCTTATTATATGACCAAAAACATGTCTCCAAAAGTCAGACTCATGCAACCAACCATAGAAGGACACGTGTAAAGTACCCTGCCATGCATTTAATGCATAGGGTATAAATAGAAAGATTACAACTCCATCTGGGAGTTGCCTTAAGCCTTCAGCCTTCAATCTTTCTGTAAAATATAGAAACCCTCGTTTTCTATATTCTCTTAATCCCATTTCTCTAATTCTTGTGCAACCATCATAGTGTTCTTAAGTTTGTTTAGATTAGGTTCTTCCTTAATCTTATTCCGCAACAAACTTGTAAATTGTATTTTGATATATCAATAAACAATTTATTGAACTTTAAATTTTGTGTTTGCATTCAACCCCCCCCCCCCTTCTACAAACTTGTTAAGCACTTCGGGAGCAACAAGTGGTATCAGAGCAGATTGTTTAATCTCATAAACAAGATCTTGCTTTATACTCTTCCTTGCTATTCTCAATATGAGTTAAGTCTAAATATTGTATCCAAGATTTAATAGGAAAGTCAAAGATGTAAAAGTCAACATTGTCTTTGTAATAGACTAGTCAAAGCATGTTTAGTTTCCTTAGTGGTTAAGTCTTAGTTAATCTTGTGGTATAAATAGGCTTTTAGCCTTGTGGCTTTGTAAGAATCTTGTAACTAGAGAACTAAGCTTGTCATTGTAACATTTCAGTATTGTAGTTATTCAAGATCTACTTTCTCTCTCTAGACTCTCTCTCTAGTTCTTGATCATATTATGAGAATTGCTTGATTGTTTTGGGATTTTATGATTAACAATTGGTATCAGAGTTGAACCAAACTTTATCAGAAATGATTTGATCAAAGGATTAGATTGAAATCTTGTTTTTTAGTTCGAAAATTAGATTTTTTGGAATTTTTTTTAAGAACTCGTGTTTTTCACTGTTCATCCGAATTCTGTTGGTAAAATCGTTTTTGTTGAAAGAAAATGGAATCATTGAGTTCGATTTACGTTTAGGATTGATTCTTGTTTGGATTACATCTCTTAATTTGAACAAAATCGATTTCAATTTTCGATTTTTTGAATTTTTCTTGAAACACGATTTCGAACACTGTTCTTGTTTGAATATGTGGAAATTGTTGATTTCAATCTGAATTTGATATTAAATTGAGTTTAGTATTGTTTGTCGATGATGCTGATAAATTTTTGAGATCAAATTTGCAGATTTGGATCGATTTGAGATAGAAGGAGCCAAGAACTCGATTTGCGCGAGTTCATCTTCGATTTGCGCGAGTTCATACGTTTTGCGCGAGTTCATAGACATTTGCGTGAGCTTATACGAGCTTCAAAGCAAATTCAGTTTGCGTCTTGCACTAATAACGCAAAGCTACGTTTGCGTCTTGGACTAATAACGCAAAGTATAGTTTGCGTATCTAACCATTCACGCAAAGCAAAGTTCGCGCAATCAACGACTCACGCAAAGTCTCTCACGCAAATGCAAAGTTCAGCGCTTAATTCAAGAATCTCTAAGTTTGCATGACAAGACTCTCACGCAAAGTCACATTTGCGCATCCTTCGGCTCACGCAAAGTTCACTTTGCTCTTCAAGACTATCACGCAAAGTTCACTTTGCGCTTCAAGGCTATCACGCAAAGTTCACTTTGCGTTACAAGGCACTCACGGAAATCCCACTTTGCGTCTTCAGTGGGTCACGCAAATCCCACTTTGCGTCTTCAGTGGGTCACGCAAACCAAGTTTGCGCCATTTGTGCCTCACGCAAACCTACCTTGCGTCTTTCACAAGTCACGAGAACCTACTTTGCGTCCCACGCTGATCAAGTGAAGTTTGGTTTGCGCTATACATAGATCACGCAAAACTCGACTTTGCGCCATAAAAAGTGTTGTTAAAATTTTGATTTGTTACGAAATATTTCAATTTAATCTGATTTTTGATTTTCTGATATACAGTCTGGAACGATCATTCTTATCAAGCTGTTTTCTTATTCAAAATGTCAATTTTGTACAAGTCTGAGATATCTGATATTGAAGCTGAACGAAATGATTTGAAAATTAAAAATTCAGAATATCTCAAAAGGATTCAGGAGTTGCAACTTAAATTGTTCAATTGTGTTAAAACTCCTGAATGTATAAAGTGTACTAATAATATTTCTAAATTTTCTGGTATCGTCTATGAAAAGGAGAAAGAGATAAAAGAGAAAGAGAGATAGATTATAAATCTTCAAAGCCAACTGAAGATTACTGAACAGAAATCACCTGAGCTACAAGCAGAATCAGTTGAGCTTCAAAACAAGTTGAAGGATTTCGAAGATAATATATCTGTCTTGAAAAGTTCAAATGCTGATCTTCAAAAGAGGATATCCTCCTTGTTATTAGAGAATGCTGAAAATAAAACTAATTTTGAAAATGAAAAGAAAAAAATTTCAAAGAAGTTTTCAGATTTCTCTAAAAAGTATTTTGAAGAGAAGAAGTCAGTTGAGCTTAAATGCATAAAACTTTCTCAACAAATTTCCGATTTTGAGAAAGTACTTATTTTGGAAAGAGAGAAGTTTGCTCAAGAAAAGAAGACCATAGAACAAAAGAATGTGGGATTCTTTAAGGAACTATCCGACCAGAGAAATGATTCAGAGAAAGAGTTTGAAGAAGAACGGTCAATCTATGAGACTGAAATCAAAAGGATGACTTCAAAGTTATCTGAACTATCTGCTAATGCACAGAAAGAGTAGAAAACGAAGTCTGAATTCTCGAAAAAGATTGACCAGCTTGTGAAAGAAAGAGACAATTTTGCTTCAAAGATCAAAGAGCTTGAGAAGTCTGTCTCAAGATCAAATCAGAAATCTGTCTCTTCACAAAGGTCAGCTAAATCTTTTGATCAGATTCGTCGAACTAACATCTTCTATGATGGATATTTAGATGGTTCAGGTACATCTTCAAGAAGAAGAAGCTTCAAGAAAGAGAAACTGGTGTGGCAGAAGAAACCAGTTAAAGATGAGATGTCAGTTGAGTTGAAAGGAAAAAAATCATGTGTACATGTACATCAAGCAAAGAAGAACACAGAGCATAAAGGTAAACTTGACTTTAAATACTCAAAATATCAATTACTCAGGTTTTCAGGTAATAAATTTTATTGTTCTTACTGCTGTACACATGATCATATCCACAAGACCAGTGATCATTTCTGGTATGGTTCTTACTCTGTAACCCCTACACGAACTGCAACTAACATTTATGGACCCAAATACCAGTGGGTACCAAAGAAGAAAATTGATTCTGTGTTGCAGGCACCTCAAGTCAAGGGGGAGTAAGAGAACAATGGCTCTTTAATACTACAGTTCCAGACCCGCATCTCAATGTCAAGATTATGGCTTCTAAGTACACAGCTTAGGACCCGTTCTTCAATGGAGTTTGACTTCTAAACACAACAGTTTAGGACCCGGACCTCAGCGATCAAAAAGACCTTACTCCTGTATTTTTGCATCCGATGGATATGATGGTCTACATCCCAAGAGAATTGATCTGATCTCTATCCTGTACTTTTTCACTGATAAGATTTTACTGATATGATGGTCTACAATTCAAAAGGGAGTGTCTGATCTCTATCCTGTTTTAACTGACATATTTCAGATGCCTAATTTAAGGGGGAGTAAAGGTGATGACTTCTGATTATTTCAGATCAGAACTCATATTATAAAATGTTTTACTGATTTCTGTCATTTTATTTTTGAATAAATGATGTGAATAAAGTGGCTTCTGATCACATGACAGATCAGGATCCGTTTTTCAATGATCAAAGAAGGATATTATGATAATATGCAGGGGGAGCTCAAACGACATAAATCATTATATCATGTTTTCAGGGGGAGCTTAAAGGTAACTATCTTCTGTCCTAGATCTCTGATTGTTTGAAAGAAGAACAACTTTCAAGCATGAAAAACAATTTCTTAAATGTTCAAACCACTTCTGATTCTTAAAAGATTTCATGAATTAAGAAGTGTGATTTTAAATGTTTTTCATTTTTGAGCTTTATTGTTTAACAAACCGTGTGTTTCCAAAGATTAATACTTGTGTATTATCTTGTCCATATACTGTCAAGTATTCATACACACCAGTTCAGTATTTTATTTGAATTTGTTATTACCATGTCTCTAAACGAACCAATTTTTCGATGGTAATACCCTCGTTTGATTTCAAAGTTGTTGAGCATCATTCATCTTTTTCATATTTGTGCTTTCATTGATAAATTGTTTATACTTGTTCATATAAACAAATTTCCAATTCTTTGATACCCTATCCTTTTCATTTGATCCGATTGATTCATTGTCAGATTCTCAAAACAATTCTCTTGATTTCATTTCTTTCATTCAATTTTATTGTTTTGAGAGATCTTAATTGTTCAATTGCTCAAATCTCATGACCATACATTCTGACACTGATATCTTTTTGAGCTTAACTGATCAAGATAAACTGTTGAGCAACGATTCTTATTAGGAATAACATGGGATTCGTGTGTGAGCTTAAACAGAACTTCCATGGATTCACATCAACCAGTGTTTCCTACCCAGGAAGTTATCCTAGAGTGATTGAGGGGTGAGGGGTCTTAAATCAAAGAGTGGGGGAGATAACTCATCCGATTGAGTTTTTCTCATTGTGCTGAGTGGAAAAATGAAAAAGGGAGTTTGGTTAGAAGTGAGCTTTAATGACAAAAAGAAAGAGGGTGTGAGAACAGAGTTAAAGGAATATGAAAACTCTGCACCAAACACTTTCTGAGCCGGGCAGCCACATCTACTGATTGGTTCACATTCTTTGGTGACCATCATTGAAAAAGGCAGTGAGCCCATGCCAACTCTTGCTATTACCCCACCAACCACTCATTTCTTTCTTAACAAAGAAATGTTTCATTTTCTTTGGGGACGCAACATATATGCTATCTAATCTTCACTCGGAAGATTTAGATATTGAAAAAGAAGGAAAGTTGCCCCACCTTCGCACCTCTTTCATGCACATTGAGTCCGTGTATTACATGTTGCTGTCTCAACAGTTTACATAATTTGAGCCTTATGAAACACAATCATTGTGCCTAAATTCTTTCATACACAAGCACGAGCACACAGAAAATTTGTTTTTCTGTCAGAACATTCATAGATAAACCTTGTGTTTTTCAATGATTGAATGGAAGTCCTGGGGAGTCATCTTCAAACCAGCTCCTTATATTGTACATTTGTTTTACACAGTAACTTTGTGTTACTGACAGGCATTCCTAACTGTTTCATTTGTTGATTCAGGGTTACCACGTTTATTATGTCTGAATTTGAAAAGATTCAGATATATATTTTTCAAGAATTTACGGCTCTTCAGATCAAAGGGGAGATTGTTAGTTGATTCAAAAAGGGGGAAATCAAAGTCTATGCTGAAATTGATGAAATTTTGATGATCATGATGCTCTCAATCATCAAAAAGGGGGAAAGTTTTACAAAGATCAATTTCAAAGCTATGAGAGTTGTCAAAGTTCAAAATGCTTCCGCTACTTGAAAGTCAAAAAATAAATCAAGAAGATTCGTGAAAGTTTGTTCTTCCAAAGATGGTTCAGAGATCACAAGTGATGAAAGATTAAAAAGATTTTTCAACGTTCAACATTTCAAAGTTCAACTCAACGTTCAACATTTCTAAGTTTCATCAAAGTTGTTTCATTGTTTAAAGTCAAAGTTTCAAGTATTCTAATTCGCGTTCAAGGCATGTTGACTTTCCAAAGCTTCAAAGATTAAAAAGATTTTTCAAGATTCTTCAAAGGCTGAAAGATTAAAGACCGTGAAAGCTTCAAATTTCAAAGTTAAAGAGACAAAAGCTAAGGAATCAAGAGTTGAAGATCAGTATCAAATTTTTATTAAATCTTGAATACAAAGGGGGAGATTGTTAAGTCTAAATATTGTATCCAAGATTTAATAGGAATGTCAAAGATGTAAAAGTCAACATTGTCTTTGTAATAGACTAGTCAAAACATGTGTAGTTTCCTTAGTGGTTAAGTCTTAGTTAAGCTTGTGGTATAAATAGGCTTTTAGCCTTGTGGCTTTGTAAGAATCTTGTAACTAGAGAACTAAGCTTGTCATTGTAACATTTCAGTATTGTAGTTATTCAAGATCTACTTTCTCTCTCTAGACTCTCTCTCTAGTTCTTGATCATATTATGAGAATCGCTTGATTGTTTTGGGATTTTATGATTAACAATATGGCACTAAACACAAACACTAACAACTATGGTAATGGTTCTCTCTCAAAACCACCTCGATTCAGCAGAGATAACTTTGCTCTATGGAAAAATAGAATGATGCTATTTCTAGAAGGTGTAGATCCCACTATACCTGAATACGTAGCAAATGGTCCTTATGAACCCTTCACCATCATAACTGCAGTTCCAGCTGTTAGACTGAAATTGTATTCAAGATTAAATGAGGGTCATTGTTGTAATTAGTGTTTGGGTGTGTGTTGTAATGAGCTTAGATGGTTTGACCTTGCTTGGTCATGTTGACCTATATATAAGCAAGTCTTTGTGTTGTTTCTTAGTAGGCGTGTAAGTAAGTGTGTGAAAGAAAAGGTGTAATCTTGGTGATAATTGAGAGAGAGTAAGAACACATAGTTGCACACATTGAGTACACACACAAACACTCAATCTTAAATAGATATATGGCTTGATGTAATCTTGTGATTAATAAACGTAGTGTTTTGTGTAGATTTTTATGTGTTTATGCTAGTAATTCTTGGGCCACAATTGGTATCAGAGCCAAATCCATTTCAAAATCAAGAAAGTTTTTGAGTCTACACTGTTCACTGTTACTGTTCACGAAGTCCAAATCGATTTTGAGTTTTAATGAAAATTTTGAGTTGAAATCGATTAGGTTATGTTCTGAGTGTGAAATCGATCGAGTCTGTATAGTTTGTTTCAAGAATTGCACTGAATTTGATTGGTAATTTTGATTATAAAGAAGTTCGTGTTCACGAGTTTTCACGCACTGTTCTTAAATCAAATTGTCGATTTGTGTGTTTTTAATCGAAATTCCTTGTTAAGAGTGTGTTCTAAATGTGTAAGTGAGTAAATTGTCAAATTTTCAGATTGAAATTCGAGGTTTAGATGAGTTTTTGGTGAAAATTTAGTCGTTTTTATTCGGTTTGCGTAAGATCTAAAGTTTGCGTATGTTCATCCGAGGTTTGCGCAAGATTCATCCTGGTTTGCGCAAGATTCATCGAGAATCTTATTGTTTGATCTGAACTTTGCGTATGCTACAACAAACACAAGTTGATCTTTGCGTATCGAAATTCAGTGTTTGAATTCATTAGTGCATAGTGTTTGCGTATTACACTGAACACGCAAAGTTATCTTTGCGCAAGTAACAGATCACAACACATACGCAAAGTAACGTTTGCGTATCACACCACATACACAAAGTAACGTTCGCGTATCATGGCACATACGCAAAGCAAGATTTGCGTATCTCACTTGTAACGCAAAGCAAGATTTGCGTATCTCACTTGTAACGCAAAGTAGTGTTTGCGTATCACAGCACATACGCAAAGTTAGATTTGCGTATCATTCTTGTCACACTTTGCTTATCACACTTACGCAAAGTAAGATTTGCTTATCACACATACGCAAAGTCAGGTTTGCGTACCTCACTTGACACGAGAAATGTGGTTTGCGCACGCACAATTCTATCTTGCGTTTCACACAGTGTTGTACTTAAATTTTTTTTCGAAAGTTTTCTTGATTTGTTGGATTTAAAGATCTTTCCTAGCTAATTTTTTTTTCATCTTGTAGGTTTATACATCTTTTAATCATGGCAAATGAATTACTCTATATGGGATCTCATCTGGAGCCTCCGGTCTTATCTATCGGAGATTATTCACAATGGAAGAAAAGAATGACTCAGTTCTTGAATCTAAAGAACAGAGATTATATGGATTCCATCCTCCATGGTCCAACTGAGCCACAAACATTTGTACCTGGACAAGCAGATACAACTACATCTCCAGAAATCCCAGATCGATATGTGCCGAAACCTTATCAATTCTTCAATGATGCAGAAAAGGCAAAACACAAGATAGATGAAGAGGCACATATCTATCTTACTATGGCAATTCCTAATGATATCTACAATCGCGTAGATAGTAGGGAATCTGCAAAAGCTTTATGGGATGAACTGGAAAGACAGTTTCAGGGAACAAAGAAGTCAATTCAGACAAACCTGAATCAAAGTATAAATGCGTATGAAGGCTTCCATGCGAAAGAAGGAGAGACTTTGTTGGAGATATATAATCGTTTTAATGTGATATTGAACGATCTAAGGAGAAATGGAATGAACAAGTCATAATGAGAGATCAATTATAAGTTCATTCAGAACTTGAACCCAGAATGGAAAAGCTATGCTATCAATATTCAGATGACTAAGGACATGGCACAAGAAGACGTCAATGATATCTTCACAACTTTATCTCATCATGAGGATGAAGTAAAGCAGCTAAGTGTTGAAAAGCAGATGGTCAAAAATTCTCTAGCCTTAATGTCTGAACGTAAGAAAGGGTCAAGTTTCAAGTCCAGTTCTTCTTACAAGACAAAGTCAAGGAAATCCAGAGCTCTCCTCACTGAAGTCACTGATTCAAGAACTGATGCATCTTCTACTGAAAGTGAAGAAAATTCAGATGAGGATATTCAGCGCTTTGCTGAAAATCTGGCTCTCCTCACAAAGCAGTTTAAGAAAAGCTTCGGTAAGAACAGATACTCCAAGCCGAAATATGAGAGTTACAAGAAATTGAAGTACAAACCAAGATCTGAAAAGAAGTATGAGAATCGAGGAGAGAAAAGAGATGAAAAGCGAGAAGAGAAAAGAGAAGAGAAGAGAGAAGGAAAGAAAGAAGAAACTGAGCCTAAATATGGAAGATGCTATAATTGTGGAAAACCAGGTCATTTTTCCCAACACTGCAAGCAGAAGCGAATAAAGAATTCAGAATATTATACTCGGAAATCACTGATAGCAAAGAAGGTGGAAGATGGTCAGAACTTAATGGCGGAAGAAGAAAATTGGTTCTACAAGAGTTCTAATGATGAATCTGCACACTTTACTCAGGTGTGTATGATGGCCAAAGTGAATGAGGACATTGAATCATCTTCTGATCATTCCGACTGTGGTTCTGAGGTACGTATTCAATCTTTAAAGGCTCAAGTTAAATTCATGAAAGAAGAGTTTAAAACTTTGAAAGTCAAACTTAGTCATGAAAGACAAACAATGTTGATTTTTCGTGATGAAAATGCAATGTTGAAAGATGTTAAGGAAAAAGAATCTGAAAAAGATGTTTTGAAAAAGGACAAAGATGTTTTAAATTCAAAGATATCTGAGCTTGAAAGAGATATTGTAAATTTAAATGCTGAAAAAGGTGATTTTAAAATAAAATTTGAAGCGTGTTTTCAAGAAAGAAACGAGGCATATTGTAAAATCAAGCATCTGGAGGATTTAAATCTGAAAAGAGGACAGACCGAGCAAACATTAAATCTTTTAACAAACAAACTTCAAGATGTCCGATTTTATAATGTTAAAAAAGGTTTAGGTTTTGAATCAAATAATGTTTTGAAAAGAGCACCAGAAAATTTGTATAATTTTGATAAAATGGGCTCTACTTCTACAAAACCCGATATTCATGATACTTTTGTAAAAGGTAAAGTCGTGAATGATGATGACACTTCATCTTGTGCTGATTCAATTTCAAGCTTAAAGTCTGTTGGTTTTGCTTAAAAAGATTTGAATGAAAGTTACAAAACAAGAAAGATAGAATTTAGTGAATTTACGTCACTATTTTCTCCTTGTTTACCAACAGAGTCAGCATGATGAAACAAATAGTACTGAATCTCAGTGTCAGTATGATGAATCTGATTCAGAAACTGATGTTGAGAATCAAAATTCTTTATCTGATTCATTCACTTCTAATTCCTCAAAAGATTCAAAAGATGAAAATATCATGAATCAAAACCTTAATTCTGATTTTTCAAAAATTATGACTGAGGAGATCTTTACAGAAATGATGAATGCTCTAGATCCTGTTCCTATAATAGAAAAGATGGAATCAAACTCTGAGGTGAATCAAGCATCTAATTTTGAGAAACAAATCACAAATCTTCAAAAAGACAATTGAAGAATTAGAAGATGAGAACGTTGATCTCAAATTCAAACTTGACAAGTCTTTTGAAGAAAGCAAAGAAGTCTCTAGAGAGTTAAATGTCTTGAAAGTTGATTTGTTTAAACAAAATTTAAAAGAGAAAAAGATGTTTGAGTCTCCAAACTGGAATGTTCATTCTAATCCAGAGTTTGAGACTATTAATTCTAAAACTTCAGTTGTTTATACTAATACTCCTGAATATCCTCCGAGTATTTTTGAAAAAGGAGAAGCTTCTTGTAATTCAAAGCCAAAATCATCTTCTTCAAAAAAAGCTAACAAGATTCTATTTCCTGTTTCAGATATAGAAAGGCAGAATGGTAAAGAAGAATGGATGAAGAATGTGAAGGAAAATAAAGTTGCTAAAAATAAATGTAATATCAGTGATAGTAGTAGTTTGATGTGTAAAAATTCAAAGGTTTCCAAATGTCAAAGTTGTATGAATGCTTGTACTTCATTAGATAAATCTAAGCTTTTGACATTTGCACGTAAGAATTTTATCTGCAAACACTGTCATGATAATGCATTTATCATTCCTTTCATTTATTCCAAATCTAATGATGCCAGAAAAACATCTCGTGTCAAATCTGTTTTCAAACCCTTAACACATCAGGCTAAAATTTTTCATGCTAAGATTGATCATTTTTCGAAAAAGAAAACATTTCATGAGCTTAATGTTAAAATGATATGGAAATGGGTACCTAAGCCTCGCTATGAGTGGCGAATTAAGGCTAAGGTAAATGATGCTGATGAATTGCAAAAAGCTAACAAGAAAGGACCCATATGGATATGGGTACCTAAGCATAAGTAATTTGTTCTTTTTGCAAGACTCACATATATGGTATATAGATTCAGGATGCTCGCGCCATATGACAGGATTTAAGCATCTACTTCACAATTATGTTGAGGAACCTGTCGGTACTGTAAGTTATGCAAATTCTGAGGTTACTGGATACATTCGAGGACACGGATCTTTAACAAATGGCATCGTGACGACCAAAAGAGTACTATACGTAAAAGGACTCGGTCATAATCTTTTCAGTACAAGTTAATTCTGCGATAGTAAATTTCAAGTTCGGTTTACTGATAAATGTTGTTATATTGAAGATAAAGATGGTCGTGCAATTTTTAAAGCTAAGCGGAATGCAAATATTTATTCTGTGAATTTTCCAACACTTTCTTCATCAAGACCTGTTTGTCTGATTGCAAAAGCTTCATGAGCTGAAAGTTGGATATGGCATCGACGTCTGTCTCATCAAAACTTTGATGCGATTAATCAGTTGGCGAGACAAGGTATTGTCAAAGGTCTACCAGAACTAAGGTTTGAGAAGAATTCTCTTTGTCCTGCTTATGAAATGGAAAAATGAAGCGAACATCTCATAAAGCAAAGATATAATTCTCATCTTCAACACCTCTTGAATTGATACATATGGATCTTTGCGGCCCGATGAGGACTCAGTCTATCTACGGTAAGAAATATATTTTGGTCATGATAGATGAGTACTCCAGATATACTTGGCTGGAATTTTTAAGGAACAAATCAGATTCAGCAGAGTTGATCATTGAGTTTATAAAGAAAATCCAGGTTCGACTACAATTGCCGGTTATATCTTTGAGAAGTGACAATGGCACGGAATTCAAGAATGAAAAGCTTCAGAGTTATCTCATATCTGTTGGGATTTCTCACAACTTTTCTGCTGCCTACACTCCTCAACAAAACGGAGTAGTTGAAAGGAAGAATCGAACACTGGTGGAAGCTGCGAGGACTATGTTAGCCTATTCTGAGTTGCCAATGTTTTTGTGGGTTGAAGCCGTAGCTACTGCGTGTTTCACACAAAACCGCACGATTGTCATCAAAAGACATAAAAAGACAGCGTATAAACTTATTAATCGTCGAAAACCGAATATTAAATTTTTTCGTACTTTTGGTTGCAGGTGTTATATTCTCAATGATCGAGACAATCTAGGTAAATTTGACCAGAAGGCTGACGAAGGCTATTTCATTGGTTATTCGTTAACGTCTAAAGCCTATCGAATCTACAATAGACGAACCAAGACGATCATGGAGAGCATTAATGTGTCATTCGAAGAATCATCAACGTTGACTTCTGATCACAACAGTTCAGAACTCAAGCTAAAGCAGAAAGTTTCTATTCAAGATGGAATAGAATCCGAAGTCAAACAGACTAAGTTTTCTAATTCAAATAAAATTACTACTGAATTAGACTTATTATTTTTTGATGCTTTCATGGATATCTGTGCGATTTTGAAAAATCAAGCATATCCGCATCAACTTCAGAGGTTCCAATTATAATAGCAGATATTTCAGGGCCTTCTGAAAATGTCACAATATCAACCACATCAGGTACATCTACACATATACATTCTGAAGGTACTAATG
The DNA here is from genome assembly GCA_954870635.1 of Arctium minus. Classification (NCBI taxonomy): domain Eukaryota; kingdom Viridiplantae; phylum Streptophyta; class Magnoliopsida; order Asterales; family Asteraceae; genus Arctium; species Arctium minus. Next base: position 20,856,237 of record OX941096.1, on the reverse strand, counting down.
TTGATTCTATGAATGCAGATCCAAATTCTGCAACAGAAGTTCCGAGTGATCCTTCTATTGCTCCGGAGATTTTTACTTCAGAAGAGGTTGTACAAGATATCCCGAGCACATCTGGGATTGATCAAGACTTACCTGCAGTATATGATGAATATGAGGAAGATAATACTCAAGCTGACATTCATCCGATTCCAAGTACCATGAAATGGACACGAGCTCACCCACTTCATAATATTATTGGTGATGCACAGTCTGGTGTACAAACGCGTGCAGCATCAGCTAATTTTTGTCTATATTCAAGTTTTTTAAGTTCTCTCGAGCCGAAGAAAGTTTCAGAAACCTTGCGCGATCCAGATTGGATACTGGCGATGCAAGATGAACTTCTGCAATTTGAGAGAAACAAAGTTTGGCGAATTATACCACTTCCAGAAGGAAAATCCGTTATTGGAACAAAGTGGGTTTCAGAAATAAGAGAGATGAATCTGGAGTTGAAGTTCGAAACAAAGCTCGCCTTGTTGTAAAGGGTTATTGTCAACAGAAGGGGATTGATTATGAAGAAACGTTTGCTCCTGTGGCACGACTAGAAGCTATACGAATCTTCTTATCTTATGCAACGCATAAAAGTTTTATTGTCTTCCAAATGGACGTAAAATCTGCATTTTTAAATGGGATATTGCATGAAGAAGTATATGTTGCTCAACCAGAAGGATTCATTGATCCGAAGAACCCTGATCATGTCTATGTCTTAGACAAAGCTTTGTATGGACTTAAACAGGCACCAAGAGCTTGGTATGAAACTTTAACTCAATTCTTACTTGCTTCAGGATTCTAATACAATTGATACTACTCCCTTTCTGAAAAAGCAAGGTGATGATATGATTCCAATACAGATTTATGTAGATGACATAATTTTCGGTTCTACAAATCCAAAGTTTTGTAAAAACTTTTCAAGAATCATGGAATCTCGTTTTGAAATGTCAATGATGGGTGAACTGAACTTTTTGCTTGGTCTTCAAGTGAAACAGTTACCCGAAGGCATTTTCATTAATCAATCAAAATAGATTCGAGATATTTTAAAGAAATTTAACATGAGTGACAGTTCAGTTATGAAAACACCGATGGCAACGGGCACACTTTTAGATGCAGATCTTTCTGGCAAATCAGTAGATCAAAAAGTGTACCGTAGCATGATTGGTTCACTGCTGTACTTAACTGCAAGTAGACCGGATATTATGTTTGCTACATGTTTTCTGTGCTAGATATCAGGCAAACCCGAAGGAATCACACTTGATCGCTGTTAAACGGATTCTTAGGTATCTTAAAGGTACTACTGAGTTAGGCCTTTGGTATCCTAAGGGTTCGTCTTTTGATTTAACTGCCTATACTGATGCTGATCATGTAGGATGCAAACTGGATAGAAAGAGTACCTCTGGTTCTTGTCAGTTCTTAGGTGATAAGTTGGTTAGCTGGACGTCTAAGAAACAAAATTGTGTTTCTACATCCACCGCTGAGGCTAAATACGTAGCTACCGCAAGCTGCTGTTCACAAGTCCTCTGGATGAAAACACAGTTAAAAGATTTTGGTTATACTTACCAACGAGTCCCTATCTACTGTGATTCTAAGAGTGCTATTGCGATAACAGCCAATCCAGTGCAGCATTCCAAGACAAAACACATCGGCGTGCGTTATCATTTCATAAAGGATCATGTCGAGAAGGGCGATATCGAGATGCATTTCGTGATTACAGACTACCAGTTGGCTGACCTTTTCACCAAGCCTTTGGATGAAAAGAGGTTTACCTTTTTAGTTAGCAAACTTGGTATGTTAAACGCCACTTCATGATTCTAGGGGGAGTTTTCTAATCTTGTGCGTTATTTGCATATGTTTTGGATATTTCATCATATGTTGACTGACTAAAGCGGAATCATTTTTATAATTATTACCAAAATATTTTTCTTGCAGGATATTTTATGTGACAATGGCTTCTAAGTACGTCAGCTTAGAACCCGTAATTCAACGAAGAATGGCTTTTGGACAATTCAGTTCAAAACCCGTATTCAAATGTTTTCTTCTGAAGGATGCTTTCATGATTACATCTTTTCAGAAAGTTTTTCGTTTGAAATGGAGTTTAGAAATTATATTTCTATTTTTTTTAATAATATTTCTAACAAGTTTGATGTTTTACAGATATCAAGGGGGAGGATATCTATTCAAGGATACTTTAATTGCTATATTCATTCCAGGGGGAGTTAAGGATTCTGATCTACAGGTATATTATTCTAATCCTTATACTCTAACACTTGTGAAAAAAGAACAACTTTCACTTGTGAAAAATGGTTTTTAAAATGTTCAAACCACTTCACAATCTTAAAATGTTTTTCTGATTTGAGAAGTGTGAATTTTAAATGATTTTTGTATATTTGTGAATTTTATTGTTTATCTGACCGTGTGTTCTTTAAAGAATAATACTTGTGTATTTTCTTTTCTATATACTTTGTCAAGTATTCATACACACACTAGTTCAATATTTTCAAATTGATTAAGTTATTACCATGTATTAAATGTTTACTCTTTCTATGGTAATACTCCCGTTTGGTATTCACAGTTGTTTAAATCAAACGTCATTTCATCTTTAATGTGATTTCATTGATAATATGTTTATATATTGTTCATATAAACAACTTACGTCTTTGAATTCCCAAATATTTTTTCTTCATGATAATTTGATCTGATCTTAATCATTGTCAGATTCTCAAAACATTTCTATGAGCATATATACACTAACATATGATTTCTTGTTCTTTACATGTCAAGAAAATCATTGAACAACATGTACTTTTAGGAACATGGGATTCAGTGTGAGTGCTTAATAGATCTTCCATGGATTCACGATAATCAGTGTTTCCTACCCCGGAAGAAATTCTTAGAGTGATTGAGGGGAGAGGGGTCTAAAAGAATTGAGTGTGGGAGTGAGCTGAGATAATATGGAAATGAAAGATTGGTTAGATGTGAGCTTATATGTTTAAAAGAAGGAGGGTGAGAGAACAGAGTTAAAAGAATATCATAACTCTGCACCGAACATCTTTCTGAGCCGGGCAACCACATTACTGATTGGTTCACATTTCTTTGGTGACCATCATTGAAATAGGCAAATAGCCCATGCCATCTCATGGATAAAACCCACTAGCTACTCATTCTTTTCTTAAAAAGAGAATGTTTCACATTTTCGGGGGAAGCAGCACATAATCTATCGGATCTTCTCTTGGAAGATACTGATATTGAAAAAGAAGGAAAGTTGTCCCACCTTCGACCCTTTCTCATGCACGTTAAGTCCATGTACAATCATTGCTGTCTCAGTGATTTACATATGTTGAGCCTTATGAAACACAATCATTGTGCTAATTCTTTCAAACACAAGCACGAGCACACAGAGAATTTGTTTTTCTGTCAGAACATTCATAGAATTACCTTGTGTTCTTCAATGATTGAATGGAAGTCTTGAGGAGTCAATATCAAACCAGCTCCTTATATTGTGCATTCGTTGTACACAGTAACTTCGTGTTACTGACAGACATTTCTAACTGTTTCATATGTTGATTCAGGGTTACAACTCTTATTTCGTTTGAATTTGAAAAGATTCAGAAGAATACATTCATGGTTCAACGACTCTTTCAGATCAGACGATAGATTTTATCACATCATGTATTGGCAAGATTGTCTATTATCATAAGGGGGAGATGGAAGTTCATGAAGAATGTGCTTATCAGACAGTGGGAAGTTCATTCAATGACAGATCTGACCTTGAAGTGTTTTAATGATTTTGATTCTTACAAATCATTAAAAAGGGGGAGACTAATCAAAAGTTCAAGATCAGATTGAAGTTTTAAAAATTTCAGAGGTGATAAAGTTTTCATATGATTAAAGTCAAAGGTTTAAGAAAGCTTGTCAAAGAGAAAGTGAAAGAAAGTCAGAGTTTAGTCAAAGCTAATTCAAAGGAAGAGACAAGTTTGAAGAATTGTCAAAGATCATACAAAGTGTAAAAAGATTTAAAGATATCAAAGTTATGAAAGAGTAAAAGCTGAAAGCTGAAGACAATTCCGAAGATATGAAGACCTGAAGATTATTGCCAATTTTTTTTTAATCTTGAATCCAAAGGGGGAGATTGTTAGACTGAAATTGTATTCAAGATTAAATGAGGGTCATTGTTGTAATTAGTGTTTGGGTGTGTGTTGTAATGAGCTTAGATGGTTTGACCTTGATTGGTCATGTTGACCTTTATATAAGCAAGTCTTTGTGTTGTTTCTTAGTAGGCGTGTATGTAAGTGTGTGAAAGAAAAGGTGTAATCTTGGTGATAATTGAGAGAGAGTAAGAACACATAGTTGCACACATTGAGTACACACACAAACACTCAATCTTATATAGATATATGGCTTGATGTAATCTTGTGATTAATATACAAAGTGTTTTGTGTAGATCTTTATGTGTTTATGCTAGTAATTCTTGGGCCACACCAGCTACTGCCACCACTCCTGCTGTCCTTGAAAGAAATGTTATGAAAGAAATAAGACAATTGAGTGATAAAGATAAAAAGAAAGTCGGTTTAGATGCAAAGGCAAAAACCATTATCTCTATGGTTCTGCCTGATGAAGCCTTCCATTGCATCATTTATCTAAAAATTGCTAAAGAATTGTGGGACATATGTGTTCAATATGAAGGTACCACTGAAATCCAAGAAACCAGAAAGATTAACTTGGTAAGACAATATGAAAGTTTTATTTGTGGTAAGAATGAATCCATATCTGATGTTCACCAAAGATTTAACTGTCTAATCATTGATCTAAGAACTGTTGGTAGGACCTACTCTAACTCTGAGGTCTTAACTAAATTCTTGGAATGTCTTCCTGAAAGTTGGGACAGTTACTCAATGTGTCTCAAGCTGACAAAAGACTTAACTTTCTTCTCTCTTAGCACCTTGTATGGAATATTGCTCAACTATGAGCAATCAAATCTCCTGAAGAAGAATCTTGTAAAAGATTCTAAAGACTACAAAAGCACTCCTATTGCTTTAGTCTAATTAGAGATCCTTCCATCTCAGCAATCTGCTCTTACTATCACTGATGTTAGATTCTGACTCTGAGGAATTATTAGACACTGATCTTTCAGAGTTTGATGAATCCTTAACACTCTTGACAAACTCTTTCAAAAGATTTGCATGACAGAGCAATTTCAGAAGAAACAAGCCTCTCTCTATTACTGACAAGCCAAAATCAACCCCAGTTGATAAGGATAGAACTACTTGCTTTAACTCTGAAAAAGTTGGACATTTTGCAAAGTAATGCAGGTCAAAGAAAGTTTTCAAACCTTCTACCTCCAGGAAAACCAGCGATAGCAAATACCTTAAGCTGAAAGAGAAATATCAAAAGTTGAAAAACTTTAAGCGAAAAGGCAAAGGTCTTATCATAGAAGAGCATGACTAGGTTGAATCTGAAGAATCTAGTTCTGATGAAGAAGAAGTTGCTAATCTCTGTCTTATGGATGAGATTAAAGAAGAAGTGGAAGAAGCAACAGGAACTTCCATGAGCTATATCTCCTCTCAAGTATAAATCTCTACTAATTCCTCTCTTTCTAAAGCTGAGAGAAGTCGCGTTGTAGATGTGCTGACAATAGACTTATACAATGCACTCAATGGCAAAACTCTAGCTGAAAACAAAAACATTGACTTAACTTAACAGTTAGAGAAATGTCATGAAAGGATCAAAGAACTAACTCTTCTAGAGGTGATAATGTCCCTAATTCAAGTTCTAATCACTAACAATAACAGGACGGACAATTTGTAAATCATATGTCATTGATATAATTCCACAGATTAAAATTCACTCTCTCATTACTTTATCTCACTAGAATAATATTCTATTCAATTCTTCTCTCATCTGCTCCGTGTGACTTACACATTATAATCTGACAAGCTTACAATGAATGACTTACTTACAACTTACAATGACAAGGCTACTTATACTAACAACATTACAATAAAGAAACAAAACACAATACTTTGACTTTGACCTTTATTACATTTGAATTTGACATTCTTGCTTGAGAGTTGACTTTGAGCTTTTGACTTGCTTGACATTCACCTTCATTCTTTATGATCTTGTATTCTAACATTCTTTTGTTCTATAGCCTTTCTTTCCTTTGCAAACTTTTCCCTTTCTAAAATTATTACTTTCTCAAAATCTGAAATCTGTTGAGAATGTTTTGTACATTTTAGCTCAACAACTTTCTTATCTTCAAAACTCTTTCTTGAAAAGTCTGAGAATTTCTTTGCAAATTCTTTCTTCTCTTTCTCAAAAATTGATCTCTCTTCAGCAATTTGCAGTTCTAACTCAGAAATCTTTTTTATCGGCTCTTCATTAGTACACTCTGTTTGTTGAAGCTTGACACTTTGATCTTCTAAGCCTGAGATCTTTCTTTTCAGCTCTGTATTCTCAGCTTCCAAAAACTTTACTCTTGATGACATCTTTGGTCCTTCCATCATCTTTTCAATTTGTTCCCACAACTATTTTCCTGTAGCCTTTTTACTATCTAAACTGATAGAAATCTCTTTTGAAATCTCATCTGAAAATCCTTGCAATATTAAAGCTTTGGCTAATCTGTCAGCATCATATCTTTTTTTCTGCTCATCTGAGTACTTATCAGGTGATATTGGAAACTCTCCTCTTTCCATTGATCTATTTTCTTCATAATAAGAATAAATCCTTGTTGGAGTTTTCATTTTTCCTTCCCTCAGAGATATTTTGATATAATCATCCAGGTCATGTTGGTCTATGAAATCTAGGAAACGATTTTTCCATTGCTCATACTTTCCTCTAAAAAGCACCAGTGGTCACATCCGTACCGATTGTAAGAGCATCTCTGGAAGTCATCCTGATTCAAAATTTTACAATAAGAACTTGACAAACAATCGTTAGTCTAATAGAAATCAAGTAAATCAGAAAAACTTAGAAAGAAAATCAGAAAAGAAATTGCCAAAATTCTCTAAGTCTGGAATTCGTACACTAGAGTAAACCACTAGGGATTCGCATACAAGTACAAAGCACCTAGAATTCGCACAAGCTATGACTTCAGAATTCGTATTCAAAAGAAATCCAACAAGAATTCGCAGATCACTCTACGAAGATAACAAGAATTCACATACAACTACTTCAGAATCCGCAAACAATAACAATTCAAGAATTCGTATACATCCTTTCGCAAGAAAGGTATTTACGAATCCAACACTTTTATGCACAAGAATTCGTAAGATACACTTCTACGAATTGTATAGACTTCGCAAGTGAGCCTCCTGCGAATTCTATATTTCAAAATGTTTTTGAACAATTTTTCTCAAAACAGATGTTTGCGAATTCTATCTTTAAAAAAATTCAATTTATGCGAATTTTATCTGCGAATCCTCAGAGTTCTTATCTACGAATCCTAATAATTCATATCACACATGCTTGCGAATCCTTTACTTTTCGCAACATACTAGCTTGCGAATTCTATGCAATTCACACATCTCATATCTGCGAATTCTACACTTGATATATTTCAGAATCAAAACTATGCGAAAGTCTTTATAAATCCTGCGAAACCCAATGAATCTGCGAGTTCTCCGTGTAATCCTGTGAGTTCTTCAGGGACTTGCGAGTTCTTTAGATCTTTATGAAAATATCTTCTGATTTCCTCAAAAACCCATCTAATCTCCAAATTTTGAACTGTAACTTTGAATAATTGCTCTCAAATACATTTAGAACCAATTCCTTTCAAAGAATTACAACACAAATCACTCAGAATTACAAATTGATTCAATTACAGTATCGACAGACTCGTGAACTTCAAAACTAGAAATCATCAAATTCGATTACAAAATACATTGCAATACTCTAATTAATCTATACAAGATTGATCTAGAACTCTATATGAATACAATCAAATCAATTTCACCTACAAATTCACACAAAAACTCAAGAAATCAATCAATACTCGATGAACACAGTACTGAACTCTATATTTTCTTGATTTCAATCGGATCTACTCTGATACCAACTGATAATGTCCCTAATTCAAGTTCTAATCACTAACAATAACAGGATGAACAAATTGTAAATCACATGTCATTGATATAATTCCACAGATTACAAATTCACTCTCTCGTTACTTTCTCTCACTAGAATTATATTCTATTCAGTTCTTCTCTCATCTGCTCCGTGTGACTTACACATTCTAATCTGACAAGCTTACAATGAATGACTTACTTACAACTTACAAAGGCAAGGCTATTTATACTAACAACGTTACAATAAAGAAACAAAACACAATACTTTGACTTTGACCTTTATTACATTTGAATTTGACATTCTTGCTTGAGAGTTGACTTTGAGCTTTTGACTTGCTTGACATTCACCTTCATTCTTTATGATCTTGTATTCTAACATTCTTTTGTTCTATAGCCTTTCTTTCCTTTGCAAACTTTTCCCTTTCTAAAATTATTACTTTCTCAAAATCTGAAATCTGTTGAGAATGTTTTGTACATTTTAGCTCAACAACTTTCTTATCTTCAAAACTCTTTCTTGAAAAGTCTGAGAATTTCTTTGCAAATTCTTTCTTCTCTTTCTCAAAAATTGATCTCTCTTCAGCAATTTGCAGTTCTAACTCAGAAATCTTTTTTATCGGCTCTTCATTAGTACACTCTGTTTGTTGAAGCTTGACACTTTGATCTTCTAAGCCTGAGATCTTTCTTTTCAGCTCTGTATTCTCAGCTTCCAAAAACTTTACTCTTGATGACATCTTTGGTCCTTCCATCATCTTTTCAATTTGTTCCCACAACTATTTTCCTGTAGCCTTTTTACTATCTAAACTGATAGAAATCTCTTTTGAAATCTCATCTGAAAATCCTTGCAATATTAAAGCTTTGGCTAATCTGTCAGTATCATATCTTTTTTTCTGCTCATCTGAGTACTTATCAGGTGATATTGGAAACTCTCCTCTTTCCATTGATCTATTTTCTCCATAATAAGAATAAATCCTTGTTGGAGTTTTCATTTTTCCTTCCCTCAGAGATATTTTGATATAATCATCCAGGTCATGTTGGTCTATGAAATCTAGGAAACGATTTTTCCATTGCTCATACTTTCCTCTAAAAAGCACCAGTGGTCACATCCGTACCGATTGTAATAGCATCTCTGGAAGTCATCCTGATTCAAAATTTTACAATAAGAACTTGACAAACAATCGTTAGTCCAATAGAAATCAAGTAAATCAGAAAAACTTAGAAAGAAAATCAGAAAAGAAATTGCCAAAATTCTCTAAGTCAGGAATTCGTACACTAGAGTAAACCACTAGGGATTCGCATACAAGTACAAAGCACCTAGAATTCGCACAAGCTATGACTTCAGAATTCGTATTCAAAAGAAATCCAACAAGAATTCGCAGATCACTCTACAAAGATAACAAGAATTCACATACAACTACTTCAGAATCCGCAAACAATAACAATTCAAGAATTCGTATACATCCTTTCGCAAGAAAGGTATTTACGAATCCAACACTTAGAAAAATTAAAAAAAACACTATTATGCACAAGAATTCGTAAGATACACTTCTACGAATTGTATAGACTTCGCAAGTGAGCCTCCTGCGAATTCTATATTTAAAAATGTTTTTGAACAATTTTTCTCAAAACAGATGTTTGCGAATTCTATCCTTAAAAAAATTCAATTTATGCGAATTTTATCTGCGAATCCTCAGAGTTCTTATCTACGAATCCTAATAATTCATATCACACATGCTTGTGAATCCTTTACTTTTCGCAACATACTAGCTTGCGAATTCTATGCAATTCACACATCTCATATCTGCGAATTCTACACTTGATATATTTCAGAATCAAAACTATGCGAAAGTCTTTATAAATCCTGCGAAACCCAATGAATCTGCGAGTTCTCCGTGTAATCCTGTGAGTTCTTCAGGGACTTGCGAGTTCTTTAGATCTTTATGAAAATATCTTCTGATTTCCTCAAAAACCCATCTAATCTCCAAATTTTAAACTGTAACTTTGAATAATTGCTCTCAAATACATTTAGAACCAATTCCTTTCAAAGAATTACAACAAAAATCACTCCGAATTACAAATTGATTCAATTACAGTATCGACAGACTCGTGAACTTCAAAACTAGAAATCATCAAATTCGATTACAAAATACATTGCAATACTCTAATTAATCTATACAAGATTGATCTAGAACTCTATATGAATACAATCAAATCAATTTCACCTACAAATTCACACAAAAACTCAAGAAATCAATCAATACTCGATGAACACAGTACTGAACTCTATATTTTCTTGATTTCAATCGGATCTACTCTGATACCAACTGATAATGTCCCTAATTCAAGTTCTAATCACTAACAATAACAGGATGAACAAATTGTAAATCACATGTCATTGATATAATTCCACAGATTACAAATTCACTCTCTCGTTACTTTCTCTCACTAGAATTATATTCTATTCAGTTCTTCTCTCATCTGCTCCGTGTGACTTACACATTCTAATCTGACAAGCTTACAATGAATGACTTACTTACAACTTACAAAGGCAAGGCTATTTATACTAACAACGTTACAATAAAGAAACAAAACACAATACTTTGACTTTGACCTTTATTACATTTGAATTTGACATTCTTGCTTGAGAGTTGACTTTGAGCTTTTGACTTGCTTGACATTCACCTTCATTCTTTATGATCTTGTATTCTAACATTCTTTTGTTCTATAGCCTTTCTTTCCTTTGCAAACTTTTCCCTTTCTAAAATTATTACTTTCTCAAAATCTGAAATCTGTTGAGAATGTTTTGTACATTTTAGCTCAACAACTTTCTTATCTTCAAAACTCTTTCTTGAAAAGTCTGAGAATTTCTTTGCAAATTCTTTCTTCTCTTTCTCAAAAATTGATCTCTCTTCAGCAATTTGCAGTTCTAACTCAGAAATCTTTTTTATCGGCTCTTCATTAGTACACTCTGTTTGTTGAAGCTTGACACTTTGATCTTCTAAGCCTGAGATCTTTCTTTTCAGCTCTGTATTCTCAGCTTCCAAAAACTTTACTCTTGATGACATCTTTGGTCCTTCCATCATCTTTTCAATTTGTTCCCACAACTATTTTCCTGTAGCCTTTTTACTATCTAAACTGATAGAAATCTCTTTTGAAATCTCATCTGAAAATCCTTGCAATATTAAAGCTTTGGCTAATCTGTCAGTATCATATCTTTTTTTCTGCTCATCTGAGTACTTATCAGGTGATATTGGAAACTCTCCTCTTTCCATTGATCTATTTTCTCCATAATAAGAATAAATCCTTGTTGGAGTTTTCATTTTTCCTTCCCTCAGAGATATTTTGATATAATCATCCAGGTCATGTTGGTCTATGAAATCTAGGAAACGATTTTTCCATTGCTCATACTTTCCTCTAAAAAGCACCAGTGGTCACATCCGTACCGATTGTAAGAGCATCTCTGGAAGTCATCCTGATTCAAAATTTTACAATAAGAACTTGACAAACAATCGTTAGTCTAATAGAAATCAAGTAAATCAGAAAAACTTAGAAAGAAAATCAGAAAAGAAATTGCCAAAATTCTCTAAGTCTGGAATTCGTACACTAGAGTAAACCACTAGGGATTCGCATACAAGTACAAAGCACCTAGAATTCGCACAAGCTATGACTTCAGAATTCGTATTCAAAAGAAATCCAACAAGAATTCGCAGATCACTCTACGAAGATAACAAGAATTCACATACAACTACTTCAGAATCCGCAAACAATAACAATTCAAGAATTCGTATACATCCTTTCGCAAGAAAGGTATTTACGAATCCAACACTTTTATGCACAAGAATTCGTAAGATACACTTCTACGAATTGTATAGACTTCGCAAGTGAGCCTCCTGCGAATTCTATATTTCAAAATGTTTTTGAACAATTTTTCTCAAAACAGATGTTTGCGAATTCTATCTTTAAAAAAATTCAATTTATGCGAATTTTATCTGCGAATCCTCAGAGTTCTTATCTACGAATCCTAATAATTCATATCACACATGCTTGCGAATCCTTTACTTTTCGCAACATACTAGCTTGCGAATTCTATGCAATTCACACATCTCATATCTGCGAATTCTACACTTGATATATTTCAGAATCAAAACTATGCGAAAGTCTTTATAAATCCTGCGAAACCCAATGAATCTGCGAGTTCTCCGTGTAATCCTGTGAGTTCTTCAGGGACTTGCGAGTTCTTTAGATCTTTATGAAAATATCTTCTGATTTCCTCAAAAACCCATCTAATCTCCAAATTTTGAACTGTAACTTTGAATAATTGCTCTCAAATACATTTAGAACCAATTCCTTTCAAAGAATTACAACACAAATCACTCAGAATTACAAATTGATTCAATTACAGTATCGACAGACTCGTGAACTTCAAAACTAGAAATCATCAAATTCGATTACAAAATACATTGCAATACTCTAATTAATCTATACAAGATTGATCTAGAACTCTATATGAATACAATCAAATCAATTTCACCTACAAATTCACACAAAAACTCAAGAAATCAATCAATACTCGATGAACACAGTACTGAACTCTATATTTTCTTGATTTCAATCGGATCTACTCTGATACCAATTGATAATGTCCCTAATTCAAGTTCTAATCACTAACAATAACAGGATGAACAAATTGTAAATCACATGTCATTGATATAATTCCACAGATTACAAATTCACTCTCTCGTTACTTTCTCTCACTAGAATTATATTCTATTCAGTTCTTCTCTCATCTGCTCCGTGTGACTTACACATTCTAATCTGACAAGTTTACAATGAATGACTTACTTACAACTTACAAAGGCAAGGCTATTTATACTAACAACGTTACAATAAAGAAACAAAACACAATACTTTGACTTTGACCTTTATTACATTTGACTTTGACATTCTTGCTTGAGAGTTGACTTTGAGCTTTTGACTTGCTTGACATTCACCTTCATTATTTATGATGTTGTATCCAATAAATATGTGCTCTAACAAGAGAAAATTTTAAAAGATCAAGTCATTGTAAATGAAATTATCATCATTGAACGCGAACAAGTCATCGCTGCTTTAAAAGAAGAAAAGGCAACTGTTGAGGGATGGTGTAAATCGTCTACCAAGATCACTCAAATCATTAGGGCTCAAATCCTTGCTAATGACAAAATTGGTTTCGGTTATCATCCTGAAAAGGACGAATCTAGCAAAGTTTGTTCCATGCTCAAGTTTTGAATGTTTGTCTCTTCTATCCCCGACACTTCTTCCATTCACTGTTCTTTATCTTCCAATCTGTAGATCCCAGTACAGTGCAATCAACAACAAATAATATCAAAGATGAACAATTGTATAGCCACAACCTCTAGTCATATGATTAATATGCAATCAAAGGTTACAGGTTTACAGAATGAATTTCTGATCAGAGAAAAGTAAACCTATTGACTAGAGATCTGGAAATTATGAGACTTAACTGATAAAAGAACTAAATAAGCCTTTATATACTTAGGCTTTACAAACTAATGGGCTTTATGGGCTTTGGGCCAAACTAACAAAACAACTATTAAAGAATTACATATTGAACCCTTATAAATGCTTTATACCACTTTCAACACTTAGGACTTTCAATCCTAACAATCTCCCCCTAAAGTTGAATAAAGCATTTATCTTCTTGAAAACTTCATGCCTTGATCTTCTTTCCCTCTTGAATTTTTGAAAGACTTTGGTGTTGCATGTCTTCATATCTTTCCCAGCTCCCCCTTGAAAAAAGCTCTTGATCCTCATAGTTTCAACTTTATAACCTCAATGTACAATAGCCTCTACTGAATGCACTATCACGCAGCTTTCAACTGTTGAAACTTAACACATCAGATTAGCACACAAGAAAGATAATGTGTGAGTTACGTGACATTCCATAGTGCATCTTCAGTTTAAAACAAAAAATCTGTCTTTGAACCGCAAGTTGAATAGACTTTAAGAACTTGTTTCAATCAGCGCGTAGGAGGAAATGACTTGAAGCAGACACCACATGATACGGGATAGAAGAACCAATAAAATCTTTGAAATCTTCATCTTTGAATATTGAAACAGCATTGAACTCATATCTTCATCTCTTTGATCTCTATATTGTCTTCTTTCTTCTTCAAATCACTTCTCAGCATTGTTTCTCTGGCTGGATATTTCTTTGAAAAATCCCACATTCTTTTGTTCAATGGCCTTCTTATCTTTTGCAAACTTTTCTCTTTCAAGGATGATTACTTTATGAAAATCAAAAACTTGCTGAGAAAGTTTTATGTATTTCAGCTCAACTTCTTTCTTCTCATCAACACATTTTCTCGAAAAATCTGAGAACTTCTTTGCGAACGATTTCTCAAATTCGGAGTTATCTTGAGCAATTTTTTGCTCCAAATCAGAGATCTTTCTTTTAAGCTCACAGAGTTCTCAGATTCCAATTCTCTTCCTTTTGACAATTCCCTTGGACCTAGCATCAACCATTCAGTGCAATCCTACAACTCTTTTCCTGTCATTTTGTAAGTATTTATTTGACCATAAATTTCACTCAAAATGTCATGAAAAAGGTCACAAGAGATACTACTAGTCTCATAATTTCCAGATCTCTAGTCAATAGGTTTTATTTATATATGATATGTTACTGTCATATATAAATCAAACTGCACCTCAGATTGTCTTGGCTGTTCTGCAAATTGTTGACTTGGTTGTTCTTGACTGTGCTCAGTTTCAACATGCTTTGCAGGAGGTGCAACAGTAGGTTCAGCTTCCTTTCTTTTCTTTTCTTTCTCAATTTCTTCAGTTCTTGGCCTCTTTGCCTTTTTCTTGGTAGCAATAGACTTCTTTCTTTTTACAACTTCAATTTTCTGTGCTAGAGACTCTTCCTTCTTGACTTCAACCTTTTCTTTGGTAGGAGTGCCTTCTTCACTGTCAGGGAAAGGTTGTTGAATGTTCAGATCATGTCTTCCTTTCATCTTCCTTTCAACCTCAACCCTCTGACTGAAATCTCCTTGAATCTTGGCCATCTCCTTCTTATACAACTCTTCTATTCTACCAAAAAGCATTTTGGTAAACATCCCTTCAGGGACTCCAATAGACCCTTTCAGGAAGTTTATCATCTTTCTCCTTTCCTGTGCAGCCAGAAAGGTCTTAGAAGGCTGTCTTTGTCTTGTCTTTGATTGCTGTCTTTGCCTAGATGCTTTCATGGTAACTTTCTTAGCAGCAAGCTTTAAACTTTTTTGATATTCTTCATTGAGCTTTGTAGCCAAATCTAATGCAATCTTTCTATCTTTGGCAGTTTGGGTCTCTTCCTTTGTTTCAAGATCTTCTTGCAACTTCTTAGCTAATCTTCATCCAGTTCTATTTGTGAGGATTTCTTTGATGGTTTCACAGGTTCAACCACTTTTTCTTTCCCTTTCTTTGTGACCTCTGCCTCACTGATCTTCATCTTTTTTGGTCTGAGCCTCCTTCATTGATCACTACTCCCTTAGCCTTTTGAGTGCCCTTAGAGTGTCATTCTTTGCTTTGACCAAAGTTTCAGCAATCTCAATCTCTTCCACAGACATACCAGTTTCTGCTGCTGCTTGCTTTGTTTTTACTGCTGTAGCTGTTTCTACTGCAGGTTCAGTGGTTATTTCTGCCTTTACATTTTCTGCTGCTGTTTCTGCTGCTGGTTTAGTTATTGCTTCTTTCACATTTTCTGTTGCTTCCTCCTTTTCTGCTTCACCACTCATCTCCCCCTCAAACTGAGATTCCATACCAATAGAGCTTTGCTTCTCCCCCTTTTTGGAAGCATCATGTGCACTTCCCCTTTTCTTCAAGACATATTGCTTTTTCTTCTTTTTATGCACCAATCTGAGTACCATCTTCTTGAGTTTGGTAATCTGCACTTGTTGAGAAGTGATCACCTTTTTCAGTTCCTCTATCTCCAAGCCCTGATTGATGACATCTAGATTGACATTTCCAATTGTTTCCATCAATTCATCATAGTTATATCTGTCCTCACCTTCTTGAGGTGTGTTGACCACCCTTGAGGATCCTTGGATCTTTTAGTAGAGATCTTCTACCTAGAAGAAGCACCTGCTACCCCTGTGGTTTCTTGGCACCTGGGACCTTTAGATGATTTCTCATCTAAAGTTGCCGTGGGGAAGGTCTTAGAGATGTTCACATTTTCCTGATCTACACCTTGTGCAGAATCAGTAGTGTGAGTCTTACTGCCCACATGTTCTTCCTTCTCCTTAGAGAGCACCTTCTTGGGGTTGGGAGACACCCCTGTGGTTTCCCTTTGGATATTCTCTAATGGAGAATGCTCCATCAGAGGGCTTTCAGGCTTATGGGGTGAAGATACAGGAAGGGAAGGAACCTTCTGTACCTTTTTCCTTACATATGTTTTAGTGATGGGGGAAATTGGCTTCACAATAGGGACCTTGAGGAGGTGGTCAGATGTGGGCTTTGACCCTGATGCCTCACCATGGGAATGAGACACAACCATCATTGTAGAGAACAATGGTGTGTCTTTTCCAGAAAAGTCCTTACTAGGCCTTTTCATGTTGGAAAACACCTTCCCTTTGGAAGGTTTAGGTACATACACCTCTTGAAAAGAGGGTAAATCCGTCAATTCTTGGTTTAGTACTTCTTGTACAAACCTTGGATACATATAAAATCTTTTAGTTTTGGTTCTGGTATCCAGGTTTGACAGCAAATCATTCAAAATCATTTGTGAAAAAATAAACTTTCTGGAGGTTGCTAAGTAGACAAGAGCATACGCTATGGTACTGCTGAACTCACTCCATCCAGTTGTTTTGCGAGAAATACAATGCTGAAGGGTATGAACAAAGTGTTGGATCATAATCGTATTCAAGATTAAAGGGTCTAAACTGTATTTGATTGATAGTTACAGTTCAGGGTTTAAACTGTAATATGTTAATAGTTATTTGTAAATGGGCCTAAAGCCTGTTAGAAAGCCCATTAAGGTTAAAGCCCATATGGCCTAGGTATTTATTGTTTTGTTTAGTTTAGTTTTAGGTTAACCTTGAAGAATCCTCACAATTACTTTCATAATATTATAGTGAGGTAGCTAGTTTCTCTGTATCCAAGAGTATCAATAACACACAAGGTTTAACTGTTTATTCAAGGGATTGGTATGTTATTCTGATTTATATATCTCTTGATTATTATTGTGTTGCTTGATTACTTGATTAATTATTTACCAACTAGATTAAACTGGGATAACAACTGGTATCAGAGCCTAAAGAACCAAATTTTTTTTGCAATTTCACTATTCATCGATCACTATTCATGCGAAGTTACTGTTCATCGGAATTTTTTTTACTGTTCATCGAGTGAAAATTGATTTCGTGAATTAACATGCTTTTATGCTTAAAATCGATATGAATAGATGCGATATATGCTAGTGAACAGTATCTGATTGATTAATTGCATTGAGAATTAACAAAGTGATTGATTTTGTGATTTTGAGTTTTCTGGGTTCGACAAAAGTTATCTATCGGTCGTTACTGTGCTTGTTGTAATTCATTTACTCAATTTCAAAAAGGTGGATATTATTAACAAATCTGGACTCATGTTCAATGAATACCAAAGATTTATCTGTTTTACAGGTTTATATACTGGACTATGACTTCTGATCAAATCAGGTCAGAACTCGTACTTCATGATTTGTGCTTAACAACAAAAATCATCAAAAAGGGGGAGAAATCTACAGAGATCAATTTCAAAAGAACAAATTCTGAAAGAAGTATTAATTGTCAAAAGAGATGATTCAAAAGATTCTGAAGAAGACAGATGTTTCAAAGTCATGTCAAGATAAAAAGGGGGAGAAATATACGGAGATCAATTTCAAAGAATTTTAGAGTTATAAAGTCAAGACTTGTGAAGAATTTTCTGAAAGATCAAATCAGATGAAAAGAAATCATTCTCAAAGATTTCTGAAGACAAGTCCAAGTTGAAGATAATTCAAGAAAGTTTGTTTTTCTGAAGAATGATCAGAGATTGCAGAAACGAAGATACAAAGATCAGAGATCCCTCGAAGTTTCAAAGTTTAGAAGAAGTTTAAAGAATTTCAAAGAATTCAGATTTACTTTTGAAGACTTGTTGACTTTTCAAAGTTGCAAAGTGTTAAAGACTTTTCAAGATTCGTCAACAACTTCAGAAAGAGCTTCAAAGTTCAAGACCGTCAGAGACAAAAGTTGAAGAATCAAGCGCTGAAGACTTATGTCAAATTTTTATTAAATGTTGAATACAAAGGGGGAGATTCTTAGTGTATTATTGTATCCAAGATTTAATTTGAAAAGTCAAGACAAGATTAGTCAACAAAGTCAAAGTGTGTTTAGTCAATCTTAGAGTTTACTTAGGCATTAAGCTTGTGATTTAGTCCTTGGTATAAATACCTTTTGTCTTTGTAATCATGTAGTTAGCTAAGTTCATTGTACTTAATATTGTTAGATATATGACATGAACGTTTCTCTCTCTACTCTCTCTCTAGAAGTTAACATTGTCAAATATTGTTAGATTGAGATTAATTGTTTAGATTTGCTTGAATTGATTGGGAAATTACAATATCAGAATGCTTAAAAGTTGAAATTGATCTCTAAGTTTGATTGTATTGTGATTGGTTTATGTTTATGAGTACAAAGGACTAATTTTTTGCATCTGATTTTGAGTCTGTATTGATTTCTGGGTTGTTTATTTGAACTGTTCATCGACGTTCTGGGCTTGATTTAAGAACATTCCGGTCGAATAGTTTTATCGGTCTTTTTACCCTTTATCGGTCGAACACCATACAGGTCGAACAACCTATCGGTCTTAGAGAATATCGGTCAAAGCATACTATCGGTCCATACCTTTGTATCGGTCGAAGCATCAATACCGATCCTATCACATCCTCGGTCGAACTCACTATCGGTCCTATCACAATCCCGGTCGAACGTAATACCGGTTTAAACAAGTTCCCGGTCGAACTCCATACCGATCGAAGCACTTTACCGGTCGAAGAACTTTACCGGTCTAAGCACTTTACCGGTCGAAGAACTTTACCGGTCGAAGCACTTTACCGGTCAAAAAAAATAAAAATTTCTGGGTGAATAGTACCGGTGAATAGTACCGGTAAACAATACCGGTGAATAGTACCGGTCGCTACAGTACCGGTGAACAGTACCCCCGGTAAAAAAAAATAATAAATAAATAAATTAAAATTTTAAAATTTTAAAATTTTTTTGAGTATAGTTTTTTATTTTTATTTTGATTCTAACGATCTCATCTAGTTGGTTGTCTTGGTACAGATAAGTTTAATTACTAACCATTGCTAGGATGTCGAATCAGCTAATGATGTCTGAAGGTTACAACCTTGATTTTGAAAAGATGACACATTCTGAAGTAAAAGCAAAGGCTAAACAACTTGTTGGACGGTTATCAACATCATCTCGCATGATTGATGAGTATGACAAAGAGGACAAAATGCTCAAAGCTGTGAACAAGGCTTTACAGATTCAGAACTCATCTTATCTTATTCAGATCAATGCTTTAAAAGAAATTTCAACAGATTCTGATTCTTTAATTGACTTTGCAGGAATAATTGAGTCTAAAGAAAAAGAGATCTTCGATCTTCAAGTAAAGTTGAAAAGATCTGAGTCAAGATCTACATGGTCTAAGAAGGATGCAATGCAAAGAGGGCTTGAAGAGCTTAGAAGAAGTACAAGTGTTGCAAGAGATACTAGTGAAGGACTTAGAAAGATAAACTCTCAACTCTGTGCGGACAGAGATAAGTTTAAAGATAAAGTTCTCAGTCTTGAGGTTGAGATCAATAAGCTGAAAGAAAAGGCAACCCAAGACAGAGACAATACAATAGCTCCAGATGAAATGGTAAAGATTGAGAAAGAGAGAAAAGAATTTGCCAAGAAATTCTCTGACTTCTCCAGAAAAGCATTTGAAGAGAAGAAAGCATCAGAGCTTAGAAAAGAAAGATCTAAAGACTGAGAATGAAAAGAAGAAAACTGAGCTGAAGGATACAAATACAGACTTTTCTGAAGAAAAGAAAGATCTAGAGACTGAGATAGCTAAGCTGACAGGAAAGTTGTCTAAATTGTCAACAAACATCATGAAGGAGAAGAATGCAAAATCTGAGTTGCATAAGAAGTTTGATCTGATTGAAAAGGAAAGAAACAGTTTGTCTTCAATGATAAAGGAACTTGAAGAGATCCTGTTCAAGGTGAAGCTGACTGAGCACAAGACGTCGGAATCAATAGCTCTATCACCGAGAGATGATCAAACTAATTCAGATTTTTCACTCAAAAAGGCCTCAAGTTCACATGTTTCAAATGTTTTCTATAATCCTTTCTGGGATTCAGATGATAGTCTTACTTCTAAATCTACTGATCAAATTCGTCCTTCTAACCTTTTCTATGACAAAAATGTTGATGATTCAGGTAACTTAAAGAAGAACAAGTCTCAGAAGAAAAGGATCTGGAGAAAAGAAAATGAAGAGAAAGATAAAGGTAGCTGGATCTGGAGAGTTAAAGGATCATCGGAGGAAAAGAAGAAAGAAAAATCACTTATGCATACATCAAATGCTAAATGGAACTATGCTACAAAAGGTAAAACTTTTGGCAAACCTGATCTGGTTTACACAATTCATCAATTGATCAGGTTAGCACAAAAGAAAATTAGTTGTTCCTACTGTGGCTCAGATGATTTTGTAAGAAAAGATTATGTGAATAACTGGTATGGTTCTTACTTCATATCTCCCACAAGAACTGCAACTAACCCATTAGGACCCAAATACTAGTGGGTACCAAAAGCTAAATCTGTGTTGCAGGCACCCAATGTTTAAAGGGGAGGAAGAACTATGGCTTTTGAACAAAACAGTTCAAAACCCGGACTTCATTGTCAAAAAGGAAGGCTTCTAAGTAAATCAACTTAGAACCCGCACCTCAACGGACTATGGCTTCTAATCACATCAGATTAGGACCCGCACTTCAGTGCTTTTTTTTCTGCCTTATCTTTAAAAAAAATAATAAAAAATTATTTACATTAAGTTAAGGGGGAGAATATCTGTGATCTTAAATGCTTATCTGACCGTGTGTTCTTAAAGATAAATACTTGCGTTTTATCTTGTCAATATACTTTGTCAAGTATTCATACACATAACGGTTCAGAACATTCTATTTGACTTTGTTATTACCATGTATCAAAAGTTAAATCTTTCTATGGTAATACTCACGTTATTTGTATTCACTATTGATTGAATCAAATGTCATTTCATGTGCTTTCATTGAAAATATGTTTATATATTGTTCATATAAACAACATTGGTTTTTGATTCTCCAAAATCTTATTCTTCATGACAAAATGATATAAGCTTAATTGTCAAACTCTTTTAGTTTGAGGGGGAGAATTGCATCGTCAAACATCTTCTGTTTTGACTTCTCAAAAAAAAAATCATGTAACAAGTGGTATTTGTGCTTAGATGTACAATAGCCTGTTGAACAGCATGTTCTTTTAGGAAAATACATGGGATTCAGTGTGAGAACTTAACAGAACTTCCATGGATTCACGATAACCAGTGTTTCCTACCCAGGAAGTATTCCCTGAGTGATTGAGGGGAGAGGGGTCAAAAGAATTGAGTGATGGTGTATGAAGAGGTAAAATGAAAAAGAGAGATTGGTTAGACGTGAGCATTAAAAGAAAGAGGGTGAGAGTACAGAGTAAAAGAATATTAAACTCTGCACCAAACTTCTTTCTGAGCTGGGCAGCCACATAATCTTATTGGTTCACATTCATTGGTGACCATCATTGAAAAAGGCAACTAGCCCATGCCATCTCTTGCATACAACCCCACCAACTACTCATTCTTTTCTCAAAAAGAGAATGTTTCACATTTTCTGGGGACGCAGCACATACGCTATTGGTTCTTCATTTGGAAGATACTAATATTGAAAAAGAAGGAAATTTGCCCCACCTTCAAACCCTTTCTCATGCACATTGAGTCTTTCTATAATTTGTTGTTGTCTCAACAAGTTTACATACTTTGAGCCTAAAATGAAAAACAATCATCTATGCTTAATTCTTTCATACACATGCACGAGCACACAAAAATTTGTTTTTTATCAGAACATTCATAGATAACCATGTGTTATTCGATGATTGAATGGAAGACCTGGGGAGCCAACATTAAAACTAGCTCCTTATATAGTAACTTTGTGTTACTCAGTAACTTTGTGTTACTGACAGGCATTCTAACTGAGTCATTTGTTGATTCAGGGTTACAACTCTTACAACTCTTAAACTGTTTTAATTTGCAAAGATTTAAACGGTTACAATTGACTATTTTTATCTGAAAAGATTGAAATAATCACCTTTTCCATCTGGGAAGACTGCTCTTATTTTCATACAGGGCTCGTTACATGAAGACTGTGATTACGTGATCATACACAATGGGGGAGATTGTTTTGCAAAGTTTTGATGATGATGATTCACACCACTCATCAAAAAGGGGGAGAAGATACAAAAAGGGAGAATTATCAAAGAAGGAGAATATAATCTGAAGATTGCTGAAGTTTGTAAAGAAAGAAAAGATTTTAAAGCTACAAGTTTTGAAGCTATCAACGACATATCTGAAGAAAAATGAAGACCTGAAAACAATTGCCAAAATTTTTTTAATCTTGAATCCAAAGGGGGAGATTGTTGGATCATAATTGTATTCAAGATTAAAGTGTCTAACCTGTATTTGATTGATAGTTACAGTTCAGGGTTTAAACTGTAATATGTTAATAGTTATTTGTAAATGGGCCTAAAGCCTGTTAGAAAGCCCATTAAGGTTAAAGCCCATATGGCCTAGGTATTTAATGTTTTGTTTAGTTTAGTTTTAGGTTAACCTTGAAGAATCCTCACAATTACTTTCATAATATTATAGTGAGGTAGCTAGTTTCTCTGTATCCAAGGGTGTCAAGAACACATAAGGTTTAACTGTTTATTCAAGGGATTGGTATGTTATTATGATTTATATATCTCTTGATTATTATTGTGTTGCTTTATTACTTGATTAATTATTTACCAACTAGATTAAACTGGGATAACACAAAGAATCTCCACTGAGGTGAAAATTTGCTCTTGAAGAACTTATAAACCTCAGTAGGACCTTCATACCCCACTCTACCAATTTCTTGGAAGAGATCATCCGTAGGAAGAGTAGTAATACCTGAGGCATCATCTAGACGTAGATGAGTGCGAATACAGCCTTCTGTGATTGTGATAGGTTTATCACAGACTCTGGATTGGATGACCTGATTAACATTAACAGTTTGAATGGAGGCATTGGTCCAGAATTGTCGCATGTGCTCCACATAGATGGTGGGATTGACTGTGAGTGCATAGGCAATGTGGGATGCTTTTAGGAAATCCACAATTTCTTCAAAACCCTCAGCTTGTTTGGGTTTTTGCAGCATCGCAAGCTCATTATGATCTTCAACAAACTCTAGTCCTGCCATCGTTCTTGGGTTCGAATTAACTCTAAGGTTTATGCACTGGGAAACAAGAATTCTAGAGAGAGAAAGAATACTCGTAGGAAATTCAAAGTGCCGTTTGTATTTTGGCGGTCATAGAGGGTATTTATAGGTGGAGGGTTTCAGTTAAAAGCAGTACTAAGTACCCTAGCAGCATTAACAAGCCCGCAGTACTAACCTATATAAGCAGTAGTAACACATACTGGCAGCATTAACACAGACTAGCAGTATTAACACAAACTAACAGCATTAACACTTTCTGTCAGTAGAAACAAGGAAAGCAGTAGTAACTTTGCACTGACAGTATAAACCACCAAGCAGTATTAACCATACTTAACTATATTTGAATTGTCAGCAGGATTAATAGTGAGAGCAGTATTAACTTAACCAGAAGTACTAAGTTTCTAATCAGCTAGGTAATCTGAAACACTTAAACACACATAGTTAGCAGCACCATGCACAATATATTATGAGAAAGTAAGCATGAAGAAATCTATATAGAAATGGTACAGAAAGAAAATCAAAAGAGGCTTATTCAGTGTTTATCATGCCCACACTTGTGACAAAGAATGTGAATCTGCCCACATCAAAAGCTTTGGTGAATAGATCAGCAAATTGGTTACTTGTGTGTACTTTCGAAACCTGAATTAACTTATTTTCATTGCAATCTCTGATGAAATGGTACCTGATTTCTATATGCTTGGTTTTAGAGTGCTTGACTGGATTATTAACAATGCTGATATCACTGTTGTTGTCAATGAAGATTGGTGTGTGAAGAAAGGTAACACCATAGTCCAACATCTGATTCTGAATCCATAGTACTTGTGAGCAGCAGCTTGCTGCAGCTATATACTCTGCTTCTGTTGTAGAGGTGGACACTGTGGTTTGCTTTTTACACTACCATGAAACTAGTCTTGCACCCAAAAACTGACATCCTCCTGATGTAGAATTTCTATCCAAGTTTGCACCACCCAAATCACTATCAGAATATGCAAGTAGATCAAATGGTGAGTCATAAGGATACCAAAGACCCAACCTAGGTTGTCCTTTGAGATATCTGAATATCCTTTTGACTGCTTGAAAGTGAGACTGCTTAGGCCTCACTTGAAATCTTGCACATACACATACAGCGAACATAATATCTGGCCTTAAAGTTGTTAGATACATGAGGGAGCCTATCATTGATCTATAATGATGAACATCCACATCCTCCCCCTCAAGATCTGCAGTGATCTGCTTGTGTGTTTCCATAGGTGTGCTTGCAGGCTTTGAATCTGAAAATCCAAACTTTGTAAGGATATCCTGCACATACTTGGATTGGCTTATGAAAATGCCATATGTCTTATGTTTAACCTGTAGCCCAAGGAAAAATGTGAGTTCCCCCATAGAGCTCATCTTGAATCGTTTGTGCATCAGCTCCTCAAACTCCTTGCACATTTGATCTTTTGTGGAGCCAAAGATGATATCATCCACATATATTTGGACAAGCAGAATGTCCTTCTTCTTTCTTTTGATGAACAGAGTCTTGTCAATGATGCCTCTTTCAAAACCATTTTCCAAGAGATAGGTAGACAGAGTATCATACCATGCTCTTGGTGCTTGATGTAGTCCATAGAGTGCCTTCTTTAATTTGTATACTTTTTCAGGAAAGGTAGGATTTTCAAACCCTGGAGGCTGACAAACATACACTTCTTCATCAATTGTCCCATATAGAAATGCACTCTTAACATCCATCTGATATACTCTGAACTTTATGAAAGAAGCATAGGCTAGAAACAACCTAATTGCCTCAATTCTGGCTACTGGTGCAAATACCTCTTCATAGTCTATTCCCTCTTCTTGTGTGTACCCTTGTGCCACTAGTCTGGCCTTATTCTTTATCACTATCCCTCTCTCATCTTTCTTATTCCTGAATACCCATTTAGTTCCAATTGCCCTTTGTCCTTTTAGAAGATCAACTAGATCCCATACCTCTTGCAGCACAAACTACAGCAGCTCCTCTTGCATAGCTTCTATTCAGCTTGGGTCTTTCATTGCATCATAAGCCTTCTTTGGCTCAATCTGGGATAGAAAACAATATAACATGCCTGACTGTAAGTCTTTCAGTCCTCCTAACTTACTTTCTTGCCTTGTGATCATGGGGGAATTGATATCTTCAATCACCAACTGAAGAGGATGATTCTTCTGAGTTCTTGTGTGATAGACAACCTCCTCATTAATACTTTCATCAAGATTGGAGTCATTCTTTTCAGGAGTGTGTCCCCCAAACACTGAAGAGTTTTCATCATCAGTGTCTTCTTCTGTCAATATGAGCCTTTCAGGACCTGAGTTTCTTGGACTTGAAGGATGAGTGTTCTCTTTATCACCTTTATCCTCTTCATCACCTCTAGCATCTACATTCTGATGTGGTTCAGACTCCTTTGGTTCTGGATCATCTTTCTTTTCTTGTTGGTAGAATTCAGCAGGATCAACTGTAGGTATTGGGAACAACACAAACTCTGGTTTTTGTGCTTGTACCTGTTCTGAACTTGTTCCTGCAATTTGCACATGACAAAAACTCAAATAATTAGTTAGTGAGTCAATGTCAAACAGCCAATCAGGACCTATACCAATCTAATTTGGTGTGTTCTCATTGCATTTGACATTGTCACTTTCCTCTATAATTCTGGTAGAACTATTGAAAAGTCTATATGCCTTACTCTGAGAGGAATATCCAAAAAGAAATCCATCCTCAGCTTTGCTTTCAAACTTGCCTAAGTGAGATTTGGTGTTGAGAATTGTGCAAGGACACCCAAAAGGTTTGAAAAATCCAATAAAAGGTTTCTTCTTTTTGAAAAGTTCATAAGGTGTCTTGCCTTGAGATTTGACCACTAGAACTCTGTTTTGAACATAACAAGCAGTATTAACTGCTTCTGCCCAAAAAGTAATGGGTAACTTTGAATATGCCAACAGAGATCTAGCAGCCTCAATCAATGTCCTATTTCTCCTCTCAGCAACACCATTCTGTTGAGGAGTTCTAGGAGCACTGTATTGTCTCTCAATACCTTTAGTCTCACAAAAGTTGTTTAAGTCAATATTTTTAAATTCAGTTCCATTATCAGATTTGATGACTTTAACTCTTAGATTTGTTTGGTTTTCAATCCTAAGAACAAAGGATTTGATCAGTCCACTTGTCTCATCCTTAGTCCTCAAAAAATATACCCAAGTAAACCTAGAGAAATCGTCAACAATGACTAAGCAGTAGGATTTCTTACCAATACTTATCACATTTGTAGGACCAAAAAGATCCATATGCAATAACTGAAGAGGTGATGAGATTGTGTTTATTTCTTTGGACTTATGAGAAGTTTTGTGTTGTTTGCCTTTAAGACATGCAACACAATGATCATCACATGAAAACACTTTTTGAGGCAAACCTCTTACAAGGTTGTTTTTCACAAGTTTATTCATAGTTTTAAAATTCATGTGACACATCCTTTTGTGCCAAAGAGATGATTCATCTAAAGAATCTTTTGAAAACAGACAGTTTAGTGATGAATCAGATGAAACACTCTCTAAGTCCAAACAATAAACATTATCCTTTCTAGGAGTTCTAAGTAGTATCATATTTTCATCAACTACCTTGAATCCTGGAGCAAGGATAATACATTTAGTATCAGTAAATAATATACTATGTTTCTTGCCACAAACCTGTGATACACTTAACAGGTTGTATCTCAATTGCTCAACATAGTAAACATCTTCAAAAGACATCTTACCTTTTGATACCATACCTTTACCACTAATCTTACCTCCTTCTGGATTGTCACCAAAAGCAACACGTCCTCCTTCAAGCTTTTTGAAATTTTGAAGGCGGTCCATGTTATCTGTCATGTGCCTAGAGCAACCACTATCTACATGCCAAATGCTCTTCTTCCTGAGCTGTTGGTTGCCCTGCACATAAGATAAAACAGTTAGTTTCTTGAGGGAAACCAAATCAAAGTGGTCTTGGGTTGCCCTTTCTCATCAACATACTCATATTCATTAAGCTTAGTCTTGATGAGTTTATCAGAGTCAGGAACTTCATGGCTGAAATACTTTGTCTTAATTATACGCTTGGCAGTATTAACACTGGTAGCAATACTATCCTTGTTAGCAGTACTAACTTGGTTAGCAGTACTAATTTGGTTAGCAGTACTAACTTGGTTAGCAGTACTAACAGGTTTCTTGGCTTTTGGAACCCAAATTTTGACAAAGTTGTTTGCTTTCTTATTCTTTGAGTTACTCCTTGATTTGCTTGGAGTATTTTCTTTTGATTTAGCAAACTTATTCTGAATATGAGATTTTGCAGTCCCAGTTTTCACTGGTGCTGTTCTCACATTAACAGCCATGTGGTTTTTTGATTGCTTCCTATAACCAACTGAATTTTGTGCTTGTCTTTGAAAATTAAATCTTTGGTTAATAGGATTGAAATAACAGTGTTTGGCTAGATGATTCAACTTGCCACAAATAAAACAAGGCTTTGGTTTATTGACTTTGCTTAGATCATTTCCATGTTTTTGACCCTACTGGTTATTTTTGTTTCTCTGATTTCCCCTTATTTTATCATGTTGATGGGGCTTGTTCTGTTGACAAATACAGGGATTTACAACAGTAGTTTGCATATAATGATTTCCATGTACCTTCTCCTTCCCTTTCCTGGAGGTCTCAGCTTTCTCACTGTTAACAGTCTCTTCCCCAATTTTAAATTTCTCCACTTTCTCACTCTTGACAAATGGTTTACCCCCCCCCCCCTTTCATTTGTCAGGATATGGTTTTCTAGGGGAATTACTTTCTGGTCTTCCTTATTGGTATCCTCAGTGTTCTCTTCTTAAGAATCTGCCTCAACCACTACTCTGTCTAGTGGATCTACTTCAGTGGGTCCTTCAGGTAAGTCCATCTTCTCATGTCTTTCTAAAAGGTCTGAGGTGGGTGGAATGTAGTTGTTATTGTAAGGTGGAGGAGAAGGTATAAATTTCGAGCTAAATTATTAGCCCTCTCTCTTTTCTCCTGTTCCACAGGCGAAGCTTCTGTCGGAATTTGGGATTGCATCTCTCCTTCAGTCAATGATAATCTGATATAGCGACCCACCTCATGTTCATCTACAAAATACAAAAAATCAACTTTCCACCTTTCATATTCTCCTTTGGACCGCAGACTTGGTGGGTTCATTATCTTTGATCGTATCGTATCGAATAGAATTAATTCGATCCAGTTTTGAAAAGAGATGAAACTCAAAAGTGCAGGGACCAAAAGTGACAAAGTCTGAATCTTGAAAGATTAGGGTCACAAATGACAAACTACTGAAACCTTGAAGTACGGGGGCTGAAAGCGACACAAACAGAAATTACTAACCAGAGGGACTAAAAGTGTAAAAAATAAAACTTCTAACGGACTTAACTAAAAACTAACTGAAAAAGGACTAAAAATGAAATAAAACTAACCAAACTAACAAACTAACTGGATTAACAGAGACTTAACGAAAAAGGACCAAAAAGTTAGAAATTTAACCATCACTTAACGGAAACACTATTCATCATCTTCCTCGTTGAGCCAACCTGCAAAGCTTCGAAACGGTTAGAAAATTTCAATGCAGAGCGATCGTTAAAGCTCCCTGATCGGTCCTTAACAGATTAAAATTCAACCGGTCAACCCACGATCACAAACGAACCAACCAAAAACTTTTCGGAAAACGATCGAAAAATTAAAAAGTCAGTATGGGATAAAACTTTTCAACCAAAAATGATCGTTTATGTTCCCTTAAGCTCCCTCAACTGATTAAATCTCGAAACAGTCGCTCAAACTCTTGAACGAAGCAACCGAGGATTTTTCGGAAACCGAACGAGAATTTAAAATGTGATGTGGGTGAAAATTTTTCGATCAAAATCGATCGTTTAAGCTTTGTAAACAACCCTTACCAGTTTAAAACTTGGAAAACATTGCTCACGATCGCTACCGAATCAACCGAAATGATTTCGAAAAACAATCGAAAACCTCAAAACTTGTTCGATGTTGGTTCGCTGGACACCGGGAGCCGCAAGGGACCGGTCGGGGAAACACCGGTCGAATGATAGTACCGGTCGAGATACCGGGGACCGGGGGAAAGACACCGGTCGACCGATGATAGCACCGGTCAACAACAAGGCACCGGTCGCTAGATACCGGTCGGTCTTGGTAACACCGGTCGATTTGGGTATGAGATACCCGTCGATTGAGTGAGCAAGACACCGGTCCTTTTGCAAGGCACCGGTCGAAGGAAAAAACACCGGTCGAGATATATAGATGGTACCGGTCGAGAATGATATATATATATATATATATATATATATAGATGGTACCGGTCGAGAATGATATATATATATATATATATATATATATATATAAGCGAGAGATATAAGTATGGTATGTATGTGATTTGCAGAGAAAAAAAAAATTCCGGTAAACAATCGAACCAATCAAAATCCGGTCACCATCAAAATATGGAATATATATTCAAAACACACCAAATTTGACCAAGACTAGTTTTGTTGACCATAAGATGCGATGGGTATGTGAATATGTATGGATATGCATATATGTATATAAACAGGATCAACAATGTATGTATGTGATGGAATGTTTATATATATATGTATGCGATGTGTATGTAATAAATATATATGTATGCAAAAAGAATCAACAATGCATGCATGTCAACAATAATTCTAGATATAAATATATAGATCCCATACATACATAACTGATTTCTGACTCGCCATTTCACGCATACCACTATCAATTACTACCGGTCAATTACTACCGGTGAATTGTAGATATACCGGTCAGTTGTAGATATACTGGTCAATTACTACAGGTCAATTGTAGAAAACCAATTAATACTGGTCAAGAGAATATAGCGGTCAAGCAAAGTACCGGTCAAAGCAAGTTACCGGTCGAGTAATGTACCGGTCAACAATGAGATAAACCGATAAGCACTCGATAATTCGATTGACAACTAAACGACCGATAAACACGATCAATCTGAATCGATCGAAAACACTCAATCGACTAAGCACAAAATTTGCAGGTCGAATTGTAAACCCAGAAAATCAATCGATAAAATTGATTTTTCAACAAACACAGACGGTCGATAAACAACCCAGATATAATCAGACCGATAAAAGATTGATTTATTCAAGAACACAGATCGATCGATACTTCAACCCAGAAAACTCCGATCGATCGAATTTCAAAAAAATTGATTTTCTAAAACACAGATCGAACGAATCTTAGCAGATAAAACAAATAATAACGATTAAAACAAATAATCTATTAAGGGTTTTAGACAAACCTTTTGATCGTATCGAATAATAAATTATTCGATCCCACTCTGATACCAATTGTAGATCCCAGTACAGTGCAATCAACAACAAATAATATCAAAGATGAACAGTAATGTAGCCACAACCTCTAATCATATGATTAATATGCAATCAAAGGTTACAGGTTTACAGAAAAATTTTCTGATCAGAGAAAAGTAAACCTATTGACTAGAGATCTGGAAATTATGAGACTTAACTGATAATGAAACTAAAACAACTTTTATATATTTAGGCTTCCAATCAAATTGGGCTTATGGGCTTGGGCCCATCTAATTAAATAACTATCAATTAATTACATTTCGAACCCTTATAAATGCTTATACAACTTTCAATGCACAGGACTTTCAGTCCTAACACAATCCTATTTGTGAGGACTTATCAAAAATCTCTAAGCTCGATGATAAAGGGAAATCCATTTCTTATCCTCAAAAGGTAACCAAGAAAGCAAAACTGAAAGTTCCTTCTAAACCTTCAGTAAGTCAATCTTCCATCTCTGGAACTAAAATCACAGATATCTCTCAGAGATCAACTCCAAAGCTGAAAATTGATATTAAGCCTAAGAAATCCGAAGAACTGAAAGTTCCTCCTAGATCTTATGCTAAGGGTATTCTTGGAGTTGGTCCTGCTCATCTCAAACTTTCAAACTCTACTGCTCATAGTCACAAGGCAAGTTTCGTCTATAAAAAATGCTATCACTATGGACTTACTTACCATATTGCTATTAATATCCTACTACCACAATAGCTGAAAAGACAACTAAAGTGAAGATGATTGCCTCCATGGCTAAAAAGGTCACCAAAGCTGAGAAATCTACTAAGGTGAAGAATGCAACTAAGGTTATTCAAATAACCAAAGTGAAGGTTGCCACTGAAGTTGAATCTTCAAATGCCGTGAAGATTGCTGAACTTTCCATCTTCACTAACACTGTTGGACCCATTGAAAAGTGGGTACCAATCACAAATTAATCTTCCTTATGTTTGCAGGAATCGAAGGGCATCTGGTATTTAGATAGCGGATGCTCTCGACACATGACTGGACAAAAAGACCAGCTCACTGAATACAAGGAAGAGAAAGGTCCCTCATTG
The DNA here is from genome assembly GCA_954870635.1 of Arctium minus. NCBI lineage: Eukaryota > Viridiplantae > Streptophyta > Magnoliopsida > Asterales > Asteraceae > Arctium > Arctium minus. Next base: position 20,824,129 of record OX941096.1, on the reverse strand, counting down.
ACCTTTGGTGGAAATGGAAAAGGCTATACCAGAGGGTTTGGTGTTCTCAGCAATGGAACAACTACCTTCAGAAGAGTCGCTTACGTAGATGAGCTGAAGCATAATCTTCTTAGCATCAGCCAGCTATGTGACAAAGACTACGAAGTTCGCTTTTGTAAGAAAGCATGTTTAGTGATGAATGAAAAAGGAAAGCTCTCTCTTAGTGGTTATCGTATGGAAAATATCTATGTAATAGACATGGACTCTACTACCACTGAAAACGGTTTTTTTTCTCTCAAAGGACTCTTCAAATGTCAACTGGTTATGGCACAAAAGGCTATCTCATCTCAACTCCAAGACACAGAATTCTCTCTCCTCAAAGGAACTAGTCTCTAGTCTCCCTCAGCACTAATATGACAAAGAATCTCTTTGTTCAGCATGTGAAAAGGGAAATCAGACTAAAGCTAGTTTCAAATCAAAACAAGTTTCCTCAGTGACAAGTCCTCTTCAACTCTTGCATATGGATCTATTTGGCCATGTCAATATCCAATCCATAGCTGGAAAAAAATGTACTGTTATTCCCAAATCTTATCAGGTTCTAATTGTAAAACAGAAATCTGATCATGAATCGTAATCACAAGTCTTTGATTGAATTCAAACAATTACAATCTCAACTTTCTCTCACTACTCTCTCTCTCTCTCTAGAAATGTTTTCTAATAGCCTCTTCTCTAATCTGCTCACTTCACCAATCTTACTTGTTATTGTTCCCAATTGATTTACAAAGACTCAAGGTATTTATACCCTCACACAATTACAAAGGAAACAAACAAAATACAAATACCAAACATTGACTTCGACTTTCCATGAGAGTTGACTTTCAGCCTTTGAACTCTTGAACTTTCATCTTCAATCTTTATGATCTTGAATCCAACAAATCTGTGCACTAACATTCTCCTCCTTTGGATCAAGATCATTACAAAAAGATTTTAGCAATGCGATCTTCTCTCTTTAATCTCATTTTGAATAAACTCCCCCTTTGATCAACCTTTATCATTTCTTGTAATCTCCCCTTTTATTCAAAAATAATTTTCTCAAACAATCCACATTCTCCCCCTATTCAAATGAAAATTCTGACATTCTCCTCTTTCTTTGATAAGCACAATCTTCAATACTTTGTTCTTCAAAAATAATTGACATTCTCTCCCAAAGGTTGTCAACAAACCTCTCTTTCAGCTTTGAACAAATCTTTCTTTAACAATCAATTCTTGATCACTTTCTCCCAACTTTAACATTTCTAACTCACATATTTCTTGAACTCTTCTCCCCTTTTTGATGATTAGAGCATCTATAACATCAAAACTTTCCCAAGAAATGTTGTTGACCATTCTGATCTGTCCAAGAGCCTCTGAGTCACTGTCAATCCTCCAAGATATTCATCTAGATCTTTTCAAATCTAGACAAATTAAGAATGTAACACCTGAATCAACAAATGAATCAGTTAATATGTCTGTCAGTAACACTAAGTTACTGTGTGTAACAAATACACATTGGAAAGGAGCTTTTGTTAGGTTCACTCCCCCAAGGCTTCCATCCAATCATCGAAACACCACAAAGGCAATTTCTATGAACGTTATGACAAGAAAACAAATTTCTTGTGTGTTCGTGCCAGTGTTGAAAGAATTAAGAATATGATGATTGCTTTTAATAAGGCTCAACATTGTGTAAACCACTGAGACAACAGTAGATAAACACAGACTCAATGTGCATTGTTAAAGTGCGAAGGTCGAGCAGACTTCCTTCTTTTTCAATATCCAGATTTTCCAATTGAAAATCAGATAGATTATATGCTATGTCCCCAGAAAAATATGAAGCATTTTCTTTTTAAGAAGAAAATGAGTGGCTGGTGGGGTTAATGTCAAGAGTTGGCATGGGCTAGTTGCCTATTACAATAACATTCACCAAATAATTGTGAAACGCTAGTAATGTGGTTGCCCGACTCAGAAAGTAGTTGGTGCAGAGTTTAATATTCTTTTACTCTGATCTCACACCCTCTTTCTTTTAATCATTAAGCTCACATCTAACCAAACTCTCATTTCCATTTTACCTCAACGCACAACCCACACTCATTTCTTTTCGACTCCTCAGACTCAATCACTATTGGTTAACTTCTTGGGTAGGAAACACTGGTTAACGTGAATCCATAGAAGTTTCATTTAAGTCATAACACAAAGAAACCCGAATTTTCCTATAAAGCATATGTTGCTCAAGATGATTTAACTTTGTCAGTTAAAGCTCAAATACAAGTTAGATGTTCGTATGCTCAGAATATAATCATGAAGATATGAGCATTTTTAAGCATTGAAGATATTTCAATCAAGTAAATTGAAAGAATACACATGAATGCAAGAGACTTGTTTGAAAATCTGACATTGTATGAAAATGATCAGAAATGAAATGATTTAGCAGTTAAAGCTTATGGTAAAAAATAATGGATATTGTATATATGAAACAAAAATATAGACATTCTTGAAAGAAGTTTCTAAATGAATTAACGCTCAAAATTCATTGAAGTACAAGCGGGGTGTCTTACCATCGAAAAATATGTTTCAAATTTGAGACATGGTAAGAACATTTTGAACAAAAAGTCAAACCGGTGTGTGTGAATACTTGAAAGTATAAAGAAAAGACAATACGCAAGTATTTATCTTTAGAAACACACGGTTTATAATCATGTAAGCACAATTAAATCTTCAAAACATTTAAAATCACACTTCCAATTCATGAAATCTGTTTAAGAATCGAGAAGTGGTTTGAACATTTAAGAACATGTTTTTATTATTGAAAGTCGTCCTTCTTTCAACCATGTATGAGATTAAGATAAGAAAATTAACCTTTCTATACAGTCTTAAATTTCATGAAGTCAGCTAAAGTCATAAAGATATGATCTTGATAGCTTCTCTCATTCTGCACAAGTCTCAAAGTCATGTCAAAGCAACTTTATTCACAAAATGTATTCAAAAATAAAAGACATAAAGCAGTAAAACAATGAATGAATGAGTTCTGATCTGAAATAATCAGAAATCATCACCTTTACTCCCCCTGAAATTATGCATCTAAAATATGTCAGTGAAAAAGCACATGATAGAGATCTACAATTCTATTTTGAAATGTAGTTCATCATATCTATCGGATGCAAATATTTCAGAAAAGTATGTACTCCCCCTTGATGGTTGATTTCCTCATTCGAGTATTGGAGTACAATCTCTTATCAGCACAGGAGTAATGTCTTTTGATCACTGAAGTACGAGTCCTAAACTGTTGTGTTTTGAAGTCAAACTTCGTTGAAGTACGAGTTCTAAGATAATTTACTTAGAAGCCTTGGTTCTCTTACCCCCCCTTGACAGTAGGTGCCTGCAACACAGAATCAGCTTTCGGCTTTCGTACCCACTGGTATTTGGGTCCATATGTGTTAGTTGTAGTTCGAATAGGAGTAACTGAGTAAGAACCATACCAGTAATGATCACTTGTTTTATGAACATGATCATGTGTACAACAATAAGAACAATAGTATTTCTTACCTGATAACCTGATTAATTGATCTTTCGTGTATAAATGATCAGGTTTACCTTTACACGCATTAATTCTTCTCTTCTTCAACTGGTTTCTTCTTCCAGACCAGTTCTTCTTCTTTGTATTCCTTCTTCTTCGATGTGTACCTGAACCATCTATATTTCTATCAGAGAAAAGGTTAGTACTACGAATCTGATTAGAAAATTTAACTGACCTCTTTGAACGCACAGTCTTATGATGTGAGCTTGCCACTATCTTGAATGAAAATTCAGAATCAACTCAATCATCTCTAGGTGTGTGGATTTGTGACTCTGGAGTCGTGTGCTCAGTCACCACCACCTCTGAAAGAATCTTTTCAAACTCTTTTAACTTTGATGAATAACTGTCTCTTTCTTTGACAAGAAAGTCAATCTTCGTCTCGAAATCAGACTTCATTTTCTTCTCTTTCAGCACACACTCAGATAGTTCAGATAACTTCTCTGTTAGCTTTATAATCGCAGCCTCAAACATGCTTCTTTCTTCTTGAAATCCCTTCTCAGCATCCTTTCTCTGGCCGGATATTTCTTTGAAGAATCCAACATTTTTTTGTTCAATGGCCTTCTTTTCCTTGGCAAACTTTTCACTTTCCAAGACTATTACTTTCTCAAAATCAGAAACTTGTTGGGAAAGTTTTATACATTTCAGCTAAACTGTCTTCTTCTCATCAGCATATTTTCTGGAAAATTTTGAGAACTTTTGTGCAAACTTTGATTTTTCTTTTTCAAAATCAGATTTGTATTTGGCAAGCTTTTGCTCCAAATCAAATATATTCTTCTGAAACTCAGCATTAGCATCTTTCAAACTTTTAAACTTCTCCTCATTCCTTTCAACAGATGCTGCTAGCTGGAATTGCACAATCTGATTTTCAAAGTCAGATATTTTTCTTTTCAACTCAGAATTCTCAGATTCCAAAATCTTTACTTTTTATCTTAAAGACAACTTTGATTTAGATTCAAGCTGATCCCACAACTGTTTTGCTGTAGCCTTTTTGATATCTAAATTGACACAAATTTCATCTAAAATTCCTTTCAAAATAAAAATTTAGGCCAATTTATCAGCTTCAAATCTCTTTCTTTGCTCATCTGAATATTCATCAAGAGGTAATACACACTCTCCTTTTTCTATGAATCCATATGCTCCCAGATAATAATAAAACTTTGTTGGAGTTTTCATCCTTCCTTCCTGCAAAGATAGTCTGATATATTTTCCCGACTCATGTTTATCTATGAGGTCTAGAAAACTAATCTTCCATGACTCAAACTCTCCTTTGACTAAAACAGGAGGTTTCACATCTGTTTCAATTATGAAAGCTTCTTTGGAAGTAGAAATATGATCTACATTATGTTGTTTTTTAAATTCTAAAATTTTCTGCTCCAGAATTTTCTCTTTACGCCATCTAGAATCATCTTCCTCAAAATAATCATCCATGATTCCTGTAACAAAAAGAACTTGAAATGATCGTTAGTCCAAATGAAATCAATCAAATCAGAAAATCAGAAATGAAATTTCCAAATTTAACAAGTCTGGAATTCGCAAAGTAGACACAAATGCAGAAAATTCGCAATCAACACAAAGAAACACACAGAATTCGCAAGCCTATAGAAAAAATAGCAAGGAATTCGCAGGCTATACAAACACACATAGAATTCGTAACCTACACAAAGACACACAAAATTCACAAGTTTCAAAAATAGAATTCGCAGTACACACACATGCAAATCGTTGTACACATTGCGAATTCTGTCACTTTTCGCAATGAATACCTTAACGAATTCTCTGGTTTTCGCAACAAAGAGATCTGCGAATCATGTCCTTGAATTTCAGAAAATGTCAATGCGAATTCTAATTGATTTGTGAATCCTTGTCTCAAGCCTCTGTGAGTTCTTGGATAACCCTGTGAGTTCTTGAAGAACTTGCGAGTTCTTCAAATGGTCTGCGAGTTCTTCAACTGTACAACCAAAATACGATCTGATTTACCTGAAATCCTATCTAGACTTCAAATTTCAAACTGAAACTTTGACATTTTGATCACATATACATCTAGAACAAGATTCTATCAAGGAATTTCAATCTAAAACATAGATTGTTACAATTCGATTCAATACAGTGCTCGAAAACTTGTGTAACTCGAAAACAACCAATTCATCAAATTAACTAAGAATTACAGTGCAAAACATAAATTAAACTACACAAATTCGATCTAAAACATGTTTCGATCATAACTTGATCAATTACAACTCGAAAATCATACAAACACTCAAAATCAAATATGGAAGTCGATGTAACAATGTCGAACATATTTTCTTGAAAAATTGATTTCAATTGGATCTGCTTTGATACCAATTGTTATTCCCAAATCTTATCAAGTTCTAATTGTAAAACATAAATCTGATCATTAATCGTAATCACAAGTCTTTGATTCAATTCAAACAATTACAATCTCAACTTTCTCTCACTACTCTCTCTCTCTAGAAATGTTTTCTAATAGCCTCTTCTCTAATCTGCTCACTTCACCAATCTTACTTGTTGTTGTTCCCAACTGATTTACAAAGACTCAAGGTATTTATACCCTCACACAATTACAAAGGAAACAAACAAAATACAATTACAAAACATTGACTTTGACTTTCATTAAAAAGTGACTTTGACTTTCCATGAGAGTTGACTTTCAGCCTTTGACCTCTTGAACTTTCATCTTCAATCTTTATGATCTTGAATCCAACAAATCTGTGCACTAACATATACACTTGTCATTGTAGATGAATACTCTCGCTACACGTGGGTAATCTTTCTTCGCTGTAAAGTGACACTCTAGAAGAACTGATATCTTTTGTTAGGAAGATGGAAGTGCGGAATAATCTAACTATTCCCTCAATAAGAAGTGATCATGGAACTGAATTCAAAAACAATTCTCTGAACAATTTCTTTGAAAGTAAGGGAATCTTTCACAATTTTTCCTCTATAAGAACTCCTCAGCAAAATGGTGTTGTTGAAAGAAGAAATCAAACGATCATTGAAGTTGCAAGATCAATGATCAACGATTCTCATCTTCCAACTCAGTTTTGGGCAAAAGCTGTCAACACCTCTTCTTTTACTCAAAACAGGTCACTGATAGTAAACGTTTAAGCAAGATAGCATATGAACTCTTTCATGGAAGAAAACCTTCTATCAACTTTCTTCACATCTTTGGTTGTCAGTGTTTCATTTTAAACAACAAAGGCGCTCTTGGAAAGTTTGACCCAAAAGTTGATGATGCAATCTTTCTTGGATATTCCTCAATTTCCAAAGCCTACAAAGTCTTCAATAAGAGAAAAAAAACTGTAGAAGAAACAATTCATGTCACCTTTGACGAATCCAGATCAGGGAACTATAAACCTATCGCTAACAATGAAGAAGTGAATGCTTGGATGTTCTCTCATTATAGAGAAAAAGAAACTCTCTTCAACACTCATCAGCATACCAACTCTTCTAATGCTGATGAAGATCCACACATCATACCTCCTAACGCTGAATCCACCTCTTAGGTTTCAGATGTTCCTCTAAACACACTTCCTCCATCAAAACTTCCCTCTTCTGAAAACCTCTCAGTAAATAACTTTTTATCTGACACTCAACATCTCTTAGCTGAAGAACCTCAAGTTTCTTCATTAGTGAACATTGTTATTGATGATATAACTCTTGAGATAAGCGATCATACCCCAGCTTAGTTATGGACCAGAGATCATCCCATAGATCAAATTCTTGGTGATCCTGATGCAGGTATTCAGACATGACGAAGTTCAGGTAACATCTGTCTCTTTGTTAACTTTCTTTCTCTTTCAGAGCCAAAGAAGACTGATGATGCTCTCAAAGATCCAAACTGGGTCAGCGCTATGCAAGAACAGCTGACTGAGTTCACTAGAAACCAAGTTTGGAATCTCGTTTCCAGACCATCTAATAAATCTGTTATAGGCACTAAATTGTGTTTAGAAACAAATTAGATGAACATGGGACTGTAACCCGCAACAAAGCTAGACTAGTTGCTCAGTGATAGATACAAGAGGAAGGCATAGACTATGATGAAACCTGTGCCCCTGTGGCCAGGCTCAAAATAATTTGACTTTTCTTAGCTTATGTAATTTACAAAACTTCAATGTATATCAAATAGATTTCAAATCAGCGTTCCTAAATGGAAAGTTGAATGAAGAAGTATATGTTGAACAACCCCCATGGTTCTCTGACCCTAAGCATCTAAAATATGTATATAAGATGGATAAATCTCTCTATGGTCTAAAACAAGCTCCTCGCGCTTGGTATGACACTCTCTCTTCTTTTCTTATCTCTGAAAATTTTGAACGTGGAAAAATATATAACACTTTGTTTTTTAGAAAGATAAAAGGTCATATTATTCTTGTACAAATATACGTTGATGACATTATATTTGGTTATACTAACCTATGTTTGTGTACTCGCTTCGCTGAAAGAATGAAGAAAGAATATAAAATGAGTATGATGGGTGAACTAACTTACTTCCTTTGACTTCAGATAAAGCAAACTGATAAACGTACATTTATTAACCAAGGTAAGTATGTTAAAGATATGTTGAAGAAGTTTGATCTCACTCAAACATCAGCGATGAAAACTCCTATGGCACCTCCTCTAACATTAAAAAAGGATCCAGCGGGAAAACCAATAAATGTCACTGCCTATAGAGGAATGATCGGCTCCCTAGTGTATCTTATAGCGAGCCGACCTGACATCATGTACTCTACATGTCTCTGTGCACGCTATCAATCACAACCCAAGGAATCCCATTTGATCGCTGTAAAGCGAATCTTCAGATATCTTAAGGGAACTCCTAACCTAGGTCTTTGGTATCCCAAAAATTTAGGGTTCGATCCCACTGGTTATTCAGATAGTGATTTTACAGGTTGCAAACTTGATAGAAAAAGCACCACTGGAGGATTTCAACTTCTAGGAGGAAAGCTGGTAAGTTGTACTAGTAAAAAGCAAAACTCAGTGTCCACTTCCACAGCTGAAGTTGAATACGTAGCAGCTGGAAGTTGTTGCACTCAGGTCTTATGAATGAGAAATCAACTATTAGACTATGACCATCAGCTATCCAAAATTCCAATTTATTGCGACAGCACTAGTGCCATCGCTATAGCAAACAATAAGTGCTACATTCAAAGAAGAAACACATAGAGATCATACATCATTTTATTATAGATCATGTGATGAATGGTGAAATTGAACTTAACTTTATCCCTACTGACTATCAGCTCGCTGATCTTTTTACCAAACCTCTTGATGAGACAAGATTTAACTTTCTCATCGATGAGCTTGGAATGTTGAATCTTGAAGATTGATTTTTTAGCTTTCATGCATTATGTCAGTGATAATATGTTACACATCATCATGGAATACCTGAATAAATATTCTGACTCTCAGGTATGTTTTCTCATTCTCTCTTGCTGAATATCTCATTCAGTAAGACGTTTTACAAAAATCCAAATCTTCAATCACTAAATTTCTTCAAGTGGTTAAAAGCTTTTTTGATAAACAAATCTTATCACTGATATTTCTAGTCAGTGATCCTTTGAAATGAAAAATTATCTCTGAATTTATATCAGTGATTCTTTCTAAAAACGAAACATTTTCTCTCTCTTGTGACGTCATTCTAAACGATAATCCATGGCACGCCTTTTTCTGACACGTTCGTCTGCTGCACTTCATGTCCAATCAAATTTGTGGGACGTGTCCGTGTCATAATGACCTCCTTTTCCCGCTCCAAATTCCTTCTCTCTCCTCATATAAAAGGAATGCCATTTACTATTTTACCTTTTTACGTTCTCTCAGAACTTAAAAAGCATGTAACTTCCTCTCGGCATTCAAGCAAGAAACCAAGAACACTAAATCTTCAAATCTTCAAACAATTTCAGGTTCATGATTCTTATCCTTTATTCTCTAAAACACTAATCTAATCTTAAATATTCTTTTCCATTTTGGATTAAGAGTGTTTTCTCACGTAAAATAATTTTCTTTATGATTTTATTGTACGCAAAAACCTTATGGTCTTTAAGAATGTTTTATTCACTTCCTTTTCAGGAAACTGGTTTTTTCCTCTAAAAACAAACCTATTTTTCAAGTTTCTTTCCTTAACAAGAAACTGGTGAAATATTTTGTGATGTTTTTAGGCTCTAAACCTTCTACTCATTCTATTCTTTTTCTCTATTCTATAAATGGCCCAAGCTAATCTCATTCCTTCCAAGAATGTTAAATTCGCCTTTGCTGATTCGGAAGTTGCTAAGAACAACCACTTAGTACGATTGGACTTCGACGCTGAAAAATATCCTCATCTCGTGCATGCTGCAAACTTTCTTAAGGAATCATGCCTAGGATATGCATTGAAGGTTGATCCCAAGCCTTCCAAATCTCTTCTTCCACAATTCTGGTTCATCGCTGACAAGGGTGAAGTTCTAAGCAAGCAAGGCAAACCAATCCCTGCCATCACTTTCCATACTCAACATGGTCCAGGGAACATCACCGCTCTCGCCATCCACACACCACTTCGTCTTCCTTCGAAGACCTCCAAAGGATTTGATGCTCCACCAAATGACGCTGAACTCATTCAGTTATTGACTTCATGGGCTACCAATGGGATTTCAGGCCTCGCACTACAATCCGAAACAAGAAGCTGACTAAGATCCAAAAGGTGAACATCCCTTCGGAGTTGAACTTCATTTTCACTCATATCATTCAATGTATGAGTGGAATGGTAAATCACTAGACCAAGCTAGCAAAGTTCAGGTCTAGATGGGATACTCAGTGCTTGTTGGGCGGCACTTCGACTATGCAGGAGCGATCTTTGAAGATCTCTTGTCAAAGATTGAAAAGACTGAAAGGGACATCAAAATTCCCTACATCTGTTTCATCTCAGCCATTCTCCACTTCTTCCTAGCTGACAAATACCCCAAGGAAGGGACTGCAGCTTCTCCAATGTTGGACTTCGATCCTTGGAAGTTAAGCCCGCTGAACAAGACGTAAGTCTTCAACCCTTGCGTTTTCGCCTCTCTCAAACTTCTTCGACTTCAGTGACTATGCCGATGGTTCCTTCATCAACTATCCCCGCCACTACCACCCCTCAAAAACGTAAATCAACAGCTCCTTCTAGTCCTTCTAAAAAGGCCAAAAAGAATGTGGAGCAATCCCACTCGACAAAGGTACCTGAGGTGGTCTCTCAACAGACTACCTTAGATGGTTTTGTGGCTCGCTCTTCCACAACTGCTACTACCACAACCGTGTCAGTGACATCCATAGCTGATACACCACCAGTGACCACACCCATTATCTTAGTGACTCAAGCCTAAACTGAGGTAATTTCAATAATCACTAGTGCTCCTTCTTCTATCCCCATCATATCTCCTTCTTCTATTTCTTTGGTCTCTAACATCCCTTCTTTACAGCAGCCAACTCCTCAGGCTGCACATGTAGGACCTGTCGTTAATCAAACATCGTTGTCTTTCCCTTCCTTTGAAGGTGACTTGAATTTATTTAACATGTTTGACACTTTAGGTATTCCTAAAAGCCTATACACTTCTCCCACCTCTCTAAATAAGCCTTAGCATTGTTTTGCTCAAACACTAACATGTGTTTCAGGACCTACATTGGGAACGGTCGATGCTCATGTGACCAAGCTAGCTGATAATGTGGACTCTCTTGCTGCCTCTTTCGACGTCAACACCACCGCTGTGAATACAGCAGGTGAAGAGCTGAAGACCCTTATTGCTGCTACTGTCGCCAAAGCTGAGGCTTCTCATCTTAGCTCTCTTCAGACAGAGGTCGACACACTGAAGGACAACTTGGCTAGAAATACAACTCAAATTCAATTTCTCACTGGCCATGTTGATCACCTAACTGGCGAAGTCAAGATCCTCAGCAGCAAGCTGGAGAATGCCAATCAGCTGCTCGCTCAAATTATATCAAGAATGGATGAACCAGCTCCTGCTCCTACACCTTCTTTCACCGAGAATGACAGGGTATCCTTGAACATCGTTGTTGAATTTATTCATCAGGATACCTCTGCCTTTCCGGAGTTAGAAGGTCGCGTAGACAAGTTGGAGGTTGATGCCCGCCAGAGACCAGAAGATGTCGCTGCTGCTGTTGCTCCCTCCACAGACCTCCCCCACGATGAAGACAAAGAGGGGGAGAAGGCTCTTAATGAAGAGAAATCAGCAGATGCACAGGAATCAGCGGAGGAAAAAGAACCTCTCTCTCATGTTGAGGGGGAGAAGGCCGCTGAAGTTCAAACCCCTCCTTCTTCTTCTCATGCGCAAGAAGTAGAAGAAGAAGAGAAAGAAGAAGACGAGGAAGAACTTGATCTTCAAGATCAAGAAGAAGACAACGTCATCGCTGACGATGATGAAGATGAAGATCCATCTTAGTGGTTCTCTGCAATAAACGTCTCATCAATGCCAGCGATGAAAGGCGTTGTCTTTAGTGAAGCAGGGGAGAGACAGAAGGATAAAGCTTCAGGTACACCATCCCAAGGCTAGCAGAAGGGAATAACTGTCGAGGGAAACCTGAAACTCATATCACTTTCTAAGGGGGAGTTACCTTCTCAGGTATGCATCTCCATAGTTCCTTTATCTTTCTTTTCTCAGCATCTACCCCTGTATTTCTAGCCTTTATATCTCTCTTCCTCAAATATATACACTCACTCCTTTCTTTTTTATCTGACATTTGTCTCCCCTGCTTAAGGGAACTTCACTTCAAATAATCCCAGCTCCAATAGCTGAAGAACAAATAATCCCAATCTCTGTAAATGAGATTGATGAAGAAGAAGAAAAAGATGAATATCTAAGTCATCCAAACAGGCCCTCTCGACCTCTTCAAAGGTCAAAGGATGAACTACAAAGACGAGTAGAGATGATCTCCAACCTGGAGAGTTTATGGCTGATGATCCCTCCTCAATCCTCAACTGAAGAGCTTGACTTCCTGACCCAAGCTGAAATCCAAGAATCTGTCAGAGCTGAAAAGCTGAATGCCAAAAAGACGTTAATGTAGCTCTTGAGGTTCATCCATCTCTATTCAAAGATGACAAGATGAAGAAGAATCCAGTGAAGGTTCAAGCTGCTTTGTTGAAAGAAATAAAGGAGGAAAACGCTAAAAGAAAAGATATCAGCGATGCCAATCTAGCTTGGTGCATGAAAAAGCTTGACCATCGATCTGATCCAATGAAGATTTCAACCGTAACTATCTATGGAAGGAAAAAGAAGGATCGAGCCTCAGTCACCATGGAGATATTCAGAGAAGATGGACGTTCATAGGCTATGTTCTTATCATGACTGGTGCACTTCGGCTATTCATAATGGTTAGAGTTTAGAGAAGCACTGAAGAAATAAAGATCAACATACAGAGGCCATGTTGAAAATCTTCTTGAATCTCTTATCAATAGGGTTGCTGACAACACAAATGTGCCCTCAGCTCCTCCATCTCAGCCAAGACCAGTTAAAAGAAAGCATACCTCTTCCTCTGAAAATGATGCAGTTATCAGAAATGAAACCACCGTGAAATTCTCCAAGGATGCATTATCCGGGCCTCCTCCTGATCTCTCAGCTCTAGATCTAGCACTGCCTCTTGGTGGACCTTATTTACTAAGGCAAGTGATAAAGAAGCCTTATGGTTCTTCTTCAGAGATGATGAGGAACAACTTAGATTTCAGAGAGTCTCTGAAATTCCTATCTACCCACTAAGCCATCTGCAAGATCTTCTATGCTTGTGGTGTGGATACTCTCCATCAGCAGATCCTATCAAAGCTCTCATTCAATAAGAAGTAGCTGATCGAAGAAGGAAAGGAGAAAAAGTACCAGATTATATGATCTCTCAAGAGACCTCCTGAAAATATAGCTGACAGATTCTCTTCTACTTCTTGTAATCTATTAGTTCGTATTACAGTAGTATAGGACTTCTCTTGAACTTAAAATTTTCACCATTCTACTTTGTAACTTCTTTTTACAATTTAATAAAAAATTCAGTGAAGTACTTAAACCCATCAGTACTGTAAAAGATCCCACAAAATAGTAATTGTGACATGTATGTTACGAATCCTGACTATCCTTTTATTTTGACTTAAAGTAATTTTCATCATAGTTACTTTGTCATCATCAAATAGGGGGAGATTGTTGATCCACCTCTCTCAGTGATTTGATAATGACCCTTTATAATACTTAGTGAAAATTATGTTTAATATATGTATGTATTAGTGTTTCACCATCAGCGATCAAATACTGAGTATGTTCAGTATCACTGATGATTTCTCATGTAATCCGTTAGACGTAATCCCTGAAGACAAGTTTTGCGACAAAAGATGTTCACGCAGAATCGAAGACAAAGCTGCTAAACAAAAGAAAAGTCTACTCATGACCAGATGCGAATATCAGCGAAAACAAGACAAGTCTACTCACATGCGAAGAAGCCTGAGGAAAAGCTTCAGCGATAGCTGAACTTCTTTCTGTCTCTGAGAAGGAAGAGATATTCAGCGATCGATGATCACATTGCTTATACCTCAAGTCTCTGTTGTCTTATCTACGCACAAATAATACGAGTGTCAGAAAAGACATACCTCTGCAACATTTCGTACAACAACTCAGATATCTACACTGTTCATCATACGACCAAAAGCATATCTGCAAAAGTCAGACTCATGCAACCAACCAGAGAAGGACACATGTAAACTACCCTGCCATGCATTTAATGCATAGGGTATAAATAGAAAGATTACAACTTCATCTGGGAGTTGCCTTAAGCCTTCAATCTTTCTGTAAAATATAGAAACCCTTGTTTTCTATATTACCTTAATCCCCTTTCTCTAATTCTTGTGCAACCATCTTAGTGTTTCTTAAGTTTGTTTAGATTAGGTTCTTCCTTAATCTTATTCCGCAACAAACTTGTAAATTGTATTTTGATTTATCAGTAAACATTTTATTAAACTTTAAATTTTGTGTTTGTTTTCAAACCCCCCCCCCCCCATTCTACAAACTTGTTAAGCAACTTCGGGACCAACATCCCTAGCCAAGATTTTACGCTTCGCAAAGTAGAGATATCATTCCCCATAAGAAGTATGTCATCCACATACAACACAAAGAAGACTACAATGCTCCCACTAGCTCTGATATATATGCATGGTTCATCTTCGCTCCTCATAAAACCAAACTCTTTGATTTTCTGATCGAAGCAGATGTTCCAACTGCGAGAAGCTTACTTAAGTCCGTAAATAGACTTCTAAAGCTTACACACTCTATCAGGATGCTCGGACTGTACAAAACCCTCAGGCTGTGTCATAAACACATCCTCAGGCAACTTACCATTAAGGAAAGCGGTTTTACAACCATTGTTGGGAACTGAAGATTCTACTAAGTGTAGTTACTACTGCTAGTACAAGTGTAGTTACTACTGCCAGAACAAGTTGAAGATTAATACTGCTGACTGCTTGAACAAAGTTAGTACTGCTTAGCTAGTTAGTACTGCTAGTAGTTAATACTGCTTGCGGTTAATACTGCTAGTTCAGTTAATGCTGCTGAGCATTATTAGTGCTGCTAAAGAGATACGGATGGAAAGTACTACAGCTGGATATACTGAAGATATACTTAGAAGATATACATGGAAGATATACTGAAGATTTGTTTATTCTTTGTAATTATCTTTTTATCAGTATATGTATAGAATGTGTAGAATAGATAGAGATAACTTTTGATAATTGTTTTTCAAGAGAAAAATCGACCTCAAGGCATAGATCCTAATTCTAGAGAAGTAGAATTCGTATTGGTGAGTCTGTTCATCAATATTGAGGTTGAGAGTGTAATCTTGTAACTTTAAGCATTCAATACAAGTTTACTGTTTGATCATTATATACTGTGTTTTATTACTGTTTTATTAAATATCAAAGTGTTTTTCCGCAACTTCTTTGATATTAGTTTCTGAGTATTAATTCTTGTTAAGAATTCGATCCTGACAAGTGGTATCAGAGCTAATTCTCTCAGAAACAGTTATTCATCATGGAAAATCTTACAGAATCAAGCAGTACTTTGGTCTCAAAAGTTCCAATGCTCAGATCCAATGAATTTGACATGTGGAAAATCAGAATCAAGCAATATATTCTCCTCACAGATTACTCTATGTGGGACATCATTGAGAATGGCCCATCTGAAGGAGGAAAGATTGGTGAAGATGGCAAAAGAACTCCTCCAAAGACAGATACAGATAGGAAATCAAGACAGACAGAGATGAAAGCCTTGAGCACACTGCTCTTGGCCATTCCAAATGAGTATCAACACCAATTCTGCAATTGTACTGATGCACAGATGCTCTAGAATGCTCTAGAGAAGAGATTCTCAGGTACTAAAAGTACCAAGAGAAATCAAAAGGCAATCTTAAAACAACAGTATGAAAACTTCATCTCAACTAAGAATGAGTCCATGACTCAAACTTTTGACAGGTTTAATAAACTAATTGGTGAACTAGCTACTATGGGAGTACAGATTGATCAAGATGATGTGAACAGAAAGTTCTTAAGGTCCCTTGGAGATGAATGGACCATGTACACTGTGTCATTCAGACAGAATGATCAGTTGGAAGACAAAGAACTTGATGATCTGTACAATGATCTTAGAGTTTTTGAAGCTGAGGTGGAGGCAAAGAAGAAGCCTTCTGGATATGTTCATAATGCTGCACTCCTATCAGCATCAATTGATTCTACTGCTAACTCTGAATCAGTTAATGCTACTAATGGATCAAATCTAGATAAAGGCACTGATTATGCATTTGAAGCTCTTCTTTCTAATCATGGAAATTCTTCTTTGATCAATGATGACTTAGAACAACTTCATCCTGATGATCTGGAAGAGATGGATATTAAATGGCAAATGGCCATGCTCTCCATGAGGGTTAAGAAGTTTATAAAGAGGACTGGAAGAAACAACTTCTCACAAAGAAGAGAAGATGGAGCAGGGTTTGATAAATCAAAGGTAGAATGCTACAAATGTCATCTTAAGGGACATTTTGCTAGAGAGTGCAAAAGTGGAATGTCTCACAACAACAACCATCAACAAGCTCAATCTGGAAGCTTCAATAACAATAGAAACTCTGCTCAAGCCCTTGTTTCTCAACAAGGAATGGGGTTTGATTGGAGTGATCATGCAGAAGAAGCTATTCAGAATCAAGCTCTTATGGCTAAAGTATCTGATCTCCCATCTGAGGTAAGTTCTAATCTCTGCTCTAAAACTTGCATAGACACTGTTAAAAGGTACAGGGATCACAATCAGAAGATGAGTGATGACCTGAAGAGACTAGAAAAGGATATAAAAGACTATGTGAGGATAGTAGAGAGATTTGAAGATCAAATCAAAGGTTTTCAAGCCAATGAACTACAACACTCATATGACACTAATTACTGGAAGTGGGAGAAAAAGGATTTAGAACTTAAACTGACCAAATCTAAAGAGGAGAGTGAAAAACTGAAAGAGGAGTTAACCAAGGTTAAGCTTGATGTAGAAAAGTTTTCCAATGCTTCTAAAGCAATGGACTCCTTACTGCAAAATCAGATTCATGATAAATTAAGAAGAGGAATTGGGTATAATGCCACACCTCCACCATATAACAACAATTACATTCCTCCTACTTCAGATCTGTTAGACACCAAAGATAGGAAGGACTTGCCTGAGGGAGCCACTGAAATAGATCCCTTAGATGAGGTAATTGTTGAGGATAAGACTGAGAAAGAGGTTGGCAAGAGTAAGAAGAACAAGGTGAGTGGTGAGACTTCTATAGAAAACAACATTATCACCAATGAGGATTGTGGAAGGGCTTGGATCAAATCCAAGAACATAGAGAAGACAGAGGAAAAGTCTGGTAAGGTCCATTATAAACAGACCACAGTTGTGAATCCAGGTCCTTGCAAACAGTGTACTTGTAAGAAGAATAAACCCCAAAAACAGGACAACAAGAGGGGAAATCAAAGAAACTGGAATAATCAATGGGCACATAAACAAGGGGTTGATCTGAGTAAAATCAATAGACCAAAACCTTGCTTTATCTGTGGCAAATTGAATCATCTTGCAAAATTCTGTTATTTCAATCCTATGAACCAAAGAATGAATTTCCAAAGATCCATGCAAAAACCCTTTGGTTATAAGAAAATTGAAAAGAACCATTTGGCTAAGAAAAATGTTAAAACTAAAAGCCACATGAAGAAAAAGTATTCTGTTAAAGAAAGTGTCAATATGTGGATTCCTAAAAGCACTAAAACTGTTAGTACTGCTACCACAAATAGTGCTGCTGACAATGATAGTGCCGCTAGAAGTAATACTACTGCTAACAATGTTAATGCTGCTAACAAGGTTAGTACTGCTAAACTTGTTAGTACTGCTACACCTGTTAGTACTGCTACACCTGTTAGTACTGCTACACCTGTTAGTACTGCTAACTCTGTTAGTACTTCTAAGGTTAGTACTGCTTCCAGTATTGATTCTGCTAAGCCAATCATATTGACAAAGTACTCTAATAAAGAGTGCTCTGAGTTTAAAAACCTCATTAAAAAGGAATGTAAATACTTTGATGAGAATTGCAGACCCAAGATCACTTTGGCTTGGGTCCCCAATCATACTAATTGATTTATTTAATGTGCAGGGCAACCAACAGCTCAAGGGAAAGAGCATATGGCACGTTGATAGTGGTTGCTCTAGGCACATGACTGGCAACATGTCATGCCTTCAGGATTTCAAGCAAATAAATGGAGGACATGTTGCATTTGGAGATAATCTTACTGGTGGTAAGATAAGTGGAAAAGGTAATGTCACCAAAGGTAAGATGACATTTGAGGATGTCTACTATGTTGATCAATTAAAGTACAACCTGTTAAGTGTATCACAGGTTTGTGACAAACAACATAGTATATTATTTACTAATACTGAGTGTATGATTCTTGCTCCAGGGTTCAAGGTAGTTGATGAAAGCAAGATACTACTTAGAACTCCAAGGAAGGACAATGTTTACTGTCTTGATTTGGACAATGTTGATAGTGATTCATCTTTAAATTGTCTTGTTTCAAAAGCTTCTATAGATGAATCCTCCCTTTGGCACAGAAGGATGTGTCACATGAATTTCAAGACTATGAACAATCTTGTTAAAAATAACCTTGTAAGAGGTTTACCTTCAAAAGTCTTTTCATGTGATGATCATTGTGTTGCTTGTCTCAAAGGCAAACAACACAAAACTTCTCATAAGACCAAAGAGTTAAATTCTGTTTCTTCTTGTCTCCAGTTATTGCATATGGATCTGTTTGGTCCTACAAATGTTATGAGTATAGGCAAGAAATCTTACTGCTTGGTTATTGTTGATGATTACTCCAGGTTTACTTGGGTATATTTTCTAAGGACTAAGGATGAAACAAGTGATCTTATCAAATCCTTTATTCTAAGAATTGAAAACCAAACTAATCAAAGAGTAAAAGTCATTAGATCAGATAATGGAACTGAATTTAAAAATCATGATTTAAATACTTTTTGTGAAGGAAAAGGTATTGAGAGACAATATAGTGCTCCTAGAACTCCTCAACAGAATGGTGTTGCTGAAAGGAGAAATAGGACACTAATAGAGGCTGCTAGATCTCTGTTGGCTGATTCAAAATTGCCAATTACATTCTGGGCTGAAGCAGTTAATACTGCTTGTTATGTCCAAAACAGAGTTCTAGTGGTCAAGCAAAAGAACAAGACCCCATATGAGCTTTTAAATCAAAGAAAACCTTTTATTGGTTTCTTCAAATCTTTTGGGTGTCCTTGTACAATTCTAAATACCAAATCTCACTTAGGTAAGTTTGATAGCAAAGCAGATGATGGATTTCTTGTTGGATACTCATCTCAGAGTAAGGCCTACAGAGTTTTTAACTCTTCTTCTAGAATAATTGAAGAAAGTGACAATGTCAAATGCAATGAGAACACACCAAATCCTGTTGGGTCTGGACCTCAATGGCTATTTGACATTGATTCACTAACTAACTCTTTTGGTTTCAGTAATGAGTATACAGGAACAGATGGTGGAGAATCAGAGATCACACAAGTTCAAGAAAGTATATCTAAATCTGTGATTTTTCCCATACCCACAGTAAATGAAGACTGTGAAAAGGAATCATATACTGAACCAAGTCAGAGTGAAGAAGACACTAGAGATGAGGAGACTCAAGAATCAGAAGTGACACCTGAAGACACTTCAGTTGAGTTGCATGACTCTAATCTAGAGGCTGGACTGAATGAAGAACCTAGTCATAACACAAGAGTTCAAAAGAATCATCCTCCACAGCTGGTAATAGGAGATATCTCTTCTCCTATGATGACTAGACATCAAAGCAGGCTTCAAGAAATGAAAGATCAACAGCATACAGTCCTTTCTTGTTTTTTATCCCAGCTTGAGCCTAAAAAGGCACATGATGCTATGAAAGAATCTAGCTGGATAGAAGCAATGCAAGAAGAACTGTTACAATTCAAGCTACAAGATGTATGGGATCTAGTAGACCTTCCTAAAGGTCACAGAGCAATTGGCACAAAGTGGATTTTCAGAAACAAAAGAGATGAAAGAGGTATTGTTATAAGAAACAAAGCAAGGCTGGTAGCTCAAGGCTACACTCAAGAAGAGGGCATAGATTATGAAGAAGTTTTTGCACCTGTAGCTAGGATAGAAGCAATCAGACTATTCCTAGCCTATGCTTCTTACATGAACTTCACAGTCTACCAAATGGATGTAAAAAGTGCTTTTCTCTATGGGTCAATTGAAGAAGAAGTATATGTCTGTCAACCACCAGGGTTTGAAAACCCAAGCTATCCAGACAGAGTATACAAATTAAAGAAAGCACTTTATGGACTACATCAAGCCCCAAGAGCATGGTATGACACTCTGTCATCCTATCTCTTGGAAAATGACTTTGAAAGAGGAGTCATTGATAAGACTCTATTTATCAAAAGAAAGAAGAAGGATATCTTGCTGGTCCAAATATATGTTGATGACATTATTTTTGGTTCTACAAGAAACAATATGTGCAAGGAGTTTGAGGATTTAATGCATCAAAGGTTCAAAATGAGTTCCATGGGGGAACTTACTTTCTTCCTTGGACTCCAAGTTCAACAGAAGTCAGATGGCATTTTTATATGTCAATCCAAGTATGTGCAGGATATTCTAACCAAGTTTGGTTTCTCAGAATCAAAACCTGCCAGCACACCTATGGAAACACACAAGCAGATCACAGCAGATCTTGAGGGGGAGGATATGGATGTGCATCTTTATAGATCCATGATTGGCTCTCTCATGTATCTCACAGCATCAAGGCCAGATATTATGTTTCCAGTCTGTGTATGTGCAAGATTTCAAGTTAGGCCAAAGCAATCTCACTTTCAAGCTGTTAAGAGGATATTCAGATATCTCAAAGGGCAACCCCGATTGGGACTTTGGTATCCTCATAACTCACCTTTTGACCTAATAGCATACTCAGACAGTGATCTAGGTGGGGCAAACTTGGACAGAAAATCTACTTCTGGAGGATGTCAGTTTTTGGGTACTAGACTAGTCTCATGGCAGTGCAAGAAACAAACCACCGTATCCACATCTACAACAGAGGCAGAGTACATAGCAGCTGCAAGTTGCTGTTCTCAAGTCTTATGGATTCAGAATCAAATGCTGGATTATGGGGTAACCTTTCTACATACTCCAATCTTTATTGACAACAGCAGTGCTATTAGCATTGTAAATAATCCAGTCAAGCACTCAAAGACAAAGCACATTGAAATCAGGTATCACTTTATAAGAGATTGTAATGAAAAGAAACTTATTCAAGTTATCAAAGTTCACACTGATAATCAGTTTGCTGATCTATTCACTAAAGCTTTTGATGTGAGTAGATTCACTTTCTTGGTAACAAGTGTGGGAATGATAAACTTTGAATAATCTTCTTCTCAAAAAGTGAGTTTATACCTGTATATTGTTATTCTTGGTGTTACTAATCTTCTTTTCAGGATATGCATAGCAGTACTCAGTATTTAGCAAGTTTAAAAGGAGTAAGTCTAGTTAATACTGCTTGTGGTTGATACTGCTTTCAGTTAATACTGCTAGTAGTTAATACTGCTAGTTCAGTTAATACTGCTCGTGGTTAATACTGCTCGCGATTAATACTGCTAGTTAGTTAATACTGCTAGTGTTAATTAATACTGCTAGTTCAGTTAATACTGCTCGTGGTTAATACTGCTCGCGGTTAATACTGCTAGTTCAGTTAATACTGCTCGTGGTTAATACTGCTCGCGATTAATACTGCTAGTTAGTTAATACTGCTAGTAGTTAATACTGCTAGTTCAGTTAATACTGCTCGTGGTTAATACTGCTCGCGGTTAATACTGCTAGTTAGTTAATACTGCTCTAGGTTAATACTGCTTCTATTCCGAATACTATAAATACTCTTTGCCCGCCTAAAAGCTTATAACGACTCTTTGCATACTGTTCTCTTGCGCTCAAAACCTTTTCTCTCTCAAGTTCGAAGTTTTCAGGCAAGTTTTCACTAAGATCAATGGCATCCATGACATTCATCGACGAGCACAACGAGATTGCGATGCTACAAAAGCCAAAACAAGCTGAAGGTTTTCATCAGATAGTCGACTTTCTGAAGTCGAGCCACATTGCCCATGCTCTCACTATGTCTCCAACAATCTACATTGAGCACCAAAGGCAATTCTGGGCACATGCCACCATTGTTACTGAGGATGGTGTGCGAATGATCAAGTCGACAGTATGTGGCAATCCATTGACAGTTACTGAAGAGATAGTTCGCATCAGTCTACGTCTAGACGATGCCTCTGGTATAACGTCTATCCCTAATGATGAACTGTTTTCTACTCTGACAAGAATGGGGTATGGAGGCCCATTGGGTATTTTTAAGTTCTCAAAAGCTAAATTTTCACCCCAATGGCGTTTTCTTGTTCATACCTTGATGCACTGCATTTCTAAAAAGACTACTGGATGGAGTGAGTTCAGCAGTACCATTGCTTATGCTTTGGTCTGTTTGGCCACTGCCAGAAGGTACAATTTTTCACAAATGATTTTCAATGATCTTGTCTCAAACATGGGAAACAAAAAGAGCTTTTATATGTATCCCAGGTTTGTTCAAGCAGTTATTAACCATGAATTGACGGATATACCTCAATCTGTTGGGGTATATGTACCTAAACCCCCAAAAGGCAAGGTTTTCTCAAATATGAGAAGATCTGCTGGGGACTCTGAAGGAGTTGACACCCCATTGTTCTCTACAATGATGGTGGTGTCCCAACCCAATGAAGGTATGGCAGCAGGGTCAAGGCCCTCATTAGATCAATCCACTGCTAGCCAAGCCCAACCTTCCCACTCTATATCTATCCCACAGTCCCTACTAAATAAGCCCACTTCTCCAATTACCCAAACTTATCAAAGAAAACAGGTAAAGAAGGCTCCTTCCCTTCTTGTACCATCACCCACTAAGCCTTTAAGCCCTCTAAGGGAGAATTCTCCCTTAGAGAATATCCAAAGGGAAACCACAAGGGTGTCTCCCAACCCAAAGGAGGTGCTCTCTGAGGAGGAGGTAGAGCATATGGGTGATGAGGCTGCCACTACTCCTGCTAGCACAGAGGAGGAAAGTGGTAACATCAATAAGACCTCCCCCATGGCAACTTTGAATGAGCAATCATTTGAAGGTCCCTGGTGCCAAGAAACCACAGGGGTGGATAGTGCTTCTGCTAGGCAGAAGACTTCCACTACTAAAAGATCCAATGATCCTTCAATAGGGGGTAACACTCCTGGAGAAGGTGAGGACAGATATAACTATGATGAATTGATGGAGACCATGGGAAACATCAACCAGGATGTCATCAAGCAAGGAAAAGAAATAGAGGAGATGAAGCTAATTATTCTATCTCAACAAGTTCAGATCACCAAACTGAAGAAAATGGTGACAAGATTGTTACAGAAAAGGAGAAGGAAACAGTTTGTGCTAAAGAGGAGGACAAGTGTTGAAGATGATTTCAACAAGGGGGAGAATTCAGAGGCTGAAGCAGAAAAAGAAAGCATTTCTGAGATGGGATTTGATGTTAAGGGGGAGAAAGCTGCAGAAACAGAAGCACAAGAAGTAGAAACAGATAATGTTCAAGCAGCAACAGGGCTATCTGTTGAAGAATTGGAAATAGCTGAAACCTTAGTAAAAGCAAAGAATGACACTCCTAAGGCTACTCAAAAGGCTAAGGGAGTGGTCATCAATGAAGGAGACCTTGAAAAGAAGACACAAGAAAGAAGTGAGGCAGGGTTGAAGGATACAAAGGGTAAAGCTAAGATGATTGAACCTGAACAACCTGCAAAGAAGAAAATTCAGATAGAACTGGATGAAGAAGTGGCAAAGCAGCTTCAGGCAGAAATGGAAAGGGAGGAACAACTTCAATCTGAGAAGGATAGAGAGCTTGCACTGAATATGGCCAGAAAACTAAATGAAGAGTATCAGAAGAGCATGAAAACAGCAGCTCAGGCCAAGCAAGTACAAGTAAAAAGAATGCCATTCAAAAAGCAGAAAAGACAACCCTCCAAGACCTTTTTGGCCAATCAGGAAAGAAGAAAGATGATAAACTTCCTGAAAGGTGCAATTGGTGTTAAGGGGGAGATGTTTACTCATATGGCATACTCTCAGGTTGAAGAGCTATACAGGAAGGAAATGACAAAGCTCCAAGGGGATTCCTCTCAAAGGGAAGAAGCAGAAAGAAGGATGAAAGAGAGACATGATCTCAACATCCAACAACCATTCCCTGAGAAAACCACACCTTCCAAAGAAGAAGCAGAAGAGAAGAAGGAAGAAACTGGAAATGTTGGTAGAGAAGCCAAGTCTGGAAAAAGAGTAAAAACAATTGCTCCAAAAAGGCAGTTGAAAAGGCCTAGGGTGGAAGAAACTGAAAAGGAAGCAGAACCTTCAATCACATCCCCAACAGAGCCAGTACAGAGCCCAGAGCAGGTCACTAAGCAAACTGAGGAAAGTATGGATCCGTACATGACAATAGTGGAACCTTTGAAAGCTGTTCCAATCTCTATGCAAGCTCCAGAGATCATCTTCTGGGATATTCTGAGAGACAATGGAAAGAATTTCTTCAGAATCAAGAGAGCTGATGGTTCATTTGAAGCTTATTCAACATGGGGGAAAGTCATCAGAAGTTGTTCAAGAGCTGATATGGAAGAACTATATAAAGTTGGGATGAAACTTTATGAACCTGTGTTGAAAGGTACTGAAGAGAATCTTCTCAAAGTGACATTGGAATACTTGTGCATGATGTTTGAGCCTGCAAGAGTGCACCATAGGATTAAAGATCATATGCATGAGTTCATATTCAAGAAGATTGACAAATGGATACTGTTTGAAAACTGTGGAGTATACATGATTACTATTGACAATTGTTATCATGAATACTACCTGGTGGACAAAATATATGAGCATAGCAAGGAGAAGTTAGAAGGGATGCTTAAAGCTACACTGGTTTGTACAAAGGATTCAGAAATGGCCAAGATTGTGGTGAGAAGAACTGTAAATCAAAGTTTGGGCCTAGATCCAAATTTGGGCAACTAAATGTAAGGTGTTGAAAGCATCTTGAAGAAGATCTGAAGAACTTGACTTCTCTTCTAAAAGTCAAGTTAGGGGGAGATTGTTGGGAACTGAAGATTCTACTAAGTGTAGTTACTACTGCTAGTACAAGTGTAGTTACTACTGCCAGAACAAGTTGAAGATTAATACTGCTGACTGCTTGAACAAAGTTAGTACTGCTTAGCTAGTTAGTACTGCTAGTAGTTAATACTGCTTGCGGTTAATACTGCTAGTTCAGTTAATGCTGCTGAGCATTATTAGTGCTGCTAAAGAGATACGGATGGAAAGTACTACAGCTGGATATACTGAAGATATACTTAGAAGATATACATGGAAGATATACTGAAGATTTGTTTATTCTTTGTAATTATCTTTTTATCAGTATATGTATAGAATGTGTAGAATAGATAGAGATAACTTTTGATAATTGTTTTTCAAGAGAAAAATCGACCTCAAGGCATAGATCCTAATTCTAGAGAAGTAGAATTCGTATTGGTGAGTCTGTTCATCAATATTGAGGTTGAGAGTGTAATCTTGTAACTTTAAGCATTCAATACAAGTTTACTGTTTGATCATTATATACTGTGTTTTATTACTGTTTTATTAAATATCAAAGTGTTTTTCCGCAACTTCTTTGATATTAGTTTCTGAGTATTAATTCTTGTTAAGAATTCGATCCTGACAACCATCTTCCATATTTCTTAGTCATGAAATGCTTCTATGGCATTGAGTATCTAATGGATTTCAACATAGACACTAGTGAGAAGGTTTCATCAAAGTCTACACCATGAGTCTGTGTGTATCCCTTCGCCACCAGTCTAGCTTTGTACGTGTGTAATTTGCCATCAATGCCAGTCTTCTTCTTCAAGAACCATTTACACCCCACTGCCTTTTGACTGGGTGTCTGTTCAACCAAGTCCCAGACTTGATTATCATACATGGATTACATCTCGCTCTCCATAACCTCCTTCCATTTAGCGGCCTCAGGGCCCACCATGGGTTCCTGATAACTAGTAGGCTCATAAAGATCTACATGTGTATCATCACCATCAGATATGAGTAAATTATATCTTTCTGGTGCATGATACTCTCTATCAGATCTGCGAACAGGTGGATGGATGGCAGATTCCTTAGTGTCTCTTTGTTGAGGCTCAACAACTGTATGTTCTATAACCTGTTACTAAGAACTAGTACCAACGTCAGATTCCATGTTGGTTGACTCTTGAATTTCTTCAAGATCTATTCGGCTCCCACTGGCTTCTTTGGACATCAATACTCTTTCAAGGAATACTGCCCTTTGACCAACAAACACTTTGTTCTCTGAAGGTTTATAAAATAAATATCCAAAAGAATCAACTGGGTATCCAACAAAATAACACCTCTCTGATCTGGTTTCTAGTTTGTCTTGAGCTTCATGACGTACGTAAGCTTCACAACCCCATATATATTTTTAAATATGCAAGTGAAGGAACTTTTCCATTGCATATTTCAGAAGGTCTTTTTGAAACCTTCTTCGTTGGTACAAGATTCAGGACCCTTGCGGCAGTCTCTAAAGCATAGCCCCAAAAACCGATTGGAAGCGTAGTTCGACTCATCGTGGATCGAACCATATCAAGCAATTTTCGGTTTCTCCTTTCAGCTACACCATTATGTTGTGGTGTCCTGGGCATAGTAAGTTGTGCGATTATACCATAACTCCTTAGATGATCTTTGAACTCTTGATTAAGATACTCACCACCTCTATCGAATCTGAGAGTCTTAATCTTTCTACCTTGTTTTGGATTGTCCTGAGCACCTCGAAGGTTTCAGATTTATGTTTCATTAGATAAACATATCCCTACCTACTGAAATCATCACCGAAGGTATGAAATATCTCTCGTCGTGTCTTGTGACTGATCTGAACGACCCACATACATTAGTATGTATTATGTCCAACAGATCATTTCCCCGCTCACATGTTCCTGTAAACGATGCCTTCATCATCTTTCCCAGAAGATAGGATTCACATTCATGATTCTATGTTTGGTCGAACGATTCCAAAATCCCATCCGCTTGGAGTTTGGGAATGCGTTTCTTGCTAATATGACCAAGACGACAGTGCCACAAATACGACCTATCCAAACCATCTTTGGATTGAGTCGATTCTTAATTATAGATTGAACTTCTATTGTCTCTTATACTTATACAGGTGTCATAAATACCATGACATGGGTTAGACTTAAAATAAAGCGTATCATCTTTATAAACAAGGATAGATCGATTATCAAACCCAAAATCAAAACCATCTTTATATAAATCATAAAATGAAATGATGTTTTTGGCCATATCATCCGAGTAGCAACAATCAAATAAAACCATAGATAATCCAGACGAAAAAGAAAGCTCGTAATTTCTTATCGTGTCAACAGCAACAATCTGCTTGTTTCCCATGATCAGGTCCAGCTCCCTACGTCTCAGCTTCCTACATCATTTTAATCCCTGCAAATCGGTACATATGTGAGTACCACATCCTGTGTCCAATACCCAAGAATTAGAAGCAAAAGAACTATGGAGTTCAATCATATACATACCTAAAGTTCTTGCTCTATTAGCCTTGAGCTTCCTAAGCTCTCCCAAATATTTAGGAAAAGAACGCCTCCAATGTCCTACCTCCTTTCAGTGAAAGCATACAACATATTCGGGAGTCTTTGATTGAGGTATATCATATTGAGCTTTCCCTTTGCCTTTCGCCTTGGGTTTGGGATTGGGCTGAATAGCCTTTTTTTTCCCTTGCCATATGCAGGGGCAACCTTTTTCTTCTTTACACCTCCCTCCTTGATCATCAATGCCAGGGCAGAGGGCTTGGACTTGGTCATGTTAGAATCTGCAGTTTTAAGATTGCCATGGAGCTCCATTGTGGTTTTCTTTAATTTGTTCATATTAAGTTCATAATGAATTGTTCATACGAAGCAGTCAACGAGCTTAAGATGAAATCTATCGCAAGATTTTGACCAAATGGAAAACCTAGATGCTCAAGTTGGTCAAGGTACCATTTCATTTTCAGAACGTGTACACTAACGCTACTTCCCCGGGCCATTTTATATTATACCAGAGCTTTGACAATGCTATATCGTTCTTGCCTAGCCTGCTGTTGGAACATGTCCTTTACCTGGTTGTTCATGTCATACGCCCCAAGGCTTTACATAGCCTTTTGGAGTTCTGGAACCATGGTCGCCAAGATTAGGCAAGCAACCTCGTTTGACTCAGCCAAACATTTTTCATATTCATCCCGAATCGCTCGAGATGCTCCGGAAGTCGGTGCCTTAGGGAGTGGTTCCTCAATGGCCCTCTGCTTTATTTCTATCATGAGAATAATTCTCAGGTTTTGAAGCCAGTCCATGTAGGTCAAGCCCACAAGCTTGTCCTTTTCGAGGAGACCTTTCAAACAGAAGTTTGAAATAGATGAATTCGCATTGTTTCACATCTATCAAAAGAAAACATTATTTTAGTGATTTGAATGATCCTCGATTAAACAAATATATTACCCAGTTGTTCAAAACAAATTTAATTTTACAAAGCTAAGATCCATATTTCACTTCCACTTACGACGGGTTTGTCGCGGATCGTAATTGGAAGCTATTTAGGTAGGTAACAATTTTACCAATTTCATCTCTATGAAATTCTTATATCCTTGCGGGATTCACTGGCATCCATTATGTCGTTTGGCATGTTTAATCCCTTCCACGCTAATCCTTTCTCGTGACAGGTTTGGCGTGGATCACGAGTCCATATTGTAAATCAACCATACTAAGACACATGACATCTGACCCAAGACTCTCGGATATCACGAATGTGACAGACATTATCCCTAACATCTAACTGACGAGTTGGCTTTACCCCTTCCCCACGCCGATAGATTATTAGTTCAAATGCGTTCCTTAAATGGGTAGCGTGTGCTTTACATTAAAAAATGGGGGTTTTTTTCTTAGTTAAAACACTTTTAACTGTTTTCATTTTAGCAAATTTCGTTTTAACCATTTTAAAACTTTACTAAAAAACCAATTTTATCCATTTGCCAAAATGCACTTGCAAGTTTTTATTATCTCTTTAATAAAACATTGTTGTGTTTCAATATATTTTAGATTATCTAGCATGCAAGACCTAGATAATAAATAAATAAACAAAACACAATCAAATGCAAGTAACGGTACTATTATCCTCAAACCAATGCGTTTTTCCCATGAGCCACCAAAAGAAAAACTTTGTCAAACCATAAGATGATGCGTCGAATCCCACTAAACTCGCCATTTCTTCATTGTTCGGGTAGGTCCACGCCACGATTTCAATCTTCATAAAACTTGTTTGTTGCCTTTGGTCTTCTTTTACAATTTTGTAATTAAATAAATTTCTATTCTATTCTATACTATTTTACAAAAAAGAAGGAGACGACTCGCAGGTCGTGCAAAAAATTACAACTATTTAAAAAAATAAACAACAACCAAACATCGCAACACATAGGTCTAACTGGGGCAAACTATTACCAGGTCCATAAAAACATAAATTTTGCATACAAAAGCAATGGAGTGCCAAATCCATGCAAGAGACAACTCTTTGATAAAGATTGATTTCAACATACACCTTTTTTTTAGCGGGAACTCCAGGCAATATATTAAAACGACAAAAGAGAAGGCAAAACATCATCCCAAATCCAAATCCAAACGGGAAAGCAAAAAAAAACAACGAAACAACACCATACCACGCAACAAGAATCCAAAAAAGACATAAATTAAAAGATAAAAACCAGCTCCAAAAGGGGATCATCAAGGTCGCAGACCACCATAAACGCCAAAAGAGAACACAACAAACACACATCTAACCTGTGACGGGCCATTATTGGTTCTGCCATGGGTTTTACTGTGATTCTTCCACGCCATCCGAAGAAGCACGACCTCCTTGATATCCTTCGCAAGCATCACCACAGTCCTCAATTTCTAATCAAATAACCTGGAGTTCCTCTCACACCAAATGGCATAGATCGTTGCAGCAAAGGCAAGCTTTCACATGAGGTTCCACTGCACTCCACGAACAAACAACTCCAAAATGTCATCCCATATTTCAGGAATGCCTTACAAGCCCACTTCAGTCTAAATGGTACCCCAAAGCTCCTTCGTGAACTCACAATGGAAAAAGAGATGGTTATGAAAATATGCACATAAACCACACAATAAACTATTCATATCAGGAGGATCGTGTTTCCAAGAGGAAATTCAATCATGTGTAGGTAGCCGACGTAAGCATGCAAGCCATGCACAAAAATCATGCATTGGGATAAAAGCACGATGCCAAACCACTTTACTCCAAGGTACCATCACTAAGTTACCCTCCATCGAAGTCCCTGTCCTACTCACCGTGAAATCTTGCATTTGGTTCTGCGAATCCATCCAAAAAATACGGTCAACCTCAGTGGTTGATAAGCTCGGCATGTCAACATTAGCTAATGGTGGCCATCTATCCACCCATGTTTGGCCAACGAGAACCCACACTGTCCACAAGCTCCCGAACCGTGCTATTAGCCGTAAAGCCTTCCGCACAAAACATACGGAAAGATATGCGAGTTGATAATGGACCTCCCGGAATCCATTTATCATCCCACGCATTAGTGCTTAAGCCATTACCACGCCGAGTAAAGAAAAAGGACCTCACATGCAACCTTAAATCCATAATATTGCGCAGCACCAACGACCACGAAACACGTTTACGAGTCGTCCAAAAAGTTTCTTGTTGAATACAGTGCATCCAAACCCACCGAACCGAAAGGGAGTTACGCCTTCTGATCATATCCCATATATGTTTGGCAATCAACGCACGATTCCATAAAGCCAATTTTTTAATGCCAAGACCACCACATTCAATTGGTTTACACACCTCTCCCCACGTAATCCTACATTTACCCCTCGATGAATCACCTTGAGCCCACAAAAAGTCCCGAAAAAGGCCCTCAATCTCGTGGATTATACTAGATGGTAGAATGAACACCGACATCCAATATAGTTGGAGCGATTGTAAAACCGATCGGATAAGTTGTCGGCGCCCTCCATACGAGAGAAATTTTGCCTTTCAATTATGATTTCGTCGTATAACCTTAGTAACAAGTCCGCCAAAATCTGCCACTTTGAGCCGGATTGGAGATAACGAAACCCCAAGATAGCGAATCGGAAAAACCCCCTCTAAGAACGATAAAGAGTTTAGAATAGCTTGTCGGTCATCATTTGGGACATTTCCAAAAAATACCACACTCTTTTCTAGACTTGGAGCAAGGCCAGACTTTGTTTGGAAACTCTGAAGAGCCCGCTTTTACACTTCCACCGATTGAACATCACCCTTTGTGATAATAAATAAGTCACCCGCAAAACACATATGAGTAATGCCTAAATCCATGCACCCCGAGTGATATCCAAATCCCTGCGCTTCATCAATATAATGCTTAAGAAGCATAGAAAACCCCTCCATCACTATGGAAAACATGTACGGCGACAAGGGGTTACCTTGACGAATACCCCTCTCACCCTTAAAAAAACCCTTAGTTTCAAAATTTATGGCAAGGGAATAGGTTGCAGTACTAAGCATTTCATCAACCCATTTGATCAAGACAGGATGAAAACCCAGTCCTTGAACCATAGTAATCACAAACCTCCAACTAACCGTATCATAAGACTTATTTATGTTAATTTTAAAACCACAACGTGGGGCACCCCTATCTCTTTGATATCCCGCAACAAGCTCATGAGCCATTAAGATATGATCCAAAATACGCCTTCTGGGTATGAAAGTCGATTGGGATGGGCTAATTAGGAAGTCAAGCGAGTCTTTCATACGATCCGATACAATTTTGCTAATACATTTATATAAAACCAAACAAGAAGAGATAGGTCGAAATTCAATTACCTTCGTAGCGTTCGGTACCTTCAAGATTAGGCATAGAAGGGTATGATTCAACTCCTTATCAATATGGCCACGATAGAAAAAATTGTGGATTGCAATCTCCACATCTTTCCCAACAATATTCCAAGCATGCTTAAAAAATTTAGATGTGAAACCATCCGACCCACTTGTCATGTCATTACCAATTCCAAATACATATTTTCAAATCTCATCATTAGTTATAGGACGAATCATAAGGAGGGCTTCATGCAAAGAAAGCTTACGTGAAAATAAGTTAAATGCTTTGAGGGTTCCACATCCACGTCTGCCACACCCATTATGGATTTGAAATGGTTTACAAACACAGTTCCCACCTCATCGCCATGCCAAAACTGACCCTCGACATCACAAACCGATGTAATTTGTTGTGCATATCTGTTCTCCTTTACGACTTGGTGAAAGAATTTGGTGTTGCCATCCCTCTTGTTTAACCACCTCACTTTTGCACGCTGCCGCAAGTAAGTCTCTTCATCAATTCTAGCCTGTTGATAGGCTAAGAGCAAATGAGCCAAGTCTTATCTCAAGTGATGGTTCGAAGGGTCCACATCACAGGCCGATTGAGTGACATTCAATTCCACTTTTAACGCTTCGGCACATTGAGAGATAACCCATACGAGGAACGGAGTCTCCGCAACGACCGTTTAAGACCTATTAGTCTCGAGGTTACCTGAAACATAAACGAGCCAGAAATCGGAACATCCCATACATTCTAAACAACCTGCAGAAAATCAAGGTGAGAGGCCACGATATTATCAAACTTAAAACCATTCATCTTTTTCCTTACACCCCCCGTAAACGAGAGAATACCCGGTACATGATCAGATATCCCACGCGGAAGTAAAGAGACCTCCCCATCCGTAAATCTGGTAGTAAACTCTACATTTGCAAGAATACGATCCAACTTCCTCAAAATGCCTCCATCCCCTTTCTGTTTTTGAGCCCACGTATACTGGATGCCAATGTATCGTACGTCAAAAACCTTAATATCTTTAATACACATACATTTGCAATATCTTCAACATACACTTTGGCACTTTAAATAAATCAAACTTTACTTAAACATA
Source organism: Arctium minus (assembly GCA_954870635.1). Lineage (NCBI taxonomy): Eukaryota > Viridiplantae > Streptophyta > Magnoliopsida > Asterales > Asteraceae > Arctium > Arctium minus. The sequence continues at coordinate 20,790,861 of OX941096.1, read as the reverse complement.
CAAGAACACTTTATACTTATGCAAGTATGGTTTCATGCCAAAACCATCCAAACATGAAATATACAAGTGAATCAAAAAGTTCTGGAAAACATATAAAATAATATAAAGTTTTTGAAATAAGAAATTGTTTTTCATGGTCTTTTCTCGAAAGATTTTGAAAACTTAGTTTTCTCAAAACCCTAGAATTTGGAACTTTAGTTTTGAACACTCTAAGTTTAAAAAAGAAAAGCCTTTCCTGAAAGGTAAAATTTAATTTCTAAAACTTCAATTGTTATAGTATAAAACACTAGACTTCCCAAATAAGAAACTTTTAAGTCTTGTAATAGCTAATTTAGGGTTTAAAACCCTAAACGTCCAAAATAAAAACTTTTTGTTTTTACAAAAACTCACCTAGAGTTTTAAACCCAAAATTTTCAGAATTGGAAAATTTATGTTTTCATAAAAACTAATTTAAAGTTTTAAAATCCTAAACTTCTAGAAGTGGAAACTTCATATTAAGACTTTTAAACCTAAAATTTCAAGACATGGAAATCTATTGTTTTCAAAAACCCTGATTTTGAAATTTAGGGTTAGAAACCCTAAACATCCAAAATTGGAAATTATAATGTTGAAAACATCAAAACCAATAGAAAAAACCTTAGAATTTTCTTTGTGTGGGTTTCATATATTCAATTTCCCACTTGAATGTATAACCACACCCAAAACCAAATTATATAATATAAAAATGTTTCTTTATGTACTTGTACATTGTAACCTGGCTCTGATACCACTGTTGGATTGTGTGTATTACAAAACTTTTTATCATAAACAGCGGAAACAAAACCACACACACAATCTTCCAGATATCATGTTACAATCAAATACAGGTAATAAAACATAAGAGAAGGATTTAGATAAATCTTTTAAGATGATGGTGAAGAAAACAATTGTATGATTCTCACTATCAAGAGAACACCTTAAAGATGCAGTTGTGTATGTAGCAAGTAGACGCCTCCTTCTCTTCTCTATGCGAGCACCAAAGCCACCACACTTGAATGAGTTGAATCCGTTTCTGAAGCTTGTGAACAATTCGGCAAAAAAAAACTCTAGGAATGAGTTTTGAGTCGTGTATCAATAAGAGGAGAGGGATGGATCGATTTTTATGTTAGATGATAATTGTGATTATCAATCTCATCTCTTAATATCTCATTTAAATCAAATAATTATCTAGACTTTTAGATATTATCTAATAATATCTTATTTAGTCTAATAATTGATATTATCTAATTACAAGTATGGACTAACTACCATTTAGTCCCTCCGGTAATCTCATATTAATTAAAACACTTTCAATTACTTACTCGTTGAACCCTCTAAATTGATTTATTGCTTTTCCACAACTAAACATTGTGTGTTTCCCAATAGGCTCATGCATTTTGGAACCATTTCTATTTTGTTGTGTTAAATGGGCATATCTCCAACACAAACTACATTGCCTATCTTTTTAAGTGTGAAGGATCATATCAACATCTTGTCATGATGGACTTTATTTTGAAGAGTCTACTTTCCTACGCCTTATCTGCTTCTCCAAGGATGAACACCATTCTCTTAGGAAACTTCTGGTGCTCTTGCTTTTATGATATTGAAACAAAATATGTTACAACAAGTCTGCTCTCAGAAAAGAACCTTACCTTCAATACTAATGACATTACATGTGTGTTACATCTGCTTTCTTTCGTTGCAATGAAGACCTATCCACAGAAAAGAACTTGATGACATTTTTTCTATTATTGAATATCCATCTACTGATCCTTCTGTGCATGCCATCATCGGATATAATAAATAGTGATGACATCCAAACCTAAACTCACAAAAGAGTTTATTTGCTTTCGGATGGCAGTCACTTTCGGATCTATATCTTAGATGGTATGATGGAATCAAACCTCAGATGTGATAATTTTTCATATAAGTGCAATAATTCGATTAACCATTAACATGATATTTCAATCTTGTTTCTCATAATCATAATTCTCTGACTCATGTTGATCAGATAGTCTAAACCCAAAATCCGATAGGGTCCTTATCTATTCCGGATTCTTTATTCATCCGACCCTCCTTTGTCATCTTTCTAATTTTCACATATTCATTAGAAAAAACCAAAGGTTTTTGATAAGATTTATGAGAAAATCATGATTATATGTCAGAATCTGAAAACACAATGTTATTTTCAAGTCTAAAATGTCTATTCAACCGCCATTTCTGTCTTAAGCTCATAATTATCTTTCACCTATAATTATGATATAAATACATCCCTTATCCTCCAAATTTATTTTCATCGTTCGTCAACCTCATTGACCCCATTGTACGTGTATTTGAACCACTGTTCTTCATCTTTATTCCCCTTTAATGGCGGTGTTCTTTCAAGCTTTGTCTTCACCAAACACCTTTTTCACCTCAAACGAATATCAAATCAAAGGTACATATTACATTGCCTATCTTTTAAAGTGTGAAGGATCATCTCAGCATAATGCCATGATGGACTTTCTTTTGAAGAGCCCATTTTCCTACGCCGTATCTTCTTCTCAAAGATGAGCACCATTCTCTTAGGAAACTTCTGGTGCTCTTTCTTTTATAATATTGAAATAAAAGAAGTTACAACAAGTGTGCTCTTAGAAAAGAACCTCACCTTCAATATTAATGACATTACACGTGTGTTACATCTGCCTTCTTCCAATGCATCGAAGACCTATCCTCAGAAAAGAACTTGATGACATTTTTTCTATTATTGAATATCCATCTACTGATCCTTCTGTGCATGCCATCAGTACTCGTTTTCGAAATAACATGAGCAACATGTGGTATTACATCTTCTCAATTGACCTACTACATGAGTAGCAAAACTGGTGGATATGATTAGTCTCCCAACTATACCAACCGATTGGCTCATGCACTCATTTTCCAAAAGAACATCAATTTTGGAAAATATTTCTTCAAAGACTTAGTAAAAAATATCACTTCAAAATGAAAACAAAAGCAAGTGCCCTACATCCGAATTATTTTGATATTGATTGCTAACAAGTTGGGAAACAAGGTCCTTCCGAAATTCCTTTTGATATGGACCCGAACTACTTGTCATTTCAATTCGTTTACAAAGAATTTTTCCCTTCGAATCCTGCAATTTGGAAGGTATGGTTGTCTTCGCCAAAACTGTAACAACCACGATTTTCGAGATTCCATTTATGATTAATCACATTATCGAATGGTATTAAGATGATAACTATATGAGGGTTTTATACAATTATCACATCAGGTTAGCCGGAGATCGTTTCAAACATGAAAAACAAAGAAATCTGTGATCAGAGACTAAGACTATGATGTGACTTTCTGATAAATTCGGTCGATTTTCATGCGACTTTAGCCGCATGATAAGCCGCATTAGAGTTCCGATTTTGGGGTTTTCTTCCTTATTCCTTCACCCCAACACTTCTCTTTCACCATTTTATCTCTACTTGAAATAATTTGAAGATCTAAGTCTAATTATTTGTCTTGGGAATTATATCTTGCTGATTTTAAGTGTGTTTATTAAAGGTAACTTTCTTTCATCTCATTCTTAAAAGTTTGAGTTTTGGCCATTCTTATACCCCAACCGCTTTCCTTCTTTGTGATTACTTTATTAGAGTTTGGGAGTAGATTTTTGGATCTGCTCAAGTGGGGTTTGAAGATTGGGGAGCTCTATATAAGTTTTTATCTTGGATCTTCCAAATCTTGAAAAGCAAAGCATTTTTGGATCTGAAGTTTGTGTCAATATTTGGTACCTTCTAGCTTTCTTGGTGGTTTTTGATAGTCCCAATCTAATCAAGTTCTTATTGATTCAAACAAACAAACAAGATGAATTAATCAGATTAAATGCTCAACCTGTTATCTTGATTTCAATTCACAATTCCTACAATTACTTTCTCTCTCTAGCTTTCTCTCTCTAAAGCTCTACGAATGCTATCTCAGTTACAAGTAGTTCCACACACTACTCTACCTCTAACAAGCTACAATTCTATTAAAGACAAAAACTAAACTACACACGCTTACAAAACAAAAGTAAAAAAATACAAAGACTTTGACATTTATTACATAGACTTTGGCTTTCACATGAGAGTTGACTTTCAGTTTTGACTGTCTTGAACTTTGATCTTTTGTCTTCTATGATCTTGCATCCAACATATTTATGCTCTAACATTCTCCCCTTTGGATTCAAGATCATCTTCAGAAAGATTTTGCAATTCATTCTTTCACTTTGTAAGACTTCAACAAATTTATCTCCCCCTTTGTGGATTTTCCTCAATTCAGATCATCTTAGCTTTGAAATACAATCTCTCCTTTCTTTGATAAACAATATCTTCAAAACTTCCAATAATCTTCCCAAAGTCTGTTCTTCAAGTAATAACATTTTCCCAAGGTTATAAAAACCTCTTTCAGACATAGGAAATAAATTATCTTCAGGTTTAGCACAGTTAGCTTCAGCAAAATGTCTTCAAAGAAAATTTCTGTAAAATCAGCTTATCTTCATAATTATTTGAACTTTATCTTTCAGTTTTCAATAATCTTTCTCAAACCAACAAGTCTTAAACACTTTCAAAATAACTTTCTTGATATTCTCCCCATCTACAACATTTTTGAATCATACATATCTTGAACTCTTCTCCCATATCTGATATAAACTTTTCTTTTCAGACATTTCGTAAACTGTATCTTCTCCCCCTTTTTGATTATTAGAGCACTGATATCATCAAAACTTTCACAAGAAATGTCTCTGAAAACTGTTCTGACCATCGATCTTTAACAAGAGCCTCTGACTATATGTCGATCCAACGAATATATTCATCCGAATCTTTTCAAATTCAGACAAAATAAGAACGTAACCCCTGAATCAAAAAATGAATCAGTTAATATGCCTGTCCGTAACACAAGGTTACTGTGTGTAACGAATACACATTGGAAAGAAGCTTTTATAATGTTCACTCCCCCAAGTCTTCCATTCAATCATCGAAACATCACAAAGATATTTCTATGAACATTATGACAAGAAAAATAAATTTCCTTGTGTGTTCGTGCAAGTGTTTGAAATAATTAAGCACATGATGATTGCTTATATAAGGCTCAAAATTGTGTAAACCACTGAGACAACAGTAATTAAACACAAACTCTATTATGCATGATCGAAGTGCGAAGGTGCGGCAGACTTTCTTCTTTTTCAATATCTAGAGTTTCCAAATGAAAAACAGATAGATAATGTGTTGCGTCCCCTTGAAATATTGAAACATTTTCTTGTTGAGAAGAAGATGAGTAACTGGTGGGGGTTTTATCAAGAGTTGGCATGGGCTAGTTGCCTGTTTCAATAATGTTCACTAAGAATTGTGAAACACTAGTAATGTGGCTTCCCGGCTCAGAAAGTAGTTGGTGCAGAGTTTGATATTCTTTTACTCTGTTCACTCACCCTCTTTCTTTTTAATCATTGAGCGCACATCTAACCAAAATCTCTTTTTCGTTTTACCTCATCGCACAACCCATACTCAGTATTTTGACTCCTCACACATTCGATTACTCAAGGATTAACTTCTTGGGTAGGAAACACTGGTTAACGTGAATCCATAGAAGTTCTATTAAGTCCTCGTAAAAAGAAACCAATGTTTTCCTAAAAGAACATGTTTCTCAAATAGTTTAACTATGTTAGTTAAAGCACAAAATATACAAGTCAGATGTCTGTATACTCAATGAGATATAATCATGAATATATGAGCATTTTAAACATTGAAGATATTTCAAACAAAATAATTGAATGAATGAAATGAATACAAGCAACTTGTTTGAAAATCTGACATTGTATGATAAAGATCAAATAGAATGATTTATCGATTAAGGCTTAGGTCAGCAAAAATCGGATATTGTCTATACAAACCAAAATATAGACATTCTTGAAAGAACGTTTGAAAATGAAATCAACGCTCAAATTTCTTTGAAGTTCAATCGGTGTGTCTTACCACCGAAAATTTGTTTCAATTTCGAGACATGGTAAGAACATATTCAAAAAAATATTAAACCGGTGTGTGTGAATACTTGAAAGTATATAGAAAAGATAACACGCAAGTATTAATCTTTGGAAACACACGGTTTGTTGACATTTAAGCACAAATAAAATGAACACATTTAAAATCTGTTATCCTAGTTTAATCTAGAGATATATTAATCAGAGTAACATACCAATCCCTTGAATAAACAATGAAACCCTTGTGTGTTCTTGATACCCTTGAATACAGAGAAAATAGGATTGCCTCTCAAATATGATAATTGTATAATGAAAGGTTAACCCTAAAAACTAATTAACCAAAACTATAAATACCTAAGCCTTATGGGCTTTAAGCTTAACAAGCTTTCTAATGGGCTTGGGCCCAATAGATAATAAACTATTAATCTATTACAATTTAAACCATCTAATTAACTTTAGCACAATTGCAGTTTAAACCCTGAACTTTAACTTTAATCTTGAATACAATTATTTGATCCAACAATCTCCCCTTTCGATTCAAGATTAAAAAAAATTTTGGTAATTGTCTTCAGGTCTTCACTTTTCTTCAGATATGTCGTTGATAGCTTCAAAACTTGTAGCTTCTTTAAAATCTTTAGTAGTCTTCAGATTATATTCTTCTTCTTTGATAATTCTCCCTTTTTGTATCTTCTCCCCCTTTTTGATGAGTGGTGAGAATCATCATCATCAAAACTTCGCAAAACAATCTCCCCCTTTTCAAGACAATCTCCCCCATTGTGTATGATCACGTAAGCACAGTCTTCATGTAACGAGCCCTGTATGGAAATAAGAGCAGTTTCTCCAAATGGAGAAAGCGATTATTTCAATCTTTTCAGATTAAAATAGAAAATAGTAACCATTCGAATCTTTTCAAATTCAAACAGTTTAATAGATGTAACCCTGAATCAACAAATGACTCAGTTAGAATGCCTATCAATGACACAAAGTCACTGAGTAACACAAAGTTACTATATAAGGAGCTGGTTTTGATGTTAGCTCCCCAGATCTTCCATTCAATCATCGAATAACACATGATTATCTATGAACGTTCTGACAGAAAACAAATTTATGTGTGCTCGTGCATGTGTATGAAAGAAATTAAGCATAGATGATTGCTTTTCATATAGGCTCAAAGTATGTAAACTTGTTGAGACAGCAACAAATTATACAAAGATTCAATGTGCATGAGAAAGGGTTCGAAGGTGGGGCAAATTTCCTTCTTATTCAATATTAGTATCTTCCAAATGAAGAACCAATAGCGTATGTGCTGCTTCCCTAGAAAATGTGAAACATTCTCTTTTTAAGAAAAGAATGAGTAGCTGGTGGGGTTGTATGCAAGAGATGGCATGGGCTAGTTGCCAATTTCAATGATGGTCACCAAAGAATGTGAACCAATCAGATTATGTGGCTGCCCGTCTCAGAAAGTGGTTTGGTGCAGAGTCTAATATTCTTTTATTCTGTTCACTCACCCTCTTTCTTTTAATGCTCACTCTAACCAATCTCTTTTTTTCATTTTACCTCTTCACACACCATCACTCAATTCTTTTGACTCCTCTCCCCTCAATCACTCAAGGAATACTTCCTGGGTAGGAAACACTGGTTATCGTGAAACCATGGAAGTTCTATTACGCTCACACACTGAATCCCATGTATTTTCCTAATAGAACATGCTGTTAAACAGTCTTTTGTACATATAAGCACAACTACCACTTGTTACATGAAGAATATAATATTCGAGATGTCAAAACAGAAGATGTTTGATGATGCAATTCTCCCCCTCAAACTAAAAGAGTTTGACAATAAAGCTCATATCATTTTGTCATGAAGAATAATATGCTGGAGAATCAAAAACGAATGTTGTTTATATGAACAATATATAAACATATTTTCAATGAAAGCACATGAAATGACGTTTGATTCAATCAACAGGGAATACAAAGAACGTGAGTATTACCATAGAAAGATTTTACTTTTGATACATGGTAATAACAAAGTCAAAATAGAATGTTCTGAACCGTTATGTGTATGAATACTTGACAAAGTATATTGACAAGATAAAACGCAAGTATTTATCTTTAAGAACACACGGTCATATAAGTATTTAAGTATCCAAAAATCTGTTAATATCACAAATATTCTCCCCCTTAACTTAATGTAAATATAATTTTTTTTAACAAAAAAACAGAAAAATAAAGTAAAGCACTGAGGTGCGGATTCTAATATGATGTGATTAGAAACGATTGTCCGTTGAAGTACGGGTTCTAAGCTGATTTACTTAGAAGCCTTCTTTTTTTACAATGAAGTCCGGGTTTTGAACTGTGTTGTTCAAAAGCCATTGTTCTTTCTCCCCCTTAAACTTTAGGTGCCTGCAACACAGATTTAGATTTTGGTACCCACTGGTTTTTGGGTCCTAATGGGTTAGTTTCAGTTCTAGTGGGAGATATGAACTAAGAACCATACCAGTTATTCACATAATCTTTTCTTACAAAATCATTTGAGCCACAGTAGGAACAACTAATTTTCTTTTGTGCTAACCTGATCAATTAATGGATTGTGTAAACCAGATCAGGTTTGCCAAAAGTTTTACCTTTTGTAGCATAGTTCCATTTAGCATTTGATGTATGCACAAATGATTCTTCTTTCTTCTTCTCCTGCAAGGATCCTTTAACTCTCCAGATCCAGTTTCCTCTTTCTTTCTCATCATGCCTTCTCCAGAAGCTTTTCTTTTGAGACTTAGTCTTCTTGAAGTTACCTGAACCATCAACATTTTTGTCATAGAAAAGGTTAGAAGAACGAATCTAATCAGTAGATTTAGAAGTAAGACTATCATCTGAATCACAGAAAGGATTATAGAAAACATTTGAAATATGTAAACTTGAAGTTGTTTTTAATGAACTATCTGAATCAGCTAGATCATCTCTTGGTGATTGAGCTATTGACTCTGGCGTCTTGTGCTCAGTCAGCTTCACCTTGAATACGATCTCTTCAAGTCCCTTTATCTTTGAAGGCAAACTGTTTCTTTCCTTTTCAATCAGATCAAACTTCTTATGCAACTCAGATTTTGCATTCTTCTCCTTCATGATGTTTGTTGACAATTCAGAAAACTTTCCTGTCAGCTTAGCTATCACAGTCTCTAGATCTTTCTTTTCTGCAGAAAAGTCTATATTTGTATCCTTCAGCTCAGCTTTCTTCTTCTCATTCTCAGCCTTTTCTCTCTCTAGAATGATAACCTTCTCAAAGTCTGAAATTTGTTGAGAAAGCTTAACACATGTAAGCTCTAAAGATTTCTTCTCTTCAAAGGCTTTTCTGGAGAAGTCAGAGAATTTTTGGCAAATTCTTTTCTCTCTTTTTCAATCTTCAACGATTCATCTTGAGCTGTTGCATTGTCTCTGTCTTGGATTGCCTTTTCTTTCATCTTATTAATCTCAACCTCATGACTGAGAACTTTATCTTTAAACTTATCTCTGTCCGCACAGAGTTGAGAATTTATCTGTCTTATTCCTGTACTAGTATCCTTTGCAACACTTGTACTCCTTCTAAGCTCCTCAAGCTCTCCTTGCATTGCATCCTTCTTAGACCATGTAGAGCTTGACTCAGATCTTTTCAACTTTTCTTGAAGATCGAAGATCTCTTTTTCTTTAGACTCAATTATTCCTGCAAAGTCAATTAAAGAATCAGAATCTTTTGAATTTTCTTTTAAAGCATTGATCTGAATAAGAAGAGATGCGTTCTGAATCTGTAAAGCCTTGTTCTCAGCTTTGAGCATTTTGTCCTCTTTGTCATACTCATAAATCATGCGAGATGATGTTGATAATCGTCCAGCAAGTTGTTTAGCCTTTGCTTTTACTTCAGAATGTGTCATCTTCTCAAAATCAAGGTTGTAACCTTCAGACATCATTAGCTGATTCGACATCCTATCAATGGTTAGTAATTAAACTTATCTATACCAAGAAAACCAACTAGATGAGATCGTTAGAATCAAAATGAAAACCACACTAAAAAATTTTCAGAAAAATAAATTCCCGAAAATAATTAAATGCAGTCCTTTCAATCAGTATAAAGCTTCAAATAATACTGAACAAAAAGAAAATGTTGATCTCGAACAGAACTTTGTCCCCCTTCGCAGACTTAGCATGGGGGTCCCTATCCCAGTTTAATCTAGTTGGTAAATAATCAATCAAGTAATCAATCAACACAATAATAATAAAGAGATATATAAATCAGAGTAACATACCAATCCCTTGAATAAACAATGAAACCCTTGTGTGTTCTTGATACCCTTGAATACAGAGAAAATAGGATTGCCTCTCAAATATGGTAATTGTATAATGAAAGGTTAACCCTAAAAACTAATTAACCAAAACTATAAATACCTAAGCCTTATGGGCTTTAAGCTTAACAGGCTTTCTAATGGGCTTAGGCCCAATAGCTAATAAACTATTAATCTATTACAATTTAAACCCTCTAATTAACTTTAGCACAATTGCAGTTTAAACCCTGAACTTTAACTTTAATCTTGAATACAATTATTTGATCCAACAAAATCACACTTCTATATTCATGAAATCGTTTAAGAATCAGAAGCGGTTTGAACATTTAAGAATATGTTTTCATACATGAAAGTTGTCATTCTTTCAGATACGTATGAGATTAAGAATAGAAATAAACCTTTTCGTTCAGTCTTAAATCTCATGAAGTCAAGCAATAAGTCATAAAGATATGATCATTTAAGCTCACTCTCAAACAGCAAAAAGTCACAAAAATGTCAAAGCAATTTTATTCACAACATTTATTGAAAAATAAAATGACATAAAGCAATACGAGTTCTAATCTAAAGTAATCAGAAGTCATAATTCATACTCCTTTTCTTACTCTTACTCCCCCTGCATTTATGCATTAGACAATCATCAGTGATTAGCATAAACAGAATTCATAAACTCCCCCTCCAATGAATGTAGATCATCTATTCATCTTCTCTCACTCCCCCTGAAATTATGAATACCTTTCAGTGTATATATCTTTTTAGAATAAAGATAAAGATATGAAGAAAAATAACAATAAGAAAAACTTTAATAGGTAATCACAGATTATGTCTTGAGATTTAGCATACCAAGTTTCAAGATAAGAAAATTAAATCTCTTTTCATCGAGAGGCTTGGTAAACAAATCAGCAAGTTGATAATCAGTGTTTACAAAATATAGTTCTATTGTACCTTTTTCGACATTGTCTTTTATAAAATGATATCGTACATCTACGTGTTTGGTCTTTGTATGTTGTATAGGATTTGTTGATATTGCAATGGCGCTCTTAGAGTCACAGTATATCGGAATCTTGTCAAATTTGAAGCCATATTCTCGCAGTTGTGTCCTCATCCACAACACCTGAGAGCATCAGCTCGCAGCAGCAACATACTCTGCCTCAGCAGTTGATGTGGAAACACATAGTTATTTCTTTGATGCCCAACTTACGAGTTTATGTCTAAGAAACTGTATATGACCCGATGTACTCTTCATGTCCAACATGCAACTTGCATGATCTGCATCTGAGTAGGACGTCAGTTCAAAACTAGTATCTTTAGGGTACCATAGACCAAGATCTGCAGTCCCCTTTAGATATCTAAATATGCGCTTAACTGCAGACATATGGGATTCTTTGGGATTAGCCTGATATCTGGCACATAGACATGTAGAGAACATAATATTTAGCCTACTTGAAGTTTAATACATCAAAGAACCAATCATTCCTCTATAGGTTCTAACATCAACAGGTTTTCCCGAAGGATCCATGCCAATCTTAGCTCCCAGTGCCATCGGGGTTCCAATTGTTGTACAATTTTCCATTTTAAATTTTCTCAGAATATCGAAAATGTACTTGGGTTGATTTATAAAAATCCCCGTTGAAAACTGCTTGATTTGTAATCCGAGAAAGAAGTTCATCTCTCCCATCATACTCATCTGAAAATGTGACACCATGAGGTTTGAAAAATTCTTACAGTATTTAGGATTTGTTGAGACAAATATAATGTCATCCACATATATCTGAATAAGAATAATATCTGTTTTTTCCTTTTTGATGAACAAAGTAGTATCGATTTTACCTTTTGAGAAGCCCGACTTGACCAAAAACTTTGATTGGCTCGAGGCGTTTGTTTAAGACCGTAAAGTGTTTTATCCAAGATGTAGACATGATCCGGTTTATCTGGATTCACAAAACCTTCAGGTTGTGAGACATAGACTTCCTCCTTAAGAATGTCGTTTAGAAAGGCAGTCTTCACGTCCATCTGGTAGACTGTGAAGTTTTTGTGAGCAACATACGTAAGAAACATTCTGATCGCTTCAATGTGTGCCACTGGAGCGTAAGTCTCATCATAATCAATTCCTTCCTCTTGCCGGTAGCCTTTTGCAACAAGTCGTGCTTTTTTTCTAATTACGATACCATCTTCGTCTTTCTTGTTTTTGAATACCTATTTTGTACCAATTACAGATTTACCTTCAGGTTTTGGTACAAGTCTCCAGACTTTTAAAGCTTCGAACTGGTTCAGCTCCTCTTGCATGGCAGTCACCCAATCTGAGTCAGCTAGAGCTTCTGATATGCGAGTAGGCTCTATCTTACTCAAGAATGAGTCATGCATACACATGTTCAAAGTAGCAGACCTAGTTTGCACCGGTAAAGTTGGATCTCCAATTATCTGGCTTATCGGGTGCTCTTTGGTCAACTTATGTTCGTGAGGGAGTGGATTCGATGTAGATTGATTATAATAATCATCTAAGTATCCACTTTCAACTTCTTCTTGTTCAGCATTTGTTAGGAATACAGTTGAAGTTTCTGGTAGAGAAGTGTTAGTTAGAATAGCTTGTTTAGTCTGTGGATTATCCATCACAGTGCAGCCAACTTAGGTAGTAACTTCTGGTTCAATATGTTCAGGTGCAACTTCAACTGATGGAGTATTTGTTTGAATTGGAGTTTCTGTCTGAACCAGGGGAACTAGTTCAGTAGATACATCTAAAGTAGTTGGATGATTAGTCATTGAATCTTCTGACCTGTCAACCACAACAGATTTAGGCAGTTTAGATCCTAGAAACTCATCATAGAAAAACTCAAACAATAAATCTAATTCAGATAAATGAGATGTAGATGTAGAAGCTTTATCCGAATTATTATCTTTAACCACATGTTCTGGACTGATTTGTCCAGAAGCTAAAACTCCTATAAGTACGGCTTCTGAACAACTTTGTTCAGAAGCCACTTCCTCGTCAAATGTAACATTAACTCTTTCCATCACAGTCTTGGACTTCTTCAAGTACACCCTGTATGCAGCAGATGTTTGAGAGTACACAATAAAGATGCCTTCATCCGCATTCGGTCCGAACTTGTTCAAGTTGTCTCTATCATTTAATACGAAGCACCTGCATCCAAAAACATGAAAGTGTTTAATGCTAGGTGTACGATTTTTTATCAAAGCATAAGTTGTTTTACCAAACCGGGGTTGTACTATTAACTGATTTTGTGTATAGCACGCAGTCGAAACAGCTTCTGCCCATAGAAACAGAGGTAGATCAGATTGACTGAGAATAGTACGAGCGGCCGCGACTATCGTTCGATTTCGTATTTCTACTACTCCATCCTGTTCTGGCGTTCTAGCAATAGAGAATTGATGTGTTATCCCGATCGACCCGAGATAATCTTCAACAGTTTTGTTCTTAAACACTGTGCCGTTATCTGTTCTTAGAAGCTTGACTGGATTTTGTAGATTTACTTTGGTAGTCTTTAAGAAACTGATGATGACATCGGGCGTCTCATCCTTTGATCTCAGAAATTTGACCCATGTATATCTCGAATAATCGTCCACAATAACTAAAACATACTTCTTGCCGCTTATGCTTTGCGTTCTCATTGGACCACAAAGATCCATGTGAAGCAATTCCAGTGGAGAACTAGTACTTTGTTTAGGTTTTCTCTTGTATGGAGCTCTCTTCATCTTTTCTTTCTCACATGTTGTGCATAGGATAGGTGTTCTTTCTCGTACTTTAGCTCAGGAAGTCCTTTGACTAACTTTCCCGTGACCAGTTTATTGATATAACGAAAATTTAGGTGAGAAAGCCTTCGGTGCCATAACCAACTCTGTTGTAGCGAGGCTTTTGATAATAGACAAACCTGATTGTCAGTTTGGACCTTTGACAGATTATGGTGTAGAGGTTTGACTTTCGCGTGCCGACCAAGAATTCTTTGACATATTTAGTGCATACAGAACACCTCTTGGTCTTGAAATTTACCTCTAAATCTTTGTCGCAGAACTGGACAATACTGAATAGGTTATGCCCTAATCCTTCCACATAACTCACCTTCGTAATCCTCACATTATCTTGTATCACATCACCGTAGCCGAGAATCGGTGGAAACTGATCGTTGTCTAAACGTACATTCCCGTAGAATTTCTCTGTATAATTAGACAATAAACCCTTTTGCCTGGTCATATGCTTGGAACACCTGCTATCTAAGTACGACATATGACGGGTCTTTATAAGAGAAATCAGGGAATAACAACTTTAGGTACCCATTTAAAACTGGGTCCTAACGGATTAGCACAAGATTTTGGTATCCATTTGTATATGGATCCTCTGAACTTTTGAAAAACTTTTGATGTAAAAGACTTATAAGAACAAACATAATAAGTACCATATCGATCATCAGAAAATTGGTGAGAAACAAAATCATTCCGTGTATAAGTAGATGACTTAGCAGTAAACTGAGATAATTGGAGTAATTTCTTTATTGTATATCTCTTGTAAGAAGTTACAAGGTTTTGTTTATTCAAAGCAACATCACCAACTACATCAGAATTACTACTAGTAAATCTATTACAATCCAAATCTGGACATGATTCTGCACTCTCATTTATCTTCTGTTTTGATTGCCATTCTATTCGACCTTCAGACCTTTTATTTCTTAAATCTGAAACAAAAGGTTTAGATTTGTTAGGAATATCATATTTCTGAGATTGTCTTTTCTTCAGCTTACCAGTCTTTTTCCGTTTCTGTGAGCATTGTTTCTTTTGCTTTTTACCTTTTGCATAGTAATCAGCATTCACAAGAACTGATACACCAACCTTAGTTGATGATTCACCTATTTCATGCACACTTGGTAAAGCTTGACCATTAATGACAAAAGTAGAATGATCTGGAAGTTTAGCATTAAAGTCGAACATATCAATACTTTCATCAACACACCCATCATCAGAATTTAAGAAATCATTTGCAGACGCAAATAAGTCATCAAAATCAGGTTCAGAGGTTTGAGGTGTAGTAGAAGATGTTGAGCACTCATTAGATTTGGTTTTGAAAACAGTGTTCTTTATAACAGTAGAAAATACAATTTGTTCAATTTCAGCCAAGATTCTTTCATCAGATAAAACATTTTCAAGTTCAATTACTTTGATTTCTAAGATAAGTGGAGGAACATAAATTTTTGCTTTTACAGGTTTTGCCTCCTACTCAGTAACGGAATAACTTGCAAAATAATCATTTGAAAGACATTTTGGTTGTTCTGAAAGATAAATAACATTCAGCTTTTGATAGCAAAATTGTAGTGACATTTTCTTCAAATTCTTTCTTTTCTCATCTTCTTTTGCCTCAACCTCGTCAGATGACTTGGTAACAAATTTGGGTTTTAAATGATGTTATTTACCAGTAGCAAAAAGAAAATCAAAATTATATAATGTTGGTTGTTTTCTGATGGATTTTTTAAGTAATGGGGGTTTTCATAACGAAGTCCCCATTTCTCTTTAAAATCAGCCTCTTCATTAGGTGTGTTTAGAAAAATAGTTTGATCTATTTGGCCTCGTGCATAAAGATTGGCTTCCAAACCATTTACCTTCTTATCTATGTTCTTGTTTTCTACCTGCAAAATATGAGTTGATAGAACACATTCATGCTTTTCAATATTAGACTTAGATAGTTTAGATTCCAAATCAAAAATCTTACGTTCAAAACAATCTTTTTCTTGTTTAAAATTAGAAGCAAATTTGTTTAGAGAATCAATCAGATCTTTATTCCCAACAAGTTCCTTGTTAAGTTCAAAGCTCTTTTGATTTTTCTTCACAACTCTGTTCTTTTCCTTTTTCAGTTTTGATTGTATGTCTTGAAGTTCGATCATCATTGCTTCCATTTTATTCATAAAATCAGATTCAGATAGATTTAGTACCTCATCAGTTGTTTCCTCATCAGAATCATCATATTTCACTGTGTTGCCCATCATGCACATGTGTGTTGTCTCCTCTCTTTCTTCCTCATCAGAATAGTCGAGCCATAACTCATCTTCAGTCATCAATGCATGGCCAACCTCTTGCTGTTTAGCCAAGAGCATATTGTTCTTGTAGTATTCAAAGTTTCTGACTTTGGGCTTTCTACAATCTTTGGCGTAATGGCCAATCTTGCCACAGTTGTATCATTTGATCAGGTCATTATTCTTCTTTTCAGCTCCATAATCATTAAGATATTTCTTTTTCTCATCTGTTTTTCTTTCCTCATATTTCTTTTCCTCAAATCTTTATCTTTCTATCATTTCCCGATGCTCATGATTCTTTGAACTAGAAGAAGAGTACCTCTATGAATTTGACCCTGTTTTCTTGTAGAACCTTTTCTGAATAGCTCGGGTCAGTAGCAACATAGCTTGCTTGAGGTTCTCCCCGTCATCACTATCAGACTCAGAATCAGAATCATCGGAGCTAGGGAGCACAATCTTCTTCTTCTTCTTTTTCTTCACTTTCTTCTCTTTCTCTTTCTTACCAGCTACCAGGGCAATGGGCTCAGCTGGTTTCTCATATTTCTTCTTCTCAGCCCTTTTCTCTTCAACCTCTTCTTCATTTTGTCGCAAAGTCTCATAGACTTCATGTAGAGGTATGTCACTCAAGTCCTTCATTTGTTTCATTCTGCGAGTGTGCTTCTTCCACTCGGGCTACAGAATGCTGAGGAACTTTACACTGTTCTCGATCTGCTTCTTCTTAACTTTGTTCTTTGAAAGTTCATTCAGTAGAAGCATGAAACTATCATACGTTTCTTCTAGGCTCTCATTATCCTTAGCCTTAAACTTTTCATAGATGTTTATACAATTTGCCACTTTCATCTGATTTCCCACCTTGGAGCCCATCATCATCTTCTGTAACTGATCCTACATCCTTTTCGCGTTCGCTTTGTAGTTGTCGATCCTAATATAGATCTCATTCAAGATACTCTGAAGTAGAAGAGATCTGGCTAGTTTATCAGCTTTTAATCTGCTCTTCTATTCGTCAGTGTACTGAGCAAAATCCTTAGCAACAATCTTTGTCTTTCTCTCCCTGTCGTCATCTCCATCCTCACTGTCTGAAGATTCATCATCCGGTATCTCTATAGTAGGAGGAATCATAGGACCTTCAGTAATTGACAACATAATATTTTCTCCGTTCGCGTGTCGGTCAACAAAGTCAAGAAATCTGTCTTTCCATTGCTCGTATTCCCCTTTGAATAAAATTGGGAGTTTGACATCAGTGCCAATTGAAAGAGCATCATTGGAAGTCATCCTGTTATAAGAAATATTCAATAAGAAACTTGAAACGAATCGTTAGTCCAATTTGAAATCACAAAAATTACAGAAAACTTGAAAGAAAATCAGAAATGAAATTTCCAAAAATTTCACAAGTATGGAATTTGCAAATTACTTAGAAACACAAAGAATTCGCAAATAAGCCCAAAGGAATTAGAATTCGCACAAGCTTTGACTTCAGAATTCGTAACCAAAAGAAATCCAACAAAAATTCGCAAATCACTCTACAAAGTTAACAAGAATTCGCAAACAACGGCTTCAGAACAACAACTTCAGAGTTCGTAGATTATAAGAAATCAGAATTCGTATCTATAGAATTCGCAAAAATCCACTAATTCGCACAAAGACACTTGCGAATTTTAACTTTTCGTAAATAAGAGATCTACGAATTTTGTCCTTGAAGATTTTCCAAAAATACTTTTCGTAGACAACACTTCTGCGAATTCTGAGCAACTCGCAAGTAAAGCAAAGCAAATTCTGAAGAATTCTCAACACCCTGAAATGCGAATTCTATGAAATTCGCAAGAGACACATCTGCGAATTCTATCCTTAATCAATTTTATCAAAATCTTTTCAATCAAGACTTATGCGAATCCTATGAAATTCGCAGAACACACACTTGCGAAATCTACACTTATGAAATTTTCAAAAAAAATCAAAACTATGAGAAACCCTCTAAGAATCCTGCGAAAACTCAATAAATCTACGAGTTCTTCATGTAATCTTGCGAGTTCTTGGGAAGATCTGCGAGTTCTTCAAATCTCAAATGAAAAACCACTTTGAACTACTCCAAATCCTATCTATTCTTCGAATAACAAACTAAACTTTGACAGTATGTTCCCTAATACATCTAGAACATATTACAATCAAAGATTTTCAACAAAACTCACTCAAATATACATATCGATCTATGACACAGTGTTCGAACTCGTGAATGATAAAACCAACAAATTCACCAAAATGATGAAAAATTACAGCTAAAATTAACCTATACAAAATCTATCTATTACACTATACGCACACACTGAATCAATTACAACTCGAATTATCAACACAAACTCAAAATTGAATCTGAACTCAATGAAACAGTGTCGAACTTTCCAATTTTCTTGATTTGAAATTAGATTTGCTCTGATACCAATTGATAGTCCCAATCTAATCAAGTTCTTATTGATTAAAACAAACTAACAAGATGAATTAATCAGATTAAATGCTCAACCTGTTATCTTGATTTCAATTCACAATTCGTACAATTACTTTCTCTCTCTAGCTTTCTCTCTCTAAAGCTCTACGAATGCTATCTCTGTTACCAGTAGTTTCACACATCACTCTACCTCTAACAAGCTACGATTCTATTAAAGACAAAAACTAAATTACACACGCTTACAAAATAAAAGTAAACAAATACAAAGACTTTGACATTTATTACATTGACTTTGACATCCACATGAGAGTTGACTTTCAGCTTTGACTATCTTCAACTTTGATCTTTTGTCTTCTATGATCTTGCATCCAACATATTTATGTTCTAACAATTTTGAAAGGTTTTCTTGGAGAAGTCTTGCTTGGGATCTCGAACCCTCAACTTTGGGGAAGCTAGAGATGGGGTTTGAATTTTAGGTTTAACTTAACCTAGCAAGTTGAGTTCAACTTTCTTTGTGAAAACTATGTACATGGAAAAAATGTCCATATTAAAGTATTAATGTGTTTTACTGAATATTTATCAAATATGTGGGATATTTGGTGAATTTTGCACATTTGGTACATTTGATTTTATACATCTTGTGAAATACCCGAATTTGGGATTTTTGGATATTTTGATAAATAAATCATAAGTGTGAGTACTTTCAAAGATTTGCCTTATAAATGGAGATTATTTGGTGATAATGTTTTTTGTGTATGTGGCTTGGAAAATGAATGTTATTGTGTTATGGCACGTTTTAGAAGTATAAATAGTATGATCTCATTTGGAAAATGATTTGTCCCAACCAAAGATGAGTTTTTGAGTTAATCATGCATTTGGAGCATTTGTTTGCATAAACGTATCTTAAATATGTTTTATTCTATATGATTACTTTTATTGAATGGTCAATTTAATTGTTGAGCTTTTAGTTTAGTTTTGACTTAGATGCGTCTTGGAGACATTTGTCCAGTTGATTTGCTCTATGTGGAGCTTTTGGAGTTTTATGCAGTTATGGCATATTTATTTGAAAGATACATGCTTTAAGTGCATGGTCATTCATTTGGGGTCATGTAATTTAGACCGTAATTCAATAGATCCATAGGCATAGTAGTCAGTCTTTATTGGTTTAAAGTGGGATAGTTGTTCCCGTGTTATGCCCAAGAATAAGCATCGGGTTATCCGGGGCATCATGGTGCAGACTCTTGAAGTCAAACATCTGCCATTTGCTACATGGTGTAACTTTGGAGTCAATTTTAATGGAATGGTTATTCTCATATTGTAGCTAGAAATAGGCATTGGGTTATTGGGGGCATCGTGTTATGGGCTTACAGAGTCAGACCATGGCCATAGACCATATGGTGTAATTTCTAGTGAATGAGTATATCTTGGATCATCCTCGGTCCTGATGCAAGGTTAGATCGTGGATGATTGAACTTGATGACTATTGATCCGTAATGGGCTCATTAACGTTGAAATGTCGTTTACTTTTGTGTTCGTCATATTTAATTGATACGGGTCTCCACCATCACCGAAAGATGTTATTTTGAATAGTGTAATATCCATCTTTTCGATGTTGTTTTGGGTATGGATATATCCATAATTTATTGTTTTCGTATCTTGTAACTTAGTCATGTTTTGGGTGTTTTGTATGATAAAGTTTTTATCCATGTTTCCAGTATTTGAATAGTTAATCTCATTCACGATTTTGGGTGAGTATTGGGGTTTGGTTTCATGAAAAAGGGTTTTTGGAAATGATGGGACGAGTCACGCCTGCATGCGGTGGTCTGGTGGACGTGTCACACCTGCCTGTGGCGGACAACTCATGCCTCCCTGTGGTGCAGCTGTGGTCCGGTAGGCGGTGGCTGACGGTGATCGCAAGGAAAGACGACGAGGATGGAGGGGCAGAGGGCTATGGAGGAGTCGACTTGGTCTTGGAGTTTTGAGAATTGGGAAGCGAGGATATGGTCAAAGACTCAGTACTTGGGAAACCTAATGGGAAATAATGATTAATGATTATAAATAAATAATAATTAAATGTAATATAATAAATATATCGGGTATAATACGGGGCGGGGCGGGGGATACGTTACCCAACCCCAACCCCAACCCCAACCCCAACCCCGGTTGTGAGCCTACCGGGGATCCCTACTCTGGCCCCGAGACCTGTTTTGGTGGGGAATCCCTGACCCCGTTCGGGTCGGGTGAACCGGGTTCCCCACCAGGTCGGAGAAAATCACCATCCCTAGATCCCATAAAATAGGAAATCTAGCTGTAAATTTGTTCTATATATTGTTCAATGCACAATTCACCATTCAAGGTGAGAAGTTGACAAATCATAATATGGTATAGATCCCATAAAGTAGGAAAACTTATTTCTTGTATGGAAACAATTGTGTAGATCCCATAAAGCAGGAAAGCTTGCTGTAAGTTTGTTTTGTATATTGTTCAATACACAATTCATCATTCAAGGTGACAATTTGACAAATAATAATAAAAACATAACCAAAAGTTAACACAAGTTCTAAAACTTTCGTAAGTAGAAATCTATTTAGGCACTTTTAAATTCTAAACTGTAACTCATTAATTAATTAAAAAAAAATTAGCGTGTTCGTTTTTTTTTTGACTTAACGACTAATGTGATCCCGTTTATCTCGAGCTCGAGCCTAATAATCCTCGAGCTCAAGTCGATCTCGAACACAAAATAAAGCTCGTTAAACTTAATGAGTCGAGCTCCACGACACCAATGTTCGACTTGACTCGTTCGAAAGCTCGATTAAACTTAACGAGTCAAGTCGAGCCATTCGAGCATGCTCTTTTTCGCTCCAAACATATTTATATGTTTACAAATAATATAATCAAAATATAAAAATCATTGAGCTAGGGTAAATAAACGAGTTAATCGATCTCAAGTTCGAGCTTATAAACGAGCTTGGAGCTCGAGATCGAGTCCGATTTTGAAAAAGTTAATCGAGCTCAAACTTGATATTAGTTTTTCGAGCCGAACTCGAGTAACCTGCTACTCGACTCAACTCGACTCGTTTATAGCCCTAGATACCATATTTCAATTCATCTTAATTCTCAAGTTCTCAACTTATTGTTTTGTATTGTCACTTTACATTTTGTGGTGTATGGAGCATGAATTATGAATTTCCGTATTAATGAAGTATATGTAGATTATGAAATTAAATCAATTACAGTATTTTGTGGTTTGAGACATCCATTCTTTATTTTGTGATTTAGAAAAATGCTCAACCTACACATACGATTTGGTTTGCAATTTTGGTTCTAAACCGCACGTACGGTAAACACCCTTCAATAATACCATCTTAATTCATAGTCTAAAACGAAACTTATTAAATGATTGAGATTGATTTCACGGTTCACAACTTTTTCTGATTGTTTTCCTATATATGAAGGTTGAAATAAAAATCACAATCTCCGTTCATTTTCTATTCATGTTAATTGATTTTGTTAAAATCGAACATTAGTAATATAATTTACATGACCATAAAAATATAAAGAGTGAATTGTGGATTTGGTCCCTGTGGTTTAGTGATTTCTTTGACCATGGTCCTCATTCTATGTTTATTGTGGATTTGGTCCTTGTGGTATTCAATTTATTTTGGTCATGGTCCTTCTGACTAACACTTCCTTTAACTTTGTTAAATCAAGGACCATTTTAATCATTTTACTTATTTTTTGTTCTTTTTTGATAAAAAAATATAAACAATATTTTTATACACACAAACACACATGCATACACACTTGTATATATATATATATATATATATAACGATATTAAAATAAATAAAATAAGATTTTATTGTATGATTTAATTGTTTAATTTTTTTAAAATTAATTATATTAAATACGATTTAATTTTATTATTTTATTGTAATTGTGAAAAAAGATATAGTTTTATTGTTTTAATGTAATTAAAATTTCAATTTAAACAAATCAAATCGTAAAACTATATCTTATTTATTTAGATCGAATAAAATAAAATATGGTTTTATGATTTGATTTATTGAATTAAATTTTTAATTAAGTTAGAGACGATTTAATTATATTGTTCTTTTACTATCATTGCAACAAACAAGCTTATTGTTGATATTTTAACACCAAAAATCATTGAAAACCGTTGAGAAATGAACTATAATTTTATCATCTTAAAATTAGAAGCTTCAATTTTCATATTGTTTTTCAGTCAAAAACTTAAAATCAATTTTCATATTGTTTTTAATATGATAAAATTAAAGTTCATTTCTCAACAGGTTCTAATGATTTTTTTGTGTTAAAATATCAACAATAAGCTTGTTTGTTGCAATGATAATAAAAAAACAATATAATTAAATCGTCTTTAACTTAATTAAAATTTTAATTCAATAAATCAAATCATAAAAACATATTTTATTTTATTCGCTCTAAATAAAATAAGATATAGTTTTATGATCTGATTTGTTTAAACTGAAATTTTAATTACATTAAAACAATAAAACTATATATATTTTTCCACAATTACAATAAAATAATAAAATTAAATCGTATTTAATATAATTAATTTAAAAAAAATTAAACAATTAAATCATACAATAATGTCTTATTTTATTTATTTTAATATCGTTATATATATATATATATATATATATATATATATATATATATATATATATATATACATGTGTGTGCATGTGTTTATAAAGATATTGTTTATATTTTTCTTACCAAAAAAGGACAAAAAATAGGCAAAATGGCTAAAATGGTCATTTATTTAACAAAGTTAATGGAAGTGTTAGTCAGAAGGATCATGACCAAAATAAATTGAATACCACAAGGACTAAATCCACAATAAACATAAAATGAGAACCATGGTCAAAGAAATCACTAAACCACATAGACCAAATCCACAATTCACTCAAATATAAATTATGATCAATAAATTCTTTTTGTTTGGATACATAATTATTTCTATAAAACTATATATTTAACCAAAAGAAAAGATTTAAACTTCCGAAAAAGATTCATTTTTAAGATAATATAATATGAGTTCGTTGCTATTTTATGTATTTAATTAGGATTTGTTTTTGTAAATTAAATGATTAATCAACTTGAATTATATTATTCTAAAAAGAAAATTTATCAAAATGAAGCATACTTTATTTCGTATTTTATTTTGATAAACATAGGGTATGTTTGGTTGATTTTCCATTAAGTTATGTATACGTACGGATAAAGTTCTTTGTGTGAATTATTATATAGATTGGGAAGATTTTTTGTTTGAGAGAGAGTTTGTCATTTAATTGGGAGGGCAGGATACTGACAAAATAAACTTACTGAATAAGTTATTTTCTATATCATTAAGTCACTACCAAACAATCATATATAGTTGACAAGACGAACTCTGAATCTCATTAAATTCATTAAATTGCTAATAAACTAGCCCTTACTTTCAAAACTTCAAACATGAAATTTTGATAACATTTTTCAAGAACAATTTTTACCTACAATATTGTAATACATTCTCACTTTTGTTCACAAAACCATTGATATCTTTTATTTGCATTAAATAAATAATATGTTTTTCAAAACAATTTACTAACATTATTTGTCCTCTTCTAAGTTTATAGAATTCTTAAGAGTTCTCTTAAGGATTCCTGACCTTCCAAAACCAAACTAATAATTAACACAAAATCAATTTCCATTTTTGGCGATTGGGTCGGTGAATTTGGAGCTTTGGTGGTTCATGTGTCTCCAAGCAACATCTATTAAGGCAAAGATCATAAACAATCTTTCAATACGCTAATTAACCCTAATTTCAAGATTCATCAACGTACCAATCCAAAACCATGAACCATAAATCATCCTCTTCCCTGATCATCACTGCTCTCTTGCTCTTTGCGTTATTCAAATTGGGTATTTGCAGAGAGGGAAGGTTGCTAGCAGACGATATTCGTGAAGTTCCCATCGTAAAGGGGGGTGAACAGGAGGCCCTCGCTCGATTTGCGATCGAAGAACACGACAAAAATGAGGTATTTTTGTTGCTTGATATTTAGAAAGTAATTTGTTTTGATTCTCAATATTTGATCATTTACTATCGAGATTTCTATGTACCTGTTTGCCTTCTTACCAATTCCCTTGGACCATCCTTACCATTTCTGGCATCAAACATCAATTTAGCACAAGTTATTTCAACAGGTCATGGATTTCTTACATGAAAAATGGTGTTATAAATAGTAACATTTATCTGCACCATTTTTTTTTTAAGTTTTTGTAACACTTTTCTAATTTTAAGAGCTTATACATGGTACCTGTATTATGTAATAAGTTAATTTAGCTTTAAGTAATTTAAAACATGATAACATATTTAATTAAAACCCGTACTGAGGTATATATACTTTAATATGGAAATATACGAATTTAATTAACAATTAGTTATGAATAATATTATTTATTAAGTTATTGCTAAAAGTATGTTTGTAAAGTTAATATATGGAGAGAACATTATCGAAAACTTGTATTATTCAAGATAGAAAAGAATTTTTTTCGTTTGGTGTAAAAAATTGTGTTACCCTAATGGAGAAAAAATAATGTTGACACCAAAATAATATAAACTTTAGTGTTAATCCTTGAAGATTAGAACTGGTAAAAACTGACACGATACGCTAATCGACACGAACTCGACACGAAATAAACGGATTTGGGTAATACATTTCAATCCGTTTAAGTAAACGGGTTGACACGACACGAAACGAATATTAAACGGGTAAGGTTAGGGTAAAAAATTTCAAAATATTTAACTTCTCGTATGATCCTTCCTCTCTCTCTCTCTATATATATATATGGTTTTTTGAACAGACAAGTCACCTGTATTCATCTACACTTTGAGATGTATATACTGATAGAGGTTAGTTGAATGTACATTAAAGCAAATTATTGTGATGATAATAAGTCTTGAGTGTAAATTGATCTTAACTATAATTTTCTGGATTATTTTCATAAGTTAGAGTTTTCACGGAAACGATCGCTCTATTATTTAGGATATAAATATTTCTACATACATTTTACTCCTTGTTGACCCTTTTTAAGTGAAATATATTTTTCATTTCATTCCTTATATTTATGTGCTAGTGTAGAATTGGAAGATGCATTATATTTCTTTTGTTAGAACCATCCGAATTATTGTAATTAGCTAATGTAAAACACAATGAACAACTTTTAACTTGTACTTCATGACCGTGTATTTGATCTTTAAACAACATAGAATGAAACCCAAGTTAAAAAGGATATTTTCATTCTTTTATATGATTGGAACAAAGTCAATAGCATACTCGCAATACATTAGGGTAGGATCTTTATATTCCTTTATACTTTTATCTAAACAAATATATATCATTTTCTTCCAAATCAGTGTTGTGCTTTCTTATTGGTCTACTTACCCTTTTCCGCTAGCCAAAGATCTTGAAAATATATGTCTATCTTTTGAGACAGATGTAAAGGTTTGTATACATCATACCCCCAGACCCTAAATCCTAGATCCTACCCGTATAGGGTTTGTTTAGTTTGGTTATATCTCCTATTTTTGTGTTTATAATTACAAGGAAACAAACAGATGAATTCATATTATTTCTCTAGTTTATTGTTTGAGAGAGAAAACATTGTCAAGATGTGGATTGTTACTTCTGAATTATTTAACTCTTCTCCTTCGACTTTCATATGCAGCATTCTCATCTCGAGTTTGTTAGATTGGTGGGTGTGAAAGAGCAGGCGGTGGATGGTAAGATGCTCTATCTCACTTTTGAGGCAAATGATGCCGGCAAGATAAAAGTATATGAGGCTATAGTTTTGGTGATACCATGGAAAGATAACTTCAAGAAGGTGGAAGTATTTAAAGCTATCGATGATTCATCTGATGGGGCCCCGGAACAAAATCCTTTTAATCGTGTGGGTTGAAACTTTAATATATATATATATATATATATATATATATATATATAACATAGGTTCAAATGAGAAGTGTTAAATATATGAGAAGTAGAAAAATAATCATAGTCCTTCATACAGTCAAGATCGGATTTGACTGGTCAAGAATTAAGACTTTGAATTGGTCAACAATTGAGGTTTTGACTGGTCAAACTTTGCGGCTATGCCAAAATAGAGGGGTAATTTCATAACTTTTACAAATAGGCGGCAAACGGGTTCATATGTGAACCCGTGTAATTCACATATAAACTATTTTAACTGATTCACATATGAACTAATTAACTGATTCATATATGAACATGTAGGTTCATATGTGGATCATGTGAACTAATTAACATATTCACATATAAACATTTGTGATTCACATATGTACTATTTAATTGATTCTCATAAAAACTAATTGATTGATTCACATATGAACCTGTATGTTCATATGTGAACTAATCAACGGATTCACATATTAACATGTAGTTCCTATGTGAATTACATGGGTTCACATATGAACTTTTTTACCTTCTATTTGTAAAAGTTACGAAAGTATCCGTCTATCTTCTGCAATCCATGCGAGGAATTATCCGGTGCTTCATAATCAAAGCCGTAAATGTTGACCAGATGAAAGACTAAGATAATTTCTCTACTTCTCATGCATTTAGCACTTCTCATTTGAACCTCTCCCTATATATATATATATATATATATATATATATATATATATATATATATATATATATATATATATATAGGGTTAGATTCTTTTGTTAACGACATTTTTGTTATTAACTATGTTAACCAAATAACATCCATTGATTGTATAACCAACGGTTGAGATGAAACTACATTAATAATTAAGATAGATTGCAATTGTGAACATTAGTGATCAAGAGCAAATTAGTAAAGTATCACAAAATATTTTTGTTTGTGTACAAATATGTTGGATCCAATATCATGAAAGTGGAAAGTCAAAGCTCAAGTCAAAGCCTCTTAAAGCAAAAGTCAAAATCAAGCATAATAAGAGAAAAGTCAAAGTCAACTAGTCTAGTGTTAGTTTTGTCTTTGTAAGCTTGTGGTATAAAAGATTTTGTCTCTCTGTTTGACATAGAGCACCTAGAAATATGACAAAAAGAAGAGAGAAATCTTAGTGGGAGAAATATTGTCATTGAGAGCATCATGTACTATGTGAATTGAAGATTAATATATACGATTTATTGAATTGAGTTTCTTTGTTAATCATCTTGATTGCATATTGATTTGGGACACATAATTGGTATCAGAGCAAGCATAGAATCAGAAATGGAACAAGAATCTTGATTGTTTGTCGAATTTTTCAAGAACTCGCAAAGTTGACTGTCAAGATTCGAAGTTGATGTTTTCTTGATGTTTTTTATCCGAATTTAGTTTCATTGTACTCGGTTTTAGTTCTAGAACAAGTTTTTTTTTGTTAGCATAGTCCAATTCACATCAAATCTGTTTGAATTTTGGATTTTTGTAACTTTTTGTTTGAAAAGTTTGGATAGTTTGTGTACCGATCGAATTTTGTTTTTAAGTGTTTGGTTGTTGAAATCATGAACTACAATAAAGTTGTTCAGAGTGTGATAGAGAAGAAATCTACAAAAATTCGTGCTCAAATTCTCATATTTGAAGGAGTTAGGGCCTAATCAGTGATTAAAAACTCGTAATATTGAAGAACACGCTACATTTAGAGAACTCACAGAGGGCAATAACTCGCAGGGGTGAAGAACTCGCAAGATGCTTTGTTTTTGTGTTTTCTTTGTGGAAATTTTTCTAAGGCAAGAACTCGCAGAGCTCGACCTGCGACAAGTTATAGAATTCACATCTTTCAGTTTGCGACAACCAAGAACTCGCAAACCACTATCTGCGACAAGTTACTATTCATAGTCTTTGGTCTACGTCAAGTTCAAGAACTCGCAAGTCAAGGCCTACGACAAGTGTTCTTTTTGCGACAAGTTAATTGATTGAAAATTTTCTAAGTATAGAAATCGCAGACGCATTGCGACAAGTTATTTGCTCGAAAATTTTCTATGTGTAGAACTCGCAAGAAGTTTTAAGTCCAGAACTCGCAACCTTCAGCCTGCGACAAGTGAGAACTCGCAAGCTTCAGTATGCGAGTTCCTCATTTCTTAGTTCAATTGGTCTGCGACAAATGGGTTCTTAGGGTTTTGTGACAAGTAGATCTATAGGATCTGCAAATTATGTACTTAGTCAATTTTTGGAAAATTTCTGTTTCTATGTTTAAAGATCAGTGCTCAGTTCAAGATTGCTTCAAAGGATGCTCTTGCCATCGGTACAGATGTTAAACCACGAGTTCTAGTCAAAGGAGAATATGAGCAATGGAAGGACAGATTCCTGGATTTCATAGACAAACATGAGAATTGAGAATACATCAAACAGTTAGTTGATGAGGGTTTGATGAAACCAGTAATTGTTGTTATACCTGATAAAGATAATGAGAATTCAGATAGTGAAGATGGTACTGAGAACAGAGGTATAAAGACTAAAGGGATTGTGGTGGATTTTTCAAGTTATACACCTGAGCAAAAGAAGATATACAAGGCAGAAAAGCAAGGTATATCTCTACTTCTTTAGAACATTCCAAATGATATCTATATTGAGATTGACAGCTACAAGTCAACTACTAAGAAGATGTGGAATCAGTTGGAGAATATGATCATGATGGGATCAAAGATTGGCAACCAGATGAAAGTGGCTAACTGCATAAACAACTATGAGGAATTTAAAGCCAAAGCTGGAGAAAGTATTGAGAAAACCTATGAAAGGTTTGTTTCTTTGTTGAATGATCTAGCAAAGAACAAAGTGAAGAAGAAACAAATTGAGATCAATGTAAAGTTTTTGAGTGTTATACAACCATAATGGAAAAAGCATACAAGGAGAATGAAACAGATGAAAGATGTGAGTGAGATTCCCTTACATGAAGTTTATGAAACCTTAAGGCAGGATGAAGAAGAAGTAGAAGAGGAAAGAGAAGAGAAAAGGAAGAGTGAAAAGAAAGTTCATGATCCAGTTGCTTTGGTGGTGGAAAAGAAGAAAGAGAAAGAGAAGAAAGATAAAAGGAAGAAAAAGAAAATTGTGGTTTCTAGTTCTGGTAACTATGACAGTGATAATTCAGATTCTGATGATGGAGAGAACCTTAAGTAAGCTATGATTTTGCTTACCCGAGCCTTCCAGAAGAAATTTTATAAGAAGTCGGGTTCAAATAGTCAAAGGTACTCTTCAGGGTCGAGGAACTATGAACACAAGGAAAAAGTGGAAGGAAGAAGGTATGAGGACAGGAGATCTGAAGGAAAGAGATAATAGAAAGGAAGCCATAATAAAAACAAATATGTGAATTACTATGGAGAGAAGAAGACTGAGGAGCCAGTCAAGTGCTACAATTGTGGTAAGATAGGCCACTTTGCCAAAGACTGCCGGAAGCCGATTGTTAGAAATTCTGAGTACTACAAGAATAAGATGCTTCTGGCCAAACAAAAAGAGGAAGGAGAAGCACTGATGGCTAAGGATGATTATTGGCTTGATCATTTAGATTATGAGGAGGATAAAGAAGAGACTACTCACATGTGCTTAATGGGCAAGGAGGACAAATATGATGAATCTGTTGAAGACACTTCCGAAGAGGTAAATAATTTTACTGAAACTGATTTTTTAAAGCAAATGGAAACCATGATCATTGAGCTTCAGGACTTACAAGCTAAGCTCAAAACGGAGAAAAATAGAGTTGCGAAAAAGCGTCAAACAATTTTTGATCTCAACAAGGAAATTGTTGGGAACAAGAACTTGATTGACTCTTTGAACAAATCTGCTACTGTTTTTGAAAAACAAAAAGCTTGTTTTGAAACTCAAATTTCTGAAACAGTTTCTAAAATATAATTTTAAAAATGAATGATCAGGAAGTTTGGTATTAAAATCAAATTGAGCAACACTATCATCCAAAACACTTCAGAGTTTATGTTAGATCACAGATTTATCTTCAGCTATGAGCAAGAAAAAGCTTGAAGTTAAATCTAAGTGGCAACCAAAACAGAAAATTGATGAGACTACTAAAACTTTTTCAACTATTGATTGTAATAAGACTACGACTAGTAAAGATAATATGATTGCGAATGTTGCTTTTATAAAACCAAATCTTGTCGTTTCACGCAAGAAATATTCTATGAAGCAATTATTCCAGTTACGTCTGTCTGCTAGAAAGTTTTCAAGTTATGATAGATATGATTATGCTTCTTGTCAAGATTCTGATATTTGGTTTGGAACATATCATGTTCACTCTTATCATTCTAATTCTTCATCTGATTCTCAAAAGCAAAGAGGACCCAAATTTCAATGGGTACCAAAATCATGTGCTAACACAATTGGATCCAAATGGAAATGGATACCAAAGAAAAAGAATGATTCTGTGTTGCAGGCACCCAAAGTTTAAGGGAGTAAAGAACATCGACTTCTGATTATGTACAGATCAGGACTCGTTCTTCAATGACAAGACAATGGTTCTTGAGTAACTCAGCTCAAGAACCGGACTTCAATGTTCATAGGCTTTTGAACAAAACAGTTCAAAACCCGGTCTTAAATGTCAAAAGAAAGGCTTCTAAGTAAATCAGCTTAGAACCCGTACTTCAACGAAGTATGGCTCTTGAATACAACAGTTCAAGACCCTCACTTCAGTGATCAAAAGACCTTACTTCTATGCTGATAAGAGATTGTACTCCAATACTCCAATGAGGAAATCAACCATCAAGGGGGAGTATATTTTGTCTGAAATTTTATGCATTCCACAGATATGATGATCAACATTTGAGAGGGAGTTAGTGTTTATATTTTTCACTAACATTATTGTCTGATGCATAATTTCAGGGGGAGTAAAAGACTTATGATTTCTGATTATTTCTGATCAGAACTCATACTTTCATTGTTTTACTACTTTTTGTCTTTTTAATTTCAGTGAATAAATTTGCTTTGACTATGACATAAGACTTTTGCAGTTTGAGAGATGCTTACAAGATCATATATTTATGACTTTAAGCTTGACTTCATGAGATGTAAGATTGCACTCAAAAGATATAATTCCTTATCTTCATCTCATATAGGTTTGAAAGGAGGACAACTTTCAATCATAGAAAACATTCTTCTTAAAAGTTCAAACCACTTCCCGATTCTCAAACGAATTCATGAATTGGAAGTGTGACTTTAAATGTTTTCAAGATCTACATTGTGCTTTAACTGATATAGTTAAACCAATTTGAGCATCACATGCTTTCT
Organism: Arctium minus; assembly: GCA_954870635.1. NCBI lineage: Eukaryota > Viridiplantae > Streptophyta > Magnoliopsida > Asterales > Asteraceae > Arctium > Arctium minus. The sequence continues at coordinate 20,758,777 of OX941096.1, read as the reverse complement.
AGGAAAACATGATTTCATTGTGCTAGGACTTAACACAACTTCTACGGATACATGTTAACCTGTGTTTCCTACCCAAGAGGTTAATCCATAGTGATTGAGTGTGAGGAGTCGAAAAGAAATGAGTGTGGAATGTGTGATGAGGTATACAGAAAAAGAGAGTTTGGTTAGAGTAAGCTAAATGTTTAAAAGAAAGAGGGTGTGAGAACAGAGTTAAAAGAATATCAGAACTCTGCACCAACTTTTTTTTTGAGTCGGGCAGCCACAATTCTAATGTTTCACAATTCTTTGGTGATCATTATTGAAACAGGCAACTAGCCCATGCAAACTCTTGATCAAACCTCACCAAATACTCATTTTCTTCTTAAAAGGAAATTGTTTCACATTTTTCCAAAGGGGAAGCAGCACATTTGCTATCTGATTTTCATTTGGAAAATTTGGATATTGAAAAGAAGGAAGTCTGCCCCACCTTCGCACTTCAATCATGCACATTGAGTCTGTGTTTAACTTACTGTTGTCTTAGTGGTTTACACAATTTTGAGCCTATAAGCAATCATCACGTGCTTAATTCTTTCTATCACATGCACGAACACACAAGGAATTTGTTTCTTGGTCATAACGTTCATAGAAATTGCCATTGTGGTGTTTCGATGATTGAATGGAAGCCCTGGGGGAGTGAACATCATAAAAGCTCCTTTCATATGTGAATTTGTTACACACAGTGACTTAGTGTTACTGACAGGCATGTTAACTGATTCATTGGTTGATTCAGGTGTTACACGATTATTTTGTATGGATTTGCAAAGATCTGGATGAATATCTTTTGAATTGACGGATCAGAAGCTCCTTTTGGAAGACATTTCTTGATACAAATTTTGATGAATTCGTTGCTCTTTTCATCAAAAAGGGGGAGAAAAGCTAAATAAGAAGTGGGAAAGATTAAAAGTTTATAGAATTCTTCAAACTATTCTGAAGAAATAGGAGAAGAGCTAACCAAGAAATGCGAGAGATCAAAGTATTCTGAAGACATGCTGATATTAGAGAAATTTTCTTTGAAGATACTTTGCTAAAGCATTATGAGCTAAAACTGGAGACTATTACATATTGAAGACAAAGAAGGAGATTGCATCTTCTGAGCGGAAAGAGAAGACTGAATTGCTAAATCATTTTAGTAATGATCTTGATCCAAAGGGGGAGATTGTTAGATCACAGATTTATTGGATTCAAGATCATCTAATCTGAAGACTGGAATCTGAAGCTAAAGCTGAAAAGCCACTCTCAATATTAGTTTAAAGTCAGTTTGTAATAAAATGTCAAAGTTAGTTTATAGTATTTTATTTTATTCTTAAATATCTAATAATAGATATTTAGGATATTAGACATTTAATTTTAGATATTATTATTAGATATTATGTTAAAAGCTAGATATTATAGTTGTTAGTAAATCTAGATAAAATAATTATTAGAAATCAGATTAAAGAGAGATCACTGTTTATCCAGAGAGAAAAGTGAGAGAGCTTCAAACTGAAATCAATCATGTAATCCGTGTTTTCTATTCAAACAGGTTGGTAAATCTTATATGTTTGTGTTTGATTGTCTGGTAAGATCCTGTTAAGAATATACGAGACAGACGGTTAAAGAAACCAAGCTCATTGTCAAGTAAACCAGACCTATCATCAGATTTTAAAGCCTTGGAGAATTTAGAAAACTCAGTATACTTGAACACGGTAGAAAATACAGTTTGTTCTAAGTCTATCAAAAAATTTTCTTCTGTGAGAGTATTCTCGAGTTCAGAAATTTTACTTTCGAAAACGATAGGAGGAACGTAAAGCTTACCTTCGATGGGCTTAGACTTCATTTCTTTTACAGAATAACTCTCAAAATAGTCATTTGAAAGAGATTTTGATTTATCAGAACTATAACTATTATTGAACCTCTCATAACGAAACGGAAGTTGAACTTTTGTTGTGTTCATTCTTTTAGCATATTCCTTGGCTTCATGCTCTTCAGACAGACTAGTCCAGAAAACTTTGAGTTCAGGGTATTGATGTGCCAGTTTCATAAATCCAAAATCATAAAGAGCAGACACCTCAGGTATACCCTTTTTGAGGTGGTGTGGGTTCTTGTAACCAAGTCCCCAACACTCAGGATTCTCTTTAGGTTTGTATAGATGAATGGTTTGCTCAGTTTGACCCAGACTATATAATTTTCCTTCCAAATCATTCACCTTTTCAATTAAAGATTTGTTTTCTTTTGAAATCGAAAAATGCATTTTAGTAAGCTCTTTTGAATCAAACTCACACAATCTATATTTTGAATTTGTTTCAGCTAACTCTTTAAGAATGAGAGTCTTTTCTTTAGCGCTGGTATCACTATTTTTATGTAAAGTGTCAATCAATATTTTATTCTCAGCAATATTCTCGCTAAGTTTCTGTATGGATTGGTCTTTGTCTTTATTGATACCTCTTTGACGCTTAAGCTTTGACTCTAACTTTTGAAGTCTTAACATCATGACATTTATTTGATTTACAAAATCAGATTCAGTCATGTCACATACCTCTTTATTCTCTTCTTCATCTGACTCAGCTTCATCACCATCTTTCCCATTAAGCACAGGTGTGCTGTCTCTTCCTTCTCTTATTCATTTCTGTTCTTGTGTTCAAAGTTCTTAGTTTCCAAAAACTTAACTCTTGATGACATCTGTGATCCTATCATAATCTTCTCAATATGTTCCCATAACAGCTTTCCTCTAGCCTTTTTGCATTCTATCTTGATAGAAATCTCCTTTAAAATCTCCTCGAAAATTCCTTGCAATATAAAAGATCTGGCTAAACAGTCAGCTTGATGTCTTTTTCTTTGCTCGTCTGAGTACATATCAAGTGGTAATGAAAGCTCTTGTTTTTCTCTTTCTCCATTCTTCTTTATAACAGTAAAAACTTTCCTTGAAGTTGTCATACTCCCTTCCCTCAGGGATAGTCTAATAGGATCCCTTAATTCATATTTATCAATGAAATCTATGAACTGATTTTTCCATTTATCATACTCTTCTTTGTAAAGTACTGGTGGATTCTCATCCATACTGATTGAAGGAGCTTCGCTGGGAGTCATTCTGATTTGAAAAATAGCAACAAGAAACTTGAAAATGATCGTTAGCCCAAATGAAATCAAACAATACTGAAAATCTTAGAATGAAATTCAGAAAATTTTGATCACGAACAGAACTTTGTCCCCCTCCGCAGACTTACCAAGGGCTGTGGCGCAAAAGAAATTTTGCGCTAAAAGAATCTGGCGCAAAAGTCAACTCGCGCGAGGAGAAGGTGGCGCAAGTAGAGGTTTGCGCGAGATGAAGGTTGCGAGAAGTGGAGGTTTGCGCCGAAGAACTGATGGCGCAAACCGGGGTCTTGACCAGGGTCTTGAGGCCCGATGTGTTACGCGACCGGTGTGTTGTGCGCCTGGTGTCCTCGACCGGTGTCCCCGACCGGTGTCTGTCCGACTGGTGTCTGCGACTAGTGTGCTGATGCGACCGGTGTGTGTGACCGGTGTCTCCCCACCGGTGTGGTGTGTGGAGCAAAATACAACTTTGCGCCAAGAGAAGGTGGCGCAAAAGGCGAGAACTCCAGGTACGCGGTAGAGGCAATGGTGCAAACCACACTTTGCGCTATACACTTTGAAGCTCTTGAATCTAGCGCAAATACCTATGAACTGGCGCAAAAGACGGATCTGGCGCGTTTTTCAACTATTCTTCAAAAACCGACTCTGAATCAACTAAAACCTATCTAGACTTTGAATTACAACTCGAAATTTTGACAATAAGATCACCTAAACAACTAGAACATATTAGAATCAAATAATTTCGAAAACAAACACTCTAAAAATGAACCACTCGATGAAACAGTGTCTGGACTCGTGAAAACAAGAAACACCAAAATCATCAAATAAAGAAACGATTACAATGCAATACTGAAATAAACCAATACAATCTCAATCTAATACTGATTTCGACCACAACCGAAATGATTTCTAATCGAGAAACACAAAAATACTCAAAAATCGAATCTGGAAGACGATGAACAGTGTCGAACGAAAATTTTCTGGAAAAATTTGATTTTAATCTGGTTTAGCTCTGATACCAATTGATTGTCCTTGTAGATTCAGTTTCTTATCGCATAAACATATATAATCACAAACAAGATATTAGCAAACCTGATTTGATTTCTCAAACAAAAGATTACAAAACTCTCTTGAATGGATTTTCTCTCTCTAAGCTCTCTCTCTCTCTAGAATCGCCTCTCTCTCTCTCTCTGGAATAAGAATGACGGCTGATTCTTCTAATTTTGGCGAAAAAGACAAAATACAAAAATACAAGGAAATTGACTTTGACTATGTTAGCTCCATCTACCATGTTTAGAAGTGTTGAAAAATAGGCTAAGTATAGAAACCCCTGCTGTCTAGAAAGTCTCCACAGAAGATACAAAGCTCAGAAGTTACTCCGCAGAAGATGTACCCGAGGTCAAACCTGATGATGATTCTCATATCACAGAGCCTCTTTGGTCACTCACAGAGCCTCTATGAAAGCTAACCTCTGGAGATCAATGTTGAAGCTTTTCAAAGATAGTTCAAGACAAGACCACGTGCAGAACACGTGAGGCCTGCTGTACGAAGATCCTCAAGATCAAATTAATGGGCGTCCCACGATGTTTTACTTTACAGGTGGCATTCCGTTTATGGAATGTCAGTCTTTGTCTTGTACTAAGGGGTGCATCCTTCTTGTATATTAAGGGAGCACCACCTTAGAGTTTCAAAGAGTGAATGCGAGCACACACAAAAATAGCAGTCTGTATAATCCTTGAGCATATTTGCACATACCAGTGCGTGTTCTTGGTGTTCTTCAGTAATCAATGAAACAGTTCTTTGAGTAACTTTCTTATAATACTTTACTTCCTGTTCATTAATTACTTGTGTGTTTACTACCTTCCATGTTCAATCTTTTCTACACATCTTAAACGCTTCTGCACTCTGTTTAATTAATCTGCGTGTAGTAAAAGGTTAAATCAAGTTAAAGAACATCATAACTGGGATCAACAATTGGTATCAGAGCAGAATTTGGTTCGTAATATCAAAGGATCTTGTTCTATACTTGATTCCCACATTCCCGGTAGTAGTTGAGAGTCTGTTCCTTCATTTTGTTCTCCACTCATAAACATACTCTGTTCTTTGGAGTAATTTCAACCAGTTTGAAGTAGATTCAAAGGCAAGTGTTTTTATTCCTTTGAAGACAGATTTAAAGCTCAGCTAGTTATTTGTCACTCTCCTCATACCTGAAATTCTTTCCTACTTTACTCATTCCTCATGTTTCTCAAAAGATCCCCTCATACTCTGTTTTCTAAGCTAAAATGGCAAACACTGTCAACTACTTCAGTGCGGGATCTCGGTCTAAACCTCCCACTCTAATGAGGGATGAATATCCTCAGTGGAAGATCAGGATGGTGCACTTCCTCGAAGGTGTGGATCCTGGTCTGGTTGAGTTTCTTCACAATCCTCCTTTCATCCCAATGACAACTGTTCCTCGTGTTCCTGCCACTGCCAATACCCCTAAAATCCCTGAATATCAACACCCCAAACCTGTCCTTGAATGGAGTGAAGAAGAAAAGGCACAACATGAGCTTGCAAAGAAAGCCAAAAGACTAATCATAATGGCTATCCCAAATGACATCTTCCAGTCTCTTGATTCCTGTGAAACATCGAAGGACCTATGGTTAGAGCTAGAGAAACAACTTGAGGGTGGTGCTAAAACCCTCAAGAACAACAGGGCTCTGTGCATAAATGAATACTTTGCATTTAAAGCTCCGTCGAGTGAAGCCATTCAAAGCACATACAACAGATACAATTCCTTGATAAACAAGTGTAAGAGGTATGGCATCCACAAAACCTCTGAAGAAAACAATTTAAGATTCCTTCAGAGCTTGAATGATGAATGGCTTCATCTAACCATGTCCATGCAAGCCACATTGGATCTTGATGTATGTTCCATATCTGATCTCTTTGGAACACTGATTAGCCAAGAGAACAAAATTTTCAAGTGGACAACCTCTGTCGGAGGTCCTCTGGCTCTTGTAGGAAGTGCCTCAGAAGGAAAAGAGAAGGGAAAGAAGGAAAAGGCAGCAAAGGATGAGCAGAGGAAGAAAAAGAAGAAAGTGCTTGTGGCAGAGAGTGAAAGTGAAGAAGGATCTGAAGAGGAGATTGATATGGCTGCTCTGGCCAAAACGCTGGCCCTTATGACCCGACAATTCAATCGTGGTCTTAAGAAGAAGCCAGAGTACAGAGGGAGAGAAGAAAGAGATGATAGAAGTAGAGGATATGGTGAGGTAAGAAAGCAAGGGAGAGAGGACTTGGAGGAGCCAAGGCATGAAGAAAGGAGTGGATAGAGGTTAGACGGCAGAGCTGGTGAAAAATTTCCAAAGCAAACTGAAGGGTGCTTCAAATGCGGAAAATCAAGCCACTTCGCCGCAGAGTGCAGGTCCTCTGCCAATAAAGGGAAACCCACAAGAGACGCTGCTTTCTACAAAAAGAAAGCAGAATACTATACTCAGAGATCCCTAATGGCAGAACAAGAGAAACTTGTAACTGATGAATCCTCTGATGAATCCCTAATGGCAGAAGTCCACTCTTTTGACGACAAGAGTGAGGTATCCACTTCTGACTCTTATAACTCGGACTCTGAAAACAAACTTCTTGAAATTCAAAATGATCTTCTTGCTTATAAAAACATATGCTCAGAACTTGAGAAAAAGCTTCCCTTCTTTGAAAGAGAAACTAGGCTTCTCACTCAAGAGAAGGACAAGCTTTACTTAGAAAATAAAAATCTTATCTCTGAGTATTTTTTAAACAAAAAGGGTCTCAAGGAGAAAATCTCAAAACTTGACCAAGCTTTGAAAGAAAAGGTCAAAGAGCTAAAGAAATGTGAGAGCGATCGATTAAATGCCATTTCCTTGAAAAAAAAATTCAAATAGAAAGAGAAGTACTTCATCAAGATCTGTTCGACAGAGATCTCCAAATTAAGAGGTATCAGGATGCTCAAAAGATCCATGAAAAGGTCAACACCCAAATTGGCAGAAGAAGTATAGGGTTCGATGATGTCGATCCCTACACTGGAAATAAAAGAAACAAATCCTTAGAAAACATCTTCTGCCCTGGAAAGTTTCTAAAACCAAGTCTTCCAAACCTTCTATCTACATTTAAGAGGCGAAAAACCTCTGAAGGACCACATCCGAGGAAACCTCTGCAGATGGCGAATGTATGGTATGAAAACAATGATTCAACATCTGCACTCTCGTCAAAGAGAAAGTCTATTCCAAGGAAATATCTGTCTAAAAAACAGATAGAAATCTTCATATTCAGTCAACCAGAGACTCAAACCCAAATGGATTTCATATGCCTAATGGTTCCTGAAAAGGAACTATCCTCTGATGCACCAGAGTTCGTTCCAGCCTCTGTGGAAGAAAAACAATTTAAAAGGTTTTTCGAAAGAGACTTGAGAAGAACTTATGATAATCATTTTCTCAACCATCCTGATTTAACCTCTGAAATAAGAGAAATCTTTGAGCAAGATCTACAAAACTGTCTTAATGTTCCTATGGTCATTCCTTGTATTTCAAAAATTCTAAATACTTCAGAGGACACCAATGGACAAAGCAAGGCACTTACAGAAGGCCATGCTCTCATTCACAGAGACTTTCTCGATTTAGACTCTGAGTCAGAATCAGAGTCTTCTGTCGACAATGGGACAAGTTCTGTGGAACTTGAGATACTCCCCTGTGGTCCAGAGAAGAGTAAACTTACCTCTGCATTTTTATAGAACAGTTCTTCCCAAAAGGAAAACCACAGGTGTACCTATCTGTCCTGATTTCCTGGACATGTGCTTACAAGCAAAGACTTCTCTTGAGCTTGAAAAATCTAAAAAGAACAAGATCTCTCATGTTTCAAAAGCTCCAAGACCATTAAAACCATTTCAAGAAAAATTCACTTGGCAACAGAAGGGTAAATGGCCTAAAATTGATAAATTTGATGCTTCTGTTGCAATGAAAGCAAGGAAAGAAGATCAAGGGAGAGTACAATCACAGAGCCAATCAAGAGGAGTTTTTGAAAAAACTCAACCCAGATTAGACAAAGCTTTCTGTAAAAAGAAAACCAAATCTAAAATGGGTTGTAGTAAAATTTGCTCTGTACCCTCCTTTGACAATTTTAATGAGATTTTCAAGAAGTTTGCCTCTAATGTTCCTCATTGTAAATGCTTTGATCTTATGCATGCTTTAAATCAACATTTCTTGAGGCCCTCCTGTCTTATATCTCACCCCAAATCCAAGAATACAAAATTCAAGGGTTAGAAGAGACAATCTGGTACCTCTGCAAATGAGGATAAACCCAAAACCAAAGGTGCTAAGGCATCTTCACAGCCTCCTAACAAAAATGGACCCATTAGGAAATGGGTACCTAAATCTCTCTAATCTGTACACAGAAGAAACAACATGTGCCAATTTGGTACCTAGACTCCGGGTGCTCAAGACACATGACTGGCGACAGAGGGTTGCTTTCCTCTTATAAAGAAAAACTTGGTAGAGGATCTGTAACCTTTGGAGATAACAAGAAAGGTCAAATAAAAGGCTATAGAGTCATTGCCAAAGGAGACATTGATGTCAACAGAGTTGCCTATGTGGATGGCCTTAAGCACAACTTACTGAGTGTAAGTCAACTCTGTGATAATGGACTCGATGTGATGATTAAAAGACAATACTGCTCTCTGTTGAAGGAAGATACTACCATAGAGCTTCTGCGAGCCAAAAGACGAGGTGACCTATACCTCATGGACTTCAAATCAACTAACAAAGAAGAAAAGCTCTGCTTAGTCTCAAGTAAGAATGAAAAACCTTGGCTCTGGCACAACAGGTTATGTCATCTAAACTTTCACACACTTGACAAACTTGTGAAACTAGACCTAGTAAGTGGTCTACCAAGTATTAGATTTGACAAGGATCATCTATGCTCAACTTGTGAGATGGGCAAACTCAAAAGGGCTGCCCACAAAACTAAGTCTGACATATCTTGCACCAGACCTCTGCAGATGCTTCATGTTGACCTCTGTGGTCCTATATCTGTGCAGAGTCTTGGTGGCAAGAAGTACATCCTTGTACTCATGGATGAATTCTCTAGATATACTTGGGTTGAATTCGTTTGAAACAAATCAGATGTTCCTGAAGTACTAATCATTCTTATCAAGAGAATACAAGTTTTTTATGACTGCAGGGTACAGAGAATCCGAAGTGATAATGGGACAGAGTTTAAGAATTCAACCATTGAAGCCTATCTTTCGACAGAAGGCATATCACAGAACTTATCTGCTACAAGGACTCCACAACAAAACGGTGTTGTTGAACGAAAGAACAGAACATTAGTGGAAGCCGCAAGAACTATGCTCACTGCTTCAGGGCTCTCTATTTCTTTCTGGACAGAAGCCATTTCAACCGCATGCTTCACCCAAATTCGATCTCTGATAGTGAAGAGGAATGCAAAAACACCATAGCACTTACTACACCAGAGGAAGCCGAACATCAAGTACTTCCACGTCTTCGGCTGCAGATGTTTTGTGTTGAACGACAGAGAACAGATAGGGAAATTCAGTCCCAAAGCCGATGAAGCCAAATTTGTTGGATATTCATCAAACTCCAAGGCATACAGAGTCTATGTACTTAAATCCAAACATATACTAGAAAGTATTAATGTTTCCTTTGATGACTCTTTTCAGGAGACTTCTGAGCAAATCAGCTCAGGACTCAATCTTCAAGATGAAGATTCTAGTGGCTCATCACGAACAAATGACCTTCATCATCTGTTTGAAGAGATGTTCAATGATGATGAACCCTCTAAAGGTGATCGCAGAGCCTCTGGAGCCGAACTCTCTAAGGACCTAACAGGTACTTCTCTGACTGGTCCTAGTAATGCTTCAACCTCTTCAACTACTGTTGCAGGTGCAATCATCGAGGGGGTGCACTCAAAGGACAATGCAAATCAAGAACATGATCATCTTTAAAATACCTCTGAAGGGTCAACACCAGATCAAGGCTCCGCAGAGCTCTTTACTTCAACTCATGATGAACAACCAAGTCCTGTGGCAAGTAAAAATGATCAATTTCTCTCAACAGAAAATGATCTACATCAAGATGAACGAGCTCCTGAACCAACCACAGAAGTTTCCAATGATCACCTGCCCCGCATGACAAAGTGGACCAAGAGTCACCCACAAAGCCAAATTATTAGTGACCCTTCTGATAAGGTCCAAACTCGATCAAGTACTGCAAATTTTTGTTACTATACAAATGTTGTGAGTATCATCGAACCCAAAAGGATATCTGAAGCTCTTGAAGACCCAAACTGGGTAGAAGCTATGCAAGAGGAGCTTCTACAGTTTGAGAGAAACGAAGTATGGACCCTAGTGCCTCTGCCAAAAGGTAAAACGACTATAGGAACCAAATGGTTCTTCAGGAACAAAAAGGATTAAGATGGGGTGGTGGTCAGGAACAAAGCAAGACTGGTGGCCAAGGGATACTGTCAAGAAGAAGGCATTGACTATGAAGAAACCTTTGTCCCTGTGGCACGACTAGAAGCTATAAGAATCTTTCTTGACTTCGCAGCCCACAGAGGTTTTAGAGTATATCAAATGGATGTCAAGTCAGCCTTTCTTAATGGGCAGATTCAAGAAGAAGTATATGTCCAACAACCACCAGGGTTTGAAAGCTCCAAGTACCCAAATCATGTATACTTCTTGGACAAGGCTCTGTACGGACTCAAGCAAGCCCAGAGCCTGGTACGACAGACTTTCAAACTTTCTTCTTGCAAATGATTTCGAAAGAGGTACAACTGATACTAATATATTTTATAAAAAGAGAAAAGGTGAGATTCTACTTGTACAGATCTATGTTGATGACATTATTTTTGGGTCCACAAATGATTTATACTGCAAAAAGTTTGAATCTTTGATGAAGAGTGAGTTTGAGATGAGCATGATGGGAGAACGTACATTCTTCTTAGGATTGCAAGTGAAACAAACCACAGAGGGGATTTTCAGAAATCAATCAAAATATGTCTCTGACATACTTGAAAAATATAAGCTCTCTGACTCTTCACCAATGAAGACTCCTATGGCCACTGGATCCAAACTTCATGCAGATCCAGAAGGCAAGTCTGTGGAGTGCAAACTCTACAGAGGTATGATAGGGTCTCTGTTATACTTAACCGCAAGTCGACCTGATATAATGTTTGCCACATGTCTCTATGCAAGATTTCAAGCTAACCCCAAAGAATCTCATCTTTATGCTGTCAAGAGAATCTTCAGATACCTAAAAGGGATCAAGAATCTTGGTCTCTGGTATCCGGAGAACTCTGGCTTTGATCTTGTGGCTTATAGAGATTCAGATTACGGAGGATGCAAACTCGACAGAAAGAGTACCTATGGGAGTTGTCAATTCTTTGGAGGGAAACTAGTAAGTTGGACTTCCAAGAAACAGAATTGTGTCTCGACCTCTACGGTAGAAGCTGAATATGTTGCCGCTGCCAGTTGTTGCTCACAAGTTCTGTGGATGAGAACCCAACTCAGAGACTATGGATTTGACATTAAGAAAATCCCCATCCTCTGTGACTCCAAAAGTGCCATTGCGATCTTTGCCAATCCGGTTCAGCATTCTAAAATGAAGCATATCGATATCAGGTATCACTTTCTGAAGCATCATGTGGAGCATGGGACAATAGAGATGTACTTTGTGCCCACAAATTACCAGCTTGCCGACCTTTTCACGAAGGCATTGGATGAGAAAAGATTCACTTTTCTAGTTGGCAAGATTGGTATGCTTAACATGAGTTGACCACATAGCCTCTGTACCCCTGCACAGAGCCTATGTTGTACATATTTACCTCTGAAACATATTCCTTGTTTGTAAATAGTTTCTTAGGCTTTCTTTATTATGTATTCTTTTTTTCGAATCTATGTCTTGTACAAATCTTATCTTTATATGACCCAAGCATAGTTCAAGGGGGAGCAGACCGAACAGTTCTGTGCAACATAGACTACAGAGTAAGGCTAATCCATCTGAACCAAGGGTCAAAACTCCTTCTGTCCAAACTTTGAAATGATCAAAACTTTGAAAATCTTTCCTACAGAGCCTCTGCACCTCAAAACTGAGGCCATTGGACCGATACTCTTCTCTAAAGGATCTAGATCATTTCATCGCATTTTCATCCTTCTTAAAAGGCTCTTTCGATCAAAACCTTGGCTGTGACCTCAGAAGCCTCTTACCCACAGAGCTTCAGTCACTCCCATCACTTGAGAAATTCAGGTCACTTCCTGCGGGTTATTTCTTAAACATCACAGTCATCTGAAAATAGTAAATGCCACGCGCGTGAGAATAGTGTGGCGCACGTCCTAGATCGTGCACCACCATTATCTGACGTGGCAACATTTGATTGGCCAACAACTTTACCGTCGTTTTACAGAAACAGCTCCTTATCCGTTTCCACTCATCACGGATTTGAAATTTTTATCTTTCACCGTTTATTTTTTACCTCTCTATGTATAAAATCCCTTTTGCTTCTCTTTATTCCTTTTTACCTTCAACCTTTACTCTCAAGAACTTCCTGCAAAAGCTTTTCTTCTTCTCCACTATTCTATCAATGGCTTCTCCCTCACCTTCCTCCAAGAACTCTAATGGGTCCAAGAACTCAAACAACTCTCATCACTCGACAGTTCAAAAGGCTGATTCAATCTCCGTTGGCCAAGAGCAAGTGCTTACAAGCAGAATGCTGTCTTTCACTAGGCATGACTATCACTTGACTCAAATGAACAATAAACCGAACAACCATTTTGTCACCCTGAATCCCTCTGGTTTCCCTACTAAAGCCAAACCACTGATTCAAATCCTCAAGAATCACTTCCTTGTTAAAGCCCTAACAATGAAGCGAAATGACATCCCTAAATCTTACATCCAACAGTTTTGGCTAAGTGCTCGTCATGCCAAGATGGATAAATATGGACACTGCATCATTGGCTACGCAACCCATCCATCAACTGAAAAGATTATGGACTTAGGGATCAATCGTAGGAAACTGTCAGATGTCTTTGAACTTCCCACCAAATCAGACCTCAACCTGCGCAAATTCTCCGAGGAGCCCACAGAGGAAGAGATACTGGCGTTTCTGAAATTCATTGGATACGCAGTACCAATCGCCAAAAGAACGAACTTCAGACGACAGAATCTACCCCCTCTGTGGAACGTACTCTTCTCGATTCTGAACCGATGTCTGACCAGATCAATCAAGCCATACTATTTTGGTTATAATGTATGGAATTTACTATGATCTCCCTCTAGACTACGCTGGACTCATTTTCAGGGAGATCCAGAATGCCGTGATTTCAAAGCAGCAAGACCAAGATAGGGGGACAGAGCCAAAGAACATCGCCTTTGGACGTTTTCTAGGATTACTTCTAGGCGATGACTTGATAGGGGAAGGAAAGCTACCAGCAGAGGGTAAGACAATCAAACTCCATGAGATGAATTCTCACAAGCCAACTACAATCAAAACCGGATATCCAGAAGCCAGACCTCTGCCAACAAAGATGTTGACTTATTTGGGTAGTGAAGAGGGTGTTAGGGAGTACATACGAGGGAACAGGACACCAGAACCACGTCCTGCAGCCCCCCCTCGCGTAGGATTCATGATAAGAGACATTGTAGTTTACTTGAGAGACAAGGGAGAACGGATGGAAGTTGTGGCCACAGAAGCCCAAGCTACGATTAAGAAAAGGAGAAAGTTAGATAGAGGGGAAGGGAGTGCGAAGAAGAAAAAGAAAAATAAGAAAAAGAGAGCCGCAGAAGAAGAGGCTCGAAAATCCTTGGCAGATGAAGAGAAAGTCACTAAAGAGGCAACCACAGAAGTGGTTCAGTCTCTAGAGAAAAAGAAAAAAAGGCTCCGCAGGTTGGCCGAAAAAGAAATATCTAAGGAAGCCACTGCTGAAGTCCAAACGGTCAACACTTCACCTACAGAGGCTGCTGAAGAACCTCAGCAGAAGCCTAGATGAAGAACCTTAGTCTTCGAAGACTCTCCACCGGAAAAGCCTCTCAGTTCTCCAAAAGAAAAACCACAGAGCCCCCTAAAAATGGCAGCAGAAATTGCAGAGAGGTCATCCTCCGATACTCCAAAGGAATAGGGAAAACGGTGGAGATGGAAATAGAAGATGTGACAGGAAGGTCACAGAGCGAAGAAGAGGAAGTAGACCCTGTTAAAAAATCGTTGGAGGAGAGGGTAACAAAAGATGCCTTTGGCACACCACCAAAACCAACTCCCAGTGCAACCCACACTTCTACCCCTGCAGTTCTAGTGCAGAGGGGTATTGAAACAGGAACGCACAGTCCGAACCAAACCCTAGCCGACCGGACAGAGGATATTCCTTCATCCTCTGTACCATCTAAATTAAACTAGGGATCCAAACTTCACCAAATCCTCTCAAAAGGATGAAGGTGCAACCAAAAGTGTCCCTTTGCCCAAGGACACGACTCTTCCACACACAGAGGTACTCGTTGCCTCTGTCACACACAAGAGTGACCCCCAAACCACTTCAGAGTTGGTGGAGAGAGAACACAATGATTCTGTGGCTCTAGAACAACCACATGATCCATTCAACAAGGATCTTAAGGGAGTCTCTAAACCCTCCCCCAAAGAACTTGTTGACATAACTTCCATAAATGATTCCTCTATGGAGCATCGAGGATTGGAAGGAAATCCCACAGAGCTCAACATCCCCACAGGCTCTATGGGTGCCAAAGATTCGTTGGCTAAATATGGAACATGTGTTGTTCCAGAGGCTACCTCTGACACCATTGTTACAAAGGGCGAGTTTAAAGCCTTAGCTGACATGGTGCTCACAAAACTTGACGAGTTGAAAAGCTCTGTCTCTATGAATTGTCAAGCCATTGCAGAAGCTCTTAACGCAAACACAGACGCTTTGAACGCTCTTCGTCATTCTTCAACTCAACATTCTGCGGCGATCACTGAACTGAGAACGAACTGCGCGACTAGAGCTGATCTTCAAGCATGTGGACAAACGATCATTGCCCACTCAAATCAAATTCAGGTTCTAGGGGATCTTTGCACCGAAGAATTCCCAAAATATGCTACACTAGGAGCTCAGTCAGGAGTGGAAGAAATGACCAAGCTTCGAGAAGAAATAAAGGACATAACTCGCAGTGTTATGGTCCCCTTCCAATCAAAGGCATCGGCCTCTGCACCTAACCTCTCTGCCTTTGCAACAAAAACAAACCTAGAAACAATAGAAAATCAGTTTCTAGGCAACCTCAACCTTCTTCGATCTAACTTCAATGAACAAGGAAAGAAGGTGGCAGCAGAATTAAAGAGAAACGTAGCCACGTTTCGTTTCAAGTCTGATCTGGAAATCAACGCGCTGTCAGTGGCTGCAGAGGACGCTCTACAGAAGATCACCAAACATGTCAATGACAACCTCTGTAAGCGAAAGAAAAGAAAGGAACCTGTCACCTGCCAGGCTCAAGCGGGACAGAAGAGGGCACGACATGAGGACCAAGATCCTGATGCATCCGGCCATGGTCCTCATGAGGGGGAGAATCTGAAATCAACACAAGAAGCACCAATCCCAGTAGTTCCCCTGAACCAAGTCCCTATAAGCTCAGAACCTGAACCACAGAGATCATCTAAACAACAGGTCTCTGCAGCCTCCTCTTCCATCATAATCCAAATCACATAATCCCCACCAACTGCCAAAGATAAAGGCAAGGTCATTGCTACAGAACCTCTGAAGAAGATCAAATCTCCTCCTCCCATCTCTGAGAAACTACTAAAGAGCTCTTTTAATGTCGTCAAAAGAGTAAAACCGGAAGAAGAAGATGGGGCTTTTGATCTGTAACCTCTGTCTAAACTCCCCATCCTGGAACCACTTAACAAACCATCAAAGGATAGAGTTGCAGAGGTTATCCAAGGCTTTGAGAGCCTAAGGAGACCCCTCCCTGTTCCTCCAAAGAAGGACATCGAAGAAGAAGTTTACAACTACCTCTATAGCCGGGGAGCTCAAGACTTCTCCTGTCAGACTCTCAGAGCAAATTGTATCAGAGGAAAGAAGGAGATTCTATAAAGAGAAAGCCAAGCCAAAATGCAAAGTCTTCACCATGGCCAAGATCTTAGAGGTTCTGGCAATCAAACATGGACACACAAAGTGCAAGAACTTCTGGTTCAGTGAATATGTTGTGAAAAGGGAAGATCAGAAAATATGGACTTTCACATACGCAAATCTACCGAATCTTCACCCTCATGATCTTCCAGAGCTATTCAAATGGACAGAGGATAAGTTTGGCTGGAAGAAGGAATACCAAGAAGCACATCTCACCATCAAGAGGGTTATGAGAGAAAAGATGCTGCTCTACAGTATAGCTGACTTTCAAGTGGCACTTGACTTGGGAGTCAAAAAGGTCAACTTCCCTCCTCCAGAAGACAACTTACCACCCTCTGCCAATATTCTGTCGAACTCTATCATCACTTCACCTTCTTTTGGTTTTGTGTACTTAAACCCCAAAGGAGAAAAGAAATTATTCATGGAAATAGAAAGCCAAAAGTACTCAACCGAATATCTGCTGCTCATTCAAGATCTACTTATCAAGCACAAAGGCACACCACTTGTACCCACAGAAGTTGCAGATGTACTTCTGATAAATATAAGTGCAACCCTAAACTTCAGGGACCTGTGTGTGTGCTACTACAGAGAACTGAAGAAAGAAGGTGGGTTTGGAAAGAAGATCAACGATTTCCCAGACGCCAAAGTATAGGCTCTGAAGAATCGTATTTCCATTCTTACTTTCATTATTGTAATCAAATGTAATTGCCTTCTAGCATTTCTATTAAATGAAAGTAGACAGAGGTTGAGTTCCTTGCACCTCTTTTGTTTCTAGCTTAGCCATCACTCCAAATTCCAAATTTTTATTTTTCAACACTTAGGAGGAGATTGTTAGCTCCATCTACCATGTTTAGGAGTGTTGAAAAATAGGCTAAGTATAGAAACCCCTGCTGTCTAGAAAGTCTCCACAGAAGATACAAAGCTCAAAAGTTACTCCGCAGAAGATGTACCCGAGGTCAAACCTGATGATGATTCTCAGATCACAGAGCCTCTGTGGTCACTCACAGAGCCTCTGTGAAGGCTAACCTCTGGAGATCAATGTTGAAGATTTTCAAAGATAGTTTAAGACAAGACCACGTGCAGTACATGTGAGGCCTGCTGTACGAAGATCCTAAAGATCAAATTAATGGGCGTCCCACGATGTTTTACTTTACAGGTGGCATTCCGTTTATGGAATGTCAGTCTTTGTCTTGTACTAAGGGGTGCATCCTTCTTGTATATTAAGGGAGCACCACCTTAGAGTTTCAAAGAGTGAATGCGAGCACACACAAAAATAGCAGTCTGTATAATCCTTGAGAATATTTGCACATACCAGTGCGTGTTCTTGGTGTTCTTCAGTAATCAATGAAACAGTTCTTTGAGTAACTTTCTTATAATACTTTACTTCCTGTTCATTAATTACTTGTGTATTTACTACCTTGCATGTTCAATCTTTTCTACACATCTTAAACTCTTCCGCACTCTGTTTAATTAATCTGTGTGTGGTAAAAGGTTAAATCAAGTTAAAGAACATCATAACTGGGATCAACAGACTATTTATTACAAATGACCTAGACTAATATTGAGAGTAGACTTTGCAGCTTTGACCTCAGATTTCAATCTTCAGATTTGATGATCTTGAATCCAATAAATCTGTGCTCTAACAAAGCTTAATAAATCTGTTCGTGAGAAAAAAGAGTTTATTTTAACAGTTCACAAATTGCAAATTGATAATAAAAATTTGCAGAAAAAGATTAATGGTTTGGATGCTAAGCTTTATGCTCGAGGTGAAACTGATCAAACCATTTATCTAAACAAACCAAAGGAAGTTACTAATTTCAAAGATAATTGGGGAATTGGTTACGATAACCCACATTATCTGAAGAAAGCAATCAGAAAGCAGTGAACTTTATATAACTTTGATTTCTTACAAGTGGCTGACAAATGTCGTCATTTGAAACCCAAACTTGTTACAAAATCATTTGATGAGGTTGAGGCTAAGGAAGATGAGAACAGAAAGAACACAACAAAAATGTAATTACTATTTTGCTATAAAAAGCTGAATGATAGTTATCTTTCTGAGCAACGAAAGTTTCTGTCAAATGATTATTTCCAAAGCTATTCTACTGAGGAGATGGAGGCAAAACCTGTTAAAGAAAATATTTATGTTCCTCCACTTGTCTTAGAAAGCAAATTTTCTGAGCTTGAAAACATCCTAGCGGAAGAAAGAATTTTGGTTGATCTTGAGAAGATTGTGTTTTCTACTGTCATGATGAACACTAGTTTCAAAGCTGAAGTTACAACTGATAAATCCGAAACAGAAAGAGTTTGTGAAAACAACTCCACTGATTCAGATGCATCATCTTGTAAAATTTTAATGGGAAATGTTTTTACTTATCCTAAATCTTCAGATTGTGCTAAAATGTCTTATCAAAAGAAGTGTTTTAAAAAAACAAATGATTTTATTTTTTCAAATTCTTCCAAGGCACAACAATTTGATGATGATGTTTGTGACCCAGATACTAGCGTATAATTCACACACAATCATGTAGACAACAATCTTTATTGATTTAATCACAGATTACATCGAAGTCATAGATCTAACTCGTAATCACATGTCTCACGTATGTTCACTGTGTGCGTGCGAGTTCTTCCTTACCCAAACTCTGATTTCGTATCTTTGTGTGCGTGTCTCTACAAATCTAACACAAAGACAAACCTATTTATACTAAGTCAAACTATGCTGACTTTACAACTCAAACCTTGAACTATTAAACTCTTACAACTTTAGACCCTCTATTTAATCTTGAATACAATATACATCTAACAATCTCCCCCTTTGGATTCAAGATTAAAAAAAAATTGATAATTATCTTCAGGTCTTCTTGTCTTCAGAAATGATCACCAGCAAAAAACTTTCTTAACTTTGAATCTTGAAAACTTTAACACACACTTTGTATGAACTTTAACATCTTGAACATTTGACATCTTTGAATATCTCTTTGGCTTTACTTTAAGAACTTTGACAAATCTTCAAAACTTTCAAAATTTCTTTCAAACTTTGACATCTATCTGATTTGAATATCTCCTTATTTCATTACATCACCTTTGACACAACTTTGAATTAATTTCAATCTCCCCCTTTGTTTCCAAAAGAATCAAATCTGAAACATCGAACTTTGCTCTTGTAACTTGTAACTGTCTTGTAACTGTCCCTTTTCAGCTTTGTCAAACAACTTGTAACTGTCTTGAACTTTGAACAACTGAAACTTTTCTCCAATTTTGTAAACTGACTTTGAAACTTTTATATATCTCCCCCTTTTTGATGAATTGTGAGAATCATAATCATCAAAACTTTTTCAATGTCAGCATAGTCTTTGAAAGATCTCCCCCAAATCATCTGATACGCACAGTCTCCATGATTAACAATCTCCCCTTGTGGTGAAATATGAACAATCTCTCCCTTTGACAATAAATGATCAATCACTCCTAAAGAGTAATAGGAAAGAATATTTTGCCTGATCGGAATGAGCAGTCAATTAATGAATGTATTTATCCGAATCTTTTCAAATTCAGACAAATTATGAGTTGTAACCCTGAATCAACATATGAAACAGTTAGGAATGCCTGTCAGTAACACAAAGTTACTGCGTACAACAAATGTACAATTTAAGGAGCTTGAGATGATGTTCACTCCCCAGGACTTCCATTCAATCATTGAAAAACACAAGGTATTTTCTATGAATGTTCTGACAGAAAAACACATTTTCTGTGTGCTCGTGCTAGTGTTATGAAAGAATTAAACACAATGATTGTTGTTTAGGCTCAAAATTATGTAAACCAATGAGACAACAATGATTATACATATACTCAAATGTGCATGAAAAAGGGTCGAAGGTGGGGCAACTTTCCTTCTTTTTCAATATCAGTATCTTCCGAGCAAAGAACCAATAGAGTATGTGTTGCTTCCCCAGAAACAACAGATTATGCGGTTGCCCGACTCAGAAAAGAAGTCATAGGCTAGGTGCCTTTTTCAATGTCGTTCATGAAGCAATGTGAAACAACAGATTATGCGGTTGCCCGACTCAGAAAGAAGTTCGGTGCAGAGTTTAATATTCTTTTACTCTGATCTCTTACCCTCTTTCTTTTAAACATTAAAAGCTCACTTCTAACCAATCTCTCATTTCCATTTTAACCTCTTCACACACCAACACTCAAATCTTTTGACCCCTCTCCCCTCAATCACTCTTAGGATTACTTCTGGGGTAGGAAACACAGGTTATCGTGAATCCATGGAAGTTCTGTTAAGATCACACATTGAATCCCATGTATTTTTGTCCTAAAAGAATATGTTGTTCAATGATTATCTTGACATTAAAACGTAAGAAATTAATGTAAGTATATGTATACTCATCAAAATATTAAAATGAAATTTGAGCATTTTAAGCATTTAAGATTTCTTAAAACAATTTGAATTAATAATCATGAAAGAATAGAAATGTTTTGAGAATATGACAATGATTAAGATCAAATCAAAATTCATGAAGAATAGTATTTTGGGAAATCAAAGACGAATGTTGTTTATATGAACAATATATAAACATTTTAACAATGAAAGCACATTTCAGATTAGAAATGACGTCTGATTCAAACAACATAGAATACAAATGGGAGTATTACCATAAAAAGATTTATCATTTGATACATCGTAATATCAGAGTCAAGAAATGTACTGAACCGATGTGTGTAAGAATACTTGACAGTATATAGACATGACAATTACACAAGTATTTGTCATTAGAAACACACGGTCAGATAATCATCAAAGTATCCAAAGAAAAATCATTTAAGGTCGCACTTCTCAATTCATGAAAACATTTTAAGAATGTTAAGTGGTTTGAACATTTTAAGAAACCATTTTTTTTACAAGTGAAAGTTGTTCATGTTTCAACAAGTGATAGAGTGTAAGGATTAGAAATATATACCTTTAGATATTATCGTGAAATGAATATCATCGTGTAAGTATCCTCGACAGAACATCAGATATTATCCTCATTAATATCTGTAAAAAGTCAATTTATCATAAATATAACAATGAAAGTATAACTAACTATTATCTCCTCCCCCTAAAAGATATAGCAGTTGACTCCCCCTCAAAACAAAACACTTCTAAAAAAATGTTATCAATTAAGCATCCATCAGAAGAAAAACATTTGAGTACGGGTTCTGAACTAAATTATTCAGAAACCATGATTACTTATTCTCCGGTGAGAATAGTAATATGCAAAGTTAACAATGAAGAACGGGTCTTGATCTGATGTAATCAGAAACCATTGTCACTTGAAAGATAACCTGCAAGATAAAAGATTTTGGTAATCATTGTAAAAATGATTCCGCCTTGGTCAGTAAATGATGAATAATAGACATTGTTCATTATTTCCAAGACATAATCAATTTAAGCACAAAATAAGATATACTCCCCCTCGAATCATGGATTGGCATTTAACATACCTAATTTGCTGACTAGAAAGGTAAACCTATTTTCATCCAACGGTTTGGTGAAAAGGTCAGCCAACTGGTAGTGTGCTTGCACGAAATGCATCTCTATGTCGCCCTTTTCCACATGATCCTTGATGAAGTGGTATCGTACATCAATGTGTTTAGTCTTTGAGTGTTGCACTAGATTAGCTGTTATTGCTATCGCACTCTTTGAATCGCAGTAAATAGGAACTCGTTGGTATGAATAGCCAAAATCCTAAAATTGTGTCCGCTTCCAAAGGACTTGTGAACAGCAGCTTGCAGCAGCTACATATTCAACCTCGACGGTAGATGTAGATACACAATTATGTTTCTTTGACGTCCAGCTAACCAACTTGTCACCTAAAAACTGACATGAACCTGATGTACTCTTGCGATCCATCTTGCAACCTGCGTGATCAGCATCTGTGTAGGCAGTTAGATCAAAACTCGAACCCTTAAAATACCAAAGGCCTAACTAGGGAGTGCCTTGATACCTAGCACAGAAACATATGGAAAACATAATATCCGTTCTACTTGTTGTTAAGTACCATAACGAACCAATCATGCTACGATACACTTTTTGATCTACAGATTTACCAGAAAGATCATCATCTAAAAGTGTACCCGTTGCCATTGGTGTTTTCATCACTGAACTTTCAGACATGTTAAACTTTTTCAGGATATCTCTGATATATTTTGACTAATTGATGAAAATACCTTCGGGTAACTGTTTTACTTGAAGACGAAGAAAGAATGTCAGTTCACCCATCATCGACATTTCAAATCGAGATTCCATAATTTTTGAAAAGTTTTTACAAAATTTAGGATTTGTAGAACCGAAAATAATGTCATCCACATAAATTTGAATTAGGATCATATCTTCACCTTGTTTCTTCAGAAAGAGAGTAGTATTGATAGTACCTTTCTTAAACACTGAAGCAAGTAGAAATTGAGTTAACGTTTCGTACCAAGCTCTCAGTGCCCGTTTTAATCCATATAATGCCTTGTCTATAACGTAGACATAATCCAGGTGTTTTGGATCGACGAAGCCTTCGGGGTGAGCAACATAAACTTCTTCATGCAAAATCCCATTCAAGAATGCAGATTTTACGTCCATTTGATAAACTGTAAAATTCTTGTGGGCTGCATATGACAAGAATATCCGAATAGCTTCAATCCGTGCAACAGGAGCAAATGTCCCATCATAACTAATTCCCTCCTGTTGGCAATACCCTTTTGCAACAAGGCGAGATTTATTTCTAACTACAATTCCAAATTCATCTCTCTTATTTCTGAAAACCCACTTTGTACCAATTACCAATTTTCCTTCAGGTAGTGGGATAAGTCACCAAACCTTGTTTCGCTCGAATTGTAGAAGCTCATAATGCATAGATAATATCCAATCTGGATCGTGGAAAGCTTCTGATGCTTTCTTCGGCTCAAGGGAACTAAGAAAACTCGAGTAAAGACAAAAATTTGCGGATGTTGCCCGCGTTTTCACGCCACTGTGTACGTCACCTATTATGTTATGTAAGGGATGATCTCTTGTCCATCTAGTAGTGCTTGGAAGTGGTTGAACAGAGATCTGCGTGTTGTAGTTCTGGTGCAACAGAAGAAGTACTCGGGACTTCTTTTCCAGAAACTGTATCTGCAGAGGCAGAGTTTGAATTAGTATTGTCAGAAATAACTGGTGTAGATGTACCTGATGTGTTTGTTGTGACAATATTAGAAGGTCTAGAGATATTTGTGGTTATGACCAGGACCTCTGAAGTTGATGCTGATATGTTTGTTTTGTCAAAATCTGCACAGATATCCATAAATGCATCAAGAAGTAGTAAATCTAATTCAAATGATGCATTAAGTGAGTTAGAAGACTTAGTCTGTGAAGGTTCGGGTTCTATTCCATATTGAATAGAAACCTTCTTTTTCAGCTTGAGTTCTAAACTGCTCTATTCAGAAGTCAATGTGGATAATTCATCAATAGACACGTTCATACTCTCCATGATAGTCTTGGTTCGTCTATTGTAGACCCGATAGGCTTTTGACGTCAAATAGTATCCGATAAAATATCCTTCGTCCGCCTTCTTGTCGAATTTACCAAGATTATCATGATCATTAAGTATGTAACACCTACAACCAAAAACACGAAGAAATTTAATATTCGACTTTCTCTTATTTATAAGCTCATATGTTGTTTTCTTATGTCTTTTGATCACAATGGTATAGTTTTGTGTAAAACATGAAGTAGCTATAGCTTCATCCCACAGATACAATAGAAGACCAGTGTATGCCAGCATTGTTCTCGCTGCCTCAACCAGGGTTCGATTTTTCCTTTCGACCACGCCGTTCTGTTGAGGAGTATAAGCAACAGAAAAATTATGTGAAATCCCGACTGATACGAGATAACTCTAAAGATTATCATTTTTAAATTTTGTGTCGTTGTTACTTCTCAATGTCTTTACCGGCAGTTGAAGTCGAACCTGGATCTTTTTAATAAAGTCAAAGATTAACCCTGGCGCATATGATTTGTTTCGCATAAATTCCAGCCATGTGTATCTGGAGTACTCATCTATCATCATTAATATATACTTCTTTCCATTAATAGACTGAGTTCTCATAGGGCCACAAAGGTCCATGTGAATAAGCTCAAGAGGTGATGAACAATGGAATTCTGTCTTTGCTTTATGTGAATTGCGTTTCATTTTTCCCATCTCACAGGGCGGGGCAAAGTGAATTCTTCTCAAACCTCAGTTCTGGTAGACCTTTGATTATTCCATGTCTCGCCAACTGATCTATTGCTTGAAAATTTTGATGAGACAGGCGCCGATGCCAAATCCAACTTTCAGCTTTTGAAGTTTTGGCAATTAGACAAACAGATCTAGTTGTAGAAAGTGTTGGAAAGTGCACTGCATAGAAATTTCCATGTCGCTCTGCTTTGAAAATATCACAACCATCCTGATCTTCAATGAAACAGATATCAACAGTGAACCAAACTTGAAAATGACTGTCGTAGAATTGACTTATACTGAAAAGATTATGATCAAGTCCATCTACAAACAGTACTTTCTTGATTGTGACAGTGCCATTTTTCAATGAACCATGTCCTCTAATGATTCCATTAAGCTCTAAATTTGCAAAACTGACTGTCCCTGCAGGTTCCTCAACATAGTTATGTAATAGATGCTTAAATCCAGTCATGTGACGCGAGCATCCTGAATCTATATACCACAGATGTGAGTCCTGCAAAAAGAACAAATCACTTCTTCTTAGGTACCCATATCCAAATGGGTCCTTCTTGGTTAGCTTTATGCAATATATTCAAATCATCTACCTTAGCCTTGATTCGCCACTCATAACGAGGTTTCGGTATCCATTTCCAAACCATTTTTACATTAAGCTCATTAAATCTCTGTTTTCTAGAAGGATAAGCATTCTTAGCATGAAAGATTTTTGCATGTTGTGCTGAGGATTTAGATACAATTTTAGCTCGAGATGCCTTTTTATCAACTTTAGATTTAGGAGGAATGGTGTGAAATATGAAAGCATTGTCATGACAGTGTTTGCAAATAAAGTTCTTACGAGCAAATGTCAAAAGTTTTGATTTATCAATTTGAGTACAAACATTCATACATTTTTGACATTTCGGATCGTTGGATCTTTTACATTTCAAACTAGGACTATCATTAAAACTAATTTTATTCTCAACAACTTTCTTTTCAGACTTTTTCTTCACTCATTCTCCTTTATCTTTTTGCTTTCTTATATCTGAAACATGAAATGTAACCTAGTCAGTTTTCTTCTTGAAAGATGATTTTTTTTAAAGTACCAGAAGACTCTCCTTTCTCAAAAATACTTGGAGGATATTCAGGAGTTTCAGTATAAACAACAGAGGTTTTAGAAGTGATAGTCTCAAACTCTGGGTTTGAATGAACATTCCATTTCTGATATTCAAACATCTTTTTTCTCATCAAGATTTTGCTTAAACAAATCAACTTTCAAAGTATGTAACTCTTTGGAGAGTTCTTTGTTTTCCTCAAAAGATTTGTCAAGTTTGAATTTGATAGCACAATTCTCATCTTCCAACTCTTCAATAATCTTTTGAAGATCTTTGATTTTGCTTCTCAAAAATAGATGTTTGATTCAGCTCGGAGTTTGATTCTAACTTGTCAATAATAGGAACAGGATCTGAAACATTCATCATGTTTTCAAAAATCAGTTTTAATGCTATTATTCATGACATTTATACACTCATCTGTCTTAACCTCTTTTGGAGATTCAGAAATGACTGATTCAGATATTGGAGTGATTCTCAACAGCAGTGTCTGAGTTAGACTTATCATACTGACATTGAGTTTCAGGTATATCTGCTTCAGTGTTGGATTATTCTGTTGGAGTAAATGTAGAAAATAATGATTGAAACTCAACAAACACAGGTTTTCTGGTTTTATAGATTTTGTTCAATTCATTATAAGAAAAACCAACAGATTTAAAACTTGAAATTGAATCAACACAACTTGATGTATCATCATCAATCACTTCTTTACCTTTAGAAGAGATGTCAGACTTAAGAGTTTCAGCTTTTAACAAACGTATCATGAATATCCGGGATTTTCTTAGATTTTGACCCCAATTTCTCAAAATTATACAAGTTTTCTGTATCTCTTTTTAAAACATCATTTTCTTCAAAACCTAAACCCGTTTTAGCAATATAAAAACGGACATCTTGGAGTTTGTTCGTTAATAAATTCAATGTTTGCTCAGTCTGTTCTCTCTTTAGATTCAAATCCTCTAGCTACTTAATTTTGCAATAAGCCTCATTCCGTTCCTGAAAACAAGCTTCAAATTTAATTTTAAATTCGCCTTTTCAGAATTTAAATTAACAAGATTCCTTTCCAGCTCAGTGATTTTTGATTTTAAAACTTCTTTCTCTTTCTTCAATGCATCTTTTTCAGACCCTTTATCCTCATCAACAACTTTCAATAATGCGTTTTCATCACGAAAACTCATCATTGATTGTCTTTCATTGCTAAGTTTGCCTTTTTAAATTTTCAAACTCTTTTTCCATGTTTTAAATCTGAGCCATAAGAGATTCAACAAGTTCAGAATTATAAAGAGTCTTTACCTCAGATTCACACTCAGACAGGTTAGAAGAGGTTTCAGCTCCATCTTCAACTTTAGCCATCATACACACTTGTGTGAAGTGTGCGGATTCTTCATCAGAACTCTGGTAAAACCAGTTTTCTTCTTCAGCCATAAGTTCTTTCCCATCTTCTTCCTTCTTTGCCAATAGAGATTTCTTGCAATAGTAATCTGAATTTTTCACCCGTTTGAACCTTCAATCTTTGGAGAAGTGGCAAGGCTTACCACAATTGTAACACCTGCCAAACTTGGGCTCCGATTTCTCTTCTTTATTCTCTTCTCTCTTTCCTTCCTTCTTCCCAAACCTCGGCTTGTATTCCTCTGATCTGTCTTTTCTGTACCCATCATACTTTGACATTGAAAATCTCTTCTTGCCAAAGCTTTTCTAAAATTCCTTGGTGATGAGGGCCAGATGATCAGCAAACTTTTGTACATCTTCATCTAAATGTACTTCAGTTTCTGTGGAGGAATCTTCAGAACTAGATTCAATCAGTTCTGTAAGGAAAGCTTTGGACTTCTTTGACTTATATTTTGAGGAAGAAACAATTTTGGAACTTGATCCCTTTTTCTTTTCAGCTAAAAGAGCTAGAGAATCTTTGACAATCTTCTTTTCTTCATTCAGAACTTTTACCTCATCTTCATGTTGAGCAAGAGTAGTGAAGATGTCATTAACGTCCTCTAATGCCATATCTTTGGTCATCTGAATATTTATGGCATAGATCTTCCATTCAGGATTCAAGTTCTTGATGAACTTATAGTTGATCTCAGATACTGATTTGTTCATGCCATTTCTTCTCAAATCATTCAGAATCACATTAAACCTTGTGTATGTATCCAGAAGTGTTTCCCCTTCTTTAGCATGAAAGCCCTCGTATGCATTGATACTTTGGTTGAGCTTGGCTTGTATAGATCGTTCATTACCTTGGAACTGTCTTTCCAGTTCATCCCACATAGCTTTTACTGATTCCCGACTATCTACTCTGTTGTAGATATCGTTTGGTATAGCCATAGTGAGGTCGATAAGGGCCTCTTCATCGATCTTGTAAAGTTCGTTCTCTCTTTCACTAAATTATTTATATGGCTTAGGCACATATCACACTGGAATTTCTGGAGAAGTTTCTGTGGCCGCTTGTCCAGGTACTGTAACAACTGGTTCAACTGGACCTTTTATTACGGATGTCATGTAATCTCTGTTCTTGTGATTCAAGAACTGAATCATTCTCCTTTTCCCTTGAGAATATTCGCCGATAGACAGAACCGGAGGCTTTGATTGAGAACCCATGGAAAGCAATTCTTTTGACATGGTGAGAAAATTAGGAATTCGCATACCACATGAAATTCGTAGAAACAAGATTAAATTTCGCACAAGTTAGGAATTCGCATACAAGAGATAACAAAAAATTCAAGCAATTCACATAAGCTTATATGCGAATTCTTCAGAATTCGTATAAAGCTTTCTGCGAAATATTCACAATTTGCAAGTCTCTCTTATGCGAATTCTACCCTTGAAAACATTTTCAATGAAAAGTTTTCGTACAAAAACAACTCATAAGTAGAATTCGTAAGATACAGGAATACGAATCCTTTCCTTAGAAAAATGTGGAGTTTTCATTAACATTTCGTATCTTGAACGAATTCTTGACTTAAAAAATTTTGAATCACCTGGGAATTTTCACTTTTCGCATATAGACATGTGCGAATTCTCACTTTTCGTTCAAGACACAATCGCGAATTCTTCAGAATTCGTATATGCCTATCTACGAATCCTTGCGTTGGAATATTTCAAAGAAAAACTCTTATGCGAATTCTCTGCTTTTCGTATAAAGAGTTATATGAAAACTGTACATATGATTTTTCTTAAGGACATATGTGAGTTCTTTGACAATTCGTAGACCAGTGAGCTGCGAATTCTTTACTTAAAGAATTTAGAATAATATCTAAGCGAAATATATCTGCGAAATCTGAATATCTATGAAATCTTGCGAGTTCTTCATACGAAATACTCAGATCTTGCGAGTTCTTGAGTTCTAAGACAAAATATTCGATTTTAATGCAGAACTCGATCCAATTCTTTAAATCACACGCTGTAACTTCACAGATTCAACGAAGTTAGTGTAAAGATCAATCCAATTAAATATTACAATCAAATTTACACTATTGCACATACGAATCAATCAAACAGTGTTCGACTACTTTCGAACTCAAAACATCTAAAATCAACAAATTTATGATCAAAAACAGTTTTCAACTCCGATTCAAGAAAGTTGTTCTAAAACCTTTTTCAAACACAAATCAACAAGTAATTTTACCAAAAACTTGCAATTTCTCAAAAATCCACTCAAGAAACTCAAACACAGAAAAACGAACTCGAAACCTTTCAAATTGATGAATTTACATCTCTGATACCAATTGTGACCCAGATACTAGCATATAATTCACACACAATCATGTACACAACAATCTTTATAGATTTAATCACAGATTACATCGAACTCATAGATCTAACTCGTAATCACATGTCTCATGTATGTTCACTGTGTGTGCGAGTTCTTCCTTACCCAGACTCTGATTTCATATCTTTGTGTGCGTGTCTCTACTAATCTAATACAAATACAAACCTATTTATAGTAAGTCAAACTATGTTGACTTTACAACTCAAACCTTGAACTATTAAACTATTACAAATTTAGATCCTATTAGGACTGAAAGTCCTATGTGTTGAAAGTGGAATAAAGTATTTATAAGGGTGCATATTGTAATTAATCGATAGTTATTATGTTATTGGGCCCAAGCCCATTAGGCCTGCGCGCCTAAGTATTTAATGTGCTTTTCTAATTCATTTGTCAGGTCAAAGAATGTTAAGTCTCATAATTCCAGATTACTAGTCAGTAGGTTTACTCTCTCTGATCAGAAATCCTTTCTGTAAACCTGTAACTCTTTGATTTCATACTAATCATATGACTAGTAGTTGTGGTTTAAATCTTATTCATCTTTGATATTATTTGCTATTGATTGCACTGTACTGGGATCTACAATTGGTATCAGAGCAAAGAGACTGAAGGTTTGATCCAGAAAAGGTTTGTCTAAAACCCCTAATCGATTATCTGTTTTATCTGTTTAATCTGCTAGATTTTTGATCGATCTGGGTTGTTTGGTTTTTGAGTTTATCGGTCGAAGTTGACCGGTACATTGTTTTACTGGTCCTTTGGTTCGATCGATACTTTGTCTATACCGGTCCTTTGCTTGACCGGTACATTGTCTTTACCGGTCCGTTGTTCGACCGGTACCTTGCTAACACCGGTCGACCGACACTTTTTGTTGACCGGTACTCCTGTTTGACCGATATCTATTCGACCGGACCTTTGTCCCAACAGGTACTCAGTTCGACCGGTATTCTCTGTTCGACCGGACCCCTGCTCGACCGGGTCTTTGCTTCGACCGGACCCTTGCTCGACCGGGTTTGTAAAAAAAAAAAAAAAAAAAGGAAAAAAGGGTCAAATTTTTTTGTCTCACGATCATTTTGCAGTGCATTTCTTTTAGCCCCCGTACTTCAAGGTTTCAGTAGCTTATCATTTGTGACCCTAAACTTTCAAGTTTCACTCGTTATCACTTTTAGTCCTTGCACATTAATTCTTTCATAGTCTGTCAAGTTTAGTCCCTAGACTTCAAGTTTATCAAGCTGATTTCTCATTAAGATGGGATTTGGATATGTTGCTGAGCTTGAAGAGAAGAATAATGAGCTCGACTTAGCTTTAACTTTTTACGTAAAGAGGGCAAACCAATATGCTAATGAGAACAACACACTGAAAGAGGAAGTTAGTGCATTAAAGACAATTAATGAAGATCTTCTGACAAAGACTTCTGGGCTGAATGATGAGAAAATACTGAGACTGGAATCTGAGAACTCTGAGCTAAAAGCAAAGATCTCTGATTTGGAGAAAAAGATTGCAGAAGACAAATCCGATTTTGAAAATAAAGAGAAATCTTTTGCAAATAAGTTCTCAGATTTTTCGAGAAAATGTGCTGATGAGAAGAAAGAAGTTGAGCTGAAATGCATAAAACTTTCTCAGCAAGTTTCTGCTTTCGAGAAAGTAATCATCCTTGAAAGAGAAAAGTTTGAAAAAGAAAAGAACGCCATTGAACAGAAGAATGTTTGATTGTTCAAGGAAATATCCGGCCAAAGAAATGATGTTGAGAAGGGATTTGAAGAAGAATGAAGTATGTTTGAGGCGGAGATCAGAAAACGAAGTCTGAGTTCACGAAGAAGATTGACCTGCTTGTTAAAGAAAGAGACAACTTTGCTTCGGCCATTAAAGTGCTTGAAAAGACTGTATCAAGTTCAAATCAGAAATATGTCTCTTCCCAAAGGCCAGTTAAATCCTTTGATCAGATTCGTAAAACTAACCGTTTCTATGATAGCAATATAGATGGTTCAGGTACACATCAAAGAAGAAAGGGATACAAAGAAGAGGAACTACTCTGGAAGAAGAAACCAGTTGATGATTAGTTGAAAGAAAGAGAATCATGTGTACATGCGTTTAATGCCAAAAGGAACAATGTGCGTAAAGGGAAACCTTATCATATCTATATGAGAGATCAATTACTAAGGTTGTCAGGTAAGAAATACCATTGTTCTTATTGTCGCACACATGATCACATTCACAAAACCAGTGATCATTTCTGGTATGGTTCTTATTCTATTACCCCCACAAGAACTGCGACTAACATTCAGGGACCTAAATACCAGTGGGTACCAAAGCCAAAAACTGATTCTTTGTTGCAGGCACCTACTGTCAAGGGGGAGTAGAAGAACTATGGCTTCTAAGTAAATCAGCTTAGAACCCGGACTTCAACGAAGTTTGACTTCTGATCATATGACAAATCAGGACTCGTTCAGACTTGGATATTGTGCAAATATCCAGGGGGAGCTTAAAAGACGTAAATTATTATATCATGATTTGAGGGGGAGCTTAAAAGGTAAATATCTTCTGATCTAGATATTTGATAGTTTGAAAGAAGAACAACTTTCGAACATGAAAAACGTTTTCTGAAATGTTCAAACCACTTCTGATT
Organism: Arctium minus; assembly: GCA_954870635.1. NCBI lineage: Eukaryota > Viridiplantae > Streptophyta > Magnoliopsida > Asterales > Asteraceae > Arctium > Arctium minus. Next base: position 20,726,829 of record OX941096.1, on the reverse strand, counting down.
CTCAAAAGATTTTATGAATTTAGAAGTGTGATTTTAAATGAGTTTCATCTTTGAGCTTTAATGTTTAACTGACCATGTGTTTCCAAAGATCAATACTTGCGTATTATCTTGTCTTTATACTGTAAAGTATTCACACACACCGGTTCAGTATATCATTAGATTTGTTATTACCATGTCTCATAACGAACAATTTTTTGATGTTAATACCCCCGTTTAAAATTCAATGTTGTTGAGCATCAATCATAATCTTTTGCATTCATTGCAAAATTGTTTATATTTGTTCATATAAACAAAATATCCAATTCTTTTCACCCTAACCAGTTTAGTTGATCTGATTGATACATTGTCAGATTTTCAAAGTTCAGTTGCTCAAATCTCTTGGGCATACTTTTTAACAGTGTTATCTTATTTGAGCTTAAATGTTCAAGTTAAACTGTTGAGCAACCATTCTTTTTAGGACTTACAAGGGATTCATGAGTGAGCTTAAACAGAACTTCCATGGATTCACGTAAACTAGAGTTTCCTACCCCGGAAGTTATCCTAGAGTGCTTGAGGGGTGAGGGGTCATAAATCAAAGAGTGAGGGAGGTAACTCATTCGGTTGAGTTTTTCTCATTGTGTTGAGCGGAAAAATGAAAAAGAGAGTTTGGTTAGAAGTGAGCTTTAATGTTAAAAAGAAATAGGGTGTGTGAATAGAGTTAAAAGAATATGAAAACTCTGCACCAACCACTTTCTGAGCCGGGCAACCACATATTCTGATTGGTGCACATTCTTTGATGACCATCATTGAAAAGGCACCTAGCCCATTCCAACTCTTGCATCAACCCCACCAACCACTCGTTTCTTTCTTAACAAAGAAATGTTTCATTTTCTTTGGGGACGCAACATATATGCTATCTAGTCATCACTCGGTAGATTTAGATATTGAAAAAGAAGGAAAGTTGCCCCACCTTCGCACCTCTTTCATGCACATTGAGTCCGTGTAATATTTGTTGCTATCTCAACAGTTTACACAATTTGAGCCTGATATAGCTAAGTAGCTTCAATCATTTCTACACTTTCACGAGCACACAAGGAATGAGTTTTCTTGTCATAACATTCATAGAAAATTCCTTTGTGGTTTTCGATGATTGAATGGAAGCCCTGGGGGAGTAAACATCACAAAAGCTCCTTTCCAATGTACATCTATTGTACAAAGTGGCTTTGTGCTACTTACAGGCATACTAACTGTATCATTTGTTGATTCAGGTTTACAATTCCTAGTATATATGAATTTGAAAAGATTCGGATATATACATTTCATGAATTGACGGATCACATGGCGGAGTATGTCATATTCTCAAGGGGAGATCACAGGGCGGATATATATTATTTTGAAATTGAAGAGTTTTGATGATCTTGATGCTCACAATCATCAAAAAGGGGGAGAAATTTTTCAAAGTTCAATTTCAAAGTTTTAAAGAAAGAAAGTTCAAGTTTTTCAAGATTGGTTTTGAATGAAGATGATTCGTGAAAGTTTGTTTTTCTGAAGACAGTCTAGAGATCAAAGAGATGAAGATGTTGTGTCAATGTTTCAAAGATGAGGATTTCAGAAGGTTTTATTGTATTTCTTCTATCCCGTATCCTATGGTGTTTGCTTCAAGTCATTTCCTCCTACGAGCTGTTTGAAACAAGTTCTTAAGCTGAAAGTCTATTCAACTCGCGGTTCAAAGACAGATTCTTTGTTTTAAACTGAAGTTGCACCGTGGAAAGTCACGTAACTCTCACTTTATCTTTCTTGTGTGTTGATTCGATGTGATTGAGTTTCTACAGTTAAAAGCTGCGTGATAGTGCATTCAGTCGAGGCTATTGTGCATTGAATCTGGTTACAAAGTTGAAATTTTGAAGACCAAGAGCTTTATTCAAGGGGGAGCTTGGAAATTTATGAAGACAAGCAACACCAAAGTTCTTCAAAGATTCAAGAGGGAAAGAAGATCAAGGCCTGAAGTTTTTCAAGTTGTTAAATGCTTTATTCAACTTTAGGGGGAGATTGTTAAGACTGAAAGTCCTGTGTGTTGAAAGTAGAATAAAGTATTTATAAGGGTTCAAAATGTAATTAATTGATAGTTATTATGCTATTGGGCCCAAGCCCATTAGGCCTGCGCGCCTAAGTATTTAATGTGCTTTTCTAGTTCATTTGTCAGGTCAGAGAATGTTAAGTCTCATAATTCCAGATTACTAGTCAATAGGTTTACTCTCTCTGATCAGAAATCCTTTCTGTAAACCTGTAACTCTTTGATTTCATACTAATCATATGACTAGTAGTTGTGGTTTAAATCTTATTCATCTTTGATATTATTTGCTTTTGATTGCACTGTACTGGGATATACAGATCCTCTATTTAATCTTGAATACAATCTACATCTAACAATGTTAATGACTTGTTTGCGGTTGAAAATGATTTTTTAAATTCTTATGGTTGTTTGAAAGTGTTGATAAATTTGATTTCAATACTAAACTTCCAGATCATTCTTCTTTTGTGATCAATAATGATGTTTTACCTAGTGTTTTTGAAAAAGGAGAAACATCAACTAAGGTTGATGATTCAGTTCCTGTGAGTACCTATTATTCTAAAGGCGCTCACAGAAACGGACCAACACAGGTAAGCACATAAAACACAAACTCTTAAATCTCATGTTTCTAACAAAGCTAAATCTTGTGTTTCAGAATTGAAATGGAAAAAGTCTGAAGCGAGATTTGAATGGAGACCAAAAAGGAATATTGAAGAGACTACAAAAACATTTTATGAATCAAAATGTAATAGGACTTCTGATAGTTTTCCTAATGTAATTGGTCAAGTTGCTTCTCATAAAATAAATCTTGTAACTCCTTACAAGACTTACTCAATAAAGCAATTGATCCAATTATCTCCGTCTACTACTCAGTTTTCCAGATATGGTCGAAATTGTTGTTCTAGTTTCTAGCTATTAATCAATACACAATTTATCAAGAAAACACTTTTTATTGATCACACAACCTACAACAATCCATATCCCTATTTAGTGTAATGTAACAGTAAGCTCTGTGTGTGTGTGTGTTTGACAGTATGTTCTTACTCTGTATGCGCGTGTGTTGATTATGACTGTTAAGTCTGTTTTTGTAGTAATCATTGTATTTATTTTCTAGTCTAACTGTGCTTAATGTTCATATCTGTATTGTAAAGGCTAGGGGTATTTAAGTCCCCTTAGAGCCTTTGTTTTGTAACTTTGGCACTTACATTTTAATACATCTGATTACTTTGCGCTTCCATACTTTCTCTCTCTACTTTCTCTCTCTAAAGATTTAGAGATTCTTGGACTCTCAATTGGTATCAGAGCATACTAGATCTTGGGAGGATTGAGAGAAATCAATTTTAGATACTGAATTTGTAGATTAAGCAGAAAATTTGATTGATTTTCTTGATTTTTCAAGAAAATCTCATTTTTTGCTTGATTCATCAAATTTGGATAGGTTTCTGGTTCAATTTATGCGAATTTGATTGATTTAGATTCGTTTTTAGTAGTTTATCATTCTTGATTCATATATTTGTGCATAAAAACCATGATTTGATTCTCGATTTTGTGATTTTGTGATTTTTCAGAAAACTCGTCATTCGTACTGTTGCATTCAAGAATTTTAGATTTAGTGGTTTTTAATCGATTTTGATAATCAAAAGTTGTTAGAATGTTGTTTTCGAGCATTTGTGTGTGATTTTCGTGATATTTTTCTCAAAGTTTCAATCAATCTTGCGTAATTTGTGAGTTTTTAAAGTTTGCGTTTCATTCATACAAGTTTGCGCCTGATTCATAATAGTTTGCGCTTCATTCATATATTTTGCTAAAAGTTCTTTGTGGTCTAATTCATGTGTTAGTGAATTTTCAGGCTTTCGGTTCACTTTGGAAACACAAAGCTTCTAGTTTCTCGGCTCTAGTTTCATACGCAAACCATCAGTTTGCGTATCATTCAGTATACGCAAAGTATACTTCGCGATTCTCTCTTCACGCGAAAAGATCTTTTTCGTGCATCAAGTTTTCGCTTCTCTACACAAACGCAAAGTCTCAACCCGCAAAGTCATTTTTTTGCGTATCATACTTGCAACGCAAAGTTCACATTTGCGTATCATACTTGTAACGCAAAGTTCAACCCGCAAAGTTTCAACTCGCGTATAACAGTTGGAACGCAAAACTTCTTTTGCGCGTCTTCTTGACTTAGACAATTTTTTTGAAATTTCTGATTTTTTCACAAGATGTCTTTATAAGCACAACTCTACAAGAATGACCTCATGATGTCTTTGGGGTCTGATACTCGTCCACCTATACTCATCAATGAGAACGAATTCGAACAGTGGCAGGATCGGTTTATCAATTTTATTGAAAGACAACCGAATGGGAACAATATGATGAAGTCTTTGACTAAAGGTCCAATGGAAAGGCCAATGAAGGTTATTCCTGCTACTGCAACATCTGATGCTTCAACAGTAGAAAAGGCATTAATAGAATATGATGCTGATGAGCTCCTTCGTTATCAGGCTGACAGTCAAGCTAAGTCAAATCTAATTCTTGCTCTTCCCAACTCCATTTATAACAGAATCGATTGCTTCAAACATAATCCAATGCTGATGTGGACTCAACTTGAGAAGATTATGCTTGGTACTGCAATGTCTACTCAGTTGCGACAGACTAGGTACATGAACAACTTTGAAAAGTTCAAGGCTAAGGATGGGGAAAGTTTGAAGAGTGTGTTTGATCGATTCTGGGTTGTCATTAACGATCTTTACAAGATTAAAGTAATTAAGACTGAGTTGGAGGCTAACTTGAAATTCCTTAACGCATTACAACCAGAGTGGAACAAGTCATGCCACAGAATGAGAAACGATGTCAGAATCTCAACCATGCCAATTCAGGAGTTATACAAAATCTTGATGACAGATGAATCTATGGTCATGGAGAAGAAGGCGAAAATGGATAAGAAGAACAAGCCTCTGTCAGTAGATCCTATTGCTCTTATAGATAGCTAACTGGCTGAGCAAGCTTTGACCAAATCGACTTATGATGGATCTACAGATGATGATGGCGAAGCTCTCGAAAAGGCCATGATTCTTCTAACTCAGCATTATCAGAAACAATTCAAGCACAGATCTGGGTCGAACAACTTGCGGTTTACTTCTGGTTCTAAGAAGATAGAACCTGGTGCTCCTTCAAAGACATACACTCCAAAGTATGAACCGGCTAAGGTAGTTGACCAAAAGAAAGATGACAAAAAGGTGATGAATTGTTTTAACTGTGGGAAGCCTGGACATATGGTTAAGGATTGCAGAGTCAAAGTGGTAAAGGATGTTGCTTTTTACCGAAAGAAGTTGGCTCTAGCTGAAAAGAAGGAAAGTGGAACCATCCTGTTGGCCGAAGAAGAATACTGGTTGGATCATTCGGACAACGAGGCTGAAAAAGAGGAGACTGCGGCTATGTGCTTTATTGGTGACGATAAAAGTGATGATGAGGAAGAAGATACCTCATTTGATGGTTCTGAGGTAATATTTGTGTTTAACTATAATTTCTTCTTATCTCAAATGAATGTTTTTATCACCGCTTTGCATGATTTGTGCTCAAAGTTCGTTTCTGAAAAGTTTAAAAATCAAGAAAAGTCTGATTTAATCGAGAAACTGAAAAATTCTTTAAAAGATGAAAAGTCAATTTTTATTGATACAAAAGAGAAATTTCAAAAGCAGTTAGTTGATCTTGAAAATTCAAATCAGACTTATCATGATTCGTTGACTGAACTGACTTCTTCAAATCAAAATCTTTCTGAGAAAATAATTGTTTTAGAAAGGAAATTATATAAAAGAGAACAATATGAGCAAACCATTTACATGAACAAACCAAGGAGTGAAGAAGCTATAAAGGAAAAGTGGGGACTTGGTTTCGAAAACCCGCATTTTTTAAATCATGCTAAAAATGAAGTTCCTACTTTATAAGAATATGATCATTTTACTCTTGCAAGATATGCTGCTCAGTTTAAATTATTTTGGACAACTGAGAAACAAATTTTGGAAGATGAAAATGTGAAAAGGATGAAAAATAAGAGGATGGAAATGCCATTTGTTTACACCTCTGAAAATGCAAAGTATTTTCCAGATCAATCTAAGAAATCCAGAAAATTTCAAAATACTTTAAATATCAAATCTTCCAATAAATCTTCATTATCAACAGATTTTGTTGATATTTTTGCTAACACTGAGAAGGAAAATGTATCTTCGGTGTCTTATGATACTAAGAAATACATTCCCCCATTAGTGTTAGATGAAAAAATTGTTGATCTTGAAGATCGATTGGAAGAACAAAATCTTCAAACTAGTTTATAAAACGATATATTTCTTTTAGTAATAAAAACAAGTTTTGAAGATAAAATTTCTACTGAATTTTCAAAAGATTCAAAGGAAAATGCTAAAGTTTTGAAAAACAATGAGCATTTGCGTTCCATGTTGGAAACGCAAACTGAAAGAAGAATCCTGGTTATCAAAAGGAATAACTTTTGCGCTAATGAATACGAGTTTTTGTTTTTCAGATGGCCGTCGAAAGTTTTCAGCCGGTTGTTAATCTTCTCAGGCCCAACCGAAACTTACCGAACTTAGAGTCTTATCCTCTTCTCACCATTGTTGAAGATCCATAAGGAGTTGTGTACAAGAATGGCTCTAATGAAAAATGCTTTCTCAAGTTTGAAGAAATTGCTCACTACTCCGATGGAACCTTAAAGGTGATCAAGCTTCAGTTGGAGCAACGTCTGAAGGAGGCTAAAAGAAGATTTTTGGAAACAAGAGCTAATGCATTTCGGTTGATAATGACGAGATTCGACTTCTCCAGAAGACTTTAGATTCAATTCAAGAGAGATTGAATCTCCGCTCAACTCTAAGACGATTGGAAGTTTTAGTTGGTTTGAATAGACTTCGTCAAAGAGAAGAGCGTCAGTGATTCTCCAAAGTCGCCTGGCTGGTCTATGCTGTTTTTGAAGACCACGGCGCCAATGATTACTAAGGGGGAGATTGTTAAGTCTATTTTTGTATTAATCATTGTATTTATTTTCTAGTCTGACTGTGCTTAATGTTCATATCTGTATTGTAAAGGCTAGGGGTATTTAAGTCCCCTTAGAGCCTTTGTTTTGTAACTTTGGCACTTACATTTTAATACATCTGATTACTTTGCGCTTCCATACTTTCTCTCTCTACTTTCTCTCTCTAAAGATTTAGAGATTCTTGGACTCTCAATGACAAACTACACTATGACCTAGCTATTTATATGTTCAACATGACCTTCGCAATTAGGTCAACACTTTACAACATTTAAAATATGAACCCACACACTTTACAACAACTACATTTCAGACCCTCCTTTTAATCTTGAATACAATTTAGCTCTAACAATCTCCCCCTTTGGATTCAATATTAAAAAAAATTGACACGAGTCTTCAGGTCTTCTTTTCTTCAGAAAAATCTACATCAATTAATCTTTCACGATTTTGGCATCTTCAAATTTTTGACATTTTGATCAAACTTTGATAGCGCTTTCAGATTAATCTCCCTCTTTGGATTCCTTGATTACTCTTGAAAGTCTTCACCGTTGATTATGACAATGCAATAAGCTCTCCAGAAGCATCATCAGCTTGACTTTCTTTAATCATTGCTTTGACAAACTTTTCTCCCTTAATCACTTCTTTCTTGACTTTGCTTTCTCATTCTTGTATTATCCCCCTTTGTAACATCTTGCTTGACTTTCACTTTAAAATGGTTTTGACTTTGAAATTTCTAATTATCTCCCCCTTTCTGATTAGATCAACTCTAATCTGACTTTGAAATCTTGAAATTCTCCCCCTTTTTGATGAATTTTGAGAATCAGAATCATCAAAACATTTCAATGTCAGTTCTGTCTTTGAAGTATCTCCCCCAAATAACAATTTAAGCACAGTCTTCATGAACAATCTCCCCAAGCTAATCTGATAATAAATTCTTCCGTCAATTCATGAATGTATTCATCCGAATCTTTTCAAATTCAGAAAAATTAAGAGTGGTAACCCTGAATCAACAGATGAATCAGTTAAAATGCCTGTAGGTAACACAAAGTTACTAAGTACAACGAATGTACTATATAAGGAGCTTGAGTGATGTTCACTCCCCAGACTACCATTCAATCATCGAAAAACACAACGTAATTCTATGAACGTTCTGACAAAAAAAAAACAAATTTTATGTGTGCTCGTGCTTGTGTATGAAAGAATTTAAAAAAAAAAAACAAATTTTATGTAAACCATTGAGACAACAATAGTTATACATACACTCAATGTGCATGAGAAAGGGTCGAAAGTGGGGAAACTTTCCTTCTTTCTCAATATTAAAGTCTTCCAAATGAAGATCAAATAGTTTATGAGATGCTTCCCCTTTGAAAATAAAACATTCTTTTGTTAAGAAAAGAACGAGTAGCACCGGATTGTTTGTAAGAGTTGGAAGGGGCTAGTTGCCTATTTCAATGAAGGTCACGAAGAAGTATGAACCAACAGATTATGTGGTTACCCGGCTCAGAAAAAGTTTGGTGTAGATTTTGATATTCTTTTACTCTGTTCTCACACCATCTTTCTTTTAAGTATTCGAGCTCACCTCTTACCGACCTCTCTTTTACATTTTACCTCATCACACACCCACTGTCAATTCTTTTGACCCCTCTCCCTCAATCACACAAGGATTACTTCTGGGGTTGGAAACACTGGTTAACGTGAATCCATGGAAGTATTTTAAGCACTCACACTGAATCCCATGTATTTTTTCCTAAAAAGAATGATGTTGCTCAACAGTTAACTTGACAAATAAGGACAAGAAATCATTATCAGAAAATGTATGCTCAGTAAAGATAAGAATGAAATTTGAGCATTTTGAACATTTAAGATTTTCAAAACTTCGAACATTTATGAACATCCAATTTCATTGTTTTATGAATCTGACAATGATAAAATCAGATCAAATATCATGAAGAAAAATGTTTGGGATATCAAAGAACGAATATGTGTTTATATGAACGAGATATAAACATATTATCAATGAAAGCACATTTATAGTAGAAATGACGTCTGATTTCAAACAACATTAAATACATCCAGGAGTATTACCATCGAAATATTTATCTTTTGAGACATGGAAATAACAAAGTCAAAAGTAATGTACTAAACCGGTGTGTGTAAGAATACTTGACAGTATATTGACAAGATAATACACAAGTATTGTTCTTTTGGAAACACACGGTTAGATAATCACCAAAGTATCCATATGAAAATCATTTAAAATCACACTTCTCAATTCATGAAAACATTTTAAGAATAGGAAGTGGTTTGAACATTTAAGAAAGTTGTTCTTCTTTAAATGTATGGTAGAGTTTAAGATTCAGAAAGATATACCTTCAATGCAGAAATCTAAGCTTCCCCTAAAATGAATAATATCTTTGAAGCATCCTTGACAAAAACCTTATATACTCAGCCTCCGTATCTGTAAAAAGTCAATTCATCAGAAAAATATGACATTGAAAATTTTAATAAACTTTTACCTCCTCCCCCTAAAAGATATGACAGTGAAAATTTCATAAACTCCCCCTCAAAGTAAAAACTTCTTTAGAAAGATGTTATCTATTAAGCATCCTTTAGAAGAAAAACTTTTGAGTACGGGTTCTGAACGGAGTTATCCATAAGCCATGTGTACATATTCTCCGTTGAGAATAGTAACTCCCCCTAAAAGTAGTAATGAATTTACCATTTAATCTCCTCCTAAAAAATCAGAAAATATATCAATAAAAATACAAAACATGTAAGCTCCCCCTTAACATGTGCATAATCCTTAATCATGAAACCGAGTTCTGAATTTCTAGAACTGAAGTAAATTCAGAAGTCAAACTCCCCCTGAAAATTTGCATTCACAAATTTATCAGAAGCAATAATATGTACTCCCTCTTTAAGATTGATCATCTTTTATGTGTCGGAGTACAGTCATTTGACATTGAAGTCTGAGTCCTGAGTTGCTTTACTCAGAAGTCATCTTTCTTTGATCTTTGAAGATAGAGTTTTGATTTGTACATAATCAGAAGTCATTCATCTTGTCATTGAAGATCGGGTCCTGATATGTTTGTAATCAGAAACCATTATTCTTTGAAGCACGAGTCCTAGACTACTTTATCTAAAAGTCAATGTTCTTTATCCCCTTAGTCTTTTGGTGCCTACAACTGTAAGGTCATGAATTCAAAATTAAACAATGTATAAAAGATAGACATGAGATAGATTGGGTTAGAAATTGAATGTATTATTCACAACCTAGAGAGAGAAAGATATTCTCTCTCTAGAAACACTTACAAACTTGAATGGCTACATTGTGTATGAAAGTTACAATCAAATAACAAACAATCTCCTATTTATAACCCCAAATATCCCATGTACAACAAATAAGCCCAACCCAAATGCTAATGACAAGGCCTATTACAATATGGATGACTTTACAAAACTTTCTAAATATTATACACTAACATTCTCCCCCTAAAGTTTTGTAAAGGAATCATCCCTTATCAGCTTCAGCTCTTCTCCCCCTTTATTTCTTTGAAAAACTTTAGTGTTGCTTAAACTTCAAAACAGCTCCGGCTCCCCCTTGAAAGTAGCTCTTATCCTTTGGAGTTTCAACTTTAACACCAGATTTAATGTAGACAATAACCTCGACTGAGAGCACAAAAGACAACTTTTATCTCTAGAAAATTCAACACATTCGTTATGCCCATCAGAAAGAAATGTGTGAATTTTGACGTGGCAACCAAAGTGCATCATCAGTTTATAACATCAAATCTGTCTTTGACCGCGAGTTGAATAGGAATTCAGCTTAAGAACTTAATCGGGTATGCTTGTCGGAGGATGCAACTTGTACCAAACACTACTAGGCAGGGTAGAAGATTTATTTGACAATTAAATCTCATAAGGCAACTTGTCGCAAAAATGGGTGTGAAAAGTAACTTGTCGCAAAAGCCCAAAACTCACAGAACAAATAACTCGCAAAGAACTGTTCACGTTACTTCGCGCTAAATGTGTTATGTGCATTTCTGAAACTCGCAAGCCTCTCCGTTCGCGTTTTTGAACTTCTCGTTAACATGTCTTGCACGTTTAGGACTTAGAATAATTTGACAATATCAAAACTCGCTAAGATTGAAACTCGCATAATACATAAACTCGTAATTCCCTGTTCATTCACTTCTCGCTAGAGGCTATATGTGCGAAATCAAAACTCGCAGAACACTGAATGTCTTATTCTTGCGTGTTCTTCCTTTCCTTGCGCGTTCTTCAGTGTGCGTGTTCTTCAGATGAACTTTACGTGTTCTTCATATGAATCTTGCGCGTTGTAGATCCCAGTACAGTGCAATAAGATAATAATCAATGTAGAACAATAGAATACCCACAACCTCTAGTCATATGATTAATATGCAATCAAAGGTTACAGGTTTACAGAAAGAATTTCTGATCAGAGAAAAGTAAACCTATTGACTAGAGATCTGGAAATTATGAGACTCAACTTCTAAACTGTCTAACCTGAATTATGAAACAAATAATGCCTTTATATACTTAGGCTTACAGGCTAATGGGCTTTATGGGATTGGGCCCATCTATTAAATAAACTATGAAAGAATAACAATTCAACACCTCATAAATGATTTATGCAACTTTCAAGACATAGGACTTTCAGTCCTAACAATCTCCCCCTAAAGTTGAATAAGGCATTTATCTTCTTGAAATCTTCATGCCTTGATCTTCTTTCCCTCTTCAATCTTTGAAAAACTTTGGTGTTGCATGTCTTCATGTCTTTCCAAACTCCCCCTTGAATAAAGCTCTTGGTCTTCATAGTTTCAACTTTGTAACCAGATTCAATGTACAATAGCCTCGACTGAATGCACTATCACGCAGCGTTTAACTGTAGAAACTCAATCATATCGGATCAGCTCACAAGAAAGATAAAGTGCGAGTTACGTGACTTTCCACGGTGTATCTTCAGTTTAAAACAAAGAATATGTCTTTGAACCGCGAGTTGAATATGCTTTTAGCTTAAGAACTTGTTTCAATCAGCTCGTAGGAGGAATTGACTTGAAGCAGACACCACATGATACGGGATAGAAGAAATACAATCTTTGAAATCTTCATCTTTGATTATTGAAACAACATTAAACTCATATCTTCATCTCTTTGATCTCTAGACTGTCTTCAGAAAAAGCAAACTTTCACGAATCATCTTCATTTAGAAATTGAACCAATCTTGAAACACTTGAACTTTCTTTCTTTATAACATTGAAATTGAACTTTGAAAAATTTCTCCTCCTTTTTGAATGCACTATCACGCAGCGTTTAACTGTAGAAACTCAATCACATCGGATCATCTCACAAGAAAGATAAAGTGCGAGTTACGTGACTTTCCACGATGCATCTTCAGTTTAAAACAAAGAATCTGTCTTTGAACCGCGAGTTGAATATGCTTTTAGCTTAAGAACTTGTTTCAATCAACTCGTAGGAGGAATTCACTAGAAGCAGACACCACATGATACGGGATAGAAGAAATACAATCTTTGAAATCTTCATCTTTGAATATTGAAACAACATTAAACTCATATATTCATCTCTATGATCTCTAGACTGTCTTCAGAAAAAGCAAACTTTCACAAATCATCTTCATTTAGAAATTGAACCAATCTTGAAACACTTGAACTTTCTTTCTTTATAACATTGAAATTGAACTTTGAAAAATTTCTCCCCCTTTTTGATTATTGTGAGCATCATGATCATCAAAACTCTTCAATTTCAACACATTATGTGATGTCCCCTTTATGATAATTTGACATTCTCTGCCCTTTGATCTAAGTATCCGTCAATTCATGAAATGTATATATCCGAATCTTTTCAAATTCAGACATAATGAACAATGTAACCCTGATTCAACAGATGAAACATTTAGTATGCCTGTAAGTAGCACAGAGCCACTTTGTACAACTGATGTACATTGGAAAAGAGCTTTTGTGATGTTCACTCCCCCAGGGCTTCCATTCAATCATCGAAAAACCACAAAGGAATTTTATATGAATGTTATGACAAGAAAACTCATTCCTTCTGTGCTCGTGAAAGTGTAGAAATGATTGAAGCTACTTAGCTATATTAGGCTCAAATTGTGTAAACTGTTGAGACAGCAACATATATTACACGGACTCAATGTACATGAAAGAAGTGCGAAGGTGGGGCAACTTTCCTTCTTTTTCAATATATAAATCTTCCGATTGAAGACCAGATAGCAGATATGCTCTAAATCTTTCGATTGAAGACCAGATAGCAGATATGCTGCGTCCCCAAAGAAAATGAAACATTTCTTTGTTAAGAAAGAAACGAGTGGTTGGTGGGGTTATAGCATTAGTTGGCATGGGCTCACTGCCTGTTTCAATGATGGTCACCAAAGAATGTGAACCAATCAGTAGATGTGGCTGCCCGGCTCAGAAAGTGGTTGGTGCAGAGTTTTGATATTCTTGTAACTCTGTTCTCACACCCTCTTTCTTTTTAACATTAAAGCTCACTTCTAACCAAACTCTCTTTTCCATTTTTCTGCTCAGCACAATGAGAAAAAAAAAACTCAACCCGATGAGTTATCTCCCCCACTCTTTGATTTATGACCCCTCACCCCTCAAATCACTCTAGGATAACTTCCGGGGTAGGAAACACTGGTTAACGTGAATCCATGGAAGTTCTGTTTAAGTTCTCACACAAATCCCATGTAGGTCCTAAAACGACTAGTTGCTCAACAGTTTAACTAAACAGTTAAGTACATAATGTATGATAACATTGTCAAAATGTATGCTCATGAGATTTGAGCAATTGAACTTTGATGATTTCTCAAAACACATATATTGATTGAATGAAATGAAATCAAGAGAATTGTTTTGAGAATCTGACAATGTATCAATCAGATCAAATTAAAAGGGTTAGGGTATCAAAGAACTGGATATTATGTTTATATGAACGAATATAAACAATTTTGCAATGAAAGCACAAGTATAGAAAATGATTGATGCTCAACAACATTGAATTTCAAATGGGGGTATTACCATCGAAAAATTGGTTCGTTATGAGACATGGTAATAACAAATTCAAATAAGTACTGACCCAGTGTGTGTTAATACTTGACAGTATATAGACAAGATAATACACAAGTATTGATCTTTAGAAACACACTGTCAGTTAAACATTAACGCTCAAAATTTGAAAAACATTTAAAATCACACTTCTAAATTCATGAAATCTTTTGAGAATAGAGAAATGGTTTGAACATTTAAGAAAACGTTTTTCATGTTCGAAAGTTGTTCTTCTTTCAAACAATCAGAGATCTAGATCAGAAGATATTTACCTTTAAGCTCCCCCTCAAATCATGATAGAATGATATAGATCAGATAAGCTCCCCCTGGATATTTGCAAAATATCCAAGTCTAAACGTTGAAGAACGGGTCCTGATCTGTCATATGATCAGAAGCCAACAACTTCGTTGAAGTCCGGTTTCTAAGCTGATTTACTTAGAAGCCATGGTTCTCTTACTCCCCCTTGATAGTAGGTGCCTGCAACAAAGAATCAGTTTTTGGCTTTGGTACCCACTGGTATTTGGGTCCGTGAATGTTAGTTGCAGTTCTTGTGGGGGAAACGTAATAAGAACCATACCAGAAATGATCACTGGTTTTGTGAATGTGATCATGTGTGCGACAATAAGAACACTGGTATTTTTTACCTGACAACCTGAGTAATTGATCTCTCATATAGATATGATCAGGTTTCCCTTTACGCATATTGTTCCTTTTGGCATTAAACGCATGTACACATGATTCTCTTTCTTTCAGCTCATCTTTAACTGGTTTCTTCTTCCAGACCAGTTCCTCTTCTTTGTATCTCCTTCTTCTTTGATGTGTACCTAAACCATCTATATTGCTATCATAGAAAAGGTTAGTTTTACGAATCTGATCAAAAGATTTAACTGACCTTTGTGAAGAGACCGATTTCTGATTTGAACTTGATGCAGTCTGTTCAAGCACTTTAATCGTCGAAGCAAAGTTGTCTCTTTATTTAACAAGGAGGTCAATCTTCTTCGTGAACTCAGACTTCGTTTTCTGCTCTTTTAGTGCATTTGCAGATAGTTCAGTTAGCTTCTCAGTAAGCTTTTTGATCTCAGCCTCAAATATGCATCTTTCTTCTTCAAATCCCTTCTCAACATCCTTTCTTTGGCCGGATATTTCCTTGAAGAATCTAACATTCTTCCGTTCAATGGCCTTCTTTTCTTTTGCAAACTTTTCTCTTTCAAGGATGATTACGTTCTCAAAAACAGAAACTTGTTGAGAAAGTTTTATGCATTTCAGCTCAACTTCTTTCTTCTCATCAGCACATTTTCTCGAAAAATCTGAGAACTTCTTTGCGAACGATTTCTCAAACTCGGATTTATCTTTAGCATGCTTTTGCTCCAAATCAGATGTTTTCGTTTGAAGCTCAGTATTAGCATCCGTCAGAAGCTTAATCTTTGCCTCATAACTTTCAACGGATGCTTTCTGGATTTGGACAATCTGATCTTCCAAGTTCAAGATTTTTCTTGTCAGCTCTTTGTTCTCAGTTTCCAAACTCAGTATTTTCTCATTATTCTGGCCAGAAGTCTTTTTCAGAAGATCTTCATTAATCGTCGTTAATGCACTAACTTCTTCTTTCAGTATGTTGCTTTCATTATTATACTGTTCTGACCTCTCTTTGTAGAAAGCATCAAATAATTTAAGATTTTTGTTCTCTAATTTGAGCTCTTGAACTTCAGCAAAATACCCCATCTTGACTTATCTAATTGAAGCTTTTGAAAAACTTGACAATAGATGAAATTTGAAAGTGCAAGGACCAAAAGTGACAAAGTGTGAAACTTGAAAGTTTAGGGTCACAAATGACAAACTACTGAAACCTTGAAGTACGGGGGCTAAAAGAAATGCACTGCAAAATGATCGTGAGACAAAAAATTTGACCCTTTTTTCCTTTTTTTTTATTTTTTTTTATTTTTTAGCCACAAACTCGGTCGAGCAGGGGTCCGGTCGAACAGAGGATACCGGTCAACAGGGTACCGGGCAATACAGAGTATCGGTCGACCGATATATACCGGTCAAAGCGTCGCAGGGTACCGGTCAAGCTATGTATCGGTTGAACACAATATCGGTCGGTCAAGGTATCGGTCAAACAGAAAGAGTATCGGTCAAGCAAAGGACCGGTAATGTACCGGTCGAACCAAAGGACCGGTAAATACAATGTACCGGTTGAACAAAAGGACCGGTGAATAAAATGTACCGGTCGAACCAAAAGACCGGTAAATACAATGTATCGGTCGAGCAAACTATTGGTCAACAACTATCGGTCGATAAGGTGGACCGGTAAAGCAGGGTACCGATCGACCACAAACAGATAAGGACCGATAAACTCAACAGATGAGGACCGATAAAATCAAAATAAGGACCGATAAAATCAAGATAAGGACCGATAAAATCGAACAGATAATTCGATCGATAAACACGAAGAACACGATGAATTCTGGAATTTGATCGTAATCAACCCAGAAATTGAATTCAACCAGCAATTAAGCAAACTCAAACAAATATGCAGATTTCAAGAACACAAACAGACCGATAAACAACAAATAGACCGATAGACAACCAAGAACCATCTGACCGATAACCAAAAATCGATTTTCAAAGAACATAGTTAGACCGAAAACCAACTCCGAAATCAGAAATTCAATCGACCAAAAAAAATTGTTTTCCAGAAACATAAGCGACTGATAATAATTCAGCAACAGTAATCGATTTCAGGAAAAAAAAATCAATCAACACAGATCGAACAAAACTTAGCAGATTAAACAGATAATAACGATTAAACCAAATAATCGAAGATGGTTTTAGACAAACCTTTTCTGGATCAAACCTTCAGTTTCTTTTGCTCTGATACCAATTGTAGATCCCAGTATAGTGCAATCAGATAATAATCAATGTAGAACAATAGAAAAGCAACAACCTCTAGTCATATGATTAATATGCAATCAAAGGTTACAGGTTTACAGAAAAAATTTCTGATCAGAGAAAAATAAACCTATTGACTAGAGATCTGGAAATTATGAGACTCAACATCTAAACTGTCTAACCTGAATTATGAAACAAATAATGCCTTTATATACTTAGGCTTACAGGCTAATGGGCTTTATGGGCTTGGGACCATCTATTAAATAAACTATGAAAGAATAACAATTCAACCCCTCATAAATGATTTATGCAACTTTCAACACACAGGACTTTCAGTCCTAACACGCGTTCTTCATATGAATCTTGTGCGTTCTTCATATGAATCTTGTGCGTTCTTCATATGAATCTTGTGTGTTCATGAGATCTTGCGAGAAAACAAGTCTGAAGACTTAAAGTCACCAAATCTTTCATATATCTTCGAATTTTGAGATGAAACTTTATGAGCATGTTCGAAAATCACTTATGAACAACTTTGTAGTTGATGATCTTGTCTAAAAACATCTCAATGACAGAATTCGATCTCAACTCAGTGAAAATTATATTTCGAACCAAAAACACTCAAAATCGAACAATTTTTCCAAATCTATAGAAATTAATCAATGTGATTGATTACAACTAATTCGACTCTAAGCATATAATCAATCTAGCATCAAATCTCGATCAGTTAAGCTCCAAAATAAAGAATTTGAAATTCACGGATACTGTTCATACGACAAAGTTCACTGTTTCATTGAAAGATTGTGAATTCGATCGTTTCGATGAATAATTTCTTCGATTAGGCTCTGATACCACATGTAAGGTCATGAAATCACAATTAAAAAATGTATAAAAGATAGACATGAGATAGATTGGGTTGGAAATTGAATGTTTTATTCACAACCTACAGAGAGAAAGAGATTCTCTCTCCAGAAACACTTACAAACTTGAATGGCTACATTGTGTATGAAAGTTACAATCAAATTACAAACAATTTCCTATTTATAACCCAAAATATCCCATGTACAACAAATAAGCCCAACCCATATGCTAATGACAAGGCCTATTACAATATGGATGACTTTACAAAACTTTCTAAATATTATACACTAATATTCTCCCCCTAGAGTTTTGTAAAGGAATCATCCCTTATCAGCTTCAGCTCTTCTCCCCGTTGATTTTTTTGAAAAACTTTAGTGTTGCTTAAACTTCAAAACAGCTCCGGCTCGCCCTTGAAAGTAGCTTTTATCCTTTGGAGTTTCAACTTTAACACCAGATTTAATGTACACAATAACCTCGACCGAGAGCACAAAAGACAACTTTTATCTCTAGAAAATTCAACACATTCGTTATGCCCATAAGAAAGAAATGTGTGAATTTTGACGTGACAACAAAAGTGCATCATCAGTTTATAACATCAAATCTGTCTTTGACCGCGAGTTGAATAGGAATTCAGCTTAAGAACTTATTCGGGTACGCTTGTCGGAGGATGCAACTTGTAGCAAACACTACTAGGCAGGGTAGAAGATTTATCTGATATCTGCTCAACAACTGATGAAGAATGCTCTGAGAAAAAAAAATTTGACAATTAAATCTGATAAGGCAACTTGTCGCAAAAATGGGTGTGAACAGTAACTTGTCGCGAAAGCCCAAAACTCGTAGAACAAATAACTCTCAAAGAATTGTTCACGTTACTTCGTGCTAAACGTGTTATGTGCGTTTCTGAAACTCGCAAGCCTCTTCGTGCGCGTTTTTGAACATCTCGTTAACTTGACTTGCAGGTTTAGGACTTAGAATAATTTGACAATATCAAAACTCGCTAAGATTGAAACTCGCATAATACATAAACTCGCAAATCACTGTTCATTCACTTCTCGCTAGAGGCTATATGCGCGAAATCAGAACTCGCAGAACACTGAATGTCTTCTTCTTGCGCGTTCTTCCTTTCCTTGCACGTTCTTCAGTGTGCGTTTTCTTCAGATGAACTTTACGTGTTCTTCATATGAATCTTGTGCGTTCTTCATATGAAACTTGCGCGTTCTTGAGATCTTGCGAGAAAACAAGTCTGAAGACTTAAAATCACCAAATCTTTCACATATCTTCGAATTTTGAGATGAAACTTTATGAGCATGTTCAAAAATCACTTCTGAACAACTTTGTAGTTGATGATCTTGTCTAAAAACATCTTAATGACAGAATTCGATCTAAACTCAGTGAAAACTATATTTCGAACCAAAAACACTCAAAATCGAACAATTTTTCCAAATCTATATAAATTAATCAATGTGATTGATTACAACTAATTCGACTCTAAGCATATAATCAATCTAGCATCAAATCTCGATCAATTAAGCTCCAAAATGAAGAATTTGAAATTCACGGATATTGTTCATACGACCAAGTTCACTGTTTCATTGAAAAATTGTGAATTCGATTGTTTCGATGAATAATTTCTTCGATTAGGCTCTGATACCACATGTAAGGTCATGAATTCACAATTAAACAATGTATAAAAGATAGACATGAGAATGATTGGGTTGGAAATTGAATGTTTTATCACAACCTCTCTCTAGAAACACTTACAAACTTGAATGGCTACATTGTGTATGAAAGTTAAAATCAAATTACAAACAATCTTCTATTTATAACCCCAAATATCCCATGTACAACAAATAAGCCCAACCCATATGATAATGACAAGGCCTGTTACAATATGGATGACTTTACAAAACTTTCTAAATATTATACACTAATAGCAACACAGATTTAGCTTTTGGTACATGCTGGTATTTGGGTCCTGATTTGTTAGTTGCAGTTCTATGAGGAGAAATGTAGTAAGATCCATACATGTTATTTACATAATTTTTGCTAACAAAATCATTTGCACCACAGTAAGAACAATTAATTTTCTTTTGTGTTAACCTGATCAATTGATTGACAGTGTAAACAAGATTAGGTTTGCCAAAAGTTTTACCTTTAGGAGCATTGTTCTTCTTTGCAATTGGTGTATGCACAAATGATTTATGCTTCTTCTTCTCATCTGTAGATCATTTTACTTTCCAAATCCATTTTTCTTTGTCTTTCTCATCTTTCCTTCCCCAAATCATTTTTTCTTGAGACTTGTTCTTTTTGATGTTACCTGAACCATCAATAGATTTTTCATAGAAAATGTTAGTAGAACGAATATGTTCTTTATGTTTAGAAGTATGATTATCATATGTAATAACAAACAAAGGATTATTATAAACATTTGTAAAAATTGAACTTGCAGTTGATTTAAATGAACATTCTGATGCAGCTGGATCATCTCTTGGTGATTGAACAATTGATTATGACATTTTTTTTCTCTGTCAGCTTCACCTTGAACATGATCTCTTCAAGTTCTTTGATCTTTGATGACAAACTGTTTCTTTCCTTTGAATGTAGATCAAACTTCTTTTGCATTTCAGACTTTGTCTTCTTCTCCTTTAGAACAGTTGATGACAGATCAGATAATTTTCCTGTCAACTTCTTTATCTCATCCTCAAACACTTTCCTCTCTTCCTCAAAGTCTTTCTCTAGCGACTTTCTTTGTTCAGATATTTCTTTGAAAACACTAACTTCTACTTTTCAGCATTCTTCTTTTCTTTCTCAAATTTTTCACTCTCCAAGATGATAACTTTCTCAAAATCTGACACTTGTTGAGAAAGTTTGGAACATTTGAGTTCAATGGATTTCTTTTCTTCAAATGATTTTCTTGAAAAGTCAGAAAACTTTTGAGCATAAGCTTTTCTTTCTCTTTCAAACTCTTCTCTTTCTTTCTTTGACTTCTTTTCATCTTGAGAGATTTGTTCTTTCAGTTCAGTAATTATCTTTTGAAGCTCAATATTATCTCTTTCCAAATCCTTTCTCTTCTTTTCAATCTTCTTGACCTCCTCTTGATCTCTTGAGTTGTTCATCTCTTTTGTAGCTTTTTCTTTAAGCATGTTTATTTCAACTTCAAGACTGAACACTCTGTCTCTCAACTTGTCTCTTTCAGAGAAAATTTGTGAATTTGTCTTTCTCAGCCTGTCACATGTTTCTCCAGCAATGTTTGCTCTTCGTCTGAGATCATCAAGCTCTTTTTTCATCAACTCCTTCTTTGAGATGTAGAATTTGCATTTAGTCCTTCAAACTTCTTCAGCTTTGTTTGAAGATTTGAAATCTCTTTTTCTTTAGATTCAATGATCCCTGCAAAATTTATTTTGGATTTCGAAACACAGTCGGAGCAAATAACATTCTTTTCTAAAACTTTATAATCTTCTTTCAGTTTATTAATTTGATCAATAAGAGATGAATTCTGTATTTTCATATTCTTGTTTTCTGCTTGAAGGGCTGGAATCTCTTGCATATAAGCGATAGCACAGTCTCTCTTGGTCAAAATAGTATGTCCTTTTTCATCAGTATATGGCATCCTGATAACTGATTTTTTTTTTGCTAGAAATGATCGTTAGTCAGAAAATCAGAAAAATCAACTTTAAAATCACAGAAAAATCACTCGAAAATTAAGCTATGTACAAAATTCGTATGCCACTCACAAACAACAATTCACATGCAACAATTCGTATGAACACACAATTCGCATAGACACATTTCACATAAGAAAGATAAGAAATCTTCACTTTTCGCATGTGCTTGTATGCGAGTTCTAGCTTTTCGCATAAGACTATGTGCGAGTTCTGCACATTTCGCATAAAGAAGGGTGCGAATTATGAGCAATTCGTATGAATGATATAACACTGAGATACGAATTCCTCCCTTAGAATATTTTCCCAGCTTGAACAATTCGAACAATTCGCATCAATACGAATTCCTTCCTTAGAAAATTTCTCAGACTTAGATGCGAATTCCAAGCTTTTCGTATGACCCTATGTGTGTCCCTGTTTCAAGTTTCTAATCACAAACAAATCAATACAAACAAGATGATTAAACTACCTGTTTGATTTCAATTCTAAATTCAAACTGTTTACAACTGTTTCTCTCTTTCTCTCTCTACACGTCTATTTCTCTCTCTACAAGTCTCTCTAAATGAGTATAAAACTCTCTAGTCATATGTCTATTAAACAAAAGAAAAACTATTTATACCTACAAGACTAACAAGACAAAACTAAAACAAATACAAATAAACTTTGACTTTATTACATATTGACTTTGACTTTGACTTTCACTAAGAGTTGACTTTCAGCTTTTGACTTCTTGTACTTTGATCTCCAGTCTTCAGATATTATGATCTTGCATCCAACATATATTTATGCTCTAACAATCTCCCCCTTTGGATTCAAGATCATCTTTGAAATATTTTGCACGTACCCTTTTTAAATACTTTTTGTTGCAGCAGAAATGGGCAACACTAAATTTTTGGTTGATCTGATTCGTGGATATCTTGATATTTCCTTCATGGCGAATGATGATGACCAAAGTATCTTTCACATTTCAGTCTCTCATCGTCATGAAAGTATATAATCTGTTATATGAGATGGGCTCGGTGCATGATATTGTGAGTGTTTTCAAAGACAAACACGACAATAATATGTTGCATTTAGTGGGAATGAAAGCAAAGAATCCCCTTGAGGATGTGTCAGGAGCTGCTTTTCAAATGCAACGTGAATTGCTATGGTTCGAGGTACATCTTTCCTCAAAGGTTTGTAGGTTGTTAGCCATTTGAATGGATGCCTTTGTTTTATGTTCTTTTGTCTCTGTGTATCTTTATTATGCTTCTTTTCTTTTTCTATGAGTTTTAACCCGCTCATTTAAGTTATGGTTTCAATGATATTTAATGAGCTTATATGGGTATCGTAGGAAGTGAACTCTAAAGTCCCTCCTTATTGTAGAGAAGAGAAGAACGATGTTGGTTGTATACCGCTTCAGCTATTCATCAAGAACCACCAATGCATGGTGGTTGCTGCACTAATAACAACCATAGTATTTTCGGTAGCTTTTACCATTCCAGGTGGGTATGACCAAAACAATGGCCTTTCTATCTTCCTCAAAGATGGACCCTTCATAGCGTTTGTCATATTGGATGCCATTTCTTTAATCTTGTCTTCCGCTTCCATCCTTATGTTCTTATCCATCCTTACTTCTCGTTACACTTATCACGATTTCCGGATATCATTACCAATAAAATTGATGATAGGTCTAACAACACTATTCCTTTCTATAATAACCATGATGGTTGCCTTTTCCATCAGCTTCTTTGTGTTATACCGTAACAAGTTGATCTCGTTACCAATCATCATCAGTGTTGGTGTTGTTGTACCAATCTTTCTATACATAAGACTGCAGTTTCCTCTTTTGGTGGATGTGTATCGCTCTACATATGGTAGCGTGTATCTGTTTAGGCCAAAAAAGCGTGTGCTTTTCTATCGCAATCTGAGGTTCTAATTGCTGTCGTTATGACCACTTTCAAGCTATTTATTCAAACTTGACGACAATATCTATGTTTTTTTCTTTTAGAAATTGAAATATACGTACTTTAATTAGTATTGTTTCTATACACCATGCAAAATTCTTTTCGTTATCTAATTATTTAGTTTTTTTCTCTAAATAATTAATTCAAGTGTGTCCTTAAACACACAAAGGAGTTATTTGGTTGGTTTTCTATTAAGTTTTGAATGGATAAAGGTGTGTGTGTGAATTAATCTGTTTGTATAGATTGAAAAAGTTTTTGTTTGGGAAAGTTTCTTTATAGATGGAATGAACATGTGTTTTTAATCTGGAATGACAACCTTAATTAATAACAATCTACCATACCCAAATCCCACAAAAAGCAACCAAGGCATCACTACCTCATCAACTGCTGACAGATTGTAACCTTAACGGAAAACCAAAACACATGAAACTGAAACGGTAATAGATAACTGACCACAACAACTAGGACTGTTGCAAAAGGTTGTCTTCAAGAACCATTACCAAGCATCAGGATGAAGGGCCCGGGGCGGACCCATGAATTTTTCATATGGTGGCACCATATTTTTTATACGGTTTTTATCGACATGTATTCATCTTTTTACCAACGTTCAATATTGTCCGACGTTTTTAGCCTAATTCCACCGTTTCAAGGGATTTTTAAAGTTTTTTTTGCTTGATTTCGAGAGTTTTGTAAGTTTTTTTATCGATTTCAAGGGACTTTTTCGGCTTTTTTGGTTGATTTCAAGAGTTTAGTTTTTTTTCTGTTTTTTTGTTGATTTCAAGAGTTTCTTTTGTTTTTTTTGTTGATTATGAGGTACGATTGCACTTTCTAAAATAATATGGTTGCGCCTTCAAAAACATGATATGGTTGCACATTTCACAAACCTAATTTTTTTACCTTACGGCGGAGAAACAATACGGTGACTGTGAGTCATGTTCTAGTTTCTAATCACAATCAATTAATCAACAAAGAAGATTTAATCCAATTACCTGTTTTGATTCACTTTCAATTTCAACAAATACAACTTTCTCTCTCTTGAACTCTCTCTCTCTCTCTCTACAAATCTCTCTCTAGTTCTTGATACGTATACAATGATAAGCTTCCTTACTTACAAAAACAACTAACACAACTATTTATACCAACAACTAAAATACAAGGAAAGTAAAAAATACAAAAGATTTGACTTTGACTTATTACAAAACAACTTTGACTTTTAATGAGAGTTGACTTTCTCAGCTTTGACTACTTGTATTTTTGACCTTCAGTATTCTTGATCTTGTATCCAACAGATTTATGCTCTAACAATCTCCCCCTTTGGATTCAAGATCAACTTAGAAAGAATTTACATTTCAGTCTTCTCTTTAAAGCTCTGTCAGATGCA
The DNA here is from genome assembly GCA_954870635.1 of Arctium minus. NCBI lineage: Eukaryota > Viridiplantae > Streptophyta > Magnoliopsida > Asterales > Asteraceae > Arctium > Arctium minus. Next base: position 20,701,917 of record OX941096.1, on the reverse strand, counting down.
ATCTCTCCCTTAAGCATTGTAATCTTTCTAAGTTTGTCTTCGAAGAACATAAAAATCTCCCCAACTATGATAAACAAGGTCTTCAACAATCTCTTCAGTACTATCACAATACTCTTTCAGACTTCGGAAAGAAATTATCATCAGATTCAGCTCGGATTGCTTTAGCAAATAATTTTCAAAGAAAATTTCCTCAAAATCAGTACATCATCAGAAATTCTTTAATATTCTCTTATACACTCTTTCAAACTTTCAACTCTGAAATTTTGTCTCCTTCAAATCTTTACTTTGAATCTTCTGACTTGGACATTTCTTTAAAATCATCTCCCCCTTTTTGATGAAATGAGTATCGATATCATCAAAACATTTAGAAAGAAATGTCTGTATCCGATCTGACCATTGATCATTCAAGAGCCTCTGATTCACCGTCAATCCTCCAAGATATTCATCTAGATCTTTTCAAATCCAGACAAGTTGGAATGTAACACCTGAATCAACAAATGAATCAGTTAAAATGCCTGTCAGTAACACTAAGTCACTGTGTGTAACGAATACACATTGGAAATGAGCTTTTGTTATGTTCACTCCCCCAGGGCTTCCATCCAATCATCGAAACACCACAAAGGCAATTTCTATGAATGTTTTGACAAGAAAACAAATTCTTTGTGTGTTTGTGCAAGTGTTGAAAGAATTAAGTCATCATATGCTTATAAAGGCTCAAAATTGTGTAAACCACTGAGACAACAGTAGATAAACACAGACTCAATGTTCATGATTGAAGTGCGAAGGTGGGGCAGACTTCCTTCTTTTTCAATATCCAGATTTTCCAAATGAAAAACAGATAGATTATATGTTGCGTCCCCAGAAAAATATGAAACATTTTCTTTTTGAGAAGAAAATGAGTGGTTGGTGGGGTATTAAGCAAGAGTTGGCATGGGCTATTTTCCTGTTTCAATAATGTTCACGAAGAATTGTGAAACATTAGTAATGTGGCTGCCCGACTCAGAAAAAGTTGGTGCAGAGTTGTGATATTCTTTTAACTCTGTTGTCACACCCTCTTTCTTTTAATCATTAAGCTGACTACTAACCAAACTCTCTTTTCCATTTTACCTCATAACACATCCCACACTCATTTCTTTTTGACTCCTCACATTCAATCACTAGAGGATTAACTTCATGGGTAGAAACCACTGGTTAACGTGATTTCATAGAAGTTCAATTAAGTCCTAGGACAAAGATCTATATTGTCCTATAAAGCATATGTTGCTCAAGATAGTTTAACTTTATCAGTTAAAGCTCAAAAAAATACATGTCAGATGAATGTATGCTCATAAGAGATAATCATGAAGATTTGAGCATTTGAAACATTGAAGTATTTACAAACAAGTAAATTGAAAGAATGATCATGAATGCAAGAGACTTGTTTGAAAATCTGACATTGTATGAAAATGATCAAATAGAAATGATATAGCAATTCAGGCTTATGGTCAAGAATAACAGAAATTGTCTATACGATTCAAAATATAGACATTCTTGAAATGAACGTTTCAAAATGAAATGACGCTCAAAAATATTGAATTACAAAAGGGGTGTCTTACCATCGAAAAATATGTTTCTATTATGAGACATGGTAAGAACAATTTGAACAAAATGTCAAACCGGTGTGTGTGAAGACTTGAAAAGTATATAGAAAAGACAATACACAAGTAATTATCTTTAGAAACACATAGTTTGTAGAAACGTTTAAGCACAAAATAAAATGATAACATTTAAAATCATACTTCCAAATTATAAAATCTGATTAAGAATCGGGAAGTGGTTTGAACATTTAAGAAAATCATGTTTTCATATCTGAAAGTTGTCCTTCTTTCAGATACATATGAGATTAAGATAAGAAATTTACCTTTTAGATCAATCTTAATTCTCATGAAGTCAGCTAAAATCATAAAAATATGATCTTGTAAGCGTCTCTCATCCTGCACAAGTCTCAAAGTCTAGTCAAAGCAATTTTATTCACAAATTTATTCGAAAATAAAAGACATAAAGCATTAAAACAGTTAACAGTACGAGTTCTGATCTAAAGTAATCAGAAATCATCACCTTTACTCCCCCTGAAATTATGCATCTAAAATATGTCAGTGAAAAAACACATGATAGAGATCTACAATTCTATTTTAAAATGTAGTTCATCATATCTCTCGGATGCAAAGTATTTCAGAAAAGTATGTACTCCCCCTTGAAGGTTGATATCCTCATTGGAGTATCAGAGTACAATCTCTTATATCAGCCCGGGAGTAGCATCTCTTTTTCATCTTTGAAGAGGGAGTCCTAAACTGTTGTGTTTAGAAGTCAAACTCCGTTGAAGCACGGGTCCTAAGCTGATTTACTTAGAAGCCTTTGTTCATCGGTTCTCTTACTCCCCCTTAACATTACATGCCTGCAACACATAATCATCTTTCGGCTTTGGTACCCACTGGTATTTCGGTCCATGAATATTAGTTGCAGTTCTTATGGGAGTAACAAAATAAGAACCATACCAGTAATGATCACTAGCTTTATGAACAAAATCATATGTATGAAAGTGAGAAAAGTACCTCTTTTTAGATAACCTGATCATTTGATCTCTCGAGTAAGCGAGATCAGGTTTACCTTTTAGCACTTTGTTCTTCTTATCTGTTGATGCATATACACATGACTTGTTACTTGTCTTCTCTTCCTTCGTTCCTTTCTTTTCTTTCTTCTTCTCATCTTCAACTGGTTTTACTTTCCATACAAGCTTTTCTTCAACATATTCCCTTCTTCTCCTTCTTCTGTATGTATCTGAACCATCTACATTTTCATCAAAGAAAATGTTAGTTTTACGAATCTGATCATATGATTTAACTGACCTTTTTGTTGAAACAGTTTTCTGATGTGAGCTTGCAGCTGTCTTGAATGAGCATTCAGAATCAGCTGGATCATCTCTAGGTATGTGGATTTGTGACTCTGGAGTCGTGTGCTCAGTCACCACCACCATGGAAATGATATCTTCAAGCTCTTTTATCTTTGAAGAGTAACTGTCTCTTTCCTTGACAAGTAGGTCCATCTCTCTCTTGAACTCAGACTTCACTTTCCTCTCTTTCAGTGTACTCTCAGATAGTTCAGATAACTTTGCAGTCAGCTTCTTTATCTCTTCCTCAAAAATATTCCTTTCTTCCTCAAAGTCCTTCTCGGAACTCTTTCTTCCATTAGATATTTCTTTAAAAAATCCAACGTTCTTCTGCTCAATCTCCTTTTTATCTTTTGCAAACTTTTCTCTTTCAATAATGATCACTTTCTCAAAATCAGAAACTTGTTGAGAAAGTTTAATGCATTTAAGCTCAACCGTCTTCTTCTCGTCAGCACTTTTTCTGGAAAAATCTGATAACTTCTTTGCAAATGATTTCTTTTCAGTCTCAAACTCAAATCTTTCTTTGACCATCTTTTTCTCCAGATCAGATATTTTCTTTTTAAGATCAGCATTAGCATCCTCCAGATTCTTAATCTTCATCTCATAACTGTGAACATATGCTACTTGTTGAAATTGCACAATCTGATTTTCAAAGTCAGAGATTTTTCTTTTCAGCTCGGTGTTTTCAACTTCCAAACGCAGTATTTTCTCATCATTCTGCCCATAAGTCTGTTTCAGAAGATTTTCATTGACAATATTTAATGCACTGACTTCTTCTCTCAGTATCTTCCTTTCATCAGAATATCTCTTTGACCGCTTAGAATAGTAGTCAACTGAAGAAGCGAGATTTTTGTTCTCTAATTTGAGCTTTTCAATCTTCTTTTCATCATCATCAGAAAAATATCTCATCTTGAATTATATGTTACAAAAAGAAACTTGAAATGATCGTTAGAAATTCAGAAATTTTGAAATGGATCAGTAAAAATCAAACTTGGACAAATTTCAGAAAAACTCAGAAAAATTCTAAGTATGGAACTCTCAAACTAAAGGATACCAACTTCGCGCTAACACAGTAACTTGCGCGTTTTGAGGTTCACGCACAACAAAGGATGCAAGAACTGAGGTTATCGCTAACAGGCTCGTGCGAGTTTGAGGTTCGCGCACACCAAAGCTTGCGCATTTCTGAGATTCATGCTAACTGAAGCTCGCGCAAACTTGACTCTTTATGCGTTCGAGACTTAGTCAAATTTTGAAATTTCACTTCGCGCTAAATGTAAACGCGTAAGAACAGGATCTTGCAAGTTCTGGACTTAGGAAAATTTCAAAATCACTTCGCGCAAAACAACACTTCTCTCTGATCACTGTTCGCGCACAACAAATGAAATGAACAGTAGAAACACGCACAAAGTTATGTGCAAGTTTTAGCTTCGCGCATAACCCTAATAGGGAGTTTTACACTTGCGAGTTCTTCGACTTGCGTGTTCTTGATCTGCGCGTTCTATGGATCTAGCGTGTTCTTAGGCTCTTCGAACAAAAAATCAAAATTTCCATCTGATTTCAATCCAATTCTTCTTCAATTGATTTGAAACTCTGCAGATCTTATCTCGAACATAATTCGAACATGTTACAATTCTTGATTTTACAAAACAAACACAAATTGATGGATTTTAATCCAATCACAGTTCGTACAGAGTCGAGTCCAAAAAATCGAACAAAAATTCAAAATCACCCTCAATCTGTGTGAATTAGGCTAAACATTACAAAGCAAACATGTTCTATATGAAAAATCGATTACAATGATGCACAAATCAAACCAAAAACATCACTGTAGCAACAAATTTGAATGTTGAACAGTAACTATCGAGTTCTTGAAAAATGTCGATCAAAAATCTTCAATTCAATCCATTTCTGAATTCCTTCTGCTCTGATACCAATTGTGAGTCCTAAATTCAAGTTCTAATTGTCACAAACAATCAAGATGAGAATTCGAATCCATATGTCATTGATTCAAATATCAAAGATTAAAATTTCACAACTTTCTCTCTCTATACTCTCTCACAAGAATAATGTTCAATTAGCTCTTCTCTAATATGCTCACACAATTTTAATCTAAATTCACTCTCACTTACTTACTTGCTTACTTACCACATCTGATTACACACATATCTGATTTTCACTCACCAATGACTTACAAAGGAAACAAGGTATTTATACCTTTAACAATTACAAAGAAACAAAACACAATTACATTGACTTTGACTTTTATTAACAAACAACTTTGACTTTCAGTGAGAGTTGACTTTTCCAGCTTTGACTTCTTGAACTTTTGTCTTCAATCTTTATGATCTTGAATCCAACAAATCTGTGCTCTAACAATCTCCCCCTTTGGATCAAGATCATTATTAAAAGATTTAGCAATTCGATCTTCTCTCTTTAAGCTCGATTGAAATAACTCCCCCTTTGAACAATCTTTATCTTCTGTTGTAATCTCCCCATTGATACAAATATGATTTACACTCTCAGTCAACTCACATGCTCCCCCTATTAGCATGAAATATTTACATTCTCCCCTTCTCTGATAAACACAGTATCTTCAACAACTTTCAACAATTCTTTCTCAAAAATCTGATCTTCAGGAATAATAGCATTCTCCCCAAGGTTGTAACCAAAACTCTTTCAGACTTGAAAAGAAATTATCTTCAGATTTAGCACACTTTGTTCCAGCAAAATTATCTTCAACAATTTTGTAGCTTTCATCTTTCAACAATCTTGAATGTTTTCTCCCAGCTTTAACTCAAACTCTTGATTCGGACATTTCTTTTTCATTGCTTTCTCAAACATTTCTTGAACTCTTCTCCCCCTTTTTGATGAATAGAGCACAATAGAATCTATATTTCTCAAACACCGTTGGCACCAATAGAGGTCCGCCCTTGTGAAGGGCACAAGGCTAATGGGAAATCATCTGCTCTTGTTTCGTGTCATTGAAGGTTTAACTTGCACACTGTTTTTTGAGGTTAGGCATTGTCGTTTCCTATTCCAAAATGAAGTAATGAAAAATTAGATTTAAGTAAATTAAACTTCGTAGAAAATACTGGGTAGTAACATAAATTTTTGGGTTAGAATTTTGGATATGGTGGCTAAAAGACTTGGCCAAGAAACATGCTACCAATATCAAGTTAGGCTTAAATGTGATATGGTGGTAAATTAATACTCTTTCGTTTTTGTAGCATGCCAGATGGGTAAAACATTCTCATCCTAATCGTTCACAAGTTGGGCAACAAAGTTTTCTTCTTAGGCACAATCCAAATTATGGTAGTTCTACATATTCATGTTTTGGAAGGCAAATTTGGATTTTTTTTCTTTTTCTTTTCATGTTCATTTCACGTGTAAAAATTCATAATATTATAACATCGTTAATTATAGAATATATATATTGCCTTTTCGGCTAATAAATTAGATTGTTATAAAAACTTCTTCTTTTCTGATTGTTGTAAAATTAGATTTGTAAAATTAGATTTGAACAAGACCTGGCGGAATAGGACAAAAATGCCAAAGCAGGTAACATCGTAAAACAAAAATCATGAATATGATCAAGATTAATAAATTATTAATGGGAAAATTGTCTTAAAATGAAACCAACTTTCACGTAGTTCCTATTTTGGGCAACTAACTTAAAAAATTATCATTTTAGGGTGTAAATCAAACTTTTCATTTATTTAAGGGTCTCAATTACCTATTCAGCGCAGGTAACCGGTTACTAAAATATGACATGATAATGATGTGTCATTAATTTATTTATTTTTAATTATTTATGTTCTTGAATTTTAGTTGTCAAGTAAAAGAAAATATGTTTGTTCAAAAAAAAAAGTAAAAAAAATTCTTGTTATCTTATACTTATTATTGCCACATCATCATTTTAAATTTATTAATTACATTTTAAATATATATGACATGGCATATTAGTTGGCGATTACCTTAACCACGTCATCATTAGCAGGTTATTAGGTCAACTAGACCCTTAAATAAATGTAAACTTTGATTCAGACATTAAAACGATGATTATAAAAGTGAAGAACACCAAATTCTAACTTTATAGATGGAAAGATGGGTAGATTACCTTGGTTATAAACTCTTGGATTCACCCAATAGCTTCAATCTACTTCCTTCTCTACTTGAAAAGCTCCAAAAGACGAACTCTAGGTTCAAGAATTGCTCCAAACGGCTTTAGGAAGGAGTAGATATGAGAGAAATGAGGTTTGAAGCCCTAAAATCGCGACTAAAAACCATCAGACAGACCCCGCGACTTATGCCACGACTTGCAAGTCGCAGCGCAAGTCGCCCGTTTCCTGAAAACTCACTTCCAGTGAGTTACGCGCAGCTTGTGTCGCGACCCTAAGTCGTGTAGCAACCCGCGGTAACCCAAAATCCCATTTTCTCGCGTCTTTCGCACTTGATTCGATTCCCGATGATTCCATTATGAAACTTACTTGATTTCCTGATACTTTTACGACTCAAGAGCCAATCGACTCTCGTAACACCGTCGAGGATATTTACATTCTCCCCTTCTCTGATAAACACAGTATCTTCAACAACTTTCAACAATTCTTTCTCAAAAATCTGATCTTCAGGACTAATAGCATTATCCCCAGGGTTGTAACCAAACCTCTTTCAGACTTGAAAAAAATTATCTTCAGATTTAGCACACTTTGTTCCAGCAAAATTATCTTAAACAATTCTGTTGCTTTCATCTTTCAACAATCTTGAATGTTTTCTCTCAGCTTTAACTCAAACTCTTGATTCGGACATTTCTTTTTCATTGCTTTCTCAAACATTTCTTGAACTCTTCTCCCCCTTTTTGATAAATATAGCACAATAGAATCTATATTTCTCAAACACCGTTGGCACCAATAGAGGTCCGCCCTTGTGAAGGGCACAAGGCTAATGGGAAATCATCTGCTCTTGTTTCGTGTCATTGAAGGTTTAACTTGCACACTGTTTTTTGAGGTTAGGCATTGTCTTTTCCTATTCCAAAATGAAGTAATGAAAAATTAGATTTAAGTAAATTAAACTTCGTAGAAAATACTGGGTAGTAACATAAATTTTTGGGTTAGATTTTTGATTGAATCTATATGAAATTTGAATTTGGAAACTGTTAATCTGACCTCGAAGTCAAAACAGGCTAAAAGACTTGGCCAAGAAACATGCTACCAATATCAAGTTAGGCTTAAATGTGATATGGTGGTAAATTAATACTCTTTCGTTTTTGTAGCATGCCAGATGGGTAAAACATTCTCATCCTAATCGTTCACAAGTTAGGCAACAAAGTTTTCTTTGTAGGCACAATCCAAATTATGGTAGTTCTACATATTCATGTTTTGGAAGGCAAATTTGGATTTTTTTTTTCTTTTTCTTTTCATGTTCATTTCACGTGTAAAAATTCATAATATTATAACATCGTTAATTATAGAATATATATATTGCCTTTTCGGCTAATAAATTAGATTGTTATAAAAACTTCTTCTTTTCTGTTTGTTGTAAAATTAGATTTGAACAAGACCTGGGGGAAAAGGACAAAAATGCCAAAGCAGTAACACCGTAAAACAAAAATCATGAATATGATCAAGATTAATAAATTATTAATGGGAAAATTGTATTAAAATGAAACCAACTTTCACCTAGTTCCAATTTTGGGGAACTAACTTAAAAAATTATCATTTTAGGGTGTAAATCAAACTTTTCATTTTTTTAAGGGTCTCAATTACCTATTCAGCGCAGGTAACCGGTTACTAAAATATGACATGATAATGATGTGGCATTAATTTATTTATTTTTAATTATTTAAGTTCTAATTTTTGTCGAATCTTCATCTTCTTAGTAACCAAACAAATCCTACTACCTAAATCCCTAAATCAATAACAAAAACATTCAAATCCAAAAACCCATTTGAACTCCATCCATATAAAAGAAACAACTAGAGGTGGAAGATGAACAATATCAAACCCGAAGAGAGAAGAAGACCATGCTGGGGAGTTCCAATGCTTGCTTGAATCTAGAGTTCTATATTTCATCTGGGTAATTGTTTTTGGGAAAGTTCTTTATTTGAATTCTAAAGTTATGATCTCGTCTTGGAGATTGAATCACGAGTTCTAGACAAATCTTGAAATTTTCATTGGGTATTGGCTTCATCTTGATCATTTCAAGATTTCTTCTGCAACAAGAGTTTATTTTTGGGTTTGTTCATAAGGGTTAAGGTAGAAAAGATAAGTTTCATAACTATAAAAACAATTTAAAATTGAAAAAACTAGTAAAACAAATATTTGATGTTGTTGTGTTCTTGATTTAATTAGGGTTTTTTCTCTAGATTTTGAAGAAGAAGGTCGTCGTGAATGAAGGGACGATGGAGGTCAGACGAAGGAACGACGGATTAGGTTTTAGACGGTGGGGTGATTTGATGTAGATAGTGGGGTTTTTTCATTTTTTTTCTTAAAAAACTTGTAATATTTACAACAATTTTTTTCGTGTAAAAATTCTTTTGTTTTATTAAAAATATGTGAGAAATAATAAATAAGTAAATGAATAAATATATTTTTTATTTTATAAAATAATATTGAATTTTAGTTGTCAAGTAAAAGAAAATATGTTTGTTCAAAAAAAAAGTAAAAAAAATTCTTGTTATCTTATAGTTATTATTGCCACATCATCATTTTAAATTTATTAATTACATTTTAAATATATATGACATGGCATATTAGTTGGCGATTACCTTAACCACGTCATCATTAGCAGGTTATTAGGTCAACTAGACCCTTAAATAAATGTAAACTTTGATTCAGACATTAAAACGATGATTATAAAAGTGAAGAACACCAATCCTAACTTTATAGATGGAAAGATGGGTAGATTACCTTGGTTATAAACTCTTGGATTCACCCAATAGCTTCAATCTACTTACTTCTCTACTTGAAAAGATCCAAAAGACGAATCCTAGGTTCAAGAATTGCTCCAAACGGCTTTAGGAAGGAGAAGATATGAGAGAAATGAGGTTTGAAGCCCCAAAATCGCGACTAAAAACCATCAGACAGACCCCGCGACTTATGCCGCGACTTGCAAGTCGCAGCGCAAGTCGCCCGTTTCCTGAAAACTCACTTCCAGTGAGTTACGCGCGGCTTGTGTCGCGACCCTAAGTCGTGTGGCAACCCGCGGCAACCCAAAATCCCACTTTCTCGCGTCTTTCGCACTTGATTCGATTCCCGATGATTCCATTATGGAACTTACTTGATTTCCCGATACTTTTACGACTCAAGAGCCAAACGACTCTCGTAACACCGTCGAGGATATTTTCATTCTCCCCTTCTCTGATAAACACAGTATCTTCAACAACTTTCAACAATTCTTTCTCAAAAATCTGATCTTCAGGACTAATAACATTCTCCCCAAGGTTATTATAACCACACCTCTTTCAGACTTGAAAAGAAATTATTTTCAGATTTAGCACACTTTGTTCCAGAAAAATTATCTTCAACAATTCTGTTACTTTCATCTTTCAACAATCTTGAATGTTTTCTCTCAGCTTTAACTCAAACTCTTGATTCGGACATTTCTTTTTCTTTGCTTTCTCAAACATTTCTTGAACTCTTCTCCCCTTTTTTGATGAATATAGCACAATAGAATCTATATTTCTCAAACACCGTTGGCACCAATAGAGGTCCGCCCTTGTGAAGGGCACAAGGCTAATGGGAAATCATCTGCTCTTGTTTCGTGTCATTGAAGGTTTAACTTGCACACTGTTTTTTGAGGTTAGGCATTGTCGTTTCCTATTCCCAAATGAAGTAATGAAAAATTAGATTTAAGTAAATTAAACTTCTTAGAAAATACTGGGTAGTAACATAAATTTTTGGGTTAGACTTTTGATAGAATCTATATGAAATTTGAATTTGGAAACTGTTAATCTGACCTCGAAGTCAAAACAGGCTAAAAGACTTGGCCAAGAAACATGCTACCAATATCAAGTTAGGCTTAAATGTGTGGTGGTAAATTAATACTCTTTCGTTTTTGTAGCATGCCAGATGGGTAAAACATTCTCATCCTAATCGTTCACAAGTTGGGCAACAAAGTTTTCTTCTTAGGCACAATCCAAATTATGGTAGTTCTACATATTCATGTTTTGGAAGGGAAATTTGGATTTTTTTTTCTTTTTCTTTTCATGTTCATTTCACGTGTAAAAATTCATAATATTATAACATCGTTAATTATAGAATATATATATATATATTGCCTTTTCGGCTAATAAATTAGATTGTTATAAAAACTTCTTCTTTTCTGTTTGTTGTAAAATTAGATTTGAACAAGACCTGGGGGAAAAGGACAAAAATGCCAAAGCAGGTAACATCGTAAAACCAAAATCATGAATATGATCAAGATTAATAAATTATTAATGGGAAAATTGTCTTAAAATGAAACCAACTTTCACCTAGTTCCTATTTTGGGGAACTAACTTAAAAAATCATCATTTTAGGGTGTAAATCAAACTTTTCATTTATTTAAGGGTCTCAATTACCTATTCAGCGCAGGTAACCGGTTACTAAAATATGACATGATAATGATGTGGCATTAATTTATTTATTTTTAATTATTTATGTTCTTATTTTTGTCGAATCTTCATTTTCTTAGTAACCAAACAAATCCTACTACCTAAATCCCTAAATCAATAACAAAAACATTCAAATCCAAAAACCCATTTGAGCTCCATCCGTACAAAAGAAACAACTAGAGGTGGAAGATGAACAATATCAAACCCGAAGAGAGAAGAAGACCATGTTGGGGAGTTCCAATGCTTGCTTGAATCTCGAGTTCTATATTTCATCTGGGTAATTGTTTTTGGGAAAGTTCTTTATTTGAATTCTAAAGTTATGATCTCGTCTTGGAGATTGAATCTCGAGTTCTAGACAAATCTTGAAATTTTCATTAGGTATTGGCTTCATCTTGATCATTTCAAGATTTCTTCTGCAACAAGAGTTTATTTTTGGGTTTGTTCATAAGGGTTAAGGTAGAAAAGATAAGTTTCATAACTATAAAAACAATTTAAAATTGAAAAAACTAGTAAAACAAATATTTGATGTTGTTGTGTTCTTGATTTAATTAGGGTTTTTTCTCTAGATTTTGATGAAGAAGGTCGTCGTGAATGAAGGGACGATGGAGGTCAGACGAAGGAACGGCGGTTTAGGTTTTAGACGGTGGGGTGATTTGATGTAGATAGTGGGGTTTTTTCATTTTTTTTTCTTAAAAAACTTGTAATATTTACAACAACTTTTTTCGTGTAAAAATACTTTTGTTTTATTAAAAATATGTGAGAAATAATAAATAAGTAAATGAATAAATATATTTTTTATTTTATAAAATAATATTGAATTTTAGTTGTCAAGTAAAAGAAAATATGTTTGTTCAAAAAAAAAAGTAAAAAAAATTCTTGTTATCTTATAATTATTATTGCCACATCGTCATTTTAAATTTATTATTTACATTTTAAATATATATGACATGGCATATTAGTTGGCGATTACCTGAACCACGTCATCATTAGCAGGTTATTAGGTCAACTAGACCCTTAAATAAATGTAAACTTTGATTCAGACATTAAAACGATGACTATAAAAGTGAAGAACACCAAATCCTAACTTTATAGATGGAAAGATGGGTAGATTACCTTGGTTATAAACTCTTGGATTCACCCAATAGCTTCAATCTACTTCCTTATCTACTTGAAAAGCTCCAAAAGACGAACCCTAGGTTCAAGAATTGCTCCAAACGTCTTTAGGAAGGAGACGATATGAGAGAAATGAGATTTGAAGCCCTAAAATCGCGACTAAAAACCATCAGACAGACCCCGCGACTTATGCCGCGACTTGCAAGTCGCGGCGCAAGTCGCTCGTTTCTTGAAAACTCACTTCCAGTGAGTTACGCGGCTTGTGTCGCCACCCTAAGTCGCGTAGCAACCTGCGGCAACCCAAAATCCCATTTTCTCGCGTCTTTCGCACTTGATTCGATTCCCGATGATTCCATTATGAAACTTACTTGATTTCCCGATACTTTTACGACTTAAGAGCCAAACGACTCTCGTAACACCGTCGAGGATACATCTTGAAATTATGGGTGTTACACTTATGGACCTAACTCATTGGAGTGAGTATATATTTTAACGTAGCAATAGTTTGTTCCATGTTGCCTTTAAGATTTTTTTCTTCATATATGAATATTAATATTGTTGCGGTGAGTATTTTAATTAAGCAATAGTTTATCCCATGTTGTCATTAAGAAAATTTATTTATTGTATTCTTATATGAATAATTCATCTACGACCGATTCTATTACTACACCAAAGTCTTATGTAGTTAGGTAAATGATGCAATTAACAAATTAGTCAAGTCAACTCTACGCTGGTGAAGTAATAATTAAAGAGCTCCCCACTCGTCCTTTTACCACTAACTTAATTTACTCTCGTTTTGTAAAGAAATCTTCAACATGGGACGAACAAAGAAATCATTGCTATCAGCAACCACTATAGAATCAAAACCCTCAGGTCGATCGGCAACCCAAAACTTTTCACTTGATGAGATCCGATCGGCAACCCAAAACTTGAAAGAAGCGTTGGTCATTGGTCGTGGGGGATTCGATAAGGTGTATAAAGGCCACATTAATCACGGGTCAGCTAATAGTGTTGCAATAAAGCGACTGCATTCCATGTCCCATCAAGGAGCCCTCGAGTTTTGGGCTGAAATCGAGATGCTTTCCAAGTTGCGACACTGCTATCTAGTGTCTCTAATCGGGTATTGCAACGAGGAAAGAGAGACGATTCTTTGCTAAGAATATATGCCCAATGGAACCCTCGAAGACCGTCTTCACAAAGATGGTATTCCTCTTACTTGGTTGCAACGACTTAAGAAATGCATAGGTGTTGCGCGTGGCTTGGACTACCTTCACACAGGTACAGGTACGTTACACGGAGTAATACACCCTTCATGTAAAGAGCTCCATCATTTTATTAGATCAGAATTTTGCAGCAAAGATTTTAGACTTTGGGTTTGCAAAAATTGGCCAGACAAACCAAACATTTACATATGTGAGCACCGGAGTCAAAGGAACATTCGGGTATATGGATCCATGTTATTTCTACACCGGAAAATTGACCAGAAAAGTTGACGTTTACTCTTTCGGAGTTGTTCTGCTTGAAGTGATATGTGGGAAGCATGCTATTGATTCGAGTCTCGATGAAGAGCAATGGGGCTTGGCAACATGGTCTCAAGACCATATTAAAGAAGGAAAACTAAGTCATATTATTGATTCTTCACTTGTGGGGCAAATATCTGGCAAGTGTCTAAAGCAATTTGCACATATCGCATGGCGCTTCTTACATAATCAACCAAATCAACGACCAACGATGAGTGAGATCATTGCAAGGCTCGAACTCATACTTTCTTTACAAGAGAAGTTGGACCCTTCTATAATAGATAGGAAGTTTATCAACAAATTCAGGTCATTTGTTTCAGCCAAGATTCAGTTGAAAGCTAGCAATTGGATGTTACCTCCAACAATGAATAGTAGTCAAGGTAAACCCAATGAGAAAGTTGTTGACAAATTACACTAAGCAAGCATATAAATTAAACCTCACCCACATGGAATACCTCCTACAAACCACATACAAATGAAATGTAATAGAATACTTTTTTTTTGTTGAAGAACAATGTAATAGAATACTTAAATAAGGGTAATTTGGTTTTTTATGGTTGGCCTCCATGAGGTTGTGATTTCTATTGTAATTTTTTGTTTGAAGTATATAATATATTTATATACAATAATGAAGTTTGAACCGTTGACCTCCCTTTGCATCTTCTTATTCCTCTTTTTGTTTCTTCCAAGTATTTGTTATTACCATGATAGCAGCGCAAGGTTCAAGTCAACACAGTCGATGTATATAGAAATGTAGTTCGAACCTAACATAGTGGAGGTTCAATGAACTTCTACATCTTCACCATCATTGCCACTAGAGAAATGAGAACAAGCAAGAGTTCGAATGTTTCTTCGTCGTCACCATCGCCAATATAGATCGTGGTTGCTTTTTGCTTTTGTATGATTGAAATTGGGGAAATTAAGGGTTGGTTTTGTTTCGAATAATATGTGGGTTAGTTTTTTACAAGTTACTAACAACAATATAAAATGGTAATTTAAAATAAAAAAATTTTAAGAAGTCGGACTTAAACATGGGCCAAATTTTTTTTTTACAGCAAGAAACAAATATATTACCACACAAAAGAAGCTAGCGAGAGGCTAGAAAATACAAGAACAGAAACAAATAAGAAGAATCTAGAGGACTGTTAACCCAAGAATCCCATCCAAGAGCCCTCCCAAACTTGGATCTATGCTTGATCCAACTAAACGCGAAAAACTGCACCAGGTTAACCATCTCCGCCCCTTTCAACACCTTGCTTTTAAAGATTAAACCGTTTCGGTTCTTCCATATAACCCATAAAAAAGCAATAATCACTACCTCCAAAAGCAATCTCAAATTTTTTTGGAGCCCGGGAGAATTAGCCGAGAACTTTCCTCTCTCTCTCTCTCTATATATATATATATATATAAATATACATTTTTACTTCTAAGCATCTTAAAATTAAAAACTCTATTTAACATAAGTTGTTGGATCAAAAGAGATGGAGTGACTGAGATTTGTCCTCACATGCACAATGAAAAATGAGTTTTCATTTGAACTTTCCTCTCTCTCTCTCTCTCTCTCTCTATATATATATATATATATATATATGCCAAAGTTAATTTACAACCCATGTAAATCTAACAACAAATGCAACCCACATCTTAACCGTTGGATTAGTGATAAGCGGTTATTTTATTTTTATTTTTCTGTTTTTTTAATTGAAAATAATAGGCATCATATCTATTTTAACGGTCGATCATGAATCCAACGGTTAAGATGTGGGTTGCATGAGTTGTAAGATTTATGTGGGTTGCAAATTAAACAACCCCTATATATATATATATATATATATTATTTGAGTAAAATAGTCAGCATATATGATCGGTTGCATGATGGTTAGTTGGTTACCAAACGGGTAAGCCTGTAACAGTAACTATCCTCACTTTCCTTAACGAGTAACATTATATATATATATAGATAGATAGATAGATATATATATATGTATTATTTGAGTAAAATAGTCAGCATATAAGATCGGCTGCATGATGGTTAGTTGGTTACCAAACGGGTAAGCCTGTAACAGTAACTACCCTCACTTTCCTTAACGAGTAACATTCTCGACCATAAAAATGGATCATTGGTAATCGTCTTTTACTCGGTAAACACTAATCGGGTAAGGCACTGAGTCCTAATTGCTATGTCTCCTATCAGATAAGATTTTCAGTTTTTGCCATGCTCAATCAATAGTAACTGAAACATGATCTTTATATCAAAACAGTGACCTTTTCTCAAGATCCAATTAACTGGCTTGTTTTCGTAAATAATTATAATGGGGTATAGAGGATATTCTCTTGAGCATGCATCGGTTTCCATATAAATGCTTTATATATGTTGAATGTTCCACAAATATTTTTGTTTGATTTCCCATACTTATGTAGATTGTGCACTAAAAATATTGGATGACCAAAACAACCAAATAGGATTCCCTCAACGATCCTATGCACGGGAGATACTATACTTATTGGCTCGAAAGACTAATGCGTTTAAGGATATCAAGTCATGGAAAAATTCAAGCAAGTATTTCTTCATTCTACATTTAAGTTAATCGCAATTTGTTCAAACTTAGTTCTAGTTGTCATCCTTGAATTATCTCAATCAAATTACAAAATATTCCTATTGATAATCACAATCATCAATAAACCCATATGTTTATTTGCAAATCACGAGACACGTCATTTCTTCTCCCTAAAAAAATACATATTTGTTCTAATTAAAAGAGTACGAGTGAATTTTTATTATCAATGTATAGAGAACGTTTTCTAGATAGGACAAGGGAAAGACATTGTCAGTTTTTCTCCATGGAAAGAAATAATAATAATAAGATATGTGAAAGAGGTGATATATAGTTGCACTAGGACTGTTCCTTATCCTTTTTTTCTACCATCATTACTACAGAAATGACTTTTTTAAACGCACTTTTTTAAACGATTTTTAAAAAAATTCGAAAAAACCGTTTAAAAAGGTGGCCGCGTTTTTTTAAGACTTTTTTTGAACGTTTCTGCGGTTGTGGTACCGTTTAAAAAAATCATATGACCTTTTTAAACAACTATTATAAAAAAAACCGGGAATACGTACTTCACACGGATAATTGAACAAAAACGTTTAAAAAGCCGTCTAACTTTTTACACGGTTTTTTCATACAACCGTTTAAAATACATACATCTTTTTAAACGGTTCTCTAGAAACAACCGTTTAAAAAGGCCAAACACTTTTTCAAACGCTTTCACTATCACAAAACCGTTTAAAAAAGCCATTAAAAAATTAGGGTAAAACCGAACTACATTAATGCGTTTTTATATTTTAATCGGTTCAGAACAATTTTGAGCAAAAAAGAATAAAACGATAATTTTTGACAGATTTGCGCAACTGTGGCGTTTTGATCATATCTAACTAGTCCGATCTCCGATTTGAGTGATTCAAGATGATCTGGAAACCCAATACACAGATCTACAATGTTCGTGTTTTGAGTTTTTGGTAATTTGAAGTAAATCTGGGCCGAATCTGAAGTTGAAGTTGGGAGTACAAAGCGGAACCGAAAATGAATAAAAGAATTAAAGGTGCTTTTATAAATACAAAAGTAGATGTGGCGGATTGGTAAGTGTTGTGGGTTTGCATGGCTGTGGTTCCGAGATCGAGTCCTATGTGCAACAAATAGCATTTTTTTTATTTTTTATACGGTTCAAAAACCGTGTAAAAAAGCCCCCGACTTTTTCAAACGGTGCTCTTTCAAACGGTTGTAAAACCGTTTAAAAATGTCCAAAACAACCGTTTAAAATACGTATTTCTGTAATAGTGCATAAAAAACGCAAATTTGATCTAATATAATTTGATCACAATCTCACATAACAAAGTGTGCTATTCATGAGAGCGAAGCTGTTGCTACTCTAAATAACATTCTCGATTCACATGCGAATATATGTTGTTACTTTAAATAACATTCTTTATTCACATCTGAATATATATATATATGTAATAATTAACGTTTTGGAAGCATATTTTACATTAAATAACATTATGGATTCAAATGTGAATGAATGTTGTTACACTAAATAACATTCTATACTCAATTCACTACAATAAAATAGGGTTTATAGTAGGCCAACAAAGTTTTTAAATGTCACAATTGACCATTTTATAAGAGATAATTTATATGACTAAAAAATAAAACGTTTCATCTAAATGCATCGTAAAAAGTTTATAGGATGTTTTTAGACGTCTTAACAAGATTTTTAGGACACTTTTAATACAAAGGATCAGATTGACACTTTTATTGGACACTATTTGAAAAAATGTCTTCTAAAACAAGTATCGTATAAAATTGCTAATACGACCCTGGAACCATAGAGATAATTCATTGTTTTTTAATTTAAATAAAAAAAATTCATGGGAGGACATTTGATTAAAAGTCATCAACGGTTTAGATCCACTTCTCACGCTTCTCATGTTAACCTCTAACTTCTCACACGACCCTTCGCATGCTTATGAAAGGGTTAAGCATTTGGGATTTAATTTGATTGTTACTTTGATTTCTTGCAGTCACTTGGGTGCGACCTACCATAAGGAAAAGCAGTGTAGCCACACAATTACTAAGAAAAATTTGGTATAAAATTTTGGAAAGGCCGAGAGATGAAATCGATGACATTCTCTGTGCCACCATGGTTGCATATGGAAAGGAAATGTACCCTTTTCAAATACTATTTGACTGGGCAACATTAAATTTTTAGTTGAGGTGGTTCGTGGATATCCTGATCTTTTATGGAAGTGTAATCATATTGGACAAAATATCTTTCACATAGAAGTCTCTCATCGTCATGAAAGTATCTACAATCTATTATATGATACGGGATCAATACATGATCTTTTGACATGTCTTAGAGACAAACACCACAATAATATATTGCATTTAGTGGAATGAAAGGAAATTGTCCCCTTAAGGATGTGTCAGGAGCTGCTTTTCAAATGCAACTTGAATTGTTATGGTTCAAGGTATGTCTTTTCTTAGATTGTAGGCTTTTAGCCATTTGAATGGATGTCTTTCTTTTTGTATTCTATTTTTTCTTTTGTATATCTTTTATATGTTTCTTTTCTTTTTCTCTGAGTTTTAACCCGTTCGTTCAAGTTATGGTTTCAATGATATTTACGCTTATTGTAAAGAAGAGAAGAACAAAGATGGTCGTACACCACTTCAACTATTTACCGAGAACCACCAAGATATGGTATCTGAAAGTGAGAAGTGGATGAAAGATACAACCAACCAATGCATGGTAGTTGCTGCACTAATAACCACCGTAGTATTTTCAGTTGCTTTTACCATTCCAGGTAGGTATGACCAAAACAATGGCTTTCCTATTTTCCGCAAAGATGGACCCTTCATAGCTTTCGTCATATTGGATGCCGTTTCTTTAATCATATCTTCAGCTTCCATTCTTATGTTCTTATCCATCCTTACTTCTCGTTACGCTCAAGACGATTTCGTGTTAGCATTACCAAAAAAATTGATGATAGGTCTAACAACGCTTTTCTTCTCTATCATAACCACGATGGTTGCCTTTGCAGTCAACTTCTTCATGTTATACCGTAACAAGTTGATATCGGTACCAATTATCATCAGTGTAGTTGTGGTTTTACCAATCTTTCTATACATGAAACTGCAGTTTCCTCTTTTAGTGGATGTGTATCGCTCAACATATGGTAGCAGGTATCTCTTTAGGCCAAAAAAACGTGTGCTCTTCTATAACAATCCAAGGTTCTAATTGTTGTTGTGACCACTTTCAAGTTATTTATTAGAACTTTGATGGCGATATATGTGAATTTTTTTTTGCGAATTGAAAATGTACGTACGACGGTCTGTTAGGAATTGTGTAACTTAGAGATGGTATCGTGACCGGATAAACTTAAGAATCGTGTTGGAAATCACTTTCCAAATACAACAATTAGACCCTATAAGCCTTGAGTTCACGAACTTTGTATTGGGATAATTCTTAAGGTTTTTTTCTCCTTTTTCAAAGGTTGTGAAAAAGAAATATATCTATTTACCCAGATTCTCAAATTACTTATTTAAATGAGAAATCGACCGTTATAGGCGGTTAGACGGTTGTACAATGGTTATAACCATTAATGGATAAGGTCAAAAAGTAGTTACAATCGAATTCATTCAAGTTCTGGACAGCTTTGGGTGACAGCTTTCAGCGATAGTCATCAACTTTCAGCTATCAGCTTTCAGCGATAGCTGCTATCAGCGACCATCGTAACTTTTAGCGACAACAATCAACTATCAGCGACAGCTATCAGCGATAGCCTTTATAATTGCTGAAAACACGACTTAAATAAATTTCTAAGTCCTTTAGAACTTCGACCCCTCTTTAAGATAATAAAGGTAACATTTGTAAGTGTGCACTCCACACCTTCTAACTTACGTATTTTTACCTTATTGTCTCAATCGATCTCAAGTAAATCACAATTACACCAAAATGTTTTATGACACTAAAATCACCAACATTCCTCCCCCATTTTAGTGTAATCCTTTGATTCACTATTCAAACATAAATATGTAAAATTCAAACAAATGCATAAATGAAAATGTCACAAAGATTGAATTTTCATTTTAGTATATTACACATTCCAAATATTCGAGAATCGGGGTGTTCTAAGAATTGAACCCATCAACCCATTTGAATACATGAAGATAATGTACACATATGTTCGTACAAATCTAGATAACACACTTGACACATTTTTAGAGGCCTTGCGTCCTTATGCATTCATGAACGTATAGAAAGCCAAGTTGAAAACTTTCTTGAAGCAGCCACACTTCACGTCCACTTAGGTGATTCTTTTATGTCTTGCACCTGCATATGCAATTTTTCAAAAGAATCATTAAGAAATAATTTTTCAACCTTACAACACTTGCAGGTCTAAGCACATACCTTGGGATGATACTATCATGTGCTTCAATTTTATCAATAAGTCTTCCACATTGAATTCAACCTTTAACGTTGTATTAAAGGTGACTTGGGTATCTTATTAATAATTATTTATATGGACTTAAACCCATCCCGATCACGGACTTGTGCACTAAATCCTTAGCCAACCCCTTTGTTAAATGGTCGGCTAAATTATTATGAGTTCTAAGGAATTCTACGGATATTACCCTATGCATGATTAATTCTCTACCCATGTTATGTCTTACTCCCAAGTGCCTTGACATTCCATTATATACTTGGTTATATGCCTTAGCCAAGGTTGTAGCACTATCACAATGAATACAAATCGGTGAAATCGGTTTCGACCACAAAGGAATGTCGTATATTAAATTCCTTAGCCACTCCGCCTCTTTACTGGCAGCCGCCAAGGCCACAAATTCAGATTCCATGGTGGAATTTGTGATGCAAGTTTGTTTCTTTGAGGCCCAAGAAATGGCATCTCCACCGAGCAAAAATGCCCATCCATTAGTAGAAGAATGATACTCTACATTAGATATCCAACTCATTTGATTACCGAAGGAAACCAATATAGGTGATACCATATTTCATGCTTCCCTTCAAGTACTTGAATACTCTTCTTACCGCTTGCCAATGATGAGCACTCGGTCTACTAGTAAACTGACTCAACCTACCAACGACGTAGGCAATATCCGGGAGTGTACTTGTCATTACATACATCAAGCACCCGATTGCTTTAGAGTATTCTAATTGTGAAACCGCTTCACCCTCGTTGGGCATAAGCTTCTCACTTTGATCCATCGGAGTACTTACGGGGGAACAATTCAACATGTTAAACTTCTTTAACACTTTCTCTACATAGTGAGATTGTTTTATGGCCAAACCTTTGTTCTCCCGTTTAATCCTTATCCCAAGGATCACTTCAGCCTCCCTCAAATCCTTCATCGAGAATTGGGATGGAAAATATTCTTTTATCAAAGTCGACTTGTCTTTGGTCCGTGCCAAAGATTAACATGTCGTCTACATATAAACAAATTATGACGCCTCTACCGGAATCGTCAAAGTTGCTATACACACATTTGTCCGATTGGTTTAAACAAAGACCATAAGACAAAACAACTTCATCAAACTTTTGATGCCACTGTTTTGGGGCTTGTTTCAAACCATAAAGTGATTTAATTAATTTACACATTTTATGTTCATTCCCCGACATCACAAAGCCTTCCGGTTGCTTCATGTAAACCTCCTCCTTTAAATCACCGTTAAGGAATGCCGTCTTGACATCCATTTGGTGAATTACCAAGTTATTAATAGCCGCCAATGCTATTAATAAGCGAATAGTGGAGATTCGAGCAACCGGTGCGTAGGTATCGAAATAACCAATGCCTTCTTTTTTGCCGAAAACCTTGTATTACCAACCGAGCTTTACACTTATCGATAGAACCATCAACTTTCATTTTCTTCTTGAAAATCCATTTGCAACCCAATGGTTTGCAACCCGGTGGTAAGTCGGCCAACACCCACGTGTTATTACCCATGATAGACTCCATCTCATCATTTATTGCCTCCTTCCAAAAGGCAACATCTTGAGACTTCATAGCCTCATCATAGGTTCTTGGATCTTCCTCTATGCTATAACAATAGTCATATTGAGATCCAATTTCATCTCGTGAACCTTCAACTAAGTATAGTTGAAAGACGGGACCAAAAGATTTCTCAATCCTTCCTCGTTTACTTCTTCGAAGCTCAAGAAATTCCAAAGGAATTTTCTTTTCTTTTCCACTATCTTTGATTCCACTCGTACTTGGAATCATGTCTATTGGTCTCGGTATCGAAGTAAATCGATTCTCATCGAAGATGGCATCTCTCGATTCTATTACGGTATTAACCGAAACAAAATCGTTGGGTTCGATGACATAGAACCGATATGCCTTAGAATGATCGGCACATCCGATAAATATACAATTGATTCCTCTTTCCCCCAATGTATTCCTTTTGGGATCCGGTAATCTTACCACGGCTCGGCATCCCAAACTCGTAAATAATTCAAGTTTGGTTTCTTCTTGAACCAAAGTTCATAAGGAGTCACCTTACTCCTTTTGTTTGTTACCAGTTCAAAATGTAACAAGCCGTCAACATGGCTTCACCCCAAAATCTTTCACTAAGACCGGAGTAGGATAACATCGAGTTAACCATTTATTTCAAAACTCAATTTTTCCGTTCCACAACACCATTTGTTGAGGTGTGTACGGTGCCATGGTCTCGTGAATAATTCCAACAGACTGGAAAAATAAGGGATCGAAATATTCACCGCCTCTATCGATTCTTAACTTTTTAATTAAAATGTTTTGCTGCAATTCCACTTCCGTTTTATAAATTTTAAATTTTCCTAAAACTTCGTCTTTCGAATGAAGTAGAGAAACGTAACAAAATCTCAAAGCGTCGTCTACAAATGTAGCAAAATGCTTTTTATTTCCAAGTGAAGGAGTCGCATGCAAATAACACAAATCACTATGGATTAAATCCAAAACCATAGATGATCTTTTAATTTTAGGAAAAGGTTGGTGTAACACCCTAAATTCTGGAAATAGCTGTCGGTCCAACAATACTTTATCAAGTTCTTAGATTAACAACACATAAAGATTACCAACCTGTATTGATTATAACAAATGGTTACAAGGTTGATCTGATTCAAGCTATAGATGTGTGTTCTTTGTTTTCTCTCTATTACACCTTCAAGTGTGTGTTTTTGTGTGTGTATATAATATCTGATTATGATCGTGCAAGAGAGATTGAGAGATATCACAAAGATATCTACCTAGTGTGTCAAACACACTACCTAACATAATATCTAGATATTAGATCTAGGTATTATTTCTAATATAAACTAAACTAGAAACTAACTAATAACTAAATAACTAGAAACTAACTAAGTTAAGTAATATCTAACAAACTAGATATTAAGTTAACTATTACAATAACAAACAATTACATTGACATTTATTACAAACGACATAGACTTTAATATCGAGAGTCGACGTTTCGGCTTTAGCTTCAGATTGCGATTTTCAGATTGGATGATCTTCAATCCAATGAGACTGTGTCTTAACAATCTCCCCCTTTGGATCAAGATCATTATGAAAATGATTTTAGCAATCCAGTCTTCTCATTCAGCTCGGAAGATGCAATCTCTTTCTCTAGCTCTGAAATCAACATGTCTTCAGAAATAGTTGCTTTTGAAGATTTCAATCTTGGACGTGATTCTTGAAACATGTGATCTTTGCCATTTCTTGTGTAGTCATTCTCCCCCTTTTTGATGTTAAGTGCAACGACTTCATCAAAATTATTTGTAAGAAATGTCTATCTTGCATTTAGAGCCCCTGATCCGTCAATTCAAAAGATATTCATCCAGATCTTTTCAAATCCAGACAAAATAGTCGTGTAATACCTGAATCAACTAATGAATCAGTTAACATGCCTGTCAGTAACACTAAGTCATTGTGTGTAACGAATACACATTGGAAAGGAGCTGTTTGATGTTGACTCCCCCAGGGCTTCCATTTAATCATCGAAACACCACACAGGTAAATTTCTATAAACGTTATGACAAAGAAACTAATTCCTTGTGTGTTCGTGCTTGTGTTGAAAGAATTAAGCACTGATGATCAGTAAGTTAAACACAGACTCAATGTGTATGATTAAAGTGCGAAGGTTGGGCAGACTTCATTCTTTTCAATATCCAGATTTTCCAAATGAAAATCAGATAGCAAATGTGCTGCATCCCCTATGAAAATGTGAAACACTTTCTTGTTGAGAAGAAAATGAGTAGATGGTGAGGTTTGATCAAGAGTTGGCATGGGTTAGTTGCCTGTTTCAATAATGATCACCAAAGAATTGTGAATCACTAGAATGGTGGCTACCCGACTCAGAAAAAGTTGGTGCAGAGTTGTGATATTCTTTTAACTCTGTTCTCACACGCTCTTTCTTTTAAACTTTTTGCTTTCTCTAATCACACTCATTTCTTTTCGCTTTGCACACTCAATCACTAAGGATTAACTTCGTGGGTAGAAATCACTGGTTAAGGTGATTCCATAGAAGTTGTGTTAATACCTAGCACAATGATTCCTTGTTTTCCTATGATGCACGTGATGCTCAAATTGGTTTAACTATTTCAGTTAAAGCACAATTTAGATCATGAAAACATTTAAAATACACTCCCAAAATATAAAATCTTTTGAAAAATCGGGAAGTGGTTTGAACATTAAAAACAATGTTTTCCAATGATTGAAAGTTGTCCTACTTTCAACCATATATGAGATTAAGATAAAGGATTATACCTTAACGTGTGATCTTTCATCTCATGAAGCTAAGCTGAAAGTCATAAACATATGAACTTGTAAGCATCTCTCAAAAATTCTGCAAAAGTCTTATGTCAAGTCAAAGTAAAATTTATTCACTTAAAATGAAAAGACAAAAAGCAGTAAAACTTTTTAAAGTATGAGTTCTGATCAGAAATAATCAGAAGTCATATCCATACTCCCCTTTTGTCTTTAAGAGCTCCCCCTAAATTCATGCATTACAAAAAAAAATTTGGCATTAAAAGTTACATGCAAAATTTTATGAGCTCCCCCTCGAAGTAATATTGACCACTTGTCAATTTCTTATCATTCTCCCCTTTGGATTATGAACAGAATATAGAAGTGCAGATATCAATCAGAGTTAAGAATTTAGAAAACTTTTATAGGTAACTACTGATTAGATTTTAAGATTTAGCATACCAAGCTTAGAGACAAGAAAGTTGAACCTCTTTTCATCTAAGGGTTTGGTGAACAAATCGGCAAGTTGATAATCAGTTTTTACAAAGAAAAGTTCAATTGTTCCTTTTTCAACATGATCTTTAATAAAATGATACCTGACGTCTATGTGCTTAGTCTTGGTGTGTTGAACAGGATTCGCTGATATTGCGATGGCGCTCTTGGAGTCACAGTATATCGGGATCTTGTTGAAGTGGAAACCGTAGTCGCGTAATTGAGTTCTCATCCATAAGACCTGAGAACAGCAGCTAGCAGCAGCTACATATTCTGCTTCGGCCGTGGAGGTTGAAACACAAAGTTGCTTCTTCGATGCCCAACTTACGAGTTTGTCACCGAGGAACTGTACATGTCCCGACGTGCTCTTTTTGTCTAACATACAACCTGCATGATCTGCATCTGTGTAGGCTGTTAGTTCAAAACTAGTATCTTTAGGATACCACAGACCAAGATCTGCAGTGCCCTTTAGATACCTAAATATGCGCTTCACAGCAGACATATGGATTTCTTTAGGATTGGCCTGATATCTTGCACATAAGCATGTTGAAAACATTATATCTGGCCTACTAGAAGTAAGATACATTAAAGAACCTATCATCCCTCGATAAGTCCTAACATCAACAGCCTTTCCCGAAGGATCGGTGCCAATCTTAGTACCTGGTGCCATTGGGGTACCAATCGGTTTTGAATTTTCCATTTGGAACTTTCGAAGAATATCCCTAATGTATTTTTCTTGATTGATGAAAATACCCGTAGAAAACTGTTTGACTTGCAATCCGAGAAAGAAATTCATCTCTCCCATCATGTTCATCTGAAATCTAGACACCATAAGGTTTGCAAAATTCTTACAGTACTTCGGATTTGTAGAACCAAAGATAATATCATCTACATAGATTTGAATTAAAATGATATCACTTTTTTCCTTTTTGATAAACAAAGTGGTATCCACCGTACCTTTAGAAAACCCATACTAGACTAGAAAAGTGGAAAGGACATCATACCAGGCTCGAGGTGCTTGTTTCAGACCGTAGAGTGCTTTGTTGAGAATGTAAACATGATTCGGCTTCTCTTGATTGACAAAACCTTCTGTCTGAGAGACGTAGACTTCCTCCTTCAGAATTCCATTCAGGAATGCTGTCTTTACGTCCATTTGAAAGACCGTGAAGTTCTTGTGGGCTGCGTAGGCTAGAAACATTCTGATTGCCTCTAATAGCGCCACAGGAGCATATGTTTCGTCATAGTCAATTCCTTCCTCCTGTCTATATCCTTTGGCTACTAGTCTTGCCTTGTTTCGGATTACGGTACCATCTTCGTCTTTCTTTAACTTGAAAACCCATTTCGTACCTATAATTGTTTTACCTTGAGGTTTCGGTACGAGTCTCCAGACTTGAAGTGCATCGAATTGATTCAGTTCTTCTTGCATTGAGATTACCCATTTTGGATCCGCAATTGCTTCTGATACTATTGTTGGCTCAAACTTGCTCAGAAAGGAGTCATGCATGCACATATTCAATGATGCTGACCTAGTTTGCACCGGTTTTGATGGATCGCCAATGATCTGACTTATCGTGTGCTCTTTGGTCCATTTATGTTCATGAGGCAGTGGATTATATGAATGTATGTCAATTGTATCATCTATGAATCCACTTGTACCTTCTTCAGTTTGTTCAGGAGGAATGATGATAGCAGTTGGAGTGATAGGTTCAGAAGGTTCAACAGGTACAGCTTGTTCCGGCTGTGGATTGATCTGAATAGAATCTCCTACTGTGTCAGCTACTTCTGTCTCTTTATCATTTGTCACTTCTTCAACTGTTGGAGTCGGCATTTGAATTGGAACTTCTTGTTGAATCGGGGCGTTTGATTCAATAGGAACATCTGAAATGATTGGATGAGTAGTCGTTAAGTCTTCCATCCTGTCAACCACAACAGATTTCTTTACATTAGATCCAAGAAATTCATCATAAAACAATTCAAATAATAAATCTAAATCAGATAAATTATTAGTTGACGTTGATGCTTCATCTGATTTATTCTGTTGCAACGCAGGTTCTGGACTGAGTTGCCCAGAAGCTAGTACTCCGGTTATAACGGGTTCTGAACTGTGTTTTTCGGAAGCCATTTCTTCATCAAACATGACGTTGATGCTTTCAATCACCGTTTTTGACTTCTTTAGATAAACACGGAATGCAGTTGATGTCGAGGAATAGCCAATGAAGATGCCTTCGTCTGCCTTAGCACTAAACTTATTTAGACTCTCCCTATCGTTTAGAACGAAACACTTACACCCAAATATATGGAAGTATTTGATTGTTGGTGTTCGGTTGTTGATTAACGTATAAGGAGTCTTCTTGAATCTTCTATATATCATGGAGCGATTCTGTGTGTAGCACGCGGTCGAAACAACTTCTGCCCACAAAAATAGAGGTAAGTCTGATTGACTTAGCATAGTACGAGCAGCCTCGACTAGCGTTCGATTTCTTCTTTCAACCACTCCATTTTGTTGAGGCGTACGAGCAGCAGAGTATTGATGTGAAATCCCGACAGATTCAAGATATTCTTCAACCTATTGGTACTTGAACTCTGTGCCGTTGTCTGTTCGTAGAAATTTGACCGGTTTCTGCAGATTCACCTGGGTCGTCTTTAGGAATGTGATAAGAACATCTGGTGTCTCATCCTTTGAACGTAGAAACTTGACCCATGTGTATCGCGAGTAATCGTCCACGATCACGAGTATGTACTTCTTTCCGCCTAGACTTTGAGTTCGCATCGGACCACAGAGATCCATATGCAATAACTCTAACGGAGCGCTTGTACTTGGTTCAGGATTTGGTTTATGAGGTGCCCTCTTCATCATGCCCTTTTCACAGGCTGCACAGAGATGTTCTCTTTCATATTTGAGCTCTGGAAGTCCTTTGACGAGCTTTCCACTGACCAGATTGTTGATGTACCTAAAGTTGAGGTAAGAGAGCTTTCGATGCCATAACCAACTTTGTTGAATCGAGGCTTTCGTCAATAGACAAACTTACTTGTCAGTCTGGACATCTGGTAAATTGATTGTGTAGAGGTCTGATTCTCGAGTACCGACCAAGAGTTCTTCACCTTCTTTATTGCGAACGGAACATCTCTTGGCTTTGAAGTTGACCTCCAAGTCTTTGTCACAAAACTGGCCTATACTGAACAAGTTGTGTCGTAAGCCTTCTACATAGCTCACCTTCTTGATCGTTACATTGTCATGGTGTACATCACCGTATCCCATGATTGGAGATAACTGGTCGTTGCCGAATCTGACTGTTCCGCAATATTTGTCTTTAAAATTGGACAGTATCTCTTTTTGCCCTGTCATGTGCTTGGAACATCCGCTGTCCAAGAACCATGTATGACTAGTCTGCATGAGAGAAATAACAAATTTAGATTTTCATTTGACAACTTTTAGAATAAACACTTTGATCATCGAAGTGCGGGTCTTGAATTGATTTGTTCAAAAGCCTAATTGACTTTGATGTTCGGGTCTTGAGCTGATTTACTCAAGAACCAATGGCTTGTCATTGAAGAACGAGTCCTAACCTGTTATGTCTAGAAATCATATTGACATTGATGTCCGGGCCTTGAGTTGTTTTTCTCAAGAACCATGTATGTCCTACTCCCCCTAGACAGTAGGTACCTGCAACACAGAGTTAGCCTTTGGTACCCATTGGAATTTGGGTCCAACTGTGTTAGCATTTGATTTTGGTACCCATTTCAAATTGGGTCCTCTTTTCTTTTGAAAAGAATGTGAAGAATTAGTATGAGATGAATGCACATGGTAATTGCCAAACCAATCTTCAGAATCTTGACAAGAGATAGAAACATGTTTATCATAAATAGAAGACTTTCTAGCAGATAAAGATAACTGAAATAATTGCTTCATTGAATATTGTTTATGAGAAACAACAGGTTTTGAGTTCAAAACAGCAATATCAGCAATTAGGACATCTTTACTAAGTGAAGTCTTATTACAATTAACACTACTAAACGATAAAACGGTCTTGTCAAGCTTCCGTTTGGGTTGCCATTGAGAATTTACTTCTGGCCTTTGCTTGCTCAGATCTGAAACATGTGAAACTGGTGAGTTAGACTTCTGAGCAACAAATGAATGCTTCTTCTTCGGATTACCAGTAGTGTTCCGTTTCTGTGAATGCTTAGATATATTCTTACCTTTAGCAATTTTAGCTTTCACAGAGACTGACCTATCAACTTTCGTTGAATTTGCACTGTTTACAGGCATACTGGTCTGTCCCAAAGATTGCTTAATAAAAGATGAATGGTTAGGAAGTTTCGGATTAAAATCAAATTGTTCAAAACATTCATCTGAACCACCGTTGGAGTTAAGAAAATTAAACCCTTCGTTTGATGAACCAAACATGTCATCAGAAGTAGAAGCCTTTGTAAAAACAACATTTTTCATTACGGTTGAAAAAACTTTTTGTTGAATCTCAATCAAAAGTCTTTTATCTGATAAAGAGTTCTCGAGTTCAGAAATTTTACTTTCTAAAACGAGAGAAGGGACATAAAGTTTACCTATAACAGGCTTCGCCTCCATCTCTTTTACAGAATAACTTTGAAAGTAGTCAGTTGAAAGAGATTTCTTTTCATTATTTGGATAGTCATAACTATTATTCAACTTCGCATAATAAAATGGAAGGTGAACTTTAGATGACTTCTTCCGTTTTTCAATCTCATTGGCTTCATCCTCCTTTGATAGTTTAGTATTAAAAACTTTAAGTTTAGCGATTCGGTGTGAAACTAGCATAGAGGTATAATCATAAAGTGCAGACACTTCTTTTATACCCTTTTTAAGACAATGAGGTTTCACATAGCCGATTCCCCAATGTTCTTTATTCTTTTTCGGTTTGTTAAGATGAATGGTTTGCTCACTTTGAACTAATGAGTATAACTTCTTTTCCAAAGCATGCATTTTAGTACATGAAGAATGCATTTAATGAGTATAACTTGTTTTCTTTAGTACATGAAGAATGCATTTTAGTAAGTTTATATAAATCAATCTCACTTTTTGTTAGTTTAGACTGGAGTTCAAAATTCTCTTTAAGAATTATTGTCTGTTCTTTCGTGTTGGTGTCAACGTTTGTATGTAAAACCTCAACTAATACTTTCTTCTCAGCAATTTCATTGCTAAGTTTCTGTATCAATTGGTTTTTGTTAATTATAACACCATTTTCTCGCTTAAGATTAGATTCTAATTCTTCTTGTTTTAAACTCATGGCATGCATTTATTAATGAAATCTGAGTACGATAAATCACATACCTCCTCTTCTTCATTATCTGAATCAGCTTCAGCATCTGATTCCATCTTGCCCATCAAGCACATATTGACGGCTTCATCTTTTTCTTCATCCTCTTCTTCCTCGTCTGAGTGATCAAGCCAGTATTCATCTTCAGCCATCAGTGCCTTGCCTGCCTCCTGTTGCTTTGCAAGAAGCATTTTGTTCTTGTAGTAATCTGAGTTTCTTACTTTTGATCTTCGGCAATCCTTGGCAAAATGACCTGTTTTGCCACAGTTGTAGCACGTAGGTGGTCCTGGCTGACTTGATCCTTCATCCTTGTACTTTCTTTCTTCCGGTTTCTTCTCCTCAATTCTTTTCCCTTCAGACTGGTACCTTCTATCTTCTGATTTCTTCTTCTCTAATCTCTTTCCTTCAAACTTCTTCTTTTCATACCTACTACCTTCAACCCTTTCCTTATGAGCGTAGTTGTTGGGTCCAGAAGAGTACCTCTGATTGTTTGAAGTTGGCTTTCTGTAGAACGTTTTCTGAAAAGCATTAGTCAGCATTAGCAATGCTTGCTTCAGTTGTTCATTTTCATCCGAGTCAGAGATGGCATCAGCTTCAGCTTCTTCTGAGTCATACACAATCGTCTTGTTCTTCTTCTTGACTACAAGAGCGACTGTGTCTTCAACTGTCTTTCCTTTTCTCTTTTCTGCTAGAATTTCTTCCACCTCTTCTTCATTTTGTCGAAGGGTTTCATACACCTCATGAAGTGGAATCTCATTCAGATCCTTTATCTGCCTCATCTGCCTGGCAAAACTTTTCCATTCTGGTTGTAGAATACTCAGGAATTTGATATTCAGCTCGATTTGAGATTTGTTGATCTTGTTCTTGCTCAATTCGTTTAGCAAGGACACGAATCTATCATATGTTCCTTCTAGAGTCTCTCCTGTTCTGCCTTTAAATTCTTCAAAACTGTGCAGGCAATTAGAGATTTTAAGATGGTTCTCAATCTTTGAACCCAACATCATTTTCTCTAGTTGATCCCACATTTGTTTGTCGGAGGCCTTATAGCTGTCAATCTTTACGTAGATTTCGTTCGGAATTCCTTGTAGAATGTATGACTTGGCTAATCTGTCTGCTTTTGCTCTTAACTTATTATCACCCGTTAGTTCCTCATAAGTAAGTGCAAGTCTTTCTTCTTCACTGCAGGTTCCCTATATTTTGTTTCCATAAGGCCTTCTTCTAATGATTGTTTGATGAAATCACCCAATTCCTGTCTTTCAATGAAGTTTAGGAACCTATCCTTCCACTGTTCGTATTCTCCTCTAAAGAGAACTGGTAGCTTGGTGTCAGTTTCTATTGCAAGAGCTTCTCTGGATGTCATTTCGAAGAAAATTCTAAGTCTGGATTGGAGCAAAGAGGTTTGCATTTGAAGGTTTGCGTGTCAATCACAGTGCGCAAAGTGAGGTTTGCGTTTCAAGTGGGAAGCACAAAGTAAGGTTTGCGTTTCACGTGAGAAGTGCAAAGTAAGGTTTGCGTTTCACATGGGAAGCGCAAAGTAAGGTTTGCGTTTCACGTGGTAAGCGCAAAGTAAGGTTTGCGTTTCACGTGGGATGCGCAAAGTAGACTTGATCTTTTCGTGAACTGAGGTTTGCGTTTGACTTGAGATGCGCAAAGTTGAGCTTTGCGTTTCTAGTTGGGAGCGCAAAGTTGACTTTATCTTTTCGAAGAGATGAACACGATGGATTGAGGTTTGCGTTTCTGAGGTTTGCGTTTCTCTTGAGGAGCGCAAAGTGAAGTTTGTGTTTGATGTTGGACGCGCAAAGTTCAACTTTGCGTTTGTTCGTCCTCTGCTTTGCGCTTGTTCGTCCTGTACTTCGAAAAATCGTCTAAAATCTGTTCCTGAAACGATTTAGCAATACCAAACTCTACCCTTATGTCTAGAAACACTTCTAGAACTGAATGTAAGCACTCGATCTCAATAAAACACACTTTTTAAAGAAAAATTTGATAGCACGGTGACTTTATGCTTTCGACTGTTTCTTCACTAAAATCACAAAATGGAACTCGATAAATGATTTATAGTGAAATCAAACAACAACAACTCGATGTAGCATGCTAATCGATCACAACCTGATCGATTTTAACACCTAAAACACTTTAACACTTAAAATCGATTTTTTTTTTCAAATGAACACAGAGTCGTTTTTTCAGAAAAACTTGATTTGATCTTAATCATGCTCTGATACCAATTGTCGGTCCAACAATATTTTATCAAGTTCTTAGATTAACAACACATAAAGATTACCAACCTGTATTGATTATAACAAATGGTTACAAGGTTTATCTGATTCAAGCTATAGATGTGTGTTCTCTGTTTTCTCTCTATTACACCTTCAAGTGTGTGTTTTTGTGTGTGTATATAATATCTGATTATGATATTGCAAGAGATATTGAGAGATATCACAAAGATATCTACCTAGTGTGTCGAACACACTACCTAACATAATATCTAGATATTAGATCTAGATATTATTTCTAATATAAACTAACTAGAAACTAACTAAGTTAACTAATATCTAACAAACTAGATATTAAGTTAACTAATATCTAACAAACTAGATATTAAGTTAACTATTACAATAACAAACAATTACATTGACATTTATTACAAACGACATAGACTTTAATATCGAGAGTCGACGTTTCGGCTTTAGCTTCAGATTGCGATCTTTAGATTGGATGATCTTGAATCCAATGAGATTGTGTCTTAACAATAGCAACTAATTTAAGTTTTCTAAATACATCGATAATTGTATCATCTACAATCACAATTTAAGAATTAACCTCAATACACACGTTCAATCCATACATACATTCTATTATAAGGACGAGTGCTACTAAACCCAATAACGGTCACTATCTCCAATCTGCGGAAGACTTCACCAACTACTCACCCTTGTGCCAAGCTAAGGCTCGACTCTTCATGGAACTGCTAGAACCAAACCCCGAACTGGAACCTGATGCACATGCCGACAAATAAAAAGGTTAGGCTTGACGCCTAGTGAGCTAAAGAGTTTTCAACATAAATAAATTAATCGTTTAGAAAGGAAGAATGCGATTAAATTCATAATCTTTCAAAATGATATGCTTCATTTATGAAAACAACTAGTTTAACAACAACTATGCATTTTGTACGAAAGATACACTGAGTTAGTCGTTAACCAAACCAAACTATTTTAAAGGCGAGGATCTCGATATGAAACGTACTCTTGTAAAATTGAATTTAAACCTAAACTTGCCAAAAAGGAAAATAGAGAGAGAATCTCCAATTTTATAAAACGCGGGTAACATGTTATATCTCGAAATACCCAACACGGGTGGAACATGATACACAACTCAAAAACCATAAAAGAAAATCTATATAATTAAGTATTTCCATGAAATGCGTACACTAGACCCAAAACTCACACGACCATAAAAATGGACGAAATCAAATACCCAAACGTGGAAATGACGCATTCCTTTCAAAACTTAATACACGTGGGAAGAACCCAATATTAAATCCAACTGTTACCGTCGGCCACATAAAAGCCCAAGCTGGTGAAATACGACTTTACCATTTAAAATACCACAGATCAACGATGAGGAGCTCCGTATACACTTAGAATAGAGGAACATGCAAGTAGGTCGCTCATACAACTTCCTCGCATGTCATCTAAACGTTTCCATCTTGGGTGGCGAGAACATATGTGTGGGGCCACCCGTGATGTTATTGGATTTCACCACACATCCCGACATCCTAGTTCCCATGCCATCACCGACATCACCACCTCGGACTGATTATGCCTCTGGCCTTACTCCGTCGAGTTCCACTTTCAAGGACTTGCAGACGTGGGTGCCTATCTGTTAAGTCTAAATATTGTATCCAAGATTTAATATGGAAAGTCAAACATGTAGAAGTCAACAATGTCAAAGTCTTAGGAAGTCAAAGATGTATTGTTTACTTAGTTGTTAAGTCTTGTTTTAGATAGATAGTATAAATATGTTTTGTCATTGTTAATCTTGAAGGAACATGGTCTAGTGATATATTGTAATATTCAGAGATTGATGAATACGAGATCTACTTTCTCTCTCTAGTTTCTCTCTCTAGTTCTTGTTCTAAATGATGATATATTGAGTAATTGCTTGTTGTAATTGGGATTTTATGATTAACAATTGGTATCAAAGCTGAACCAAACTTTTCAGAAAAGATTTGATCATGATTTGAATTGAAATCTGATGTTTTGAATTAAAAATTTGAGTGTTTCGAAAGTTTTTCAAGAAAACGAGTTTGTTACTGTTTCATACGAATTTTTTGTGTAAAATCATTTTTGTTGCAAGAAAATGGATTCATTGGATGCGATTTATGTTGGTGATTGATTCTTGTTTTGATTTCATATCATAATTCGTTCAAAATCAATTCCAATTTTCGTTTTTTTTTGAGATTTTCTTGAACTCAAGTTCGGTTTCTGTTCTTGATCAAAATTGTGCAAATTGTTGTTTTCAATCTGAATTTGTTAGTATATTTGAGTTTCGTACTGTTTGTCAATGACACTGATAAAGTTTTTGAGATCAATTTGCAGGTTGTGATCGATTTGAGTTACAATCAGTCAAGATTCACGGTTTGCGCTTCATTCATATGGTTTGCGCAACACTCATATGGTTTGCGCAACATTAATAGACATTTGTGTGAGATCTTCCAAGTCTTGAAAAGGAAAAGTTACTTTGCGCATCAAAGCAGATACGCAAAGTGTAATTTGCGCTTCAAGGCAAATACGTAAAGTCTCACTTTACGCTTCTAGACTCATACGCAAAGCTTACTTTGCGTATCTCACAGGGTTCGAGAAATTTGCGCATCAAGGAAGATACGGAAAGTTACATTTGCACATCAAGACCAATACGCAAAGCTTACTTTGCGCATCTCAAGGGTCACGAAAAGCTTCGTTTGCGCATCACGTGTATAACGCAAACCTCCTCTTGCGCTTCAAGTTCAACACGCAAAGCTACTTTGCGTATCAAGCCCAATACACAAACCTTCCCTTTGCGCATCAAGGCTATCACGCAAACCATTCTTTGCGTATTCAGTGTGTTACGAGAACCGTACTTTGCGTATCTCAGTGGTTACGAGAAGCTTGCTTTGCGCATCACATTGCATACGAAAAGCTCTACTTTGCGCAAGCACAAGTGTTGTTCAAATTTTAATATTTTTCGAAAATTTTCAATTCAATCTGTTTTTTGATTTTCTGATATATAGTTTGGAACGGTCATTCACTTCAAGCTGATTACTTTTTCAAGATGTCAATTTTCTACAAATCTGATATCTCTAGTATTGAAGCTGAACGAAATGATCTGAAATTAAAAAATTCAGAATACCTCAAAAGGATTCAGGAGTTACAACTTAAATTGTTCAACTGTGTTAAAACTCCTGAATGTATAAATTGTACTAAAAATAGATCTAATTTTGCAGGTATTATTTTTGAAAAGGAGAAAGAGATAAAAGAGAAAGAAAGAGAGATTATAACTCTTCAAAGCTAACTGAAGACAACTGAACAGAAGTCAACTGAGCTACAAGCTGAATCAGTTGAGCTTCAAAACAAGTTGAAGGCTTTCAAAGAGAAGACGAAGGGATTGGAATCTGAGAACGCAGAGATTAGAAAGAATTTATCTGATTTGGAAAAACAACTTGTTGCAAATAAAGCTGATTTTGAAAGTGAAAAGAAAAAATTTTCAAAGAAGTTCTCAGATTTTTCAAAGAAGTGCTATGAAGAAAAGAAGTCAGTGGAGCTTAAATGCATAAAACTTTCTCAACAAATCTCTGATTTTGAGAAAGTACTGATCTTGGAAAGAGAGAAGTTTGATAAAGAAAAGAAGGCCATAGAACAGCAGAATGTGCGCTTATTCAAGGAATTATCTGGTCAGAGAAAGGATTCAGAGAAAGGATTTGAAGAAGAAAGATCCATCTTTGAGAATGAAATCAAAAGAATAACTTCAAAGCTATCTGAACTATCTGCTACTGCGCTGAAAGAGCAAAAGACGAAGTCTGAGTTCTCAAAGAAGATTGACCAGCTTGTGAAAGAAATAGACAACTTCACTTCAAAGATCAAAGAACTTGAAAAGTCTGTTTCAAGTTCAAATCAGAAATTTATCTCTTTTCAAAGGTCAGTCAAATCATTTAATCAGATTCGTCGCACTAACCTTTTCTTTGATGCATATTTAGATGGTTCAGATACATCTTTAAGGAAAAGAAGTTACAAGAAGGAGAAACTGGTCTGGATGAAGAAATCAGACAAAGATGACAAGAAAAATGAGCTGAATGGAAAGACATCATGTGTACATGCTCACAAAGCAAAGAAGAACAAAGAGCATAAAGGTAAACCTGACTTGAAATACTCAAAAGACCAATTACTCCGGTTTTCAGGTAATAAATTTTATTGTTCTTACTGCTGTACACATGATCATATCCACAAGACCAATGATCATTACTGGTATGGTTTTTACTATGTAATCCCCACACGAGTTGCAACTAACATTTCTAGGCGAGTTTAAACTCAGCGGCTCGAGCCACCTATTGCCTACTCGCTAGCAAACCCAAGCGGTCACCACAGTAACCAAAAACTTAGGCTTTCCAAAACAGACAAACTTGCGTGCCTATGGATCCATTACAACACTGTCTAACATTACATGACTCCAAATGAATGACCAACGCACCCAAAACATGTAACTCACCAATGACACGAATTAATCGTCATCATTACTCAAAACCCACGACGGTTATAAATCCGGACAAATATCCACACGACTCAATTAGTCAAAATCGAGCCACAGGCCTAACACCCTACGTAAATCTCCAACAAAAGTCTTTGTAAACATCAAAGACACGTTTAACCGACTGGTGAAGACACAACGACCCAAAAGTATAATTAACTCAAACGCAACCTTGGTTGAGGCAAACCATTTTCCAAATGGACTCTTTGTCCTTATATTTCCAGAATGCCTCATGACATATTTATACACAATTTCCAAATAGTTCTAAATACAAAATCATATAAATGACCTTTACGTCAAATGGACTCCATTTTTATATATACGTATATATTCATTAAAGAAACATATCAAACTGATTTAATTGTCAAAATGCCCAAAATCACAAATATGCGTGTGACACAAGTTTATAAAGTGAGATATAACCAAATACCCAAAACTTATCAGCAGTTAACCATTTGGTGTAAAACACAAACACTTTAAAGTACACATTTTGGCATGTACGCCGTTTTAATAAATCATCTTGAACTCACCTTGCTAGGTTATGTTAAACCTAGTTTTCAATCCCCAACCATTGACCTCCAAAGCGTAGATCCCACCCAAAGCCTTGCGAAGACATCCATTCCAACTTTTCAACTCAAGCTTCCAAAACCTAGATCCACACATTTCAGACTATAAATAATCATATTCAACCCTTAGAATTGTTCCCCAAGCATTTTACACAAGATCTCATCAAATATCCAAAACCCTAATTTCCATAAATGAAGAGAACAAGAGGTTACCTTAACCATAACTCCAATCCACCAACCGAAATACTTTTAGATCACCAAGATGATCTATGCACTCCCAAACTTCAAGAACAAAGAAAAGGGTTGGGTGAAAACCCTAGAAATTGATGAAGGTGATGAAGAGGATGAAAATGGAGATGGTGAAGTTTCCAAACCGAAATCTTGGAGGAAACACCCAACTTCTAGCAATAAATGATGCGATTGAGGAGTAAATGAACCCTAGGTTCGGTTTCTATGAAAGGAAGAAGTTGAGAGGAAATGACAAAAGAAAAGATTGAGTTAGAATGAGAAATGAGGCTAAAAATCAGATTTTAATCCGTCTGCACCTCTCTCGCGATTGTGCTCGACGATAGTGACATGTGTCACTCTCGCGAGTCACTCTCGCGTGAAATGTACCGCGGGTGGTACACCCCCAGCGATTGTGCCATGCGATAGTGACACATGTCACTATCGCGAGTCACACTTGCGCCACTTGTACCGAAGCCCAAAGATGTCCAAAACTCGAGATTTTCGCATGGGTCGATTTAAGGTTCGAGAGTACAACTTATTTCACCCAAAAAAACAGACGGAAGGCGATGAGATGACTAGAGATGAACGGAAGCTTACTAAGCGAAAATCCGGGTGTTACAATCCTCCCAACCTTAGAATGATTTCGTCCTCGAAATCTAGATTCCCAAGAAATGTTAACCGCATAGTAGATTGCCCCTACTCCGCTAGCCAAAACTAACTCCATACTTTATGCTGGTCCTCACGATAAGTGTCACATTGGGGACATCATAGATCCATTTGAGTGAGCGTTTAACTTACTAAAGTAGTCCTTACCCACAAGACTACAGTTGTCTCCCAACCTTGGATGAAACTTACTACCTCAAGAGTAGCTTGTAACCCCGATTTCACACCAACCAATGCACTTTAACTAAACATGCTTCTGAATCCAGACCAAGGTTTGACATCAACCTTCAAAGAATTCCCACAATTCTTAATGATCGGTTCTTGATGTTGACAACGCCGTCCTTTCGAGGCGTACCGATACGCTCTTTAGGTAGCTGGTTAATGCAGATCTGGCTATCACTCACCCCGATCTATTCTCAACCTCAGATCATTCCCTTACTAAGATCCTTAACACAACGAAGAACCTAAACACCTTGATACTTAATTACCAACATTTAACCTTCTTTTAATTCCCACCACCAAGGGGCTAACATTCTTTTGATCCAACAGGGATACTTTCAAACCTTCCAACGATTTGTTGACTTCGAAAGGGCAAGTTTGACGCATAAACCAACTGGTAATATCAAAAACGTGGATATCCCACCCAACATTTCACTCCTAAAGAATTGTCGCGGTAAAGTTGACACCTAACAGGGGGCTAAGATTCTCGATCTTACATTTCCAACCAACGAACCACAATACCTCCCTTGCTCATGCAAGCCCATCAAAACGATATACTAGCAACGTAAGGCATGATGTCTAACGGTCCAACGACCCGACAAATCCAACCCAACCATACCTAGAATCGTACAAGTCCTTAACTGCAGGTTTACCGAAGCATGAAGATCATCTCTTAACTAACTGGGAAACAAAGTCTAACATCTCCACTATTCTTGCATTACCCGATTCAAACTGAAACCCAAATTCAAGGTTGACCACAAGTCAGATCACCCGACGCTTCAATCCCAAGGACTCCTCTAGTCCCGAATTACAACTCATTTCACGATAGGGGTTTTAAATCTATAGCCTAATGAGTTCAAGGTTTTCAATCAATATGCCAATTTAAACTTTCATAAAACCTTTAAATACATAAGCTTTATAACGATTAATTGTACCGTGAAAATACACTATCGATCATCTGGTAGGTTTCAAAACTGGTTACCAACACTACGCATATAAAACCATCTCCAAACTCATTTGATCAATATTTACGTAAATAAAATGGTAACAAAAGGTGTGTAACAAAATTTACACTATTAACATGAAAATAAATTTCTGCACTCCAACACGTGTGATAAATGTTTGTACCACTCCAAAAGGGAAATTAACCATTTTTAACTTTAAATTCTTCCTATTTCACCAAAAAGACGTTGTGGTATAAAATTCTCAACAAGCCCCATATGCATCAGTTTATTCCCCAAGGCTCGGTAAAATGATGGGAATGCAAATAAATTTCGAATTGAGTTTAAAGCTTTGAGCCGCACAGATAAACACATTTTAACCAAAATAGTAACTATGGCGACATGAATACCGATAACTCGTTTAGTGCATTACGGAATATTTCCCACAGTACAATCAATACTGAATTATGCTCAAAAACAAAAGCCCTATCAGAAAGAACATAACTCTTTGATATGTTTACCCACACCAACAACGTAATTTAATCCAAACAAAATTAGTTTAAAACGATTGACACTTGAATATAGTCCAGAGATACATCACGTGAAAATGAAACTTTCCCAAAGCAACGTGTGGGATGACGTCTATTACCAAAACTTATAAATCAACGCACACAATAACGTACGTATACACGTCCCAAAATTCACCTACGCGACGCAAAATGTCGTAAGATAAGACACCATAAAACCTAACTGAACTTTCATAAAACTCAATAACGCTAAAATCAAACGGTGTCAAAATTTCCTTTCCCAACATAATAATAAAATAAAAAAAACGTAATACGACAATAAATCCAAAATGTCAAATTCTAAATCGCAATATAAGATAAAGTGACCCTTTTCAACAAAACCTTCATGAGACACGTAGCCCAAAAAGTTCGTAAATTTACACGCAATAAAATTGAAATCCACGCAACACAAGGTACACTCACACGCCCGAAACGTTATAAAACTATACTTCATAAAATTGAGCACGACTCAAACATATCAAAATTCTATAGAAAATCCCGACTCCAGAATTTGGGACAACTCTTCCTTTAAAACCTTAACATACGCGGAGGAGATCCAATGTCAAGGTAAAAAATACAACAGTTACTTGCCCAATAACTCAAATAACATTAAAACACAGATGTTACAATGTCCAAAAAAAGCGTTAGATACGGAATGTGGATGAAGAGATTCTTAACAACAATATGCAATCGAGTGCAACAAAACAATCTTATGCATGCTTAAACTCGTGGTTTAAAATCCGATGAGAAATAAATACGTCTTCGAGACTTTATAATATAGCTCACTTTATGTTTGAGAACATGAGAACAATTTATGCAAACTCATTTTAGAAATACATTTCGTGCATAGATTTGGTCGGCACTCAGCATCTTAGGACTACACTCCCCCATTTCCCGACATACTATTGTCATCCGGATGCATCAACCATCTTAGAGCCACAACCCCACTAATTTGGTTAACTTACAATTTATTCTCGAAATAAAATTGGTCTAACGAACTTATAGTTCTAATCCGACCAACAATTCTGACTCAAGATGATCAACTTAATGCATTCACCACACTTAACTATCACTTCAACGTGACATGGCTATAGACATCAACCTTTCCTTAGATTACTCGCTTAGAAACTTTCTCACTACCCCAACGGTCATCATAACAAGGTAATTCAACTATACACATGAAATATGTATGTTCACCATAACACTGGCCAAGTGTCATTATGAACGTACCATGCATGATCATCCTTGCGACCCTTGACAAATTTCCCGTTCCTAGCGACTCGATCAACTCCGAGATATCTTATCTTAAGGTGCCTAATGTGCAACTTCACTTTCAATCACTTATAAGAACGCTAGTTTGAGTCTAGGCATCCAAAAATCAACACCTAAATCTCTAAAACATAGGCTCTGATACCAACTTGTAACACCCTAAATTCTAGAAATAGCAACTAATTTAAATTTTCTAAATACATCGATAATTGCATCATCTACAATCACAATTTTCGTTATCAGGTTATTTAGTTTGTTCCTTAGTTCAGTGCCTTGTTAGTTATTTAAAATTAAAACAGAAATACTTTAGCTACGAAGTTATCTTATGTGATTATATATTGCAAGAACCATGGATATATACCCACATGATAATCATATATCTGTTGCCATTCACGATGATTTTTATTCAATCATTGTTGGATCATCATAGGGTCAACGATGATTTTTCCTCAACCCAAAAGTTTTACCCGGTAAGAGTGATGACGATGACCAATAGTTTTATCCGGTAAGAGTGATGGCGAGAACCAACAGTTTTACCCCGGTAAGATTGATGGCCAAGACCAAGAATTTTACCCATTAAGAGTGATGGTGAGGACCAAGAGTTTTACCCGGTAAGAGTGATGGCGAGGACCAACAGTTTTAACCGGTAAGAGTGATGGCCAGAACCAAGAGTTTTACCCGGTAAGAGCGACGGCGAGGACCAGGAGTTTTACCCGGTAAGAGGGATGGCGAGAACCAACAGTTTTACCCCGGTAAGAGTGATGGCCAGGACCAAGAATTTTACCCTGTAAGAGTGATGGCGAGGACCAAGAGTTTTACCCGGTAAGAGTGATGGCGAGGACCAACAGTTTTAACCGGTAAGAGTGATGGGCAGAACCAAGAGTTTTACCCGGTAAGAGTGATGGCGAGGACCAACAGTTTTACCCGGTAAGAGTGATGGCGAGGACCAACAGTTTTAACAAGTAAGAGCGATGGCGAGGACCAACAGTTTTAACCGGTAAGAGAGATGGAGAGGACTAAGAGTTTTACCCAGTTAGAGCGATGGCAAAGACCAAGAGCTTTACCCAGTAAGAGTGATGGCGAGAACCAAGAGCTTTACCCGGTAAGAGTGATGGCGAGAACCAACAGCTTTACGGGGTAAGAGTGATGGCGAGAACCAACAGTTTTACGGGGTAATAGTGATGGCGATGACCAACAGTTTTATGGGTTAAGAGTGATGGCGAGGACGCAACGACCAAGAGTTTTACCCGGTAAGAGTGATGGTGAGAACCAACAATTTTACGGGGTAAGAGTGATGGCGAGAACCAAAAGTTTTACGGGGTAAGAGTGATGGCGAGGACCAACAATTAGTTTTACCCAGTAAGAGTGATGGCAACGACCAAGAGTTTTACCCGGTAAGAGTGATGGTGAGAACCAACAATTTTACGGGGTAAGAGTGATGGCGAGAACCAACAGTTTTACAGGGTAAGAGTGATGGCGAGAACCAACAGTTTTACGGGGTAAGAGTGATGGCGAGAACCAACAGTTTTACCCGGTAAGAGTGATGGCGA
Source organism: Arctium minus (assembly GCA_954870635.1). NCBI lineage: Eukaryota > Viridiplantae > Streptophyta > Magnoliopsida > Asterales > Asteraceae > Arctium > Arctium minus. The sequence goes on along the minus strand of OX941096.1, from coordinate 20,657,900 downwards.
GAACCAACAGTTTTACCCGGTAAGAGTGATGGCGAGAACCAAACAGTTTTACCCGGTAAGAGTGATGGCGAGAACCAACAGTTTTACCGGGTAAGTGATAGTGACGGCCCTTACCCACTTAGCGCCTATTCGGTAAATTGTTGAATACAATGTCATCTTGATGGACTAAAATCTTACGTGTAAAGTAACTGCGTTAATTCTTACCAGTAAACGCTTACCGAATAAACTTTTGGGTAAAACAATCCTTGCTTATTTAACCATCTAATTGTAGACTTTGTCAACAGAAACCCAACAAATGGTAATACTTGTTTTGCCATGATGATCTTCTTCTCTCGAAACCTTGCCCTATTGCCAGTGACATCTATAAACACATACGTTAACAAAATGGCTACTATTCTCTAAATTTAATTTGTAGAAAGAAAATTTACCTTGAAAAATGGCATTATTTTGGTGTTTATCATTGATTGCTGCAAAATCGAAATTCCAAAAATTGTCAATTAGTAGTGAAACAGGGAGAAAAGGAAGCAAAATTTCTTAATTGTTTTGGTTCCGGTGACTGATGAGTTAAAATTTAACTACTTAGATCATATGAATATTTTTAATCCACTATATGTAAAACCAATCTTCCAAAATCATATCTTTATTCTCATATGTGCAAAATAATGTTGCTCTCTGCTAGTAGTAGCCAAGAATAGGATTAGGAGCACAATTTTTGAGGTCTTTTTATCAGCATTAGCATATGAAACCCTGAACCTGGAGATGATAAAATCATATGAAATCAAACACTGGGAATGCATCTTACCCTTTGGAGATCAAGATTGAAACGTGAACAAAAACGTCTCTGTACGAACAAAAATCAAAATTAAGATCTTACCCCGGTTTGGGAGTTTGTTCAAAGAGGGTTTGGAGAATGGAGAATACAAAACCTCATGTCCAAATTTTTACACCGATGAGCGTATTGAGATATGAAATTGGGGAGAAACAAAGCATTGACTAACAATCAACCTCCTTAAACGTGAAGATGGGCATGAAGAATAGAATATGGAGCAGGAAGAAAGCTCTCTGAAACCTCTTAAAATTGACTACTCTGTGTGAGTGTGTGTGGGAAGATAAATCATGAAAATGGGTCTGAAGAATTTGGAGCAGAAATAAAGCACTCTGAAATATCCTTAAAATGGACTAGCCTGTTTGGGGAGTAGGAATATGTCTCTTAAGCACGAAGAAAACAAAAGTACAACCTGTAAGAATGGAAAACTCAAAATTACAGGTGTCCACTCATATGCATTACTCACTTGTACATTGTGCACTCTTACTTGTAATTAAGAGATTTTCAAATTTTATGCATAAAGTGGTGATACTTTGTGCTAAAAGACTTGTTATTAAGCGTTTTTTCATAAATTCTTTTTTATTCATACCTATCTGAAATCAATCACCTTCTTTGTTGTTCATACCTATCTGAAACTTGTTAATCGTCACAAATTTTCGACAAAAAGAACCAAATTCAATTTTACATAAATATGAAAATAAGATTATGGCACAAAATATGAACAAGCATGTGAGATGATAACTCTACAAAAACCAGAAGAGAAAAAATGAATCACCATTGTTAATAAGAACTAGTTGTGTTTCCGTGCAATGGTGCCCTCTTAGGATATAAAAGTTTCATCAAGATTCATTCAATTTTGAATGCAAAGAATAAGGTCCAAACAATAACTTTCTGCACATCGACAACATATGACCAACGAAGTTCCAACAATTTTGGTCATGGTGGGGAAGAAATTCTGCAAAAAGAGTAACAAAATACTATTCACATTTTGAACAAACCTGATGTTAAAAAAAATACTTTTTAACTTGACTTGTTTCTCATTTAAGACTTTTATCAAACACTTGGTGTTTTAAAAAAAATTACCAAAAGAAACACATTAATGGAATCAAAGAAATTTAACACAAGGAAATAGATGAATGGAACATATTGAAGAAATCAAACACAATCAGAACCTACACACATCAGCTTCGATCGACATTAATGAACCCAGAAGAAACTCGAAAAGAAGAAAGGGTAGAAAAGAAACATAAAAAAAATAATAATTACCTGATTACAACGAATAATTTTAACGAATAATTAAAAAAAATAATACTTACCTGACGGTTTCACATCCTGTAAACAACGATAAAAACACACGTCAAAAAACACCACCACACGTTATCACAGTAGTTCCTGTAAAGCTATCTTAAAAAAAAGGTAACATTTGCAAACTATCATTAAACCTATTTCAAGATAATCATATTTTTCCAGGGTATGAATGTTCATACCCAAGTGACACAATACGTCCGACCATGCCTTAAGGTCAAACTAAGGATGATCAAGAGATTTTAGCCAAATTACGTTCAAAGTTGGCAATTAGAAACCTTTTGCTAACGGTTAAAATAAACATATAGATAGAAAACAAATTAATTCATAGATATTTGTGATATTTAATTGTACGGTTAAGTTAAAAAATATTCAATATTAGGCTCATTTTTAAGGTATTGACGATACGATTATAATGGTATAGTTTGTAAAAAAATAAACGTATTTTTTCATTGCATTTTGTTCATATACGATTATTTGTGTTAATATGACAAAGGTATAAAATGAAAAATGAGAGTTATAAACTAAATTAAATAACTAATTGTAAGGATGATAAAGTTAACATTAAATTTTAATATAATAATAATGTTACACATTTATGCACATAAAAATATTCAATAATTAGTTTATACTAAAATTATTGACAAAAAAATTACAATAATATAATTTATAATAATAATGAATCGTATTTTTATAATATAGTTTAGTTGATATACGATTATTTATTTTTAATATGCTAACGGTGAAAAAAAATAAAACGTATGGATAGGAAACAAATTAACTCGTAGATATTCATTATATTTTATAGTACGGTTAAATTAAAAAGTATTCAATATTATGCTCGTTTTGAAGAAATTGACGAGACGATTATAATGTTATAATCTGTAAAAAAAAGAAACGTATTTTTCATTGCATTTTGTTCATATACGATTATTTATGTTAACATGATAACCGTAAAACGAAAAAACAAGATATATAAAATAAATTAAATAACTAATTGTAATGGTGGTAAATGTAACCTTGAATCTTGAAAATAGTTATGCTACACATTTATGCTATTTTAAAATATTATAAAACCCATAAAAATATTCAATAATTAGTGTATATTAAAATTATTGACAAAAAAATTACAATGATATAATTTATAATAAGAATGAAACGTATTTTTTAATATATTTTAATTGATCTACGATTATGTATTTTTAATATGCTAACGGCCGAAAAAAAAGTATGTATAGAAAACAAATTAGTTCATAGATATTCATGATATTTAATAGTACGTTTAAATTAAAAAAAATATTCAATATTGGGTTTGTTTTGAAGGTATTGACGAGACGATTATAATGGTATAATTTGTAAAAAAGAAACTTATTTTTTCATTGTATTTTTGTTCATGTACGATTATTTGTGTTAACATGATAAAAGGTGTAAAATGAAAATTGAAAAAACAAAGGATATAAAGTAAATTAAGTAACTAATTGTAAGGGTGGTAAATGTAACTTTGAATTTTATTTTAAAGTAACCGAATTAAAGGGGAGTGGAACGTGGGGGACGAGAATATGACTTTCCAAAAACCAACTTTTCAATAACGACTTTTCAAAAACTGTTTAAAAACTTTAATAATATATTATAGATATACACATGGTTATTATTTGTAGTTTTTTAATAATATATTATAGATATCCTTGTTATAACATCCCAAATTAAGGGCTATTTGTATTAACGTTTATAAAGAGGGGTTCATAGTGTCAAGTCTTTTAAAAAAATATATTATTTATGTAAAATAATAAACGTGGGAATAAATTTAAATAAAAGGAGGTTTTAATACTTCAATTTAAATTTTGTTTATAAATAAGAAAGTTGATAAATTGGTTGATAAGAGTGAATTACATAAATGGTCCCTCGTGAATGTCTGGATTTCACTAATCGTCCCTCCAGTTCTGAAAGTATATTGGTGGTCCCTAACATCGAGTTTTGGTGTCCAAATTCGTCCCTGTCGCTAACGCCGTTAGGCATGCTCCGTTAAGTGGGTCATGTACCCCTCACGTGAGGGGCATTTTTGTCCTTTTACCCTTTGTTTTATTTTATTTAAAATATATAATTAAATGAAGATTTTTATATTTTTATTTCTTTTTTTAATTAAAACAAATTATAAATGAAACCATTCTTGGAAGGTGGCATCTCCCAAAACCACCTTCCAAAACCACTTCCCAAAACCACCACCTCCCAAAAACACTCTCTTCTTCTTCCAAAACCACCGGCTCCCTCTAGTTCTCTCTTCTCCTTCTATTCTTTTTTTTCTTTCAAGTGTGTTTGTTGAATCTCTCTCTCTAATCTCTCTTCTCCTTTCAAATGCCACACCCACAATGAGAAATCCAAACCCATTTTCAATCAATTCCTTCCAAACCCATTTCCATCACCACCACCACTAGCAACAATGATTTCGGCGACGATATCCCGCCACCATCGCCACCGCCACTAGCATTGATGATTCCGGCGACGATATCCCGCCACCACCGCCACCGCCACTAGCAGCGATGATTCCGACGACGATATCCCGCCACCACTGCCTTCACTGTTGGTGTTGTTGCTATTGGTGGTGATGAAGATGTTCATGATCTCCATCAGATTTCTCGAAGAATAAATGTTCATGATATTCTTTTGTTTTTGCTTATTTGTTTAAGGTTTCAATTTTTGGTTAGGGTTACAATCCACAAATCTAGATTAGATTTGTTTAAAGTTTCGATTTTTGTTTGTAATTTTATATATTTCATTTAGGAATTTATATTTGTATTTGGGTGATTGTTTCTTGTATATGAATCTAATTTATTTTTATTTATGGGTTTGTATGAGTTTTTTTTGGGATGATGATGTTCTTGATTGAGTATGAATGTTCTTGGAAATGGATGTGAGGTTGAAGATGATAGGTAAAATGACCAAAATGCCCCTCACGTGAGGGGCACATGTGCCCTCTAACGGCAACTCAGTGGACGGCGTTAGCGCCAGGGACGAATTTGGGCACCGAAACTCGATTTTAGGGACCACCAATGTACTTTAAGAACTGGAGGGACGATTAGTGAAATCCAAGCATTCACGAGGGACCATTTATGTAATTCACTCTTGGTGATAATTATAGGAGGTGGTATTGATTGCTATTTATGTGTAAATCAATCAATAAATGAAAAAAAAAATAAGCCGTTGACATAGTTGACTTAGATAAATTTTGGGGCTCAAATTGTGGGGGACTTTGAACTCATTTTTTAAATCAATATTGGGCCTACGGTTGACGTTTATGTTAGCATCGGTTTAGGGTTTTGGGGATCACAACTAGTGCACAGGATGGGGGTCATCTTTGGGTAGATAAATGACGCTATTTTCAATCTGGGTGGTTGCCAAAGAGAAACCAAGATAGGAAGAAAGAACCTAAGAGAGGAGTAGCGGAGAACGAGAAAAGGAAACAGGTCGGTGCTTGAAATCAATAGTCGATATTGCAACGACGTTGAGGTAAAAATCCCTATGGTCGCCGATTAATGTTACGTTGGTGATTGTGATTAGTATACATGTTTATTGGGTAGATTAGTCGATCGAATAATGGATTTTATGTTGATCTTTTGGCTCAACCGTATGTGCAACACGTTTATCTCTTCACCCCTTCCTACTCTTCATGCTATTTGCCCCTCTCAAGAAATGCATCTTATTCCATAAAAAATGGAGATTCATACATACTCTATAAAAGTCTTTGGTTCCATCTATTGCTTAATTTATCTTCAAATTCACCTGCATTCATTGTGACCAATCATCTTTGGCTATCATCAGTTTCTAATTTGGAAATTCAACTTTCTCCATCTTCAACATTTAGAGGTAAGATATATTGTCTGTTAAAGGTCCAGTAACCAATTTTAAATATATATATAAATCAAACAAAAAGACCACTTTTCAGATGGATTTTTACAAAATGATGATTTTCAGAGTTTTTTCACAAAAAACATTTTCGCTAGCCATAAAGCATTTTCGCTAGTATCTGGCGAAAATGATAGTTATTTTTAGAGAAAACTCTGAAAAGCTGTCAATTTGAAATCTATCTGAAAAGTGGTCATTTTGGACGATTTCTCGATTTTAAACGCATATTCAAGGTCTTTTTTGGAACTGAGTTTTTTGTTATGTCTCTTTTTTTCTATGAGCTTTTCGTATTACCAGCTCAATTTAAATGCATATTTGTTTATGAGCATTCCGTTTCGATAGAAAAAAGTATTTTTTGCATCAATCACCCAACTTTTAAGTGAGTTCGTTTGGTTTGATTTGGTTTATTTCATGTGTTTTGATCCATTGGACTTAATTGCATCAATCACCCAAATTCTTCCATAGCTAGCAGGCAATAAGATGTTTATGTCAACTTACTTTTTTCGCAAGTGTATGTTGTTGTTCACTTTTTGTTTAAGCATATTTTTTATTGGCAAAATAATTATGACCTTATAACCTCACTATTTATATAGTGGTATCGTTCAATGTCCACTTTTAATCCTTAGGAATCTCTTGTTAAGTTGTTTTTTTTGGTTGATAAAAACCAATCTGTTTGTTTTTTGGGTTTGTAAAATTTTGATTTCTAGAGACTTTCGGGCTTTTTTTATTGAGACTTTCTTGGTTTTTTATTTGATTTCGAGAAACTTTTTTATTGTTGAGACTTTCTTTGTTGAGACTTTCTTGGTTTTTTTTGTTGATTTCTAGAGACTTTCTTGGTTTTTTATTTGATTTCGAGAGACTTTTTTTGTTTTTTTGTTTTTTTTCCTTGTTTTTTCTAGTATTCTAGAGCATCCCTCAAAGTTTAATTAGCATGTGCATCTTTCATACCGAAAAAAAATTCTACTTGACAAAATCGGTTATAAGCAGGTGCAGAGGACCACGCGATGGAGGTATGCCCCGGTCCTCAATCATGCTGACAATTACTTTACAATTTTTGTTATCATTGGCAGGCGGGAATTGATAAGGAGACGAAGAGAAAGATCCTCCCAATCACATATATTTGGTGCCAAATATATGTCTTAATCCAGCATCTGGAAATGTCTGATACGAGTAATCAACAACCACCGGAAATGTCTGATACGAGTAATCAACAACCACCTGAAATGTCTGATACGAGTAAGCAACAACCACAGGAAATGTCTGATACGAGTAATCAACAACCACCAGAAAAAATGTCTGATACGAGTAATCTGATAAGGACAATATTTCTACATCCTAATGATTCAATCAAGGATACCAACATTTAATTTTGATCCTCTACATTATTATTGTAATTTCTTTTTTTGTCTAAAATTATTCTTGTGAATATTTTTTTATCTAAAATTAAATGTTGGTATCCTTGATTGAATCTGTCGGTCCAACAATACTTATCAAGTTTATAGAAACGACAACACAATATGATTACCAACCTGTATTGATTATAACAAACGAGTTACAAGGTTGATCGATTAAGCTTTGATTGTGTTCTCTATGTTTTTCTCTCAAATACACCTTTAGTGTGTGTTTTTGTGTGTGAATTATGATCTAATTCTAAGAGATGATAGATACTAGAGACACAAATCTAACTAACATAATATCTAGATTTAATATCTAGATATTATTTCTAAATAATAATATCTAACTAACTTAGATATTAACTAAATTAAACTAAATACTAAATTACAATTAACAGTAATTACTTTGACATTTTATTACAAACGACTTAGACTAATATTAATGAGACGACTTTTCTGCTTTAGCTTCAGATTGCGATCTTCAGTTTGGATGATCTTGAATCCAATGAGACTGTGTCTTAACAATCTCCCCCTTTGGATCAAGATCATTACGAAAATGATTTAGCAATACGATCTTCTCTTTCAGCTCAGAAGATGCAATCTCTTTCTTAGTCTTCAAGATATAGTAAACTCCCCAAAAGATGTAGGTTATCTTTCTTGGATGTTGGGAAGAAATTATCTTCAGTTTCAGCTCGAAATTCTTCAGCAAAGTATCTTCAAAAGAAAATTTCTCTCGAATCAGCATATCTTCAGAATACTTGCTCTTTGAAGAATTCAATCTTGGACGTGATTCTTGAAACATGTGATTTCTTGGTTTGCACTTCTCCATTTCTTGGGTAGATCTTCTCCCCCTTTTTGATGAGAAGTGTAACGATTTCATCAAAAGTAGATGACAAGAAATGTTGATCATTAGAATCCTCTGATTCGTCAATGCAATAGATATTTATCCTGATCTTTGCAAATCTAGACAAAATAGTCATGTAACACCTGTAGCAATAAACAAATCAGTTAGAAACGCCTGTCAGTAATACTAAGTCACTGTGTGTAACGAATACACAATGGAAAGGAGCTGTTTGATGTTGACTCCCCCGGGGCTTCCATTTAATCATCGAAACACCACAAAGGTTATTTCTATAAACGTTATGACAAAGAAACAAATTCCTTGTGTGTTCGTGCTTGTGATAGAAAGAATTAAGCACTTGATGATCGCTTATAGGCTCGAAATTGTGTAAACCACTGAGACAACAGTAAGTTAAACACAGACTCAATGTGCATGATTGAAGTGAGAAGGTGGGGCAGACTTCCTTCTTTTCAATATCCAGATTTTCCAAATGAAAATCAGATAGCAAATGTGTTGCATCCCCTTTGAAAATGAAACATTTTCTTGTTGAGAAGAAAACGAGTAGATGGTGAGGTTTGATCAAGAGTTGGCATGGGTTAGTTGCCTGTTTCAATAATGATCACCAATGAATTGTGAAACATTAGAATTGTGGCTGCCCGACTCATAAAAAGTTGGTGCAGAGTTGTGATATTCTTTTAACTCTGTTTTCACACCCTCTTTGTTTTAATCATTTAGCTCACTGCTAACCGAACTCTCTTTTTCATGATAGCTCATTATCCAATCCACACTCATTTCTTTTTGACTTCTCACACCCAATCACTATGGATTAACTTCATGGGTAGAAATCACTGGTTAACGTGATTCCATAGAAGTTGTGTTAAGTCCTAGCACACTGATCCCGTATATCCTATACAGAATATGTTGCTCAAAATGATTTATAATCATGTAAGCTCATGTAGACCATTTAAAGTACACTCCCGAAATATAAAATCTTATGAAAAATCAGGAAGTGGTTTGAACGTTTAAGAACGATGTTTTCTATGATTGAAAGTTGTCCTTCTTTCAACCATATATGAGATTAAGATAAAGGATAATACCTGAACGTATGATCTTACATCTCATGAAGCTAAGCTTAAAGTCATAAAGATATGATCTTTTAAGCTTCTCTCAAACTTCTGCAAAAGTCTATAAAGTCAAGGTCAAAGCAAGTTTATTCACTAATATTGAAAAGACAAAAAGCAGTAAAACAAATAAATTTCTCTTACTCCCCCTGAAATTATGCATTTGAAAAAATTATCATTAAAAATATATGCATTTAAAATTTCAGAATTAAATATGTACTCCCTTTGAAGGTTGAATTTCTCGTTGGAGTATCGGAGTACAATCTCTCATATCAGCATTAGAGTAAGTTCTTTTGATCTTTGAAGAACGAGTCCTGATCTGTACATAATCAGAAGTCGTTGTTGACATTGATGTCCGGGTCTTGAGCTGATTTACTCAAGAACCATTCTTCTTTAAAGTGCGGGTCTTGAACTGTGTTATTCAAGAACCTTTGTTGTGACATTGAAGTCCGGGTTCTGAACTGAAGTATTCAGAAGCCTTAGTTCTCCTACTCCCCCTTGACAGTAGGTGCCTGCAACACATAATTAGTTTTCTTTGGTACCCACTGGTATTTGGGTCCATATGTGTTAGTTGCAGTTCGTATGGGGGTAATGGAATAAGAACCATACCAGTAATGGTCACTAGTCTTGTGAACACGATCATGTGTACGACAGTAAGAACAAGAATTTTCCTTACCTGATAACCTGATCATTTGATCTCTCGTGTAAACATGAGCAGGTTTACTTTTCAGCGCATTGTTATTCGTTTCATTATGTGTATGTACACATGAGATTTCATCTTTAACTGGTTTCTTCTTCCAGAAAAGATTTTCTTCCTTGTAGCTCCCTTTCCTCTTAGGTGAACCTGAACCATCTAATTTTCTGTGAACAGGAAGGTTAGCAGTATGAATCTGATTTGAAGATTTAGATTTATCAGGTAATTCAGATTTCTGAGATTGGCTTTTCTTGCTTTTACCAGAGGTGTTCTGTTTCTTTGAACGCTGATGTTTAGAAACACTTGGTAAAGTCTTTCCTTTTTCAAGAAAAATATAATGATCTGGAAGTGAAGCATTGAAATCAACCATCTCTACTCCATCTATACACCCTTTTTCAGTATTTAAAAAGTCATTTGCAGGCTCAAATAAGTGATCAAAGAAATCAGTAGAAGTGTGAGGTGCTGTTGAAAATGTAGAACACTTTTTAGATTTAGAATGAGAAACAGTGTTCTTCAAAACAGTAGAAAACACATTTTGTTTTATATTCACCAAAATTCTTTCGTCAGACAGGATATTTTCTAACTCAATTATTTTGCTTTCTAATACGAGTGGAGGTAGATAAGTTTTAGCTCGAACAGGTTTTGCCTCCATCTCAGTAGAAGAATATGTAGCAAAAAATTCTTTTGAAAGAAATTTTGGTTTTTCCAAAAGATAACTATCATTCAGTCTTGCATAACAGAATGGTAGTTGCATTTTCTTCAAATTCTTTCTATTTGTATCTTCTTTTGCCTCGACTTCTTCTGATGCTTTGGTAACAAATTTGGGTTTCAAATGAGGAAGTTTACGAGCAGCATACATATAATCTGCATTATATAAACCAGGCTGTTTTCTGATAACATGTTTCAGGTAATGAGGATTATTACAACCTAATCCCCATTTTGCTTTAAAATCAACCTCTTCATTTGGTGTATTCATGAAAATAGTTTGATCTGTTTGGCCTATTGAGTAAAGTTTGGTTTCCAGACCAGTTATTTTCTTATTTAGATTCTTGTTCTCAGACTGCAACTTATAAACAATTACGGCAGTTTGTTTCTTTTCTAAATCAGACTTAGAAATTTGAGAAACAAAATCAGAAAACTTCTTTTCTAAACAATCGTTTTGAAGATTAAAATCAAAAGCAGATTTGCGTAGAGAATCCATGAGATTTTTGTTCCCAATAATTGACGTATTTAGCTCAAAGATCTTTTGATTCCGCTTAGCAACTCTGCCTTTTTCCTTTTTCAGTTTCGACTGAAGGTCTTGAAGTTCGACCATCATCGCATCCAATTTAATCATAAAAGTATTTTCGGTTAAGTTCATTACCTCTTCAGTTGCTTCAGTATCTGAATCATCATACTTTGCATGATTGGCCATCAATCACATGTTAGCAGCTTCTTCATTCTCTTCTTCTTCATCTTCCTCTTCAGAATGATCTAACCAGAATTCGTCTTCAGCCATTAATGCTTTGCCGGCTTCTTGTTGCTTGGCTAACATTAGTTTGTTCTGGTAATACGCAGAATTGCGAACCTTTGGCTTTTGACAGTTTGAGGCGAAATGTCCAGTCCTGCCACAGTTGTAGCATGTGATTGGGACATCGGTTTTCTTGTCTGTACTGGTGTAGTAATTCCCAGATTGCTTCCTTTCTCTTGGTTTCTTCTCTTGAGATCTACTTCCTTCTACTCTTTCTCTATGCTCACGGTTCTTGGAGCTTGATGAAGAATATCTCTGTGTATTTGAACCCGGTTTCTTGTAGAATTTCTTTTGGAATGCACGGGTCAGTAATTGCAGTGCTTGCTTGAGACTTTCTCCATCATCTCCATCAGATTCAGTTTCTGATTCAGAACTTGTAATTACTTTCTTCTTTTTCTTCTTATCTTTCACAACAAATGCAACGGAATCAGGAACTTTCTCAACTTCCTTTTTCTTCTTTCCATTCCGTTTCTCTTCTACTTCCTCTTCGTTCTGCCTTAGTGTCTCATACACTTCGTGGAGTGGAATGTCAGACAGATCTTTCATCTGTTTCATTCTTCGTGTATGCTTCTTCCATTCTGGTTGAAGGACACTGAGAAACTTGACGTTGTTCTCTATCTGTTTCTTTTTAACTTTATTCTTTGACAGCTCATTCAGAAGCAGAACATATCGTTCATAAGTGTCAGCTAGGCTTTCATCTTCAAAGGCTTTGAATTCTTCGTAACTGTTTATACAGTTTGCGACTTTCATCTGGTTTCCAACCTTAGATCCCATCATCATCTTTTGAAGTTGATCCCACATCTTCTTAGCAGTAGCTTTGTAGCTGTCTATTTTGATATAGATATCATTAGGGATACTTTGAAGAAGTAAAGATCTTGCTTGCTTATCAGCTTTGAAACGGTTCTTTTGTTCATTAGAAAATTGGGCATACTCTAGCGTAACAGTTTTCATCTTCTGTTCTCTTTCCACGTTCCCATCCTCACTGTCAGAAGAATCATCTTCAGCATCATTATCATCATCATCAGGTACTTGGACAGAAAGTGGTGCCATGGGACCTTCTTTTATTGATAAAAGAATGTTATCTCCGTTTGAGTGTCGATCCACAAAGTCAAGAAATCTATCTTTCCATTGTTCGTAATCCCCTTTGAACAGAATAGGGGGTTTGACATCCGTGCCAATGGAAAGAGCGTCTTTTGAAGTCATCTGTATTATATAAAAATAAGAAATTGGATTTGACCGTTAGTCCAGATAAAATTTGATCACACAAGAAATTTTGTCCCCCTAGGCAGACTTAGCACGGAGGTCCCGCTAGAGAAAAAATTTATGACAATTAAAGACCCTATTACAGCTTTGAAAATTTCTCAGAGAAAAATATTCTAAGTCTGGATTGGAGCAGAGAGGTTTGCGTTTCTAGTGGGAAGCGCAAAGTATGGTTTGCGTTTCACGTGGGACGCGCAAAGTAAAGGTTTACGTTTCACGTGGGACGCGCAAAGTAAAGGTTTGCGGGTCTAGTTGGAAGCGCAAAGTACAGGTTTGCGTTTCTGAGGTTTGCGTTTCTGACTTGATCCGAGAAGTGAAGTTGAGGTTTGCGATTGCTCTTTGAAGCGAAAAGTATGCTTTGCGTTTGGCTTAAGAGGCACAAAGTGAGGTTTGCGGGTCACTTGAGGAGCGCAAAGTTGGACTTTGCGTTTGTTGATGGACGCGCAAAGTGAAGTTTGCGATTGTAGTGGGAGGCGCAAAGTTGGACTTTGCGTGTGTTCTTCTTCTGCTTTGCGTTTGTTCGTCCTGTTCTACGAAAAATCAACTGAAACTTGTTTTCTTTGTCGATTAGCAGTACAAATCTCTACCAATATGTCTAGAACCACTTCTAGAACTGAATGTAAGCACTCGATTTCATAGTACCTTTTTCAAACTCGACTTTTTCTCACTAAAATCACAAAATGGAACTCGATTTAAGCTTTATACTGAAATTAATTACACACAACTCGATCTAGCATGCTAATCGATCACAACCTGATCGATTTTAACACCTAAAACACTTTAAATCACAAAAACGATTTTTCTTGAAGAACACAGAGTCGTTTGTCAGAAAAACTTGATTTTGATCTTAATCAGGCTCTGATACCAATTGTCGGTCCAACAATACTTATCAAGTTTATAGAAACGACAACACAATATGATTACCACCCTGTATTGATTCTAACAAACGAGTTACAAGGTTGATCGATTAAGCTTTGATTGTGTTCTCTATGTTTTTCTCTCAAATACACCTTTAGTGTGTGTTTTTGTGTGTGAATTATGATCTAATTCTAAGAGATGATAGATACTAGAGACACAAATCTAACTAACATAATATCTAGATTTAATATCTAGATATTATTTCTAAATAATAATATCTAACTAACTTAGATATTAACTAAATTAAACTAAATACTAAATTACAATTAACATTAATTACTTTGACATTTTATTACAAACGACTTAGACTAATATTAATGAGACGACTTTTCTGCTTTAGCTTCAGATTGCGATCTTCAGTTTGGATGATCTTGAATCCAATGAGACTGTGTCTTAACAGAATCATTAGAAGATTTAGAGATATTGTCCTTATCATAATCAACAATCACCGGAAATGTCTGATACGAGTAATCAACAACCACCGAAAATGTCTGATACGAGTAGTCAACAACCACCTGAAATGTCTGATACGAGTAAGCAACAACCACAGGAAATGTCTGATATGAGTAATCAACAACCACCAGAAATGCCTGATACGAGTAATCTGATAAGGACAATATCTCTACATCTTCTAATGATTCAATCAAGGATACCAACATTTAATTTTGATCCTCTACATTGTTATTGTAATATCTTTTTTTGTCTAAAATTATTCTTGTGAATATTTTTTTATCTAAAATTAAATGTTGGTATCCTTGATTGATTCATTAGAAGGTGTAGAGATATTGTCCTTATCATAATCAACAATCACCGGAAATGTCTGATACGAGTAAACAACAATCACCAGAAATGTCTGATACGAGTAATCAACCACTACAAGATAGTCCCGAACAACCGATATCACCATGCAATCATCCTTGTGGAGATCTACTTGATAGTAAGTTCTAGCTATTATTATATATATTTTACTTTGGGCCGTTTACCAAATTCTTACCGGGTAAGAACTTACTGGCATATTCAAATTTATTTACGGTACAATACAACATCCTTGGCTAATGAAAATGAAAATGGATTGTTGGTAAGCATTTTAAACAAGGTAAAAGTCTTTTCACACCACAACAATAAATGTTTATCTGATGGATGTTTAGTAAACGGCCCTTAATTTCTTTTAGTGAAATCATACACCACAATAGTTCACATTGCATCTGAAAAGCAGTTTCCCACACGACCTCAAAAGAATTACCCTTTAATTAGAGCACCTAATTTATCCCGTGATGATCCATGAGTTTCGGATTAATTAATTTAGTTTTGGAATTACTTACTTAGAAGGAAGAAGAAGATATTACATCGCTATTTGTGTTCCTCTCCAAAAAACGTTAATCGTAGGAGATTGGGAAGAAGCGAAAAACATCATAGACAGTAATCGTGAATCCAGAGACCTACTAGGGTATAGTATCTCACAAGATAAAGAAACACCACTTCACACTGCTATAAGATTGCAAAACATCAAGATCGTGGAACATCTAGTAGACCGGATGACAGAACATCAACTCGTACTTCAAGATAAATATGGCTACACCGCCCTATTTGACGTAGCTGCAGTTGGAAACGTCGATATGGGAAGGGCTATGGTTGAAACGTGTCCACAACTGCTGAAAATACGTGATTGTGTTAACATGCTGCCAATTTTTTTGTCGCTTTATATGGAAAACGTAATATTGTTGCTTATCTCTATGGTAAGTACAAAAGTATGGCAGGTAATGATTGGACAAACGAAGACATACATGAGGTTTTCTTGAAATGTATCGAGGCTAATCTCTTTGGTATGTGTGCGTTTTAATAACTACTCTCTTTTATTTTTTAGTTTTGATAATAAATTATTTATGTTCAATTCTTCTCATCAAGTGATTGCCCAAAATCTTATGTAGATTGTGCACTAAAAGTATTGGATGACAACAACCAAATAGGATTCCCTCAACAAAAGTATGCACTGGAGGTACTATACACATTGGCTCGAAAGACTTATGCGTTTAACGATATGAAATCATGGAAAAGTAAGTATTTCTAAGTTAATCTCAATTTGATAGAAACAATGTTCATACATATTCAATTAGGTGCAAGCATGCGTGTCTGCGTGCGTGCATGTGTGCGTGCGTGCGTGCGTGCATACACACACACACACATACTAGTAAGGTACCCGCTTGATGTTGTGGGTTATCTCGATTTAAAGCCGAGAACTTAAAATGTCAATCATGCTTCATTTTTGTCTCTTTTTTGTTCATTCTTATGCTAGTTGTATACCTATACAATACAATGTAGTTGAATGTAAATTTTCAATAGATTTAAGCAAGAAGGGATATAGACACAATCAACACACAATCACAACAATGATGATACATATAGTTATTTCATTTGGAGGACCCTATCCATAAGACGAACGATCGTGAGAAAAAGAGTTAAGGTAATAAGCATAAGAAGGGA
The DNA here is from genome assembly GCA_954870635.1 of Arctium minus. Classification (NCBI taxonomy): domain Eukaryota; kingdom Viridiplantae; phylum Streptophyta; class Magnoliopsida; order Asterales; family Asteraceae; genus Arctium; species Arctium minus. The sequence continues at coordinate 20,641,650 of OX941096.1, read as the reverse complement.
TATAGATCCCCTTAATCACTTTTAATCTCATATTCATCCCATGAATATCTTAGTGTTGATCTTCGATTAGGATTGATTCAAGAGTGGAGATATCTTCTTACATTTCTCACCATACCTTAGTGAGAACCCAACCCCAATCCATAATTTATATAAAGCCACATGTAGTAATTTACTCTTAACTAAAAGTTGTAAATTTTGTTTTAATTTAAATATTTTATTTGAAATTAAGTTAACTGGTCTAAGCTTTCTCTTTAGCTTTCTCTTTATATAATAACATTTCCTTTTTTGATATACTTGTTAGAAAATAGGGATTAAAGAAACAAGGTTAATGGTAATCTGGAATCTGGATTGCTTAACAATCGTGTAAGTTCAGTTAATGGTAATCTGGGATTAATCTGGGATTTGGATTGCTTGAGAATCGTGTAAGTTCACTTTTCGAATTAATATTTCGACCCTATGCGTGGTATCAAGAAATTTAATATAGGATAATCCTCAAGGACACTTTCGATTTTAGGCACAAAAAGGAAAGCCATAACTGAAATGGTGGTTTTGACAAGTTACGTTATAACCGTAAATGGATAAGATCAAACGTAGAGTTACGGATGAATCAGAATTCTGAACTTGCATATCGAGAGCTCTGGATATACTAGTCCAAATATAGGACTTAGACATTTCAGAAGTACTTTCGTCGAGAGATAGGACCAAGACCAGGTCTATCTCTCCTATCTCTTGTTTTAAGATTTTTTGGAACTTAAGTCTCAAAACATACCACTAGATTGAAGCCGAAAATTGATCAGAACTGAAGTATCTCTTCATTTTAGTCACATTTTCCACTTCATTGCAAGTGCAAAATTCTATAGAGCTTTTGGGGAACTGCTCCTTGACCCCGCAAAGGGGTGCAACCCCTTGACCCTTGTCATTTTGTGCTGTTCGGGATCAAACTCGGCTTATATACAAGTGTGCACCCCGCACCACCTAACTTGTATTAGATCACAGTTTGAAAGCCCCATTGGCACTCGTATTTATTCCCGTCGCACTTAAATGGGCGGTGACACTAAAATCACAAACAATACTTGTATATCAATTCTCTCATCTTTCATTTTCTTTGTGAGTTCGGACTATCTTATGGATTATTAAACTCTCTAGATATCAGAGTTCTACCGCTACTCAAATCACAAATTTGCCGAATTACATTATGTTAGTTTACGGTTTTCATTTGAACCACAATTTTCTTATAAGAACTTATTTTCAAAGAAAATCAAACAACAAAATAATTCTTTTTATCAAAAATAAATAAATAAGGTTGGAATATATGATAAAAAAACAATAGTTAAGTGAAACATGTTGTGAATATATCATAGATAATTAACAGGGATGAATTTTTAAAAGAAAATGTCTATAAATTGCTAACGGTCGCACATGCTTATGAAAGGGTTTAAGCGTTTCAGATTTAATTTGATTGTTACTTTGATTTCTTGCAGTCACTTGGGTGCGACCTGTCATAAGGGAAAATGTAGCCGTAGAATTACTAAGAAAAAATTGGAAAAATAATTTGGAAAGGCCAAGTGATGAAGTTGATGACATTCTCAGAGGCCCCGTAGTTATTGCTGAAGATAAAAAAAAAACGTACCCTTTTCAAATACTTTCTGTTGCAACAAAAATGGGCAACACTAAATTTTTGGTTGAGCTGATTCGTGGATATCCTGATATTTCCTTCATGGCGAATGATGATGACCAAAGTATCTTTTACATTGCAGTCTCTCATCGTCATGAAAGTATCTATAATCTGTTATATGAGATGGGCTCAATGCATGATATTGTGAATGTTTTCAAAGACAAACACGACAATAATATGTTGCATTTAGTGGGAATGAAAGCAAAGAATCCCCTTGAGGATGTGTCAGGAGCTCCTTTTCAAATGCAACGTGAATTGCTATGGTTCGAGATACATCTTTCCTCAAAGGTTTGTAGGTTGTTAGCCATTTGAATGGATGCCTTTCTTTTCTGTTCTTTTGTTTGTGTGTATCTTTTATATGCTTCTTTTCTTTTTCTATGAGTTTTAACCCGCTCATTCAAGTTATGCTTTCAATGATATTTAATGAGATTATATGTGTATCGTAGGAAGTGAACTCTAAAGTCCCTCCTTATTGTAGAGAAGAGAAGAACGATGCTGGTTGTACACCGCTTCTGCTATTCATCAAGAACCACCAAGATTTGGTATCCGAAGGTGAGAAGTGGATGAAAGAAACAGCCAACCAATGCATGGTGGTTTCTGCACTAATAACAACCATAGTATTTTCGGTAGCTTTTACCATTCCAGGTGGGTATGACCAAAACAATGGCCTTCCTATCTTCCTCAAAGATGGACCCTTCATAGCGTTTGTTATATTGGATGCCATTTCTTTAATCTTGTCTTCCGCTTCAATCCTTATGTTCTTATCCATCCTTACTTCTCGTTACACTTATCACGATTTCCGGATATCATTACCAACAAAATTGATGATAGGTCTAACAACACTATTCCTTTCTATAATAAGCATGATGGTTGCCTTTTCCATCAGCTTCTTCGTGTTATACCGTAACAAGTTGATCTTGTTACCAATCATCATCAGTGTTGGTGTTGTTGTACCAATCTTTCTAAACATAAGATTGCAGTTTCCTCTTTTGGTGGATGTGTATCGCTCTACATATGGTAGCATGTATTTGTTTAGGCCAAAAAAGCGTGTGCTTTTCTATCGCAATCCGAGGTTCTAATTGTTGTCATTATGACCACTTTCAAGCTATTTATTAGAACTTGACGACAATATCTATGTTTTTTTCTTTTAGAAATTGAAATATACGGACTTTAATTTGTATTGTTTCTATACACCATGCAAAATTCTTTTCGTTATCTAATTATTAAGTTTTGTTCTCTAAATAATTAATTCAAGTGTGTCCTTAAACACACAAAGGGGTTATTTGGTTGGTTTTCTATTAAGTTTTGAATGGATAAAGGTGTTTGTGTGAATTAATCTGTTTGTATAGATTGAAAAAGTTTTTGTTTGGGAAAGTTTCTTTATAGATGGAATGAACATGTTTTTTTAATATCTGGAATGACAACCTTAATTAATAACAATCTACCATACCCAAATCCCACAAAAAGCAACCAAGGCATCACTACCTCATCAACTGCTGACAAATTGTAACCTTAACGGAAAACCAAAACACATGAAACTGAAATGGTAATAGATAACTGACCACAACGACTAGGACTGTTGCAAAAGGTTGTCTTCAAGAACCATTACCTAGCATCAGGATTCTCAAGAAGATATGGCTGCCAAAAATTCTTACAACAGTTGTTTGTATTTGTTTGTAATTTACAAACTACTGTAAAGAATATTTGTTTAGATATCATGATGAAGGGCCCGGGGAGGACCCATGAATTTTTCATATGGTGGCACCATATTTTTTATACGGTTTTTATCGACATGTATTCATCTTTTTTACCAACGTTCAATATTGCCCGACATTTTTAGCCTAATTCCACCGTTTCAAGGGATTTTTAAAGTTTTTTTTATCGATTTCAAGGGACTTTTTCGGCTTTTTTGGTTGATTTCAAGAGTTTAGTTTTTTTTTCTGTTTTTTTTTTGTTGATTTCAAGAGTTTCTTTTGTTTTTATGTTGATTATGAGGTACGATTGCACTTTCTAAAATAATATGGTTGCACCTTCAAAAAGACGATATGGTTGCACATTTCACAAACCTAATATTTTTACCTTACGGCGGAGAAACAATACGGTGACACACCGTTGGCACCAATAGAGGTCCGCCTTTGTGAAGGGCACAAGGCTAATGGGAAATCACCTGCTCTTGTTTCGTGTCATTGAAGGTTTAACTTGCACACTGTTTTTTGAGGTTAGGCATTGTCTTTTCCTATTCCAAAATGAAGTAATGAAAAATTAGATTTAAGTAAATTAAACTTCGTAGAAAATACTGGGTAGTAACATAAATTTTTGGGTTAGATTTTTGATAGAATCTATATGAAATTTGAATTTGGAAACTGTTAATCTGACCTCGAAGTTAAAACAGGCTAAAAGACTTGGCCAAGAAACATGCTACCAATATCAAGTTAGGCTTAAATGTGATGTGGTGGTAAATTAATACTCTTTCGTTTTTGTAGCATGCCAGATGGGTAAAACATTCTCATCCTAATCGTTCACAAGTTGGGCAACAAAGTTTTCTTCTTAGGCACAATCCAATTTATGGTAGAAGACTTAAAGGTTAATACTGCTGAGTGTTACTACTGCTAGTAGAGTTAATACTGCTAGTCAAAGTGAGTGATGCTTGAACAAAGAGTGTTACTACTGCTAGTAGAGTTAATACTGCTAGTCAAAGTTAGTGCTGCTTGAACAAAGTTAGTACTGCTTAACTAGTTAGTACTGCTAGTGGTTAGTACTGCTTGAAAAAGATTAATGCTGCTGAGCATGGTTAGTACTGCTAGAGTTAATACTGCTCAGAGTATTAATGCTGCTTATGATTAATACTGCTTATATGATGAAGATTCGCATGAAAGGATAACAGCAGGATAATCTGAAGATATACATGGAAGCTTAGAGATATACATGGAAGATATACTGAAGATATTTTATTTTATTATAATTATCTTTTTATTCAGTATATGTACAGATTTGATAGAATAACTTTTGATTCAATTCTAAGTTTTAGTTCTAGAGAGAAAATCAACCTCAAGGCATAGATCCTAATTCTAGAGAAGTAGAATTCGTATTGGTGAGCCTGTTCATCAATATTGAGGTTGAGTGTGTAATCTTGTAACTTCAAAGCATTCAATACAAGTTTATAGTTTGTTCTTTATGTTTACTGTGTTGATTTACTGTTTCATTGAATATCAAAGTGTTATTCCGCAAACTTCTTTGATATTGTTTCTGAGAATTATTTCTTGTTGAGAATTCGATCCTGACATAACGAAGTCAAAGCTGGAAGATGTGAAGATCGTGCGTGAGTTTCCAAATGTCTTTCCGGACGACTTGCCCGGGTTACCACCCGATCGCCAGGTAGAGTTTCGGATTGATCTTGTGCCTGGAGCAACACCAATTGCTAAAGCTCCTTACCGTTTAGCGCCGTCAGAGATGCAAGAAATGATGGCACAACTCCAAGAGCTTCTGGAGAAGGGCTTCATAAGACCGAGTTCGTCACCCTGGGGAGCTCCGGTCTTGTTAGTAAAGAAGAAAGATGGCACAATGAGAATGTGCATCGACTATCGTGAGTTGAATAAAGCTACAGTAAAGAACAGATATCCGCTTCCGAGAATAGACGACTTGTTCGATCAACTTCAAGGAGCGGGTTGTTTTTCCAAAATCGACTTACGTTTGGGTTATCACCAAGTGAAGGTAAGAGAAGATGATGTTCCGAAGACAGCTTTCAGAACGCGTTACGGCCATTACGAGTTTCTTGTAATGCCTTTTGGTCTAACGAACGCACCAGCTGTATTTATGGACTTAATGAATAGAGTTTGCCGACCATTCCTCGACAAGTCGGTCATTGTATGCATTGATGACATACTCGTGTACTCTAAGAGTGAGTCAGAGCACGAACAACATTTGCGTGAAGTTTTGGAGGTATTGAGAAAAGAAAGGTTGTACGCCAAGTTTTCCAAGTGCGACTTTTGGTTTAAAGAAGTACAGTTTCTGGTTTACGTAGTCACTCGGGTCGGAGTGAAAGTAGACCCCTCCAAGATTGAAGCTATGATGAATTGGGATCCTCCTAAGAGTCCGTCCGAGATCCGAAGTTTCTTGGGTCTGGCGGGATACTACCAGAGATTTATCCAAGACTTTTCAAAGATCGCTTCTTCCTTGACAGTTCTGACTCGGAAGAATGTGAAGTTCGAATGGACCGAAACCCAAGAGAAGGCGTTCTGGATCCTTCAAAAGAAGTTGTGTGAAGCTCCAATCTTGACGTTACCTGAAGGGTCGGAAGATTTCGTGGTATAAAGCAATGCTTCAAAGATGGGACTGGGATGTGTGTTGATGCAACGAGGCAAGGTGATCGCTTATGCCTCGAGGCAGCTTAAAATACATGAGCAGAATTATCCAACCCATGATCTGGAGTTAGCGGCGGTGCTGTTCGCTTTGAAACTTTGGCGACATTACCTCTACGGCACGAAATGCACTCTATACACGGATCACAAGATCCTGAAGTATGTCTTTGATCAGAAAAAGCTGAATATGAGGCAAAGGCGGTGGCTCGAGTTGCTCAAAGATTACGACTGTGAATTGCTTTACCATCCTGGTAAGGCGAACGTGGTGGCCGATGCGCTAAGTCGAAAGGACTATAGCGGAAGTATTTAAGCCACCCATTCGAGGATCGAGCTAGTGTCTAGTCTTGTTGAGAAGATCAAGACATTGCAGGTGGAAGCACTGTTAGAAGAGAATCTAAAAGATGAAGTCATGACGAAGCAACGTTTACTCTTTTCGGAGGATAGCCGTGGAGTAAAACTGTTCAGCGGTCGTGTGTGGGTACCCAAGCTTGGGGGTAATCGTGATCTGTTGCTAGAGGATGCTCACAAGTCCAAGTATTCTATTCATCCAGGGAGTACAAAGATGTACAGGGACTTGAAGCTGCACTATTGGTGGCCGGTGATGAAACTTGACGTGGCGCGTTACGTTGAGCGTTGTGTGACGTGTTCGCAAGTTAAGGCCGAACATCAGCGACCGTATGGGAGTCTTCAGTCTTTAGAGATTCCCGAATGGAAGTGGGAGAATATCACCATGGACATCGTGATGAAGTTGCCTAAAACACTTCGAGGTCACGATACCATTTGGGTGATAGTTTACAGATTGACAAAGAGCGCTCACTTTTTGCCTATGCGCGAGACTTTACCGATGGATAAGTTAGCAAAACTTTACATCGATGAGGTAGTCTCGAGGCACGGCATACCATTGTTAATAGTGTCGAATCGCGACAGTCGGTTCACTTCGAACTTCTGGGATGGGTTTCAGAAGGAACTTGGTACTCGAGTGAAGTTGAGTACGACTTACCATCCGCAAACCGACGGGCAGAGCGAGCGAACGATCCAAACTTTGGAAGACATGTTGAGGTCTTGTGTCATCGATTTCGGGGGTAGCTGGGACTCTCACCTGCCTTTGGTGGAGTTTGCTTACAACAATAGCTACCACTCGAGTATTGGAATGGCACCTTTTGAGGCATTGTATGGGCGAAAGTGTCGGACTCCCGTGTGCTGGCTTGAAGCGGGAGAAAAGCAGTTCGCCGAACCTGAAATCGTACAAGAGACTGCCGATAAGGTCAAGTGCATTCGTGAAAGAATGAAAGCGGCTCAGGATCGTCAGAAAAGCTATGCCGATAAGAAGAGGAGACCGATGGAATTCTAAGTAGGCGACCGTGTTATGCTTAAGGTGTCGCCGTGGAAGGACATTATTCGGTTCGGAAAACGTGGGAAACTGAACGGAAAACGTTCGGAAAACGTGGGCATTATGCTTAACAACACGTTTCATGTTTGCTACCTCCGGAAATGTTTGGCAGTAGAAGACAACGTCATTCCCCTTTCAGAGTTAAGGGTAGACGAAGGTAACCGTTGTGTGGAAGAACCGACGCCATCTTAGAGAGAAAGTCTAAGAAGTTGCGTCACAAAGAAGTCACTTTGGTCAAGGTGCAGTGGAAGCATCACCGGGGAGCAAATGTGACGTGGGAAGCCGAGGAGGATATGAAGCGAAAATATCCTCACCTTTTTGAGTAGTTGGGATTTCGAAGACGAAATCATTCCCAAGTTGGAGAGGATTGTAACACCCCAAATTTCGTTTGGTTTTGCGAAGATGTATTGAGGAAAAGATGTTCATGTGACTGTCCACAAGGCGCACGGGTCGTGCGCTCTCCTTCAGAGAAAACGCACGGGTCGTGCGTATGAACTGTGGCGAGGCAGTGGCTTGCGCACGGGCCGTGCGCATTTCCTTCTTTGATTAAATATCTAGAGTTAGAGATATTTTCTTAAATATATCAATCTCAGTTCTCTCTCTCTCTCTCTTCTTTTTCTCTTTTTCTTCTTTTGATCTTCAAGGCTTCGTTGGTAGCTAGTTTGCGGTGTTTCTAGCAAGGGGTTGGTGTTTTAAGCTTCACCTCTACGTCGTGATCGTTATCTGGTTTTCCGGCTTTTATTCTGAAAACCTACCAGTGAGTTCCTACTACCATTTTACAAACTTTATACATGTCAAAACTCTTATTTGCGAAATCCGAAGTATTTCTACCGTATGATTTCATGTTCTCTACATTTTGATATAAATGAAGTTTTTGGTGATTTTCGGGGTTCTCGATCAGTTTTGACCAAAATGACGGGTTCCGCCTTATTGAAGTAAAATGATGTTTTACTTGCACATTATGTGCATATGTGAAAAGAATGTTTAAGAACTCATTTTAATGATTTTCATTCTTACCAGAAGATGAACTGGAAATGATATCTTGTTTATAAAATGTGTTTATACCATATGTTTATTTATGGTTGGTTACATATGTTGTTGTGATAAGTCTGTACCAATACTAGTGGATCCCTAGGTTTTGAGTCGACTGTATTATTGGGATGTCATATTCCCCGTTTTGTAGCTATGGATGCATATGATCCTCGGGGGCAACTTGGTATGGTTATGTGAGGCCGGATACTAGCCATGGTTCATAGTGATCCTAGTGAAGGAGTATACATTGGTTTTGCTTGGGGCTAGATCTCACGTTGTAGCACGGACTTATGTGTTCGTATCCTCAGATTCCAATTGTTTAGCTCATAACTCGGATTTTGGCTTACTTAGTGTTACGCCACAATCCTTGGTAAAATGTTTTGTCATTGGTCATTTGATAATAAGTTTATAACGGAAAAGCCCGGTTGTGGCGAAGGTTTCAATTGTAAAATTTAACCTCTTTGGAAATATTATCTTTTGATGCAAATGTTTATATCTTTTGAGCTTTATAAACTGTATGTTCTCACCAGGCTTTAAGTCTGACACTTTTTCTCAAATGATGTGTATAACAGGTTTCCCTTAGCGGTGGGTTGTCGGGGTTTTGAGAGACGGGTTGGGTCTCGAGGCATTTTGAGATGACTAGTATTGTATCTGGGCATTTGTTAAGTCCCATTCTTTTGGTACATTATGGATTGTCAACTGATCTAATCTTGATATAGGTGTCTAGATTAGTTTGTTGATGAACCCTATATCTGTACAGGTCTTGTAAAGTCTTAAGGACTGATCCCCTTTTTGGGAGGTTAATATCAATACGAATGTCATGTTGCCAGGTTTTCCAGGTTTTAATTTACACCGATTTTTAGGGCGTTACAAAATTGGTAGAAGCTCTGTGGGTCAAGATCTTCTGAGGTCATTATGAGGTTTCAGAACACTGATAAGACCAAGACTTTCGAAAGAACTTATTAGTTGATCGAGCGCAGACCAAATCATGTGAGTAATGAACGCGAGACCCCTTTTGTGAGGTACAGAGGCTCTGTGAAGGGTCACAGAGGCTCTGTGGAGGACCTCAGAGGCTCTGAGAACCAAAACTTCTAATTTAGGAAATAAACTGGGTTGGTGATCACTCAATAGTTGTAAAAGCATTTTTGAGGGACAGAGAGACATACTTGGTAAAAGATGTCGAGCTCCCCCTTGAGATGTCAAGGTCTTTTATCTCAGCTCCCACTTGATCTGTGCTTGGGTTTAAAAATGGATAATTGAGCAAGACACAGAGCAAGAGGACTACTTTAACAAAAGAGTATGTACGAATATACAATATGTACTTACAGAGGCTCTGTGCAAGGGTACAAAAGCTTTGTGGATCAACTCATGTTAAGCATGCCAATCTTGCCAACAAGAAAAGTAAACCTTTTATCATCTAATGTCTTTGTGAAAAGGTCGGCAAGCTGGTTAATCTGTGGGGACAAAGTACATTTCTATCGTCCCATGCTCCACATGATATTTCAAGAAGTGATACCTGATGTCGATATGCTTTGTCTTAGAGTGCTGAACAGGATTGGCAGAGATCGCGATGGCGCTTTTGGAGTCACAGAGGATGGGAATCTTCTCGATATCAAATCCATAGTCTCTAAGTTGGGTTCTCATCCACAGAACCTGCGAGCAACAACTGGCGGCAACAACGTATTCTGCTTCTGCCGTAGAGGTCGAGACACAATTCTGCTTCTTAGAAGTCCAACTCACTAGTTTCCCTCCAAGGAATTGACAACTCCCAGAAGTACTCTTTCTGTCAAGCATGCATCCTCCGTAATCAGAATCTGTATAAGCCACAAGATCAAATCCAGAGTTCTCCGGATACCAGAGGCTAAGATTCTTGGTCCCTTAAAGTTATCTGAAGATCCTCTTTACAGAATGAAGATGAGTTTCTTTTATTTCCTGTGTAAGGGTCAATATCCTCGAACCCTATTCCTCTTCTGCCGATCTGGGTGTTGACTTTTTCATGGACCTTTTGAGCATCTTGATACCTCTTAATTAGGAGATCTTTGTCGAACAGATCTTGATGAAGAACTTCTCTTTCTTTTTGGAAAAAGTTTTTCAAGGAAATGGCATTTAATCGATCACTCTCACTGTTCTTTAGCTCCTTCACCTTGTCTTTCAGGGCTTTATCTAGTTTAGAAATTCTCTTTTTCAACCCTTTCTTTTCAACAATATGCTCAGAGACGAGAGATTTTCTTTCAAAATAGAGCTTGTCCTTTTCTTGAGTGAGAAGTCTTGTTTCTCTTTCAAAGAAGGCCAATTTCTTTTCTAGTTCTGAGCACATGTTTTTGTAGGCAAGAAACTCATTTTGTATTTTAAGAAGTTTGTTTTCAGAGTCAGAATCATAGGAGTTAGAAGTAGATACCTCACTCTTGTTGTTAGTAGAGTGGACTTCTACCATTCCACAGAAGAGTGCATTGTTGTCTCCTTCATTAGAGGACTCATCAGTCTCAAGGTCTTGTTGCTATGCCATTAGGGACCTTTGTATGTAATACTCTGCCTTCTTTTTGTAGAAAGCATCATCTCTTGTGGGTTTCCCTTTAGTGACAGAGGACCTGCACTCTGCAGCAAAGTGGCATGGTTTTCCACATTTGAAGCATCCTTCAGTTTGCTTCGGGACTCTGTCACCACTTCTGCCCTCTGTCCTCTGTCCGCTACTCTTCTCTTCTTGTTTCTGCTCCTCGAATTCTTCTCTTCCATACTTTCTCACCTCACCAAATCCTCTGCTTCTTTCATCTCTATCCTCTCTTCCTCTGTACTCTGGCTTTTTCTTGAGACCACGATTGAATTGTCGGGTCATTAGTGCAAGAGTCTTGGCCAAAGCAGCCATATCAATCTCTTCCTTCAATCCTTCCTCACTTTCGCTTTCTGCCAGTAGGACCTTTTTCTTCTTCTTCTTCTTCCTTTGAGCATCCTCTGTCTCTTTTTCTTTTCCTCTGTCCTGACCCTCTGTGTTGCATCCCACCAATGCTAGAGGACCACCGACAGGGGTCATTAGCTTCGATATCCTATTTTCTTAACTTATCAAAGTCCCGAAGAGGTCTGAGATAGACCAAACATGGAGATCCAGTGTAGCTTGCATAGACATGGTTAGATGAAGCCATTCATCATTCAGGCTCTGAAGGAATCTGACATTGTTTTCTTCAGAAGTTCTGTGGATGCCATACCTTTTGCACTTGTTTAATAAGGAATTGTACCTATTGTATGTGCTTTGAATGGATTCACTTGGTAGAGCCTTGAATGCAAAATATTCATTTATGCATAGAGCCCTGTTGTTCTTGAGGGTTTTAGCACCACCCTCAAGTTGTTTCTCCAACTCCAACCATAAGTCCTTTGATGTTTCACAGGAATAAAGGGACTGGAAGATATCGTTTGGGAAAGCCATAATGATTAGTCTTTTGGCTTTCTTTGCAAGTTCATGTAATGCCCTTTCTTCTTCAGTCCATTCGATGATTGGTTTGGGATGCTGATGCTCAGGAACTTCAGGGGTGTTTGCAGTGGCAGGAACACGAGGAACGGTTGTCATTGGGATGAAAGGGGGATTGTGAAGAAACTCAACCAGACCAGGATCCACACCTTCGAGAAAGTGCACCATCCTGATCTTCCACTGAGGATATTCATCCCTCAGTAGAGTGGGAGGTTTTGATTGAGATCCTGCACTGAAATAGTTAACAGGGTTCGCCATTTTTAAATGAAGAGTAAAACAGAGTATGAGGAGTTCTTTTGAGAAAGATAGGGAATGTGTCTAGCAGGGATGACTTTCTGGTACGAGAAAGGTGACAACTAACTAACTGAGCTTTGAATCTGTCTTCAAAAAGTTAAACACACTTGCCTTTGAATCTACGTCAAACTAGTTGAAGTAGCTCCAGAAAACAGAGTATGTTTATGAGTGGGGATCAAGATGAAGAAACATACTTCAAATTACTACCTGGAGCATGGGAATCAAGTATAGAACATGATCCTTTGATATTAAGAATCAAAGTCTGCTCTGATACCAATTGTTGATCCCAATATAGACGTTCTTAACTTGATAGACCTTTTACTACACACTGATTTAAATGATGTGAGTGCGGAAGCATTTACGATCTGTAGAAAAGGTAGAACATGCAAGGTAGTAAAAACACAAGTAATCAATAAACAGGATAGTAAAGTATTGCAAGAAATTACTCAAAGTACTGTTTCATTGATTACTGAAGAACACGAAGAACACACACTGGTATGTGCGAATGTTCTCTCGGAAAATACAATCTCTATTCAAAACTATTGTGTGTGTGCTCGCTTACTGAAACTCTAAGGTGGTGTTTCCATAATATACAAGGAGGATGCACCCCGTAGTACAAGACAAAGGCTGACATTCCATAAACGGAATACCACCTGGAAAGTAAAACCATCGTGCGCCGCTCTAAGGTGATCTGGAAATCTTCGTACATCAGGCATCACGTGATCTGCATGTGATCTTGTCTTGAACTGAGTTTGCATAAAACTTCGAACTGTCTCCAGAGGTTAGCCATCACAGAGGCTCTGTGATCTGAAGAGCATAATCAGGTTTCGTGTCCTCTGGCAGAAGGTCGACAGATGTCTTCTGTGATTGTATCTTCTGTGGTGCACTTGGAAGCTCTAGGACAGACTTCTGTGGTTCATATACTTAGCCTATTTTCAATACTTCTATACAGTGTGATTGGAGCTAACAATCACCACATCCTCGAAGGATGTACCAACGATTCGCTCCTTCTGGTAGAGTCACCTAGAACTCCAAATTAAAGCACGGTTTAAGGGAAACTCTACGGACAACCCTTGCCACGAGGCTATCTAACGAGGACCCAAACCTAGGGATACCTCTCCCAACTCTGAGATCATTCCTAAGACCACCACTGATCTCAACTTAGTTCTCGCTCAAACAAACTACAAGGAAACCTAGCACACTTACAAGAGGTAAAAGCACCAACAAATAAAAGCAAGACCCTAAACACAAGTTACCAACAAGGTCGCCAAGGTTCCCAACCTTTCACAGAGTCAACAATCCTCCAAAGTTCCACAATCCTTACGGCATTTACATCTTACTTCTACCCTTTGCCTAGAAAACCACACTAGCCTTCTAGTTAATTGCACTCCAACCTATATACATGGTCATGCCTGGCCGAGTATCGGCACTACTCGACGGTTGATTTATCTTATTATATTAAAGGGTGTCTTACCTTATAATAAGCCAGAATCTTAAGTCTAGGATTCAGTTGGTTCTGCAATTCCGCAATAGCCTTTAGTCGACCAACCCATGGACACATTAATTCTTAAAAGTCCGTCCGACACAGTCTTCCAAAACGTCGCGCAGATCTTTCTTGCGCCCTTTGACCAATTATCCTCTACCGTTCCTCTTATTAGATCCTAGAGACAACCCGAATTCTTAGCAGTCGCTTGCCACGACTTCTCCTATGGTTACCGGTGGAATCATTTCCTTGGCCTATACGAGCAAACCGATACTCGACTCACAGTAAAAGACCTCCTCTAAATCCGACACTATACAACCTCGAATATTAACATCTTCAACTTTACAAACCCGGTGTTAGTTCTCAATCAAAACAACCACATCGATCGGTCATCAACCCGGAGCTTATTCCTCAAAGATCCTACTCCCTACTTGTTAACGATTCAAGCCTCGACTATATGCCTTAACACCCAAAGCCCCCTTACCGGACCCCTATAGGCCCCCCTGTACCTACCCGTTCGGACGAGGTAGCGGCAAACCATCCTAACAAAGACGCGAACACAACAACTTAACCACTTGACGGAACTAAACGAAAGGGAAACGTACCTGTCGCCACCGACGTGCCATTCCAGACTAGGCATACTGTGACCGCTTCCCGATCCTTCTCTGATCCCTGCACGAGGGAAGTCCCTCTTGACATGGTCCGTCTCTTTACGCACAAAACAGATAGTGCCTTTGATGGAACAATCACTGTGAGATTGACACAACATTCCACACTTGAGGCATGACATGGGGTTGGGATTGCACCTACCTGTATGCTTGACTCGGGACCCTGGACACCACTTTGACTTTCTACGATGGCCAACCTCCCTTTTCTTGCCATGATCATTGCGCTCTTGGGATGGATCCACTGGTCCTCCCGTCTTCTCTTTTCTTTAGTCACCGCCTCTTCTTTACTACTTCGGATGCTCATATCTTCCATGAATTGTGATTCTTCGATTGCTCCTCGGGGGTGGAGGCTTTATAATTTCGGACCATTGCCTTCATGATGGCTGGCAGTCCGTTCATATAGGCCTTGACTCGGTCCTTCTCACTCGGAACGACATGTCCTACTAAATCCAATTTCTCCATTAACAGATTGGAGTATTCTCTTACGGACATATTCCCCTTCTCGAGGGCTCGGAACTCCTTTTCTATTTTGTATATCGCCATTTCGCTGCAGTACTCCTTCAACACTTCCTTCTTGAATGCATCCCATATTAGTGACGAAGCTGTAGTAGTCCCCATAGCGGTTTTGGTCACGTTCCACCATGTAAGAGCTCGTCCCCTCATCATGCGGGAGGCAAATTTCACCTTCTGACCCTCCTCACACTCACTCTTGTTCCATCTCTTGTATCCAATTGAAGCACGACACCGGACTGTCAGTCCCCGAAAACTCCGGTGGCTTGTTGCACAGAAAGTTCTTGTATGCGCGGGCTCTCTCACTATATTTCATATGAGCAGCAACAAGATCCTCCATCCGGATCACATTCCCGGTACCTCCGAGATTTCTCACATCAAGCTCCTTAATTACTTCACGTCTCCGGTCATTGGTATCTCTGACCTCTAACACTTTCATTATCGTTTCCTCTTGTTGCTCAATGGCCGACTTCACCAACTGTACCACGCTATCCAACAACTCACCTTGAGGACTCGCCTCTTGAGTTTGCGCTTCTCTCCTTGCATCCTCCATTCTTTTCTTACACACACGAGAATGAGATTAAGAATCTTAGACCAATACTATATAAGCATCTTGGACGTACTATTACACACATCAAGTATCATAATAATGGTAGAGTCAAACACACTTACGTAACATTGTATTCATAATAGCAGTAGCTAAGTGAAATTATGAACATAATATACATAAGAATCCTAGTCACCATAGCCACGACTCCTAATTAGTGCATTACTGACGACCACAACAACTCACTCCCATCTTAACAATTCTATCCATGACGAACAAGTCATAACTTAAAGTCTCAGCTTAAGTATAGGCATCTAAATCTCATACCTAGTTCACTTAAACTAGAGCTCTGATACCAACTTGTAACACCCTAAAATTCAAAAATAGAAGATAATTTAAAACTTCCGAAAAACTCTTAATTACATAGCATTGAAACATCAAATATCTAAAGTTACAAGGAAGAACCGCTATAACAACGCATCAGAGTTCCAACGAAACTATCTAGTCCCACAAACGGGGACAACATTATTCGGATGTTACTAAAACCACCAAAGCTGCTATCTTCACCAAATGTGATGACATCACTACCGTCATCCTACCGGAATTTCTACCAAGCTCCACTCGCCACTCAGATCCATCTAAGACCTGATATACATGTCGAAAGAAAAAGTGTTAGGCTTAACGCCTAGTTAGTTAAAGCAGTTCACATTGCATTATTCATAAAACATATAAAACGAACATTTTACATTAAATAAGACCATTCCCGAAATTCTGATTATAAAGAGACTTCATTTGTAAACCAAGTTACTTCTAATTTCCAAATACCCATTTTAGATAGTGATTTGACGTCCAAATTTCCCCAAAACACACCCATACGGTATTTCACCAAAAGACTCTTTGTATAAACCAAATGGTACGTTTTAATCACCGAAAGTAAAGGTAACGTAAAACTTCCAATTAACATCTCTCGGTGACAGGGGATACCCGATTCCATCGACTGTGGCGGGCACACAAAGTTAAACCACGTATCAACGTTCTCGAGTTCCACATAAGACCATGGTTCCCCATATCCGGCTCATCTGAGCTACCACCGCAAGACACCACTGATCCTAGTGTCTACTCGACCTCTAGATGAGTCTCATCACAAAGTCACAAGTCCCCGTATCCATCTCACCATGGGCATCACCGCAAGGTTATATAAACCACATGACTTGGGGACCACTCACTAGACTCAAACATGGACATTAAAACTCCATGATCAACATAACGACTCATATGCCTATGGATCCAATGCATTACAGTCTAAACATTACATGACTCCATATGATGGAACTAACACATTCAAACATGTAATAACCAATATTGGTATAATAATTGTTTTTCAATGAAACACTCCATAAGGAGCCGTTTAAACCGGACAACGTCCCAAAACTCGTTAGGGTACAATTCAAGCCGAAAGGTTTCATAAAACGTTTGATACTCAAAAGAGCCAATATGGCTATACAAGCCGATGAACAACTTTTCCAAATATCCCAAATTTAAAAGGGTAGCCATCCTAACAACTCATACTTTTAAAGTCAAAGGAATCAAAGTTTTCAAATATAAACCCGTAGTTTGAGTAAACCCCCAAATGACCATATTTCCATGGCCTCTCTTTAAAATCTCCAACCCACACTATAACTCAAATTAAAACCATTTGTACTCCAATATTCTCATATTAGTGACTCAAGCAACCCAATACCCAAATACTTCAAATGTCCAAGAAACAAGTGTGGTGGATCAAAATCCCCTTTTTGGTGAATCAAACACCTTATAAAATAACGTAACCCATTTTCAAAGATTTAAATCCCCAAATAAGTGTTATGTACAAATGTTCACAAAAACTTATATGAATGAAGTAACTCATGGATATGCTTTCAAAACCCAAAATATGTGCATTTTGACATGTATATGGTTTTTCAAAGCAACTAGAACTCACCTTGATAGATTTAGAATAAATCTAGGTTTTACCCATAACTTGAGTTCCTTAGAAGGGAAGATGTTAGATCCTTCCACTAGCTCCAAGCTCTCTATAGATCCACTACCAAAAACATTCACAAAGGCATATCAAACCCTAGAAATGCACAACAAAGTGAAGAACACCAAATCCTAACTTTATAGATGGAAAGATGGGTAGATTACCTTGGTTATAAACTCTTGGATTCACCCAATAGCTTCAATATACTTCCTTCTCTACATGTAAAGCTCCAAAACACGAACCCTAGGTTCAAGAATTGCTCCAAACGGCTTTAGGAAGGAAAAGATATGAGATAAATGAGGTTTGAAGCCCTAAAATCGTGACTAAAAACCATCAGACAGACCCCGCGACTTATGCCGCAATTTGCAAGTCGCGGCGCAAGTCGCCCGTTTCCTGAAAACTCACTTCCAGTGAGTTACGCGGCTTGTGCCGCGGCCCTAAGTCGCGTAGCAACCTGCGACAACCCAAAATCCCATTTTCTCGCGTCTTTCGCATTTGATTTGATTCCCGATGATTCCATTATGAAACTTACTTGATTTCCCGATACTTTTACGACTCAAGAGCCAAACGACTCTTTTAACACCGTCGAGGATACATCCTGAAATTACGGGTGTGACACTTATGGACCTGACTCATTGGAGTGAGTATATAGTTTAACTTAGAAATAGTTTGTTCCATGTTGCCTTTAAGATTTTTTTTCTTCATATATGAATATTAATATTGTTGCGGTGAGTATTTTAATTAACCAATAGTTTATCCCATGCTGTCATTCAGAAAATTTATTTATCATATTCTTATATGAATAATTCATCTACGACCGATTCTATTACTACACCAAAGTCTTATGTAGTTAGGTAAATGATGCAATAAACGAATTAGTCAAGTCAATTCTACGCTGGTGAAGTAATAATTAAACAGCTCCCCACTCGTCCTTTTACCACCAACTTAATTAACTCTCGTTTTGTAGAGCAATCTTCAACATGGGACGAACAAAGAAATCATTGCTATCAGTATCCACTATAGAATCAAAACCTCAGCCCGATCGGCAACCCAAAACTTTTCACTTGATGAGATCCGATCGGCAACCCAAAACTTCAAAGAAGCGATGGTCATTGGTCGTGGGGGATTCGATAAGGTGTATAAAGGCCACATTAATCATGGGTCAGCTAATAGTGTTGCAATAAAGCGGCTGCATTCCATGTCCCATCAAGGAGCCCCCGAGTTTTGGGCTGAAATCGAGATGCTTTCCAAGTTGCGACACTGCAATCTAGTGTCTATGATCGGGTATTGCAACGAGGAAAGAGAGACGATTCTTTGCTAAGAATATATGCCCAATAGGACCCTCGAAGACCATCTTCACAAAGATGGTATTCCTCTTACTTGGTTGCAACGGCTTAAGATATGCATAGGTGCTGCGTGTGGCTTGGACTACCTTCACACAGGTACGGGTACGTTACACGGAGTAATACACCGTGATGTAAAGAGCTCCAACATTTTATTAGATGAGAATTTTGCAGCAAAGATTTCAGACTTTGGGTTTGCAAAAATTGGCCAGACAAACCAAACATTTACATATGTGAGGACCGGAGTCAAAGGAACATTCGGGTATATGGATCCATGTTATTTCTACACCGGAAAATTGACCAAAAAATCTGACGTTTACTATTTCGGAGTTGTTCTGCTTGAAGTGATATGTGGGAAGCATGCTATTGATTCGGTCTCGATGAAGAGCAATGGGGCTTGGCAACATGGTCTCAAGACCATATTAAAGAAGGAAAACTAAGTCATACTATTGATTCTTCACTTACATAATCAACCAAATCAACGAACAACGATGAGTGAGATCATTGCAAGGCTCGAACTCATACCTTCTTTACAAGAGAAGTTGGACCCTTCTATAATAGATAGGAAGTTTATCAACAAATTTAGGTCATTTGTTTCAGCCAACATTCAGTTGAAAGCTTGCAATTGGATGTTACCTCCAACAATGAATAGTAGTCAAGGTAAAACCAATGACAAAGTTGTTGACAAATTACACCAAGCAAGCATATAAATCAAACCTCACCCACATTGAATACCTCCTACAAACCACATACAAATGAAATGTAATAGAATACTTTTTTTTTTTGTTGAAGAACAATGTAATAGAATACATAAATAAGGGTAATTTGGTTTTTTATGGTTGGCCTCCATGAGGTTTTGATTTCTATTGTAATTTTTTGTTTGAAGTATATAATATATTTATATACAATAATGAAGTTTGAACCGTTGACCTCCCTTTCCATCTTCTTATTCCTCTTTCTGTTTCTTTCAAGTATTTGTTATTACCATGATAGCAGCGCAAGGTTCAAGTCAACACAGTTGATGTATATGGGAATGTAGTTCGAACCTAACATAGTGGAGGTTCAATGAACTTCTACATATTCACCATCATTGCCACCAGAGAAATGAGAACAAGCAAGAGTTCGAATGTTTCTTCGTCGTCACCATCGCCAAAATAGATCGTGGTTGCTTTTTGCTTTTGTGTGTTTGAAATTGGGGAAATTAAGGGTTGGTTTTGTTTCGAATAATATGTGGGTTACTTTTTTACAAGTTACTAACAACAATATAAAATGGTAATTTAAAATAAATTTTTTTTACGATGTCAGAGTTAAAAATGGGCCAATTTTTTTTTTTTGACAGCAAGAAACAGATATATTACCACACAAAAGAGGCTAGTGAGAGGTTAGAAAATACAAGAACAGAAACAAAGAAGAAGAGTCCAGAGGACTGTTAAACCAAGAATCCTGTCCAAGAGCCCTCCCAAACTTGGATCTATGCTTGATCCAACTAAACGCGAAAAACTGCACCAGGTTAACCATCTCCGCCCCTTTCAAGACCTTGCTTTTGAAGATTAAATCGTTTTGGTTCTTCCATATAACCCAGAAAAAAGCAATAATCACTACCTCCAAAACCAATCTAAAATTTTTTTTGGAGCCTGGGAGAATTAGCCGAGTCAACCAACTCCCCAACTGTATCTACCCGAGCCGGGAACTTGTCCCACCAAATATGTAAACTCGCAGCCACCTCCCGAGCGGAAGAACATTCGACAAATAGGAAAATAACACACGCACATAACTGTTGAAGCAATCAACTCGTTCAATTTTAATATTCCCAAGTTATTACAGGGAATGTCCTTTGTACGTTAATGCAAATAATTTGCGTAATATTTATGTGGATTTCCATATAAATTTCAAATATCAGTTGGGAACCGGAAAGTATCATTATCAACACAAAACAGTAGCTTCAAGCCGTCAAACATTTGTATCCAAATAAATTTGAAATATTAGCAATATTAATTTATGAAAAAATAATTATAAATATTTATACAAAAAATTTGTTGATAAGGAAAGGGCCGGATTTTTTAGTTTGCGACATTAAATATAAATAATTCAGGTAGAGCAATGAAAATCAGGTAGAAAGTCATTCGATCCAATTCAAACCGATCTTAAAGTTGGAGCAATGATCGAACAGTTCTTGTTTTTCAGTCGGAGTTTCGATATGAAAGCGTCAACGTCGACATCACATTTAACAAACTTCTTGGTTAGTAATAGATATTGATCTATATATGGTATGCACTCAATAATAGGTTTTGTGGTCGTAGAAACATAATCCAAGTATATCATATTTGGATAGATAGATTTTCTATTGATCACTTTCATATGTTTATACATTGATGAAGATGGGATAGTTGTCAGGAATAAAGCGCGACTTGTTGCGAAAGGATATTGGCAAGAAGAGAGAATTGATTATGATTACACATATGCTCCTGTCGCTCACATTGAAGCAATCAAAATGTTTCTTGCTTGAAATGAACAATAATGAAACCATCTTTTTCGAATACTTCGCTGAATTGAACCACACATATAAACATATGATAGTCTGGTCTTCTTGTTCATCAACTTAGATTTTCATTAACTCTATCTTCTCCTTATTGATCTCACCGTTTCTTATTTAGATATGCATTTTGTTTCAAAATTAATTAATGATCTACTCTCTCAACACTATCCTTTAGTTAACAAGAACAGTCGAGTAGAACCTGGTTCTTTCATTTTCGATATGAACAATGTTAGAAGCTTGGCAACCTCTGTGACAACGACATCAGTTTTTGGGACTTCTTCAACCACAATCTTTGACTTCTTGGCCTTCTTTTTCTTCTTTGGCTTCTCAGCCTCTGCAACCTCTGAGAGAATGGATTTTGGGACTTCTTCTTCTTAGTCCTCTTTTTAGGTTTTCTTTTCTTTTCCTTCTTTGATTTCTCTCCCCCCGTCCCACTCTCTGGTTCTTTTCTCTCATATACTCTCTCTACATGTACCTCTGCGGTCACATCACCTTGTGTACCCTCAGCTACCTCGTCCCTAAGATATATGGCAATCTCACCCACAAGGAAACCTATGCGTGGGGGGATTGCAGGACACAGTTCAGGAATCCTGTGCCCACGTACATACTCTAACCTATCCTCTTCTATACCAAGGTAGCTCTGAAGTTTCGCCGGAAGAGGTCTCACATTAGGGTATCCGATTGGCAGAGTTGTAGGTTTATGACATTTTATTTCATAAATCATGGTCATTTTACCCTCTGAGGGTAACTTTCCTTCACCGATCATTTCATCACCAAGCAGCACCGCGATGAACCTGTTGAAAACAAGGGTCTTTGACTGTGTATCCCTCCTCTGATCATCTTCGTTGGCTATGACCGCGTTCATGATTTCCCTGAATATCAGTTTGGCATAGTCCAAGGGAATATCATAATAAAGCACATACATAATCTCCAAAATATTATGGCTTGATTGATCCGGGCTTCCGAATTTACAATTCAGAGTCCTGTTAAGGATAGAAAATTGGACATTCCACAATAATACTTTCAGTATTACTTTCAGACTTTCAGTATTACTTTCAAACGATTAATAATCTCCCCAAAACTTTCACAATAATACTTTTAGACTTTGGAAAGAAATTATCTTCAGAATCAGCTCGAATTTCTTTAGCAGATAATCTTCAAAGAAAATTTCCTCAAATCTTCAGAAATTCTTTGATCTTCTTCAAATCTTCAAATCTTTACTTTGAACTTTTCTGACTTGGACATTTCTGAAAATCATCTCTCAAAACTTTATCATTTCTTGATACCATCTCCCCCTTTTTGATGATTTGAACATCTATATCATCAAAACTTTTCTTCCAAGAAATGTCTTTGACCATTCTGAGCTGTCAAACAAAGTCACTGATTATGTGATCCATAACCAAGTATTCATCTAGATCTTTGCAAATCCAGACAAAATGAAAACATGTAACTCCTGAATCAACAAATGAATCAGTTAAAAATGTTTGTCAGTAACACAAAGTCACTGTGTGTAACGAATACACAATATAAAGGAGCTTTTTGATGTTCACTCCCCCAGGGCTTCCATCCAATCATCGAAACACCATAAAGGCAATTTCTATGAATGTTATAACAAAGAAACAAATTCCTTGTGTGTTCGTGCATGTGTTGAAAGAATTAAGCACGATGATTGCTTTTCAATAAGGCTCAAAGTTGTGTAAACCACTGAGACAACAATAGATAAACACAGACTCAATGTGCATGATTGAAGTGCGAAGGTGGGGCAGAGTTCCTTCTTTTTCAATATCCAGATTTTCCAAATGAAAACCAGATAGATAATATGTTGCGTCCCCAGAAAATATGAAACATTTTCTTTTTGAAAAGAAAATGAGTGGTTGGTGGGGTTATAATCAAGAGTTGGCATGGGCTATTTGCCTGTTTCAATAATGTTCACGAAAAAATTGTGAAGCATTAGTAATGTGGCTGCCCGGCTCAGAAAGTAGTTGGTGCAGATTTTGATATTCTTTTACTCTAATCTCACACCCTCTTTCTTTTTAATCATTAAGCGAACTACTAACCAAACTCTCTTTTCCATTTTACCTCATCACACCCACACTCATTTCTTTTTGAATCCTCACACTCAATCTCTATGAATTAACTTCTTGGGTAGAAATCACTAGTTAACGTGATTCCATAGAAGTTCATTTAAGTCCTAGCACAAAGAACCCATGTAATCCTATGAAAGCATAATGTTGCTCAATATGGTTTAACTTTATCAGTTAAAGCTCAAAATACAAGTCAGATGTATATATGCTCAGAATATAATCATGAAGATATGAGCATTTTTAAACATTGAAGTATTTTCAAACAAGTATATTGAATGAATGAATATGAATGCAAAACACTTGTTTGAAAATCTGACATTGTATGAAAATGATCAGAAATGAATGATATAGCAATCAAGGCTTATGGTCAAAAACAACGGATATTGTCCATACGAAACAAAATATAGACATTCTTGAAATGACGTTTCGAAATGAAATATCGCTCAAAATTCTTTGAAATACAAGCGGGGTGTCTTACCATCGAAATTATGTTTCAAATATGAGACATGGTAAGAACAATTTGAACAAGAAATGAAACCGGTGTGTGTGAATACTTGAAAATATGTAGAAAAGATAATACGCAAGTATTTATCTTTGGAAACACACGGTTTATTAATCATTGAAGTTCAAAAATAAAATGAAAACATTTAAAATCACACTTCCAAATTATAAAATCTGTTTAAGAATCGGGAAGTGGTTTGAACATTTGAGAATACGTTTTCTATATCTGAAAGTTGTCCTTCTTTCAGATACATTTGAGATTAAGATAAGAAATTTACCTTTTCGCTCAATCTTAATTCTCATAAAGTCAGTTGTAGTCACCAAGATATGATCGTGTCATCTACTCTCATCCTGCACAAGTCTCAAAGTCTAGTCAAAACAAATTTATTCACAACATTTATTCAAAAATTAAAATGACATAAAACAGTAAAACGATTAAAGAATGAGTTCTGATCAGAAGTAATCAGAAATCATAGTCTTATTCCTTTTGACATGACTTACAAGCTCCCCCAAAAATCATGCATCACAAAAAAAAAAATTGTCAGTTAAGAAAAATGCAGAAATTAGATATGCTCCCCCTCAAATGAATGTAGATCATCTAAAATCTTCTCTTACTCCCCCTGAGATCATGAGCAAATAATTAAAGTGCAGATATCCTTCAAACATAAAGATAAAGAAAATGATGAAAAATAACAATACGTAACTTTATTAGGTAACAACCGATTACGTCTTAAGATTTAACATACCAAGATTAGAGACAAGAAAATTAAATCTCTTTTCATCTAAGGGTTTGGTAAATAAATCTGCAAGTTGATAATCTGTTTTTACAAAATAAAGTTCAATTGTTCCTTTTTCTACATTATCTTTAATAAAATAATACCTGACGTCAATGTGTTTGGTTTTCGTATGTTGGACAGGATTAGCAGATGTCGCAATTGTACTCTTCGAGTCACAATAGATAGGTATTTTGTCGAACTTGAATCCATAGTCTCGCAGCTGTGTTCCCATCCACAGGACTTGAGAGCAGCAACTGGCAGCAGCTACATACTCTGCTTCAGCAGTCGATGTGGAAACGCATAATTGTTTCTTTGACGCCCAGCTAACGAGCTTGTTTCCAAGGAATTGAATGTGACCTAAAGTGCTCTTTCTGTCCAACAGGCAATATGCATGATCTGCATCTGAATAAGCAGTCAGTTGAAACCCAGTATCCTTAGGATACCACAGACCAAGATCTGCAGTCCCATTCAGATACCTAAAAATCCGTTTGACAGCAGCCAAATGGGATTCTTTAGGAGCAGCCTGATATCTAGAACATAAGCATGTTGAAAATATAATATCTGGTCTACTAGATGTAATATACATTAACGATCCTATCATACCTCTATAAGTTCTAACATCAACACTTTTACCCGAAGGATTAGTATTAATCTTAGTACCTGGTGCCATCGGGGTTCCAATTGGTTTACAATTTTCCATTTTGTACTTTCGAAGAATGTCCAAAATGTACTTAGATTGGTTAATGAAAATCCCCGTAGAAAACTGTTTAACTTGTAATCCGAGAAAGAAATTCATCTCTCCCATCATACTCATTTGAAAACGTGACACCATGAGGTTAGAGAAGTTTTTGCAAAATTTTGGATTTGTAGAACCAAATATTATATCATCAACATATATTTGAATAAGGATGATATCAACTTTTTCCTTTTTGATGAATAAAGTGGTATCAACCTTACCTTTAGAAAAACCGGACTTGACCAAAAATTTAGATAAAACGTCATACCATGCTCGAGGGGCTTTTTTTAAACCGTACAGGGCTTTGTCCAAGATATAGACATGATCTGGATTATCTGGATTGACGAACCCTTCTTGTTGAGACATGTATACTTCCTCTTTAAGAATGCCATTCAGAAAGGCTATTTTCACATCCATATGAAAGACTGTGAAATTCTTATGAGCTGCGTAGGCTAGAAACATGCGGATTGCTTCTATACGCACTACTGGAGCATACGTCTCATCGTAGTCTATGCCTTCCTCTTTCCGGTAACCTTTGGCAACAAGTCTAGCTTTGTTCCTTATGACGATACCATCTTCATCCTTTTTATTCTTGAATACCCATTTAGTTCCTATCACGGTTTTACCTTCTGGTTTTGGAACTAATCTCCAAGCCTTAAGGACTTCAAACTAATTGATCTCTTCTTGCATAGCAGATACCCAGTCCGAATCAGCAAGAGCCTCTGATACTCGCGTTGGCTCAATCTTACTAAGGAATGAATCATGCATACATTGATTAAGAGTCGGTGACCTCGTTTGTACAAACTTGTTAAGATCTCCAATTACTTGATGTAAAGGATGGTCTTTGGTCCAGCGATGCTCATGAGGGAGTGGAGTAGAGACTGATTGAACATGATCATCATCTAGAAATCCACTATCAGACTCTTTAGTTTGAATAATAGGAAGGGGTTTGCAGTTGAAGTTTCAGGTGCAGGAGTATCAGTTGGAACAACAGAATCTAGCTGTTGAGTAGACATCGTATCACATCCAACTGAAATAGTTACTTCTGGCTCAGCAGTTACTTGTATATCTTCAACTGTAGGAGTAATTGTAGGAATGTGAGTTTCTGACTGAACGGGGGAATCAAGTTCAGTTACAACATCTGAAGTGACTGGATGATTACAACTTGTGTCTTCAGACCTATCAGTCACAGCAGATTTAGGTATATTAGATCCTAGAAACTCATCATAAAAGAATTCAAATAACAAATCTAAATCAGATAAATGTGAAAGTGAAGTAGAAGCGTTATCCGATTTTTTCTCTGTAGAAACAGGTTCTGGACTGATCTGCCCAGAAGCTAATACTCCAGTGATAAAGGATTCTGAATTGAGTTGTTCAGAAGCCATCTCTTCATCGAATGTTACATTCACGCTCTCGACAACTCTCTTTGACTTCTTCAGATAAACACGATATGCTGCTGATGTTGAAGAATAACCAACGAAGATACCCTCGTACGCCTTAGCACTGAATTTATTCAAACTCTCCCTGTCATTAAGCACGAAACACTTACACCAAAATACGTGAAAATACTTGATTGTCGGTGTTCAGTTGTTGATCAGCTCATATGGTGTCTTTTGAAAACGGCGGTGTATTATGGACCGATTTTGAGTATGGCATGCAGTCGACGCAGCTTCTGCCCACAAATATAGAGGTAGATTGGATTGGCTAAGCATAGTGAGAGCGGCCTCGACTAGCGTCCGATTTCGCCTTTCGACTACTCCATTTTGTTCAGGCGTACGAGCGGCAGAGTACTGATGTGATATCTCACCCGATTCGAGATATTCTTCAACTATCTTGTTTTTGAACTCTGTGCCGTTGTCCGTTCGAAGAAACTTGACGTGTCTTTGCATATTCACTTGGGTCGTCTTTAAGAAAGTAATGAGAACTTCGGGCATCTCATCTTTTGATCGAAGAAATTTGACCCATGTGTATCTTGAGTAATCGTCCACAATGACCAACACATATTTCTTGCCACCCAAACTCTAAGTTCTCATTGGACAACACAAATCCATATGTAACAATTCTAACGGAGAACTAGTGCTTGGTTCAGGCTTCGGTTTATGCGGAGCTCTCTTCATCTTACCCTTCTCACATGCAGCACATAAGTGTTCTTTCTCGTATTTCAGCTCAGGAAGTCCTTTAACCAACTTATCTTTGACCAGCTTGTTGATATAACGAAAGTTC
Organism: Arctium minus; assembly: GCA_954870635.1. Classification (NCBI taxonomy): domain Eukaryota; kingdom Viridiplantae; phylum Streptophyta; class Magnoliopsida; order Asterales; family Asteraceae; genus Arctium; species Arctium minus. Next base: position 20,614,017 of record OX941096.1, on the reverse strand, counting down.
AAGTGTGATAAACGTCTGTGCCAGAGCCAACTTTGCTGCATTGAAGCTTTTGTCATTAAGCAAACTTGATTGTCAATCTGAACTTTGGACAAGTTGATGGTATAGAGATTTGTCTTTCGATGTCCACCTAAGAGTTCTGTACCGTCTTCAGTACGAACTGAGCAACTCTTAGATTTGAAGTTGACCTCTAACCCTTTATCGCAGAATTGACCAATGCTAAACAGGTTGTGCCCTAAGCCTTTGACATAACTCACCTTACTGATTGTTATGTTGTCTTGAATGATGTCACTATATTCTAAGATTGGTGAAAGCTGATTGTTTCCAAATCTGACATTTCCGCTGAATTTCTCTGTATAATTAGACAATAAAGCTTTTTGCCTAGTCATATGCTTGGAACATCCACTGTCCAAGTACCACATATGCCGGGTCTGCAAGAGAAATCAGGAAACAATAGATTTAGGTACCCATTTAAAAACGGGTCCTAACAGATTAGCACAAAATTTTGGTATCCATTTGAAAATGGATCCTCTGTTCTTTTGAAAACCTTAAAAAGTATTTGATCTTGAAGAATACACATGATAAGATCCTAACCAATCAGAAGAATTATGAGAATAAGCAAAATCATTTCTCCGATAATGATAAGATTTAGTAGTAATAGGAGATAATTGAATCAATTGCTTTATTGAATATCGCTTGTAAGAATTTACAAGGTTTTGTTTATGTGAAGCAAATTGATCAACTACATCATCATCACTACTAACTGATCTATTACAAGAGTTATCAGAAACTGATTCAGCTATCTCATCATCCTTCCTTTTTGGTCGCCATTCAGTTCGAGCTTTCGACCTTTTCTTGCTTATATCTGAAACAAAAGATTTAGATTTATTAGGAAAATCAGATTTCTGAAACTGAGTTTTCTTTTGTGTACCAATGTATTTTTGTTTCTATAATCGATGTTTCTTATGTTTCTTACCTTGAGCATAGTAATCAGCAGTTATAGAAACTGGTTCATCAACTTTAGTTGATGATTCACCAATATTAATATCACTTGGTAACACTTTTTCATTTTTAAGACAACTAGAATGATCAGGAAGAGGAGCATTGAAGTCAAACATATCAATTTCTTCTATGCACCCATCATCAGAATTAAGAAAGTCATTTGCAGACTCAAATAAGTCATCAAAATTATCAAACGAAGTTTGAGGTGCCTCAGAAACTTTTGAAGACTTTGTAGATGTAGATTGAAAAACCGTGTTCTTTAAAACTGTAGAAAATACACTTTGTTGAATATTAACCAAAAGTTTTTCATCAGATAAAATATTTTCCAACTCAACTATTTTGCTTTCAAGAATGAGTGGAGGAACATAAACCTTTGCAACTGCAGGTTTTGCCTTCATCTCAGAAACAAAATAACTAGCAAAATAATCATTTGAAAGAACTTTTGGTGTTTCTGAAAGATAACTATCATTTAACTTTGCATAGTTAAATGGTAGTTGCATTTTCTTTACATTCTTTCTATTTTCAGTTTCTTTGGCCTCAACTTCTTCTGGTAATTTGGTAACAAATTTGGGTTTTAAATGAGTATGTTTACCAGCACAAGCAAGAAAATCAAAATTATAAAGTGCTGGTTGTTTTCTGATGGCTTTCTTAAGGTAATGGGGGTTTTCAAAACCAAGTCCCCATTTTTCCTTAACATCAGCGTCTTCGTTAGGTGCATTGAGAAAAATGGTTTGATCTGTTTGGCCTCTTGCATAGAGTTTGGCTTCCAGACCATTTACCTTCTGTCAAAAGCTTGTTCTCAACCTGCAATTTATAAACAGTTAATGCAGATTCTTTCTTCTCAAACTCATACTTAGAAATTTTAACATCAAAATCAGAAATCATCTTTTCAAAATAATCTACTTGAAGTTTAGAATCAGAAGCAGACTTATGTAAAGAATCAATTAGATCTTTGTTCCCAATAACAGACTTATTAAGCTCAAAGATCTTGTTGTTTCTTTTAGCAACTCTGTCTTTTTCTTTCTTCAGTTTTACTTGCAGATCATTAAGCTCAACCATCATAGCTTCCATTTTGGTTATAAAATCTTTTTCAGTTAAGTTTAATAACTCATCAGCTGTCTCGTCATCTGACTCATCATACTTGACCTCTTTTCCCATTAGACAGAGATGAGTAGTTTCTTCCTTCTCTTTTTCATCCTCTTGATCAGAATGATCCAACTAAAATCCATCCTCATCCATTAATGCTATGTCTGCTTCTTGCTGTTTGGCCAATAGCAGTTTGTTCTGATAATACTGAGAGTTTCGAACCTTTGGCTTTCGACAATCTTTAGCAAAATGTCCAATCTTGCCACAGTTGTAGCATTTGATTGGATCATTTACTGGCTTTTCAGCAACAGTGTAATCATTCACGAACTTCTTCCTTTCTTCCGGCTTCCTTTCCATATATCGGTTCTCATGATTCTTGGAACTTGATGAAGAATATCTTTGAGAGTTGGATCCCGGCTCCTTGTAGAATTTCTTTTGAAAAGCTCTAGTCAGTAAAAGCATTGCTTGTTTCAGACTTTCTCCATCATCACCATCTGATTCAGATTCAGACTCAGAACTTGTAAGCTCTTTCTTTTCTTTCTTTTTCTCTCCGGCTACCAATGCAATAGGATCGGGAACCTTTTCTGCCTTCTTTTTCTCAGCTCTTTTCTCTTCTACTTCTTCTTCATTCTGCCTCAGAGTCTCAAAAACCTCATGTAACGGAATATCATTCAAATCCTTCATCTGTTTCATGCTACGTGTATGTTTTTTCCATTCAGGTTGTAGGATACTCAGAAATTTGACATTGTTCTCAAGCTGTTTTTTTTTACTTTGTTCTTTGTCAATTCGTTCAGAAGCAAGACAAACCGTTCATAAGTATCTTCTAAGCTTTCATTCTCTTTGGCTTTAAATTCTTCATAGCTATTGATGCAGTTAGCCACTTTCATCTGATTCCCAATCTTGGATCCCATCATCATCTTTTGCAATTGATCCCAAATCTTCTTAGCATTTGCTTTGTAACTATCAATCTTGATGTAGATCTCATTCGGAATGCTCTGAAGAAGTAAGGATCTTGCTTGTTTATCTGCTTTATATCGGCTTTTCTGTTCCTCAGAATACTGTGCATACTCCACTTGAACTGTTTTCATCTTCTGATCTCTTTCCTCAGTACCATCTTCACTATCAGATGAGTCATCATCAGGTATTTGAACTGTGATTGGTACCATAGGAACTTCTATAATGGACAGAAGAATATTTTCTCCATTTGTGTGCCGGTCCACGAAATCAAGGAATCGATTTTTCCACTGTTTGTACTCTCCTTTAAAAAGAACTGGAGGCTTGACATCAGTGCCGATGGAAAGAGCGTCTTTGAAATTCATCTTGATTAAACCTGTTTGAGAAATATTTGCAATAAGAAACTAGAACTGATCGTTAGTCCAAAATATGAAATCACAAAAATACAAGAAATCTTTGAAATAGAAATTCAGGAATTTTGATCACAATCAGAATTTTGTCCCCCTCCGCAGATTTAGCACGGGGTCTGGGAGCAGCGCCCCTAGAGAAAAAAAATTCACATTTAAAGGCCATATTACTATTTTGAAAATTTTGTCTAAGTCCTGAAATTCGCAGCACTGTTTACGTTACATGAAGCTTGCGCAAACTGAACTTTGCGTGACTAGAACCTTACGCAAACCATACTTTGCGTTTCGAGTAGCTTACGCAAACCAAGTCTTGCGTGTCGAGTAGCTTTGCGTGATGAGTTACTTGCGCAAACCTGACTTTGCGTAAGTTACTTGCGCAAACCTGACTTTGCGTAACGAACTGCTTGCGCAAAGCACCCTTTGCGTATCGACCTGATAACGCAAACCTTAGAAAAATTTCTTGAAGATTTTCTCGATTTTTAGAGCATAAATATGTTGGATACAAGATCAAGAAGACTGATGGTCAAAGTTCAAGAAAGTCAAAGCTGAAGATAGTCAACTCTTATCAAAGTCAAAGTCAATTTGTAATAAAAAGTCAAAGTATTGTATTTGTATTTTAGTTTCCTTGTATTTTAGTTGTAGGTATAAATAGTTTTATATTTTTGTTTTTAGTAATGGTATTCAGTTGTACGAAGAAGTCATTGAGAGAGAGAAAGTTCGTTTGAGAGAGATCTGTAGAGAGAGAGAGAGAGAGAGTTCTAGAGAGAGAAAGTTGTATTCTTGAATTTGAAAGTGAAATCAAACAGGTAATTGGATCAATCTTGTTTGATTGTTTGTGATTAGAAACTAGATTCAGGGACATACAATTGGTATTAGAGCAAATTCCAAATTGAAATCAAGAAAATACAAAAGTTCGTATCTGTGTTCTTCGGTGTTCAGATCAAATTTGAATTTTTGTGCGATTTTGGAGTTGTAATCGATTAGGTTTTGTTCAGATGGCATTATCGATCGAGTTTGTATATGTTTTAGATCAATTTGCACTGTAATCGATCTTTGATTTTGGTTTTTGTTGAGTTTGAAGTTCACGAGTCGAGAGCACTGTACTCAACTCAATTTGTATCGTTTTGTGTATTTGATCGAAATTAGTTGTTAGAATTGTGTTCTAGATGTTTAGGCGAGCAAATTGTCAAATTTTTGTACTGTAATTCGAGGTCTAGAGTGGTATTTGGTGAAATCTTGTTCGATTTTTGAAGTTTGCGCAAGATCCAAATTTTGCGCAAGTTCATTCTAGGTTTGCGCAAGTTCATCCGAGGTTTGCGCAAGATTCATCAAGAAAATTCATCGTGATCATTATTGAGGTTTGCGTAAGCTACACAACACGCAAGTTTTGGTTTGCGTACGCTTCTTGATACGCAAAGTAAGGTTTGCCTACGCTTCTTGATACGCGAAGTAAGGTTTGCGTACGCTTCTTGGTACGACAAGTCAGATTTGCGTAACCTTCTCACCACGCAAAGCTATTCGTCACAAGACTTGATTTACGTAACCTACTATGAAACGCAAAGGGAAGTTTGCGTAAGCTGTTCGATACGCAAAGTGTTGTTTGCGCAAGTAGAGTGATACGCAAAAGTGTGGTTTGTGTATTCTGCATGATACGCAAAGTAGTGGTTTGCGTACCCCTTGTGTTGCGTAAAGTTTGGTTTACTTAGAATATTTTTTTTCTGAGAAATTTTCAAAACTGTAACATGGCCTTTAATAGTGAAAAAAAAAATTCTAGGGATGCTTGTTAGAGCATAAATCTGTTGGATACAAGATCAAGAAGACTGAAGGTCAAAGTTGAAGAAAGTCAAAGCTGAGGAAAGTCAAATCTCATTAAAGTCAAAGTCTTTTGTAATAATAGTCAAATGTATTTGTATTTTGTATTTTAGTTTTCTTGTATTAGGAGTTGATATAAATAGCTTTTATTTTCAGTTTTAGTTGATTAACATATTTGAAGAATACGTTTTAGAGAGAGAGAGAGAGAGTTCTAGAGAGAGAAAGTGTAAACTTTGAGAATTGAAAGAAATCAAACAGGTAATCATTGTGTGAAATCTTGTTTGTTTGATTAAACTTGTTTAGAAACAAGAATCTGAAACACACAATTGGTATCAGAGCAGATCCAAAGGTGAAATCAGATCAAGAAATTCAAGATTTTGTTGGTTTCATCACTGTTCTTGAAAGAAAATTCGGATTCTGAATTTGAGAGTGTTTTTGGAGCAGATTTTGATTAGGAAGTGTTCGAATAGTGTAATAGATTGAGTCTTTGTAATTCAATTTCAGTTTTGAACTGTAAATCACACGAATTTTGTAATTTTTGTTGAGTTTTATTCACGAGTCGTTTTTCACTGTTTCACCTATTTTTTTTTTAATTGTAAGTGTTTGTTTGTAAATTTCTTGAGTTGTAATTCGTTCTAGTATTGTAATCGAGCAACAATCCAGAGTTTCAGACCAATTGGACAAGTTTAGATCGAATTCAGATGGAAAACTCATTATTTGGGTCGTTTTTCGGAAGAACGCGCTTGTTGGGAACTGAAGAAAAACTTAAGTATGGTTAATGCTGCTAGTTCAAAGTTACTACTGCTAGAAGACTTAAAGGTTAATACTGCTGAGTGTTACTACTGCTAGTAGAATTAATACTGCTAGTCAAAGTTAGTGCTGCTTGAACAAAGTTAGTACTGCTTAACTAGTTAGTACTGCTAGTGGTTAGTGCTGCTTGGTAGTTAATGCTGCTAAGACCAAGTTAATGCTGCTAGAAGAAATTAATACTACTGAGCATAGTTAGTACTGCTTATAACTTAAAGATCCGGATGGAAAGGATGACAGCTGGAAAGAATCAAGATATTCATGGAAGGCTTGAAGATAATGATGGAAGATATACTGAAGATATTTTATTTATTGTAATTATCTTTTTATTCAGTATATGTACAGATTTGATAGAATAGTTTAGAAATAGATTAATTCATTCATTCTAAGTTTTAGTTCGAGAGAGAAAATCAACCTCAAGGCATAGATCCTAATTCTAGAGAAGTAGAATTCGTATTGGTGAGCATGTTCATCAATATTGAGGTTGAATGTGTAATCTTGTAACTTCAAAGCATTCAATACAAGTTTACAGTTTGTTCTTTATATTTACTGTGTTGATTTACTGTTTCATTGAATATCAAAGTGTTATTCCGCAAACTTCTTTGATATTGTTTCTGAGAATTATTTCTTGTTGAGAATTCGATCCTGACAAGTGGTATCAGAGCCAAACTCTCTCAGAAACATCTATTCATCATGGAAAATCTTACAGAATCAAGCAGTACTTTGGTCTCTAAGGTTCCAATGCTCAAACCCAGTGAGTTTGACATGTGGAAGATCAGAATCAGACAATATATTCTTCTCACTGACTACTCAATGTGGGATATCATTGAGAATGGTCCTTCTGAAGCTGGAAGGATAGGAGCAGATGGGAAAAGACCTCCACCAAAGACAGATGGTGAGAGGAAGATCAGACAAACAGAGATGAAGGCCTTGAGCACTCTGCTCTTGGCCATCCCCAATGAATATCAGCATCAATTTTGCAACTGCACTGATGCTCAGATTCTCTGGAATGCTCTAGAGAAAAGATTTGCTGGAACTAAAAGCATCAAAAGAAATCAAAGAGATGTTCTAAAACAGCAGTATGAGAACTTCACTTCCTCAAAGAATGAGTCTATGACTCAAACTTTTGATAGGTTCAACAAACTCATAGGTGAACTGGCTACTGTAGGAGTAAAGATGGAACAAGATGATATCAACAGAAAGTTCCTCAGATCTCTTGGGGATGAATGGACTATGTACACTGTCTCATATAGACAGAGTGACAATCTGGAAGAGAAAGAACTTGATGATCTATACAATGATCTAAGAGTTTTTGAAACTGAGGTAGAAACCAAGAAGAAGCCCTCTGGTTATATCCACAATGCTGCACTTCTCTCAGCATCCACTGATACTACTGCCAACCCTGAAGCAGTTAGTACTGCCAGTGGAGTAAGTTCAGAAAAAGGCACTGAAACTATCTTTGAAGCCTTTTTGTCCAGTCATAGCAACAATTCTTTGATTAATGATGATCTGGATCAAATTCACCCTGATGACCTGGAGGAGATGGATATTAAATGGCAGATGGCCATGTTATCAATGAGGGTGAAGAAGTTCATTAAAAGAACAGGAAGGAATAACTTCTCTCAAAGAAGAGAAGATGGAGCTGGTTTTGACAAGACCAAGGTGGAATGTTATAAGTGTCACATGAAAGGACACTTTGCTAGAGAATGCAGGAGTGCTGTTCCAAACAACAACCACCAACAAGCTCAGAATGGAGGCTACAATCAAAACAAGAATCCTGCTCAAGCCCTTGTTTCTCAACAAGGAATGGGATTTGACTGGAGTGATCAAGCTGAGGAAGCCATTCAGAATCAAGCTCTTATGGCAGAAGTGTCTGATCTTCCCTCTGAGGTAATTTCTAATCTTTGTACTAAATCTTGCATTGACACTGTCACAAGATACAGGGATCACAATCAAAGTATGTGTGATGACCTCAAAAGATTAGAAAAGGACAGAAGAGATCTCCAAACGCGCAAGTTCTTCGTCCAAACGCGCAAGTTCGTCGTCAAACGTGCAAGGTTCATCAGCTAGAACGCGCAAGTCAAAGTATTAGTTTTGGTCTCAAACGCGCAAGGGTTATCTGCGAGTTCTAGAAACTCGCTGATCAAGTCTGCGAGTTTGATAAAGTGAGAAAAATTTCTAATGACCAGAACTCGCATGTATCGATCTGCAAGTTCTTCAAACGCGCTCATCGAAGCTAGCGAGTTTGAGGAGGAATAGTGTTCAGCGAGTTTATTCGACGAGCGAGTTTAGTAAACGCGCACGCATCTGTTAGCGAGTTTCAGCGCGTTTAGGCTACGAGTTTGTCTGCGAGTTTGTCTGCGAGTTTATCTGCGAGATTGTCTGCGAGTTTGCTTGCGAGTTTCAGCGCATGCGAGTTTTAAGCTTTAATAGGGACTTGCGAGTTTCTATACTTAGAATATTTTCTGAATTTCTTTTCAAGATTTCTATATTTTTCTTGTGGTTTCATATTGTTCATATTGGATTAACGATCATTTTTGTCAAGTTCTATTTTGTTAACAGGTATTCAAGATGGGATATTTTTCTGATGATGAAAAGAAGATTGCCGAGCTCAAATTAGAGAATACAAGTCTCTCTTCCTCAGTTACCTACTATTCAAAGAGGTCAAAGAGATACAAAGATGAAAGAAATCTACCGAGAGAAGAAGTTAGCAATTTAAAGAAGATAAATGAAGATCTACTAAAACAAACTTCTGGGCTTAATGACGAAAAGATTTTGCTTTTGGAAGCTGAAAATGCTAAGCTAAAGATCAAGATGTCTGATTTAGATGATCACATTATTAAAATTTCTGAATTAAACGAGTGTGATAATGAAAAGAAGATCTTTGAGTTAGAATTGCAAATTAGTGAAGCAAGATCAACTTTTGAGAAAGAAAAGAAAGAGTTTGCTAAGAAATTCTCAGAGTTTTCCAGAAAATGTGCTGAAGAGAAGAAGACGGTTGAGCTTAAATGCATTAAGCTTTCTCAACAAATTTCTGAGTTTGAGAAAGTAATTATTCTGGAAAGAGAAAAGTTTGCAAAAGAAAAGAAGTTAATAGAGCAAAAGAATGTTGGGATATTCAAAGAAATATCTGGTCAGAGGACAAATGCTGAAATGGGCTTTGAGGAAGAAAGAATTATATTTGAGAAAGAGATAAAGAAGCTAACTGCAAAGCTATCTGAGATATCTACTTGTGTGCTTAAAGAGCAGCAAACAAAGTCTGAATTTGAGACGAAGATTGATCTTATTGTAAAAGAAAGAGACAGTTACTTTTCAAAGGTAAAAGAGCTTGAAAAGATTGTTTCAACGGTGGTGGTGACTGAGCAAACGACTCCAGAGTCACAAATCCACACACCTAGAAATAATTCATCTGACTTTAAAAATACAGCCTCAAGCTCACACATGAAACCTGTTTTTTCAAGAAGGTTAGTCAATTCATTTAATCAGATTCGTACTTCTAATATTTTCTATGATCAAAATGTAGATGGTTCGGGTACACAAAGAAGAAGAAGAAAATATCAAGAAGAGAAACTGGTATGGAAAGTGAAACTAGTGATTGATGATGAGAATAATGATGAGAAGAAGGAAGAAAAGAAAGGAAAGAAGAAAGAAAAGAAATCATTTGTACATGCATCAACAGCCAAGAAGAACAAAGTGCTGAAAGGTAAACCTGATCTTGCTTACTCAAGAGATCAATTGATCAGGTTATCTAAAAAGAAAAGGTATTGTTCTTACTGTCATACATATGATTATGTTCATAAAGCAAGTGATCATTACTGGTATGGTTCTTATTCAGTTACTCCCATTCGAACTGCAACTAACACATATGGACCCAAATACCATTTGGTACCAAAACCGAAAATTGATTCTGTGTTGCAGGCACCAACTGTCAAAGGGGAGTAATAGAACAAAGGCTTCTAAGTACATCAGCTTAGAACCCGTACTTCAACGAAGTGTGGCTTCTGAATACTACAGTTCAGGACCCGTACTTTAATGCTTAAAGAAAGACACTCCTGAGCTAATATGAGGATTGTACTCTGAGAATTCAATGAGGATATCAACCTTCAAAGGGGAGTACATATTTTTTCTGAAATTTTTGCATTAGATAGATATGACGAACTACATTCCAAAAGGAGTTGTAGATCTCTATCATGTGCTTTATAACTGACATATTTTAGATGCATAGTTTCAGGGGGAGTAAAAGGATTATGATTTCTGATTACTTCTTATCAGAACTCGTACTTTAATCGTTTTACTGCTTTATGTCTATTAATTTTTTTGTGAATAAATTTGTTTTTGACTAGACTTTGAGACTTATGCAGGATGAGAGAAGCTGACACGATCATATCTTAATGACTACAGCTTGATTTTCTGAGATTTAAGATTGAGCGAAAAAGGTAAATTTCTTATCTTAATCTCAAATGTATCTGAAAGAAGGACAACTTTCAGATATAGAAAACATGTTCTTAAATGTTCAAACCACTTCCCGATTTTTAAACCGATTTTATAATTTGGAAGTGTGATTTTTTAAATGTTTTCATTTTATTTTTTGTGCTTAATTGATAAACAAACAGTGTGTTTCCAAAGATAATTACTTGTGTATTGTCTTTTCTATATACTTTCAAGTATTCACACACACTGGTTTGAATTTTTGTTCAGCATGTTCTTACCATGTTTCATATTGAATCAATTTTTCGATGGTAAGACACCCCGCTTGTACTTCAATGAATTTTGAGCGTCATTTCATTTCAAAACGTCATTTCAAGAATGTCTATATTTTGATTCGTATAGACAATATCCATTATTCTTGACCATAAGCCTTAATTGATATATCATTCATTTCTGATCATTTTTCATACAATGTCATATTTTCAAACAAGTTTCTTGCATTTATATTCATTCATTCAATATACTTGTTTGAAAATACTTCTATGTTTAAAAAATGCTCATATCTTCATGATAATATCATCTGAGCATACATTTTCTCTGACATTTGTATTTGAGCTTTAACTGATAAAGTTAAACCATTTGAGCAACATATGCTTTATAGGAACTATGGGTTCTTTGTGCTAGGAATTAACTGAACTTCTATGGATTCACGTTAACCAGTGTTTCCTACCCAAGAAGTTAATCCTTTAGTGATTGAATGTGAGGAGTCTAAAAGAAATGAGTGTGGGTGTGATGAGGTAAAATGGAAAAGAGAGTTTGGTTAGTAGTGAGCTTATTGATTAAAAAAATAGAGGGTGTGAAATCAGAGTAAAAGAATATCAAACTCTGCATCAACTACTTTCTGAGCCGGGCAACCACATTACTAATGATTCACAATTCTTTCGTGAACATTATTGAAACAGGCAAATAGCCCATGCCAACTCTTGCTTAAACCCCACCAACCACTCATTTTCTTCTCAAAAAGAAAATGTTTCATATTTTTCTGGGGACGCAGCATATAATCTATCTGGTTTTCATTTGGAAAATCTGGATATTGAAAAAGAAGGAAGTCTGCCCCACCTTCGCACTTTAATCATGCACATAGAGTCTGTGTTTATCCACTGTTGTCTCAGTGGTTTACACAATTTTGAGCCTTATGAAAAACAATCATCGTGCTTAATTCTTTCTACACATGCACGTACACACAAAGAATTTGTTTCTTTGTCATAACATTCATAGAAATTACCTTTGTGGTGTTTCGATGATTGGATGGAAGCCCTGGGGGAGTGAACATCAAAAAGCTCCTTTATATTGTGTATTCGTTACACACAGTGATTTCGTGTTACTGACAGGCATTTTAACTGATTCATCTGTTGATTCAGAAGTTACCTGTTCTTATTTTGTCTGGATTTGAAAAGATCTAGATGAATATCTTGGTTACGAATCATTGACTCAGTGGCTCTCGAAAGATTAGTGGTCAGAACGGAAAAAGACATTTCTTGGTGAAAGTTTTGATGATACCGATGCTCGTTTCATCAAAAAGGGGGAGATGTTTTAATGAAATGTCAGAATCAGAAATTTCAGAGTTAAAGAATTAAAGAAGATAAAGTTCAAAGTTTGAGAGTTTGGAAGATTATTCAAGCAAAGTCAAAGATATTTGAAGATGTGCTGATTTTGTTGAAATTTTCTTTGGAGATTATTTGCTAAAAGCAATCTGAGTTGAGTCTGAAGATAATTTCTTTCCAAAGTCTGAAAGTATTCTGTGAAAGATTTGGGGAGATTGTTCATTGTTTGAAGACAGCTTTGGAAAGAATACTGTTAAAGAAAAAGGGGAGATTGTACTGATAGAGCTTAAAGTGAAGACTGAATTGCTAGATCTTTCAACAGTGATCTTGAATCCAAAGGGGGAGATTGTTAGAGCATAAATCTGTTGGATACAAGATCAAGAAGACTGAAGGTCAAAGTTGAAGAAAGTCAAAGCTGAGGAAAGTCAAATCTCATTAAAGTCAAAGTCTTTTGTAATAATAGTCAAATGTATTTGTATTTTGTATTTTAGTTTTGTTGTATTAGGAGTTGATATAAATAGCTTTTATTTTCAGTTTTAGTTGATTAACAGATTTGAAGAATACGTTTTAGAGAGAGAGAGAGAGAGTTCTAGAGAGAGGGAGTTCTAGAGAGAGAAGGTGTAAACTTTGTGAATTGAAAGAAATCAAACAGGTAATCATTGTGTTAAATCTTGTTTGTTTGATTAAACTTGTTTAGAAACTAGAATCTGGAACACACAGCGCTGCCCCTCGACCCCGCAAGGGCGTTGTCCCTTATAACCCCACCCGCTAACCGGGTAGCAGGAACACCGTGCTAAGTCTGCGAAGGGGGACATATTTCTGATTGTGATCAAAATTTCTGATTTTATATTTCAAGTTTTCTGTATTTTCTTGATTGTTTCATTTGGACTAACGATCAGTTCTAGTTTCTTATTGCAAATATTTCTCAAACAGATTTAAACAAGATGACTTCTAAATATGCTCTTTCCATTGGAACTGATGTCAAGCCTCCTGTTCTGTTCAAAGGAGAATGTGAACAGTGGAAAGACATATTTCTGGATTTTGTAGACAGACATGCAAATGGGGAAAACATTCTGCTGTCAATCACAGAAGGTCCTATGGTACCAATCACAGTTCAAATACCTGATGATGACTCATCTGATAGTGAATATGGTACTGAGGAAAGATATCAGAAGATGAAAACAGTTCAAGTAGAGTATGCTCAGTATTCTGAGGAACAGAAAAGCCGATATAAAGCAGGTAAACAAGCAAGATCCTTACTTCTTCAGAGCATTCCGAATGAGATCTACATCAAGATTGATAATTACAAAGCAAATGCTAAGAAGATGTGGGATCAATTGCAAAAGATGATGATGGGATCCAAGAATGGGAATCAGATGAAAGTGGCTAACTGCATCAATAACTATGAAGAATTTAAAGCCAAAGAGAATGAAAGCTTAGAAGATACTTATGAACGGTTTGTCTTGCTTCTAAATGAATTGACAAAGAACAAAGTCAAAAAGAAGCAGCTTGAGAACAATGTCAAATTTCTGAGTATCTTACAACCTGAATGGAAGAAGCATACACGTAGGATGAAGCAGATGAAGGATTTGAATGATATTCCGTTACATGAGGTTTACGAGACTCTGAGGCAGAATGAAGAAGAAGTGGAAGAGAAAAGAGCTGAGAAAAAGAAGGAAGAAAAAGTTCCCGATCCTATTGCATTGGTAGTCGGAGAGAAAAAGAAAGAAAAGAAAGAGAAGAAGAAAAAGAAGAAAGTGCTTACAAGTTCTGAGTCGGAATCTGAATCAGATGGAGATGATGGAGAAAGCCTCAAACAGGCTATGTTGCTATTGACCCGTGCATTCCAGAAAAAGTTTTACAAGAAGCCGGGATCTAACTCACAAAGGTACTCTTCATCAAGTTCCAAGAATCATGAGCACCGAGAAAGAGTTGAAGGAAAGCGACATGAAGAGAACCGGTATATGGAAAGGAAGCCGGAAGAAAGGAAGAAGTTCGTGAATGATTACACCGTTGCTGAAAAGCCAGCAAATGATCCAATCAAATGCTACAACTGTGGCAAGATTGGACATTTTGCTAAAGATTGTCGAAAGCCAAAGGTTCGAAACTCTCAGTATTATCAGAACAAACTGCTATTGGCCAAATAGCAAGAAGCAGGCATAGCATTAATGGCTGAGGACGAATTTTGGTTGGATCATTCTGATCAAGAGGATGATAAAGAGAAGGAAGAAACTATTCATCTCTGTGTAATGGGAAAAGAGGTCAAGTATGATGAGTCAGATGATGAGACAGCTGTGTGGTATTAAACTTAACTGAAAAAGATTTTTTAACCAAAATGGAAGCTATGATGGTTGAGCTTAATGATCTTCAAGTAAAACTTAAGAAAGAAAAGGACAAAGTTTCTAAAAGAAACAACAAGATCTTTGAGCTTAATAAGTCTGTTATTGGGAACAAAGATCAAATTGATTCTTTATGTAAGTCTGCTTCTGATTCTAAACTTCAAGTAGATTGTTTTGAAAAGATGATTTCTGATTTTGAAGTTAAAATTTCTAAGTATGAGTTTGAGAAGAAAGAATCTGCACTAACTGTTTATAAATTGCAGGTTGAGAACAAGCTTTTGAATAAGAAGGTAAATGGTCTGGAAGCCAAACTCTATGCAAGAGGACAAACAGATCAAACCATTTTTCTCAAAGCACCTAACGAAGAGGCTGATGTTAAGGAAAAATGGGGACATGGTTTTGAAAATCCCTATTACCTTAAGAAAGCCATCAGAAAACAACCATCACTTTATAATTTTGATTTTCTTGCTTGTGCTGGTAAACATACTCATTTAAAACCCAAATTTGTTACCAAATTACTAGAAGAAGTTGAGGCCAAAGAAACTGAAAATAGAAAGAATGTAAAGAAAATGCAACTACCATTTAACTATGCAAAGTTAAATGATAGTTATCTTTCAGAAACACCAAAAGTACTTTCGAATGATTATTTTGCTAGTTATTTTGTTTCTGAGATGAAGGCAAAACCTGCAGTTGCAAAGGTTTATGTTCCTCCACTCCTTCTTGAAAGCAAAATAGTTGAGTTGGAAAATGTTTTATCTGATGAAAAACTTTTGGTTAATATTCAACAAAGTGTATTTTCTACAGTTTTAAAGAACACGGTTTTTCAATCTACATCTACAAAGTGTTCTAAAGTTTCTGAGGCACCTGAAACTTCGTCTGTTAGAGCATAAATCTGTTGGATACAAGATCAAGAATACTGAAGATCAAAGTTGAAGAAAATCAAAGTTGAAGAAAGTCAAAGCTGATGAAAGTCAAATCTCATTAAACTCAAAGTCCTTTGTTGGGAACTGAAGAATTGCACAAGTACAGCACAAGTAAAGTTAATGCTTCTAGAAGAAAACAATTACTACTTCTAGTTGGTACTTCTGTGGTTAATGCTGCTAGTTGAAGATTAATGTTCCTAGTTGAAGATTAATGCTGCTCAACAAGTTTAGTACTGCTAGTTCAAAGTTAGTACTGCTTGAAGAGATTAATACTGCTGAGCATGGTTAGTACTGCTGGAGTTAATACTGATCAGAGTATTAATGCTGCTGAGGAATAATACTGCTTATGAGATGGAGATCAGAATTACAAGGATGACAGCTGGATAGACTGAAGATTATGGAAAGCTTGGAGATAATGATGGAAGATTATACTGAAGATCTTTTATTCTTTTGTAATTATCTTTATCTTTAGTATATGTATAGAATTGATTAGAATGATTAGTGTAATGATTCATTCTACGTTTTTGTTCTAGAGAGAAAATCAACCTCAAGGCATAGTTCCTAATTCTAGAGAAGTAGAATTCGTCTTGAAAGAGTCTGTTCTTCAAGATTGAGGTTGTGTGTGTAATCTTGTGATTTTAATCATTCAATACAAGTTTACAAGTTGTTAATCATATACTGTTTGTTTACTGTTACATTGAATATCAAAGTGTTTTTCCGCAACTTCTTTGATATTGTTTCTGAGTATTCATAATTCTTGTTGAGAATTCGATCATGACAAGTGGTATCAGAGCAAGTTCTCTCAGAAACATCTATTCATTCATCATGGAAAACTTTGCAGAATCAAACAGTACTCTGGTCTCAAAGGTTCCAATGCTCAGACCCAATGAATTCGATATGTGGAAGATCAGAATCAAGCAGTACATACTCCTCACTGACTATTCTATGTGGGACATCATTGAGAATGGCCCTTCTGAAGCAGGAAAGATTGGTGCAGATGGAAAGAGAACTCCACCAAAAACTGATGCTGAAAGAAAGACTAGACAAACAGAGATGAAAGCCTTGAGCACTTTGCTCTTGGCTATTCCCAATGAGTATCAACATCAGTTCTGCAACTGCACTAATGCAGAGATGCTCTGGAATGCTCTAGAGAAGAGATTCTCAGGTACCAAAAGAACCAAGAGAAATCAGAAAGCCATTCTGAAGCAACAATATGAGAACTTTATGTCAACCAAGAATGAGTCCATGACTCAAACTTTTGACAGGTTCAACAAGCTTATTGGTGAACTAGCTACAGTGGGAGTACAAATTGATCAAGATGATCTAAACAGGAAGTTCCTAAGGTCCCTGAGTGATGAATGGACCATGTATACTGTGTCTTTCAGACAGAATGATCAACTGGAAGAAAAGGAACTTGATGATCTATATAATGATCTAAGAGTTTTTGAATCTGAGGTAGAGGCTAAGAAGAAGCCTTCTGGATATGTTCACAATGTTGCACTCCTTTCAGCATCAATTGATTCTACTTCCAATCCTGAATCAGTTAGTGTTGCCAATGGAGCAAATCAAGAGAAAGGCACTGAAACTGTATTTGAAGCCTTTCTGTCCAATCATGGAAACTCTTCTCTTATTAATGATGACTTGGAACAAATCCATCCTGATGATCTTGAAGAGATGGACATTAAATGGCAGATGGCCATGCTCTCTATGAGAGTTAAGAAGTTCATCAAAAGAACTGGGAGGAACAACTTCTCCCAAAGAAGAGAAGATGGAGCAGGATTTGACAAGTCAAAGGTGGAATGCTATAAATGCCATCAGAAGGGACACTTTGCTAGAGAATGCAGAAGTGGAATGTCTCAAAACAATAACCACCAACAAGCTCAATCTAGAAGCTTCAATAATAACAGAAACTCTGCACAAGCCCTTGTCTCTCAACAAGGTATGGGGTTTGACTGGAGTGATCAAGCTGAAGAGGCCATTCAAAACCAAGCTCTAATGGCAGAGGTGTCTGATCTCCCAACAGAGGTAACCTCCAATCTTTGTTCTCCAAATTGCATTAACACTGTTAAAAGGTATAGGGATCACAACAAGAACATGAGTGATGACCTTAAGAGATTGGACAAGGACATAAAAGATTATGTGAGGATTGTTGAGAGATTTGAACAGCAAATTAAGGGTTTTCAAGCCAATGAGCTTCAGCACTTCTATGACACAAACTACTGGAAGTGGGAGAAGAATGACTTAGAAATTCAACTGATCAGATCCAAAGAGGAGAGTGAAAAGTTAAGAGGCGAACTAGCTAATGTCAAGCTAGATGTAGAAAAGTTTTCCAATGCCTCTAAAGCAATGGATTCTTTACTACAATCTCAGATTCATGATAAACTGAGAAGAGGAATAGGGTACAATACCACACCACCACCCTATAACAACAACTACATTCCTCCTAGTTCAGATTTGTTAGAAACAAAGGATAGGAAGGACCTACCTGAGGGAGCCACTGAGATTGATCCCTTAGATGAAGTAGTTGTTAAAGATAAATCTGAGAAATAAGTTGTCAAGAATAAGAACAACACTGTGAGTGGTGAAGTTCCTATAGAAAACCACATAATCACCAATAGGGGATGTGGAAAGAATTGGGTCAAGTCCAATGAGATAGAGAAGACTGAGGGAAAGAACAAGAAGGTTTACTATAAGCAGACCACTGTTGTGAACCCTATTTCTTGCAAACAGTGTGCATGTAATAAATCTGAGCCCCAAAAACATGATAAACCAAGGGAAATCAGAGAAACTGGAACAATCAATGGGCTCAGAAACAAGGAGTTGATCTGAATAAAATAATCACACCAAAACCTTGTTTCATATGTGGTAAATTAAACCATTTGGCTAAGCATTGTTTCTTTAACCCTATTAACCAACAGATGAACTTTCAAAGATTTGTGCAAAAACCTGTTGGTTATAGGAAGGCTGGAAAGAAACATGTGGTTAAGAAATCTGTTGAAACCAAAGGCCTCATGAGGAAAAAGGTTTTAAAAGAAAGTATTAAAATGTGGGTGCCTAGAAGCACTAAAACTGTTAGTACTGCTAACAGGGATAGTGCTGCTGGAAGCATTACTGCTGCTACCAGTGTTAGTACTGCTGAAAATATTAATGCTGCTAATACTGTTAGTACCTCTTCAAAGGTTAATACTGCCAACACAGTTACTGCTGTTAACACAGTTACTACTTCTAACAAGGTTAGTACTGCTAAGCATGCAAGTGCTGCTAAGGCAGTTAGTACCTCTAAAACCAGTACTGCTTCTAGCAAAAGTGTTTCCAAACCCATCATTGTGACAAAGTACTCCAGAAATGAGGAGTCAAAGTTAAAAAATCTTGTCAAGAAAGAATGTAAATATTTTGATGAGAAAGGGGTACCCAAGACCACTTTGGCTTGGGTTCCTATTTCATACTAACTGATTTATCTTATGTGCAGGGCAACCAACAGCTCAAGGGGAAGAGCATATGGCATGTTGATAGTGGTTGCTCTAGGTACATGACAGGCAACATGTCATGCCTTCAGGATTTCAAGCATATCAATGGAGGACATGTTGCTTTTGGAGATAATCTTACTGGTGGTAAAATAAGTGGAAAAGGTAATGTTACAAAAGGTAAGATAACATTTGAGGATGTCTACTATGTTGATCAGTTGAAGTACAACCTGTTAAGTGTATCACAGGTTTGTGACAAACAACATAGCATATTATTTACTAATACAGAGTGTATGATCCTTGCTCCAGGGTTCAAAGTAGTTGATGAAAGCATGATACTACTTAGAACTCCAAGAAAGGACAATGTTTATTGTCTAGATATGGACAATGTTTCTAGTGATTCATCTCTGAACTGTCTTGTTTCTAAAGCTTCTGTGGATGAATCCTCTCTTTGGCACAGAAGGATGTGTCACATGAACTTCAAGACAATGAACAAACTTGTTAAAAACAACCTTGTAAGAGGTCTACCATCAAAAGTCTTTTCATGTGATGATCATTGTGTTGCTTGTCTTAAAGGCAAACAACACAAAACTTCTCATAAGACCAAAGAGTTAAATACTATTTCTTCTTGCCTCCAATTATTACATATGGATCTGTTTGGTCCTACAAATGTTATGAGTATAGGCAAGAAATCCTACTGCTTAGTTATTGTTGATGATTACTATAGATTTACCTGGGTATATTTTCTAAGGACTAAGGATGAGACAAGTGGACTGATCAAATCCTTTATCCTAAGAATTGAAAACCAAACTAATCAAAAAGTAAAATTCATTAGATCAGACAATGGGACTGAATTTAAAAATCTTGATCTAAACACCTTTTGTGAAGAGAAAGGCATTGAGAGACAATATAGTGCCCCTAGGACTCCTCAACAGAATGGAGTTGCTGAGAGGAGAAATAGGACACTAATAGAGGCTGCTAGATCTCTGTTGGCTGATTCAAAACTGCCAATTACCTTCTGGGCTGAAGCAGTTAATACTGCCTCTTATGTCCAAAACAGAGTCCTAGTGGTCAAGCCAAAGAACAAGACCCCATATGAGCTTTTAAATAAAAGAAAACCATTTATTGGATTTTTCAAACCTTTTGGGTGTCCTTGTACTATTCTCAATACCAAATCTCACTTAGGTAAGTTTGATAGCAAAGCAGATGATGGATTTCTTGTTGGTTACTCATCTCAGAGTAAGGCTTACAGAGTTTTTAACTCTTCTTCTAGAATAATTGAAGAAAGTGACAATGTCAAATGCAATGAGAACACACCAAATCCTATTGGGTCTGGTCCTCAGTGGCTGTTTGACATTGATTCACTAACTAACTCTTTTGGTTTCAGTAGTAATGACTATGCAGGTTCAGGGTGTGAAGGATCAGGAACTACACAAGTCCAAGACAGTTTATCTCAATCTGTGATCTTTCCCATACCTACAGTGGATTCTATTGAAGACTGTGAAAAGGAACCATCTACTGGACCAAATCAGAGTGAAGAAGAAAGTAGAGAAGGGGAGAGTCAAGAAGATAAAGACCCAGAAGTAGCTGCTGAAAACACCTCAGTGGAGTTGAATGACTCCAATCTAGAGGTGGGACTTAATGAAGAACTTAGTCATCACACCAGAACTCAAAAGAATCATCCTCCACAGCTGGTAATAGGAGATCTATCTTCTCCTATGATGACTAGAAATCAAAGCAGGCTGCAAGAAATGCAAGACCAACAGCATACAGTGCTCTCTTGTTTTTTATCCCAGCTTGAGCCTAAGAAGGCACATGATGCTATGAAAGAGTCCAGTTGGATAGAAGCCATGCAAGAAGAGCTACTGCAATTCAAGCTGCAAGATGTTTGGGATCTGGTAGACCTCCCTAAAGGCCAAAGAGCAATAGGAACAAAATGGCTCTTCAGGAATAAGAGAGATGAAAGAGGCATAGTAATAAGGAATAAAGCAAGGTTGGTGGCTCAAGGGTATACACAAGAAGAGGGAATAGATTATGAAGAAGTATTTGCTCCTGTAGCCAGGATAGAAGCAATTAGATTATTCCTGGCTTATGTTTCTTATATGAAATTCAAAGTCTATCAAATGGATGTCAAAAGTGCATTTCTATATGGATCAATTGAAGAAGAAGTATATGTCTGTCAACCACCAGGGTTTGAGAACCCAAGCTATCCAGACAAAGTATACAAACTAAAGAAAGCACTTTATGGACTGCATCAAGCACCAAGAGCATGGTATGACACTCTGTCATCCTATTTCTTGGAAAATGGCTTTGAAAGAGGAGTCATTGATAAGACTTTATTCATCAAGAGAAAGAAGAAGGATATCTTGCTGGTCCAAATCTATGTGGATGATATTATCTTTGGATCCACAAGAGACAACATGTGCAAGGAGTTTGAGGAACTAATGCATCAAAGGTTCAAAATGAGTTCCATGGGGGAACTTACTTTCTTCCTTGGACTCCAAGTTCAGCAGAAGTCAGATGGAATCTTTATCTGTCAGTCCAAGTATGTGCAGGATATTCTAACCAAGTTTGGTTTCTCAGATTCAAAACCTGCCAGCACACCTATGGAGACACACAAGCAAATAACAGCAGATCTTGAGGGGGAGGATATGGATGTTCATCACTATCGATCCATGATTGGCTCTCTCATGTATCTTACAGCATCTAGGCCAGATATAATGTTTCCAGTCTGTGTATGTGCAAGTTTCCAAGTTAGGCCAAAGAAATCTCACTATCAAGCTGTTAAGAGGATATTCAGATATCTCAAAGGGCAACCCAGATTGGGGCTTTGGTATCCTCATGACTCATCTTTTGACTTGCTTGCATACTCAGACAGTGATATAGGTGGAGCAAACTTGGACAGAAAATCTACTTCTGGAGGATGTCAGTTTTTGGGTGCAAGACTAGTGTCATGGCAGTGCAAGAAACAAACCACAGTGTCCACATCTACAAAAGAGGCAGAGTACATAGCAGCTGCAAGTTGCTGTTCTCAAGTCTTATGGATTCAGAATCAAATGTTGGACTATGGGGTAACCTTTCTAAACACTCCAATTTTTATTGATAATAGCAGTGCTATTAGCATTGTTAATAATCCTGTCAAGCACTCAAAGACAAAGCACATTGAAATCAGGTACCACTTTATAAGAGACTGCAATGAAAAGAAACTTATTCAAGTTGTAAAAGTTCATACTGCTAACCAGTTTGCTGATCTATTCACCAAAGCATTTGATGTGGGTAGATTCACTTTCTTGGTAACAAGTGTGGGAATGATCAACTCTGAATAAGCTCCTACTTAAAAAGTGATTCAATACCTGTATATTGTTTATTCTTGGTGGTCCTAATCTTCTTTTTCAGGAAAAGTATAGCAGTACTCAGTCCTTCACAAAGCTTAAAAGTGTAAGTATGATTAATACTGCCAGTACAGTTTTAGTACTGCCAGTACAATTTTACTACTGCCAGTGTTCAGTTAATACTGCTAGTTAGTTAATACTGCTAGTGGTTAATACTGCTAGTTAGTTAATACTGCTAGTGGTTAATACTGCTTGTTAGTTAATACTGCTAGTGGTTAATACTGCTTTCAGTTAATACTGCTTTCAGTTAATACTGCCTTCAGTTAATACTGCTCACTGTTAATACTGCTTTCACTAAAAAAAATTTGGGTTAGTACTGCTTATAATCCACAAGCTATAAATACCCTTTCCCCGCCTAAAAAGTTCATAACGACTCTTTGCATACTGTTCACTTGCGCTCTAACCCTTTTCTCTCAAGTACCAAGTTTTCAGGCAAGAACACTCAAGTTCAATGGCATCCATGGCGTTCATTGACGAGCACAATGAAATCGCGATGCTCCAAAATCCAAAACAAGCTGAAGGCTTTCACCAGATAGTCGACTTTCTGAAGTTCAGCCACATCGCTCATGCTCTCACTGTATCTCCTACCATCTTCATAGAGCATCAGAGGCAATTCTGGGCCAATGCCACCGTCGTTACTGAAGATGGTGTCCAAATGATCAAGACAAGGGTATGTGAAAAACCCCTAACAGTTACTGAAGAGGTGATACGCATCTGTCTACGTCTAGACGATGCTGCAGGTATAACCTCTATTCCTAATGAGGAGTTATTCTCAACTCTTACAAGAATGGGGTATGGAGGCCCATTGGGTGTGTTTAAGTTCTCAAAAGCTAAATTTTCACCCCAATGGCGTTTCTTTGTCCATACCCTTATGCATTGTATCTCTAAAAAGACTACTGGATGGAGTGAGTTCAGTAGCACCATTGCTTATGCTTTGGTGTGCTTGGCCACTGCCAGAAAGTACAATTTTTCTCAAATGCTTTTTAATGATCTTGTCTCAAACCTGGGAAGTAAAAAGAGTTTTTATATGTACCCCAGGTTTGTACAAGAAGTAATAACCCATGAATTGATGGATATACCTCATTTTGATGGGGTATATGTACCAAAAATTCCCAAAGGTAAGGTCTTTTCAAACATGAAAAGATCCCCTCTGGACTCGGAAGGAGTTGACACCCCATTGTTCTCTACAATGATGGTGGTGTCCCACACTGAAGAAGGTATGGCAGCAGGGTCAAGGACCTCATTAGACCATACCACTGCTAGCCAATCCCAACCTTCCCACTCTATATCTATCCCACAGTCCCTACTTCATAAGCCCACTTCTCCAATTACCCAAACTTATACAAGGAAACAGGTAAAGAAGGCTCATTCCCTTCTTGTACCATCACCCACTAAGCCTTCTAGCCCTCTAAGGGAGAATTCTCCCTTAGAAAATATCAATATGGAAACCAAAGGGGTGTCTCCCAACCCCAAGGAGGTGCTCACTGAGGTGGAGTTTGAGCATATGGGTGCTAAGGCTGCCACTACTCCTGCTAGCTTAGAGGAGGTCAGTGGTAACATACATAAGACCTTCCCCATGGCAACTTTGGGTGAGCAATCATCCAAAGGTCCCAAGTGCCAAGAAACCAAGGGGGTGGATAGTGCTTCTGCTAGGCAGAAGACTTCCACTACAAAAAGATCCAATGATCCATCAAAAGAGGGTAACACTTCTGGAAAAGGGGAGGACAGGTATAACTATTATGAATTGATGGAAACCATGGGAAACATCAACATGGATGTACTCAAGCAGGCAAAGATATAGAAGAACTTAAACTTGTAGTTCTGTCCCAACAAGTCTAGATTGCCAAACTAAAGAAAATGGTGACAAGGTTATTGCAAATGAAGAGGAGAAAGCAATTTGTTCTAAAGAAGAGGAACAATGCTCAAGATGCTTCCAACAAGGGGGAGAAGCAAGAAAGGGAAACATAAAAAGAAAGTTCAGTTGAAAAGAGAGTTGAAGTTGAGGGGGAGACTGAAGTTGAGGGGGAGATAGAGGATGTAATAGAGGTAGAAACTGAAGTTGCTCAAGCAGCAGAAACTGTTAATGCTGCTGAAACAGCAGAAACAGAAGAAGCAGTAACAGGGCTCTCTGTAGAGGAACTGGAGATTGCAGAGACTTTGGTTAAAGCCAAGAATGACACTCCTAAGGCTAGTCAAAAGGCCAAGGGAGTGATCATTAATGAAGGAGGAGGCTCAAAGAAGAGAAAAGAAACAAGTCAAGCAACTTTGAAGGAAAAGGGAAAGGAAAAGATAGTTGAAACTGAACTACCTTCAAAGAAAAAGACTCAGATTGAAATGGATGAGGAGATGGAAAGCAGCTTCAAGAGCAAATGGAAAAGGATGAACAAATTCAAACTCAAACAGATAGGGAACTTGCAAAGATAATGGCCAGAAAGCTAAATGCAAAATATCAAAAGAGTTTAAAAGAAGCAACTGAGGCCAAGAAGTTACCTGTCAAAAGAATGCCAATTCAAAAGCAGAAAAGACAACCCTCCAAGACCTTTTTGGCCAATCAGGAAAGAAGAAGAATGATTAACTTCCTGAGAGGTGCAATTGGTGTCAAAGGGGAAATGTTTACCAACATGGCATACAGTCAGGTTGAGGATCTGTACAAGAAAGAGATGGCTAAGCTTCAAGGGGACTCCTCACAAAGGGAAGAGGCTGAAAGAAGAATGAAGGAAAGACATGATCTAAACATTCAGCAACCATTTCCTGAGGAAGTTACACCTACAAAATAAAGGAAGGAAGAGCCTGAGTTTGTAAGTGTAGAGACAAAATCTGCTAAAAGGGTGAAGACAATTGCTTCCAAAAGGCAGTCTAAAAGGACAAGGGTGGAAGAAGCTGAAAAGGAAGCAGAACCTTCAGTCACACCTTCAACAGAACCTGTGCAGAATCTAGAACAGTCCAAAGAGCAATCAGATGAGCATATGGGGCTGTATATGACTATAGTAAAACCTGTACAGGCTGTTCCAATCTCCATGAAGGCTCCAGAGATCATCTTTTGGGATATTCTAAGAGACAATGGAAAGGATTTCTTTAGACTCAAAAGAGAAGGTGGTGCATTTGAAGCATATTCAACATGGGGGAGAGTAATCAGAGGTTGTTCAAGAGCAGACATAGAGGAAATGTACAAAGTGGGAATGAAACTCTATGAGCCTGTGTTGAAAGGTACTGAAGAGAATCTTCTTAAAGTAGCAATGGAATACTTATGTATGATGTCTGATCCAGAGAAGGTGGTGCATAGGATTAAAGATCTTCATCATGAGTATGTATTCAAAAAGATTGATAATTGGATACTCTTTGAAAACTGTGGTGTGTACATGATTACAATTGATAAATGTTATCATGAATACTACCTAGTTGACAAAATATATGATCATAGCAAGCAGAAACTTGAAGGGATGTTGAAAGCTAAGCTAGTATGTGCTAAGGATTCTGAAATGGCCAAAATTGTGGTGAGAAGAACTATCAATCAAAGTATGGGCCTAGATCCAAATTTGGGCAACTGAATGAGAGGTGTTGAAAGCATCTTGAAGATCAGATCTGAAGAACTTAACTTCTCTTCCTAAAAGTCAAGTTAGGGGGAGATTGTTGGGAACTGAAGAATTGCACAAGTACAACACAAGTAAAGTTAATGCTGCTAGAAGAAAACAATTACTACTTCTAGTTGGTACTTCTGTGGTTAATGCTGCTAGTTGAAGATTAATGCTGCTAGTTGAAGATTAATGCTGCTCAACAAGTTTAGTACTGCTAGTTCAAAGTTAGTACTGCTTGAAGAGATTAATACTGCTGAGCATGGTTAGTACTGCTGGAGTTAATACTGATCAGAGTATTAATGCTGCTGAGGAATAATACTGCTTATGAGATGGAGATCAGAATTACAAGGATGACAGCTGGATAGACTGAAGATTATGGAAAGCTTGGAGATAATGATGAAAGATTATACTGAAGATCTTTTATTCTTTTGTAATTATCTTTATCTTTAGTATATGTATAGAATTGATTAGAATGATTAGTGTAATGATTCATTCTATGTTTTTGTTCTAGAGAGAAAATCAACCTCAAGGCATAGTTCCTAATTCTAGAGAAGTAGAATTCGTCTTGAAAGAGTCTGTTCTTCAAGATTGAGGTTGTGTGTGTAATCTTGTGATTTTAATCATTCAATACAAGTTTACAAGTTGTTAATCATATACTGTTTGTTTACTGTTACATTGAATATCAAAGTGTTTTTCCGCAACTACTTTGATATTGTTTCTGAGTATTCATAATTCTTGTTGAGAATTCGATCCTGACATCCTTTGTAATAAAAGTCAATGTATTTGTATTTTGTATTTTAGTTTCTTTGTAATTAGTTGTAGGTATAAATACCTTGTCTTGTACTTCTTCTGAAAGTAGAAGTTGGTAGTTAACAGAATTGTCATTTTAGAGAGAGAAATATCTGAGAGAGAAAGAGAGTTCGTTAGAGAGAGATTGTAGAGAGAGAAAGTGTAATCTTGAATTGAAGTGAAATCAAACAGGTAATTTGATTGTTAATCTTGTTGTGTTTGATTAATCTTGAATAGGAACTAGATTCAGGGACACACAATTGGTATCAGAGCTTATCCAAATCGAAAAATCAAGAAATACATATGTTCGTACTGTGTTCTTCAAGTCCAGATCGATTTTTGAGTTTTAGTAAGTTTTTGGAGTTGTAATCGATTAGGTTTTGTTAGGAAAGTGAATTCGATCGAGTTTGTATAGAAAGATTTGTCAATTGCATTGTAATCAATTCGAATTTTCAAATTTTTGTGGTTTTTGTGTTCACGATTTCTTGAAACTATGTCTTAATCAAATTTGTAATTTTTGTGTATTTGATCGTAAATCAGTGTTAGTTTTGTGTTCGAGTTGTTTAGAAGATCAAATTGTCGAAGTTTCGAGTTAGATTTCTAGGCATAAATGAGTTTTTGGTGTGATTTTGTTCGATTTTAGAGGTTTGCGGGTGTTCTTCCAAGTTTGCGTTTCATTCAAACAGGTTTACGTTTGATTCATCGAGGTTTGCGTTTCATTCATCGAGAAGTGAAAGTTTGCGGTTCCTTCTTGAATCGAAAAGTGTAGGTTTGTTTTCGAGAATCGAGAAGAGGGTTTTGCGGGCTTAATGACAAACGCGAAGTAGAAGGATTTGAGCTCAGAAGACAAATCGTGGTTATCTTGCGTTTGTAACTAGACACGCAAAGTTTATCTTGCGGGTGTAACTAGACACGCAAAGTTTATCTTGCGTTTGTAACTAGACACGCAAAGTGTGTCTTGCGTTTGCAATGTGAAATGCAAAGTTCATTTTTTTTTGGGAACTGCTCATGACACACAAAGTTGACAAACGCAAATTAGAAGTGTATCTAGAAACGCAAAGTTGATTTCAGAGATAAGTTGTGGTTTGTGTTTCCTTCTTGAACCGCAAAGTAAGGGTTTGCGTTTCCCTCTTGACACGCAAAGTATGGTTTGCGCACCACACTAGAGACACAAAGTGTGGTTTGCGCATCACTCTTGAAGCGCAAAGTGTGGAGGACTTAGACAATTTTTTCAAAATAGTAATATGGCCTTTAATAGTGAAAATTTTTTCTCTATCGGGACCCCCGTGCTAAGTCTGCGAAGGGGGACATATTTCTGATTGTCATAAAAATTTCTGATTTTATATTTCAAGTTTTCTGTATTTTCTTGATTGTTTCATTTGGACTAACGATCAGTTTCTAGTTTCTTATTGCATATATTTTTCAAACAGGATTTTCAAGATGACTTCAAAGGATGCACTTTCAATTGGCACCGATGTAAAGCCTCTTGTTCTATTCAAAGGAGAGTACGAGCAATGGAAGGATAGATTTCTGGATTTCGTGGATCGGCATTCAAATGGAGAGAATATTCTTCTATCTATCACCGAAGGTCCTATGGCACCAATAACAGTTCAAAAACCTGATGTTGACTCTTCTGATAGTGAAGATGGTACTGAGGAAAGAGATCAAAAGATGAAAACAGTGGTAGTGGATATTTCTCAGTATTCTGAAGAACAGAAAAGCCGATACAAAGCAGATAAACAAGCAAGATCCTTACTTATTCAGAGCATTTCGAATGAGATCTACATCAAGATTGATTGTTACAAAGAAAATGCCAAGAAGATGTGGGATCAATTACAAAAGATGATGATGGGATCCAAGGTCGGAAATCAGATGAAAGTGGCTAATTGCATCAATAGCTATGAGGAATTCAAAGCTAAAGAGAATGAGAGCTTGGAAGATACCTATGAACGGTTTGTTTTGCTTCTAAATGAGTTGACAAAGAACAAAGTGAAAAAGAAGCAGATGGAAAACAATGTCAAATTCTTAAGTATCCTACGACCTGAATGGAAGAAGCATACACGTAGGATGAAGCAGATGAAGGATTTAAATGAAATTCCGTTACATGAGGTGTTTGAGACCTTGAGGCAGAATGAAAAAGAAGTGGAAGAGAAAAGAGCTGAGAAGAAGAAGGCAGAAAAGATTCCTGATCCTATTGCACTTGTAGCCGGAGAGAAGAAGAAAGAAAAGAAAGAGAAGAAGAATAAGAAGAAACTTCTTACAAGTTCTGAGTCAGAATCTGTAACAGATAGTGATGATGGAGAATGTCTGAAACAAGCCATGATATTACTGACCCGTGCCTTTCAAAAGAAATTTTATAAGAAGTCGGGATCAAATTCTCAAAGATATTCTTCATCGAGTTCTAAGAACAATGAGCACCGAGAGAGAGTGGAAGGAAAGCGATACGAAGAGAACAGATATGTTGAGAAGAAACCTGATGAAAGGAAGAAGTTCGTGAATGACTACACTGTTGCTGAAAAGCCAGCAAATGATTCAGTCAAATGCTACAACTGTGGCAAGATGGGTCATTTTGCAAAAGATTGTAGAAAGCCAAAAGTTCGTAACTCTCAGTACTATCAGAACAAGTTGCTTTTGGCAAAATAACAAGAAGCGGGTGTAGCTTTAATGGCTGAGGACGAATTTTGGCTCGATCATTCCGAAGGTGAAGATGAAGAGAAAGAAGAAACAGCTCATCTCTGTCTCATGGGAAAAAAAGTAAAGAATGACGATTCTGATGATGACACATCTGATGAGGTATTAAACTTAACTCCAAAAGATTTCATTACCAAAATGGAAATCATGGTGATTGAGCTTCAAGAATTACAAAATAAACTGAAAAAGGAAAAAGAAAGAGTTGCTAAAAGGAATAAGAAGATCTTTGAGCTTAATACGTATGTTATTTCAAACAAAGATCTGATTGATTCTTTACGCAAGTCTACTTCTGATTCTAAATCTCAAGTAGATTGTTTTGAAAAGAAGATTTCTGAGTTTGAAGTTAAAGTTTCTAAATATGAGTTTGAGAAGAAAGAATTTGAATAAAAAGGTAAATGGTCTGGAAGCAAAACTTTATGCGAGAGGTCAAACAGATCAAACCATTTTTCTCAATGCACCAAATGAAGAAGCTGTTGTTAAAGAGAAATGGGGACTTGGTTATGAAAACCCCCATTATCTTAAGAAAGCCATCAAAAAACAACCATCACTTTATAATTATGATTTTCTTGCTTGTGCTGGTAAACATACTCATTTAAAACCCAAATTTGTTACCAAATTGGTAGAAGAAGTTGAGGCCAAAGAAACTGAGAACAGAAAGAATAAAAAGAAAATGCAACTACCATTTAACTATATAAAGGTAAATGATAGTTATCTTTTAGAAACACCAAAAGTTCTTTCAAACGACTATTTTGTTAGTTATTATGCTTCTGAGATGAAGGCAAAATCTGCAATTGCAAAGGTTTATGTTCCTACATCTATTCTTGAAAGCAAAATAGTTGAGCTTAAAAATGTTTTATCTGATGAAAAACTTTTGGCTGATATTCAACAAAGTGTATTTTCTACAGTTATAAAGAACACTGTTTTTCAATCTAAATCTACAAAGTGTTCTAAAGTTTCTAAGACATCTCAATCTTCACCTGATAATTTTGATGACTTATTTGAGTCTGCAAATGATTTTCTAAATTCTGATGATTGGTGCATGGAAGAATTTGATATGTTTGACGTCAATTCTACACTTCCTGCTCATTCTACTTGTATTAAAAATAAAAGAGAGTTACCAAGTGGTGTTAATATTGTTGAATCATCAACTAAGGTTGGTGAATTAGTTTCTGTAACTGCTGATTACTATGCTCAAGGTAAGAAACATAAGAAACAGCGATTACAGAAACAGAAATACACTAGTACACGAAAGATTATTCAGTCTCAGAAATCTGCTTTTCCTAATAAATCTATATCTTATGTTTCAGATTTAAGGAAGAAAAAGTTGAAAGCTCGATCGGAATGGAAAACAAAACGGAAGGAGGATGAGATAGCCGGATCAGTTTCTGATAATTCTTTTACTAGTCAAGTTAGTAGTGATAATGATGTAATTGATCAATTTGCTTCAAATAAACAAAACCTTGTAACTTCTTACAAGAAATATTCAATAAAGCAATTGATTCAATTATCTCCTATTCCTACTACATTTTATTCTAATTATCGGAGAACTGATTTTGTTTATTCTCATAATTCTTCTGATTGGTATGGATATTATCATGTTAACTCTTCGAGATCAAATGTTTTTCAAAGCTTTCAAAGAAAAGGAGGATCCATATTTAAATGGATACCAAAATCTTGTGCTAAACTGTTAGGACCCGTTTTTAAATGGGTACCTAAATCTATTATTGCCTGATTTCTCTTGCAGACCCGACATATGTGGTACTTGGATAGTGGATGTTCCAAGCATATGACTGGGCAAAAAGCTTTATTGTCTAACTATACAGAGAAATTCAGTGGAAATGTCAGATTTGGAAACGATCAACTTTCACCTATCTTAGGATATGGTGACATCATTCAAGACAACATAACGATAAGTAAGGTGAGTTATGTTGAAGGCTTGGGGCACAACTTATTCAGCATTGGTCAATTTTGCGATAAAGGGTTAGAGGTCAACTTCAAGTCTAAGAGTTGCTCAGTTCGTACTGAAGACGACACAGAATTCTTAGGTGGACATCGAAAGACAAACCTCTATACCATCAGTCTTTCCAAAGTAGAGATTGACAACCAAGTATGCTTGATGACAAAAGCTTCAACGCAACAAAGTTGGCTCTGGCACAAACGTTTATCTCATTTGAACTTTTGTTATATCAACAAGCTGGTTAGTGGAAAATTGGTCAAAGGACTTCCTAAGCTGAAATATGAACGAGAACATTTATGTGCTGCATGTTAGAAGGGTAAGATGAAGAGATCCGTACATAAACCGAAGCCTGAACCAAGCACTAGTTCTCCGTTAGAATTTCTACATATGGATTTGTGTGATCCAATGAGAACTCAGAGTTTGGGTGGAAAGAAATACGTGTTGGTTATTGTGGATGATTATTCAAGGTACACGTGGGTCAAATTTCTTCGATCAAAAGATGAGACGCCCGAAGTTCTCATTACTTTCTTAAACGACCCAGGTGAAAATGCAGCGACAAGTCAAGGTTCTTCGAACTGACAACGGCACAGAATTCAAGAACAAGATTGCTGATGAATATCTCGAATCAGTTGGGATTTCACATCAGTATTCTGCTGCTAGAACGCCTGAACAAAATGGAGTAGTCAAAAGGCAAAATCGGACGCTAGTCGAGGCCGCTCGGACTATGCTTAGCCAATCGGACTTAACTCTATTCTTGTGGGCAGAAGTTGTGTCGACTGCATGCCATACTCAAAATCGATCCATGATACACAGTCGTTTTCAAAAGACTCCATATGAGCTGATCAACAACAGAACACCAACAATCAAGTATTTTCACATATTTGGGTGTAAATGTTTGTGCTTAATGACAGAGAGAGTCTGAATAAATTCAGTGCTAAGGCGGACGAGGGTATATTCATTTGTTATTCTTCAACATCACCAGCATATCGTGTTTATCTGAAGAAGTCAAAGACATTTGTTGAGAGCGTTAATGTCACATTCGATGAAGAGATGGCTTCTGATCAACTCAGTTCAGAACCCGTTATCACAGGAGTATTAACTTCTGGGCAGATCAGTCCAGAACCTGTTTCTACAGCAAAAGATTCGGCTAACGCTTCTACATCTAATTCACATTTATCTGATTTAGATTTGTTATTTGAATTCTTTTATGATGAGTTTCTAGGATCTAATATACCTAAATCTGTTGTGACTGACAGGTATGAAGACACAACTTGCAATTATCCAGTCACTTCAGATGTCATAACTGAACAAGCATCCCCCGTTCAGTCTGAAACTCACATTCCTATTGTTACTCCTACAGTTGAAGATACACAAGTTAATGCTGAGCCATAAGTAACTGTTTCAGTTGGGTGTACTACATTGTCTACTCAACAGCCTGATTCTGTTGTTCCAACTGATACTTCTGCACATGAAACTTCAACTGAGAACCCCCCTTCTGTTATTCAAACTGAAGATTCTGAAAGTGGATTTCTAGATGAAGATCAAATTCAATCAGTATCTACTCCACTTCCTCATGAGGATCGCTAGACCAAAGAGCATCCATTACACCAAGTAATTGGAGATCTCAACAAGCCTGTTCAGACTAGGTCAACGACTCTTAATCAGTGTATGCATGACTCATTCCTCAGTAAGATTGAGCCAACACGAGTATCTGAGGCTCTTGCTGATTCGGACTGGGTATCTGCAATGCAAGAAGAGATCAATCAGTTTGAAGCCCTAAAGGTTTGGAGATTAGTTCCTAAGCCAAAAGGTAAAACCGTGATCGGCACTAAATGGGTATTCAAGAATAAAAAGGATGAAGATGTGTGACACCTGTCAAATTCTGAATATTAAGGTTAGCACCCTTAGATTATATTATAAGTTTTGTCACTTCTAGATTTTAATTAAAAGCCTTTAAGATAAAAGTTTCCCGAAAAATTTAGAAGTTGCGTTAAAAACCCAGAACCGTTCCGCATCTGACCGTCACTGTCCAGAAATGCCAAAATAAGTGAATAAAAGTCCAAAATCCATAAACTATAAGAATCAGTATGTTTAATTTGTCTTGCATTGCAAAATTTTCAAATTTGATTTTATTTTTTAGCAAATACTGAGAATCGGGTATTTCGGTTCTCAAATATATCTGATATTTTATGGTTTAGGCTAAAAAAAAAAATATTTTATTTATTCATAATAGTATTGATGAGTCATTAGGACACTTCTCCAAAACCTACACTATTCTAGTTATCTTTAATTAATTAAAAATCAAATTAAAAACCATTTAATCCCTCATTCAAAAATTTAACTCTTCATCTCCTCTCCCTCTTCTCTCTTGTTCGGCCGAAGAACCCACACCACCACCACCACCATTTCATTTTGTTACTCAAAATCAAAATACAATCAAGAATCCATCAACAAATTGAAGATAGAATCAAATTTCTTCATCAAATCTTCAAGGTATTCTAAAAAATTACATCTTCTCTCTTCATGTTTTCATTTTCGATTTTTGGGTTTGAGGAGCAAAAGATTTCATCTAAATGTGGTATAAATTAGGTTTTTGTTGATAAAATAGATTGCAAATTTATGTTCATATATTCAAAAATGAGTTTTTGATTCTTGTTTTTCAAAGAAAACTTGTTTATCATCAAGTTTAGAGTTTATGATGAAAATGTTGAATTTTGGTATCATAAACCACTAAAATGTTGGTATTATTGAAATTATGATTATGTTATCATAATGAAATGTTAGTATAAAAATGTTCTTATGAAGGAATTTCCCAAATTCCACATGAATAAGAACTTAGTAATAATGATAACGTCACTTATTTGGTGTTGTGTTCATGCATGCATTTGGATGAGCATTTAGATTGCAATGAATCCATGATACATAAGTTAGTTTATCTTGTAATGAGGGGTGAAGACATGGTGTATAACCAAAAACCATGTCTAATGATCATCATTTTTGGCTTAAATATAGTATTCTTTACATTTTAAGAATCTGTCCAGAAAATGGACTCCACTTCTAGTTTGCACAACTCACGAACCACATGTCCAAATTTGGGGTTTTTGCTTCTAAACTTTAATTTAGAGTGTTAGCCTTCTAAAAAGTCCGAAAACACTGAATTTGGAGTTGATTTGGGCACTCAAATGGAATTTATAAAAAAAAGGGTGCAATCTGTCCAGTGAGGACAGAATCATACACCCAAATTGTAAAGACCATAACTCCCACATTATTCATCCAAAATAAGTGAATCTTTTTCCAAAAGATAGTATTTTGAGTTAGGATTGCATCCATATAAGGATCACTGTCTAATTCCAAGAATTTATACCCCAAAAGTCTGTTACAAGTGAGGTATGTCACTGATCCGAAAATCAGTGATACTCTGTTTTGTAAAAAATATTTGAGGTATCAAAAGTTATACAAAAATTATGAAAAAATGCAGATTTACTATAAACATATTATAGTATCATCACAAAATTTGTGATTAAATAATTCTCTTGGGAAGTTAAGCTTCCGTGATGATTTTATCAAATAACTTTCTGGACAGCATATGCTGAATCCAGAAAGGTAATCCTACTAAGTTTAAATTTTTGTTCTATCGCATTTTGGGACTTTGTATAGTTTAAAAATGGATATGGACAAAGGAATTTACATAATGGTATTTCATGGAACAATTGGACATATTGGTTGGACATCGGAATAGGGTATTAATGCGTTTCTCTATGGCAACTCTTGTATAGGGAAACCAAGGGCGTGGCAAACTCCATAAGTATTAAAGTAAAGTTTCACCCGTTCCATTCATTAAGGTGAGTATTCACAGCCCCACTTTTATCGTTTTAACTGATTTTGGGGTGAAAAGCATGCTTTAATTGCGTATTTAAAGATTCATGAGAATTGTTTGAAAGTATTGCGAATTGGCAATTTATAAGGCTTTGTTAAAAGCGTTTGGAATTATAAGTTATATGATAAGTATGCAATTGATGTGTTGAGTATTAAATGTTAAGACCCCGTGACACTACTATTAACTCGAAGAAAATCGGGCCTATAGTATTAGTGGATAGCGCTATTTGGTGTGACAAGCCCACCTTATGCTGACGAGCAGGGGTGCACTATACTAGAGAAGATGACTAAACATGTGGCTCGAACCACCGCTGAGTTAGTTCATCAGGGGCGTTGAAATTGGTCAGGGACGGCTTAGTAGTGGCTCAACGTAATTTTTTTTATCATTGCATACCTCTTGTCATATAAACTAAGTTATGACACTCATGAATCAAAGAATTGAAGTTTGGTTTATACGTATGTTTTACAAATGACAACTTGCATATAAATTGATTTGTGCATATCTAAAACCTGTGAACTCACCAACTCTTTGTAGTTGACCTTGGTTTTTATTCATGCTTTTCAGGAATCGAGAAGGTAATTCCATGATGTTTTAGCAGTGCACTTCATATTTTGAAGCAAGATTATTTTGCTTTATGCGTATCGTTATATTTTAAGTTTGGGAATTGTAAACAATGACAATACTACGTTCTTAAAAATGTAATGTCTTTTGAAAGTTAAGTAAATGTTGGTATGTTTATAATCTTGTGCTATGACATCGGAGCTGTTATGCCTCGTGTTTCCGCTTTAGCGGGGTGTGACAGATTTGGTATCAGAGCCATAGGTTATAGGGAATACCGGTTTTGTTTTAAAACCACACACTATAACCTTTTACAAATAAAGTTTTCAAATTAAGGTGCGCTGTTAGTATAACTAAGATGTGTTTCACATTATTATATTTTAACTTAAACAAAGCTTGATCACCTTTGTTTAATTTAAGTGTGTATAAAGGGGACATGGATTGACTATACTAGGAATTACTAAAAATAGAAACTTTTTGATACAAAAATGAAAAGCATGACTGTTATGTGAGTTTGCATGGTATTTTTGGTTTTTAATAAAAATTATAGCATAATTGACAATTAAACTTTATTAATTATCGCAGTCAATATGTCACGATCACCATCTCACCGAGAACAGTCGCCTGACGAATCAGGCTACCTCACCTACATACTTAGAGGAAATACTCCGACGAGTGATGATTTTGACCCATCTGAGCACGGTTATTCAGATTCCGATCGATCACCGGAGAGATCGGTCACACCTACATCGGAGCCGACTCCACCTGCCACATTCGAGCGAGAGAATACACCTGTCCCACGTAGGGACGAATCAGGGCCTTCTCGACTTGGGGGTCGGAGGGTATCGCCACCACCATGTGCTGGGATACCGGTGTCTCAACCAGCCGGTATGACAGCGTTAGAAAACTACTGGGTCTCGGGTATGGCTCGAGAGGTGGAGAGAGTTAGAATGGAGATAGATCATCATGAGCATTCCATTGATGCACTCATGATTATAATGAATTCAAGTGATCAGATTTTAAATGGACTTATATCAATGGTAAGTTCGGGTGATCAAACTATGAGTAGGATTATGAGGGAGCTGGTGGAAACTAGGGCGATGGTAGCATGGCAGCACACTTGTTTATCTGTGATGATGGGACTTTTGGTGATTATGATAGCATGGGTGATGATGATGTTTTTCAGGCATCAGTAGTGTGGTTCATTGATGGATATTTGGATGATTAACTTTCTTTTTGGAGATATGTAACTCGTCGTATTAAAAACATTTATAATCAGCATGACTATTACTTTTGGATGAATGTTGAATATTTGATGTAGTATTTTATTGACATTGGATATGTTTATGATATATTAATTATGTTTGCTTATAAATTGTGAATTTCAATACTATGAGGTTGATTTATGATGTATTGAATGTCCGAATAAAGAAATACAATTTATATTGTATTAAGATTATAGGATAGAAATAAGGGAAATAAGGTTATGGAATTAAATATTGACGAGGCTTTAAAATAAATTGTTGCATTAGAATTATGCCGCCAAGAAGAGAAGATCCTGAGATTGCACGACTCGTATCCGAGCAAATCTTAGCCACACTTCCTAACATAGTCAGTCAGATAGCAGCAGGTCTAAATGCTAACCAACCTAATCAACCAAGAGTCGGTGCAAATATAGAAAAAGAATGTACATATAAGACTTTTAGGTCTTGTAATCCAAAAGAATTCCACGGTACCGAAGGAGCTGTTGGGTTATTATCTTGGATTGAAGGAATGGAATCCGTTCTCTACATAAGTAAATGCTCGGAAGCAAACAAAGTGGAATTCGCAGCTTGTTTATTACAAGGGAGAGCACTGACGTGGTGGAACACTCAAGTGCAGACTCGAGGAAGAGAAGAAGCTAACAAACTTACTTGGGATGAGTTTAAATAAATGCTTAAGGAAGAATATTGTTCAAGAAGCGAAATGCAGAAATTACAAGCAGAGCTATGGGAGCATGAAATGAAAGGAAACGACATAGATACGTACACGGCACGATTTCATGAGCTGGCGAAGATGGTGCCACATCTGGTTACACCAGAAGAGAATCGGGTAGACAGGTATGTCTGGGGTTTAGCTCCATAAATCCGAGGGGATGTGACTTCGGGTAATCCAAAAACCATTCAGGAGGCGGTAAATCTGGCAACCAAGCTCACCAATAATGCCAATCGATCGGGACTTTTCACTCACGATAAAGTGAAAGGAAAAAGGAAACTCGAGGAAACTTCAAGGAGACCGTTTGACAGAAGAAGAGGGAAGGAACAGAGAACAGTGGGTAATTATGGGATTCAGACTCAAACAACTGATAAAGGAAAGGAAATATATCCGAGATGTGGCAAGTGCAACAATCGTCATTCCGGAAACTGTGTTATTTGTCTCAAATGCAACAAAGGAGGTCATTATGCGAAAGATTGCAAGAATGGGGGAAACGAGCTTGTTTTGAGTGCGGGAGTCAGGATCACTTCAGAAACGCCTGTCCCAAATTTATCAGAAAAATGAACGCGAATCAGACTCGACCAGTCAATCAGAGGAATCAAAGAGGTCAAGCACAAGGTCGAGTATTTGAAATTGGAGCGGAAGAAGCAAGACAAGATCCGGATGTGATCACAGGTACGTTTCTTTTAAATAATCATCGTGCATCTGTATTGTTTGATTCCGGAGCAGATAGAAGCTTTGTGTCATTAAGTTTTAGATCAAAAATTAATCAAATGCCCCAAAAGTTAAAAGAAACTTATGTCATTGAGTTCGCTAACGGACAAGAGATTAGGGTTGGAGATGTATTTTCGAATTGTACCCTAAGCCTAGCTGAAAAGGAATTTAAGATAGATCTAATTCCAATAAAGTTAGGAAGCTTTGACATAGTTGTGGGCATGGATTGGTTATCTAAAAACCAAGCGGAAATATGTTGCTCCGAAAAGACTCTTCGATTTCCGTTACTGAAAGGAGAAGTACTTATAGTACATGGAGAAAAATCCAAAAGGAAGTTAAGAATAATGTCCTGCATGAAGATGCAGAAGTATTTAAGGAAAGAATATATTGCGTTTTTAGCTCATATAGTCAATAAAGAGACCAAGGAGAAGTGTTTACAAGATATTCCTGTAGTTCGAGACTTTCCTGAAGTATTTCCTGAAGACTTACCCGGACTACCTCCACCAAGACAAGTCGAATTCCGCATTGATTTAATTCCGGGAGCTGCACCAGTGGCTAAGACACCATACCGTTTGGCGCCATCCGAAATGCAAGAACTGTCTGAACAACTTCAAGAGCTGCTTGACAAAGGATTTATCAGACCCAGTTCTTCGCCATGGGGAGCTCCAGTTCTTTTTGTTAAGAAGAAAGATGGAACATTCCGAATGTGTATCGATTACAGAGAACTTAATAAGCTAACCCTCAAGAATCGATACCCACTTCCTCGAATTGACGATCTGTTTGATCAACTGCAAGGCGCAACGTATTTCTCAAAGATTGACTTGCGATCTGGATATCATCAAATGAGAGTCCGTGAAGAGGATATTGATAAGACGGAATTTAGAACTCGTTATGGACATTATGAGTTTCTAGTTATGCCCTTTGGATTGACGAACGCACCAGCAGTTTTCATGGATTTGATGAATAGAGTATGTCGGCCGTATTTAGACAAGTTCATGATTGTATTCATAGACGACATTTTGATTTATTCGCGAAGTAAGGAAGATCATAAGAAACATTTGAAGTTGATTTTAGAACTACTCAAAGATCAGAAGTTGTATGCTAAGTTTTCCAAATGTGAATTTTGGCTTCGAGAGGTACATTTTCTGGGTCATGTGGTTAATGAAAAAGGAATTCATGTTGACCCGGCAAAAGTTGAAGCCATTAAGAAATGGGAAACTCCAAGGACACCAACGGAAATTCGTCAATTTCTTGGTTTGGCAGGTTATTACCGAAGGTTCATCGCGAATTTTTCAAAAATCGCTCAACCGCTGACAGCACTGACTCAGAAAGATAAGAAATTTATCTGGGAAGAAAAACAGAAGGAAGCATTTCAAATGCTTAAACGCAAGTTATGTGACGCACCAATTCTTGCGCTACCGGAAGGTACGGATGATTTTGTGGTGTATTGTGACGCATCACATCTAGGCTTGGGATGTGTATTAATGCAGAGGAATAAGGTTATAGCTTATGCGTCAAGACAACTCAAAGTTCATGAAAAGAACTACACCACTCATGACTTGGAATTGGGAGCAGTGGTATTTCCATTAAAAATCTGGAGACATTACCTTTATGGCACTAAATGTACCATCTATACTGATCACAAAAGTCTTCAGCATATTTTTGATCAGAAAATGTTGAACATGAGACAGCGGAGATGGGTTGAGCTGCTTAATGATTATGATTGCGAAATAAAGTATCATCCTGGTAAAGCTAATGTGGTAGCAGATGCATTAAGCAGAAAAGAAAGAGTAAAACCAACAAGGGCAGGAGCTTTGGGAATGTTGGTTCAATCAAGCCTTAAGACACAAATTCGTGAAGCTCAAGAGAAAGCATTGAAAGCATAAAATCTTTGTTGCGAAGCCTTACATAATTTGGAAAAAGAGTTTGAATCACAATCAGATGGAGTACGATATTTCAAGAATAAAGTTTGGGTACCAAAGGTTGATGATCTGCGATCGACTATTTTGGAAGAAGCTCACCGATCGAGGTATTCGGTTCACCCAGGAGCCGATAAAATGTACAAAGGATTGAAGGAATATTATTGGTGGCCAGGAATGAAGAAGGACATTTCTAAGTTTGTAAGCAAGTGTTTGACATGTGCGAAAGTTAAAGCAGAACATCAAAAACCTTCTGGACTTCTTCAACAACCTGAGATACCACAATGGAAATGGGATCAGGTATCTATGGATTTTATCACCAAACTACCCAGGACTGGAAAAGGTAACGACGCAATTTGGGTCATTGTGGACCGATTTACGAAATCTGCGCATTTTCTTCCTATAAGAGAGGATTTCAAAATAGAAAGATTGGCATAGTTGTACATAGATGAAATTGTCTCTCGGCATGGAGTACCCCTATCTATCATTTCTGACAGAGATAGTCGTTTTACTTCCCGATTTTGGCAAGCATTTCAGAAAGCGTTGGGTACCAGGTTGGATCTGAGTACTGCATACCATCCACAGACTGACGGATAAACAGAAAGGACCATTCAAACTTTGGAAGATATGTTACGCGCTTGTGCTATAGATTTCGGAGGAAGCTGGGATAAGCATCTGCCGTTAGTTGAATTCTCTTACAATAACAGCTATCACACCAGCATTCAATGCGCGCCGTACGAAGCTCTCTATGGACGTAAGTGTAGATCTCCACTCAGTTGGGTGGAAATTGGCGATAGTCAACTGATTGGGCTTGACATTATACAAGAAATCACGGATAAAATATCAACCATTCAGGACAGACTCAAAGCTGCGAGAGATCGTCAGAAAAGTTACGCTGATAATCGCAGAAAACCTTTAGAATTTCAAAAAGGTGATAAAGTTCTTCTGAAAGTATCACCATGGAAGGGAATGATCAGATTCGGGAAAAGAGGTAAGCTAAGTCCAAGATATATTGGTCCGTTTGAGATACTGGAGAGAATTGGACCGGTAGCCTACAAGCTTAGACTGCCTCAAGAGCTAAATGCAATTCATGATATTTTCCATGTGTCAAACCTAAAGAAGTGTTTGACTGAAGAATTGACAGTGGTGACTCCGGACGAAATCCAAGTGGATGAACGCCTTTGTTTCCGAGAGGAACCAGTTGAAATTTTGGATCGTGAGGTAAAACGATTAAGGCGAAGTAAGATTCCAATTTTAAAAGTCCGCTGGAATTCACGTCATGGACCTGAATATACTGGGGAAAGAGAAGATTTCATGAAACGCAAGTATCCTCAATTGTTTAATGAAAAGCCTGTCCAGAAATAACAGTTATAAATTTCGGGACGAAATTTTTTCGAAGAAGGGAGACTGTGACACCTGTCAAATTCTGAATATTAAGGTTAGCACCCTTAGATTATATTATAAGTTTTGTCACTTCTAGATTTTAATTAAAAGCCTTTAAGATAAAAGTTTCCCGAAAAATTTAGAAGTTGCGTTAAAAACCCAGAACAGTTCCGCATCTGACCGTCACTGTCCAGAAATGCCAAAATAAGTGAATAAAAGTCCAAAATCCATAAACTATAAGAATCAGTATGTTTAATTTGTCTTGCATTGCAAAATTTTCAAATTTGATATTTTTTTAGCAAATACTGAGAATCGGGTATTTCGGTTCTCAAATATATATGATATTTTATGGTTTAGGCTAAAAAAAATATATATATATATATATTTTATTTATTCATAATAGTATTGATGAGTCATTAGGACACTTGTCCAAAACCTACACTATTCTAGTTATCTTTAATTAATTAAAAATCAAATTAAAAACCATTTAATCCCTCATTCAAAAATTTAACTCTTCATCTCCTCTCCCTCTTCTCTCTTGTTCGGCCGAAGAACCCACACCACCACCACCACCATTTCATTTTGTTACTCAAAATCAAAATACAATCAAGAATCCATCAACAAATTGAAGATAGAATCAAATTTCTTCATCAAATCTTCAAGGTATTCTCAAAAATTACATCTTCCCTCTTCATGTTTTCATTTTCGATTTTTGGGTTTGAGGAGCAAAAGATTTCATCTAAATGTGGTATAAATTAGGTTTTTGTTGATAAAATAGATTGCAAATTTATGTTCATATATTCAAAAATGAGTTTTTGATTCTTGTTTTTCAAAGAAAACTTGTTTATCATCAAGTTTAGAGTTTATGATGAAAATGTTGAATTTTGGTATCATAAACCACTAAAATGTTGGTATTATTGAAATTATGTTTATGTTATCATAATGAAATGTTAGTATAAAAATGTTCTTATGAAGGAATTTCCCAAATTCCACATGAATAAGAACTTAGTAATAATGATAATGTCACTTATTTGGTGTTGTGTTCATGCATGCATTTGGATGAGCATTTAGATTGCAATGAATCCATGATACATAAGTTAGTTTATCTTGTAATGAGGGGTGAAGACATGGTGTATAA
This sequence comes from Arctium minus, assembly GCA_954870635.1. Classification (NCBI taxonomy): domain Eukaryota; kingdom Viridiplantae; phylum Streptophyta; class Magnoliopsida; order Asterales; family Asteraceae; genus Arctium; species Arctium minus. The sequence goes on along the minus strand of OX941096.1, from coordinate 20,571,227 downwards.
CCAAAAACAATGTCTAATGATCATCATTTTTGGCTTAAATATAGTATTCTTTACATTTTAAGAATCTGTCCAGAAAATGGACTCCACTTCTAGTTTGCACAACTCACGAACCACATGTCCAAATTTGGGGTTTTTGCTTCTAAACTTTAATTTAGAGTGTTATCCTTCTAAAAAGTCTGAAAACACTGAATTTGGAGTTGATTTGGGCACTCAAATGGAATTTATAAAAAAAAGGGTGTAATCTTTCCAGTGAGGACAAAATCATACACCCAACTTGTAAAGACCATAACTCCCACATTATTCATCAAAAATAAGTGAATCTTTTTCCAAAAGATAGGATTTTGAGTTAGGATTGCATCCATATAAGGATCACTGTCTAATTCCAAGAATTTATACCCCAAAAGTCTGTTACAAGTGAGATATGTCACTGAATCGAAAATCAGTGACACTCTGTTTTGTAAAAATTATTTGAGGTATCAAAAGTTATACAAAAATTATGAAAAAATGCATATTTACTCTAAACATATTATAGTATCATCACAAAATTTGTGATTAAATAACTCTCTTGGGAAGTTAAGCTTCCGTGATGATTTTATCAAATAACTTTCTGGACAGCATATGCTGAATCCAGAAAGGTAATCCTACTAAGTTTAAATTTTTGTTCTATCGCATTTTGGGACTTTGTATAGTTTAAAAATGGATATGGACTAAGGAATTTACATAATGGTATTTCATGGAACATATGGACATATTGGTTGGACATCGGAATAGGGTATTAATGCGTTTCTCTATGGCAACTCTTGTATAGGGAAACTAAGGGCGTGGCAAACTCCATAAGTATTAAAGTAAAGTTTCACCCGTTCCATTCATTAAGGTGAGTATTCACTGCCCCACTTTTATCGTTTTAACTTATTTTGGGGTGAAAATCATGCTTTAATTGCGTATTTAAAGATTCATGAGAATTGTTTGAAAGTATTGCGAATTGGCAATTTATAAGGCTTTGTTAAAAGCGTTTGGAATTATAAGCTATATGATAAGTATGCAATTGATGTGTTGAGTATTAAATGTTAATACCCCGTGACACTACTATTAACTCGAAGAAAATCAGGCCTATAGTATTAGTGGATAGCGCTATTTGGTGTGACAAGCCCACCTTATGCTGACGAGCAGGGGTGCACTATACTAGAGAAGATGACTAAACATGTGGCTCGAACCACCGCTGAGTTAGTTCATCGGGGGCGTTGAAATTGGTCAGGGACGGCTTAGTAGTGGCTCAACGTAATTTTTTTTATCATTGCATACCTCTTGTCATATAAACTAAGTTATGACACTCATGAATCAAAGAATTGAAGTTTGGTTTATACGTATGTTTTACAAATGACAACTTGCATATAAATTGATTTGTGCATATCTAAAACCTGTGAACTCACCAACTCTTTGTAGTTGACCTTGGTTTTTATTCATGCTTTTCAGGAATCGAGAAGGTAATTCCATGATGTTTTAGCAGTGCACTTCATATTTTGAAGCAAGATTATTTTACTTTATGTGTATCGTTATATTTTAAGTTTGGGAATTGTAAACAATGACAATACTACGTTCTTAAAAATGGAATGTCTTTTGAAAGTTAAGTAAATGTTGGTATGTTTATAATCTTGTGCTATGACATCGGAGCTGTTATGCCTCGTGTTTCCGCTTTAGCGGGGTGTGACAAGATGGTATCGTCATAAGAAACAAAGCTAGACTTGTTGCCAAAGGTTACCGGCAAGAGGAAGGCATAGATTACGATGAGACGTATGCTTCAGTAGCGCGTATAGAAGCAATCCGCATGTTTCTAGCCTACGCAGCTCATAAGAATTTCACAGTCTTTCAGATGGATGTGAAAACAGCCTTTCTGAATGGCATTCTGAAAGAGGAAGTGTACCTGTCTCAACCAGAAGGGTTCGTCAATTGAGATAAGCCAGATCATGTCTACATCTTGGACAAAGCCCTTTATGGATTAAAATAAGCCCCTCGAGCATGGTATGACGTTTTAACCAAATTCTTGGTCAAGTCTGGTTTCTCCAAAGGTAAGATTGATACCACTTTATTCATCAAGAAAGAAAAAGCTAATATTATCCTTATTCAAATATATGTTGATGATATAATATTTGGTTCTACTAATCCAAAATATTGTAAAAACTTTTCTAACCTCATGGTGTCACGTTTTCAAATGAGTATGATAGGAGAGATGAATTTCTTTCTCGGACTACAAGTTAAACAGTTTTCTACGGGGATTTTTATTAACCAATCTAAGTACATTTTGGATATTCTTCGGAAGTATAAAATGGAAAATTGTAAACCTATTGGAACCCCGATGGCACCAGGTACTAAGATCCACACTGATCCTTCGGGTAAAAATGTTGATGTTAGGACTTACAGAGGTATGATAGGTTCATTAATGTATCTTACATCCAGTAGACCAGATATTATGTTTTCAACATGTTTATGTTCTAGATATCAAGCTGCTCCCAAAGAATCCCATTTGGCTGCTGTCAAACGGATTTTTAGATATCTGAAGGGGACTGCAGACCTTGGTCTGTGGTATCCTAAGGATACAGGGTTTCAACTGACTGCATATTCAGATGCAGATCATGCAGGTTGCATGTTGGATAGAAAGAGTATTTCTGGTCACGTTCAATTTCTTGGAGACAAGCTCGTTAGCTGGGCATCAAAGAAACAATTATGCGTTTCCACATCGACTGCTGAAGTAGAGTACGTAGCTGCTGCCAGTTTCTGCTCTCAAGTCTTGTGGATGCGAACACAGCTACGAGACTATGGATTCAAATTTGATAAAATTCCAATCTACTGTGACTCATAGAGTGCGATTGCAATATCTGCTAATCCTGTCTAGCATACGAAAACCAAACACATTGATGTAAGGTATCATTTTATCAAAGATAATGTAGAAAAAGGAACAACTAAACTTTATTTTGTAAAAACAGATTATCAACTTGCAGATTTATTTACCAAATCCTTAGATTAAAAGAGATTTAATTTTCTTGTTTCTAAGCTTGGTATGTTAAATATTAAGACATAATCGGTTGTTACCTAATAAAGTTACGTATTGTTATTTTTCATCATTTTCTTTATCATTATGTTTTAAGGATATCTGCACTTTCATTGTTTGCTCATGATCTCAGGGGGAGTAAGAGAAGATTTTAGATGATCTACATTCATTTGAGGGGGAGCATAACTAATTTATGCATTTTATTTCACTGACAAAATTTTTGTAATGCATGATTTTAGGGGGAGCTTATAAGTCAAATCAAAAGGTGTAAGACTATGATTTCTGATTATTTCTGATCAGAACTCGTACTTTAATTGTTTTACTGCTTTATGTATTTTATTTTCGAATAAATCTTTGTGAATAAATTTTCACTAGACTTTGAGACTTATGCAGGATGAGAGAAGCTGACACGATCATATCTAAATGACTACAGCTTGACTTTCTAAGAATTAAGATTGAGCGAAAAGGTAAATTTCTTATCTTAATCTCAAATGTATCTGAAAGAAGGACAACTTTCAGCTATAGAAAACATGTTCCAAAGATAAATGTTCAAACCACTTCCCGATTTTTAAACAGATTTTATAATTTGGAAGTGTGATTTTAAATGTTTTCATTTTATTTTTGAGTTTCAATGATTAATAAACCATGTGTTTCCAAAGATAAATGCTTGCGTATTGTCTTTTCTATATACTTTCAAGTATTCACACACATCGGTTTGAGTTTTTTGTTCAAAATGTTCTTACCATGTCTCTAAATTGAAACAAATTTTCGATGGTAAGACACCCCGATTGTATTTCAAAGAATTTTGAACGTCATTTCAAGAATGTCTATATTTTGGTTCATATAGACAATATACCGTTATTCTTGACCATAAGCCTTAATTGCTTTATCATTCCTTTCTGATCATTTTCATACAATGTCAGATTTTCAAACAAGTTTCTTGCATTCATATTCATTCATTTAATATACTTGTTTGAAAATACTTCAATGTTTAAAATGCTCATATCTTCATGATTATATTCTGAGCATATATACATCTGATTTGTATTTTGAGCTTTAACTGATAAAGTTAAACCATATTGAGAAACACGTTTTTATAGGAAATATGGGTTCTTTGTGCTAGGAATTAACTGAACTTCTATGGAATCACGTTAACCAGTGATTTCTACCCAAGAAGTTAATCCATAGAGATTGAGTGTGAGGAGTCAAGAAATTAGTGTGGGTGTGATGAGGTAAAATGGAAAAGAGAGTTTGGTTAGTAGTGAGCTTAATGATTAAAAAGAAAGAGGGTGTGAGATCAGAGTAAAAGAATATCAAACTCTGCACCAACTATTTTCTGAGCCGGGCAGCCACATTACTAATGCTTCACAATTCTTTCGTGAACATTATTGAAACAGGCAAATAGCCCATGCCAACTCTTGCTTAAACCCCACCAACCACTCATTTTCTTCTTAAAAAGAAAACGTTTCATATTTTTCTGGGGACGCAACACATAATCTATCTGGTTTTCATTTGGAAAATCTGGATATTGAAAAAGAAGGAAGTCTGCCCCACCTTCGCACTTCAATCATGCACATTGAGTCTGTGTTTATCTACTGTTGTCTCAGTGGTTTACACAATGTTGAGCCTTTAAAAGCAATCATTCGTACTTAATTCTTTCTACACTTGCACGAACACACAAAGAATTCGTTTCTTTGTCATAACATTCATAGAAATTGCCTTTGTGGTATTTCGATGATTGGATGGAAGCCCTGGGGGAGTGAACATTAAAAAGCTCCTTTATATTGTGTATTCGTTACTGTTAGCTTAAATTAGTCCCCAATTAATTGAATGTTTTATAAAGAAATTGTATTTGGGCTTTTTAATTAGTTGTGTGGGCTTGAGCCTTTTTATTGTAAATGGGCCTTGTATAAAGGTTCCCATGGCTCATTGTCTCATTAGGTTTTGAGAGAACACTTTTCACACACACATATCAGGTGAATCTCATGAGAGTCGTTTAAATTCCTAGTGTGGTGTTCTTCCAATATCCCCTCCATTGTTCATCAATCAAAGCATATGAGATGAGTTTATGATGATTCTTCTTCTTTATTTCTCTCTTATATGTATATTTTATGGAGTTCTTCAATTGTTGTCTGTATTGGGATCAAACAATTGGTATCAAAGCCAAATGAAGAAACTCTTCTTCATTTCGGTCATCAATGGCAACAATGGAAGATTGAATGATTATTTTGTTGTTTTGGTGCTTAGATTGATTCAATCACATGAGACTTGACACAAATATCATTTCTGTGATTTATTCACTATTTTGTGCTTATTGCAAATGTATTTCTTCATTTAAATGAGATTTGGATGATCTTTGATAGATTATTTGCTTGTATCTACAGAAAATATGTTTCTGCACAACACATGTTTGATGAAATGCCTATGAGAAGATTTAATCTCATTTTGGTTAAATCTGATAAGTTTTTATTACATGTGTGTGTTTTTGATCCTTTCTCATTATTGGTCTAATTTGATAAGCACTAAGTAGATGGTTGATCAATGATCCCCTCCTTGTGTGTGCTTTAGTGCATTGCTATTTTAGCATCTCGATAGTTAGGTTGTTGATCTCAGATCTGACCTTGATATCATTCGAGATTGGACTCTCTTTGATCCAGATTTTGTTCAAAATTCCGCTGCTCATAATCGATTAAATGAAAGACTAATTCATTTGGGTCATGGAAAATGTTGCTTGATCCAAATTTGGAGAGATAAGGTTGGACTTGTGTAGTTGGATGAATTTGTGAATTTGGAGGAACAAGATTGGAGTTTGCATTGACAGAACTCATCAGTCTCCTGATCAGCTTTGTATTGTTTCTGTGTTTTTGGAATAACAAGGCTTCTATGATTCACCAATGGAGTATAATCTGGTTCAAGAGTTATAGGTCCTCTTCATTGGGTGTTAAAAAAAGGCTGCTGACCAGAAAGTTTAAAACACCATGGACAGATCTGTCCATTCGAAAAGTGCAACAACAGTTCAGATTTTAGATTTGAGCAACATATTGGCAGAAGTTTGATTTCACAAATTCAGAGCTCAACTTTACTTGTGTTGTGTTCAATCATGGGAAATACTCCAGTACATTGGAGATGTACAAGAGGGCCTTGCAAGTGTATCCTCAATGTCCAACAGCAATACGATTTGGCATGGGTCTCTGTCACTACAGATTTGGATCAACAGATTACTGTCACATTGGTTATCAAGGAGATCTTTCTTAGTTTTATATGTGCAAGAAGTGAACTAAGTCCATCAAAATCTAAGGCTTAGCTGCTGTTGAATTGGATTAGATAGTCTTTCAACTATACTCAAATCTGTTATGATCGAGAACCTGCAGAAGCATCAGATTACGAAAATTCCAGATTTCGATCACAGTTGTCAGTGTTAATGATCAATCAGCTGCTGGCCTGCTGCTGGTTCTCCCACAAAATCTGTAGAATTGCTAACTGTCAGTTCTAGTCTTCGGATGGCAGTTAGTGTAAGTGCAAAAGCTTTCAACGATAATTACTTCCCTTCTGATCCAGGAGTTGTCGAAGTTGGGATTTATAGATGATCTTCTGCATTTTGTTTCCTGGAGAAGTGGATATGGCACGATGGTTATGAGATCAAAGTAAATCTAAACTGATAAATGATTTATCAGCGGTTTTGATTCACAAGGGTTTTGCCATTGAGTTCAAATTGTTTATGTAATATTCTTAAAGGACAGTGAAAGGCGAAGGGACAGAGTTGATTGTTGTTGTTCTATTTGTTGAGTCAGAGCTCGGGAAAAAAAATATTTGCCTTCAAAATTCTGGTCATTCAGCTTGGTTTTATAGTTCAACATGATGATTAACGCAGAATTAAGACACTGCATTCAGATATATGCAGAAGCTGCAGATTTCAACTCTGAGATACTTCATTGTCTTCAGAGATTTATGATCATGCGTGTTCAATCCAGAGTTTGTTGTTGTTAACTGAAAACAGAAAGTTGTTGTGCTGAAAGTTAATAAGCAGATTATATCCATTCGAAGAGTGTGTCTTCTGTCGTCAAGTGCTGTCCAGATTCAGAAGAGTCCAGAGCTTGACTTTAACTGTGCAAAAGTTCAAGTTGTCCATAATCAACAGCAACCTTACACAGCTTCTATACAGATACGAATCATAATAGTCGTTGCAGTGTGTGTGCAGATCATCAGAGATGTCGATCAAAGCTGTGCGCAGAGGCTGTCTAGAGAAACACAGAGGCTTCAGAGCCTCTGTGCACATACAGAAGCTTAATCAGAGATCTTCTAAACCTGTCCAGAACCTTCAGAGTCTGAAAGATGTAGAAAATACACATCAGAGGCATATCGCAGAGCCTCTGCAGATCTGTGCAGAGCTCTGTGCATGTGGAGAAAGTTCTGTCAAAACAACTTGTTGGGGCATTCAAAGCAGAAAATTATTGTGACAATTTCGAAATGCCACACCAACTACTGTGCATCTCTGGACTTTGCTTGGAACCTGGATCTCGTGCAGTACCCTCAATTGGGAAGAAGATAATCTCTGTTGGCTCGATCAGATTAATGGCAGCCTATGCAGAACTTGAAAAGTTCAGTTATGTGCAGACCGATCAGAGGCATTGATAGAAACCGCTGCTGTGTTTATGGGCAGAGCACAAACGCCATCCAAGAAACATACAGAAGCTGTCCAGAAACAGATTGTGCAGCCTGTCCATGTTGTTTGATCATTGGGTGCTCGAAAGATGCAGCAACAGTTGTGTATCGAAGAATCGAATCTGTTTACTGTTGTGTCCAGAGTTGCTGTCAGATTTGCGCAGCTGTAGAATTTTTATCATATCTCTCTCATTATCGCTCCAAATTTCATGATTCTAGATGCGTTAGATTCCTAAGACACAGATGAACAATTTTCATGTTTTGACTTTATTCTGAATCAGTGTGCTCATTGACCATAATCTCTGTTAAAGTCAGTATATGGCTGCTGTGAAAACTGAATTTGCTGCTGTCCATGTCAATTTTGTGCAGCAAATTTGGATGTGATAACAGTCCATGATTCGATCAGTTTGTATGCCTCTTAGAAAACTCTGGTGCTCGACTTTCATGTGAAGAGTTCCTTCGATGCATTCTATCATATTCTGAAGAACAAGGGTGCGGGTCTACAAGTCGTGCAGTTGCTGAGGTGAACGATGCATTCTACAATTATAATAAGTGCATGGAGTATGTGGAACTTGTTTTCTTGGACAGAGAAATTTCAATTGAAGCAGCTGGATGACCTGCAGAACTTCTGGAACAGAAAACCTTCAAGAGTACCGAACCACGTTCATTTGCATCTGTCTCTTTTTGCAATCGTGTTGCTGCAACACCATATTTTTTTTCCTCTCGATAAATTTGATAGCAGAGCTCAAATTTTAATGGTGATCAACTTCTACATATCCAGAGCTTTCAGAGGATACTCTTCCAGAGCAAAGCAGACTCCATTCAATATGTGCAGTCTATCAACATCAGATTCTTGTTGTTTGTGTTCATGTTGTGCATCAAAAAAAAAAAAGAAGAGGAAAAGTTCAGAGATTGTCCATAGCTTTTGCGTGTGATCAACAGTTGTCCAGAAAAAGATTTGTGCAGATCTGTTCATCCAGAGAACGTAGAGGCTGTTAATCAGAGGATGTTGTGCAAAGAGGCATGCACAACCTTTGTGCACGTGCAGAAGTTGTGCAGAAAATACACATCAGAGGTAGATCGCAGAGCCTCTGTAAGGTTGCAGAAGTAAAATGGACAGAGCCTCTGAGGCTGTCCAGAGCACGTGCAGAAGTAAAATTCAGAGCTCTTAACTTGCCAAGAACGCATATCAGAGGTCGATGGTCCAGAGATCGAATTGAGCCAAGTGCCCGAAGCCCGAATTTTTCGAATTTTCTGACAGCATTGCGCTGTTTCAGAAACACGCGTACAACTTTTTACTCGAAGCTCCGAATTACATGAGTCCAGTTGCGATGGATTGCTAAAACACAGACGTACGACTTTGATGTTTTGAGTTTTCTCAAATTCCGTGAGCTGATATGCCAGAATCTGTTTCAAAGTCTGCGTTAGAGTGCTGGACCGAAAGCATCGCATTTCACTCATGCTCTTTCCGCTTTCAAGAACGGTGTTCTCTCATCGGTTCTTTATGGTTTCAAGCTACATATGTGACACATTGTTTGTCACTCCCTCCTACGTTATTCAAGTTTAAGGCTTGGTGCTTAACGTTTACTCAACGAGGTTCGAAGAGTCAAATTTTCTGTTTTGACAACCATTTTGCGCAGCTGAGGAAAATCTTGCACAACTCACTCAGTTTTCATCCAAAATGGATGAATCAAAGCTTGTTGAAAATCTATGAGGCTGGAGTTCAATGTGCATGCCTTATATTTTCTCTCAATAAGACTCCTTGATGGTCAAAAATAGTGGTAAAGTTGAGACATGAAAGCTGGACAAATTGGGATAATTCGTCTAAGTCTTTCAAGAATATGAGCCTACATTTCAGGTGGATCTTGTGATGCTTTGAAGACTCGAAGAATGACACACCAAAGTTTCTAAAGAAAGCAAGGGGAGACTACAAGATGATGCTTTCTTTATAAAACATTAGGGGGAGATTGTTAGCTTAAATTAGTCCCCAATTAATTGAATGTTTATAAAGAAATTGTATTTGGGCTTTTTAATTAGTTGTGTGGGCTTGAGCCTTTTTATTGTAAATGGGCCTTATATAAAGGTTCACATGGCTCATTGTCTCATTAGGTTTTGAGAGAACACTTTTCACACACACATATCAGGTGAATCTCATGAGAGTCGTTTAAATTCCTAGTGTGGTGTTCTTCCAATATCCCCTCCATTGTTCATCAATCAAAGCATATGAGATGAGTTTATGATGATTCTTCTTCTTTATTACAGTTACACACAGTGACTTCGTGTTATTGACAGGCATTTTTAACTGATTCATCTGTTGATTCAGGAGTTACCTGTTCTTATTTTATCTAGATTTGCAAAGATCTAGATGAATACTTGGTTATGGATCACAGAATCAGAGGCTCAGTTTGACATATCAGATTGGTCAAAGACATTTCTTGGAGAAAGTTTTGATGATATCGATGCTCAAATCATCAAAAAGGGGGAGATGATATTAAGAAATGATAAAGTTTTGAGAGTTGATTTTCTGAAATGTTCAAGTCAGAAAGTTCAAAGGGAAGATTTGAAGACAATCAAAGAATTTTTGAAGATTTGAGGAAATTGTCTTTGAATATTATTTGCTAAAGCAATTCGAGCTGATTCAGAAGATAATTTCTTTCCAAAGACTGAAAATTTTATGTAAAAGTTTTGGGGAGATTGCTATTTCTTTGAAGATAGATTTGGAAAGAATACTGTCAAAGAAAAAGAGGAGATTATTTTGACAAAGCTTAAAGTGAAGACTGAATTGTTAGATTTTTCAACAGTGATCTTGAATCCAAAGGGGGAGATTGTTAGAGCATAAATCTGTTGGATACAAGATCAAGAATACTGAAGATCAAAGTTGAAGAAAGTCAAAGTTGAAGAAAGTCAAAGCTGATGAAAGTCAAATCTCATTAAAGTCAAAGTCTTTTGTAATAAAAGTCAATGTATTTGTATTTTGTATTTTAGTTTCTTTGTAATTAGTTGTAGGTATAAATACCTTGTCTTGTAATTTTCTGAAAGTAGAAGTTGGTAGTTAACAGAATTGTCATTTTAGAGAGAGAAATATCTGAGAGAGAATGAGAGTTCGTTAGAGAGAGATTGTAGAGAGAGAAAGTGTAATCTTGAATTGAAGTGAAATCAAACACGTAATTTGATTGTTAATCTTGTTGTGTTTGATTAATCTTGAATAGGAACTAGATTCAGGGACACACCTCGTCTAATAATTTTGATGACTTATTTGAGTCTGCAAATGACTTTCTTAATTCTGATGATGGGTGCATAGAAGAAATTGATATGATTGAATTCAATGCTCCTCTTCCTGATCATTCTACTTGTCTTACAAATGAAAAAGTGTCACCAAGTGGTTTTAATATTGGTGAATCATCAGCTAAGGTTGGTGAATCAGTTTCTGTAATTGTTGATTACTATGTTCAAGGTAAGACACATAAGAAACAGCGATTACAGAAACAGAAATACATTGGTACACAAAAGAAAACTCAGTTTCAGAAATCTAATTTTCCTAATAAATCTAAATCTTTTGTTTCATATATAAGCAAGAAAAGGTCGAAAGCTCGAACTGAATGGCAACCAAAAAGGAAGGATGATGAGATAGCTGAATCAGTTTCTGATAACTCTTGTAATAGATCAGTAAGTAGTGATAATGATGTAGTTGATCAACTTGCTTCACATAAACAAAACCTTGTAACTTCTTACAAGCGATATTCAATAAAGCAATTGATTCAATTATCTTCTACTACTACTAAATCTTATCATTATCGGAGAAATGATTTTGCTTATTCTCATAATTATTCTGATTGGTTTGGATCTTATCATGTGTATTCTTCAAGATCAAATATTTTTAAAGGTTTTCAAAAGAACAGAGGGTCCATTTTCAAATGGATACCAAAATCTTGTGCTAATTTGTTAGCACCCGTTTTTAAATGGGTACCTAAAGTTATTATTTCCTGATTTCTCTTGCAGACCCGGCATATGTGGTACTTGGACAGTGGGTGTTCCAAGCATATGACTGGGCAAAAAGCTTTATTATCTAATTATACAGAGAAATTCAGTGGAAATGTCAGATTTGGAAACGATCAACTTTCAACAATCTTAGGATATGGTGACCTTATTCAAGACAACATAACGATCAGTAAGGTGAGTTATGTCGAAGGCTTAGGGCACAACCTGTTTAGCATTGGTCAATTCTGCGATAAAGGGTTAGAGGTCAACTTCAAATCTAAGAGTTGCTCAGTTCGTACTGAAGACGGCACAAAACTCTTAGGTGGACATCGAAAGACAAATCTCTATACCATCAACCTGTCCAAAGTTCAGATTGACAATCAAGTTTGCTTGATGACAAAAGCTTCAATGTAGCAAAGTTGGCTCTGGCACAGACGTTTATCACACCTGAACTTTCGTTATATCAACAAGCTGGTTAGTGGGAAATTGGTAAAAGGACTTCCTGAACTGAAATACGAGAAAGAACACTTGTGTGTTGCATGTGAGAAGGGTAAGATGAAGAGAGCTCCGCATAAACCGAAGCCAGAACCAAGCACTAGTTCTCCGTTAGAATTGTTACATATGGATTTGTGTGGTCCAATGAGAACTCAGAGTTTGGGTGGAAAGAAATACGTGTTGGTTATTGTGGACGATTACTCAAGATACACGTGGGTCAAATTTCTTCGATCAAAAGATGAGACGCCCGAAGTTCTCATTTCTTTCTTAAAGACGACCCAGGTGAAGATGCAGCGACAAGTCAAGTTTCTTCGAACGGACAACGACACAGAGTTCAAAAACAAGATAGTTGAAGAATATCTCGAATCGGTCGGGATATCACATCAGTACTCTGCTGCTCGTACGCCTGAACAAAATGGAGTAGTCGAAAGGCGAAATCGTACGCTAGTCGAGGCCGCTCGCACTATGCTTAGCCAATCCGATCTACCTCTATTTTTGTAGGCAGAAGCTGTGTCGACAGCATGCCATACTCAAAATCGGTCCATAATACACCGCCGTTTTCAAAAGACTCCATATGAGCTGATCAACAACAGAACACCAACAATCAAGTATTTTCACATATTTGGGTGTAAATGTTTTGTGCTTAACGACAGAGAGAGTTTGAATAAATTCAGTGCTAAGGCGGACGAGGGTATCTTCATTGGTTATTCTTCAACATCGACAACATATCGTGTTTATCTGAAAAAGTCAAAGACAGTTGTCAAGAGCGTCAATGTAACATTTGATGAAGACATGGGTTCTGAACAACTCAGTTCAGAACCCGTTATCACTGGAGTATTAGCTTCTGGGCAGATCAGTCCAGAACCTGCTTCTACAGCGAATAATTTAAATAACGCTTCTACTTCTATTTCACATTTATTTGATTTAGATTTGTTATTTGAATTCTTTTATGATGAGTTTCTAGGTTCTAATGTATCTAAATATGCTGTGACTGACAGGTCTGAAGACACAAGTTGCAATCATCCAGTCACTTCAGAAGTCATAACTGAACAAGAATCCCCCGTTCGGTCAGAAACTCACATTCCAACAATTACTCCTACAGTTGAAGATGTACAAGTAACTGCTGAGCCAGAAGTAACTCTTTCAGTTGGGTGTGATACAATATCTGCTCAACAGCCAGATTCTGCTGTTCCAACTGATGCTTCTACACCTGAAACTTCAACTACAAATCCCCTCCTGTTAATCAAACTGAAGAGTATGAAAGTGGATTTCTAGATGATGATCATGTTCAATCAGTATCTACTCCACTCCCTCATGAGCATCGCTGGACCAAAGAGCATCCATTACACCAAGTAATTGGAGATCTCAACAAGCCTGTGCAAACTAGGTCAGCGACTTTGAATCAATGTATGAATGACTCATTCCTCAGTAAGATAGAGCGCACGCGAGTATCAGAGGCTCTTGCTGATTCGGATTGGGTATCTGCTATGCAAGAAGAGATCAATCAGTTTGAGGCCCTAAAGGTTTGGAGATTAGTTCCAAAACCAGAAGGTAAAACCGTGATAGGAATTAAATGGGTATTCAAGAATAAAAATGATGAAGATGGTATCGTCATAAGGAACAAAGCTAGACTTGTTGCCAAAGGTTACCGGCAAGAGGAAGGCATAGACTACGATGAGACGTATGCTCCAGTAACACGTATAGAAGCAATCCGCATGTTTCTAGCCTACGCAGCTCATAAGAATTTTACAGTCTTTCAGAGGGATGTGAAAACAGCCTTTCTGAATGGCATTCTTAAAGAGGAAGTGTACGTGTCTCAACCAGAAGGGTTAGTCAATCCAGAGAAGCCAGATCACGTCTACATCTTGGACAAAGCCCTGTACGGTTTGAAACAAACCCCTCGAGCATGGTATGAAGTTTTATCTAAATTCTTGGTCAAGTCCGGTTTTTCTAAAGGTAAGATTGATACCACTTTGTTCATCAAAAAGGAAAAAGTTGATATTATCCTTATTCAAATATATGTTGATGATATAATATTTGGCTCTACTAATCCTAAATATTGCAAAAACTTTTCTAACCTCATGGTGTCACGTTTTCAAATGAGTATGATGGGAGAGATGAATTTCTTTCTCGGATTACAAGTTAAACAGTTTTCTACGGGGATTTTCATTAACCAATCTAAGTACATTTTGGACATTCTTCGGAAGTACAAAATGGAAAATTGTAAACCAATTGGAACCCCGATGGCACCAGGTACTAAGATTAACACTGATCCTTCGGGTAAAAGTGTTGATGTTAGAACTTATAGAGGTATGATAGGATCGTTAATGTATCTTACAACTAGTAGACCAGATATTATGTTTTCAACATGTTTATGTTCTAGATATCAGGATGCTCCCAAAGAATCCCATTTGGCTGCTGTCAAACGGATTTTTAGATATCTGAAGGGGACTGCAGACCTTGGTCTGTGGTATCCTAAGTATACTGGGTTTCAACTGACTGCCTATTCAGATGCAGATCATGCAGGTTGCATGTTGGACAAAAAGATTACTTCTTGTCACATCCAATTTCTTGGAGACAAGCTCATTAGTTGGGCGTCAAAGAAACAACTATGTGTTTCCACATTGACTACTGAAGCAGAGTACGTAGCTGCTGCTAGTTGCTGCTCTCAAGTTTTGTGGATGCGAACACAGCTACGAGACTATGGATTCAAGTTCGACAAAATACCAATCTATTGTGACTCGAAGAGTGCAATCGCCATATCTGCTAATCCTGTTCATCATACGAAAACCAAACATATTGACGTCAGGTATCATTTTATTAAAGATAATGTAGAAAAAGGAAAAATTGAACTATATTTTGTAAAAACAGATTATCAACTTGCAGATTTATTTACCAAACCATTAGATGAAAAGAGATTTAATTTTCTTATCTCTAAGCTTGGTATGTTAAATCTGAAAACATAATCAGTTATTACCTAATATAGTTACATATTGTTATTTTTCATCATTTTTCTTTATCATTATGTTTGAAGGATATCTGCACTTTAAATGTTTGCTCATGATCTCAGGGGGAGTAAGAGAAGATTTAAGATGATCTACATTATTTTGAGGGGGAGCATAACTAATTTCTGCATTTTATTTCACTGACAAAATTTTTGTAATGCATGATTTTAGGGGGAGTTTATAAGTCAAGTCAAAAGGAGTAAGACTATGATTTCTGATTATTTCATATCAGAACTCGTACTTTCAATGTTTTATTGCTTTATGTCTTTTAATTTTGAATAAATTTTGTGAATAAATTCGTTTTGACTATACTTTGAGACTTATGCAGGATGAGAGAAGCTGAAAAGATCATATCTTAATGACTACAACTGACTTTATGAGAATTAAGATTGCACGAAAAAAAAGGTAAATTTCTTATCTTAATCTCAAATGTATCTGAAAGAAGGACAACTTTCAGATATAGAAAACATGTTCTGAAATGTTCAAACCACTTTCCGATTCTTAAACAGATTTTATAATTTAGAAGTGTGTTTTTAAATTTTTTCTTTTTGTTTTTGTGCTGAATGATAAAGAAACCGTGTGTTTCCAAAGATAATTACTTGTGTATTGTCTTTTCTACATACTTTCAAGTCTTCACACACATTGGTTTAACTTTTTGTTCAAATTGTTCTTACCATGTCTCATATTTGAAACAATTTTTCGATGGTTAGACACCCCACTTGTACTTCATTGCATTTTGAGTGATATTTCATTTCTGAACGTCATTTCAAGAATGTCTGTATTTTGTTTCGTATGGACAATATCAGTTATTTTGACCATAAGCCTTAATTGATATATCATTTCATTTTTGATCATTTTCATACAATGTCAGATTTTCAAACAAGTCTTTTGCATTCATATTCATTCATTCAATATACTTGTTTGAAAATACTTCAATGTTTTAAAATGCTCATATCGTCATGATTATATTCTGAGCATCTCAACATCTAACTTGTATTTTGAGCTTTAACTGATAAAGTTAAACCATATTGAGCAACATATGCTCTATAGGAAATATGGGTTCTTTGTGCTAGGAATTAACTGAACTTCTATGAAATCACATTAACCAGTGATTTCTACCCAAGAAGTTACTCCATAGAGATTGAGTGTGAGGAGTCGAAAAGAAATGTGTGTGGGTATGATGAGGTAAAATGGAAAAGAGAGTTTGGTTAGAAGTGAGCTTAAATGATTAAAAAGAAAGAGGGTGAGAGATCAGAGTAAAAGAATATCAAACTCTGCACCAACTACTTTCTGAGCCGGGCAACCACATTACTAGCGTTTGATATGTGAGCCCGGAAACACATTTTCAAATACGCCTGTCAGCGCAGCTCTTTTTGGAAGCCCTAGGAGGGGAAGGAGTTAGTCTTCTAGTTTATCCCAGACTTATTGGAAATGGAAAGCCTTGCCTCCTTCTGCTACTATTGATTCAATTCCAAAGAGGGAGGAAGTGTTACCCAGCGTCGAAGTGAAGTTCCTTGTCTCAGCGTCCTCCTTCCTATTGGAAGGGCCCCCTTGAAGAACCATCTGTGTTCAACTTCAAAATACCAAAAGGAGGAGGAGCCCATTTGATCCATTTTCCTTTAGGAATATTAGGGGAGACCATAGGGATATGCATTACTTGGAAACAAATAGAATCATGAAAACCAGAACTCTTTGGTGAACGTTATTGAAACAGGCAAATAGCCCATGCCAACTCTTGTTAAAACCCCACCAACCACTCATTTTCTTCTCAAAAAGAAAATGTTTCATATTTTCTGGGGACGCAACATATTATCTATCTGGTTTTCATTTTGAAAATCTGGATATTGAAAAAGAAGGAAGTCTGCCCCACCTTCGCACTTCAATCATGCACTTTAATGTTGAGCCTTAAAGCAATCATCAAGTGCTTAATTCTTTCTACACTTGCACGAACACACAAAGAATTTGTTTCCTTGTCATAACATTCATAGAAATTGCCTTTGTGGTGTTTCGATGATTGGATGGAATCCCTGGGGGACTGAACATCAAAAAGCTCTTTTATATTGTGTATTCGTTACACACAGTGACTTCGTGTTACTGATAGGCATATTAACTGATTCATCTATTGGTTCAGGAGTTACATGTTCTTATTTTGTCTGGATTTGCAAAGATCTAGATGAATACTTGGTTATGGATCACAGAATCAGAGGCTCTTGGACAGATCAGAATGGTCAAAGACATTTCTTGGAAGCAAAGTTTTGATGATATAGATGCTCAAATCATCAAAAAGGGGGAGATGGTATCAAGAAATGATAAAGTTTTGAGAGATGATTTTCAGAAATGTCCATGTCAGAAAAGTTCGAAGTAAATATTTGAAGATTTGAAGAAGATCAAAGAATTTCTGAAGATTAGAGGAAATTTTCTTTGAAGATTATCTGCTAAAGCAATTCGAGCTGATTCTGAAGATAATTTCTTTCCAAAGTCTGAAAGTATTTTTGTGAAAGTTTTGGGGAGATTGTTAATCATTTGAAGAGAGTTCTGGAAACAATGATGTTAAAGAAAAAGGGGAGATTATTTTAACAGAGCTTAAAGTGAAGACTGAATTGTTAAATCTTTCAACAGTGATCTTGAATCCAAAGAGGGAGATTGTTAGAGCATGAATATGTTGGATACAAGATCAAGAAGACTGAAGGTCAAAGTTCAAGAAAGTCAAAGCTGAAGAAAGTCAACTCTTATCAAAGTCAAAGTCAATTTGTAATAAAAGGTCAAATTATTGTATTTGTATTTTAGTTTCCTTGTATTTTAGTTGTAGGTATAAATAGTTTTCTATTTATGTTTTTAGTGATGGTATTCAGTTGTATGAAGAAGTCATTGAGAGAGAGAAAGTTCATTTGAGAGAGATCTGTAGAGAGAGAGAGAGAGTTCTAGAGAGAGAAAGTTGTATTCTTGAATTTGAAAGTGAAATCAAACAGGTAATTGGATCAATCTTGTTTGTTTTTATTAATTGTTTGTGATTAGGAACTAGATTCAGGGACACACATCGATGAACTTGCGCAAACCTTGACGAACTTGCGCAAAGTTTGGATCTTGCGCAAACTTCAAAAATTGAACTGAATCACATCAAAAACCAAATCGATACAAATCGATACAACTAGTGAATCGATACA
This sequence comes from Arctium minus, assembly GCA_954870635.1. NCBI lineage: Eukaryota > Viridiplantae > Streptophyta > Magnoliopsida > Asterales > Asteraceae > Arctium > Arctium minus. The sequence continues at coordinate 20,552,877 of OX941096.1, read as the reverse complement.
AATCGATACAAAGATACATTCGATCAAAACCATAAATCGATACAAATCGACTCGATTACAGTACGTGACAACTCGTGAACTCGAACTCAACAAAATCAAAAATCAAAGATCGATTACAGTGCAATCTTGAAATTAAAGTACATAGACTCGATCGAAAATGATAAACGAACAAAATCAAATCAGATACTATTCCATATTCGCCTTTAAATTCAAGAACTGATTTGAACTTCGATGAACAGTGACGATGAATAGTATCAACGAACTTTTCTTGATTTCTTGATCTGATTTCGATTTGGATATGCTCTGATACCAATTATTATTCCCAGATTCTAGTTTGTAAACACAATCAAACAAACAAAACAAGATTTCAAACAAATTACCTGTTTGATTTCATTTTTAAATTCAACGATTACAATCTTTCTCTCTCTATAACTCCCTCTCTCTCTCTCTGCAGATTTCTCTCTCTAAACGTATTCTCTCAATTAAGCTCCCTCTGATAGTTACAACTCTACACAGAAATACAAGGTACAAAGTATTTATACCTATAACTAAAATACAAGGAAATTAAAAACAAAATACAAATACAAAACAATTTGATTTTTATTACAAAAGACTTTGACTTTAATGAGAGTTGACTTTCTTCAGCTTTGACTTTCTTGAACTTTGACCTTCAGTCTTCTTGATCTTGTATCCAACATATTTATGCTCTAACACTTGACCATAGTAACCTCTTTGTGACGCAACATCTTAGACTTTCTCTCTAAGATAGCGTCAGGTTCTTCTACACAACGGTTAACCTCACCCACTCTTAACTCGAAGAGGGGAATGACATTGTCTTCCTCCGCCAAGCACTTCCGAAGGTAACAAATATGGAACATGTTGTGAATTCTGCTCAACTCTGGCGGCAGTTCCAATTGGTAGGCTTGCAAACCCACTCGCTTAAGCAATTTGAAAGCTCCAAGGAAACGGGGACTCAGCTTCCCATGTTTTCCGAACATGATAATGCCCTTCCAAGGTGATACCTTAAGAAACACACGGTCGCCCACTTGAAACTCCATCGGTCACCTCTTCTTATCGGCATAGCTCTTCTTCCGATCCTGAGCCGCATTCAATCTTTCACAAATGCACTTGACCTTATCGGTCGTCTCTTGAACGATTTCAGGTCCGGAGAATTGCTTCTCTTCCACTTCAATCCAACACACGAGAGTTCGGCACTTCCGCCCGTACAATGCCTCAAATGGTGCCATTCCAATACTCGAGTGGTAGCTATTGTTGTAAGCAAACTCCACCAAAGGTAGGTGAGAGTCCCAACTACCCCAGAAATCGATGATACAAGACCTCAACATGTCTTCTAGCGTTTGGATCGTTCTTTCGCTTTGTCCGTCGGTTTGTGGATGGTAAGCCGTACTCAACTTCACACGCGTACCAAGCTCTTTCTGAAACCCATCCCAAAAGTTCGAAGTGAACCGACTATCACGATCCGACACGATCGACAATGGTATTCCATGCCTCGAGACCACTTCATCGATGTAAAGCTTCGCTAACTTGTCCATCGGTAATGTCTCACGCATGGCCAAGAAGTGAGCGCTCTTAGTCAATCTATTGACTATTACCCAAATGGTATCGTGACCTCGAAAAGTTTTAGGCAACTTCGTCACGAAGTCCATGGTAATATGGTCTCACTTCCACTCGGAAATCTCTAAGGACTGAAGACTCCCATACGGTCGTTGATGTTCGGCCTTAACTTGCGAGCACGTCACACAACGCTCCACATAACGCGTCAATTCAAGCTTCATTACTTGCCACCAATAATGCAACTTCAAGTCCCTGTACATATTTGTACTTCCCGGATGAATGGAATACTTAGACTTGTGAGCATCCTCAAGCAATAGATCACGGTTACCCCCAACTTTGGGCACCCACACACGACCGCTAAACAGTTTTACCCCACGGCTATCTTCTGTTAAGAGCAAACGCTGCTTCGTCATGACTTCCTCCTTGAGATTTTCTTCAATCAAAGCTTCAAACTGTGATGTCTTGATCTTTTCAACAAGGCTAGACACTAACTCGATTCTCAAATGGGTAGCCCGAATACTTCCGCTATAGTCCTTTCGACTTAACGCATCGGCTACAACGTTAGTCTTACCGGGATGGTAAAGCAATTCATAATCGTAATCCTTGAGCAACTCGAGCCATCGCCTTTGCCTGATGTTCAACTTCTTTTGATCAAAGACGTATTTCAAACTCTTATGATCTGTGTAGAGCGTACATCTTGTGCCATAGAGGTAATGTCGCCAAAGCTTTAAGGCGAACACCACCGCTGCTAACTCCAAGTCGTGGATAGGATACTTCTACTGGTGTATTTTAAGTTCCCTCGAGGCGAAAGCGATTACCTTTCCTCTCTGCATCAACACACATCCTAATCCCATCTTCGAAGCGTCGCTATAGACCACGAAGTCTTCCGACCCTTCAGGCAACGATAAGATTGGAGCTTCACACAACTTCTTTTGTAGAATCCGTAACGCCTTCTCATTCGGTCCAATCGAACTTCACATTCTTCTGAGTTAAAACTGTCAAGAAAGAAGCGATCTTTGAAAAGTCTTGAATAAACCTCCGGTAGTGCCCCGCCAGACCCAAGAAATTGCGGATCTTGGACGGACTCTTGGGAGGCTCCCAATTCATCATAGCTTCAATCTTGGATGGGTCCACTTTCACTCCATCTCGAGTGACAACGTGACCCATGAGTTTCACTTCTTCAAGCCAAAAGTCACATTTGGAAAACTTGGCATACAATCTCTCTTTTCTCAACACATCGAGAACTTCGCGTAGATGTTTCTCGTGCTCTAACTCGCTTTTAGAGTATACGAGTATATCATCAATGAATACGATGACCGACTTGTCAAGGAATGGTCGGCACACCCTATTCATCAAATCCATAAATACCGCTGGTGCGTTCGTTAGGGTAAAAGGCATTACAAGAAACTCATAATGGCCGTAACGTGTTCTGAAAGCTGTCTTCGGAACGTCTTCTTCTCTTACCTTCACTTGGTGGTAACACGAACGTAAGTCGATATTGGAAAAACACCCCGCTCCTTGGAGTTGATGAAACAAATCATCAATTCTTGGAAGCGGATACTTGTTCTTCACTGTTGCTTTGTTCAACTCACGATAATCGATGCACATTCTCATTGTGCAATCCTTCTTCTTAACAAAGAAGACCGGAGCTCCCTAAAGCGACGAGCTCGGTCTTACGAAACCCTTCTCCAAAAGCTCTTGGAGTTGAGCCATCATCTCTTGCATTTCTGCTGGCGCTAACCGGTAAGGGGCTTTAGCAACAAGAGTTGCTCCCGGTACGAGATCAATCCGAAACTCCACTTGACGATCGGGTGGTAACCCGGGAAAGTCGTCCGGAAAGACGTCTGGAAACTCACGCACAATCTTCACATCTTCAAGCTTTAACTTCTCTAGCTTAGCGTCGATCACGTAGGCTAGGAAAGACGAGCATCCTTTCAGCAAACACTTGCGTGCTTTAGTCATGGTGATTATTGCCACATCTCCCTTCCTCTTCTCACCATAAATCACAACAACTTCGCCACTGGGATTGGGATGTCGAATCAATTTCTTGGAACATACGATCTCGGCATTATTGTTGGCTAACCAATCCATGCCAACCACAACATCAAAACCCCCGATTAACATCGGTAACAAATCGATTAGGAAATCTCTCCCTTCGATTTCGAGAGTACAATTCTTCTAAACATCGCGGATCAGAACTTGACTACCATCTGCTATCTCAACCAGTAACGCATCCTCAAGAATAGTAGTGGGCATAGCAATCTTTTGACGGAACAACTCAGATATAAAAGAGAAACTGGCACCCGTATCGAATAAAACACGAGCAGGTACTGAGTTTATAAGAAATGTACCTGATACCACATCAGCTGATGCCTTGGCCTCATCGGTCAACATCTGAAACGCTCGACCCAGAACCCTAGATGGGTTATCTCTCTTCACTGGCGCGCTACCCGACATGAGCTTTGGGCAATCTCTCCTCATGTTCCCCGGTGTCTTGCACTCAAAACAGACAATTCCTCTGATCTAACAATCACGGGTGGAGTGGTCAGACCTCCCACACTTTCTGCAAGGTTGAGGAGTGGTATTAAAGTTACCGTGGTGCTTGGTTCTGCACTTCTGGCACCATCTAGCTTCTTGATAACTGCTGAAGCTTCGGTTTCCGACAAAACGTCGGGTTCTCTTGGGAGGTACTGAACTGCTCTCCCATTTCCTCTTCTCAACAACTGCCACAACCTTCTCCGGTTTACCTCTAGCGTAAACCTCCTCCATAAACTGCACCTCTTCAATAGTCTCCCGAAGGTTAGAAGCCTTCGAGTTTTGGACCATAGACATCATGTCCGACGGTAGACCCTTCAGATAGGCCTTAATCTTCTCCTTTTCAGTTGAGGCCACATGCCCCACTAACCCCAGCTTCTCCATGAATTGACGGGTATACTCTCTCACCGTCAAATTCCCTTTCTCCAGCGCTAGAAACTCTGCCTCGATCCGATCCATAGCCCTCTCATTACAGTATTCTTCTAACAGTTTTACCTTGAATTCACCCCAAGTCAGTTGGGCCAAAACAGTAGGAGAGAGGGTGGACTGGATAACATTCCACCACGTCAGTGACGTATCCCTGAGCAATTGAGTACCGAATCTTACCCTCTGGTCATCCCCATACTCGGATGAACTGAAGGCCTGTTCGATAGCTCGGATCCACTTAATACACGCAATTGGGTCTTCGGAACCAGAGAACTCTGGTGGTCCACAACCCAGAAAAGATTTGTAGGACCAACTCTTTCCACTTCTCGGAGCACTCACAATCTTGTTCTCCTCCGTTCGGATTTTTTTCCCGGTGCCCCTAGAGCCAACCAACACATTTTCCTCCACTGCCTCATGCCTCCTGAGGCTCGTGTCCCGGTCCTCTAACATCTTCTGAAAAACCTCTTGCTGTTTCTCCATGGCCGACGTCACCATCTGCATGACGTTGGCCATCATATCCGCTTGAGGGTTTGCCACTTGAATAACGGGGTCGGTGGATGCCAAATCTACTCTTGGCCCCAGCTCCACTTCCCCAGTAAATATCGGTAGCATGCCCGGAGGAATAACTGCTGACACTCTAACCACAGGATTCGGCTCACGCGAACTAACATTGCGAAGATCTTCGTCGCCTAACGGACGACCACGTGTGTTCACCATACCTAAGTAATGGTTTCCACACAAGCACGAATAGAATAAGAGACAGATCAACAGAATAAACACAAAAAAACGAATACCACATTACCAATTGTCATAGTAACGGTACATTAAGCACAATCACGTATAAATATTCTCATAATAACATTAGCTAAGTGAAATTATGAACATACAATACATAAAGGTTCTTAATATCATCGCTACAACGTTCGATAACTATAATTTCCGTCGACTCTAAAACCAACCCATCTTAGAAGTTCTACCCAAACTCACGAATCAATGCTTAACATACTCTGTCTAAGTCTAGACATCTTACATTCATGCCTAGATCACTTAAACTAGAGCTCTGATACCAACTTGTAACACCCTAAAATCCAGAGTGAATTTAAAATGCGAAAATTGGACAATTAGACAACACCACTTGGTATAAACCTCCCAAAAAGGGGAATTGTACTTAACCAATACAAAACCTGTATGCGGATACGGAATTCAACAAAAAACTAATCTAAACATAAACTTTCTAGATTACATCGGTTGTTAATCCATATCACCAAAAGAATGTGGGACTTAAACAATTGCCCAACAACAAATACTAGTCATCACAAAAAGCCCCCGAGACCAAGTTCGTCACTCAAGCCCTTGGCAACCCACCGCTAATGGGAACCTGTTATACACATCATTTGAGAAAAAGTGTTAGGCTTAAAGCCTAGTGAGAACATACAGTTTATATATTCAAGAGATATAAACATTTGTATCAAAAGGAAATCTTTTCAATAAGCAATCCCAAGTCAAATCGTTGATAAGAATGAAATATTACAATGAGACTATATACAGTCTTTCTAGAAGCTCACAACTTAATGTGCATGTAGTCCTTTCTTTTACTTTCTTTCCAGAACCTCACAACTTAATGTTCATATTGTCCTTTATTTTACTTTCTTTTCCAGAACCTCACAAGTTAATGTGCATGTAATCCTTTATTTTACTTTCTCTTTTAGTACCTCACAACTCAATGTGCATGTAGTACTTTATTTTACTTTCCCTTTTAGTACCTCACAACTCAATGTGCATGTAGTACTTTATTTTACTTTCTTTCAAATAAACCACATAATACGCAAGTAAAATATCATTTTACTTCAAATAAGATGGAACCCATCATTTTAGTTGAAAATGATTCGGAATCCTAAAATCTCCAAAAACTCAAGTTATATCAAAATGTAGTAAACTTAGATTTGAAACCGTGGAGATATATAGAAGTTCAAAAAGTAACCTTTGACATGTATAAAGAGTAAAAAGGTAGTAACAACTCACCAAATAGGTTTTAGAAATAAAACCTGAAAACCATATATCGACCACCAGGGAAAGACGAAGTTTTCTATACCGAACCCTTGCTAGATGCACTTAATACTAATAAGAAACGGCAATCGAAGAAATCTCAAATGGAAAGAAGAAAGAGAGAGAGAGAGAGAGAGAGATTTGAGAGTGTTTGAGATTTTTGATTTACACCAAAAATGAGATATTATGGGGCTGGCCACCCCTAAGTCGGCCAGGGTCTTTCGCAGGTTATGAAATAACTCGCCCGCTTACTCAAAATGGAAATCCAACAGTGAGTTTCGCGGGTTGTGCCGCGACTTGCAAGTCGCGGTGTAACTCGCGACATTCACTATGATTTGTCCCAAAACCATCAAAAATCAAACTCAAACTCTAAACCAAATGCGTTGCTAACGACAATGCTTAAACATAAGAATACCAAGATTACAAAACGAAAAATCCAGGGTGTTACATAAGACTGTCAATTGCAAAGGGAAGTTGTCTATGACCACACTAGTTTGTCAAACATAGATCTCATACAAATGTATGTACCTGGTAGTTTTACTTTGACATGATGGTTCTTAGAGAAATATATGTACACTTGCTGCACGATCAGAAATTACTCTATATGTACCTGGTAGTTTTACTTTGACATGATGGTAGATCAATCACACTCTATAGATTCAACATGTTGGTAATTTTACTTTGACTTGATGGTAGATTAATCACACTCTATCAACATGCAGTTTAGCTATTCGTGTGTCTTTGAAAAGTTCAAACAATTGGAAATAAAACCATTCGAATGTCTTTGAACAGGAAATGGCCCGACTTAGTTTCAAAACAGGTAGACGTAGGCTTATGAGATTGTTTTTGCACGAAGCTATGACCATTATTATTTAGTTTTTCGTTACGAATTGCACTTTAATAGTCGACTACGAAAGGGATAAACCACGAATTCGATACTCTTTGTCAAATATGGGTCGAGTTGCAATATTGCATAGGTATGCTTTTGAAAGTGACAATATATGCATATCACAGCTTAGGATGAACAGAGGGTGTTTCAAAAAGTTATGTGATATGTTGAAAACATTAGGAGGATTATGAGCAAGTAGGAATATGGGTATTGATGAATAAGTTGCCATTTTTCTTCACATTATGGCTCATAATGTTAAAATTCAAGACATCATATGTCGTTTTCATCGTTCAAGAGAAACAATTAGTAGACTATTTACTCGAGTTTGCAACGCGGTGATAATATTGCATTCACATTTACTTAAAAAACCCGAACCCGTTCGAGAGGATTCTACCGATGGAAGATGGAAGTGGTTCAAGGTATACATATTTGTTGATTTTTTTGGGTATTCAAATGTAAGTAATTTATAGTGTGTAATGACCATTTCTATTTCTTGGTTTTAGAATTTTCTAGGTGCTTTAGATGGAACATACATAAGGTGCTTAGTGCCACTTGAAGATAAGGCTGGATATAGAACAAGAAAGAATGATATTGCCACAAACGTGTTAGGGGTCTGTTCTCAAGATATGCAATTTATTTATGTGTTACCTGGATAGGAGGGGTTAGCGGCCGATGGTAGAATACTTCGAGATGCTCTTCTTAGGCCACATGGGTTAAAGGTACCGAGGTCATATTATTACCTGGTAGATTTTGGATACACAAATGGCGAGGGTTTCCTCGCCCCATATAGAGGTCAGAGATATCACTTAAATGATTGGCGGGATGGATACTAACCAACCATGCCAAAAGAGATTTTTAACATGAGACATTCCTCTGCAAGAAATGTCATCAAACGATGTTTTGGCATTTTGAAGGCAAGGTGGAGAATTATAAAATATAACTTGTACTATCACGTTGAACTGAAAAACAAGATCATAATGGCATGTTGTCTACTTCATAATCATATCAGGCGAGAAATGCCAAATGATCCGATTGAGAATGATGGGTTAGACGAAACAACCGAAGATGATGGAGACCAAGACATGGATAATGTCAGTTCTGTTGGGACATCAACCGAGTGGACTGTATTTAGAAATAATTTGGCACAGGAAATGTTTGAGGCTTGGAACGCTACGTATTGACCTTTATGATTTGTAATGCTAGAAATTTATCTTTATGGTTTGTAATGAATTTGATATCTATGTTGCATACCATTATGATTTGTAATGCTACAACTTGATTTTGTTTATTTGGTTCATGCCATTATGATTTGCAATGCTATAACTTGATTTTGTTTATTATGTTGCATACCATTATGATTTGCATGTTTATGTTTACATGTTATTCGTTTATTATTTAATCGTTTAACAATAGGTATGGCGGATCGAAGTCGTAATAGAAACTATCGAAATTGGGCAACTACTGAAGATGCCAAACTTGTGGAGGCTTTGATTAACATGGTTAACACCAGAAGATTTAAAGTTGATAACGACTTTAAATCTGGATATTTACAGTATCTCAAACGAGTGATGAAAGATTCAGTTCCTGAGTCTCATATATTGGATAAACCGCACATTGAGTCAATAATTAAAACAATGAAAAAAGATTGGCAAGTTGTACATAACATGGTTAACGGGACAAATACAAGTGGGTGTGGTTATGACAGTGTGAAACAATGTGTAATTGCCGAAGCACCGGTTTGGGAGTCTTACCTGAAGGTACCATTTCAGTTTTCATGTTATATTTGTAGTTATTATTTGTTACCTTGCTAATTAGCTTTTATGGCATGAAATAGGTACATAAAGAGGCGGCGAAATGGAGAAACAAGACATTTCCACATTTTGAAGATTTGTCTATTGTTTTCGAAAAAGATAGAGCTCAAGGAAGTAGAGTTAGGGATGTTGTCGAGATGGATGAGCAAGTAAATCTTGAGGAACAAGAACAACAAACGGAGGACACGGAAAGTAGCCACAATGTACATAATGCTACGGATATGCGAAGTGAAGAAGTCTCAAGTTAAGGTAGTAAAAAGAGGAAAACCCGAGTTGATACTCTTGTTGATGGAATGCATAGTGCAACTATCCTTCTTGGGGAGAAATTTGAAAATGCAACAAAAAATATGGTACATATGGAGATGGATATACAAAAAAAGACTTCCATGTTGAATTCTGAACTTGCCAAAATTCAATCACTTTCAAGAATGGAAAGGTTCATAGCAATCAAGAAGATAACAGATGAGCCTAATAACGTGTTAATCTTTTGGAGTTTGGAAGAAAGGGAGCGAGAGGAGTGGGTAAGGTTTATTTTGGAAAGTTGACTTGGTTTATGATTTAAAAACATCAATTTCGTTTTTGGAAGTGTAACACCCCGGATTTTCATTATGTGTTCTTGTTATTCTTGTGTTTAAGCGTTGTCGTTAGCATCGCGTTTGGGTTGAGGTTTGAGTTTGGATTTTAGTGGTTTTGGACAAACCACAGTGCACCACGCGAGTAGCACCACGACTTGAGGTCGCGGCACAACCCACGAAACCCCCTGTTTGGTGTGGGTTTTGTGTTAGCGGGCGAGTTATGCCGCGAGTTGTGGTCGCGGCATAACCCGCGAGATGGCATGGCCGACTTAGGTTGGTCTTCAGCCTAAATATCTTTTGTTTTGCAATCTCAAATATCTCAAACTCTCTCTTTTCTCTATCTTTTCTCTCTCTCTTTCTTGATTTGCGAGTTTGGTTCTTCGGTTGCCGTTTGTTGCTAGTATTAAGTGCATCTAGCAAGGGTTCGGTATAGAAAGCTTTGTCTTCTCTCGGTGGTCGATATTTGGTTTTTTGGGTTTTCGTCCAAAACCTACTTGGTGAGTTCTTACTACCATTTTATAAACTTTATACATGTCAAAACTTATATTTTTGAAATCCAAAGTATTTCTACGGTATGGATTTAAGTTATTTACATTTTGACATAACTTGAGTTTTTGGTGATTTCGGGGTTCCCGATCAGTTTTGACTAAAATGATGGGTTCCACCTTATTTGAAGTATAAGGATGTTTTACTTGCTTATTTTATGTGGGTTATTTGGAGGTCACTATTTCAAATATAGAACTACATGTGCATTAAATTGTGAGGTTCTGGAAGAAAATCAAACGAAGAACTACATGTGCATAAAATTGTGAGGTTCTGGAAGAAAATCAAACGAAGAACTACATGTGCATTAAATTGTGAGCTTCTGGAAGAAAGTAAAATATAGAACTACATGTGCATTAAATTGCGAGGTTCTGAAAGAAAGTAAAATAAAGAACTATATGTGCATTAAATTATGAGGTTCTAGAAAGAAGGTAAAATAAAGAACTACATGTGCATTAAATTGCGAGGTTCTGAAAGAAGGTAAAATAAAGAACTACATGCACGTTAAGTTGTGAGGTTCTGAAAAGTCTGTATATAGTCTCATTGTAATATTTCATTCTTATCAACGATTTGACTTGGGATTGCTTATTGAAAAGATTCCCCTTTGATACAAATGTTTATATATCTGGAATTTATAAACTGTATGTTCTCACTAGGCTTAAAGCCTAACACTTTTTCTCAAATGATGTGTATAACAGGTTCCCATTAGCGGTGGGTTGCCAAGGGCTTGTGTGATGAGCTTGGTCTCTGGGGCTTTTGAGATGAGTAGTATTTGATGTTGGGCAATTGTTTAAGTCCCATTCTTTTGGTGATATCGGATTAACAACTGATGTAATCTAGATAGGTTATGCTTAGATTAGTTCGTTGTTGAATTGCATATCAGTATTCAGGCTTGTAAAGGTTTAGTACTTTTCCCCTTTTTGGGAGGTTTATACCAAGTGATGATGTCTATTTGTTCAGTTTTCGCGTTTTAAATTCACTTTGGGTTTTAGGGTGTTACAAGTTGGTATCAGAGCTCTAGTTTAAGTGAACTAGGCATGAATGTAAGATGTCTAGACTTAGACTGAGTATGTTAAGCATTGATTCGTGAGCTTGGGTAGAATTTCTAAGATTGGTTGGTCTTAGAGTCGACGGAAATTATAGTTATCGAACGTTGTAGCGATGATATTAAGAACCTTTATGTATTCTATGTTCATAATTTCACTTAGCTAATGTTATTATTGTTGGATCAAATAATTGTATTCAAGATTAAAGGGTCTAAACTGTAATTGTTTGATAGTTATAGTTAAAGGGTTTAAAGTGTAATAAGTCAATAGTTATTAGCTTATGGGCCTAAAGCCTGTTAGAATGCCCATTAAGGTTAAATCCCATATGGCCTAGGTATTTAAAGTTTTGTTTAATTAGTTTTTAGGTTAACTCTGATAATATTCTAGTTAATAGCCGTACATATTCTCTGTATTCAAAGGTATCAAGAACACTCAAGGGGTTTCATTGTTTATTCAAGGGATTGGTATGTTTATCTGATCTTTATATCTCTTGATTATTATTGTGTTCTATGATTGTTTACCAACTAGTTAAATCTGGGATAACAATTGGTATCAGAGCCAAAAGAATCAAAAAAAATTCACTATTCATCGAAAATCACTGTTCATCGAAAATCACTGTTCATCGAAAATCACTATTCATCGAAAGTTACTGTTCATCTGATTTCATGAATTAATGTGTTTATTAGTTTAAAGTTGATCTGATTAGGTGTGTTTTGCGTTATTGAACACTATCTGATTGATTAATTGCATTGAGAATTAACAAAGTGGTTGAATTTGTGATTTTGAGTTTTCTGGGTTCAAAGAGAGTCGACACTGTGTTCTTTAAATTGAATGCATGAAAGTTGATTTTAATCTTTGTAATTGATTGGGTTGTGTTCGATACATGTTTCTGAGTTCAGAGGACTGATTTTTGCATCTGATTGTAAGACTATATTGATTTTCTGGGTTGATTTTTGCATCTGTTTATCGACTTCTGGGTTGGGTTAAGAACATACCATTCGAACACCATATAGGTCGAACCTAATACCGGTCTAATCAATCTATCGGTCTAATTTTGTTCCGGTCATAACATTTTATCGGTCTAATCATCTTACCGGTCGAACACTACATCGGTCCTTAGCACCATACCGGTCCTTACTCTTCCGGTCAAATACCATTTATCGGTCCTTAGCATTCGACGGGTACACTATCAGCTCACCCCGGTCTAAGGAAGTCCCGATCGAAGACCCTTACCGGTCAAAGACCTCTATCGGTCTTACATCTTACCGATCTTTACACTTCCCCGGTCTTTACATGTTCCCGATCGAACTCTCTACCGGTCTTTACAAGTCTCCGGTCGACTCATCCCCGGTCGATTTTTGCAAACTGTAATATGGCCTCTCAAAGTCAAAAAACAACTTTCTCTAGGGGCGATGCCCCCTTACCCCCGCAAGGGTGTTGCCCCGTGCTAAGTCTGCGAAGGGGGACAAAGTTCTGTTCGAGATCAACTGTTTCTTTTTGTTCAGTATTATTTGAAGCTTTATACTGATTGAAAAGACTGCATTTAATTATTCTCGGGAATTTATTTTTCTGAAAAAATTTTAGTGTGGTTTTCATCTTGATTCTAACGATCTCATCTAGTTGGTTGTCTTGGTACAGATAAGTTTAATTACTAACCGTACAGCTAAGATGTCGAACCAGCTTCTCTCGATGGGCTCTCAGTCCAAACCGCCTGTCCTTATGGCTGATGAATATCAGCAATGGAAGAAGAGAATTGTCCAGTTTCTGAATCATAAAAACAGAGACTACATGGAATCAATCATCAATGGTCCGGTCAATCCGATGATCAAAGTTGATGGCCAAGCAGCAACTGACACCTCTCCAGAAATCCCAGACAAATATGTTCCTAAACCTTATCAGTACTTTACTGAAAAACAGAAGGAACAGTACAAGACAGATGAAGAGGCTCTTATCTGACCATGGCAATCCCGAACGACATCTACAACCGTATAGACAGTCGGAACTCTGCAAAGGAAATCTGGGATGAACTATCCAGACAGTTTGAAGGAAATGAAGCCTCTATCCAAGCTAAGCAGAGTATATGCATAAATGCATACGAGGGGTTTCATGCAAAAGAAGGAGAGACGCTGCAAGAGACCTACAACAGATATAACATCATTCTCAATGACCTGCGGAGGAACAACATCTCTAAGTCTGCTTCGGAGATTAATTATAAGTTCATCAAGAACTTAAATCCAGAATGGAAGAACTTTGCCATCAGCCTCCAGATGTCAAAGAACATGGCTCAGGAAAACGTCACTGATATTTTCTCTACTCTTTCTCAGCATGAGGATGAGGTGAGAACCATCAATCTTGAGTCCAATAAACTGAAGGATTTTGTGGCTCTCATAGCGGGCAAAAGTTATGTATCTTCCGCAAGGTCAAAGAAAAAGGTGACAAAAGCTCTAGTTACTGAAGTTACCGACTCTGACTCTGCTTCAAGTGATGAAGAACTGGAGATTGATTCTGATCCAGATATTCAGAAATTCTCTGAGGACTTGGCTCTTATTACTAGAAGATTCAAGTAGACCATTGGCAAGAAGAAGTTTTATTCAAAGCCTAAGTACGAAGGTCACAAGAAAGAGAAGGCTGAATTAAGATACAAGCCAAGGCAAGGACGGCGAGAGGAAAGACGAGAAGAGAGAAAAGAAGACAGAAGAGAAGATATGAGAGAAGAAAAGAAAGAAGACAGAGCTGGTGAACCAGGAAGATGCTACAATTGCGGCAAATTTGGGCACTTCTCCCGAGACTGCAGATTCAACAAGGTAAAGAACTCAGACTATTATGCAAGAAAGTCACTGATCACCAAGAAAGCTAAAGAAGGAAAGGTTCTTATGGCCGAAGAAGAGAACTGGCTGTTCCAAAGTTCCGATGACGAGGAGCAAGCTCACTTCACCCAAGTATATTATATGGCAAAGCTGGATGGTGACGATGAAGATTCTGAGGCACAATCTGAAGATGCAAACTCTGAGGTAAGTGATAATTCTGAGCTAATTGAATCTCTTATGGCCCAAATACATAGCATGAAAGATGAATTTGCTTTATTGAAAGGCAAACTTAGCTCCGCACAGCAATCAGTATTGAGTTTTCGTGATGAAAACGCTCTGCTGAAAGTTGTTGTGGAAGAAAAAGAAAAGGAAAAAGACGGTTTAAAAGCTGAAAAGGATTCTTTGAAAAGCAAAATATCTGATTTAGAAAAGGATCTTGTGAATATTAATGCTGAAAAAGGTGAGTTCAAAATAAAATTTGAAGTTTGTTATAAATAAAGAAATGAAGCTTACACCAAAATTAAGCAACTGGAGGACATTAATATGAAACGAGGTCAGACTGAGCAAACACTAAAGCTGTTGACCAATAAACTCCAAGACGAAAGGTTTTATAAACTAAAACCAGGTTTGGGTGTGCCAACTAATGATGTTTTGAAAAAGGCACCGGAGCATTTATATAACTTTGATAAATTTGGCTCTGCAATCAGACCCATTCCTGACATTCATACAACTTTTGTTGAAGCAAGTACTCCTACACCTTTATCTGAGACCAAAGGTCAAGAAGAAATGGGAAAGAACAAGTTTGGTGACACTGATTCTCAAAATCCTTTTAAATCAGTTGGTTTTCAATATGGTGATTTAAACAAAAGCTATGCGACTCGAAAGATCGAATTTACTGAGTATGAATCACTATTTACCACACCTTCCAACGAATCAGTTAGCACCAACACAGTTCTACCTGAGACTGCATGCAAATATGATGAGTATGAATCGGATGTTGATCCATCTACTATGCCATCAGTCTCAAATCCCATTGCTTCTAAACCTTTACTTGTTGAAGAGGTTGAAGAAGAAACTGCTAACACGAATGAATCTTGTTCTAAAAATGAAAAAACGGAGTTTATTGAGTCCATGACTGAAGAGATATTCTCTGAAATGATGAATGCTTCAGACTCTGATCCTGTTTCTGATTTAAAGGGGTCAAATTTTGTTAATGATAATACATCTGAATTGATGAAGCAAATTGATATGTTGCAATAGTCTCTTGATGAGGTTGAAGATGAAAACTTTGATCTCAAACATAAACTTGAAAAGTCTTTAAAAGTAAATCAAGAGCTTTGCACTAAGATCAATGATTTGAAAAATACTCTGTTTAAAAATGCTTCAAATGATAAACAGATGTTCAATGATCCAAGCTGGAAGGTAAGAACCAATCCAGAATTTGATGCTCCTACAAAACCTTCAGTTGTTTACTCTGATTGTCCTGAATATCCGCCGAGTATTTTTGAAAAGGGTGAGACTTCAAAAAGCACAAGAAAAGAACCACCTTCTAAGTTAGAGACTAACAAGGTTCCTGTTTCTGTTTCAGATATAAAAGGAAATGGAGTTGGGAGGAGTAAGAAGAATAAAGACAATAGTGTGAATAAGAATGATAGGCTATCTAGTGAACCTTTCATTCCAAATAGTTGTACTTCCGACAGTGTTATTTTAAAAAGTAATTCTTTTGATAAACATGGATGTACGGTTTGTTCTGATAAATCTAAGTTTTTGAATTTTGCTCGAAAGAATCTATATTGCAAACACTGTTGGGATAACTCATTCACATACTACTCCCCTCCAAAGTCCAAACAGAATAAGAGAAAAGCTAAACTGAACCTTAAGTGTAATTCTAATTTTGATTCTTCCACACAACCCAAAGTGTATCGTGCTAAGGTTGCCAATCCTACTTCTAAGAAGCACTTTCAGGAACTAAATGTTAAGATGGTTTGGAAATGGGTTCCAAAACCGCGTTATGAATGGAGAGTGAAAGTCAAACCAGATGATATTCCTGAGTTGCTTGATGCTAACCGCGAAGGACCCATCCTGATATGGGTACCTAAGCAAAACTAATTGTATTTTTTGCAGGCCTGTCGATTGTGGGTAATAGATTCCGGATGTTCACGCCACATGACAGCATTCAAGCACCTCTTGCATAACTATGTGGAGGAGCCTGCCGGAGCAGTTAGATTTGCCAATTCTGAAGCCGAAGGCCACGTCAAAGGATATGGAATGCTCGATAACGGTGTTGTGAAGATTCAAAAAGTGCTATATGTTGAAGGACTTGATCACAATCTGTTCAGTACTAGTCACATCTGTGACATGAGATATCAAGTCCGCTTCACAACCACTCATTGCTATCTAGAGGATCCCGATGGTTACGAAGTCTTCAAAGCTAAGCGCCATGGCAATCTATACTACGTAGATTTTCCTACACTGTCTGCTACACGTCCAGTATGTCTAATAGCCAAAGCAACTAAGGCACAATTGTGGACGTGGCATCGACGCTTGTCTCATCAGAATTTCCGATCTATAGCGAAGCTACAAAGACAAGGCCTGGTCAAAGGTCTACCAGAAATGAGGTTCGAAAAAGACTCACTCTGTTCCGCATGTGAGTTGGGCAAAATGAAGCGTAGCTCATTCAAGTCCAAATCTGAATCATCGACCTCATCTGCACTGGAACTTCTTCATATGGATCTTTGTGGCCCAATGCGCACAGCATCTATCAACGGAAAGAAATATGTGTTGGTAATGATAGATGACTACTCAAGGTATACATGGCTCGAGTTTCTTCGCAACAAGTCAGATGCGCCAGAGCTAATTATCGCTTTCATCAAGCACATTCAAGTACGTCTTCAACTGCCAGTCAGAACCATTCATAGTGATAATGGCACGGAGTTCAAGAATGACACCTTGAAGAGTTATCTTACTTCCGTGGGTATTTCACATAATTTCTACGCCGCCTACACTCCGCAGCAAAACGACATTGTTGAACGGAAGAACCGCACTCTGGTTGAAGCAGATCGTACGATGCTTGCTTACTCGAATCTACCCATGTACCTTTGGGCTGAGGCAGTCGCTACAGCATGTTTTACACAGAACCGTACCATTGTGGTCAAGCGCTTTAATAAGACAGCATATGAGTTAATCAACAATCGTACACCTAACATCAAGTTCCTTCGTGTTTTTGGTTGCAGGTGTTACATTCTAAAAGAGCGTCAAGGATTATTAAAGTTTGATAAGAAAGCGGTTGAAGGATATCTCGTTAGATACTCTCTGACATCCAAAGCTTATCGAATTTACATTATTCGAACAAAGACGGTTGTTGAGAGCATGAATGTCTCCTTTGATGAGAATTCTACAAGGACTTCTGGACACAACAGTTCAGAACTCGTAATTAAGGACAAAGCTTCTATTCAATCTCGAATAGAACCAGCTTCTCAAGGATCCACTTCTTCTAACTCTAACTCTACTTCATCTGAGTTAGATTTACTGTGTATTGATGCCTTTGATGATATATGTGCAAATTTTGAAAAAGGCATATCAACATCAATAACAAGTGGTACAGGCTCGGAGGTCCCTACTATATCTGAAGACATGTCTGGACCTTCCGAAGAAGTCACTGAAACTTCATCTTCATCAGGTACGACTACAAAGTTAGTTTCTGACTCTACTAATGTTGAATCTGTCTCTACAGATAGTTCTTCTGGAAACGAAGTCCCGAGCACTTCAACTGCTAGTCCAGAAGCTTCAGTGTCAGAAACACCAGTACAAGATGTCCCGAGTACATCTAAGAAGAAACCTGCCGTAGAAGATGACAACGATGCGTCCAATACGCAACAAACAGTTGATGCACTACCAAGCACACATCGTTGGACTAAGGATCATCCCCTGGTGTTTCTGCTATGCACAACAGATCTGCAACAGCTAACTTCTGCATGTTTTCAAGCTTCCTCAGTTCCTTAGAGCCAAAGAAAGCGGCTGAAGCTCTATGTGATCCATCCTGGATTTCTGCTATGCAAGACGAGCTTCTACAATTCGAAAGGAATAAAATATGGCGCTTGATCCCACTACCTAAAGGTAAATCCGCTATTGGCACAAAGTGGGTGTTCAGAAATAAGAAAGACGAAGCTGGAGTAGTCGTGAGAAACAAAGCTCGATTGGTCGCAAAAGGGTATTGTCAACAAGAGGGCATTGACTATGATGAAACATTCTCCCCGGTTGCAAGGATCGAAGCCATTAGAATCTTCCTAGCCTATGCAGCGCACAAAAACTTTACAGTCTATCAGATGGATGTAAAGTCGGATTTCCTGAACTACGTTATGCATGAGGAGGTCTACGTGGCTCAACCTGAAGGTTTCGTTGATCCTCATCACCCTGATCATGTCTATGTTTTAGACAAAGCGCTTTATGGTCTTAAACAAGCACCGCGAGCCTGGTATGAAACTCTCACTAAATTTCTCCTAGCTTCTGGTTTCAAGAAAGGTACAGTTGATACTACCCTATTTCTAAAAAGGCAAGGTGACGACTTGATTCTTATTCAGATTTATGTTGACGACATAATATTTGGGTCGACAAATCCGAAATTTTGCAAGAACTTTTCAAAGATAATGGAAACAAAGTTTGAAATGTCGATGATGGGTTAATTGAATTTCTTTCTTGGTCTCCAAGTAAAGCAATTACCCGAAGGCATATTTATTAATCAAGCTAAATATATAAACGATATTTTGAAAAAGTTCAATATGTCAGATAGTTCAGTCATGAAAACACCAATGGCTACTGGTACACTCTTAGACGCGGATCCCTCCGGGAAACCTGTTGATCAAAAGGTGTATCGTAGCATGATTAGTTCTTTACTTTATCTGACTGCAAGTCGCCCAGATATAATGTTTGCCACATGTTTTTGTGCGAGATATCAGTCTAATCCTAAAGAGTCGCACTTATCTGCTGTTAAGCGAATCCTTAGATATCTCAAAGGCTCGCCCAATCTAGGCCTTTGGTATCCAAAGGATTCTCGTTTTGAACTAACTGCCTTTACAGATGCTGATCATGTAGGATGTAAGCTAGACCGGAAAAGCACCTCTGGGTCATGTCAATTCATAGGTGACAAACTTGTAAGTTGGACCTCAAAGAAACAAAACTGTGTTTCAACATCCACTGCCCAGGCTGAGTATGTAGCCGCTGCTAGCTGTTGTTCTCAATTCCTCTGGATGACGACACAATTAAGGGACTTTGGATACAACTACAAGCGTGTTCCTATTTATTGTGATTCCAAGAGCGCAATATCTATAACTGCTAATCCGGTACAGCATTTGAAGACCAAGCATATCGACGTACGCTATCATTTCATCAAGGATCATGTAGAAAAAGGTAATATTGAAATGCACTTTGTTCAAACTGACTTCTAGTTAGCTGATCTTTTCACCAAGTCGTTGGATGAAAAGCGATTTCAATTTCTCATCAGCAAACTTGGTATGTTGAACATGTCTTAAACCTTACTCATGATTCTAGGGGGAGTATTCCAAGTTTTGATCTTGTGTGTTATTTTCCAACTGTTGTTAACGAGCGACGAATCATTTTCATAAATGATTACCATTATTTTTTTTATTTTTTTATTTATGCAGGTTTGGTCAAGTGACAATGGCTTCTAATCACATCAGATTAGAACCCGCACTTCAGTGCTTTATTTTTCCTGCTGGATCTTAAAAAAAAAAAATTGTGATGCTAACAGATTTTTGGACACTTAAATGCTTATCTGACCGTGTGTTCTTAAAGATAAATACTTGTGTTTTATCTTGTCAATATACTTTGTCAAGTATTCATACACATAAGGGTTCAGAACATTCTATTTGACTTTGTTATTACCATGTATCAAAAGTTAAATCTTTCTATGGTAATACTCACGTTCTTTGTATTCACTGTTGATTGAATCAAACGTCATTTCATGTGCTTTCATTGAAAATATGTTTATATATTGTTCATATAAACAACATTCGTTTTTGATTCTCCAAAATATTATTCTTCATGATAAAATGATATGAGCTTAATTGTCAAACTCTTTTAGTTTGAGGGGGAGAATTGCATCGTCAAACATCTTCTGTTTTGACTTCTCTGAATATTATATTCTTCATGTAAGAAGTGGTATTTGTGCTTACATGTACAAAACCCCTGTTGAACAGCATGTTCTTTTAGGATAATACATGGGATTCAGTGTGAGTACTTAACAGAACTTCCATGGATTCACGATAACCAGTGTTTCCTACCCAGGAAGTATACCCTGAGTGATTGAGGGGAGAGGGGTAAAAAGATTGAGTGTTAGTGTGTGAAGAGGTAAAATGGAAAAGAGAGATTGGTTAGAAGTGAGCATTAAATGAAAGAGGGTGAGTGAACAGAGTAAAAGAATATTAGACTCTGTACCAAACCACTTTCTGAGCCGGGCAGCCACATTATCTGATTGGTTCACATTCTTCGGTGACCATCATTGAAACAGGCAGCTAGCCCATGCCATCTCTTGCATACAACCCCACCAGATACTCATTCTTTTTTCAAAAAGAGAATGTTTCACATTTTCTGGGGAAGCAGCACATACGATATTAGTTCTTCATTTGGAAGATACTAATATTGAAGAAGAAGGAAAGTTGCCCCACCTTCGAACCCTCTCTCATGCACATTGAGTCTTTGTATAATTTGTTGCTGTCTCAACAAGTTTACATATTTTGAGCCTATATTAAAATGATCATCTATGCTTAATTCTTTCATATACATGCACGAGCACACAGAAATTTGTTTTCTGTCAGAACGTTCATAGATAACCATGTATTATTCGATGATTGAATGGAAGACCTGGGGAGCCAACATCAAAACCAGCTCTTTATATAGTAACTTTGTGTTACTCAGTGACTTTGTGTCATTGACAGGCATTATAACTGAGTCATTTTTTGATTCAGGGTTACACCTATTAACTGTTTGAATTTGAAAAGATTCAAATGGTTACTATTTTCTATTTTAATATGAAAAGATTGAAATAATCACTCTTTCCACCTGGGAAGACTGCTCTTATTTCCATACAGGGCTCGTTACATGAAGACTGTGCTTACGTGATCATACACAAAGGGGGAGATTGTAGTGAAAAGGGGGAGATTGTTTTGCAAAGTTTTGATGATGATGATTCTCACCACTCATCAAAAAGGGGGAGAAGTTACAAAAAGGGAGAATACAATCTGAAGATCTGAAGATGTCAAAGATTTTAAAGATTTTAAAGTTTTTAAAGATATCAAGTTTTGAAGTGATCAACGACATATCTGAAGAAAAGAAAGACAATTGCCAATTTTTTTTTAATCTTGAATCCAAAGGGGGAGATTGTTGGATCAAATAATTGTATTCAAGATTAAAGGGTCTAAACTGTAATTCTTTGATAGTTATAGTTAAAGGGTTTAAAGTGTAATAAGTCAATAGTTATTAGCTTATGGGCCTAAAGCCTGTTAGAAAGCCCATTAAGGTTAAAGCCCATATGGCCTTGGTATTTAAAGTTTTGTTTAATTAGTTTTTAGGTTAACTCTGATAATATTCTAGTTAATAGCCGTACGTATTCTCTGTATTCAATGGTATCAAGAACACTCAAGGGTTTCATTGTTTATTCAAGGGATTGGTATGTTTGTCTGATGTTTATATCTCTTGATTATTATTGTGTTCTATGATTGTTTACCAACTAGTTAAATCTGGGATAACAATTATGAGAATATTTATACGTGATTGTGCTTAATGTACCGTTACTATGACAATTGGGAATGTGGTATTCGTTCTTTTGTGTTTATTCTGTTGATCTGTCTCTTATTCTATTCGTTCTTGTGTGGCAACCATTACTCAGGTATGGTGAACACACGTGGTCGTCCGTCAGGCGACGGAGATCTTCGCGATGTCAGTTTGCGTGAACTGAACCCTGTGGTTAGAGTGTCAGCAGTTGTTCCTCCGGGCATGCCACCTATATTTACAGGGGAAGTGGAGCTGGGGCCAAGAGTAGATTTGGCATCCACAGGCCCCGTTATTCAAGTGGCAAACCCTCAAGCTGATATGATGGCCAGCGTCATGTAGATGGTGACGTCGGTCATGGAGAAACAGCAAGAGGTTTTTCAGAAGATGTTGGAGGACCAAGACACGAGCCTCAGGAGGCATGAGGCAGTGGAGGAGAATGTGTTGGTTGGCTCTGGGGGCGCTGGGAACCGAGTCCGAACGGAGGAGAACAGAGTTGTGGGTGCTCCGAGAAACGAGAAGAGTTCTTCCTACAAGTCTTTTCTGGGCTGCGGACCACCAGAGTTCTCTGGTTCCGAAGAACCTGTTGCGTGTGTTAAGTGGATCCGAGCTATTGAACAGACTGTTGATCCAAGCTCTCTCAGTGATTTGATAACGACCCTCTTTTATACTTAGTGAAAATTACGTTTAATATGTATTAGTGTTTCACCATCAACGATCAAACTGAGTCTGTTCAGTTATCGCTGATAGTCTTTCTTACAAACATTCATATGTATTAGTGTTTAACTATCAGTGATCACACTGAGTCTGTTCAGTTATTGCTGATAGTTTCTGATGTAAACAGTAACGTAATCCCTGAAGACAAGTCTCGCGTCAACAGATGTTCATAGCTGAATCGAAGACAAAGCTGCTGAACAAAGACAAGTCTACTAGTGACCTGATGCGGATATCAGTGAAGCAAAGATGAATCTACTTATACGCGAAGGAACATGAGGAAAAGATTCAGCGATAGCTGAACCTCTTTATATCTATGAAGGAATAGATAATCAACGATCAAACGATCACGTAGCTTATGCCTCAAGTCTCCTTTTGTCTTACCTTGCACAACCAGTACGATGTGTCAGAACGGACATCCCTCTGCCAAAAATCGTACAACAAATCTGACATCTACACTGTTCATGATACAGTCGAAAGCATGTCTCCCAAAAGTCAGACTCCCAAAGCCAATCACTGGACGACACGTGTAAAGTACCCTGCCATGCATTTAATGCATAGTGTATAAATAGAAAGATCACCTCTCCATCTGAGGGTGTGCTTCTTTCTTCAACCTTTATAGAAACTCTTGTTTTCTATAATCTCTAATCCCCCATTCTCTGATTTCTTGTGAAACCATCTTAGTGTTTCTTAAGTTTGTTTAGATTGAGTCTGTCTTAATCTTATTCCGCAACAATCTTGTAAATTGTGTTTGAGTTATCAATAAACAATTTATTAAACTTTAAATTTCTAAGTTTGTATTCAACCCCCCCCCCCCCTTCTACAAACTTGTTAAGCACCTCCGGGACCAACAAGTGGTATCAGAGCAGACTGTTTAATCTGATAAACAAGATCTTGCTTTATTCTCTTCTTTTCTATTCTAATATGGCGCTAAACACAAACACAAATTATTTTGATAATGGTTCACTATCTAAACCTCCTCGATTTAGCAGAGATAACTTCTCTCTCTGGAAATCTCGAATGATGCTATTTCTAGAAGGTGCAGATCCCACTATACCTGAGTACGTAGCAAACGGACCCTATGAACCTGTCCAAATCATAGCTGTCGTTCCAGCTACTGCCACCACTCCATTTATTCTTGAACGCTATATTGCTAAGGAAATCAGACAATGGAGTGATGAGGACAAAAAGAAGGTTAGTATCGATGCAAGGGCAAAGACCATTATCTCTATGGCTCTGCCTGATGAAGTTTCCCATTCCATCATGCATCTTAAAACTTCTAAACACATGTGGGAAACCATATGTGTTCAATATGAAGGCACCATTGAAATCCAAGAGACTCGAAAGATTAACTTGGTAAGACATGTGTTTCATCGCTGGTAAGAATGAATCTCTCTCTGACGTTCATCAGCGGTTTAACTGCTTAATCATTGACCTAAGAACCGTTGGTAGGACCTATTCTAATTCTGAGGTCCTAACAAAATTCTTAGAATGTCTTCCTGAATGCTGGGACAGTTATTCAGTCTGTCTCAAGCTGACAAAAGACTTAAATTCTCTTTCTCTCAGCACCTTGTATGGAATATTGCTTAACTATGAGCAATCAAACCTCTTGAAGAAGAATCTTATAAAAGATTCTAAAGACTTCAAAAGCACTCCTGTTGCTTTAATCTCTTCAGAGATAATTCCATCTCAGCGATCTACTCTCACTATCACTGAGTTAGATTCTGAATCTGAGGATATATCAGACACTGATCTTTCAGAGTTTGATGAATCCTTAGCACTCTTGACAAACTCTTTTAAGAGATTTGCAAGAAAGAGCAATTTCAAAAGAAATAAGCCTCTCTCTATCACTAACAAGACAAAATCAACCCCTGTTGATAAGGCTTCTGCTACTTGCTATAACTGTGAAAATATTGGACACTTTGCAAGTGAATGCAGGTCAAAGAAAGTCTTCAAACCTTCTACCTCAAGAAGATCCAGCGATGACAAATACCTAAAGCTGAAAGACAAATTTCAAAAGTTGAAAAGCTACAAGCGAAAAGGTAAAGGTAAAGGTCTCATTGCTGAAGAACATGACTGGGCTGAATCAGAAGAATCAGGTTCTGATGAAGAAGTCGCTAATCTTTGCCTCATGGCTGAGATTAAAGAAGAAGTGGAAGAACCAGTTGAAACTTCTATGAGCTATATATCATATCAGGTATCTATCTCTACTAATCCCTCTCTACCTGAATCAGAGAGAAGTCGCGCAGTTGATGTGCTGACGATTGATCTTTACAATGCTTTAAACGGAAAAACTCTAGTTGAGAGCAAAAACAATGACTTAACTGAACAGCTGGAAAAATACCATGAAAAGATCAAAGAACTAACTCTTTTAGAGGAAAGTTTGAAAGATCAAGTTGTTGTAAATAAAATCATCAGCATAGAACGCGAACAAGCCATCGCTGCTCTAAAAGCAGAAAAGGCTACTGTTGAAAAATGGTGTAATTCTTCAACAAAGATCACTGAGATAATAAATGCTCAAACTACTGGTGGTGATAAAACCGGTCTTGGTTTTTGGAAACCACAGGATGAGCCTAAAGAAGATTGTTCCACACTTAAGTTTGGAACATTTGTCACTTCTATCTCTGACACTTCTTATAATCAGTTTTATCCTTCTTCTTCTAATTCTATCCCTGAGGAAAAATCCAAAGGCTCTAAGTCAGCGGATAAAGGAAAATCCATTCTTCGTCCTCAGAAGGCTACCAAGAAAGCAAAGCTGAAAGTTCCCTCTAAACCTTCAGCGAATCAATCCTCTAGCTCTGTGATAGAAATCTTCGATCTTTGTCCTCCGAAGCTAAAGATTGATCTCAAGCCTAAGAGATCTAAAGAAATCAAAATTCCTCCCAGATCTCATGCTAAAAGCATTCTTGGACCTGGCCCTGCTCATCTTAAATTCTCAAAACATTTTACTCCCGGTCCTAAAACCACTTTCAAATATAGAAAGTGCTATCACTGTGGTTTTACTGACCATATTGCAAGCAAATGTCCAACTGCCACTAAAGCTGATAAAACAGCTAAAGTGAAGATAAATGCCTCTAAGGCTGAGAAGGTCACCAAAGCTGAAAAATCAACCAAGGTGAAAAATACCACTAAGGTTAAGAAATTAACCAAAGTGAAGATTACCACTGACGCTGAATCTTCATATGCTGTGAAGATTGCTGAACCTTCCATATCCACTAACCCCAAAGGACCCATTGAAAAGTGGGTACCAAACAACGCTTAATATTCCTTATGTGTGCAGGGATCAAAGGGCATCTGGTATCTTGATAGTGGATGTTCTCGTCATATGACTGGACAAAAGGACCTGCTCACTGAATAAAAGGAAGAGAAAGGTCCCTCTGTGACCTTTGGTGGAAATGGAAAAGGCTATACCCGAGGGTTTGGTGTCCTCAGCAATGGGACAACTACCTTCAGAAGAGTCGCTTATTTAGATGGACTGAAGCATAACCTTCTGAGCATCAGTCAGCTATGTGACAAAGTGTTAGAGCATAAATTTGTTGGATGCAAGATCAAGAAGACTGAAGGTCGAAGTTCAAGAAAGTCAAAGCTGAAGAAAGTCAACTCTCATTAAAGTCAAAGTCTTTTGTAATAAAAGTCAAATTGTATTGTATTTGTATTTTGTTTTTGTTTCCTTGTTGTTTTAGATGTAGGTATAAATACCTTGTATTCTTTGTTTTTCAAGAAGTAGAATTCAGTTGTACAAAGAAGTCATTAAGAGAGAGAAAGTTCGTTTGAGAGAGATTTGTAAAGAGAGAGAGAGTTCTTGTGAGAGAAAGTTGTAATTGTGAAATTTGAAAGTGAAATCAAACAGGTAATTGATTCTAGTTTGTGTTTTGTTTGTTTAATTGCGTTTAGAAACTAGAATCTGGGAATAACAATTGGTATCAGAGCAGATCCAAAGTTGAAATCAATTCAAGAAAGTGAGTCGACACTGTGTTCTTCAAGTTTGAATCGAATTCTGAGATTCAGGGTGTAATTCGAGTTGAATTTGATTAGGTTTTGTTAGAAAAGTGTTATCGATCGAGTTTGTATAGAATAATTAGTCAATTGCACTGTAATCAATTCGAATTTTCGAATTTTTGTGGTTTTTCGTGTTCACGAGTTCTTGGCACTGTTCTTGATTCAAATTTGTATTTTTGAGTTTTAGATTGAAATCAATTGTTCGTTTTGTGTTCTAGAGGTTTAAGCGAGTAAATTGTAAAAGTTTCATTCTAAAATTCGAGGTCTAGATAGGTTTTTGGTGTAATTTTGATTGAGTTTCGTCGTTTGCGCAAGATCTGAGGTTTGCGCAAGTTCATCCGAGGTTTGCGCAAGATTCATCAAGAAAATTCATCGTGATCATTATTGAGGTTTGCGTAAGCTACACAACACGCAAGTTTTAGTTTGCGTACGCTTCTTGATACGCAAAGTAAGGTCTGCGTACGCTTCTTGATACGCGAAGTAAGGTTTCCGTACGCTTCTTGGTACGCAAAGTCAGATTTGCGTAACCTTCTCATCACGCAAAGCTATTCGTCGCAAGACTTGATTTACGTAACCTACTCGAAACGCAAAGGGAGGTTTGCGTAAGTTGTTCGATACGCAAAGTGTTGTTTGCGCAAGTAGAGTGATACGCAAAAGTGTGGTTTGCGTATTCTGCATGATACGCAAAGTAGTGGTTTGCGTACCCCTTGTGTTGCGCAAAGTTTGGTTTACTTAGAATTTTTTTCTGAGAAATTTTCAAAACTGTAATATGGCCTTTAATAGTGAAAAAAAAAATTCTAGGGGCGCTGCCCCTCGACCCCGCAAGACAGATTCCTTGATTTCGTGGACCGGCACACAAATGGAGAAAATGTTCTTCTGTCCATTACAGAAGGTCCTATGGTACCAATCACAGTTCAAATACCTGATGATGACTCATCTGATAGTGAAGATGGTACTGAGGAAAGAGATCAAAAGATGAAAACAGTTCTAGTGGTTAATTCTCAGTATTCAGAGGAACAGAAAAGCAGATCTAAAGCAGATAAACAAGCAAGATCTTTACTTCTTCAGAGCATTCCGAATGAGATCTACATCAAGATTGATAGTTACAAGGGAAATGCTAAGAAGATGTGGGATCAGTTGCAAAAGATGATGATGGGATCCAAAGTAGGGAATCAGATGAAAGTGGCTAACTGCATTAACAGTTATGAGGAATTCAAAGCCAAAGAGAATGAGAGCTTAGAAGATACATATGAACGGTTTGTCTTGCTGTTAAATGAATTGTCAAAGAACAAAGTCAAAAAGAAGCAGCTTGAGAACAATGTCAAATTTCTGAGTATCCTACAGCCAGAATGGAAGAAGCATACACATAGGATGAAGCAGATGAAGGATCTGAATGACATTCCGTTACATGAGGTTTACGATATTCTGATGCAAAATGAAGAAGAAGTAGAAGAGAAAAGAGCTGAGAAAAAGAAGGCAGAAAAAGTTTCCGATCCTATTACGTTGGTAGCCGGAGAGAAGAAGAAAGAAAAGAAAAAGAAGAAAGTGCTTACAAGTTCTGAATCGGATTCTGAATCAGATGGAGATGATGGAGAAAGCCTCAAACAGGCTATGTTGCTATTGACCCGTGCATTCCAGAAAAAGTTTTACAAGAAGCTGGGATATAACTCACAGAGGTACTCTTCATCAAGTTCCAAGAATCATGAGCACCGAGAAAGAGTTGAAGGAAAGCGACATGAAGAGAACCGGTATATGGAAAGGAAGCCGGAAGAAAGGAAGAAGTTCGTGAATGATTACAACGTTGCTGAAAAGCCAGCAAATGATCCAATCAAATGCTACAACTGTGGCAAGATTGGACATTTTGCTAAAGATTGTCGAAAGCCAAAGGTTCGAAACTCTCAGTATTATCAGAACAAACTACTATTGGCTAAACAGCAAGAAGCAGGAATAGCATTAATGGCTGAGGACGAATTTTGGTTGGATCATTCTGATCAAGAGTATGACAAAGAGAAGGAAGAAACTGCTCATCTCTGTCTAATGGGAAAAGAGGTCAAGTATGACGAGTCAGATGACGAGACAGCTGATGAGGTATTAAACTTAACTGAAAAAGATTTTATAACCAAAATGGAAGCTATGATGGTTGAGCTTAATGATCTTCAAGTAAAACTGAAGAAAGAAAAAGACAGAGTTGCTAAAAGAAACAACAAGATCTTTGAGCTTAATAAGTCTGTTATTGGGAATAAAGATCTAATTGATTCTTTACGTAAGTCTGCTTCTGATTCTAAACTTCAAGTAGATTTTTTTGAAAAGATGATTTCTGATTTTGAAGTTAAAATTTCTAAGTATGAGTTTGACAAGAAAGAATCTACACTAACTGTTTATAAATTGCAGGTTGAGAACAAGCTTTTGAATAAGAAGGTAAATGGTCTGGAAGCCAAACTCTATGCAAGAGGCCAAACAGATCAAACCATTTTTCTCAATGCACCTAACGAAGAGGTTGATGTTAAGGAAAAATGGGGACTTGGTTTTGAAAACCCCCATTACCTTAAGAAAGCCATCAGAAAACAACCAGCACTTTATAATTTTGATATTCTTGCTTGTGCTGGTAAACTTACTCATTTAAAACCCAAATTTGTTACCAAATTACCAGAAGAAGTTGAGGCCAAAGAAACTGAAAATAGAAAGAATGTAAAGAAAATGCAACTACCATTTAACTATGCAAAGTTAAATGATAGTTATCTTTCAGAAACACCAAAAGTTCTTTCGAATGATTATTTTGCTAGTTATTTTGTTTCTGAGATGATGGCAAAACCTGCAGTTGCAAAGGTTTATGTTCCTCCACTCATTCTTGAAAGCAAAATAGTTGAGTTGGAAAATGTTTTATCTGATGAAAAACTTTTGGTTAATATTCAACAAAGTGTATTTTCTACAGTTTTAAAGAACACGATTTTTCAATCTACATCTACAAAGTGTTCTAAAGTTTTTGAGGCACCTCAAACTTCATCTGATAATTTTGATGACTTATTTGAGTATGCAAATGACTTTCTTAATTCTGATGATGGGTGCATAGAAGAAATTGATATGTTTGACTTCAATGCTCCTCTTCCTGATCATTCTACTTGTCTTACAAATGAAAAAGTGTTACCAAGTGATATTAATATTGGTAAATCATCAACTAAGGTTGGTGAATCAGTTTTTGTAACTGCTGATTACTATGCTCAAGGTAAGAAACATAAGAAACAGCGATTACAGAAACAGAAATACATTGGTACATAAAAGAAAACTCACTCTCAGAAATGTGCTTTTCCTAATAAATCTAAATCTTTTGTTTCAGATATAAGCAAGAAAAGTCGAAAGCTCGAACCAAATGGCGACCAAAAAGGAAGGATGATGAGATAGCTGAATCAGTTTCTGATAACTCTTGTAATAGATCAGTTAGTAGTGATAATGATGTAGTTGATCAACTTGCTTCACATAATCAAAACCTTGTAACTTCTTACAAGCGATATTCAATAAAGCAATTGATTCAATTATCTCCTATTACTACTAAATCTTATCATTATGGGAAAAATGATTTTGCTTATTCTCATAATTCTTCTGATTGGTTTGGATCTTATCATGTGTATTCTTCAAGATTAAATGTTTTTAAAAGTTTTCAAAACAAAAGCGGATCCATATTCAAGTGGATACCAAAATCATGTGCTAATCTGTTAGGACCCGTTTTTAAATGGGTACCTAAATCTATTGTTTCCTGATTTCTCTTGTAGACTCGGCATATGTGGTACTTGGACAATGGATGTTCCAAACATATGACTGGGCAAAAAGCTTTATTGTCTAATTATACAGATAAATTCAGTGGAAATGTCAGATTTGGAAACGATCAGCTTTCACCAATCTTAGGATATGGGGACATCATTCAAGACAACATAACGATCAGTAAGGTGAGTTATGTCGAAGGTTTAGGGCACAACTTGTTCAGCATTGGTCAATTCTGCGATAAAGGGTTAGAGGTCAACTTCAAATCTAAGAGTTGCTCGTTTCGTACTAAAGACGGCATAGAACTCTTAGCTGGAAATCGAAAAACAAACCTCTATACCATCAACCTGTCAAAAGTTCAGATTGACAATTAGGTATGCTTAATGACAAAAGCTTCAATGCAGCAAATTTGGCTTTGGCACCGACGTCTATCACACCTGAACTTTCGTTATATCAACAAGTTGGTCAAAGACAAGTTGGTAAAATGACTTCCTGAACTGCGATATGAGAAAGAACACTTATGTGTTGCATGTGAGAAGGTAAGATGAAGAGAGACGCTCATAAACCGAAGCCTGAACCAAGCACCAGTTCTCCACTTGAGTTGTTACATATGGATCTCTGCGGTCCGATGAGAACACAAAGCTTAGGAGGAAAGAAATATGTGTTGGTTATTGTGGACGATTATTCAAGATACACATGGGTCAAATTTCTTCGATCAAAAGATGAGATGCCCGAAGTTCTCATTACATTTCTAAAGACGACCCAGGTGAAGATGCAGCGACAAGTCAAGTTTCTTCGAACGGACAACGGCACAGAGTTCAAGAACAAGATTGTTGAAGAATATCTCGAATCGGTCGGGATATCACATCAGTACTCTGCTGCTCGTACGCCTGAACAAAATGGAGTAGTCGAAAGGCGAAATCGGACGTTAGTCGAGGCCACTCGGACTATGTTTAGCCAATCTGACTTACCTCTATTCTTGTGGGCAGAAGCTGTGTCAACTGCATGTCATACTCAAAATCAATCCATAGTACACCGCCGTTTTCAAAAGACTCCATATGAGTTGATAAACAATAGAACACCGACAATCAAGTATTTTCATATATTTGGGTGTAAGTGTTTCGTGCTTAACGACAGAGAGAGTCTGAATAAATTCAATGCTAAGGCGGACGAGGGTATCTTCATTGATTATTCTTCAACATCTGCAGCATATCGTGTTTATCTGAAGAAGTCAAAGATAGTCGTCGAGAGCGTTAATGTAACATTCGATGAAGATATGGCTTCTGATCAAATCAGTTCAGAACCCGTTATCACTGGAGTATTAGCTTCTGGGCAGATCAGTCCAGAACCTGTTTCTACAGAGAAAGATTCGAATAATGCTTCTACTTCAATTTCACATTTATCTGATTTAGATTTGTTATTTGAATTCTTTTATGATGAGTTTCTAGGTTCTAATGTATCTAAATCTGCTGTGACTGACAGGTCTGAAGACACAAGTTGCAATCATCCAGTCACTTCAGATGTTGTAACTGAACTTGATTCCCCCATTCAGTCAGAAACTCACATTCCAACATCTACTCCTACAGTTGAAGATATACAAGTGACTGCTGAACCAGAAGTAACTGTTTCAGTTGGGAATGATACATTGTCTACTCAACAGCTAGATTCTGCTGTTCCAACTGATACTTCTGCACCTGAAACTTCAACTGCAAACCTCCTTCCTGTTATTCAAACTGAAGAGCCTGATAGTGGATTTTTTTGATGATGATCATGATCAATCAGTATCTACTCCACTACCTCATGAGCATCGCTGGACCAAAGAGCATCCATTACACCAAGTAATTGGAAATCTCAACAAGCCTGTACAAACTAGGTCAGCGACTTTGAATCAATGTATGCATGACACATTCCTCAGTAAGATAGAGCCCACGCGAGTTTCAAAGGCTCTTGCTGATTCGGATTGGGTATCTGCTATGCAAGAAGAGATCAATCAGTTTGAAGCCCTAAAGGTCTGGAGATTAGTTCCAGAACCGGAAGGAAAGACCGTGATAGGAACTAAATGGGTATTCAAGAATAAAAAGGATGAAGATGGTATCGTCATAAGGAACAAAGCTAGACTTGTTGCCAAAGGTTACCGGCAAGAGGAAGGCATAGACTACGATGAGACGTATGCTCCAGTAGCGCGTATAGAAGCAATCCGCATGTTTCTAGCCTACGCAGCTCATAAGAATTTCACAGTCTTTCAGATGGATGTGAAAACAGCCTTTCTGAATGGCATTCTTAAAGAGGAAGTATACGTATCTCAACCAGAAGGGTTTGTCAATCCAGATAATCCAGATCATGTCTATATCTTAGACAAAGCCCTGTACGGTTTAAAACAAGCCCCTCGAGCATGGTATGATGTTCTATCTAAATTCTTGGTCAAGTCCTATTTTTCTAAAGGTAAGGTTGATACCACTTTGTTCATCAAAAAGGAAAAAGCCGATATTATCCTTATTCAGATATATGTTGATGATATAATATTTGGCTCTACTAATCCTAAATATTGCAAAAACTTTTCTAACCTCATGGTGTCACGTTTTCAAATGAGTATGATGGGAGAGATGAATTTTTTTCTCGGATTACAAGTTAAACAGTTTTCAACGGGGATTTTCATTAACCAATCTAAGTACATTTTGGATATTCTTCGGAAGTTTAGAATGGAAAATTGTAAACCAATTGGAACCCCGATGGCACCAGGTACTAAGATTAGCACTGATCCTTCGAGTAAAAGTGTTGATGTTAGAACTTATAGAGGTATGATAGGGTCGTTAATGTATCTTACATCTAGTAGACCAGATATTATGTTTTCAACATGCTTATGTTCTAGATATCAGGCTGCTCCTAAAGAATCCCATTTGGATGCTATCAAACGGATTTTTAGATATTGGAAGGGCACTGCAGATCTTGGTCTGTGGTATCCTAAGGATACTGGGTTTCAACTGACTGCCTATTCAGATGCAGATCATGTAGGTTGCATGTTGGACAGAAAGAGTACTTCTGGTCACAATCAATTTCTTGGAGACAAGCTTGTTAGCTGGGCGTCAAAGAAACAATTATGCGTTTCCACATCGACTGCTGAAGCAGAGTACGTAGCTGTTGCCAGTTGCTGCTCTCAAGTCTTGTGGATGTGAACACACTTGCGAGACTACGGATTCAAATTTGATAAAATTCCAATATATTGTGACTCGAAGAGTG
Organism: Arctium minus; assembly: GCA_954870635.1. NCBI lineage: Eukaryota > Viridiplantae > Streptophyta > Magnoliopsida > Asterales > Asteraceae > Arctium > Arctium minus. The sequence continues at coordinate 20,519,133 of OX941096.1, read as the reverse complement.
CAATCGCGATATCTGCTAATCCTATCCAACATACGAAAAACAAAACACATTGATTTCAGGTATCATTTTATAAAAGATAATGTAGAAAAAGGAACAATTGAACTTTATTTTGTAAAAACATATTATCAGCTTGCAGATTTATTTACCAAACCATTAGATGAAAAGAGATTTAATTTTCTTATCTCTAAGCTTGGTATGTTAAATCTGAAGACATAATCAGTTGTTACCTAATAAAGTTAAGTATTGTTATTTTTCATCATTTTTCTTTATTATTATTTCTAAAGGATATCTGCACTTTAACATGACTGTTCATGATCTCAGGGGGAGTAAGAGAAGGTTAAAGATGATCTACATTATTTTGAGGGGGAGTTTATCTAATTTCTGCATTTTACTTAACTGACAAGTTTTTGTGATGCATGATTTTAGGGGGAGCTTATAAATCATATCATAAGGAGTAAGACTATGATTTCTGATTATTTCAGATCAGAACTCGTACTTTAATCGTTTTATTGCTTTATGTCATTTACATTTGAATAAATTTTTGTGAATAAAAGTTTGTTATCCCAGTTCAATCTAGTTGGTAAATAATCAATCAAGTAATCAAGCAACACAATAATAATCAAGAGATATATAAATCAGAGTAACATACCAATCCCTTGAATAAACAATGAAACCCTTGAGTGTTCTTGATACCCTTGAATACAGAGAATTCAGTTACCTCACAATATGAATATAATTATGAATATGAGGATTCTAACCTAAAACCTAATTAGTTAAAACAATAAATACCTAAGCCATATGGGCTTTCTAACACTTAATGGGCTTGGTCCCAATAGCTAATAACTATTAATTTATTACAATTTAAACCCTGAACTTTAACTATCAAGTAAATACAGTTTAGACCCTTTAATTTAACTTTAGCACAATTGCAGTTTAAACCCTGAACTTTAACTTTAATCTTGAATACAATTATTTGATCCAACAATCTCCCCCTTTAGATTCAAGATTAAAAAAAATTTGCAATTGTCTTCGGGTCTTCTCTTTTCTTCAGATATGACGTTGATAGCTTCAAAACTTCAAAACTTTTGATATTTGATATCTTCAGTCAACAATTCTTCTTGTATTCTCCCTTGTTTGATAATTCTCCCTTTTCGTATCTTCTCCCCCTTTTTGATGAGTGGTGAGAATCATCATCATCAAAACTTTGCAAAATAATCTCCCTCTATTCAAGACAATCTCCCCCATTGTGTATGATCACGTAAGCACAGTCTTCATCATGTAACGAGCCCTGTATGAAAATAAGAGCAGTCTTCCCAGATGGAAAGAGTGATTATTTCAATCTTTTCAGATAAAAATAGTCAATTGTAACCGTTTAAATCTTTGTAAATTCAAATAGTTTAAGAGTTGTAACCCTGAATCAACAAATAACTCGGTTAAAATGCCTGTCAATGACACAAAGTCACTGAGTAACACAAAGTTACTATATAAGGAGCTGGTTTGATGTTGGCTCCCCACGTCTTCCATTCAATCATCGAATAACACATGGTTATCTATGAACGTTCTGACAGAAAACAAATTTCTGTGTGCTTGTGCATGTGTATGAAAGAAATTAAGCAAAGATGATTGCTTTTCAATATAGGCTCAAAGTATGTAAACTTGTTGAGACAACAACAAATTATACAAAGACTCAATGTGCATGAGAAAGGGTTTGAAGGTGGGGCAACTTTCCTTCTTTTTCAATATTAGTATCTTCCAAATGAAGAACCAATAGCGTATGTGTTACGTCCCCAGAAAATGTGAAACATTCTCTTTTTGAGAAAAGAATGAGTAGCTAGTGGGGTTAATGCAAGAGATGGCATGGGCTAGTTGTCTAGTTCAATGATGGTCACCAAAGAATGTGATCCAATCAGATTATATGGCTGCCCGGCTCAGAAAGTGGTTTGGTGCAGAGTTTAATATTCTTTTACTCTGTTCTCTCACCCTCTTTCTTTTAATTCTCACTTCTAACCAATCTCTCTTTTCCATTTTACCTCGTCACACACCATCACTCAAATCTTTTTATCCCTCTCCCCTCAATCACTCAGGGTATACTTCCTGGGTAGGAAACACTGGTTATCGTGAATCCATGGAAGTTCTGTTAAACTCTCACACTGAATCCCATGTAGTTTCCTAATAGAACATGTTATTCAACAGGTTATTGTACATGTAAGCACAAATACCACTTGTTACATGAAGAATATAATATTCGGAGATGTCAAAACAGAAGATGTTTGACGATGCAATTATCCCCCTCAAACTAAAAGAGTTTGACAATTAAGCTCACATCATTTTATCATGAAGAATAAGATATTGGAGAATCAAAAACGAATGTTGTTTATATGAACAATATATAAACATATTTTCAATGAAAGCACATGAAATGACGTTTGATTCAATCAACAGTGAATACAAATAACGTGAGTATTACCATAGAAAGATTTAACTTTTGATACATGGTAATAACAAAATCAAATAGAATGTTCTGAACCGTTATGTGTATGAATACTTGACAAAGTATATTGACAAGATAAAACACAAGTATTTATCTTTAAGAACACACGGTCAGATAAGCATTTAAGTATCCAAAAATCTGTTAAAATCACAGATATTTTCTTCCTTAACTGAAAGATTTTTTTTTTTTTGTGAATAAAAAACAGAAAAATAAAGTAAAGCAGTGAAGTGCGGGTTCTAATCCGAAGTGATTAGAAGCCATATTTCGTTGAGGTACGGGTTCTAAGCTGTAAGCACAAATACCACTTGTTATCCCAGTTCAATCTAGTTGGTAAATAATCAATCAAGTAATCAAGCAACACAATAATAATCAAGAGATATATAAATCAGAGTAACATACCAATCCCTTGAATAAACAATGAAACCCTTGAGTGTTCTTGATACCCTTGAATATAGAGAATTCAGTTACCTCACAATATGAATATAATTATAAATATGAGGATTCTAACCTAAAACCTAATTAGTTAAAACAATAAATACCTAAGCCATATGGGCTTTCTAACACTTAATGGGCTTGGGCCCAATAGCTAATAACTATTAATCTATTACAATTTAAACCCTGAACTTTAACTATCAAGTAAATACAATTTAGACCCTTTAATTTAACTTTAGCACAATTGCAGTTTAAACCCTGAACTTTAACTTTAATCTTGAATACAATTATTTGATCCAACAAAGTTGTTTTGACTAGATTTTGAGACTTATGCAGGATGAGAGAAGCTGAAAAGATCTTATCTTAATGACTACAGTTGACTTTATGAGAATTAAGATTGCGAGAAAAGGTAAATTTCTTATCTTAATCTCAAATGTATCTGAAAGAAAGACAACTTTCAGATATAGAAAACATGTTCTGAAATGTTCAAACCACTTCCTGATTCTTAAACAGATTTTATAATTTGGAAGTGTGATTTTAAATGTTTTCATTTTATTTTTGTACTTAATTGATAAACAAACCGTGTGTTTCCAAAGATAATTACTTGTGTATTGTCTTTTCATATACTTTCAAGTATTCACACACACCGGTTTCATTTCTTGTTCAAATTGTTCTTACCATGTCTCATATTTGAAACAATTTTTCGATGGTAAGACACCTTGCTTGTACTTCATTGCATTTTAAGCGATATTTCATTTTTGAACGTCATTTCAAGAATGTCTGTATTTTGTTTCGTATGGACAATATCAGTTATTTTGACCATAAGCCTTAATTGATATATCATTTCATTTCTGATCATTTTTATACAATGTCAGGTTTTCAAACAAGTCTTTTGCATTCATATCTATTCATTCAATATACTTGTTTGAAAATACTTCAATGTTCAAAAATGCTTATATCTTCATGATTATATTCTGAGCATCTCAACATCTGACTTGTATTTTGAGTTTTAACTGATAAAGTTAAACCATATTGAGCAACATATGCTTTCTAAGAAATATGGGTTCTTTGTGCTAGAAATTAACTGAACTTCTATGGAATCACGTTAGCCATTGATTTCTACCCAAGAAGTTAATCCTTTAGTGATTGAGTGTGAGGAGTCGAAAAGAAATGAGTGTGGGTGTGATGAGGTAAAATAGAAAAGAGAGTTTGGTTAGTAGTGAGCTTAATGATTAAAAGAAAGAGGGTGTGAGATCAGAGTAAAAGAATATCAAACTCTACACCAAATACTTTCTGAGTCGGGTAACCACATTATTAGCGTTTCACAATTCTTTGGTGAATGTTATTGAAACAGGCAACTAGCCCATACCAACTCTTGCTTAAACCCCACCAACCACTCATTTTCTTCTTAAAAAGAAAATGTTTAATATTTTTCTGGGGATGCAGCACATTATCTATCTGGTTTTCATTTGGAAAATCTGGATATTGAAAAAGAAGGAAGTTTGCCCCATCTTCGCACTTCAATCATGCACATTGAGTCTGTGTTTATCTACTGTTGTCTCAGTGGTTTACGCAACTTTGGCCTTATTAAAAGCAATCATTCGTGCTTAATTCTTTTTACACATGCACGAATACACAAGGAATTTGTTTCTTTGTCATAACGTTCATAGAAATTGCCTTTGTGGTGTTTCAATGATTGGATGGAAGCCCTGGGGGAGTGAACATCAAAAAGCTCCTTTATATTGTGTATTCGTTACACACAGTGACTTTGTGTTACTGACAGGCATTTTAACTGATTCATTTGTTGATTCAGGAGTTACATATTCTTATTTTGTCTGGATTTGCAAAGATCTAGATGAATACTTGGTTATGGATCACAGAATCAGAGGCTCAGTTTGACAGATCAGATTGGTCAATGACATTTCTGGGAAGAAAAGTTTTGATGATATAGATGCTCAAATCATCAAAAAGGGGGAGATGGTATCAAGAAATGATAAAATTTTGAGAGATGATTTTTCAGAAATGTCCAAGTCAGAAAATTCTAAGTGAAGTTTTGGAGAAGATCATAGAATTTCTGGAGATTTGAGGAAATTTTCTTTGAAGATTATTTGCTAAAGCAATTCGAGCTGGTTCTGAAGATAATTTCTTTCCAAAGTCTGAAAGTATTTTCTGAAAGTTTTGGGGAGATTGTTAATTGTTTGAAGACAATTTTGGAAAGAACATCATCAAAGAGAAAGAGGAGATTGTATTGACAGAGCTTTAAAGTGAAGACTGAATTGCTAGATCTTTCAATAATGATCTTGAATCCAAAGGGGGAGATTGTTAGATCATAAATCTGTTGGATACAAGATCAAGAATACTGAAGGTCAAAGTTCAAGAAAGTCAAAGTTCAAGAAAGTCAAAGCTGAAGAAAGTCAACTCTCATTAAAGTCAAAGTCTTTTGTAATAAAAGTCAAATTGTATTGTATTTGTATTTTGTTTTTGTTTCCTTGTTGTGTTTAGATGTAGGTATAAATACCTTGTATTCTTTGTTTTTCAATAAGTAGAATTCAGTTGTACAAAGAAGTCATTGAGAGAGAGAAAGTTCGTTTGAGAGAGATTTGTAGAGAGAGAGAGTTCTTGAGAGAGAAAGTTGTAATTGTGAAATTTCAAAGTGAAATCAAACAGGTAATTGATTCTTGTTTGTGTTTTGTTTGCTTAATTGCGTTTAGAAACTAGAATTTGGGAATAACACAAAGACTACGAAGTTCGCTTTTCTAAGAAAGCATGTTCAGTGGTGAATGAGAAAGGAAAACTTGCTCTCAGTGGTTATCGCAGAGAAAATGTCTATGTAATAGATATGGACTCTACTACCACTGAAAACTTATGTTTTCTCTCTAAAGCCTCTTCTGATGTCAACTGGCTATGGCACAAAAGGCTCTCTCATCTAAATTTCAAAACCCTGAATTCTCTCTCTTCTAAGGAACTGGTTTCTGGTCTTCCTCAGCACTCATATGCTAAAGAATCTCTCTGCTCGGCATGTGAAAAAGGAAAACAGACAAAAGCTAGTTTCAAATCTAAACAAGTTTCCTCAGTGACAAGTCCTCTTCAGCTCTTACATATGGATCTGTTTGGCCCTGTCAACATCCAATCAATAGCTAGAAAGAAATACACGCTTGTCATTGTAGATGAATACTCTCGCTACACCTGGGTTATCTTTCTTCGCTGCAAGAGTGATACTCCAGAAGAACTAATATCTTTTGTTAAAAAGATGGAAGTGCTGAATAATCTTATTGTTCGCTCTATAAGAAGTGATCATAGAACTGAATTCAAAAACAGTTCTCTGAACAATTTCTTTGAGAACAAGGTAATTTCTCATAACTTCTCCTCAGTAAGAACACCTCAGCAAAACGGAGTCACTGAAAGAAGAAACAGAACGATCATTGAAGATGCTAGATCAATGCTCAGAGATTCTCACCTCCCTACTCAATTTTGGGCGGAAGTTGTAAACACTGCATGTTTTACTCAAAACAGATCGTTGATAGTAAAGCGATTTGGAAAGACAGCTTATGAACTCTTTCATGGAAGGAAGCCTTCTATCAGCTTTCTTCATATCTTTGGTTGTCAGTGCTTTATCTTAAACAACAAAGATCAGCTTGGAAAGTTCGACCCAAAAGCTGATGATGGAATATTTCTAGGATATTCCTCCATCTCCAAAGCCTACAGAGTTTTCAACAAGCGCAGACAATCTGTGGAAGAAACAATTCATGTCACTTTTGATGAAACTCGCTCAGCGAACTCTAAACCAATCGCTGACAATGAAGAATTAAATGCTTGGATGTTCTCTCATTACAGAGAAACAGAACCTTTCTTCTCAAACCATCACCATTCAAATCCTCTGGCTGCTGATGATGATCCAAACATCATATCCCCTAACGCTGAATCCAACTCATGGATCTCAGCAGAGCCTCTAAACACGCTTCTTCCATCAGAACCATCTTCGTCTGAACACCTCTCAGAAAATAATGGTATGTCTGACATTCAACACTTGATAGCTGATGAACCTCAAGCTTCATCATCAGTGAACATTCCAATTGTTGATCCAATCTTCGAAGTAAGCGATCATGCTCCTGCTCAGCGATGGTCTAGATATCACCCTATAGATCAAATTCTTGGTGATCCCGATGCAGGTATTCAGACACGACGAAGTTCAGGTAATATTTGTCTCTTTGTTAACTTTATTTCTTTAATAAAGCCAAAGAAGGTTGATGATTCCCTCAGAGATCCATACTGGGTCAGCGCTATGCAAGAAGAGCTGACTGAGTTTACTCGTAACAAAGTTTGGAATCTCGTTCCTAGACCGTCTGACAAAACTGTTATAGGCACCAAATGGGTGTTTAGAATCAAGTTAGATGAACATGGAACTGTAACCCGCAACAAGGCTCGACTTGTTTCTCAGGGATACAGACAAGAGGAAGGCATAGACTATGATGAAACCTTTGCCCCTGTGGCTAGGCTCAAAGCAATTCGACTATTCTTAGATTATGCAGTTTACAAAGACTTCATTGTTTATCAAATGGATGTAAAATCAGCGTTCCTAAATGGAAAGCTGAATGAAGAAGTCTATGTAGAACAACCTCCAGGGTTCTATGACCCTAAGTATCCAAATTATGTTTATAAATTGGATAAGGCTCTCTATGGTCTAAAACAAGCCCCTCGTGCTTGGTATGACACTCTCTCATCTTTTCTTATCTCTGAAAATTTTGAACGTGGCAAAATTGACAATACTTTATTTTTCAGAAAAATAAAAGGTCATATTATTCTTGTACAAATATATGTCGATGACATCATATTTGGTTCTACTAACCCATCTCTGTGTACTCGCTTCGCTGAAAGAATGAATAAAGAATACAAAATGAGTATGATGGGTGAGCTGAAATATTTTCTTGGTCTTCAGATCAAACAATCTGACAGAGGTACTTTTATCAGCCAAGGTAAGTATGTTAAAGATATGCTGAAGAAGTTTCACCTTACATAAACTTCAGCAATGAAAACTCCAATGGCACCTCCCCTGACACTTAACAAAGATCCATCTGGAAAACCTGTTAATGTCACTGCCTATAGAGGAATGATAGGCTCCCTACTGTATCTTACAGCGAGCCGACCTGACATTATGTACTCTACTTGTTTATGTGCACGCTATCAATCTGAACCCAAGGAATCCCATCTGATCGCTGTTAAGCGAATTTTCAGATATCTTAAAGGGACTCCTAACTGGATATTCTGATAGTGATTTTGCAGGTTGTAAACTCGATAAAAAGAGCACCACTGGTGGATGTCAACTCCTAGGAGGAAAGCTGGTAAGTTGGACAAGCAAAATGCAAAATTCAGTGTCCACTTCCACAGCTGAAGCTGAATATGTAGCCGCTGGAAGTTGTTGTGCTCAGGTCTTATGGATGAGAAATCAACTATTAGACTATGACCTTCAGCTATCAAAGATTCCAATCTATTGCGACAGCACTAGTGCTATCGCTATAGCAAACAATCCAGTACTACATTCAAAGACAAAACACATAGAGATCAGATATCATTTTATCAGAGATCATGTGATGAATGGTGATATTGAACTTCATTTCATCCCTACTGACTATCAGCTTGCTGATTTATTCACCAAACCTCTTGATGAGACAAGATTCAACTTTCTCATCAGTGAGCTTGGAATACTGAATTTCGAAGAGTAAAATCTTCAGAATTCATGCATTAAGTCAGTGATTATAAGTTCCCCTTTATCATTCAATCTCTAATTAAAACTCTGACTCTCAGGTATGCTCTCTTACTCCCAATCTCTGAATCTTCAGTCAGTAAGACGTTTTAAATAAAACTTTAATCACTGAAGTTCTTCTTCAAATGATTAAAAGCTTTTTGAAAAACAAAAACTATCACTGAGCTTTCTCTTCAGTGATCCTTCTAATAAACTAAAATCAGTCTCTGAATTTTCATCAGGGATTCTCTCAAAGGAAAACCTATCTCTGACTTTTCTTCAGAGATAATTTCAAAAAGGAAAAATGAAACGTTTTTCTCTCTCCTATGACGTCATTTGAACCGACAATCTACGACATGCCTTTTTCTGACACGTTCGTCCGTTGCCCTTCTATCCAATCAACTTCGTGGGACGTGTCCATGTCATGATGAACATTTGTTCTCCCGCCTATCTCTCTCTCCTACTCTCAAACGTATATAAAGAATGTTTTTTCCATTCTTATCTTTTTACGCTTTCTAAAAATCCTTTCTGAGCAAGAAACTCTCTCAAGAAATTTCAAGCATCTGCATCTTCCTCATTCAAGATTACCAGGTTCCTTTGATCTTCTTTCTATTTAAATCTTGTTAACAAAACACCATTTTTCTTCATCATGGGTTTTATGAGATTTTTATTTCGTAAAATCATTTTTTTGATTTTACTCTTTCAAAACCTTTGGTTTTCTTACTGTTCTTCATCTTTTCCTTAAGAACAATGTCTTAATCTTCAAATATTTTTGTTTTTATACGTTTCTTTCCTCAAATAGAAACTGGTAAAAACTTCTTTATTTTTAGACTCTAATCCTTTCCTTCTATTCTCTATTTCTTTCCTTATTCAGCAATGGCACAGTCAGCACTTGTTTCCTCCAAGAACGTCAAGTTCGCCATCACTGAATCTGAAGTCCCCAAGAACAACCATCTTGGACGCCTCGACTTCGATGGAATCAAATACCCACACCTGGTGGAAGCTGCCAAATTCCTAAAGCAATCTTGCATTGCTTACGCTCTCACTGTTGATCCAAAACCCTCCAAAACTCTACTCCAACAGTTTTGGTTCACAGCTGAAGAAACGACCATCACCAACAAGAAAGGTGATCAAGTCCCTGCCATTTCTTTCTGCACTGGCCTCGGCAACGGAATGATGACTGCTTTCAGCTTAAGGAAGGCTCTCAGGTTTCCTGACAAACCTAAGAGTGGATTTGAAGCTCTACCTACTGACGCTGAACTCATCCGGTTCCTGAATGATATGGAGTACTGCTGGGACAACAAGCCCCGCTCCATAATACCCAACAAGAAGCTGACACTCATCAAAAAGGCGAACATGCCTTCTCATCTGAACTTTATCTTTTCTCATGTCATTCAATGCATGAGTGGGAAAAGTGGTTCCCTTGATCAGGCCAGCAAGGTACAACTCCAGATGGCCTACTCGGTCAACGCTGGAAAAAATTTCGACTTTGCCACCGCTATCTTTGACGATCTAAGGTCAAAGATAGAGAAGACGGAGAGGGATCCCAAGATCCCATATGTACGGTTTATCTTTGCATATCTGAAGTAACTCCACGCCAACACTTACCCCACTACTGCTGATGGCTCCTTCGCCAAAGTGGGTCAGCGTTCACTGGAAGTCAAACTGCTGGCAAACGAGGTAAGTATCTCTACCCTTCGCTCCCGACTCTCTCTCCTCACTTCTTCTACTTCAGCGGCCACGCAGGAGGTTCTTTCTTCTGCTAACCCTGCCGCTACCACTGGTTCCAAACGACCACCAGTTAGTTCTCTTGGTCCTTCTAAAAAGGCCAAAGTTACTAAGGAGAAATCAGCCGCTAGTTCAAGGCCTGAGGAAGTTTCTCGACAAACCTCCTTGGATGATTTTGTGGTCCTCTCTTCCACATCTGCAGCTATAACATCAACCGTGCCAGCGACCTCGGTCGCTGTCACAACAACAGTGACTCAACCTGAAATCTCAGTTCTTCAATCAACTGAGGTACATTCTAAACTCCTATCTTCTTCTATCCCCATCTCTAATCCCTCTATTTCATTGGTCTCTAACCCTCCTATTTCTCAACAGCCACATTTTGGACCCCTAGGACCTGATCATCAAACTTTTGAATAATCTATGCAATTCTACAAATTGTTTGATAACTCAGGTAATCCTATAAGTCCAAACACTACTCCCATAATTCCATCTAAGCCTGTTACTCAGACGCTAACTTTTCTTTCAGGTCCTAATATGTCCACTGTTGACGCTAATGTCAACAGTTTGGGGGTGAAGGTGGATTCTCTCACCACCGCAGTCAACGGAACCACCAGCGCAGTCGTTACCGCTGGTGAAGAGCTGAAGACTTTGACAGCTACCTGCTCCACCAAAGCTGAAGCTTCTCAACTCTCTGCTCTTCAAGCTGAGATTGTCAAAGTCAAGGAGGATACTCAGCGACAGTTTGACACTCTGTCCACAAAAGTTGATGCTTACACCGCTCTTCTTCAGCAAGTCCTCGACAAGCTGAATGCACCAGCTCCGACTCCATCACCTTCCTTCACATCGGATGACCGCACCTCACTGAACGTAGCTGTTGAATTCATTCATCAAGCTACTTCAGATCTCCCGGTGATTGAAGGACGAATAGATAGTCTAGAGGCTGAAGTCCGAAAGTTAGCCTATGCACAACCTTCCTCTCCTACCAAAGATCTCTCTCTGGCTGATAATGACAAAGAGGGGGAGAAAGCAGCTGAAGAAATTAAAGAGGGGGAAGTTGAAGCTGCTGAGGTTCAACATTTAGATCCTCCCTCTCATGTTGAGGGGGAGAAGGTTGTTGACCAAGCCCCTCCTTCTTTCAAAGACTTTGTCGAAGAAGAAGAAGAAGAGGAGGATGAAAATGAAGAAGATCTTGATCTTGATCAAGAGGAAGAGCAACCTCATCAAGAAGATGATGATGATGACGTTGAAGAAGATCAGTCCTTATGGTGTTCTTCTGCAGCCATCACAACTTCAGTGATAGCTTCGAAAGAAGTTGTCATGGCAGGGGGGAGTCAAGGAACATCCTCAGGAACCCCTTCCCACAGCAAATCCAAAAGTGCGGTTGTTGAGGGAAACCTGAAGACTGTTTAACTATCTGAGGAGAATCCTTCTCAGGTATGCCTCTCACTTGTCCCTGTTTTTTTCTACAAACCCTCTATCTCTTTCTAGCTTTTATCTTCTCTCTTCCCAAAACATACACTAACTCCTTTCATTCTATTTTCTGTCCATACAGTTCTCTCCCCTGCTTAAAGGTAAAGAACTACAAATAATCCCAGCCGCTGAAGCTGATGAACAAATAATCCCAAACTCTGTAAGAGAGATTGATGAAGAAGATGAGGAAGAAGAAGAGTCCCTGCAACATCCAGGAAGGCCCTCTAGACCATCTCACTGGTCAGAGGAAGAGATGAAGAGACGAACAGAGATGATTTCTCATCTAGAGAATCAACGACTGAAGATCCCCTCTCAATCAACAGATCTAGAGTTCCTGACTGAAGCTGAAATCGAAGAATCTGTCAGGGCTGAGAAGATGATAGTTGATTGCCAAAGAGAAGCATCTCTTGCTCTCAAGGTTCAGTCATCTCAAGTCAAAGACAAGAAGCTAAAAAAGAAACCAGTAGAAGTCCAGGCTGCTCTTTTGAAGGAGATTGAAGAGGAGCGCTCAAAAGCTCTAGCGGTCAGCGATTCCACAGTCGATTGGTGCAAGCATAAAATCGATTATCGTTCTGACCCAATGAATATCGTTGCAGTCGCTATCTCTGGAATAAAGAAGAAGGACAAAGTTTCTGTCATTATGGAGATTACCAGAGAGGATGGAAGCTGCAAGGCTATGTTCGTTTCAAAGCTGGAAAGCTTCGGCTATATGGAATGGCTTGAGTTCAAAGATTCACTGAAGAAATCAAAGTCAATCTACAGAGGCTATGTTGAAGGGATAATTGATGCTCTCATCAACAGAGTCGCTGCAATCTTAAAGGTGCCGTCTGCTCTTCCTTCTAAGCCAAAGCAATTCAAAAGGAAGCCTGTCTCCTCCTCTTCTGAAAATGTCGCTGTGATCAGAAATGAAACCTCCATCAAGTTCTCAAGAGAAGCTCTGTTCGGTCCTCCTCCTGATCTTTCAGCTCTCGATCTATCTCTGCCCCCTGGTGGACCATATGTTGCAAGACAAGTACTCAAATAACCTTTTGGAATCTTCTTCAGAGATGATGAGGAAAAGCTCAGATTTCAAAGAGTATCTAAAATTCCTATCTATCCCCTCAGTCATCTCAATGATCTCTTGTGCTTATGGTGTGACTTCTCTCCCTCTGCTGAACCGATCAAGGCAATCATATCTCAAGAATCATTTGATCGAAGGCAAAAAGGAGAAGAAATACCTGAGTATATGATAAATCCTCCTAAATCTTCTTTAGATAGCTGATAGATTAGTTTCATATTTCTTGTAATCTATTAGTTAAACTTACAGTAGTTAGTTATTCACTTGTACTTGTAATTTTCATACCTTGTAATTCTTTTCTTGGATTAATGAAATTTCAGTGAAGTACTTAACTCTATCAGTACTGTAAAAGATCCCTCAAAATAGTAATTGGGACCTGTATGTTATGAGTCCTGATTATTCCTTATTTTGAACTTTAAACTAATTTTCTTTAGTTACTTTGTCATTATCAAATAGGGGGAGATTGTTATTCCAAGCTCTCTTAGTGATTTGATAACGACCCTCTTTTATACTTAGTGAAAATTACGTTTAATATGTATTAGTGTTTCACCATCAGCGATCAGACTGAGTCTGTTCAGTTATCGATGATAGTTTCTGATGTAAACAGTAACGTCCTGAAAACAAGTCTCGCGTCAACAGATATTCATAGCTGAATCAAAGACAAAGCTGCTGAACAAAGACAAGTCTACTAGTGACCTGATGCGGATATCAGTGAAGCAAAGATGAATCTACTTATACGCGAAGGAACATGAGGAAAAGCTTCAGCGATAGCTGAACCTCTTTATATCTCTGAAGGAATAGATAATCAGCGATCAAACGATCACGTAGCTTATGCCTCAAGTCTCCTTTTGTCTTACCTTGCACAACCAGTACGATGTGTCAGAACGGACATCCCTCTGCCACAAATCGTACAACAAATCTAACATCTACACTGTTCATGATACGGCCGAAAGCATGTCTCCCAAAAGTCAGACTCCCAAAGCCAATCACTGGACGACACGTGTAAAGTACTCTGCCATGCATTTAATGCATAGGGTATAAATAAAAATATCACCTCTCCATCTGAGGGTGTGCTTCTTTCTTCAACATTGTTTTCTATAATCTCTAATCCCCCATTCTCTGAGTTCTTGTGAAATCATCTTAGTGTTTCTTAAGTTTGTTTAGATTAAGTCTGTCTTAATCTTATTCCGCAACAATCTTGTAAATTGTGTTTGAGTTATCAATAAACAATTTATTAAACTTTAAATTTCTAAGTTTGTATTCAAACCCCCCTTCTACAAACTTTTTAAGCACCTCCGGGACCAACACAGGCCTTCCGTTCATCCAAGTGTGGTGATGACCAGAGGATAAGATTCGGTACTCAATTGCTCAGGGATACGGCACTGACGTGGTGGAATGTTATCCAGTCCACCCTTGTTATTCCCTAATTCAAGTTCTAATTGTTACAAACAATCAAGATGAGAATTTCGTAATCACATTCATTGATTCATTCATCAAGATTACAAACTTACAACTTTCTCTCTCTACTTTCTCACTCTTAGAAAGATATACAAATATGCTCTTCTCTAATATGCGTGTGTACATTTGATTACACAAACAAACAAAATTATTTATACCCTCTATCAAATACAAGGAAACAAATTACACATACATTGACTTTGACATTTATTAACAAAAGACTTTGACTTTCAGTAAGAGTTGACTTTCCAGCTTTGACTTCTTGATCTATTGGTCTTCAAACTTTATGATCTTGAATCCAACATATTTGTGCTCTAACAATCTCCCCCTTTGGATCAAGATCATTACTAAAAGATTTAGCAATGCGATCTTCTCTTTGATTAAGCTCGATTGAATAAACTCCCCCTTTGAACAATTTGTATCTTCTCTTGAAATCTCCCCTTTTGAAACAAACATGATATACAAACTCCTCTTTAACACGATGAAATTCTTCTTTAGCTTTGTATTAAAAAACATTCAACAATCTTCCCAACGTCTGATCTTCAAAAATAATAACAATCTCCCCCAAGGTTGTACACAAACCTTTTTCAGACATGAAAAGAAAATATCTTCAGATTTATCACACTTTGCTTCAGCAAATAATCTTCAACAATTCTGTTGCTTTCATCTTTCAATAATCTTGAAAATTTTCTCCCAGCTTTAACTCAAACTCTTCATTCGGACAATTCTTTTTCATTCAAACTCTTTCAAACATTTCTTGAACTCTTCTCCCCATTTTTGATGATTAGAGCATCGATATCATCAAAACTTTCACCAAGAAATGTCATTTGACCATTCTGATCTTTCCAACTGAGCCTCTGATTCTGTGATACATAACCAGATATTCATCTAGATCTTTTCAAATCCAGACAAACTAAGAACATGTAACTCCTGAATCAACAGATGAATCAGTTAAAATGCCTGTTAGTAACACAAAGTCACTGTGTGTAACGAATTCACAATATAAAGGAGCTTTTGTGATGTTCACTCACCCAGGGATTCCATCCAATCATCGAAATACCACAAAGGCAATTTCTATGAATGTTATGACAAAGAAACAAATTCTTTGTGTGCTCGTGCAAGTGTAGAAAGAATTAAAGCACAAATGATTGCTTTTTAATAAGGCTCAACATTGTGTAAACCACTGAGACAACAGTGGATAAACACAGACTCTATGTGCATGATTGAAGTGCGAAGGTGGGGCAGACTTCCTTCTTTTTCAATATCCAGATTTTCCAAATGAAAACCAGATAGATAATATGCTGCGTCCCCTTGAAAAATATGAAACATTTCCTTTTTAAAAAGAAAATGAGTAGATGGTGGGGTTTGATCAAGAGTTGGCATGGGCTATTTGCCTGTTTCAATAATGTTCACGAAAGAATTGTGAATCATTAGTAATGTGGTTGCCCGGCTCAGAAAGTAGTTGGTGCAGAGTTTGATATTCTTTTACTCTGATCTCACACCCTCTTTCTTTATAGTCATTAAGCTCACTACTAACCAATCTCTCATTTCCATTTTACCTCATCACACATCCGACTCATTTCTTTTAGACTCCTCATACTCAATCACTAAAGGATTAACTTCATGGGTAGGAAACACTGGTTAACGTGAATCCATAGAAGTTTAGTTAATTCCTAGCACAAAGAACCCATAGTTCCTATAAAGCATGTGTTGCTCAAATGATTTAACTATAGCAGTTAAAGCTCATATACAAATATCAGATGAATATATGCTCATAAAATATAATCATGAAGATTTGAGCATTTTTAAACATTGAAATATTTTCAAACAAGTATATTGAATGAATGAATCTGAATGCAAAAGACTTATTTGAAAATCTGACATTGTATGAAAATGATCAGAAATGAATGATATAGCAATTAAAGCTTATGGTCAAGAATAATTGATATTTGTCTATACGAAACAAAAATATAGACATTCTTGAAATGACCGTTTCAAAATGAAATATCGCTCAAAATTCTTTGAATACAAGCGGAGTGTCTTACCATCGAAGAAATTTTTTTTCAATTTAGAGACATGGTAAGAACAATTTGAACAAAAATTCAAACCGGTGTGTGTGAATACTTGAAAGTATATAGAAAAGACAATACGCAAGTATTTATCTTTGGAAACACACGGTTTGTTTAATAATGAAGCACAAAAAATAAAATGAAAACATTTAAAAGCACACTTCCAAATTATAAAAAATTGTTTAAGAATCGGGAAGTGTTTTGAACATTTCAGAACATGTTTTCTATATCTAAAAGTTTTCCTTCTTTCAGATACATTTGAGATTAAGATAAGAAATTTACCTTTTCGCTCAATCTTAATTCTCAGAAAGTCAAGCTGAAGTCAAAAATGATATGATCGTGTCAGCTTCTCTCATCCTGCATAAGTCTCAAAGTCTAGTCAAATCAATTTTATTCACAAAATTATTCAAAAATAAAACGACATAAAGCAGTAAAACGATTAAAGTACGAGTTCTGATTTGAAGTAATCAGAAATCATAATTCTTTTACTCCCCCTGAAATTATGCATCTAAAATATGTCAGTTATAAAGAACATGATAGAGATCTACAACTCCTTTTGGAATGTAGTTTGTCATATCTATCGGATGCAAAAATTTCAAAAAAAAATATGTACTCCCCCTTGAAGGTTGATATCTTCTTCTGAGTATCTGAGTACACTCTCTTATCAGCCCGGGAGTAGCATTTCTTTTTCATCATTGAAGAGCGAGTCCTAAACTGTTGTGTTTAGAAGTCATACTCCGTTGAAGTACGGGTTCTAAGTTGATTTACTTAGAAGCCTTGGTTCTCTTACTCCCCCTTGACTTGAGGTACCTGCAACACAAAATCAGCTTTCGGTTTTGGTACCTACTGGTATTTGGGACCATGTGTGTTAGTTGCAGTTCGAATGGGAGTAACTGAATAAGAACCATACGAGTAATGATCACTAGCTTTATGAACAAAATCATAAGTATTACAGTAAGAACAATACCTTTTCTTAGATAACCTGAACATTTGATCTCTCAAATAAGCAAGATCAGGTTTACCTTTCAGAACTTTGTTCTTCTTGGCTGTTGATGCATGTACAAATGATTTGTTTTCTTTCTTCTTTCCTTTCTTTTCTTCCTTCTTCTCATCATTCTTCTCATCCACTGGTTTGACTTTCCATATCAGCTTCTCTTCATTATATCTTCTTCGTCTTCTTTGTGTACCCGAACCATCTACATTTTGATCATAGAAAATATTAGAAGTACGAATCTGATTGAATGAATTGACTAACCTTCTTGAAGAAACAGGTTTCATGTGTGAGCTTGAGGCTGTCTTTTTAAAGTCAGCTGGATTATTTCTAGGTGTGTGGATTTGTGACTCTGGAGGCGTTTTCTCAGTCACCACCACCTTAGAAACAATCATTTCAAGCTCTTTAATCTTTAAACATAGACTGTTCTTCTCTTTGATATGCAGGTCAATCTCTTTCTTGATTTCAGACTTCGCTTGTTGATCTTTCAATGCAATTGTAGATAGCTCAGATAGCTTTGCAGTTAGCTTCTTTATCTCTGACTCAAAAATATTTCTTTCTTCTTCAAAGTCCATTTCAGCATTTGTCCTCTGACCAGATATTTCTTTGAATATTCCAACATTCTTTTGCTCTATTGATTTCTTTTCTTTGGCAAAATTCTCCCTTTCCAGAATGATTACTTTCTCAAAATCAGAGATTTGTTGAGAAAGCTTAATGCATTTAAGCTCAACCGTCTTATTCTCGTCAGCACATTTTCTGGAAAAATCTGAGAACTTCTTAGCAAACGCTTTCTTTTCTTTCTCAACAACTGATCTTTCTTTGACCATCTTTTTCTCCAGATCAGATATTTTCTTTTGAAGCTCAGCATTAGCATCCTCCAGATTCTTAATCTTCTCCTCAGAACTGTCAACAGAATCTGCTTGCTGAATCTGGATTATTTGAGATTCCAAATCAGAGATCTTTTGCAGAAAATCAGAATTCTCAGTCTTTAATTTCTCAGCTTCCAACCATTTATCATCTTTCAAGACTTGAATAACTTCCTTTTCAAGTTGTTGAAAATGTTCCTTGTATTTGGCAAAAAATTCTGAATATTGACCTGAACCTGTTGTCTTCTTCAGGTAATCTATATGTGCATGCATCCACTTATTAAGCTTATTATAACTGTCAACTTGATCATCATGTTTCTTCTTATAATATTCCAAATGACTTTTACATACAGCAACGTCCATATGTAAATCTTTCAACTTTTTACAACTTTGTGCAAATCGGCCTTCAAGATGAAGAATCTCTGCTTTAAGTTTAGCAATCTCTTCTTTTGATGACATTTTTCCTTGAGAAGACATCCTGTTTCAATTAAAAAGAAATTAGAACTTGAAAAATGATCGTTAATCCAAATTATGAAATCACAAGAAAAAATTTGAAATAAAATTTCAGAGTTTTGATCACAAAAAGAAATATGTCCCCCTTTGCAGACTTAGCACGGGGGTCCCGCTATTGAACTCGCAAGCCTTAAAACTCGCAGACTGAGAAACACGCAGATCGAGACTTGCGCGTTTTATAAACTCTCAAGCAAACTCGCAGACAAACTCGCAAGCAAACTCGCAGACAAACTCGCAAATTGACGAAACTCGCAAGTGCCTAAACTCGCTAAAGACTGTTCACGCTGAAACTCGCTAACTGAGGCGTGCGCGTTTACTAAACTCGCTCGTCGAAGAACTCGCTGAACACTGTTCCTTTCAAACTCGCTAGCTTCGATTAGCGAGTTTCTAGAACTCGCAGATAGCCTTGCACGTTTGAGACCAAAAATAACCCTTCGACTTGCGCGTTCTAGCTTATGAATCTTGCGCGTTTGACGAAGAACTTGCGCGTTTGGACGAAGAACTTGCGCGTTTGGGAGATCTAGCGCGTTCTTCCGAAAAACGACCCAAATACTGAGTTTTCCATCTGAATTCGATCTAAACTTGTCCAACTGGTCTGAAACTTTGAACGAACCTTTGTAATCAACCCAATAACATGTTCCAATACATGATTTTTACAAACAAACACTTACAATACAATAAGATCGATGAAACAGTAAAAACCAACTCGTGTACAAAACTTAACAAAAATCACAAAATTCGTGTGATTAACAGTGCAATACATAAATTGAATTACGAAGACTCGATCTATTACACTTTGCGATCAAAACCTAACCAAAATCTGCTCCAAAAATACTCTGAAACTCAAAATTCGATTTTCTCTTTCAAGAACAGTAACGAACCAAAGAAATCTTAAATTCTTGATTTGATTTCACCTTTTGGATCTGCTTTGATACCAATTGTTATTCCCTAATTCAAGTTCTAATTGTTACAAACAATCAAGATGAGAATTTCGTAATCACATTCATTGATTCATTCATCAAGATTACAAACTTACAACTTTCTCTCTCTACTTTCTCACTCTTAGAAAGATATACAAATATGCTCTTCTCTAATATGCGTGTGTACATTTGATTACAAAAACAAACAAAAGTATTTATACCCTCTATCAAATACAAGGAAACAAATTACACATACATTGACTTTGACATTTATTAACAAAAGACTTTGACTTTCAGTAAGAGTTGATTTTCCAGCTTTGACTTCTTGATCTATTGGTCTTCAAACTTTATGATCTTGAATCCAACATATTTGTGCTCTAACAACCCTCTCTCCTTCTGTTTTGGCCTAACTGACTTGGGACCAATTCAAGATAAAATTGTTAGAGGAGTACTGCAATGAGAGGTTCGTGGATCAGATCGAGGCAGAGTTCCGAGCGCTAGAGAAAGGAAATTTGACAGTGAGAGAGTATACCCGTCAGTTCATGGAGAAGCTGGGGTTAGTGGGGCATGTGGCCTCAACTGAGAAGGAGAAGATTAAGGCCTATCTGAAGGGTCTACCGTCGGACATGATGACTATGTCCCAAAACTCGAAGGCTTCTAACCTTCAGGAGTCTATTGAAGAGGCGGAGTTTATTGAAGAGGTTTATGCGAGGGGTAAACCGGAGAAGGCTGGGGCAGTTGTTGAGAAGAGAAAATGGGAGAGCAGTTCAGTACCTCCTAAGAGATCTCGACCTTTTGTCGGAAACCGAAGCTTCAGCAGTTATCAAGAAGCTAGGTGGTGCCAGAAGTGCAGAATCAATCACCACGGTAACAGTAATACCACTCCTCAATCTTGCGGCAAGTGTGGGAAGTTTGAACACACCACCCGTGACTGTCAGATCAGAGGGATGGTCTGTTTTGAGTGCAAGACATCGGGGCACATGAGGAGAGATTGCCCGAAGCTCATGTCGGGTTGCGCACCAGTGAAGAAAGAGAATCCATCTAGGGTTCCGGGCCGAGCGTTTCAGATGACGGCCGATGAGGCCAAGGCATCAGCTGATGTGGTATCGGGTACATTTGTTATTAACTCAGTACCTGCTCGTGTTTTATTCGATATGGGTGCCAGTTTCTCTTTTATATCTGAGTTGTTCCGTCAAAAGATTTCTATGCCCACTACTAGTCTTGAGGATGCGTTAGTGGTTGAGATAGCAGATGGTAGTTAAGTTCTTATCCGAGATATGCTGAAGAAGTGTACTCTCGGCATCGAAGGGAGAGATTTCCCAATCGATTTGTTACCGATGTTAATCGGGGGTTTTGATGTGGTGGTCGACATGGATTGGTTAGCGAACAATCATGCCGAGTTTGTATGTTCCAAGAAATTGATTCGACTTCCCAATCCCAGTGGCGAAGTTGTTGTGATTTATGGTGAGAAGAGGAAGGGGGATGTGGCAATAATCACCATGACTAAGGCACGCAAGTTTTTGGTGAAAGGATGCTTGTCTTTCCTAGCCTACGTGATCGACGCCAAGCTAGAGAAGTTAAAGCTCGAAGATGTGAAGATTGTGCGTGAGTTTCCAGACGTCTTTCCGGATGACTTGCCTGGGTTACCACCCGATCGTCAAGTGGAGTTTCGGATTGATCTCGTACCGGGAGCGGCTCCTGTTGCTAGAGACCCTTACCGGTTAGCGCCAGCAGAGATGCAAGAGATGATGGCCCAACTCCAAGAGCTTTTGGAGAAGGGATTCGTAAGGCCGAGATCGTCACCTTGGGGAGCTCCGGTCTTGTTCGTCAAAAAGAAGGATGGCACAATGAAAATGTGCATCGATTATCGTGAGTTGAACAAAGCAACAGTGAAGAACAAGTATCCGCTTCCAAGAATTGACGACTTGTTCGATCAACTTCAAGGAGCGGGCTGTTTTTCAAAGATCGACTTACGTTCGGGTTACCACCAAGTGAAGGTAAGAGAAGAAGGCATTCCGAAGACATCTTTCATAACGCGTTACGGCCATTATGAGTTTCTTGTAATGCCTTTTGGCCTAACGAACGCACCAGCGGTATTTATGGATTTGATGAATAAAGTATGTCGACCTGTCCTTGACAAGTCGGTCATCGTATTCATTAATGATATACTCGTGTACTCTAAGAGCGAGTTAGAGCACGAGCAACACCTACGCGAAGTTCTTGATGTGTTGAGAAAAGAAAGATTGTACACCAAGTTTTTCAAGTGCGACTTTTAGCTTGAAGAAGTGCAATTCTTGGGTCACGTTGTCACTCGAGATGGAGTGAAAGTGGATCCCTCCAAGATTGAAGTTATGATGAATTGGGAGCCTTCCAAGAGTCCGTCAGAGATCTGAAGTTTCTTGGGTCTGGCGGGGTACTATCGGAGATTCATTCAGGACTTTTCGAAGATCGCTTCTTCCTTGACAGTTTTAACTCGGAAGAATGTGAAGTTCGATTAGACCGAAACGCAAGAAAAGGCGTTCCGGATTCTACAAAAGAAGTTGTGTGAGGCTCCAATCTTGTCGTTGCCTGAAGGTTCGGAAGACTTTGTGGTCTATAGTGACGCTTCAAAGATGGGATTAGGATGTGTGTTGATGCAGAGAGGCAAGGTAATCGCTTACGCCTAGAGGCAACTTAAGATACACGAGAAGAACTATCCTACCCATGATTTGGAGTTAGCAGTGGTGGTGTTCGCCTTAAAGCTTTGGCGACATTACCTCTATGGCACAAGATGTACGCTCTACACTGATCATAAGAGTTTGAAGTACGTCTTTGATCAAAAGGAGTTGAACATGAGTCAAAGGCAGTGGCTCGAGTTGCTCAAGGATTACGATTGTGAATTGCTTTACCATCCCGGTAAGGCTAACGTTGTAGCCGATGCGTTAAGTCGGAAGGGCTATAGCGGAAGTATTTGGGCTACCCATTCAAGAATCAAGTTAGTGTCTAGTCTTGTTGAAAAGATCAAGACATCGCAGGTTGAAGCTTTGTTGGAAGAAAATCTCAAGGAGGAAGTCATGACGAAGCAGCGCTTACTCTTAACGGAAGACAGCCGTGGGGTGAAACTGTTTAGCGGTCGTGTGTGGGTGCCCAAAGTTGGGGGTAGCCGTGATCTATTGCTTGAGGATGCTCACAAGTCCAAGTATTCCATTCATCCGAGAAGTACAAAGATGTACAGGGACTTGAAGTTTCATTATTGGTGGACAGTAATGAAGCTTGATGTGACGCGTTATGTGGAGCGTTGTGTGACGTGCTCACAAGTTAAGGCCGAACATCAACGACCGTATGGGAGTCTTCAGTCCTTAGAGATTCCCGAGTGGAAGTGGGAACATATTACCATGGACTTCATGACGAAGTTGCCTAAAACTCTTCGAGGTCACGATACCATTTGGGTAATAGTCGATAGATTGACGAAGAGCGCTCACTTCTTGGCTATGCGCGAGGCATTACCGATGGACAAGTTATTGAAGCTTTACATCGATGAAGTGGTCTCGAGGCATGGAATTCCCTTGTCGATCGTGTCGGATCGCGACAGTCGGTTCACTTCGAACTTTTGGGATGGGTTTCAGAAAGAGCTTGGTACGCGAGTAAAGTTGAGTACGGCTTACCATCCACAAACCGACGGGCAAAGCGAGAGAACGATCCAAATGCTAGAGGACATGTTGAGTTCTTGTATCATCGATTTCGAGGGTAGTTGGTACTCTCACCTACCTTTGGTGGAGTTTTCTTATAACAATATCTACCACTCGAGTATTGGGATGGCACCATTTGAGGCGTTGTAAGGGCGGAAATACCAAACTCCCGTGTGATGGCTTGAAGCGGGAGAGAAGCAATTCGCCGGACCTGAAATCGTGCAAGAGACCGCCGATAAGTTCAAGTGCATTCGTGAAAGATTGAAAGCGGCTCAGGATCGGCAGAGGAGCTATGCCGATAAGAAGAGGCGACCGATGAAGTTTCAAGTGGGCGACCGTGTGTTGCTTAAGGTATCGCCTTGGAAGGGCATTATCAGGTTCAGAAAACGTGGGAAGCTGAGTCCCCGTTTCCTTGGACCTTTCAAAGTGCTTAAGCGGGTGGGTTTGCAAGCCTACCAATTGGATCTGCCGCTAGAGTTGAGCAGAATCCACAGCACGTTCCATATTTGTTACCTTCGGAAGTGTTTGGCGGAAGATGAAAGCGTCGTTCCCCTCTCTGAGTTAAGATTGGATGAGGGTAACCGATGTGTAGAAGAACCTGACGCTATCTTAGAGAGAAAGTCTAAAAAGTTGCGTCACAAAGAGGTCACTATGGTCAAGGTGCAGTGGAAGCATCTTCGGGGAGCCAACGTGACGTGGGAATCCGAGGAGGATATGAAGCGAAGATATCCTCATCTTTTTGGGTAGATGATATTTCGGGGAAGAAATCATTCCCAAGTTGGGGAGGATTGTAACACCCCGGATTTTCATTCTGTGTTCTTGTTATTCTTATGTTTAAGCGTTGTCGTTAGCATCGCGTTTGGGTTGAGGTTTGAGTTTGGATTTTAGTGGTTTTGGACAAACCACAGTGCACCACGCGAGTTGCACCGCGAATTGAGGTCGCGGCACAACCCGCGAAACCCACTGTTTAGTGTGGGTTTTGTGTTAGCGGGCGAGTTATGCCGCGAGTTGTGGTCGCGGCATAAACCGCGAGATGGCATGGCCGACTTAGGTGGGTCTTCAGCATAAATATCTTTTGTTTTGCAATCTCAAATATCTCAAACTCTCTCTTTTCTCTCTCTCTCTTTCTTAGTTTGCGAGTTTGGTTCTTCGATTGCCGTTTGTTGCTAGTATTAAGTGCATCTAGCAAGGGTTCGGTATAGAAAGCTTCGTCTTCTCTCGGTGGTCGATATTTGGTTTTTTGGGTTTTCGTCTAAAACCTACTTCGTGAGTTCTTACTACCATTTTATAAACTTTATACATGTCAAAACTTATATTTTTGAAATCCAAAGTATTTCTACGGTATGGATTTAAGTTCTCTACATTTTGACATAACTTGAGTTTTTGGTGATTTCGGGGTTTCCGATCAGTTTTGACTAAAATGATGGGTTCCGCCTTATTTGAAGTAAAAGGATGTTTTAATTGCTTATTTTATGTGGGTTATTTGGAGGTCACTATTTCAAATATAGAACTACATGTGCATTAAATTGTGAGGTTCTGGAAGAAAATCAAACGAAGAACTACATGTGCATTAAATTGTGAGGTTCTGGAAGAAAGTAAAATATAGAACTACATGTGCATTAAATTGCGAGGTTCTGAAAGAAAGTAAAATAAAGAACTACATGTGCATTAAATTGTGTGGTTCTGGAAAAAAGGTAAAATAAAGAACTACATGTGCATTAAATTGCGAGGTTCTGAAAGAAGGTAAAATAAAGAACTACATGCACATTAAGTTGTGAGGTTCTGGAAAGTCTGTATATAGTCTCATTGTAATATTTCATTCTTATCAACGATTTGACTTGGGATTGCTTATTGAAAAGATTCCCCTTTGATACAAATGTTTATATCTCTGGAATTTATAAACTGTATGTTCTCACTAGGCTTAAAGCCTAACACTTTTTCTCAAATGATGTGTATAACAGGTTCCCATTAGCGGTGGGTTGCCAATGGCTTGTGTGATGAGCTTGGTCTCGGGGGCTTATGAGATAACTAGTATTTGATGTTGGGCAATTGTTTAAGTCCCATTCTTTTGGTGATATCGGATTAACAATAGATGTAATCTAGATAGGTTATGTTTAGATTAGTTCGTTGTTGAATTCCATATCAGTATTCAGGCTTGTAAAGGTTTAGTACTTTTCCCCTTTTTGGGAGGTTTATACCAAGTGATGATGTCTATTTGTTCAGTTTCCGCGTTTTAAATTCACTCTGGTTTTTAGGGTGTTACAAGAAGTAAGGTACGTTTCGGATATTATTAGATGTTATGTAGTGAACAGTTTCGGATGTTAGTAATTTAAGGTATGTAGTGAACAGTTTCAGATGTTACGGATATTAATAATGTAATTTGGTTTATGGTTATTTAGTTTGCACAATTTTATGTTTATTTTATTTAATTAAATGATAAAACTTTCTTTTTTATTTAATGAACGGTAATTTAAATAATTTAACATATTGAATTATAACTTTACTGATATTTATAGTTTTAAAGAAAATGATAGAAAAATCATAAAATGTCATTTGTTGATATTTAATTCCAATTCTAAAGTCTTTTAAAAAAAATTCAATTCCAATTCCATTTCTAAAGTTGAATTCCGTGAACCAAACAAAAAGATTACAATTTCATCCAACCTAACGCAACCAAAATACGTGGTCAAATTCCATTCCAATTCCTTCAAAGTCAAATTCCTTGATGAATTCCAAATTCCATCGAATTCCATTCCATGAACCAAACGACCCCTGTGACCTAAATTTCGGATTTGTTTATTAGAAATTACATTAAGTTTTAACTAGTGTGTGACCCGCGCGATGCGCGGTAGTAGTATTTCTTTAAGGAGTACTTGATCATGTTAAAATATAACAAAGTAATTTCTCGGCAAACAATTGATGATATATAATTTAAAACAACGAATCAATTTCCTTAAGTGATTAAGTTGCGTATGTTTCAAATTTAGCGTATAAATCTTACTTTGTAATGTAATTTTTATAAAACAGTTCATAGATACGATCAAACAGACACCAAATAATTGTACTGTATATTTTTATTTTTACTAAGAGAGAATCGGTAAAAAATAACCAACTCATAACGCTAAAAAAAACTATTTGGAGGAACACATAAATATGACATATCACACACAGAACAAATGTAACAATAATTAACAAAATATAATAACATGGATAAAAAAACATTTATCAACAACATATAACCCAGATAGATAATAAAATAAAATGTAACAATTCTTACATGGATTTTATGGGGGAAGAACAACGGTATCACGATAAAAAATTTTGTAAAAAAATAAACACAACACATCAATAACAACAAATAGCTGACATAAAAACATAAAAACATAAAACAAACCATAAAAATGTAGCTTTCATCTTGATGAGACATTAATTTGTGTAATTTGCAATATGATGGAGGATTCGATAAAACAAAAGAAAAAAATGCTTTCATCTTCATTAGACATTCGATTGTGTAGTTTGCAATATTGTTAGGTCTGATTTTATAGTAATCATTGTATTTATAGGGCTTGGTCAAATACTGTGTTTAGTGCTTTTCAGTGTTGTATCTGACCAAGGGTATTTAAGTCCTTTTGGTCTTGGTTTGGTGTAAGAACTTCACGCATATTAATCATACTTTCATACTTTGCGCTCTCTTGTTACTCTCTCTCTACTTTCTCTCTCTAAAGATTCTTAGATCTTGGACTTACAATTGGTATCAAAGCCAACTGAATCTTGAGAGGATTGAGAGATTGCATTTTCTGAATCTAAATTGTTGATTGAAATCGAAAATTTGATCGATTTTCTTGAATTTTTCAAGAAAATCTCGTTTTCTTGATTTCTCATCAAATTTGGATGTGTTTGTGATCGTTATTGTTTGATTTTTATCTCATTAGCTTTGTTTTTGATATTCGATCACGTTTGATTCATATAGTTTTGCATAAAATTCAGTTTTTAATCTTCGATTCATCGATTTTGTGTTTTCTGGAAAACTCGGTTTCAAGTACTGTTTCATCGAAGTTTTTGAGTTTTAGTGTTTCTTAATTGAAATTGTTGTTTGATTTGTGTTAAAAAGTTAAAAAGGATGGAGGATTTAGTAAAACAAAAGAAAAAACGTTAAATGAGATATAATATATAGACGGGATAAAAAACGAAATAGACAACCGAAAGGTCTAGAACATTAATGAGTTAATGAAAGACAATTAATATAACCAACAAAATAAATTAAAAAATCTAAAATTTTCTAAAAAAAAAAGAATTATGAAATAATTCTTCCACAAAGTGCCACATAAAAACTTTATATTTTAACTTTAGACACATGTGAACTACTAATGGGAGTTGCTCAATTAAGGACAACTTTGGTTTAGAAATTTTGTTATCATTTTGGAGAAAATAATGAAATACGCAATTTTCATTCACGGGTACAAAATGTTAGAGCATAAATGTTAAGACACAGTCTCATTGGATTCAAGATCATCCAATCTGAAGATCGCAATCTGAAGCTAAAGCCGGAACGTCGACTCTCGATATTAAAGTCTATGTCTATTTGTAATAAATGTCAAAGTAATCAATGTATTTGTTTATTATATTAAGTTAACTTAGTTTAAATATCTAGTTTCTAGGATTTCTCTCCTCTAATCTCTTCCCTTCAGGCTGATACCTTCTCTCTTCAGGCTTCCTTTCCTCTGTTCTCTTCCCTTCAAATCTCTTTCCTTCATATCTACTTCCTTCAACCCTTTCCTTGTGGATGTAGTTGTTCGGACCAGATGAGTACCTCTGACTGTTTGATGTTGGCTTTTTGTAGAATCTTTTTTGAAAAGCATTTGTCAGCATCATCATTGCTTGCTTCAGCTGATCATTTTCATCTGTGTCAGAGTTTGCATAAGCTTCATCTTCATCTGATTCGTACACAATCGTCTTATTCTTCTTCTTCCTAACAACAAGAGCGACTGTGTCATCAACTGTCTTTCCTCTCTGTCTATTCTCAGCTAGAATTTCATTCAACTCTTCTTCATTCTGACGGAGGGTTTCATACACCTCGTGAAGTGAAATCTCATTCAAGTCTTTGATCTGCTTCATTTGTCTTGCAAATCTTTTCCATTCTGGTTGAAGAATGCTCAGGAACTTGACGTTCAGCTCAATTTGATATTTGTGGACTTTGTTCTTGCTAAGTTCGTTCAGCAAAGTCACAAACCTGTCATAGGTTTCTTCTAAAGTTTCTCCCACTCTGCCTCTAAATTCTTCATAGTTATTTAGGCAGTTGGAGATTTTCAGCTGATTTCCAACTTTTGAACCCAGCATCATCTTTTCAAGTTGATCCCACATTTCTTTGTCGGAGGCCTTGTAGCTGTCAATCTTTACGTATATTTCATTTGGGATTCCTTGTAAGATGTATGACTTAGCTAATCTGTCGCCTTTGGCTCTTCTAAGGTTATCATCTTGTAGCTCATCAAACTTAAGTTCAACTTCAGTCGGCACATTTCCAACTACACGAGTCGTTATGACTGGTTTCATAACCCCTTCTTCAATAGATGTTCTGATGAAATCACCCAGCTCATGTCTGTCAATGAAGTTCAGAAACCGATCCTTCCACTGTTCGTATTCTCCTTTAAAGAGAACTGGTGGCTTGGTGTCAGTTCCTATTGCAAGGGCTTCTCTGGATGTCATCCTGTATTGATTAAATGTGCAATAAGAACTTGGATTTGACCGTTAGTTCAGATAAAATTTGATCGCACAAGAAATTTTGTCCCCCTAGGCAGACTTAGCATGGGGGTCCCGCAGTTTTCAAAAATTTGTCTATTACAGTTTTCAAAAATTTGTCTATTACTAAAGAAAAATTTTATGACTTTTAAAGACCGTATTACAGTTTTCAAAAATTTGTCTAAGTGTGAAATTGGTGCAAAATTCAGGTTTGCGTGTCAAGGTTTGCGTGCGCAGAATGGAGTTTGCGTTTCACGTGGGACGCGCAAAGTAAGGTTTGCGTTTCACGTGGGACGCGCAAAGTAAGGTTTGCGTTTCACGTGAGGAGCGCAAAGTTGGACTTTGCGTTTGTTGTTGGACGCGCAAAGTTGAGGTTTGCGGGTCTAGTTGGAAGCGCAAAGTAAGGTTTGCGTTTCTGAGGTTTGCGTTTCTTGCTTGATCCGAGAAGTGAAGTTGAGATGCTTTGCGTTTGCTTTGAGGAGCGCAAAGTGGGCTTTGCGTTTCACTTGGGACGCGCAAAGTGGGACTTTGCGTTTCACTTGGGACGCGCAAAGTGGGACTTTGCGTTTGATTTGGGAGGCGCAAAGTTGGACTTTGCGTATGTTCTTCTTCTGTTTTGCGTTTGTTCGTCCTGTTCTACGAAAAATCAATTGAAACTTGTTTTCTTTGTCGATTAGCAGTACAAATCTCTACCAATATGTCTAGAATCACTTCTAGAACTGAATGTAAGCACTCGATTTCACTAAAACACACTATTTGAAGAAAAATTTTATCGCACAATACCTTTTTCAAACTCGAATTTTTCTCACTAAAATCACAAAATGGAACTCGATATAAGCTTTATACTTAAATTAATTACACACAACTCGATCTAGCATGCTAATCGATCACAACCTGATCGATTTTAACACCTAAAACACTTTAAATCACAAAAACGATTTTTCTTGAAGAACACAGAGTCGTTTTCTGAAAAACTTGATTTTGATCTTTATCAGGCTCTGATACCAATTGTCGGTCCACACAATGTTTATATCAAGTTCTTAGAAACAACACAATAACGATTACCAACCTGTATTGATATATAGAAATGGTTACAAGGTTGATCAGATTAAAGCTTGGATTTGTGTTCTCTGTTTTTCTCTCTAATACACCTTTTTGTGTGTGTTTGTGTGTATGTGATCTGATATTGTTAGAGAGATTGATATATCACATCTAATCTAAGTGTGTCTAACACACTATCTACAACTTGCAAGAGCAAGTTGTAATATTAAACAATAAAACTAACTACTAAGGGGGTGTTTGGGATTGCTTATTTATTTGGAAAAGTCCTTATTTGGAAAAGTGCTTATCAGCTTATGTGGTGCCAAATCGGAGTTTTTTAAAAAGTGTTTGGATTAGCTTATTGTGGTACCAAAACGTAATAAGCTAATAAGTTGTTATTTAAAGGTGTTTGGGATTGCTTATACATATAAAAGAACCAAAAAAAGTCATAAGCACTTTTGAAATAAGTCATAAGTTACAACAAAATGACTTATCAAAAATGGCTTTTCAGCGGTTTGGCACCGCTATAAGCTGTTTTCTTTTTGTTCCATCCAAACACTCAAAATAGCTTATCTGCGGTGCCAAATCGCAATAAGCTAAAAAGCCCTTCAAATAAGCAATCCCAAACACCCCCTAAATATCTAGATATACAATATCTAGATATTATATAGCTAACTAAACTAGAAACTAACTTAGCTTTTACAATACTAGAAACTAGATATTTAAACTAAGTTAACTTAATATAATAAACAAATACATTGATTACTTTGACATTTATTACAAATAGACATAGACTTTAATATCTAGAGTCGACGTTCCTGCTTTAGCTTCAGATTGCGATCTTCAGATTGGATGATCTTGAATCCAATGAGACTGTGTCTTAACAATCTCCCCCTTTGGATCAAGATCATTACTAAAATGATGTAGCAATTTGATCTTCTCTTTCAGCTTAGAAGATGCAATCTCTTTCTCTAGCTCTTAAATCAGCATGTCTTTTTCTAACAATCTCCCTCTTTGAAGAGTGGACGTGATTCTTGAAACCTGTGATCTTTGCCATTTCTTGTGTAGTCAATAAATATGTTGGATACAAGATCAAGAAGACTGAAGGTAAAAGTTCAAGAAAGTCAAAGCTGAAGAAAGTCAAATCTCATCAAAGTCAAAGTCTTTTGTAATAAAAGTCAATGTATTGTATTTGTATTTTGTATTTTACTTTCCTTGTTATTGCTTGTAGGTATAAATATCTTGTCTCCTTGTATTTCTATTAGTAGAAGAAGTATGTATGTACAAGTTGTAAGAAGTTGAGATATTCAGGGAGAATACGTTTAGAGAGAGAAAGAGAGTTCTAGAGAGAGAAAGTTGTAATCTTGAATTTGAAAGTGAAATCAAACAGGTAATTGATTCTTGTTTGTGTTTTGTTTGATTAATTGTGTTTAGAAACTAGAATCTGGAATATCAATTGGTATCAGAGCAGATCCAAATCGAAATCAAATCAAGAAAATGTTCGACACTGTGTTCTTCATGACCAGATCTGATTTTGAGTATTAGTGTGTTTTTGGAGTTGTAATCGATTAGTTTTTGTTAGAAAAGTGTAATCGATCGAGTCTGTATAGGTAATTTCAAGAATTGCACTGTAATTGATCTTTGATTTTGATTTTTGTTGAGTTTGGAGTTCACGAGTCAAGAACACTGTATTCATATCGATTTGTACATTTTTTGTGTTTTTGATCGAAATTAGTTGTTAGAATTGTGTTCTAGATGTTTAGGCGAGCAAATTGTCAAATTTTCGTACTGTAATTCGAGGTCTAGATGTGTTTTTGATACAGATCTGTTAGATTTTTGAAGTTTGCGCAAGATTCAAACTTTGCGCAAGTTCGTCGAGGTTTGCGCAAGATTCGTCGAGGTTTGCGCAAGATTCATCGAGATTTCATCAAGTGATCTTTCTGAGGTTTACGTATTCAACAGAAAATCGCAAGTTAAGGTTTGCGTATATGAAGTGAAACGAAAAGCTAAAGTGTGATACGCGAAGTTTGATTTGCGTATACTTCTTGATACGCAAAGTAAGGTTTGTGTAAGCTACTCAACACGCAAAGAAAGGTTTGCGTACGCTTCTTGATACGCAAAGAAAGGTTTGCGTACGCTTCTCGATTCGCAAAGACAGATCTGCGTAACCTTCTCAACAAGCAAAGCTACTCGTTACAAGAATTGATTTGTGTAACATACTCGATATGCAAAGCGTGGTTTGCGCAACACATTAGATACGCAAAGTGTGGTTTGCGCATCACACTTGATACGCAAAGCTTGTTTTACTTAGAATTTTTTTTCTGAGAATTTTTCAAAAATGTAATATGGCCTTTAATAGTGAAAAAAAAATTCTCTAGGGGCGCTGCCCCTTGACCCCACCCGCTAACCGGGTAGCGGGACCCCCGTGCTAAGTCTGTGGAGGGGGACAAAATTCTGTTGTGATAAAAAAATTCCTGAATTTCTATTTCAAGATTTCTTGTATTTTTGTGATTTCATATTTTTGGACTAACGATCAGTTCTAGTTTCTTATTGCATATATTTTTCAAACAGGTTTATTCAAGATGACTTCTAAAGATGCACTTTCCATTGGCACTGATGTCAAGCCTCTTGTACTGTTCAAAGGAGAATACGAACAGTGGAAGGATCGATTTCTGGATTTTGTGGACCGCCACCCAAATGGAGAAAATATTCTTCTGTCCATCATGGAAGGTCCGATGGTACCAATCATAGTTCAAATACCTGATGATGACTCATCTGATAGTGAAGATGGTACTGAGGAAAGAGAACAGAAGATGAAAACAGTTACAGTTGAATATGCTCAGTATTCTGAAAAGCAAAAGAGTTGTTTCAAAGCAGACAAGCAAGCAATATATCTTCTTCTTCAAAGTATCCCGAATGACATCTACGTCAAAATAGACAGCTACAAGGGAAATGCTAAAAAGATGTGGGATCTGTTGCAGAAAATGATGATGGGATCCAAAGTAGGGAATCAGATGAAAGTGGCTAACTGCATTAACAGCTATGAGGAATTCAAAGCCAAAGAGAATGAGAGCTTAGAAGATACTTATGAACGGTTTGTCTTGCTGTTAAATGAATTGTCAAAGAACAAAGTCAAAAAGAAGCAGCTTGAGAACAATGTCAAATTTATGAGTATCCTACAACCCGAATGGAAGAAGCATACACGTAGGATGAAGCATATGAAGGATTTGAATGATATTCCATTACATGAGGTTTATGAGACTCTGAGGCAGAATGAAGAAGTGGAAGAGAAAAGAGCTGAGAAAAAGAAGGCAGAAAAGGTTCTCGATCCTATTGCATTGGTAGCTGGAGAGAAGAAGAAAGAAAAGAAAAAGAAAAAGAAAAAGAAGAAAGTGATTACAAGTTCTGAGTCAGAATCTGAATCAGATGGTGATGATGGAGAAAGTCTGAAACAAGCCATGCTTTTACTGACCCGTGCCTTTCAAAAGAAATTCTACAAGAAGTCGGGATCCAATTCTCAAAGATACTCTTCATCAAGTTCAAAGAATCATGAGCACCGAGAAAGAGTTGAAGGAAAACGATATGAAGAGAACAGATATGTTGGGAAGAAACCGGATGAAATGAAGAAGTTTGTGAATGATTACAACGTTGTTGAAAAGCCAGCAATTGAGTCAATCAAATGCTACAACTGTGGCAAGATTGGACATTTTGCTAAAGATTGTCGGAAGCCAAAGGTTCGAAATTCTCAGTATTATCAGAACAAACTGCTATTAGCCAAACAGCAAGAAGCAGGCATAGCTTTAATGGCTGAGAACGAATTTTGGCTGGATCATTCAGAAGGTGAAGAGGAAGAAAAAGAAGAAACTGCTCATCTCTGTCTAATGGGAAAAGAGGTCAAGTATGATGAGTCAGATGACGAGACAGCTGATGAGGTATTAAACTTAACTGAAAAAGATTTCATAACCAAAATGGAAGCTATGATGGTTGAGCTTAATGATCTTCAAGTAAAACTGAAGAAAGAAAAAGACAGAGTTGCTAAAAGAAACAATAAGATCTTTGAGCTTAATAAGTCCGTTATTGGGAACAAAGATCTAATTTGTTAGGTCTGATTTTATAGTAATCATTGTATTTATAGAGCTTGGTCAAATAATGTGTTTAGAGTCTTATCAGTGTTGTATATGACCAAGGGTATTAAGGTCCCTTTGGTCTTGTTCCTTGTAAGAAACACACGCATATTGAATACATTTTACACTTTGCGTTTCCAAGTTTCTCTCTCTCTACTTTCTCTCTCTAAAGAATCAGTGATCTAGGACTCACAATTGGTATCAGAGCCAACTGAATCTTGAGAGGATTGAGAGATTGTTTTTCTGTATCTGAATTTGTGATTGAAATCGAAAATTTGAATGATTTTCTTGAATTTTTCAAGAAAATCTCGTTTTCTTGATTTCTCATAAAATTTGGATCTGTTTGTGATCGAATTTGATTGTTTTTGGGTTCATTAGTCTCGTTTTTGATAATCGATCATATTTGTTTCAGGGTATTTTACAAGAAAATCAAGATTTGATCTTCGATTTTGAGTTTCATTGTTTTTCTGAAAAACGGTTTTTCAACGTACTGTTACATTCTTGTTTTTGAGATTTAGTAGTTTTTAATCGAAATTTGTATTTGAAATGTGTTGAAAATCTGTTTTCGATCAAGTTTGTAAAAGGAAATTTAATCAATTTCTGTGTTAGAATCGAGTTTTTGAAGATTTTTGTGTTCTTCCATAGTTTGCGCTTCATTCATAGAACTTTGCGTTTCATTCATAATGCTTTGCGCCTCATTCATAGTACTTTGCGTTTATTCATGCTACTTTGCGTTTCATTCATTGTGGTCTAATTTCGTGTGTTAGTAAATCTTTCAGGTTTTCGGATCATCAAGGACACGCAAAGTCAGTTTGCGTTTCCCTCTACACACGCAAAGCATTCTTTGCGTTTCAGTCTTCAATCGCAAAGCTCCAGTTTGCGTTTCCCATTGCATACGCAAAGTACACTTTGCGGGTCTCACATCATACGCAAAGCTTGTCTTGCGTTTCCGCCTTCATCCGAAAAGCTCTATTTTGCGCTTCTGCCTACATACGCAAAGCTTTCTTTTGCGCATCAGTCTACACCCGCAAACCTTCTCTTTGCGTTTGTTTCAGACTTTGATTAAAAAAAAAAAAAAAGTCTGGAAATTTTTTTTTTTTTGTGTCATCTATTTTTTTTAAAAACTTTGTGCCATCACAAGTGTTTTTCAAATTTACATTTTTTAATATTTTTTCGATTTTTTTTCTGATCATCAGCAATGGATTCTTCCAAGTTTGCTTTCCAAGCTCGGTTCTACAGCAGTGATCTGATGATGCAATTGGGAACAGATACTCATCCACCAGTCTTAATCAACGAAGATGAGTTTACACAGTGGCAAGATAAGTTCATAAACTTCATTGAGCGTCAGAGTAACGGAGAAAATATGATGAAATCTTTTACTGAAGGACCGTTTGTCAGGCCAAAAGATGACATTCCTTTGACTGATGATGAAATCAAACGCGAAAAAGTCGATAGAGAAGCAAAGTCCAATTTGATGCTAGCTCTGCCTAACTCGATCTACAATCGAATTGATTGTTTCAAACATAATCCAAATATGATGTGGACTCAATTAGAAAAGATCATGCTTGGGTCATCAGTTGCAACTCAGATTCGCCAGACACGCTTCATGAACAACTTTGAGGAATTTAAGGCGAAGGACAATGAATCTCTGAAGGCTATCTTTGACCGGTTTTGCGCTGTGATAAATGATCTTAGAAAGATTAAAGTGGAAAAGACTACTCTCGAGACGAATCTGAAATTCCTTAATTCTCTTCAGGCAGAGTGGAACAAATCATGTCATAGACTCAGGAACGATGTCAGAATTTTCACGATGCAGATTCAAGAGCTGTATGAGATTATGCTAACTGATGAGAGCTTGGTGATAGAGAAAAAGGCCAACCTAGACAAAAAGAACAAGAAGACAGTTGATCCGGTTGCTCTTCTCACGAAGCAACTAGCTGAACAAGCGTTGTCTGATAACGCTTACACCGGGTCAACTGATGACGATGGAGAGGCCTTACAGAAAGCCATGATCCTTCTCTCTCATCATTACCAGAAGAAGTTCCAACCAAGATCTGGTTCCAACTCTTCACGCTTCACTTTCGGTTTCAAAGCCAAAGTACCCAAGCCAAAGACTAATGCTTGCTACAACTGTGGAAAGCCGGGTCACATGTCAAAGGAGTGTAGAGCAAAGAAGGTTAGGGACTCAGCCTACTACCGAAAGAAAATGGAACTAGCAGAAAAGAGAGAGAACGGAACTGCTTTATTGGCCAAAGAAGAATTCTGGCTGGATCATTCCGACGACGAAGCTTCCAATGTCGAGATCGCTCACATGTGCTTAGTCGGAGATGACCAGTCAGATGATTCTGACACAGATGAGGATGAGGTATATTCTGAATTTGACTACCAATTTATTACCTCTCAGATGGATATCATGATTAATGCTTTGTCTGATTTGCGCTCTAAAATTTTATCTGAAAAAGTTTTAAACTCTGAGAAGTCAGATTTAATTGAAAAGCTGAAAATTTCTTTGAAGGATAAAAAATCTATTTTAGAAGATACTAAAGACATCTTTCAAAAGAAATTGGATGCTTTGGAAAATTCTAACAAGACTTATCTTGAATCTTTGACATTTATGACTAATTTAAAATATGAATTTTCTGATAAAATAATTAAGTTAGAAGAAAAGCTTTATCGAATAGACCAATCTGAACAAACAATCTATATGAACAAACCAAGGAGTGAAGAGGCTTTAAAACAGAGATGGGGACTTGGTTTTGATAATCCTCAATTTTTAAACAAAGTGATAGACGAAGTTCCCACCTTATATAAATACGAATATCTAAATCTTGCACACTATGGTCCACAGTTTAAATTCTTTTAGACTAGTGAAAAGCAAATTTTAGACGTTGAAAATGAGAAAAGGATATATAAAAAGAAAAATGAAATTCCTTTTGTATACACAAGCGAAAATGCAAAATATTTTCCTGAAAAATCAAGAAGAGGAAAAAGAGTTTTAAAAGATATATCTCCTATCAAATCTTCAATGTCTGATGATTTTATGGCTCCTTATGTACCTGATTCTGATAAGGAAAATATTTCTCCAATCATTTATGATTCGAAGAAATATACTCCTCCGTTAATATTAGAAGGAAAAATCATAGATCTTGAAGATCAGATAAAAGATCAAAATATTTTGAAGAAAATTGAATCTGATATTATTCTTTCTTTCATGACGTCTAGTCTTGAAGAAAATTTATTTTCTCAAAAATCAGATTCTATTTCTAGTCTTTCTTCTGATTCTAAGGAAAACAAAAAGGAAGTTTCCAATTTTAAAATCCTTTCTCAAAATAATTCAGACTCCGAGGTGAATTCAGATTTATTAGTTGATCAGATTGGTTGCTTAGATAAATTTATTTCTTCTGATTTAAATATTAAGTCTAAAATTCTTGATGATTCTTTTACGCTAAATGATCTATATTATAAACCTAAGCGTAAAAGAAGACGGTCAAAGAAGTCGAAGAAACGAGATACAGTTCTTTTTTACTGTTCTAATTCTTCCGATACTATTATTTCAGATAGGACTGTGAGCCAGTCAAAGAAGCAGATCTGGAGAGCTAGGCGGACATCAACTGATTCTATGTTTGATGGAGATCGATGTGTAGACAAATTTTATAATAGTGATTCATTTGTTGTTTGTAATAAAGTTTCAAAATACTCTATAAAGCAAATGTTTCAAATTTCCAAAAATGTCTCATATTCGTCTTCTGATTCTAGTTCAGATGATCATGATTTATCTTCTGATAGTTGTGATTATTTCTCTGATCATATTCCTCGTGCTTTAAATTTCAAATCTGCTCATTATTTCCCCATAAGAACTGCAACTAACAAACAAGGGCCCAAATTCAAGTGGGTACCCAAATCTTTATCTGATTCAAAGTTACAGGCATCACATGTTAAGGGGGAGTAATAGGATTTTGGCTTCTGAGTAATTCAGCTCAGGACCCACACTTCATAGACATCGACTTCTAAACACAACAGTTTAGAACTCGTTCTTCAATGATTAAGCTTCTGACTTAATGAGATACTGTGAGTACATCAATTTTAATTCCGTTGCATTTATCTCTGATAATGATGGTATTCCAGTTTTTCTCAATGTTTCAAGAATCTGAGCTTGTTTATCTATCTCATGAATTTGTATTACCCAATTTTTTCTTTTAATATGAGACACAAATTTATTTTCTTCAATGTAAAAGATGAAATAGTTGAATTTTATTTTGTTCCAACTAAATATTTATTAAAAGTTTAAATCTTTACAAATTTTAGTCTATAAAGTAAAGTTTTACAATTTTTCTTTCTTTTGAATAAAATATGTGTCTAGGATAAATTTTCCAGTTCTTTTGTTTATACTAAAGTTTTTATATGGTCAAATTTCAAGTCTTACAAAAGTCGAAAAGTCAGCAACATGTTTGAAACTTTTATTACTGCTTTAAAGTTGTGTGATTCGGAACTTTTATAGTTTACTTTGCTTAGACTACCTAAATGATCAGAATTATAGATCGGAATGAAAATATGGGCTAAGCATTTAGACGTTGATCTGAGTGATTGAGATGAATATTAAAATTTTAAAATACAGAAATCTCTAAGTTTGAAAGTTTGTACTTGTGACCTTTCTGGTTTGGGAAAGTAAGTTCCGTGGGATGCTCGTCATCTGGTCCCCTAAGGTCATTTGGTCTGGGAGCGATCGAACCCAAATCCTGCAATAAAACCAGATCGAAAGTCATGTTCTACTGATATGAATGGTTTTAGGATATGTCGATGTAGCCTCTCTGATCTGGGAGAGTAAGTTCCAAGGGGTGCTTGACACCTAGTCCCCTAAGGCCAAATGGTATGGGAGCGGCTGACCCAAATCCTGCAATAGGGTCAGATAGAAAGTTACATTTACGGCATGTTCTTTACTTAATAAACTTCTTGATTAAAAAGATGCCCAAGTGCACGAGCTTAAAAGATGCCAAAGAGCACACTCATGTTAAGATGCCAATGTGCACAATGCTAAAAGATGCCAATGAGCACACATCTCATGATACTTGGTGATATGTTTGAGTTATGATAAATCTGTAAATTTATGAATATCTTAATTCTTGATGACTTAGTGTCAGTACATGCAAAGTTCTCTATAAGATTTTTAGAATTGCATTTTCTTGAAGCTAATCGAAGATTTGCATGTGAGCACACTGAATAGATTGCTGGAAGTTTTTGAAATTGAACATGTCTTAACTTGATATGCAATTAAACTTGTTCTTGTATCCTACAACATATGTTTGATTTCAGATGATTGATAAAATTGTCATATTTTAC
Source organism: Arctium minus (assembly GCA_954870635.1). Lineage (NCBI taxonomy): Eukaryota > Viridiplantae > Streptophyta > Magnoliopsida > Asterales > Asteraceae > Arctium > Arctium minus. The sequence goes on along the minus strand of OX941096.1, from coordinate 20,479,492 downwards.
TCTGTAGAATTTAATTTGTTTAGTATTTAAAATTTTATATGTTTAGTTGTTTCAAAATTTACATTCAGGTGATTTTTCTTTCTATATTAATATTTGATCATTGTGTTCTCATAAATATATTTTAATGGGTTTATGCATTATTCAAGGGGGAGTAAACAAAGAGTTTGTATTTCAAAGATTATATCTGTTTTTGAGGGGGAGTGTCTGATTTTCCCTTATGAATGCTAACTTGAATTGTCATATCTAGTGCATTTGTGTAGGGGGAGTCAATGAGCTTAAAAAGGTAAAATTTTGTCTAAGTCAGATTTGCGCTTACAGCATAACATGCAAACTTCGGTTTGTGCATCCTTCATGAAACGCAAACCTTGTTTTGCGCTTCCTTCATGAAACGCAAACCTTGGTTTGCACCTCCTTCATGAAACGCAAACCTTGGTTTGCGCAATCAACATGAAGCGCAAACCCCCTCTGTTTTCTAGGTTTCTTTGATTTTGCAGATTTTACACTGTCTCGTCTCCAACATTTACATGACCAAGTTGATCAAGATCATCAAGGTCATGAGGGGGAGAAGTCAAGGAGAAGTTTAAGAGACAAAGAGCTCAAAAGATTATCTGCTGATTAAGATTTGCTCAAAGATTCTATTCAATCAGCTACAACCGATTCGTTTGTTGTTCCTGCTCCGAACACCACAGTTCATTCAAGATCATTCAAAAGAGGTGTATCGTCTAGAGCTCAAGCAGCAAAGACATTTCAATCTGAAAGATACTGAGAAGAAATTTTTTCTTTAAACAGTCAGAAAGCTTCATAAAGTCGTTTTGTTGGTCCGTGCTGTTATAGAAGATGATTATTGAAGACCAAAGCGCCAATGATTACTAAGGGGGAGATTGTTAGGTCTGATTTTATAGTAATCATTGTATTTATAGAGCTTGGTCAAATACTGTGTTTAGAGTCTTATCAGTGTTGTATCTGACCAAGGGTATTTAAGTCCCTTTGGTCTTGTTCCTTGTAAGAAACACACGCATATTGAATACATTTTACACTTTGTGCTTCCAAGTTTCTCTCTCTACTTTCTCTCTCTAAAGAATCAGTGATCTAGGACTCACATAATTGATTCTTTACGCAAGTCTGTTTCTGATTCTAAACTTCAAGTAGATTGTTTTGTAAAGAAGATTTCTGATTTTGAAGTTAAAATTTCTAAGTATGAGTTTGAGAAGAAATAATCTACACTAACTGTTCATAAACTGCAGGTTGAGAACAAGCTTTTGAATAAGAAGGTAAATGGTCTGGAAGCCAAACTCTATGCAAGAGGCCAAACAGATCAAACTATCTTTCTTAATGCACCAAACGAAGAGGCTGATGTTAAAGAAAAATGGGGACTTGGTTTTGAAAACCCCCATTACTTAAAGAAAGCCATCAGAAAACAACCGGCACTTTATAATTTTGATTTTCTTGCTTGTGCTGGTAAACATACTCATTTAAAACCCAAATTTGTTACCAAATTACCAGAAGAAGTTGAGGCCAAAGAAACTGAAAATAGGAAGAATATAAAGAAAATGCAACTACCATTTAACTATGCAAAGTTAAATGATAGTTATCTTTCAGAAACACCAAAAGTTCTTTCAAATGATTATTTTGCTAGTTATTTTGTTTCTGGGATGAAGGCAAAACCTGCAGTTGCAAAGGTTTATGTTCCTCCACTCATTCTTGAAAGCAAAATAGTTGAGTTGGAAAATGTTTTATCTGATGAAAAACTTTTGGTTGAAATTGAACAAAGTGTATTTTCTACAGTTTTAAAGAACACTGTTTTTCAATCTACATCTATAAAGTGTTCTAAAGTTTCTGAGGCACCTCAAACTTCGTCTGATAATTTTGATGACTTATTTGAGTCTGCAAATGACTTTCTTAATTCTGATGATGGGTGCATAGAAGAAATTGATATGTTTTGACTTCAACGCTCCTCTTCCTGATCATTCTACTTGTCTTACAAATGAAAAAGTGTTACCAAGTGATATTAATATTGGTGAATCATCAATTAAGGTTGATGAACCAGTTTCTATAACTGCTGATTACTATGCTCAAGGTAAGAAATATAAGAAATAGCGATTACAGAAACAAAAATACATTGGTACACAAAAGAAAACTCACTCTCAGAAATCTGATTTTCCTAATAAATCTAAATTTTTTGTTTCAGATATAAGCAAGAAAAGGTCGAAAGCTCGAACTGAATGGCGACCAAAAAGGAAGGATGATGAGATAGCTGAATCAGTTTCTGATAACTCTTGTAATAGATCAGTTAGTAGTGATAATGATGTAATTGATCAACTTGCTTCATATAAACAAAACCTTGTAACTTCTTACAAACGATATTCAATAAAGCAATTGATTCAATTATCTCCTATTACCACTAAATCTTATCATTATCGGAGAAATGATTTTGCTTATTCTCATAATTCTTCTGATTGGTTTGGATCTTATCATGTGTATTCTTCAAGATCAAATATTTTTAAAGGTTTTCAAAAGAACAGAGGGTCCATTTTCAAATGGACACCAAAATCGTGTGCTAATCTGTTAGGACCCGTTTTTAAATGGGTACCTAAAATTGTTATTGCCTGATTTCTCTTGCTGACCCGGTATATGTGGTACTTGGACAGTGGATGTTCCAAGCATATGACTGGGCAAAAAGCTTTATTGTCTAATTATAAAGAGAAATTCAGTGGAAATGTCAGATTTGGAAACGATCAGCTTTCCCCAATCTTAGGATATGGTGACATTATTCAAGACAACATAACGATTAAGAAGGTGAGTTATGTCGAAGGTTTAGGGCACAACTTGTTTAGCATTGGTCAATTCTGCGATAAAGGGTTAGAGGTTAACTTCAAATCTAAGAGTTGCTCGGTTCGTACTGAAGACGGCACAGAACTCTTAGTGGGAAATCGACAGACAAACCTCTATACCATCAACCTGTCCAAAGTTCAGATTGACGATCAAGTTTGCTTAATGACAAAAGCATCAATGCAGCAAAGTTGTCTTTGGCACCGACGTCTATCACACCTGAACTTTCGTTATATCAACAAGCTGGTTAAAGGTAAGTTGGTAAAAGGACTTCCTGAACTCAGGTATGAGAAAGAACACTTATGTGCTGCATGTGAGAAGGGTAAGATGAAGAGAGCTCCGCATAAACTGAATCCTGAACCAAGCACTAGTTCTCCGTTAGAATTGTTACATATGGATTTGTGTAATCCAATGAGAACTCAGAGTTTGGGTGGAAAGAAATATGTGTTGGTCATTGTGGACGATTACTCAAGATACACATGGGTCAAATTTCTTCGATCAAAAGATGAGACGCCTGAAGTTCTCATTACTTTTTTAAAGATGACCCAAGTGAATATGCAAAGACACGTCAAGTTTCTTCGAACGGACAACGGCACAGAGTTCAAAAACAAGATAGTTGAAGAATATCTCGAATCGGTCGGGATATCACATCAGTACTCTGCTGCTCGTACGCCTGAACAAAATGGAGTAGTCGAAAGGCGAAATCGGACGCTAGTTGAGGCCGCTCGTACTATGCTTAGCCAATCTGATCTACCTCTATTTTTGTGGGCAGAAGCTGTGTCGACTGCATGCCATACTTAAAATCGGTCCTTGATACATCGCCGTTTTCAAAAGACTCCATATGAGCTGATCAACAACAGAACACCGACAATCAAGTATTTTCACATATTTTGGTGTAAATGTTTTGTGCTTAACGACAGAGAGAGTCTGAAAAAATTCAGTGCTAAGGCGGATGAAGGCATATTCATCGGTTATTCTTCAACATCTGCAGCATATCGTGTTTATCTGAAGAAGTCAAAGACAGTCGTCGAGAGCGTTAATGTAACATTCGATGAAGAAATGTCTTCTGATCAAATCAGTTCAGAACCCGTTATCACTGGAGTATTAGCTTCTAGGCAGATCAGTCCAGAACCTGTTTCTACAGAGAAAAATTCGGATAACGCTTCTACTTCAATTTCACATTTATCTGATTTAGATTTGTTATTTGAATTCTTTTATTATGAGTTTGTAGGATCTAATATACCTAAATCTACTGTGACTGACAGGTCTGAAGACACAACTTGCAATCATCCAGTCACTTCAGATGTTGTAACTGAACTTGAATCCCCCGTTCAGTCAGAAACTCACATTCCTACAATTACTCCTACAGTTGAAGATATACAAGTAACTGCTGAGCCAGAAGTAACTATTTCAGTTGGGTGTGATACAATGTCTATTCAACAGCTGGGTTCTGCAGTTCCAACTGATACTTCTGCACCTAACGTCAAACCCCCCTCCTATTATTCAAACTGAAGAGCCTGAAAGTGGATTTCTAGATGATGATAATGTTCAATCAGTATCTACTCCACTCCCTTATGAGCATTGCTGGACCAAAGAGCATCCATTACATCAAGTAATTGGAGATCTTAACAAGCCTGTACAAACTAGGTCAACGACTCTTAATCAATGTATGCATGACTCATTCCTCAGTAAGATTGAGCCCACGCGAGTATCAGAGGCTCTTGCTGATTCGGACTGGGTATCTGCTATGCAAGAAGAGATCAATCAGTTTGAAGCCCTAAAGGTTTGGAGATTAGTTCCAAAACCAGAAGGTAAAACCGTGATAGGAACTAAATGGGTATTCAAGAATAAAAATGATGAAGATGGTATCGTCATAAGGAACAAAGCTAGACTTGTTGCCAAAGGTTACCGGCAAGAGGAAGGCATAGACTACGATGAGACGTATGCTCCAGTAGCGCGTATAGAAGCAATCCGCATGTTTCTAGCCTACGCAGCTCATAAGAATTTCACAGTCTATCAGATGGATGTGAAAACAGCCTTTCTGAATGGCATTCTTAAAGAGGAAGTGTATGTGTCTCAACTAGAAGGGTTCGTCAATCCAGATATACCAGATCATGTCTACATTTTGGATAAAGCCTTGTATGGTTTAAAACAAGCCCCTCGAGCATGGTATGATGTTCTATCTAAATTCTTGGTCAAGTCCGGTTTTTCTAAAGGTAAGGTCGATACCACTTTGTTCATCAAAAAGGAAAAAGCTGATATTATCCTTATTCAGATATATGTTGATGATATAATATTTGGTTCTACTAATCCTAAATTTTGCAAAAACTTTTCTAACCTCATGGTGTCACGTTTTCAAATGAGTATGATGGGAGAGATGAATTTCTTTCTCGGATTACAAGTAAAACAGTTTTCAACGGGGATTTTCATTAAACAATCTAAGTACATTTTGGACATTCTTCGGAAGTACAAGATGGAAAATTGTAAACCAATTGGAACCCCGATGGCACCGGGTACTAAGATTAGCACTGATCCTTCGGGTAAAAGTGTTGATGTTAGAGCTTATAGAGGTATGATAGGATCGTTAATGTATATTACATCTAGTAGACCAGATATTATGTTTTCAACATGCTTATGTTCTAGATATCAGGCTGCTCCTAAAGAATCCCATTTGGCTGCTGTCAAACGGATTTTTAGGTATCTGAAGGGGACTGCAGATCTTGGTCTGTGGTATCCTAAGGATACTGGTTTTCAACTGACTGCTTATTTAGATGCAGATCATGCAGGTTGCATGTTGGACAGAAAGAGCACTTCAGGTCACATTCAATTCCTTGGAGACAAGCTCGTTAGCTGGGCATCAAAGAAACAATTATGCGTTTCCACATCGCCTGCTGAAGCAGAGTACGTAGCTGCTGCCAGTTGCTGCTCTCAAGTCCTGTGGATGCGAACACAGCTGCGAGACTATGGTTTCAAGTTCGACAAAACTCCAATCTATTGTGACTCGAAGAGTGCAATCGCAATATCTGCTAATCCTGTCCAACATACGAAAACCAAACACATTGACGTCAGGTATCATTTTATTAAAGATAATGTAGAAAAAGGAACAATTGAACTTTATTTTGTAAAAACAGATTATCAACTTGCAGATTTATTTACCAAACCCTTAGATGAAAAGAGATTTAATTCTCTTGTCTCTAAGCTTGGTATGTTAAATCTTAAGACGTAATCGGTTGTTACCTAATAAAGTTACGTATTGTTATTTTTCATCATTTTCTTTATCATTATGTTTGAAGGATATCTGCATTTTAATTGTTTGCTCATGATCTCAGGGGGAGTAAGAGAAGATTTTAGATGATCTACATTCATTTGAGGGGGAGCATAACTAATTTTTGCATTTTTACTTAAATGACAAAATTTTTGTAATGCATGATTTTAGAGGGAGCTTATATGTCATATCAAAAGGAGTAAGACTATGATTTCTGATTATCTCAGATCAGAACTCGTACAATCAACGTTTTATTGCTTTATGACATTTACATTTGAATAAATTTGTGAATAAATTTGCTTTGACTAGACTTTGAGACTTATGCAGGTTGAGAGAAGCTGACACGGTCATATCTTATTAACTGCAGCTGACTTTATGAAAATTAAAATTAAGCGAAAAGGTAAATTTCTTATCTTAATCTCAAATGTATCTGAAAGAAGGACAACTTTCAGATATAGAAAACATGTTTCTGAAATGTTCAAACCACTTCCCGATTCTTAAACAGTTTTCATGAATTGGAAGTGTGATTTTAAATGTTTTTCATTTTATTTTTGTGCTTAATTGATAAATAAACCGTGTGTTTCCAAAGATAAATACTTGCGTATTGTCTTTTCTATATACTTTCGAGTATTCACACACACTGGTTTGAATTTTTGTTCAAATATGTTCTTACCATGTCTCTAAATTGAAACATATTTTTTCGATGGTAAGACACCCCGCTTGTACTTCAAAGAATCTTGAGCGTCATTTCATTTCGAAACGTCATTTCAAGAGTGTCTATATTTTGTTTCTTATGGACAATATATGTTATTTTGCCCATAAGCTTTAATTGTAATATAATTCATTTCTGATCTTTTTCATACAATGTCAGATTTTCAAACAAGTCTTTTGCATTCATATTCATTCATTTCATATACTTGTTTGAAAATGCTTCAATGTCTAAAAATGCTCACATCTTCATGATTATATCTCCGAGCATATTTATATCTGACATCTGTCTATGAACTTTAACTGATAAAGTTAAATCATTATGAGCAACACATTCTTTTAGGATCATACATGGGTTCTTTGTGCTAGGACTTACATAAACTTCTATGGATTCACGATTACAGGTGTTTCCTACCCAAGAAGTTATTCCTTTAGTGATTGAGTGTGAGGAGTCAAAAGAAATGAGTGTGGGTGTGATGAGGTAAAATGGAAAAGAGAGTTTGGTTAGAAGTGAGCTTAAATGATTCAAAAGAAAGAGGGTGAGAGATCAGAGTAAAAGAATATCAAACTCTGCACCAACTACTTCCTGAGTCGGGTAGCCACATTACTAATGCTTCAAAATTCTTTGGTGAACGTTATTGAAACAGGCAACTAGCCCATGCCAACTCTTGTTAAAAACCCCACCAGCCACTCATTTTCTTCTCAAAAAGAAAATGTTTTAAATTTTTCAAGGGGACGCAGCACATATGCTATCTGGTTTTCATTTGGAAAATCTGGATATTGAAAAAGAAGGAAGTCTGCCCCACCTTCGCACTTCAATCATGCACATTGAGTCTGTGTTTATCTACTGTTATCTCAGTGATTTACACATTGTTGAGCCTTAAAGCAATCATCAAGTGCTTAATTCTTTCTACACTTGCACGAACACACAAAGAATTCATTTCTTTGTCATAACGTTCATAGAAATTGCCTTTGTGGTGTTTCGATGATTGAATGGAAGCCCTGGGGGAGTGAACACCAAAAAGCTCCTTTATATTGTGTATTCGTCACACACAGTGACTTTGTGTTACTGACAGGCATTTTAATTGATTCATTTGTTGATTCAGGAGTTACATGTTCTTATTTTGTCTGGATTTGCAAAGATCTAGATGAATATTTGGTTATAGATCACAGAATCATAGGCTCTTGGACAGATTAGAATGGTCAAAGACATTTCTTGGAAGCAAAGTTTTGATGATATAGATGCTCAAATCATCAAAAAGGGGGAGATGGTATCAAGAAATGATAAAGTTTTTAGAGATGAATTTTAAAGAAATGTCCATGTCAGAAGATTCAAAGTAAAGATTTGAAGAAGATCAAAGAATTTCTGAAGATGTACGGATTTCACTGAAATTTTCTTTGGAGATTATTTGCTGAAGCAAGTTGAGATGATTCTGAAGATATTTTCTTTCCTAAGTCTGAAAGAATTTTGAGAAAGTTTTGGGGAGATTGTTAATCGTTTGAAGACAGTTTTTGGAAAGAATACAGTCAAAGGAAAAGGGGAGATTGTACTGACAGAGCTTACAAGTGAAGATTGAATTGCTAAATCTTTCAATAGTGATCTTGAATCCAAAGGGGGAGATTGTTAGAGCATAAATATGTTGGATACAAGATCAAGAAGACTGAAGGTAAAAGTTCAAGAAAGTCAAAGCTGAAGAAAGTCAAATCTCATCAAAGTCAAAGTCTTTTGTAATAAAAGTCAATGTATTGTATTTGTATTTTGTATTTTACTTTCCTTGTTATTTCTTGTAGGTATAAATATCTTGTCTCCTTGTATTTCTGTTAGTAGAAGAAGTATGTATGTACAAGTTGTAAGAAGTTGAGATATTCAGAGATAATACGTTTAGAGAGAGAAAGAGAGTTCTAGAGAGAGAAAGTTGTAATCTTGAATTTGAAAGTGAAATCAAACAGGTAATTGATTCTTGTTTGTGTTTTGTTTGATTAATTGTGTTTAGAAACTAGAATCTGGAATATCACAAAATCTTCAACTTATTTAACATTTTATAAAGAATTTAACTTAGTTATCTTTATAAAGAATCATTTTGTAATAATGTGTCAAATTATTTATTGTAGGTTTTTCCTTAATTAGTAGATGGAAAGATGAAAAGATTATAATGAATATGTGGAAGTTATGTAGTTTGAAAGTTAAAGCTATTTAAATTGGAAATCAAATTACCAAAGAAGTCTTCTTATAATGAAGTACATATTTTTCATTTAGGTGTAGAATAGTCATTAACTTATTAATATTTAAAAAACTCAAAATAATGAGAAAATTCTTTTAGACCAATTCTCTTCTCACAATGTGCCACATCATTCTTGGTGGGGTTTCCTTTTATATAGATATAGATAGATTCTCAATTTACAATAAAAACAATTGTTTTAATACCTAGGTTAACATTTTAGTTACTAAATTAGAAATATAATAAAGATAGGAGTAAATTACATTGGTGGTCCCTATGGTTTGTTCAAATTTTGGATTTGCTACCTAAAACAAACTATCTACACTGACGGTTTATAACATTTCAATTTCATAACACTTAAGGTCTCTAAGATTAGCACTATCAGTTAACAATTGTTATGAGGGACTAATCAGTCTTTAAACAAACAATAGGGACCAAAGGTGTAATTCGCTCTAAATTTTATTGTAATCACGTCTTAATTTAATTCTTTTTTAAAAAAATATTTTATGCATTCAGTCATAAATCAATTTTTTTTAATTAAAGTACATATTAAATAAATAAAATTATATTTACTCGAAAGAAAACTATTAAGTTGACAAAAACGACTTTTATGTTAGAAATTTTCAAGTGTAAAAAATCAAAAGAATTTCACGTATCTTTTTGGTTGGACATTGAAATATAAAAACAACATATTGGAAGTTAAGTACGATTAGGTGGAATAGTTACATATAGAATTTTGTTCATTGAGATAATAATTTTTGTTATGAAAAAACAATCATGTTTTAAAAATTAAAATTTTGTGAGAAATTATTAAATTGAATTATCAAATAACTGTGAACAAACTACAACATTAAATTGATATAATAATCAAATATCATTACCAATATAATAACATAATATATTTGTTAGTCCCAAGTAAGTTAAACAAGGTTTTGTAGAAGGGGGTTGAATACAAAACACAAAAATTACTTAATTTTAATTCTTTATTGATAAGAGTATCAAAGAAATTACACTTAGAAAAACAAAGATTGTTGCGGAAAAGAACAGTTAAAACTATTCTAACAATCTAACATTAAGAAGACTTTTTAACACAAAGACAAAAATATTAGAGAGAGAAATACTTGCTAACAAACTTGCTGAAATTTTGCACTTGAAAATCTTGAGCTGAAAACGTAGTTTGCATGGAGAGACCTTCACCCTTTATATATTACCCCATGCATTAAATGCAAAGGACACTTGTCATTTGTTGGATGGGTGGTTGAGATATTTTAAATAAATTATAAGATATTTGAAGTGACTTATCAAAATACAAAAGTTAACTTTTGTACTATGATAAGACAATATCCTAATAAAATATTCCTGGTACAAATCTTTTTGAGATCTTTTAAGAAGGTCTCAATCAGATCATAACTCAAGTGAATATCCTCTGTGCAATAGAAGTTTCCATTCCTTTTGTCAGAAGAACATTAGAAATGATGAAGTATGGTTTAATTATGAGGATTTGCCATAAAAGGAGTATTGTCGAATGGAAAACAATCGGCAGTAAGAGCCTATACCAAAGGATCGGCAGAGGGATGCCGATAGAAGAGGATCGATAGGGAAGTTCTCTGCCTAAGAAGAGAAGGATCGGCAGAAGAAGGTCTGCCGAAGATTTTGCTTATCTTCGGCAATGGTAGCTCAGTTCTTTTGAAGTTCATCTTGATCCGCATCAGTAGACTTGCTTCATGTTGAATTCGATTTATCTTCGATTCACCGATCTATTAGAGCATAACTAAGCTATTACAAAGAACCATGATATTTCTAAGATGTACAATCATTTACAGAAGAACAGACACAAACTAAAGGAGATGTCATCTTCAAATCTTAGATGACCCAACAATATTTCATATGGTTTTTGGAATAAAAAAAGAGAAGGAAAAAATTTAATATATCGTAACTTTCAATATTTTTAGATAACAAACATTTTCTTTATAGTTGCTGATATGATTACCAATTATTCTTGTAGGATTTGACAACAATTTTTCTTAATTGTTTGAATAATCGATGTTTTTTTAATCTTAATTTATAATTTGCATTTATTATTTTGTTATTTGTAACACCCCAAAAATTGGGACTAGCAAAAAATTTCGGAAAAGGAAATGTGATATATAGAATAATGACAAAGCACGAGTTTTCCCAAAAAGGGAGCAATAAATGCATGTTTAATTACAAGTTTGTAATAACAACCAAAGAGAGATAACAACCTCTTAATCTAAATTCTAGACAAGAAATAAGATTACAAACGGTTTTCATCTACTTCCAAAAATAATCATTTCTATGATGGCATCCCAAAAGCTCCCCAGCTCACATCTAAAGTCTGCTAATCCTTCTTAGCGGTCGCGCCGCTAGAATGTTGGGAACTGAGAATATGCTAAGTATAGTTAATACTGCTAGAAGAACATAGTTACTACTTCTGGTTAGTACTTCTGATATTAATACTGCTAGTTGTAGATTAATGCTGCTCAACAAAGTTAGTACTGCTTGAAGAGATTAATACTGCTGAGCATGGTTAGTACTGCTGAACTTAGTACTGCTCAGAGTATTAATGCTGCTGAAGATAATGCTGCTTATGAGATGAAGATCCGTATGGAAAGGATGACAGCTGGAAGGACTGAAGATTATGGAAAGCTTGGAGATAAAGATGGAAGTCTATATTGAAGATCTTTTATTAATTTGTAATTATCTTTATCTTCAGTATATGTATAGAATTGTTAGAATAGTTTAGAATAATTATTCATTCTGAGTTTTTAGCTTTCATAGAAAATCAACCTCAAGATTAGAAATCCTAATTCTAGAGAAGTAGAATTCGTATTGGTGAGTTTGTTCATCAATATTGAGGTTGTGTGGTTAATCTTGTAACTTCAATCATTCAATACAAGTTTACAAGTTGTGATCATTGATTTACTACTACATTGTTTTTCAGAATATTAAAGTGTTATTCCGCAGCTTCTTTAATATTGTTTTCTGAGTGTGTGTTCTTGTTAAGAATTAAGATCCTGACAAGTGGTATCAGAGCCTGTATTCTCAGAAATCTTATTCATCATGGAAAACATTGTTGAATTAAACAGTACCTTGGTCTCAAAGGTTCCTATGCTCAGACCCAATGAATTCGATATGTGGAAGATCAGAATCAAGCAGTACATACTCCTCACTGACTATTCTATGTGGGACATCATTGAGAATGGTCCTTCTGAAGCAGGAAAGATTGGTGCAGATGGAAAGAGAACTCCACCAAAAACTGATGCAGAGAGAAAGACTAGACAGACAGAGATGAAAGCCTTGAGCACTTTGCTCTTGGCTATTCCCAATGAATATCAACATCAGTTCTGCAACTGCACTGATGCATAGATGCTCTGGAATGCTCTAGAGAAGAGATTCTCAGGTACCAAAAGTACCAAGAGAAATCAGAAGGCCATTATGAAGCAACAGTATGAGAACTTTATGTCAACCAAGAATGAGTCCATGACTCAAACTTTTGACAGGTTCAACAAGCTAATTGGTGAACTAGCTATAGTGGGAGTACAAATTGATCAAGATGATCTAAACAGGAAGTTCCTAAGGTCCCTAAGTGATGAATGGACCATGTATATTGTGTCTTTCAGACAGAATGATCAACTGGAAGAAAAAGAACTTGATGATCTATACAATGATCTAAGAGTTTTTGAATCTGAGGTAGAGGCTAAGAAGAAGCCTTCTGGGTATGTTCACAATGTTGCACTCCTTTCAGCATCAATTGATTCTACTTCCAACCCTGAATCAGTTAGTGCTGCCAATGGAGCAAATCAAGAGAAAGGCGCTGAAACTGTATTTGAAGCCTTTCTGTCCAGTCTTGGAAACTCCTCTCTAATTAATGATGACTTGGAACAACTCCATCCAGATGATCTTGAAGAGATGGACATTAAATGGCAGATGGCCATGCTCTCTATGAGAGTTAAGAAGTTTATCAAGAGAACTGGGAGGAACAACTACTCCTAAAGAAGATCAAATACACAAAATGACACTTACGTCAAATGAACTCCAATTATATATGTAAAATCATCAAAGAAACATTTCAACATCATTTATTTACCAAAATTCTCAAAGATCCCAAAATGGGTGTTTCGCCATGTTTATAAAACTAAACATTTCAAAATAACCAAAACTTATCAGGTGATCAGCAGTTAACAATTTCATGTAAAACAAAAAACACTTTAAAATTAACATTTTGGCATGTACATCATTTTCACAAATCAACTTGAACTCACCTCGCTAGATTTAGGCTAAATCTAGATTTTACCCCACTTTGAGCTTCTTTGAAGAAACTTGAATCTTCAAGGTCGAAACCTTCATAAACCTAGATACACAAATTTCACCCATAAATGATCACATTTAACCATTTAGAATCAATCCCCAAACACATGACATCAAAATCTCCATTTTGGTCAAAACCTTAATTTTGACCCCAAACCTTCCAAAATCTTACAAACCGGAACTGAATGAATCAAACACTAGAAAATCATCAATGAAGCATTTACATCACCTATTAAGGTTTAGAAAATGAGGGGATAAACTTACCACTTAGGTTTTGGTGAAAACTTAGAAAACCCCAAATTTCTTGAAGATGGAGGTGATGATGATGAGCTCTTGACCTTTGCTTCCAATCCACCACCAAATATTCTTGGATATTCCCAAAACTAACAATCTAACCTTGAAAATCTCTCAAAAATGAAACCATAGCAACTTGAATCGCCAAAAACGGAGTTGAAATGAGAGAGTTATGAAGAAATGAAGAATAGGGCTGAAAATCCGACTTTTAACAAGTCTGGTACTAGTGTGATACAATGACATGCGACTTTGACATGTCATTGTCGCATGTCATAGTCGCTCAAATGGTCCAGAAGGCTCTCCCTTGGCTGCTACTTTGCCAGTGCGACTATGACCATGTCATAGTCGCCGGACATTGTAGCCGGACCCGTACCAAGCCCCGAAACTCGATTTTTTCTATGCCAACACTCCCGAAACTCTTAGGGACTTAAAGTAATATTTTACCAACATAAATCCCACCATATACAAGTTACAAAAACGTCCGGGTGACCTTTACTCACCGAAACTTACGGGTGTTACACAAACGAGCCTAGTGAGTTGTACAAAAGCATGGCATAACATTTATAAACATAGTAGAAACATTAACGTCATTTCAGTCCTCAAAGGCCATAAGGGAATCAATGGGGGAGACCCATAACACCAATGAGTTTTACCTCAAGTCAATGTACCTTGACGTTCGCTCGCATGAACAACATCCCAAAGGCCTGGCACACTTGAAGACTACCTCTCAGGCATTACTCCAAATGGCGGAGGTCTAGGTGCATACCGACAAGGTGGTACCTAAGACTACATCCTCCTAGCACATACTCACGGTTCCTCCAACATATATATATATATATAATATCCATCTCTATACATTTTCCATATTAATAGGATATATGTATATGACTACCATGATTCCAATCCCATTTTAGGTCTAAGATCCTAAACATACAATTTCCATAATGATAATCATCAATCCCATAATATTACACAATCGTGATCCATCATTATAATTTATAATTACACTTCAACCACATGAAGAATACATAGCCAAGAACTCCCAAAATCTCAAATATAGCAGCTAGGTCAAACTTATCAGGTGATCAGATTTATACATGCATATGGGGTAAAGACAAGTAAACACACAAGATATGCAAAACCCTAGAAAACTCACAATCTAGAGTTTATGCAAAACCCTAGAAAACTTGAAGATCCAAGGAGTTGAGGAGATGAGAAGTTGAGGCAAGAATCTCCACTAGTTAGCTTTAAATGAACCCTTAAATGCTCCACCCAAGTTCTACCAACCCCAAGACTTGAAATTAATGGAGTTAGGGTTTTGAAGAAGAAAAATCGCCCAAAAAGCTTTCTAGATACTTTTTAAGGTAGAAATGTGAAATAAATGCAAGAAACCCGGCTGGAAGGAGTTTTTATACCCTAAGACCCCGTCGACGACAGTGCCCGGCGACATTGCCCTTGGCACTGTCGCGGGGGCATTGTTGCGCGTCCCACCCAACTCTCGGTACAGTCCCCACGATAGTGACCGACGACATTGCCCATGTCACTATCGCAAGGGCATTGTCGCGCCACTACCACAGGCTTCGGTACGTGGGCCACGATTGTGACCAGCGACTGTGCCCAAGGGCACTGTAGCGTGGCACTCTCGCACCACCCCCACGAGGCCCGAAAATCACGAACGATCTCAATGTGTTCTCGTGGGTTAGATGCAACAGTAAGTTCCTTACAAGATAAATTAATTCCAGAAAATTTGAGGCTATAAACAATCAAGACTACCCAATTAGCATAGAAATGAATTACGAATACTAAATACTTACCTGGTTATTCTCGGGTGTTACATTATTATTTTAATTATTTGTAGTATGATTATATATTAATAATCTCACGTTAACAATATTTAGTTTCCAATACTCTGCTTGCATATTTCAATGACCAACCAAAAAGATACATGAATTTCCCTTGATCTTTGTTTTTCTAAACTTAACATAAAAGTCATTTGTTAATTTAATAGTTCTTAAATAAATAAAAATATATTTTTTTTGAAAGGCAACAAAATTTATTGAAACCAAAAAGAGCAACAACTAAAGTCGTCGTCCTCAAGGCGTGGAGCAACAAGGGAAAAACAGTTGACAATCACAAAGGGAACACCACGAAACTACAAAAAAAACGAACACGGATTCCCGGAAGGGATCGAAAAACAACACACGAGACAACAAGACAACCCGAACAAAAAATGAGAGAACAACAGCAAGCAACAAGCCATCCATGAGCCTTAACCAACGTGATACATCCGAACCTCTCGAAAAACAAAGCAACATAGACAGATCGGAACCATCAAGTCTCTTTGTCTAACAATCTAAATCGTCACACCATCCTCTTCTTCCACAAGAAGATGCTCTTGTTGCGCATAACTTTTGGCACAAAATGGACACCGAACTATGAAATCAACAAAGCTTTCAAACCACAAGTTATGTCCATATGAAGAAGATCTGGAGATAAACAGGATGGAGGAAACGAAAGCCGAAAGCAGCAACTAAAACCACCAACAACAAGCGACCACAACAAACAACGCCAATGAGAAGCTGAGAGTCGATACAAACTCGCACTAAACCTCCAAACCGAAATTCAATTTTGGAGCAGCGAAAACATAGAAACAGACACCCTTAGAAAGTTGAGCGACACCAATCCGACCAGGAGTATCCACCATGCTTTAAGCGATTTGAAATCCAGAAGTACGAAAACAATTGCACCTCGCACCCAAGGTCTTGACCGGTGTTAGCGACATTTGTAAAAGCCGATTTGTTTCTCGATTTCCATATCACGTAAAGAGTTGTCCTAATGATTGTCGTCCGAACAAGAGTAGTGATATTCCCACCTTGAAGTATGTTGGGAAGAGAAAGGATATCCTCCAGAGAGTTGCAAGTGACTGAACCATAATCCCACCATTGCCAAACACTTGACCAGACCTACACACTTGAGGGACAACGAAGGAAACAATGGTAAATCGACTCAACCTCCGACCTGCATCTAGGACATAAAACAGAGTGTAACTCAATTTCCCTCTTATCTAACTCCTCTCGAACCGACACTCTTCCATAACCGAGTCTCCAGATGAAAATATTATGTTTAATAGGAACAATCCCACACCAAAGAAAACCTTCAGACTGAGACATTCCACTTAGAAACCTCTTGTTGATCCACTCTTTAAGACCTTTAACCAAAAAGACACCATCCTCTGAGAGAAACCAGAACCACTCATCACCCTCCTAACGACTAGGTTAAATTGAAGAACTCGACTCTAATAGCCCATCAAACTTCCCTCTAACCCTACTTCTCGTTTCCCTAACCCAATTTCATGTCCACCTCCAAGCTCCCTCACACCACCGAACCCTGTCCTTTACCACCGCCTCAACATTGTTTTCGAGCCTAAAAAGCCTAGGAAACCTCTCCCGAAGTGAGAAGTTCCTGAGCCATTTATCCGACCAGAAAGAGGTAGATCCGCCCTTACCTACCTTCTTACCGAAAGACTCCGTAAAGTTTATTCCCAACTTATCAATCTCTTTCCCGACCTTGATTATGTTCCCCCATACGCCACACACCCTATTCAAAGCAAAAGAAAAGAAGAATCGACCTCAATCCCCCCGTTGCTTCCATAGATACTCTTGATAACTCTCACCCAAAGAGAATCACCCTCCACCCGAAATCTCCACCACCACTTACCTGCCCCGGTTTGCTGGCTTTAAGCTTCCTACGTTTAGACCCCCCAATAGAAAATTGTTAAGAACCATAGACCATTTGACCTAAGCTATCTTTCGATTGGAGTCCACTGCCCCCCCCCCCCCCCCCAAAACCCCAAAATAAGTCTCTCCTCACACTCTCTAAGGTCGAGATCACTCGAGCACGGGCACAAAACAGGGAGAAGTAGTAAAGAGGGAGGCTACCGAGAACCGATTTAATAAAAATATTTTTATTAATATGTACTTTAATTTAAGAAATTTGATTTATGATTGGATATATACACCACTTTTTGATATTTTTAAAAAAATGCGTGAATCATATTAAACTTTAGAACAAATTATATTTTTGGTCCCTATAATTTATCAAAAAAATAATTAGTCTCTTATAACAATTATTAACTGAAGATATTAATTTTACTGATCTTAAATATTATGAAATTGAAATATAAGTGTAATTAATTTATTCTAGTGAACAAATCCAAAGTTTGAGCAATCCAAAGTTGGGCGAAGAATCGTGTAAGAAGTTGAGTTAACGGTGAGAAGCATGAAAAGTGGATCTGAACCATTGATCTCTTTTAATCTCAAGCCCTCCCATGAATTGTGGCTTAGAAGAAAATTGATCTGGTGCATCTCATTCTAATTTGCGTTCATTTTTCATTCAAAAGTCGATAACTACTTCTCACCATTACCTCAACTTCTCACCTAAACTCAACCCTCCAAAGTTAGGGCCTAAGAGCATCTCCAACGTGACGCTATATATGGGTATTTGGCGGCTTGCATACTCCAACCGGCCGTCATTTGTTTTTTTTTTGCCGGCCACATAAAATCTCCGGCAAATATGCCGGTCCTATATTGACCGCTAAAACCAATTGGGCCCACTGCTTTCCACTATTTATTTTTTTTTCATTTATTTTAATCAAATTCTTGTAAAATATTTATAAATTATAATTATGGTTATTAAAAATAAAGTATAATAGTAAATAAAATATGTTATTTTAATGTGGGGTCCATAAATTTGGTGTTTTTTTAGAGGATAGTTGGAGTTGCGTTTTTTTTTTGTTGATGGGCCCATCATATTTGATGTTTTTTTGAGTGCTAATTAGAGCATCTCCAACCGCACGGTAAATCAGAGGATTTGCCGTGCGGTAGCCTCCAATCGGCCGGTATATCTAAAAGGTTTTTGCCGGTCACGAATCCCATACGCCATATTTGGCGGCCCATTTTTTTTTGCCGGCCAAAATTTTTTTTGGGGATCCACCATTCTGTGTGGTAACTAAATATAAAATTGTTTTTTTTTTGATAAATTTGGTGTTTTTAGAGGACGGTTGTAGGTGAGGTTTTTTTTGGTGTTGATGAGACCACAAAATTTAGTGTTTTTGTTGTTTTTTTTAGTGTTATGGTTGGAGATGCTTTAAAGGTTGGAGATGCTTTGGGGCAAAAATATTACATATACGCTCTCCGCCGCCGTTCTGTTTTGTGTTTTAAGATTTTTAGGGTTTTTCTATCTCATCTGTTTCTTCTACTTTCTTCGCCAAACCCTTCTCTCTCTCACTCTCAATCTCTGCAATCATGACTGCTCAAACTCAAGAAGAGCTTCTTGCTGCCCATCTTGAACAACAGAAGATTGAGGTAAGCATCCCCTCTCTTTATCGATAAAAAACTTGATTTCTCATTCCGGATCTGTTCGATTTACCTGGTTTTATCTCTTTCTGGTTGGTATCGTTTGTGTTATTCATTAGATATGTTAGTTTGATTTACTCTTTAATGTTTTGATTTTAGTTACGTTATTATGTGAATCTGTTTAGTAGAAATTTGGATAAATGGAAGAATTAGTACTGTGTAGATGCTTGATCAAGTACCTTGTACATGTTAAATGCTGCTAGAGAAGCTTGATTTAGTGCCGAAATTCATAATTATAAAGTTTTGTGGTTATTGTTATGATTGTTTACTTGCTTATTCTGTGTCTATGTTTTTTAAGATTGTTTTTGAAAAGGATTCAGAGATTGGGTATCATGAAGAAAGGTTTTTCTTATAGATATATGGAAATGGAAGACGTTATGATACAGGGGAAGATCTAACTTTTGATTTTGTCAATACTGAGATGTAGTCACCATTAATGGCATTTGTAACCTCAATAGAGGCTCTCTACAAGATCTGTGTTGATAAAAGTTTTAATTAATTTTTGCCAAAAAACATAAACATAATGGTTCTGCTGTTGGTATTTTGGTTAGATGGCCACAAACAATTAATGGGAGAAGATAATGCAATTGTTAATGTACATATGTGTATTAGGCCTAAGCCCGTGGGCCCATATAGTCTGTGTATATATTTCTGTTGTATCTTCTAGTTTAGGTTAAGACACTATTTTACTTTCATCGTAATCAAGCCTTCAGCATAATCATCGTCTCTTTCAATTATCATCATCATATTCTAACATGGTATCAGAGCTGTAGGTTTGCTTTCTTCCTCTCTCTCATCGTCAAGTATATTTTGGTTTAATATAGTTATAATAGATAAGTTGAAGCGAATTTATGAAATTATTTTGGCAATTGTAAATCTGATTCATGAACTAAAGACTGTTATCTTTTATATTATAAGAATTCACAAGAATAAGAAAACTGATTAATAACTAAATGATATCTAAGTACTCCATCTTCTGCGAAAGTGCTTTTGATTTTTAGGTCAGTTCTTTTACCTATGAATTCAAAATTACCTTTTACTTTGGTATACTTTCAAAACATCTTTTCTTTCAATATATTTTTTACAGCGCTTTGCCGGCACTGATCCATAGTAAATTTATAGAATCCAATCAATTGGAAATATGTTTGTGTCAATCGAGACAAGGAGAACTTTTTTCTTGTGAAATATCGTATACCACTTTTAGTCTAAAGTCTAAACCCTAACAACACGTCTTGATTTGGAAGATTAACTTAGTTATATGTGCCCACTGCTTTTTTTCTGCTATAAATTTATGGCTTTTAAACTTGTTGAATCCTGTGTTTGTGCATTTATGTTCAGCTAAGTGAAATATTATCTGATGTTTGAACGGAACTTCTTGCAGCACGAGGAACCACTGGTTGAAGATGATGATGATGAGGACGACGATGATGAAGATGACGATGACAAGGATGAAGATGGCATTGAAGGTGAGAGTGAATTACACACCTGAGTGCATAATTTTGTAGTTTAATTGTTGCTTTTTTCTCCACCATCTCTTCCCTGTTTTATGCCATCAACCGTTTATAACCCTCATTCAGCTTTCAATTGTGCATGTTTATATCAATGGATGACACTGCTCCTATTTTTTCTCTTCTTCCATGTTTCTTTACCATTTACCATTGAATACCTAATCCTAATTTATATAGTGCTGAGGTATATATATTAGGGGCAAAACACATCAAAATGCAGTGAAGTTTGCTCTAATTTGTATTTAGTGTAACAAATAGTTTTTCAATATAACAAAGTTGTATTGGTTGAAAAAAATGTAAGGGTGGAACCAGCCCAAATATATTGATTGACATCTTGACAGTCATTCATGTTATCAAATGTTACCAGATCAGTAGGTTTTAGGAAATAGAAAATTTCGAAACTTGGTTACATTGATTGAAGAAAAAATTATTTGTTATGCCAAATAGGAACTAAAGCAATCTTAGTTGTATTTTGATGCATTTTGCCCTTATATTAGATATCGCAATATCAATATAGAGTAGTTGTTTTTTTTATTCGGACCAGATAGTCTTTTGGGATCACGTACGTAATGGTTTTTGTGGAAGCAGGACATGGAGATGGAAGTGGGAGGTCTAAGCAAAGTAGAAGCGAAAAGAAGAGTCGGAAGGCTATGTTAAAGCTAGGGATGAAGCCAATTCCTGGTGTTAGCCGTGTTACCGTCAAGAAGAGCAAGAATGTAAGTTTTCTATCTTTGCGATATTATAAAGCATTCTTAAAAGCCACTTATTAAGCAGTAGATACTACCTATTAATGCACAATCTTACAACTTTTTTAAAGCCCTTTCGATAAACACATTGAAATACAAGATAATCATTGAGCTCACAGTTGATAAAATTCATCATCTATCCAACATGCAAACTTCATTATTAAAACTAAGATGAATTACATCCTTATTTTTAAATCTAAAATATTGAAATTATAATTAAAAAATTATACCAAAACCTGAATTTTTTTTGAATCTATGTTTAATTTCTATTTTGTTCAAACGTAAATTTGAATTTTTTTAATGAGAAATTGCATTAACTTTCTATTATCTATTTACAATACAATATATATTACATTCTGTTGCATCCCATGGCGAAGGATCGTGTGAAAAGTTGAGTTAAGCATGAGAAGTATCTGAATTGTTGATCTCTTTAATCTCAAGCCCTCCCATGAATTGCGGCTTAGAAGGGAATTGATCTGGTGCATCTCATCTTAACGTGCGTCCATTTCTCATCCAACGGTCGATAACCACTTCTCACACTTCTCACCATTAACTCAACTTCTCACCGGAACCTAACCCTGCATCCCATATGTGCACAAGTAATGTGCCAAATTATATCTTGTTACCCCGATGGTCGTATCTCACATATTTATGAGTATTGCTACTTTCTTGCAGATTCTCTTTGTCATCTCGAAGCCTGACGTATTTAAGAGTCCTGCTTCAGATACATACGTTATATTCGGCGAAGCCAAGATAGAAGATCTAAGTTCACAATTGCAGAGCCAAGCAGCCGAGCAATTTAAAGCACCAAATCTTGGCAACGTGGTATCAGAGCCTGAACCAACAGCCATGGCTCAGGACGATGAAGACGTAGATGAGACCGGGGTGGAGCCGAAGGACATTGAGCTGGTTATGACACAAGCAGGGGTTTCAAGATCAAAGGCGGTGAAGGCTCTGAAGGCTGCAGATGGGGACATAGTATCTGCTATTATGGAACTCACAAACTAGGAAGGACTAACCGAACCCCACTCTTTTGAACAAGTAAATTTTCGTCTTTCTCTTTGTGTTAACGAGGTTTAAGATGATGTTTATGTTATTTGTGTATGTTTTGAGATTATGAGCATGTTGTAATATGTTGGTTCTGTTTTCTGCATCAACAATGTGTTTCTTATGGTTGCTTTTGTAACTTTTTTAAGAAATGACAAAAGAAAATGATATGGTTTGCTGATTTTGGTATGTTTTTGTTAGTTTGGTGATCCACATGCATGTTTTAGGCCTATCATTTTCTTTTTGTCATATTTTGAGGTTTTTTTGTTAGTTTGGTGACAAAGAAAATGATAGGCCTAACATATTTTGAGGTTCGTTTTTTTTTTTTGGTAAAAGAGATATGTTAGGCCTATTTTTGAGTGAAATGTATATGCCGAGGGTCTTTACTAAAACAACATAGGTAAGTTTTGAGTACATTTTGTTCTGTGTTGGTGCATTTGTAATTTCTACATGAATTGTTTGTGGGAAGCTAGAGCTTAGAATACGTCTAGTTTTATGCAACGTTGGAAGGATTTGGAATCTCTGTGCAACGTTGGAAGAATTTGGAATTAGAAAGATTTGGAATCTTTATCATGTTTGGTTTGCATGTTTTTGGAATGGATTTGAAATTTGTTCTTATAAATAATTTAGAGGTGATGTAAGAGAGGAAGAATGTGTTGGAGGTAATAGAGGTGATGTAGTCGGCGGCACGATGGGACACGCCGTTTATCAGATGAAAATCCCATCATTTAGGAAATCTTCCACATGATGAAGCTCCATCATTGACCAGTTATTTGGGTTCTCCATCTTCACCACCACTGGAGTCACCCGATGGGACTCTTTCACCCAACAATTTGGTGCCAATTTTCGACCGAAATAACTGGAATGTTCAAGAAAGAAAACCAGTATAGTAACACTTTGTTCTATAGAGATAGAAAGATGGAAATATTAGAGATTCATGGCAGCACTTTGGTTTTGAAACTGATTATTAATGAGGTATCCAGTGTATGATTGTTGTGGGTTGTTCTTCGTATTTCCTTCTTTCTTGATTTGATTTACAACTAGCACTTTGCTATTGCGTACTGCAAATGAAAATTTTGATTTGGATTTAAGGGTTTGTGTACTTGATGTTCATGTTTTTCAATTTTTTTGGGATGATTGGGAGGGGACTTGATCAGAAAGGGGAAAGGGACAATTAGGTTTCGATAGGATATTTTTTAAGCAGATGGAGTTGGGTTTTCAGAGATCGGGGATAGTTGCCGGAGGTATCACCGGTTGTGGAATTTCAAATACAAGCTATCCTTCCAACCAAACATGGGATTGAAATGGAATTGGATTTGTAGGATTTGGAATTCATCATTCCAATTCCAATCCATGTCTACATATAGGTCTTGGATTAATAGAATTCTCGAATTGCTAGGGAAAGAATATCAAGATTAGTCTCCTTGCCAATAACCTTTTGACGAGATCTGAAAGATAGGGCAAGTACAGCTCGTCGGCCGATGGGGTTTGGTTTGAGTGTCAACCCTTAAAAGCAATAAACTCAATGCCCCAAGGGAGGAGCACAAAAGAACGATCGCTCGTGCTCCCTCCGTTCACCTCCCATGTAGTAGTATAAGGTAGGCATGGCAACGGGGCGGGGTTTACGATCCCCGGCCCGACCACAGTTTCTAGTAAAGAACCCTGGTCCATTAAACTCCACCCCCGGTCCATTTCCCAGTCAACCCCGGCCCAACCCCGTCCCCGGTTACCTGACCCGATTTTGAAGTCTTTTCTCCCCTGTTTGGTGCTATTTTGCTCAAAGATTCTAATTTGGCTTCACTAACTCACTGTGGCAACATTTTAAATGCATGTACATTGATTACCAATCTTGAATCTTCAAAGCAACATGTTCTTCACTGTCGCAAGAAAGGAAGAAAAAATAACAAGTGTAATACTTGTCCACAGTCCATAAATAAGAATCCAAAAATCAGATAGAAATCATGTTCTTGATGCAGTAATAAAACTTAATTCCAAACAGAAATCAGAAACCATAAATAAAAAATTCCAAATCAGAAATCAAAATCCAAACAAAAATACAAACAGAACTTCATCACTACATGTGATCGGCGCTGGTCTGCAGTGGTCGATGCTGGTGCCGGTGCCGGTGCCGAGGATGAAGATGAACTCGACTGCACGTGGTCTGCAGTGGTCTGTGGTGGTCTGCCGAGGATGAAGATGAAGATGAACTCTGCTGAAGAGTGAAGATGAACTCGGCGAAGAAGCTGAAGATGAACTCTGCTGAAGATGAACTCGGTGATCTGCGGTGGTCTCTCTCACTCTCTATCTCTAGTCTCTACTCGATGAATTGAAAAATCTGATTTTGTAGAGAGGCACTAAAGTGATAAAGTCTAAACCTAAATTGGAAATAAGTAAATATTAATAATATATATAAGTTTTTTTAAAAAAAATGGTATAGATATATATATATATCTATACTATATTATAAAGATGACATAAAAAACTCTTAAAAACAAGTTTTAAAGCTTAATGTACCGCTATTTAATACTAATTACTTAAAAAACAACCATTAAAGCTGTATGTACTACATCTAATGCTATTTATTAATTTTCAATCATTATCTCTAACCATTTTAACTCTCTTAAAATCATTTCTCATTTTAACTCTCCTAAAATAACTCTCAGCATAATCTATACTATATTATAAAGAATACATAAAAAACAAGTCTTAAAGCTTAATGTACCGTCATTTAATGCTAATTACTTAAAAAACAACCATTAAAGCTATATGTACTATATTTAATGCTATTTATTAATTTTCAATCATTATCTCTAACCATTTTAACTCCCCTAAAATCATTTCCCACTTTAACTTCCCTAAAATAACTCTCAGCATAATTAAATATAGAATAAAAATCAAATTTTAAATATAAAAAATCTAAAATATAATTAAAAAAATCTAACATAATATTTTATAAAAAAAATTATATTATGAAACCAAAATAAATTACATTATATTATTAAGTCTAAATTAAACAAATTTATATATCTATACTATATTATAAAGAAGACATAAAAAACTCTTAAAGACAAGTCTTAAAGCTTAATGTACCGCAATTTAATGTTAATTATTTAAAAAACAACCATTAAAGCTATATATACTACATTTAATGTTATTTATTAATTTTCAATCATTATCTATAACCATTTTAACTTCCCTAAAATAACTCTCAGCATAATTAAATATAGAATAAAAATCAAATTTTAAATATAAAAAATATAAAATATAAATAAAAGAATCTATAATAATATTTTATAAAAAAATTATATTATGAAACCAAAATAAATTACATTATATTATTAGTCTAAATTAAACAAATTTATATAAAAAAACATTATCACTCTCTCACAACCATCCAAAATCGTAATGTAAATCAACAAAAAACAGAAAATAAAATGAAACATTAAAATCGTGATGTATCTAGCTGCATTGTGCGAGTACACTTCTAGTATATATATAGGGGTGGTATCAATTGGAAACCAAGTTTCATTGGAAACTTTGAAAACCAAATTTCAGCCATTGATCTTTATAATCAAGGGTTAAGATTCATTTGAATTATATATGGTAGTAAATTAATTAATTTATTAATAATAAATAAAAATAATAGATGAAAAGGGTAAATATGTCTTTTGATTTTGTGTCTCAAATATGGTAAGAAATGTTTATTTTATTTAGATTACTTGAAACCAAAATAAAAATTTTCACGCAATCTAAATTTTGATTTTTTTACTATGAAAAAGAGGAGCATTTGTCTTTTCATCAAAAAAATTATTTGTCTTTTAAAATGTAAGAAAATATTTTTTTAAATTTTATTTTATTATAAAATTTTCCACGCAATCTAATATTGTGATGAAACAGAATGAATTTGTGGATTACAGATTTCATTGGATTACAGATTTCATCAGATTCATCGTGTTAGCATTATTATTTCATAATGAAAATAGATTCATCAGGTTCATCGTGTTAGCATTATTGTTTCATAATGAAACATGATGAATTTGTGTCATTTTTGTTAACTTCCCATTTTTGTTTCATTACTGTTCAGTTGCATATCCGTATATGAAAATAGATTCATCAGGTTCATCGTGTTAGCATTATTGTTTCATAATGAAAATAGATTCATCAGGTTCATCGTGTTAGCATTATTGTTTTATTATTACCATATATAAGCTAAATTAAAATTAAATAATTTACCTAAATTAAATATCTTATTTTTAAATTAATCAATGATTATTATTACCATATATAAGGTAAATTAAAATTAAATAATTATTAATATAATAATAATAACAGTTACCATATATATTATGAAATAATGTAAAAGACAAAAATAACCTTTTCAATTAAAAATAAAAATAAAAAAAAAGAAATTCACTGATTGGTTGATTTCGGTTTCCAAAGTTTCCAATGTAATACTGATTTCCAATTGATCGCTCCCCTATATATATATATATATAGACGGAGGTTCAAGGGAAAACCTCAAAAAAACGGAAAACTGAAGAACACTCTGGTAGCTCTTCATCTGGACGGTATGCACTTGTGCATATAGATAAATTATGTTGTTTTTTGGTTTTTATGCACAAGTGCATTATGCACTTGTGCATATGCACAAATGCATGTTACAAATTACCTGTATGCACAAGTGCATACCGTCCAGATCAAGTATTACCAAGGTGTTCCTCAGTTTTTCGTTTTTTTGAGGTTTTCCCCTGAACCTGACCCTATATATATATATATATATATATACCGGGTACGGGGCGGGTCGGGGGATGCATTACCCGACCCCGACCCCCGTTTGAGTCTACCGGGGATCCCCGGCCCCGGGACCCGTTTTGGCGGGGAATCCCTGGCCCCGTTCTGGTCGAGTGAACCGGGTTCCCCGCCGAGTCAAGGTAATCACCATCCCTAGTATAAGGAGACAAAAAAAGTAATAGCTTTCCTCTTTCAATCTAGCCTGCTTTCTCGTACTGCTAACAAGCTCCCTCCATTCACCTCCCATGTAGGGGTGTTATTCGGTCGGTTAAATCGGTTTTCGATTTATTCGGTTAGGGTTAATCGGTTTTCAAGCTTTTAAAAATAACCGATAACCAAACAAATAAGGTTCGGTTTTGGGTTATTTGGTTTTCGGATTATTCGGTTTGATACCCGGTTATACCAAATAAGGATTTATATTTTTTTGTTAGACACTTGCTCAAATAATTTTCCCAAATTAAGTGTCCGTTGTTTCTAATATATAATTGTATATCATCCATTCATACTCAACAATTGATTTATATTAAGTAAAAAACATCATCTATCAAAAACCAATAATTACCAAATGACATTATTCTTCTTCATACGATGTTGTAAACCAAGCAAAAAAACGTAATATGATAAAAAAAAATTATCTACTATCAGTAAAAACATTATATAGCATTAAAATATGTAAAATAATAATAGTATAACATGTATTTGGTTTACTTTTTATGAACTTGATATATATATATATAATATTTGTAGAATGTGTTATTTGGGTTATTCGGTTAAACTGAATTAAGAAAAATAACCGAACCGAATAAGGATTCTTATTCGGTTAACCAAACCATTTAACCCAAATTTTATTCTGTTCAGATGAGTTATTCGGTTTCGGTTATTTTTAACACCCCTAATACTAGTATAAGGAGACAGAAAAAGTAACAACTTTCCTTTTTCAATCTAGTCTGCTTTCTCTTCCTGCTAAAAATCGAAAAGATATGTCTGAATGTTGAGCAAACGAAGTGAAATGATAGGAAGAGAAGATTGCTAGCGAGAGATTTCTATTCATTAAAGGGCCAAACTATATGGTTTATGGTTAAACAACCAGTATGGGTTTAGTGTTCCATCGACACAATGGGTTTAACTGGAGATTACCAGAACCATAAACTAAATATTGAGGTCAAGGGTACGGGGCGAGGGCCTGCACACACTCCGTTCACCTCCCCTGTAGTATAAGTGAGTCAGAAAAAGTAACGGAGAAGCACGAGTGATCGTGATAAGAGAGTGCTTCCCTATAAAGGAGCACGAGCAATCGTTCTTTTGTGCCCGCCACCCCACCCCACCCCACCCGGAGGGGGAGCCTAACCCCTTCTTCTATTTTATCTGCTGCCTTGTTCCTCGGCTCCATACTGCTCCAGTTGCTCGCTGTAATAGCTTGCTTCTCGGCTGGTTGACCTTACTAAACTAAACAAGAACATTGAACAACTAAAGCAAACAAAAGCATTCAACGAGTAGGATATGTAATACATAGGGATGACCTCACACCAGATGCCCTGACGGTACACAGATTTTTTTGCGGCTAGCTACCGATAGTAACTGTAGCATTAGGATCAACATTGGAAGATTTTCTGTTTTCAAGGTCATGGTTTGAAGTTGTTAGACTTGAAATCATGGGATTTCAAATCTTATAAACATGGGATTGTTGGTATTCTGCGAGATTTCGTAACATTTGTGTGTAATAATGTTTTAAAATATATTGAAAACATTTGTTTTATACTTCCTTCGTCTCAAAATAAGTGTCCACAATTGACTTGACACATAGTTTTAGACATGCATCATTATTATACATTTTTGTTATCAAATGATATCTTTACCCTTATTTAACTAGTGTTATACCCGTCCGTTGGTCGGGTACACGACATGACTTTAATCTATACATCAATAAGCTCAATTGTTACAAGTTTACTATCCCTTGACTCAACTCAAAGGAAAAATTGGACAAACATGAATAATGATGCATATTAGTCCACCACCTTGAAATTTAGTTTGACTTTTATCTTGTATCTTTGGTAATTAATAACACATGCATTTAATTTAGTAGAAGAAGGATCATGCGAGAAGTTAACTATTTTGCGAGAAGGTGAGAAGTGTGATATCATATATAATTAAACGTCTTGTAGGTATGTTTAATCATATATGATTAAACGTGTGTATATTGCCAATGTAACATGTGTTAGTTTATATACGATTAAGCTTGTGTATCATATATGAATTATGATATCACACTTCTCGCCTCCTCGCAAAATGTTTAGCTTCTCGTTTGAACCTGCCCCTAATTTAGTATCTAATAAGATATTATTTTCAAAAATAAAATAAGATATAATAATATTCAAATATATTTGGAGATAAGATGGGTTTTCACCAATAATCCAACATTGAATGATTAACAGCAGAATGCATAACTTTGGCCACCCATTAGAGCAAAAGAAAACCATTGATAACCTTGATAAAGCAAATTTGTACACACAGAAATATCACTCGGAGCATCTTCTATAGACAATACAAATTTGTACACACAAAATTATAGATATGTATGTTTGAAGAAAATAGAAACAATACAAATTTGTACACACAGAAAACGATAAGATATCACTCGGAGCATCTTCTGTAGACTTGCCCTGCAAGAAATGTCATAGGGTTATAATAGATACAAACCAAATGTAGTTGTAACAAATGTGTAATAATAAGTAGTCGTTTGCACTTTGTTAATCGCGTAAAACTTCTTGATACACCACATTTAATGTGTAGATTCCGCCACAATTGAATTTTTTGGCAGACTTTATTAATACCTTCGTATTTTCACGCGAAGTCCCCCTATTCACAATTTTACGATTTATAAATTTCTAATATGTTAACTACATATATATTTATAATTTTGTATGGCTAATTGTAATATATATACATATATGTATACTTACGTCGTATCTTGTAGAAAAAATTCATATGAACCAAGTCGATACAAATTATTATCACGTACATATTTTGTCTGTCCTCCCGCAATGATTTTGCAAACAATATCTGAACAATGTTATCATATTTAAATAATCATTTTCAGATATTAGTCTGCTTAAAAACATAAATAAAAAATATGGTTAAAAAACTGAAAATATTATTGTAGTTGTAAGAGATAGTCTAGATTTACCGATCAGTACTTTGTGAGTGGTCTTATCCTCTGCAATTGTTTTAATTGATGGCACCAATGGATAGAATACAAATCCGTTTGCAACATCACTCGTCAACGAAGTAAGCTTTGTATTCTTGTTGAAACGAATCATCCAGCCATCATAGACAAATTTGTACCTTTCATATGTCGGAGAGTCATTGTAAATTTGTTCAATTTGGAAATGATCTAATGCAAATACACCACCCACCAAATTGAATTTTTTGTATGACTCCAATAAATGGTGTGGGATGGTTGCTACCATTTTGTCTCTCTATTAAATAAAAATAAATTTAATTAAGTAAGCTACGAATATTAAAAAATTATACGATTTAGTTTAAGATCAGATATTTGTAACTTACATTTTTGTCAAGCAATACCAAGATTAATCTCTTCGCTTTGATGTCATTCCAAATGAACTCCACTCGGACAGTCGTAAAGTTCCACCACACATTAGGGGTGTTCGCGGTCCGTTTGGGCGGCTTAACTCCCAAACCACAAACCAAACCACAAATGACGGTTTAGGAAATTTCCAAACCGAGCGGTTTGGTAGCAAGTGACCAAACCGGTCAAACCGGACCACAAAAGGCGGTTTGGTCTCTGACCAGTTTAGGCGGTTTGGGCCTCTTCTGGGTTTTAAACTTAAAAAGATGTAACATCTATATCCAAAATGAAATTTCAACCGATATAACATTATTAAAAAACAATATCCAAATTATGAAAGAAATGTTGGAAATTTTAGTAAAAACGTGGTTTTTACTAACTTTGGACACAATTAAATACATGTATATGTATTGTATATATCTAACTCTTCGTGGGTTTGTGTTCTCCTATATGAGATCTTCGAAACGATATATTATATGTCCAAAACGGAATATGTGTGAATGAGATATCGATGCTCAAAGTTGAGTGATTGGGATGAAATTAGCAAAAATCAAATGGGTGTGGAATATGTATGTAGCACTGGATTATTTGCTATAGCGATAGCACTAGTGCTGTCGCAATAGATTGAAATTTTTGATAGCTGAAGGTCATAGTCTAATAGTTGATTTCTCATCCACAAGACTTGAGCACAACAACTTTCAGCGGCTACGTATTCAGCTTCAGCTGTGGAAGTGGACACTGAATTTTCCTTTTTGCTTGTCCAGCTTACCAACTTTCCTCCTAGAAGTTGACATCCACCAGTGGTTCTCTTTCTGTCAAGTTTACAACCTGCAAAATCACTATCTGAATATCCAATTAGATCGAACCCTGAGTCTTTAGGATACCAAAGACCGAGGTTAGGAGTTCCTTTCAGATATCTGAAAATTCGCTTGACAGCGATCAGATGGGATTCCTTGGGTTCAAATTGATAGCGTGCACATAAACAGGTAGAGTACATGATGTCAGGTCGGTTCGCTGTAAGATACAACAGGGAGCCTATCATTCCTCTATAGGCAGTGACATTTACAGGTTTTCCAGATGGATCCTTGTTTAATGTCAGAGGAGTTGCCATAGGAGTTTTCATCGCTGAAGTTTGAGTTAAATCAAACTTCTTCAGCATATCTTTAACATACTTACCTTGGTTGATAAAAGTACCTTTTTTCAGATTGTTTAATCTGAAGACCAAGAAAGTACGTTAGTTCGCCCATCATACTCATCTTGTATTCTTTCTTCATTCTTTCAGCGAAACGAGTACATAGAGATGGGTTAGTATAACCAAATATTATATCATCGACGTATATTTGTACAAGAATAATATTACCTTTTATCTTTCTGAAAAACAAGGTATTATCAATTTTACCACGTTCAAAATTTTCAGAGATAAGAAAAGATGAGAGAGTGTCATACCAAGCACGAGGGGCTTGTTTTAGACCATAGAGAGCCTTATCCAATTTATAAACATAATTTGGATGCTTAGGGTCAGAGAACCCTGGGGGTTGTTCTACATAGACTTCTTCATTAGGCTTTCCATTTAGGAACGCTGATTTTACATTCATTTGATATACAATGAAGTCTTTGTAAACTGCATAAGCTAAGAAGAGTTGAATTGCTTCGAGCCTAGCCACAGGGGCAAAGGTTTCATCATAGTCTATGCCTTCCTCTTGTCTGTATCCCTGAGAAACAAGTTTAGCCTTGTTACGGGTTAAAATTCCATGTTTATCTAACTTGTTTCTAAACACCTATTTGGTGCCTATAACAGTTTTATCAGATGGTCTAGGAACGAGATTCCAAACTTTGTTACGAGTAAACTCAGTCAACTCTTCTTGCATAGCGCTGACCCAGTTTAGATCTCTGAGGGCATCATTAGTCTTCTTTGGCTCTATTAAAGAAATAAAGTTAACAAAGAGGCAGATATTACCTGAACTTCGTCGAGTCTAAATACCTGAGTCGGGATCACCAAGAATTTGATCTATGGGGTGATCTCTGGTCCATCGCTGAGCTGGAGCATGATCGCTCACTTCAGGAGTTGGATCAACAATAGGAATGTTCATTGATGAAGAAGCTTGAGGTTCATTAGCTATTAATTGTTGAGTGTCAGACAAACCATTGTTTTCAGAGAGATTTTCAGACGAAGATGGATCTGATGGAGGGAGTGTGTTTAGAGGCTCAGCTGAAACCCATGAGGTAGATTCAACGTTAGGAGGTATGATGTTTGAATCATCATCAACAAATTGAGGATCTGTGTGCTGATGGTTTGAGTAGAAGGGTTCTGTTTCTCTGTAATGAGAAAACATCCGAGTATTTAACTCTTCATTGTCAATGATTGGTTTGGAATTCGTTGAGCGAGTTCATCAAAGGTGACATAAATTGTTTCTTCCACAGTTTGTCTTCTCTTGTTGAAGACTCTGTAGGCTTTGGAGATAGAGGAATATCCAAGAAATATTCCGTCATCAGCTTTTGGATCGAACTTTCGAAGTAGATTTTTGTTGTTTAGAATGAAGCACTCACAACCAAAGATATGAAGAAAACTGATAGAGGGTTTTCTTCCATGAAATAGTTCATAAGCTGTCTTTCCAAATCGCTTTACTATCAACGATCTGTTTTGAGTAAAACATGCAGTATTCACAGCTTCAGCCTAAAATTGAGTAGGGAGGTGAGAATCGCTGAGCATTGATCTAGCAACTTCAATGATCATTC
Organism: Arctium minus; assembly: GCA_954870635.1. Classification (NCBI taxonomy): domain Eukaryota; kingdom Viridiplantae; phylum Streptophyta; class Magnoliopsida; order Asterales; family Asteraceae; genus Arctium; species Arctium minus. The sequence continues at coordinate 20,446,020 of OX941096.1, read as the reverse complement.
TGTTTCTTCTTTCAGCTACTCCGTTTTGCTGAGGCGTTCTTACTGAAGAAAAGTTGTGAGAAATTCCCTTGTTCTCAGAGAAATTGTTCAGAGAGCTGTTTTTGAATTCAGTTCCATGATCACTTCTTATTGAACGAACAATAAGTTATTCAGCACTTCCATCTTTTTAACAAAACATATTAGTTCTTCTGGAGTATCACTCTTGCAACGAAGAAAGATAACCCAGGTGTAGCGAGAGTATTCATCTACAATGACAAGTGTATATTTCTTTCCAGCTATGGATTGGATATTGACAGGGCCAAATAAATCCATATTCAAGAGTTGAAGAGGACTTGTTACTGAGGAAACTTGTTTAGATTTGAAACTAGCTTTTGTCTGTTTGCTTTTTTCACATGCTGAACGTAGAGATTCCTTAGCATATGAGTGCTGAGGAAGACCAGAAACCAGTTCCTTAGATGAGAGAGAATTCAGGGTTTTGAAGTTTAGATGAGAGAGCCTTTTGTGCCATAGCCAGTTGACATCAGAAGAGGCTTTAGAAAGAAAACATACGTTTTCAGTGGTAGTAGAGTCCATATCTATTACATAGACATTTTCCTTACGATAACCACTGAGAGCAAGTTTCCCTTTCTCATTGACCACTGAACATGCTTTCTTGGTAAAGCGAACTTCATAGTCTTTGTCACATAGCTGACTGATGCTCAGAAGATTGTACTTCAGTCCATCTACGTACGCGACTCTTCTGAGGTAGTTGTCCCATTGCTGAGGACACCAAACCCTCGGGTATATCCTTTTCCATTTCTACCAAAGGTCACTGAGGGACCTTTCTCTTCCTTGTATTCAGTGAGCAGGTCTTTTTGTCCTGTCATATGTCGAGAGCATCCACTATCAAGATACCAATGCCCTTTGATCCCTGCAAACATAAGGAAGATTAAGCTTTGTTTGGTACCCACTTTTCAATGGGTCCTTTAGGGTTAGTGGAGATGGAAGGTTCAACAATCTTCACAACAGATAAATATTCAGCTTCAGTGGTAACCTTCACTTTGGTTAATTTCTTAACCTTAGTGGTATTCTTAACCTTGGTCGATTTCTCAGCTATGGTGACCTTCTTAGCCTTGGAGGCATTCATCTTCACTTTAGCTGTTTTATCAGCTTTAGTGGCAGTTGGACATTTGCTAGCAATATGGTCAGTAAATCCACAGTGATAGCATTTTCTATATTTGAAAGTGTTTTAGGACCATGAGTAGCAGGTTTTGAGAATTTTAGATGAGCAGGGCCCGCTCCAAGAATGCATTTAGCGTGATATCTAGGAGGAATTTACATTTCTTCAGATCTTTTAGGCTTAAGATCAATCTTCAGCTTTGGAGGACAGAGATCAAAGATTTCTATCACAGAGCTAGACGATCGATTTACTGAATGTTTTGAAGGAACTTTCAACTTTGCTTTCTTGGTAGCCTTCTGAGGATGGAAAATGGATTTTCCTTTATCCGCAGGCTTAGAGCCTTTAGATATTTCCTCAGGGGTAGGATTAGAAGAAGATGAAGAAGAGCACTGAGCATAAGAAGTGTCAGGGATAGAATAGACGAACATTCCAAACTTAAGCATGGAACTGTCTTCTTTTGGTTCATCCTGTGGTTTCTAAAAACCAAGACTAGTTCTATCACTGGCAGGGATCTGAGCACTTATAATCTTAGTGATCTTTGTTGAGGATTTGCACCATCCTTCAACAGTAACCTTCTCTGCTTTTAGAGCAGCGATGGCTTGTTCGCGTTCTATGCTGATGATTTCATTAACAATGACTTGATCTTTCAAAATTTCTTCTAAAAGAGTTAGTTCTCTGATCTTTTCATGGCATTTTTCTAGCTGTTCTGTTAAATCAATGTTTTTGCTTTCAGCTAGAGATTTGCCATTTAAAGCATTGTATAGATCAATCGTCAGCAATCAACAACGCGACTTCTCTCTGCTTCAGATAGAGAGGGACTAGTAGAGATAGATACCTGAGATGATATATAGCTCATGGAAGTTTCTGAAGATTCTTCCACTTCTTCTTTAATCTCGGCCATGAGACAGAGATTAGCGACTTCTTCTTCATCAGAACTTGATTCTTCTGATTCAGCCCAGTCATGTTCTTCAGCGATGAGACCTTTATCTTTTCGCTTATAGTTTTTCAACTTTTGATATTTTTCTTTGAGCTTCAAGTATTTGCTATCGCTGGTTCTTTTGGAGGTAGAAGGTTTGAAAACTTTCTTTGACCTGCATTCAATTGCAAAGTGTCCAATCTTTTCGCAGTTAAAACAGGTAGCAGTAGCCTTATCAACAGGGGTTGATATTGGCTTGTCAGTGAGAGAGAGAGAGGCTTATTTCTTCGGAAATTGCTCTTTCTTGCAAATCTCTTAAAAGAGATTGTCAAGAGTGCTAAGGACTCGTCAAACTCTGAAAGATCAGTGTCTGATAGTTCCTTAGATTCAGAATCTAACTCAGTGATAGTAAGAGTAGATCGCTGAGATGGAATTATCTGTGAAGAGACTAAAGCAACAGGAGTACTTTTGGAGTCTTTAGAATCTTTTTCAAGATTCTTCTTCAGGAGATTTGATTGCTCATAGTTGAGCAATATTCCATACAAGGTGCTGAGAGAAAGAGAATTTAAGTCTTTTGTCAGCTTGAGACATATTGAATAACTGTCCCAGCTTTCATGAAGACATTCTAGGAATTTGGTTAAGACCTCAGAATTAGAATAGGTCCTACCAACGGTTCTTAGATCAATGATTAAGCAGTTAAACCTCTGGTGAACGTTAGAAAGAGATTCGTTCTTACCAGCGATAAAACTTTCATACTGTCTTACCAAGTTAATCTTTCGAGTTTCTTGGATTTCAGTGGTGCCTTCATATTGAACACATATAATGTCCCACATTTCCTTAGAAGTTTTAAGATGCATGATGGAATGGAAAGCTTCATCAGGCAGAGCCATAGAGATAATGGTTTTTGCCTTTGCATCTAGACCTACTTTCTTTTTGTCTTCATCACTCCACTGTCTTATCTCCTTAAGAGCATAACGCTTAGGGACATCAGGAGTGGTAGCAGTAGCGGGAACGACAACTATGATTGTGAAGGGTTCATAGGGTCCATTAGCTATATAATCAGGTATAGTAGGGTCTACACTTTCTAGAAATAACATCATTAGATTCTTCCAGAGAGCAAAGTTATCTCAGCTAAATCGAGGAGGTTTAGAGAGTAAACCATTATCATGGTAATTTTTGTTTGTGTTAAGTGTCATTTAGAATAGCAAGGAAGAGAATAAAGCAAGATCTTGTTTATTAGATTAAACAGTCTGCTCTGATACCACTTGTTGGTCCCGAAGGTGCTCAACAAGTTTGTAGAAGGGGAGGGGGTTGAATACAAACACAAGATTTTAAAATTTAATAAATTGTTTATTGATAAATCAAATAGAATTTACAAGTCTGTTGCGGAATAAGATTAAGTAGATGTCGGTCCACAATGTTTATCAAGTTTTATATCAAACAACACATAAACGATTTACCAACCTGTATTGATTAATAACAATGGTTACAAGGTTTGATCTTTTCAAGCTCTATATGTGTTCTCTGTTTTACACCTTTTTGTGTGTGTTCTTGTGTGTGATATGATCTTAGATCTGATAGAGTTGTTGAGATCTGATATGATCTCAAGCTTCTTAGATACACTAACCTTACAACCACTTGCAATAAACTATAATAAAAACTAACAATAATATCTAATATTTAGATATTATCAATCTAACTAATAACTAATAAAACATTAGATATTTAGTTATGCTAAATATCTAATTACATCAAATACAAATAAATAATAAACATTAATTACTTTGACATATTATTACAAACGACATTAGACTTTATATCGAGAGTCAACTTTCCGGCATTAGCTTCAGATTGGATCTTCAGATTGGATGATCTTGAATCCAATAGATATGTGATCTAACAATCTCCCCCTTTGGATCAAGATCATTACTTAAAAGATTTTAGCAATTCAGTCTTCTTTTTCAGCTCAGAAGATGCAATCTCTTTTTCTAGCTCAGAATGCTTTAGCAAAGTATCTTCAAAGAAAATTTATCTGAAATCAGTATGTCTTTAGAATATTTTGATCTCGCATTTCTTTGTTAGCTTTTCTCTTCTCCAATGTCTTGTAATGTAATGGACTGGACATTTCTTCAAGCTTTAGATTCTCCCCCTTTTTGATGAAAAGTGCAACGACTTCATCAAAACTTTGAGTAAGAAATGTCTTTCACTTGGAGCCTTTGATTCATCAATTCAAAAGATATTCATCCAGATCTTTTCAAATCCAGACAAAATTGTCGTATAACACCTGAATCAACTAATGAATCAGTTAACATGCCTGTCAGTAACACTAAGTCACTGTGTGTAACAAATACACATTGGAAAGGAGTTGTTTGATGTTGACTCCCCCAGGGCTTCCATTTAATCATCGAAACACCACAAAGGTAATTTCTATAAACGTTATGACAAAGAAACAAATTCCTTGTGTGTTCGTGCTTGTGATAGAAAGAATTAAGCACTTGATGATTGCTTATTAGGCTCAAAATTGTGTAAACCACTGAGACAACAGTAAGTTAAACACATACTCAATGTGCATGAGTGAAGTGCGAAGGTGGGGCAGACTTCCTTCTTTTCAATATCCAGATTTTCCAAATGAAAATCAGATAGCAAATGTGCTGCTTCCCCTTTTTGAAAATGAAACATTTTCTATTTGAGAAGAAAATGAGTAGGTGGTGAGATTTGATCAAGAGTTGGTATGGGTAGTTGTCTGTTTCAATAATGATCACCAAAGAATTGTGAAACACTAGAAATGTGGCTGCCCGACTTAGAAAAAGTTGGTGCAGAGTTGTGATATTCTTTTAACTCTGTTCTCACACGCTCTTTCTTTTAAACATTTAGCTCACTCTAACCAAACTTTCTTTCTCTGTTTAACACACTAATTTCTTTTGACTTTTCACACTCAATCACTATGGATTAACTTCTTGGGTAGAAATCACTGGTTAAGGTGATTCCATGGAAGTTGTGTTAATTCCTAGCACAATGAAATCATGTTTTCCTATGATGCATATGATGCTCATAATGGTTTAACTATTTCAGTTAAAGCACAATGTAGATCTTGAAAACATTTAAAGTCACACTTCCAAATCATGAATTCAGTTTAAGAATTGGAAAGTGGTTTGAACATTTAGAACAATGTTTTCTATGATTGAAAGTTGTCCACTTATCAACCATATATGAGATTAAGATAAAGGATTGTACCTTAACGTGCGATCTTATATCTCACGAAGTAAAGCTTAAAGTCATAAAGATATGATCTTGTAAGCATCTCTCAAAAATTCTGCAAAAGTCTTATGTCTAGTCAAAGTAAAATTTATTCACTTAAATTGAAAAGACAAAAAGCAGTAAAACTGTTAAAGTACGAGTTCTGATCTGAAATAATCAGAAGTCATATCCAAACTTCTTTGACTTGAAGAGCTCCCCCTAAAATCTTGCATTACAAAAATTTGACATAAAAGGTAAATGCAGAAATCTTATGAGCTCCCCCTCAAAATAAGATTGACCACTTGTCAATTTCTTCTCATACTCCCCCTTGGATCATGAACAGAACATTTGAAGTGCAGATATCAATCAGAATTTAGAATGAATAAAGGATGAAAAAGTATACAATTAGAAAACTTTGATAGGTAACTACTGATTAGATCTTAAGATTTAGCATACCAAGCTTAAAGACAAGAAAGGAAAACCTCTTTTCATCTAAAGGTTTGGTAAACAAATCGGCAAGCTGATAATCAGTTTTTACAAAGAAAAGTTCAATTGTTCCTTTTTCAACATGATCTTTAATAAAATGATACCTGACGTCTATGTGTTTGGTTTTGTTGTGCTGAACAGGATTCGCTGTTATTGCGATGGCGCTCTTGGAGTCACAGTATATCGGGATTTTGTTGAAGTGGAAACCGTAGTCGTGCAATTGAGTTCTCATCCATAAGACCTGAAAATAGCAGCTAGCAGCAGCTATATATTCTGCTTTGGCCGTGGAAGTTGAAACACAAAGTTGCTTCTTCGATGCCCAACTTACGAGCTTATCACCGAGGAACTGGACATGTCCTGACGTGATCTTCCTGTCTAACATACAACCTGCATGATCTGCATCTGTATACGCTGTTAGTTCAAAACTTGTATCTTTAGGATACCACAGACCAAGATCTGCAGTCCCCTTCATATACCTAAATATGCGCTTCACAGCAGATATATGGATTTCTTTAGGATTGGCCTGATATTCTGCACATAAACATGTTGAAAACATTATATCTGGCCTACTAGAAGTAAGATACATTAAAGAACCTATCATTCCTCTGTAAGTCCTAACATCAACAGCCTTACTCGGAGGATCGGTGCCAATCTTAGTACCTGGTGCCATTGGGGTACCAATCGGTTTTGAATTTTCCATTTTGAACTTCCGAAGAATATCCATAATGTATTTTGATTGATTGATAAAAATACCCGATGAAAATTGTTTGACTTGTAATCTGAGAAAAAATTCATCTCTCCCATCATATTCATCTGAAATCTAGACACCATAAGGTTTGAAAATTTCTTACGGTACTTAGGATTTGTAGAGCCAAAAATAATATCATCTACATAGATTTGAATTAAAATGATATCGGCTTTTTCCTTTTTGATAAACAAAGTGGTATCCACCGTTCCTTTTGAAAAACCAAACTTGACTAGAAATTTGGAAAGGACATCATACCAGGCTCGAGGAGCTTGTTTCAGACCGTAGAGTGCTTTGTCGAGAATGTAGACATGATTTGACTTCTCTTTATTGACAAAACCCTCTGGCTGAGAGACGTAGACTTCCTCCTTCAGAATGACATTCAGAAAGGTAGTCTTCACGTCCATTTGAAAGACCGTGAAGTTCTTGTGGGCTGCGTAGGCTAGAAACATTCTAATTGCCTCTAATCACGCCACGGGAGCATATGTCTCGTCGTAGTCGATTCCTTCCTCTTGTCTGTATCCTTTGGCTACTAGTCTTGCCTTGTTTCGGATAACGGTACCATCTTCGTCTTTCTTTATCTTGAAAACCCACTTCGTACCTATTATTGTTTTACCTTGAGGTTTTGGTACGAGTCTCTAGACTTGAAGTGCATCGAACTGATTCAGCTCTTCTTGCATTGAGATCACCCATTCTGGATCAGCAAGTGCCTCTGATACGCGAGATGGCTCGAACTTGCTCAAAAAGGAGTCATGCAAACACATGTTCATTGACGCTGACCTAGTTTGCACCGGTTTTAATGGATCGCCAATGATCTGGATTATCGGATGCTCTTTGGTCCATTTATGTTCATGAGGTAGTGGATTATATGAATGCATGTCAATTGTATCATCTATAAATCCACTTGTACCATCTTCAGCTTGTTCAGGAGGAATGATGATTGCAGTTGAAGTGATAGGTGCAGAAGGCTCAGCAGGTACAACTTGGTCCGGCTGTAGATGGATCTATACAGAACATCCTACTGTTTCAGCTACTTCTGTCTCTTCATCACATGGCACTTCTTCAACTGTTGGAGTCGGCATTTGAATTGGAATTTCTTGTTGAATCGGGGCGTTGGATACAATAGGAACATCTGAACTGGTTGGATGAGTAGTCGTTAAGTCTTCCATCCTGTCAACCACAACATATTTCTTAACATTAGATCCAAGTAATTCATCATAAAACAATTCAAATAATAAGTATAAATCAGATAAATGATTAGTTGACGTTGATGCTTCATCTGATTTATTCTGTTGAGACGCAGGTTCTGGACTGATTTGCCCAGAAGCTAGTACGCCGGATATAACGGGTTCTGAACTGTGTTGTTCGGAAGCCATCTCTTCATCAAACGTGACGTTGATGCTTTCAATCACCGTCTTTGACTTCTTCAGATAAAACGGAATGCAGTTGATGTCGAGGAATAACCAATGAAGATGCCTTCGTCCGCCTTGGCACTGAACTTGTTGAGACCCTCCCTATCGTTTAGCACAAAACATTTACACCCAAATATATGGAAATATTTGATTGTCGGTGTTCGGTTGTTGATTAACGCATAAGGAGTCTTCTTGAATCTGCGATGTATCATGGAATGATTCTGTGTATAACACGCAGTTGATACAGCTTCTGCCCACAAAAATAGAGGCAAGTCTGATTGACTTAGCATAGTATGAGCAGCCTCGACTAGCGTATGATTTCTTCTTTCGACCACTCCATTTTGTTGAGGCGTTCGAGCAACAAAGTATTGATGTGAAATCCCGACAGATTCGAGATATTCTTCAACCTTCTTGTTCTTGAACTCTGTGTCGTTGTCTATTCTTAGAAGCTTGACCGGTTTCTGCAGATTAACCTGGGTCGTCTTCAGGAATGTGATGAGAACATCAGGTGTCTCATCCTTTGAACGTAGAAACTTGACCCATGTGTATCGCGAGTAATCGTCCACGATAACGAGTATGTACTTCTTTCCGCCTAGACTCTGAGTTCGCATCGGACCACAAAGATCCATATGCAATAACTCTAACGGAGCGCTTGTACTCGGTTCAGGCTTTGGTTTATGTGGAGCCCTCTTCATCTTTCCCTTTTCACATGTTGCACACAGATGTTCTCTTTCATATTTGAGCTCTGGAAGTCCTTTGACGAGCTTTCCACTGACCAGATTGTTGATGTACCTGAAGTTGAGGTGAGAGAGCCTTCGATGCCATAGCCAACTTTGTTGCATCGAGGCTTTCGTCAGTAGACAAACCTGCTTGTTAGTCTGGACTTTTGACAAGTTAATTGTGTAGAGGTCTGACTTTCTTGTGCCGACCAAGAGTTCCTCGCCTTCTTCAGTGCGAACTGAACACGTCTTCGCTTTGAAATTGACCTCTAAGTTTTTGTCACAGAACTGGCCGATACTGAACAGGTTGTGCCGTAAGCCTTCAACAGAGCTCACCTTCTTGATTGTGACATTGTCATGTTGTACATCACCATATCCCATTATTGGTGAAAACTGGTCGTTGCCGAATCTAACTGTTCCGCAATACTTCTCTTTAAAGTTGGACAACATCTCCTTTTGTCCAGTCATATGCTTGGAACATCCGCTATCCAAGTACCACATCTGACGGATCTGCACAAGAGAAATAACGAACCAATTGATTTCGATAGTCTTAAAACAAAGACTGAGTTAAGACTTTTTGAGTATTGAAGTGTGGGTCTTGAACTGATTTGTTCAAAAGCCATATCCTCTTCTTAAGCACGGCTTCTGAACAGACGTGTTCAGAAACCATTGTTTTATCTTTGAAGTGCGGGTCTTGAACTGTTGTATTCAAGAACCTAGTTTCTTTGAGGAACGAGTCCTAGACTGTTTTGTCTAGAAGTCATTTCCATAAGCTCTCTTTAACTTTGTGTGCCTGCAACACAGATTTAGCCTTAGGTACCCACTGGAATTTGGGCCCTACTGTGTTAGCACAAGATTTTGGTACTCATTTGAAATTGGGTCCTCTTTTCATTTGAAAGTCATTTGAAGCATTATAATTAGATGAATGCACATGATAATTGCCAAACCAATCTTCAGAATCTTGACAAGAAGTAGAAACATGTTTATCATAAATAGAAGACTTTCTAGCAGATAAAGATAACTGAAATAATTGCTTCATTGTATATTGTTTATGAGAAACAACAAGTTTTGAGTTCAAAATAGCAACATCAGCAATTAAGACATCTTTACTAGGCGAAGTCTTACTACAATTAACACTACAAAACGATTTAATGGTCTTGTCAAGCTTCTGTTTCAGTTGCCACTGAGATTTAACTTATGGCCTTTGCTTGCTCAGATTTGAAACATGTGAAACTCGTGAGTTAGACTGTTGAGCAACAAATGAATGCTTCTTCTTCGGATGACCAGTAGTGTTCGGTTTCTGTGAATCCTTAGATATAATCTTACCTTTAGCACTCTTTGCTTTCACAGAGACTGAGTTATCAACTTTCGTTGATATTGCACTGTTAACAGGCATACTGGTTTTTCCCAAAGATTTCTTAACAAAGGATGAATGGTTAGGAAGTTTTGCATTAAAGTCAAATTGATTAAAACAATCATCTAAACCACTATCAGAGTTCAGAAAATCAAACCCTTTATTTGCTAGACCAAACATATCCTCAGAGTTTGAAGCCTTTGAAATAATAACATTTTTCAGCACGGTTAAAAAAACTTTTTGTTGAATCTCAATTAAAAGTCTTTCATCTGTTAAAGAGTTATTGAGTTCAAAAATTTGACTTTCCAAAACAAGAGGAGGGACATAAATTTTACCTTTAATAGGCTTCGCCTCCATCTCTTATTCAGAATAACTCTGAAAGAAATAATTTGAAAGAGATTTCTTGTGATATATTGGATTATCATTATAACTATTATTCACTTTCGCATAATAAAATGGAAGGTGAACTTTAGATGATTTCAAACGTTTTTCAGTTTCGTTGGCTTCATCCTTTTCAGACAGTCTAGTCCAGAAAACTTTAAGCTCAGGGATTCTTCGAGCTAATTTCAATGAAAGAAGATCATAAAGTGCAGGCACTTCAGATATTCCTTTTTGAAGACAATGAGGATTCTTATAACCGATTCCCCATTTTTCTATTTCCTCTTTGGGTTTGTTCAGATGAATAGTTTGTTCAGTTTGACCCAATTTGTATAACTTCTCTTCCAAACTTTTTAATTTTGCAATTAAAATTTTGTTTTCTTCAGTACATGAAGAATGGATTTTCGTAAGCTCATATAAATCAAGCTCACTTTTTCTCAGTTTAGACTTGAGTTCAGAATTCTCTTTAAGAATTATTGTCTTTTCCTTTGCGCTGGTGTCATTATTTCTATGTAAAACCTCAACCAATACTTTCTTCTCAGCAATTTCGTCGCTAAGTTTCTGTATCGATTGGTTTTTGTCAGAAATAACACCATTTTCTCGCTTAAGTTTTGACTCTAACTCTTGTTGTTTTAAATTCATGGCATGCATTTTATTTATGAAATTTGAATAAGATAAATCACATACCTCATCTTTCTCATCCTCTTCTGAATCTGCTTCAGCGTCTGATTCCTGCTTTCCCATCAAGCACATGTTGACTGCTTCATTTATTTCTTCATCCTCTTCTTCCTCGTCTGAATGATCAAGCCAGTACTCATCCTCTGCCATCAGTGCCTTACCCGCTTCCTGTTTCTTTGCAAGAAGCATCTTGTTCTTGTAGTAATCGGAGTTTCTGACTTTGGGTCTGCGGCAGTCTCTGGCAAAGTGACCTGTTTTGCTACAGTTGTAGCACGTTGGTGGTTCTGACTGACTGGATCCTTTAGCTTGAAATCTTCTCTCTTCCGGCTTCTTCTCCTCTATTCTCTTCCCTTCAGCATGATACCTTCTCTCTTCCGGTTTCTTCTCCTCTATTCTCTTCCCTTCAAACTTCTTTCCTTCACATCTATTTCCTTCAACCCTTTCCTTGTGGACATAGTTGTTAGGACCAGAAGAATACCGCTGATTGTTTGAACTTGGCTTCGTGTAGAACTTCTTCTGAAAAACATTTGTCAGCAAGAGCATAGCCTGCTTCAGTTGTTTATTTTCATCCGTGTCAGAGTTTGCATAAGCTTCATTTTCTTCTGATTCATACACAATCGTCTTGTTCTTCTTCTTCTTGACAACAAGAGTAACTGTGTCTTCAACTGTCTTTACTTTCTGCCTCTTTTCATCTAGAATTTCATCCACCTCTTCTTCATTTTATTTGAGGGTTTCATATACCTCATGAAGTGGAATCTCATTCAGATCCTTGATCTGCTTCATCTGTCTGGCAAATCTCTTCCATTCCGGCTGTAGGATACTTAGGAATTTGACGTTCAGCTCGATTTGAGATTTGATGACCTTGTTATTGCTTAGTTCGTTTAGCAAAGTCACGAATCTGTCATAAGTTCCTTCTAGAGACTCTCCACTTCTGCCTTTAAATTCTTCATAATTGTTTAGGTAGTTGGAAAGTTTGAGCTGATTCCCAACCTTTGAACCCAGCATCATCTTCTCTAGCTGATCCCACATCTCTTTGCCAGATGCTTTATAGCTGTCAATCTTTACATAGATTTCGTTTGGAATTCCTTGTAGAATGTATGATTTTGCTAATTTATCACCTTTTGCTCTCTTTAGGTTATCATCTTCGAGCTCATGATACTTAAGTTCAATCTGTGTTGGCACAGTTCCAACCATACGAGTCGTCATAACTGGTTTCATAACCCTTTCTTCTATCGATTGCCTGATGAAATCACCCAACTCATGTCTGTCAACAAAGTTTAGGAACCGATCTTTCCACTGTTCTTATTCTCCTTTAAAGAGAACTGGTGGCTTGGTGTCAGTTTCGATTGCAAGGGCTTCTCTAGATGCCATTCTGAATAAAAAGATCGAAGTCTGGAAAACTTTGCGTTTTTAGAAGGTGGCGCAAATGAGGTTTGCGCTAGAGGTGGTTGGCGCAAAGGATGGTTTGCGTTTCGAGAGGCTAGCGCAAGATGAGGTTTGCGTGAAGAGTGGGTTGCACAAACTGAAGCTTTGCGTTTCAAGTTGATCGCGTGAAGTTGAGCTTTGCGTTTCAAGGAGTTGGCGCAAAGTGAAGTTGTGCTTTTCGTGAGGAGTTGATCACGTGAACTGAGGTTTGCGTGATGAGTTGGTTGCGAGAGTTGAGGTTTTCGTGATGAGAGGGTTACGCAAACTGAGGTTTGCTTGAGCTGTTGGTTTGAGTGAACTGATTCGAGGTTTGCGTTTCGTGAAGTAGAGCTTTGCGTGAGCTTTGAGTGGCGCAAAGTGGGCTTTGCGTGATCAGTTGGTAGCGCAAAGTGGGCTTTGCGTTTTACGTGGGTGGCGCAAAGTAGACTTTGCGTGTTCAGTGTGTTGCGCAAAGTGTGTCACGCAAAGTCAATTTGCGTGAGTTCTTCCCTGTGTTTGCGCGAGTTCGTCCTGTACTTCGAAAATCAACTAAAACCTGTTTCTACGTTGATTAGCAGTACCAAACTCTACCAATATGACTAAAAACATTTCTAGAACAGTTTGTGACCACTTGATCTCGATAAAAATCACTTTTTCGAAGATAAAATTGATGGCACAGTAACTTTTTCAAACTCAAACTCAGACCCAAAATCACCAAAATGGAACTCGATTTAAGCTTTAAACTGAAATCAAACAACAACAACTCAATCTAGCATGTATATTGATCACAACTTGATCGATTTTAACACCTAAAACACACTAGAACTCGAAATCGATTTTCGAATAAGAACACAGAGTCGGTTTTTGAAAAACTTGATTTTGATCCATTATCAGGCTCTGATACCAATTGTCGGTCCACAATGTTTATCAAGTTTTATATCAAACAACACATAAACGATTTACCAACCTGTATTGATTAATAACAATGGTTACAAGGTTTGATCTTTTCAAGCTCTAGATGTATTCTCTGTTTTACACCTTTTTGTGTGTGTTCTTGTGTCTGATATGATCTTAGATCTGATAGAGTTGTTGAGATCTGATATGATCTCAAGCTTCTTAGACACACTAACCTTACAACCACTTGCAATAAACTATAATATAAACTAACAATAATATCTAATATTTAGATATTATTAATCTAACTAATAACTAGTAAAACATTAGATATTTAGTTATGCTAAATATCTAATTACATCAAATACAAATAAACAATAAACATTAATTATTTTGACATTTTATTACAAACGACATTAGACTTTATATCGAGAGTCGACTTTCCGGCATTAGCTTCAGATTGGATCTTCAGATTGGATGATCTTGAATCCAATAGATATGTGATCTAACAGTAGAACTCAATCTAAACAAACTTAAGAAACACTAAGATGGTTGCACAAGAATATAGAGAATGGGAGATTGGAGAGTATAGAAAACAGGGGTTTCTATATTTCAGAAAGATGAAGGCTTCTGAGATTGGCTCTCCAGATGGAGAGTTGATCTTTCTATTTATACCCTATGCATTAAATGCATGGCAGGGAACTTTACACGTGTCCTTCATTGATTGGCTGAGAGGGTCAGACTTTGGGAGACATGCTTTCGGCCGTATTATGAACAGTGTAGTTGACATAGTTGTTGTACGGTTTGTAACAGAGGTATGTCCGTTCTGACACATTGTACTGGGTGTGCAAGGGAAAGACAAAAAGAGACTTGAGACATAAGCTAAGTGATCATCAATCGCTGAGTATCTCTTCCTTCAGAGATACAAAGAAGTTCAGCTATCGCTGAAGCTTTTCCTCAGGTTTTTTCGCGTATGAGTAGAGTCGTCTTTGCTTCACTGATATCCGCATCAGATCACTAGTAGACTTGTCTTTGTTCAACAGCTTCGTCTTCGATTCAGCTATGAACATCTGTTGACGCAAAACTTGTCTTCAGGGATTACGTCTAACTGTTTACATCAGAAATCATCAGCGATACTGAACATACTCAGTATTGAATCGCTGATAGTGAAACACTAATACATATGAATGTTTACAAGAAAGATCATCAGTGATAACTGAATAGACTCAGTTTGATCGCTGATGATGAAACACTAATACATATTATTTAAACGTAATTTTCACTAAGTATAGAAGAGGGTCTTTATCAAATCACTCTGAGAGTTTGGATCAACTACCCAGAAACTTTAAGATGCATATAATCATATAACATAAGAAGCATATGGCAAAATGGCACCAAACAGTAAAAGCAAGCTTAAAAAGTTTAAAACAATGGTTCCAATATATCATTAATATACATAAAATAATGTGAATGATGTAAACAAAGACACGACACAAACAATCTCCACAAAAATAGCCTTGAACCAGGTTGAGCGATGACCAAGCGTTTTCTGCCAACAATGAATACAAGTAATGTAAACGATCTTTAGAACAATGAAAAAGCTCCAAGAAGCACAAAACAATCAAAGAATTCAAAAGCGAATATGCATAAATGAAACAACATAATGAAAGATGCAAATGAATTACAGAATATACAAGTTTTTGAGAATTGAAATAACTTACTGGTTTACAAAGTACCTGTGTGGAATCGTTTTAGGGCCAAATTGAAGAATCCCAATGAGCAGCTTGAAGATGTCGGATGCGAAGAATGTAAAGTTCCAGATGACCAATTGCAGTTTTATAGTTGCAGAACTCCATGAGGTTGAAGGGGGAAGTCGATAGAAAATAGGGAGTGGAGTCGTGAGAGAGAAAATAGGGACTGGGAGGAGACATATCTGGAAGAGACATATCTGGAAGAGACGCTAAAGCTGGTTAGAGATCATCCGATTGAAGGGGAGGAGTGGGGCTGGAACTCCATGAACGAACGTGGTAGAAACTCGTGAGACAAATCGTGGATAGAAAGAGAATGGGCCAAGGGAGTTGGGGTGGGCAGTTGTAAGGGTAAGGGGTTGAAATAGAGGTTTAAGTTTTGTACATCTAGCTTGATTACTAGTACTTTTTAATTTAAACGGATCAGATCAAAAATTGGATGATTTTAAACGGCTCAGATCAACCCAAAAGTTGGTTGACTCGTCTCCATCCATATATATATATATAATTTTTCTCTCTCTTCACAACTCTTATATATTTGTGCATTAATTAAAAGTAAATGTGAGAATTTAGTTATCTACGTTTTGAAAGTGAACACTTATTGTGGGCCAAACATAAACAGAAATGTGGACACTTATTTTGGGACGGAGAGAGTAATAATCAATTAATAAAAAGTATTTTAAATTTTATTTGTTTTTATTGAATTATTTAATAAAAAATATAATTTAATTCCATTTGAAATTCTACAAACCAAACACATCAAATATTTCAAATCCCTCCGATTCCAAATCCTTTCATTAAATCCAAATTCCTCAAAACCATTCCATCAAACCAAAAGTCACTATCCAAATCCCTCAAAACCATTTCATTGAACCAAATGTAACTAGTGAATTTATGTTATTCATTTTGTATAACAAAACTCTACTCAACCGTTACCTACGCAAGACCTAATGGTGACATGGATTTGGAATGATTCCATTTGATAACTCTTATTTTTTAGAGTTATTTATTACTCTTTTTCTAGGATTTTATCTCATTTTTATACCCATTTTGCTTCCATCCCATTCACTTTGTCTATAATGTGATAAAGAGATGATGAATTACCAAAAGTTTATTTTTCCGGAAAATACTGCATTGTTGGACTGTGGGCACGTACCATCCTGCAGTGAGCATGGGCGAACCACTTTTGGACATCAATGGACACTGCATTTATCTGGATAATAGGAGATGTAAAAAGAAGATTTTTGGAAGCATGGAAGATCTGGAAATCCCTGAAAATCCTCTTAGTTATGGAGTGAATAGTGCTTGGCCTTTACCCAAAGAATTTTAAGGAAAAGTGCAATGGTTTGTTTCACTTTATTGGACTATATAAAGAAGCATGTGGCAAGCATTAAGACATCCATAAAACAAAGCAAGAAACAATGTAGAAGTCTAGCTCTCTTGCATTTTAGTTGTAGTTTATTTTAGTTTTAATGTAGTTTAATTTATTGTCTTTAACTTTCAAGTAGTTTGTATTTTATTTTAAAACAAGTAGTTTACAAGTATTTCTCTTCTTTTATTTTTGTCTTCATTTTTAATTATGAGCTAAGCACCTTATTGGGTGTGAGTGAACTTGAGACTAGTAGACAACACTTGAGTGTGGTCATAATTACTTGTTCTTAAGTTTGATCATTTGAGTCGGGAAATAACTCAATACGAATAAGCTGATCACTTTGAAGTGGTAATATTAGATCTTGACCTCGAGAGGGGCGGATTCGATATACGACTTAAGTGATGCACAAAGATTTGAGAAAGTCTTTGATAACCACGTAGAGATACGGGTTTTGTATGATTTACTAAGGTTCAAATGTCGGTAGAGATTTATATCACAAAGAGATTTGGGTGTAAATATCCTTACTGGTAGAACTTGACATTTTGAGTCAAACTTAGTTAAATCGGCGAAATTAAGAATATGTGATTGTGGGCACTCTGTGGACCCTTGTGGGCATAGTTTATAAAAATTCGTTTTTGAGATATCGGGATTTCTATAAACAATCCTATACACTCGAGTGCCTGACCATTTTGTTACTATACGTTTATCTCAAGAGAAACTTACACTCATACCCATTCCTTAACTCAAAGTTACATTTCATATTTTTAAGTTATTTCACCAACAAAAACGATAATTTTTCTCACAACCAAAATGTGTGCAAGATGTTTATGAAACTCTCTGATTCTCAGTAGTTCAGTCCCTGTGGAAACGATCTTTTGTAATACTTACCATTTTATTACTTATAGCGATCATAGTTGAGGTGTATACTTGCGACCCCACTGTGGGAACACTGTGGCCACTGTGTGGAACTATACGGTTTTCCGCTATCACCATTCTTTTTTGTCCTATTTGTAAACTTTGCATGGATTTGCACAACCATCTTTTCTTTAATTGTGGGGTTTCGAAGGATGTTTGGTGTCAAATTAAACAGGTTGCCAATTTGGTGGGATGGCCGGATGTTTGGGATGACATTGTGTCGGCTTTGTCGGATGATGGGAGGTCCCCGAAAATTTTCTCCCGAAATTGTTTCTTGGTGCAATAGTTTAGTATATTTGGAGGGAAATAAATAACCGTCTCTTTAATGACAAGGTGCGGTAGGTGCGGTCGGGTGCGAATATCATCAAAGAGATCAAGGAGTTGGTTTATTTGCGCGTGGCGTGGAAAAATAGGAACAAGCCGTCTTACTTTAATGGTGCAACGTGAATTCTTTCCTTGGAGATTGGATGTGGGTAGAGATGAGCTTTTAGCATTGGTTGGTTGTATTTTATTTTGTATGCTCTTTGAGTCTATTGAGTTGTGCTTGTTTTAGTTACTTGTGGCATGGTACGGTGTTGTGACCAAGTTTTACAACTTTGTGGTTTGGTGTTTGTCCTGGACTGTTGTATTTCCTTTTTCGTGTTTTTAATATATTTGCCTGGAGTTTCCTCTAACAAAACTCTACTAAACCAACACCTTCCATGGAACATATTTGAAGAATAATATGGTGGAATTCCAAATATAATTATCATTTTATCCTTGTACAATTAAAAAAAAGTAAATAAACTATGCCTTATAAAATAATGTGATGTAACATTCTATAAAACACAATAATGTGTTACAAACATAAACCAAACTTGGTTTAATCAGGGTTGATGTTTTAGGGTCATAATTTGCCAAGGGATTAGTCTAGGCATAGTCTAAGAGACCCTTCTAAAAAAAACATAAACCAAACTTTAAAGTAGGAACCATAATGGTTAATGTGGTGGTAAAGCCAAGCCTCGATATTGTAACGAGTTACTCCCTGCGTCTCAAAATAAGCATCTATAATTGACTTGACACATAGTTTTAGACATGCATAATTATTATATATTTTTGTTACCAAATGACATATTTACCCTTATTTAATTTTTCTCTCTCTTTGTAACTCTTGTATATTTATGCATTAATTAAAGGTAAATGTGAAAATTTGATTATTTACTTTTTGAAATTGGACATTTACTTTGGGACAAATATAAATAGAAATGTGGACACTTATTTGTGGACGGAGAGAATATTTAGAACCATGCATTTATTATCAATAGTTTCTCCATTTTGGAGATTTCTGTTAAGTCTAATTTTGTAGTAATCATTGTATTTATTTTCTAGCCTATACTGTGCTTAATGTTCATATCTGTATTGTAAAATCTAGGGGTATTTAAGTCCACTTAGAGCCTTTGTTTTGTAACCTTGGCACTCACATTTTAATACATCAGATTACTTTGCGCTTCTCTGCTCTCTCTCTACTTTCTCTCTCTAAAGATTTAGAGATCTTGGTTTTGTAAATTCGTTTCAAAATTTACATTCAATATATTTTTCTTTCTACATTAATATATGATCATTGTGTTCTCATAAATATTTTTTTATGCATTTGTGTAGGGGGAGTAAAGGAATCTGTCAGGTAAAAATTTCATTTAGCTGTATTTTTTTAAGAATATTTTTTTTTAGGAATTTTATTTTTTTTAAGTGTATTTTTTTTAGTGTTATTTTTTTTAAGTTTAATATAAATAGAGGTTAGTATATGAATATTCTCTTTTATTGCTTCTTTTATCATTTTGAATATTGAAGTACTGTTCATCTTCTTCCCTCCAACTCTCTGTGCGCCGAACTCCCTTGATTTTAGATTGTTGTTCATTGTCAATCAAGTATGTGTTCTTCTTTTATTTTGATTTGTTGTTATGATTAGCTTAGCATTGTTCTATTTCTGTTTTTGATTTCGTGTTTGATTTCGTACTGAATGGTTCTCGTTTTTTTACTGTTCATATGTTCTAAATCTTCAGATTCGACCTATATTAGTTCGAATTAGGTATTGGGTTTTGCTTAGAACTGATAATCGATCATCAGGTATGTCTCTTTTATCTTTAATTTCTTGTTTTCTTGCTTTAATTTTGATTTTTGTGTTTTTCGGTTTGTTTATCGCGAAAACTAGGTTTATGAACAAGTATGATAGACCCGCAAAGTGAACTTTGCGCGTCTAACTAGAAACGCAAAGTGAACTTTGCGCGTCTAACTAGAAACGCAATGTCTACTTTGCGCTTCTAACTTGTTACGCAAACTTATTGTTTTTATTTTCTTTGTTCTTTCAAGTGTAGTTTCCGTATCAACAAGGACACAGAAAGTCTACTTTGCGTATCCTCTTTGACACGCAAACTCTCTTTGTGTTTCTGCTTCGTGTTTTGTTTTTGGGTTTTTATATCAAGTATGATTGTCCCGCAAAGTGTACTTTGCGCATCCAACAGGACACGCAAAGTCTAGTTTGCGTCTCCCGTTGGACACGCAAAGTGAACTTTGCGCATCACACTTGATACGCAAACCTCCCTTTGTGTTTTTGTTTGTCTTGTTTTGTTTTTCTAAGTATAGTTTTCGGACCATGATAGATACGCAAACTTACCTTTGCGACTCATGACTGAAACGCAAACTTGGCTTTGCGTTTCACGTTCAACACGCAAACCTTGGTTTGCGCTTCTAACTTGGCACGCAAACCATACTTAGAATATTTTTTCATTTTTGTCTAATTCTTTTTCATTTTGTTTTCCAGGTCTATTACGTATTCTAAAACCAATACAGATCCAATGATTCAAGACGAGAATGTCATTCTCGATGATCCGTCTGATCGAGCTTCCCATGCGACTCCCATGCCGTCTCACCCTTCTGTTGGGGCCGATCTTTCTGCTTCTCGTCGTACACCAAATGATGTGTTCCCAACCATCATGTATATGCCATACAAACCGAACAACTATCACGTGGACTTTGACAGAATCAAGATACATTCGGTGATACGAGCAATTCTCAGAGGTCATCCACTTGCCCCTGCTCTTTCTTACTGCGCAAATGTTCCTGAAGTTTATCTACAGCAGGCATGACATACAATTACAAAGAATGAACTGGATCGTCCGCACCACTTTGAGCTTCAAATAGATCAGTATGATTCTTATCTTTCATACAAGCGTCTCAGACTTATACTGGAGCTTCCTGAGCCTAATTCCAGACCCGACCGAACTACATATGACAGCTTTCCATTTGAAGAGGAAGTATTTGAAGGGATAAGGAATCTTGGATATATTGGTACTTTGAACAAAGTTACAAATTTTGACAAGTCTAATCTACCTCCAGTATGGTGTGCACTGTTCTCAGTTATCATCAGGTGTTTGACATCGAAGCATTCTGGCACAGACAGTGCAAGTTTACTGTATCTCCGATTGTTCCATGCAGTCGTCTATGACTTGCATGTCGACTACACTTTTATTTTTTGGACCGAACTCTCGGAGGTGGTACATGACAAGTTCACCAACAAGAAACGGAAGTTCATTCCGTTCACCAGATTCATGAAGCTGATTGTTAGAAGTGTGCTTAGAAGCAATCCTTCTATTCCACGAAGATTATCTTGGCCTCAGGTTTCAGACACCGAGATGACTTATATTCAGAAGTAGAAGAGGTCTTTTAACTATTCTATGACCATTCCATATGCTCTTATCGCCAACTACGCTGATGTTACTGATGAGAATGTCATAGAATATTGCATGGAGAATGATTTTATGGAAGCTGAACAGGATCAACCATCTCATGCTACTGAAGCTGCTGAAAAAGATGTTGAAGTTGAAGCAGCTATTCCTGAACAAGAGCCTGAAGTTGAAAAAGAGGCTGAAGATGAGCAAGAAGTTGCGGTATTTGTTGAAGAAGAAATAGTTCAAGAGGATGTTGCTTCTCAACAAATTGAGAATGTTCTAACTGAAATTGTTACTGAGTCCCCTATTCATGTTACTTCTGATGATACTGATGATGGTGATGTTCATGTTAGCGATATTGATGGGGATGATGATGATGAAGATTCTGATCATGATAATGGTGATGACACTGATCAACCGACTCTTCGGATTTATGAAAGAAAGATCAGGACACCGGAAGTGGTTGTTTCAACAAAAGTTGTCTCTGAAGATGATTCTGTTCCTGTTAATCCTTCTATTGCACATCTTCAAGTAGATGAATTGGATACAACATTTGATCAAGCTTCAGATATGGTACAAAGTCAAGCTCCAGCAACTTCGATTGCGGCTATTCAAGTTCCAGCTGTAGAGCTTTCTTCTGATCAAGCTCGGGTATCTTCTGACAAATTCTCTACTTTGAATGATGTTATTCGTCAGTTATCAGAGAAAATGGATGCAGAAAAGGAAGCGTAGATTCTGAAGTTGAAGACTTTCTTCAAAGGTAAGATGCCTGAAATTGATACTTCAGTGATTCCTCCAGAGATTCCTTTCAGACGCCTATCTGGGGTAGTTCTTCGTGAACCTTCTTCTGCTGTGACTTCAACTTCTTCTCCGATTGTTTCTCTTCCGTTTCCTTCGGTGGTTTCTATGTCTGCGGGACATTCTATGTCTGCTCCTTCTGGTACATCTTCAAGGTCTTCTCTTCATGATCTTCCTATTTCCGAGTTGACTGATCTACTATATGCACGTCTACTGTCTATGTCACCGCCACAACATCAGGATCAAGATCTTCTTTCTTTGCTACGGAACTTTCAACCTACGCCGCCTCCAGTTCCTTCTTCTGAATCTGACCAGATTACTGCTTTATCTGATGAGTTTCATGCATTCAGATCAGAAGTTCGAACAAGTTTTTCTGATCTTAAATCTTTTATGTCTCAAGCCTTCTCTGTTTTATCTTCCAGGCTTGATTTTCATGAACAAAGTTGCAGAACTGAGGCTGACCCGTCTCTTAAGTGCCGACATGACCAAGATGATCCTGATCATCAAGGCCATGAGGGGGAGATGGCAAAGAGACCGAGAGTTGAAGGATCTTCTGAAGTTAGAGAAGATATTCAAGAAGAAGTGGCTGGTGATAAAGGAAAGAGTGGTGAAACTGTTCAAGACTGCAACATTCAGGATTTAGTGAATGTTATGATTGAAAATGCTGATCTGTCTTCCTTGTGTAATGAACTGAATATTTCTGAGAGTAATATTAACAATAATATGCAAATTGTTGTTTATTTGGATCCAGATGTTTCTGCAAATATTCATGAAGTTGAAGAATCTGAAGCTGCAAATGATATGAGGACATTCTTTGCTAATTTCATAGAGATTAATTCTGATGATGATGAAGATGTCAGGTTTGAAAAGATATGTCTAGTCAAAGAAGAAGACTGTAATGACATCGTTATCATTTTAGATACAGAAGATGACTCAGTGTTCATGGATGCAAAAGATGAAGAAGAAGCATATTTGTTATACAGTGATCTTCCTGCTCATGATGAGATTCCTGAATCAGCTAAAGCTACATCTACTCCTATTGCTAGTCCAGCTCCGACTACCACTATTCCTTCAAGTTCATTTGAAGTTGGTCAGTCGTCAAGAGCAGAAGCTGATGTTCTATCTTCTGGTCCTGTGATTCCACCATCTATTATAGAAGAAGGACCAGCTTTATCTAGACATCAAAGACAAAGAAATTTGCAACGTAGATATTTGGCATCAAGGCAAAGATCATCCTTTCTAGAAGACACTCAGAGAAACATCTTTGTCTCTAGAAGAAGGCCGATTAACATCTATGCAATCCTTCGAGTAGAGAAAGAGTCAGATACCTATCAATATGAATACTTAATGTTTATTAAGTGCCAGCGTAAAAGGAACAATACCGTGTCTTCTCCTCATTTGATTGTTCGAGTCATCAGTGTCACAATCAATAAGTTTGTGAATATCTGGTATCCTGACTTTGAGGTTGAAAGAAGAGACTGCAGGCGGTATATCTTTTCAGAGGCAGATTTCGCTGACCTTTCTATAGATGACATGGAGTTCTTATATGACCATTTCAGGAATCTCTATCATAGATCACATGATGTTTCACAAGCTTTGTTCGTCATTAAAAGATTCATTCGACGACAAATCCGATTCTTCAGGGTTTTTGATTTTTAGATGGCCGTCAAAAGTTTTCATCCGGTTGTTAATCTTCTCAGGCCCAACCGAAGCTTACCGAACTTAGAGTCTTATCCTCTTCTCACCATTGTTGAAGATCCATATGAAGTTGTGTACAAGAATGGCTCTAATGAAAAATGCTTTCTCAAGTTTGAAGAAATTGCTCACTACTTCGATGGAACCTTAAAGGTGATCAAGCTTCAGTTGGAGCAATGTCTGAAGGAGGCTAAAAGAAGGTTTTTGGAAACAAGAGAAAATGCATTCCTGGTTGATAATGATGAAATCCGACTTCTCCAAAAGACTTTAGATTCAATTCAAGAGAGATTGAATCTCCGCTCAACTCTAAGACGACTGGAAGTTTTAGTTGGTTTGAATCGACTTCGTCAAAGAGAAGAGCGTCAGTGATTCTCCAAAGTCGCCTGGTTAGTCTATGCTGTTTTTGAAGATTGTTTTTGAAGACCACGGCGCCAATGATTACTAAGGGGGAGATTGTTAAGTCTAATTTTGTAGTAATCATTGTATTTATTTTCTAGCCTATACTGTGCTTAATGTTCATATCTGTATTGTAAAGGCTAGGGGTATTTAAGTCCCTATAGAGCCTTTGTTTTGTAACCTTGACACTCACATTTTAATACATTAGATTACTTTGCGCTTCTCTGCTCTCTCTCTCTCTACTTTCTCTCTCTAAAGATTTAGAGATATTGGTTTCACAATTTTAATATAATATTATTAAGATATAATAAATTTGATATTTCAACAAAGTTTTAAATAAAATTTATGAAATTATACTCAACTTTATTGGTGAAAACAATAAAAAAAATAGTTTCTCACCAAAAAAACACCCCCCTCCCACATTAGTATCCTTGGAAGTGGGTTTCGTGTAGTGTCGGTTAGGGCTGGCGGTTATCCAATTTTATGCCCAAATAATAATATGCATAAACATTTAAAGTTGAACAAAAACAATATGCAAATTTTTTTAAGCTGTTGATCGGATTTAAAGATGTACAAAGGACCAGTTAATCGATTTTGGAACCGTAAGAACCGATGACTTGTACCAAAAAGGGATGGTTTACAAAAGGCCTGGACCAAAGACCAAAGACCGGTTATAGGTGAAAGCGTGTTTTTGCCCTAAAATTTGAACCTGACACCGGTCCTTAACTGTTAAAAAATAGCCCGGATAAAGCCTGAAAATCGGTCCTTGGTTAACCAAAAATTGATCAGGTTAAGGTCCTAAAGCCCGAAAAACCGGTCAAGACTCATTGCGTTTAACCAAATTATTTATTATGACAAAAAATATCAAAGCATATAATTTGTGGTCATAAATAGTGAAATTAATACAAGAAAAATTTATAAAACAGTTAAAAGATATATATCTGTTTTTTCAATTATTGACTTTAAACACGAAAGACAACACAAATGAAGTCGAGAGTTTACTAGAAGAAATAGAGGAGGCTTTAGATCTTCACATGATTCAATTTGATCACTTAAATAAGGTTAAAATCGATGAAAAATTGTTCAATACGACGGTGAAAAAAAAAATTCTAACCGAAGATACGAAGAGTATTTATAAAGAAAAAAGTGAAGACATCAAAAAAATTAATTTGCTTACAATGTCATGGTTTAACTAATCTTTATAACATACGATTAATTAGTTTACAATTAAATGAAAATTCAAATTATTTTTTAAACTAATTATCAACTCCATTCTTTTACCGGGTATGTACCCATGTGCGATGCGGCACAAAACATCTCGAATTTAAAGCCTGGAACTCGAAGAATAACCTTGTTTAATGTTATGTTTTATTCTCCCTCACACGATGCTAATATTATGGTTTTACGTGGTTTTAAATCACAAATCAGATGTACAAAATTCTTGGTTAATATGGTCGATTAGTCAAAAAACTTTGAAAAAGAGTCACTCGATAACGTGTCTTCAAACCATAACATTTGTCGTTCTAGCAGACCAACCTATGCATTAGTGGTTTGTATTTTTTTTGTAACATGTAGTTAAAAAAATAAAATCCAAAATTTATGTTTAAGTAACACAATTTTAAAAAGAAAGACGGATACAAAGAACATTCCACCATTGGCTTGCAAGACTCTAATATCCCATGAATATACGAATTACGCATGAAAATCAGAATGATTGACTATAATTTAGAACATGCAATATGAAACATAAGCTTGAAAAACGTGGTTTCATATCGAAAAGATTACTAATGGTAGGATACATCATGGCTATATGCAATGCAAAAATTCGGTAAAAAGTGAACAAGGGCCAGACCTAAATTGGTTAACAATTCACAGTTCACAATTCACAATATCAAATAAACATATTGGTTTCTGATTTAGTAAGCTGTCATGTTAATCATAATTACTAATATTAACAACTTCAATAGAATCATCATGCATCTCAAATTTGTTAAAGACGTGAATTGCACAAATTGATACTTTCTTTTCATAATCTTTCTTCCGTAAGTGGAAACTGATATTAGATTTACTTGTTGTAGAGTACTAGTTTAATGCTTTGAGTTCGAAGTGAATCTCAAGTTTATTGTAAAGCATCCATTTTTTTCATTTTGTGGCTGATGATGTAATGCAATATGAAAGCATACAAGTTTAAGATGACTCTAAGACCCTAATACCAAAGAACCAATCATTGTATCCACATCTCAGAAAAGGAACATATATATATATGTATATATATATGTATATATATATACTAGGTAATTACCCGCGCAATGCAGCGGGATGCAAAATTCGAATAAATCTAAGCAAAAATGAGTAAAAGTTGTATTCACTTCCAAGATTGTTGCTTCCTGACATTACACGACAATTTATTAAACGCTTACTGGGTCTTTACCTTACCAAATAAACATGTAAAGCGCTAGAAGAATCTTATCCGGTGTGAGCAGTGATACAATTGTAGAGTCTTACTCAGTAAGTGGTGAGTGACTTTTACCCGGTAAGCATTTAGCAAGTAAAAGGTTGCATATGATACAATTTTGATGGACTATGAACTTACCATATAAAATAAGTAAGTGTTTACTCTTACCCGTAAAAAGCCCCAAAGGAGTCTTACTCTATCAAAAAAATCTCATCATTGTTGGCTTAGGCTCCGTTTACTAAACAATTACCGGGTAAACATTTTTTTTGTGATAAGGGTGACATAGTTTTGATCCCAGAAATCAAGCAATCACAATTAATCATGCACAAAATATAACAATCAAAGAATCAAAGATGAGAGGAAAATGTGTTTGTCATATATCTCTTAGTCATACGCTTACAAAGATTACAATCACAAGCTTACAAAGAACTTCTTACAAACTTACAAACACAAAGAAAACAAAGACTTATATATGGGTCAAACAAGCCTTGACCTCACATAAAGTCAACAATACAAAAGATAAAACTAATAATCTAATTGACTCAAAACTCTAGGTCTAACAATCTCCCCCTTTTTGATCAATTAGACTTTCTTGAACTAGTCCATCTCCTCATGCTTGTCTTTCTCATCCCCATGTATCCTTCAAACCTTCTTATGGCCTGCCTGAATCTTAATCTGTCCTTGATAGCATCTATCACATTCTCTGTCCAGATTCTGTCCATCCGACGCCAATTATCATTTTCTGCTAACCTCTTCTTCTCACTTTCCTCATGTAACTCTTCCAACTTTTGTAACACATCTTCAAGAGTACCATCAGAGAACTTATGAATTTCAGCAGCTCTCATGAACCTCTTTTCCTTTTTGAAATCATTCTCATACACAACACCAAGTTCTGGCTTCCTTAGAACTATGTAGAGTGGTGTCTCTTCAAGAAATGGATGTGTAAAATCTGGCTTCAGAATATTGACTCCGTTCTGATTAGTCTCAATGCCTAGTTGGAAGTCATGAAGATAAGTATGATAGACATGCCTTCGAATGAATCTTTTGACAGTATCAAGACCAAAAATAATCTCTGGATGTCTGATAGTTCGACTCCTGAAATCATGGTAAATGAACTCAATATCATTGAAATAAAGATTGGCAAAGTCAGCTTCATTGAATGAGTAAAACTTCAGATTCTTTCTCTGCACAGTGAATTCAGGATAGCAGATTTTCTCGAACTTCATCAAGGTTACTTTGATGACCTCCAGAATTTCATACTTGATCTTTACATCTTTCCTTGTTTTATTCATAACCTGTAACATCCGAATGTAATCTTTCTGATACTCAGGAGTTTTATCTTGAATTCTCAAAAGTTGAGCTTCATCCAACTTTCTAATGTAGCTAACAAAGATCTTAACTCCTTCCTCCAAATGTGGAACACGTAACATACTTCTAATCCTTTTAATCTCTTTCTTGGACATCCATTCTTCATCATATCCAGTATAAGGAATAGAACTTTCAGCTTTAGTACCAAAAGTTTCTGTTTCAGCTGGGAACTTTGGCACTATGGGAGGCTCTCTTTCAAACTCTTTCTGAATCAAAGGACTATCATGCTTTTTCTAATACAACAACTCTACTTCAACTTGAACATTAGAAGTACCGGTTTCCAGATTAACATTATGCTCAGCCTCAGAAGTCTGGGATACATTAGGATCAGAAGAGATTTCATGAAATGATGGAATAGTCTGAACATCACAAGGTTCTGGCATCTTCTCATGAATAGGACTTAGATGAAGTCCTTCAGGTGTACTCTGTTCAAACATGACATTCAGAGCATCTGAATCTCTATCTTCAAACAAGTTATCCAGAACACTTGCTTCATTCAATGGAATCTCTTCAGATCTATTGACAATATCATATATACTTTCTCCTTCATTGTCATCTAAATCAAGATCAATACAAATATCTTTCTGATCTTCCTCCTTCATCTTCCAATATAGATCATACTTGGAATGCACCTGGTCAAGAGTATCATCATCTAGAACAATGACAGCAGGTTGAGACACATCTGTAAACTCCATGATCTCTTCCATAGTTGCAACCTTAGGCTTTTCAACCCTTGGTTCAACATCTTCCTTAGCATAACTCACCAACTGCAACTGATTTTTCCTTAACCTATTAACATCATCAGCTCCCTTTTCACCACCTTCATCAGATTCAGCTCTAGTTTCCATCAACACATCACCTCCAGAGCTTTCTGCAACCTGTTTCCCTCTTATCTCCCACTCATGATCATTATCTGAATCATGGTCATGCTTTCTAGCTGCTTGGGATTTGCATGAAGTTTGAACTACCTGTTTAAGATCAGATAGAGCAAACATGACATCAGATTTAAAAGAACGAAACTTTGTGGCACAGACCAAATCTGTTGGGTCTACAGATTGTGGCGGTTGATTTTGATGGTGGGATTGCAAAAGAGAAATAAGATCTGCATCATGCTGAGAATCCGGAGCTTGAGATAACAGTTTGGCTAACAACAAAGATTTCAGCTCATCAACGGATAAATCAGTAGGCTCAGTGTTTGGCAATTTCTGACTTGGAATTTCAGGTTCAGGCTCAACAACTGGATGCTTTCCTTGCGAAAGCCTTTTCAGATCTCCAACCTCCTTCTCAACCTTCTCCATAATCCTGCTTTCAACAACATTTAAGGCGCCGTCGAATATTTCCTTTGACACAAAGTCTGGGTTAGTAACTCCGGTATCACTTAGATTTACTGTTTTCATGACAACTGATGAATCAACTGCATGGCCTGTGTTCATCGGTGGCAAAGACGTGTCGATGACAGGACTTCCAACCGATCCTTGTATTCCGGATTGCAGAGATACTACGGTTGTTCCAATCGGGTCACGAAGACTTCCGATAGTAGCAGTAAGAAAATGTGACCTAGAAATAACAATTAGCAATTCAAATGGCACTAGACTCGATTGTGAACAAAATGAAGTCGAGAACCGGGGCATGTGTTCTCTATTTTCAATACCTTGATTCTCCAAATGAGAACCCGGTAGAAGTTGTGCTACATCCTCGTGAGAACTTGAAACTATTTCTTGTTGAGAAGAAATAGAGTGGCTGGCCTGGGTGTGCGAGTGCATAAGTGGACTACTTATGTCTTGTGCATCTGAACGCAACACATACGACGGAGCACTTGATGTGATTGTCCTTTTGGATAGGTAGGTTCGGGTATACACACACTCACTCTCACCATGTTCTTTTCCTTCCCTTTCACTCTCTTTCTCAACATTTTCTACTTTATCTCCATCAATTCCCCTTATTTCACCAATTACTGCATCTAAAATATAATCAACTTGGCGTTGCTCTTCCACTTCCATTTCTTCAGAACCATAGAATGGAGCAAATACATCTACATCACCAAGAATATCAGCTTGGGTCTCAACAAACTCAGCAGATTCATCAGCAATCTCAACAACTTAAGTATCAGCAACTGACTTAGCAATTTCAACATGAGCATGAGCATCATCACCTTGATCATCATTACCATCTTGATCATCATTACCTGACCCACCATCAAAATCTGATTCAGTTTCCTCATCATCATCTTTTGAACTAGTAGAAGAAGGAATTTCACTTGATTCACTTTCATTGTCAGCCTATTCATCATGTGCAAGATCCAGATCTTGTTCAGAGTGATGACCTTCATCGACAGGAGGTGTCACTAGACATGGGGTAACAACCCGTGACCCTGATGTCTCCAGTCTCTTTCTCTGACCCCCCAGAACCCCTCTCAGAATATTTTCTCTTTGCACCCCGTTTCTGAACCCCCTCGGTTGCAGAAACCCTCACAGACTCCACTCTCCTATGGGTTGAGCCTGGGGTAGGGATGACCGGTTCTGATCTTCCCATAGGCTCTCTATGGTTTGTTACACTCTCACCTTCTGGATCTGCATAGTCTAGAAGTGCTTCAGGCACAGGCATACTGAATGGAAATTCTTTCTTCTGCCTCATCAAGTATCTCATTTCACTAATAGGAGCATGTGGATGATTAATTCTTTTAGGAATGTTTTTGTTACTCCTCAACATGCTTCGGACAATAAGCGCCATGAATCTTTGATAAGGAATATAATTCGGAGCTTTAGCAGACTTCTTGGCCACCACTTTCTCATACAGTTCAGTCCAGAATATCTGAGCATAGTCAATATGCAAGTCATGAACCACTGAATAGAACAATTTCAGAATATGATTGCTGGCATTATCTGATCCAAAATTCTTAGCAGTGAGGCACCGATTGATTACAGAGAACAAAGTATAATAGAACGGAGGTAGATTATTCTTCTTGAATTGGCTCACTTGAGTAAGCTGTCCTACATACCCCATGTCTCTAATGCCTCGGAGAACTTCAGCTTCAGAAGGTAACTCATCATAACTAGATCTGCCTTCTCATGATGTCTCAGATGGAAGACTAAGAGTTAATCTCAGCCTCTCTGGTGTGAGAATAGAAGTAAAGTGGTCAATTTCCAACTTGAAGACCTGAACTCTGACTCCGTTTAAGTTCATGTGAGAAACCCTGATGGTTTTCCAAGCTTGTTGTCAGAATCGAATTCTCAACAAGAATAAAGTCTCAGAAACAATATCAAAGAAGTTGCGGAATAACACTTTGATATTCAATATAACAGTAAACAAACAGTATATGATTAATAACTTGTAAACTTGTATTGAATGATTAAAATCACAAGATTACACACTCAACCTCAATCTTGAAGAACAAGCTCTTTCAAGACGAATTCTACTTCTCTAGAATTAGGAACTATGCCTTGAGGTTGATTTTCTCTCTAAAACAAAAACTTAGAATTAAAAACTGTCTCTAAACTATTCTGTCAAATCTATACAAATACTGAACAAAAAGATAATTACAAAAAATAGAATATCTTCAGTATATCTTGCATAGTTATCTTCAATCCTTCCATGAATATCTTTATTCTTTACAGCTGTCATCCTCTTCATCCAGATCTTCAATTCATAAGCAACACTAATCATAAGCAGCATTAACTACTAAGCAGCACTAACCTCTAGCAGTACTAACTAGCTAAGCACTACTAACTTTGTTCAAGTAGCACTAACTTTGACTAGCAGTATTAATTCTACTAGAAGTAGTAATACTCAGCAGTATTAACTTTGAAGTCTTCTAGCAGTAGTAATTCTGAACTAGCAGCATTAACCATACTTGATGAATTCTTCAGTTCCCAACAATCTCCCCCTAACTTGACTTTTAGGAAGAGAAGTCAAGTTCTTCAGATCTGATCTTCAAGATGCTTTCAACACTTCAGTTCACACTCCTAGATTAGGATCCAAACCCAAACTTTGATTAATGATTCTACTAACCACAATCTTTGCCATTTCTGAATCTTTTGAACATGTAAGCTTTGCATTTAACATTGCTTGTAATTTGGCCTTGCTGTGATCATAGATTTTATCAACTAAGTAGTACTCATGATAAGCTCTGTCCACAGTGATAACATAGACTCCACACCTTTCAAATATCATCCAGTTTTCTATTCTTTGGAATTTATTCTGTAGATGCAGATCTCTGATCACATGTTGAACTTTGCTAGGATCAAACATCATGCATAAGTACTCCATGGCTAATCTGATTAAGCTCATTCCTTCTCCTTTCAGCTCCTTTTCATACATCTCCAACCCAACTTTAAACATCTTTTCTAAATCTGATCTTGAACAGCTTCTTATGAGTCTACCCCAAGTAGAGTACACTTCATATATATCTCCCACTCTCTTAAGCCTGAAGTATTTCTTCCTTTGATCTTCCAGAATATCCCAAAAGATGACTTCTGGCACTTTCATAGAAATGGGATCAGCTGAAACTGGTTCATCAGCTGTTGTAGTTATATATAGATCAAGATTATATTGCTTAGTGGATTGTTCTGGGTTCTTTACAGATTCAGTTGTAGAAGTAACTGAAGGTTCTGCTGTTTCTGCTGTTTCTTCAACTCTTGGCCTTTTGTTCTGCTTCTTGGAGGCTATAGTCTTCATTCTCTTCCCAGTTTTGGCTTCTACACCAACACCCTCAGATTCTTTCTTCATCTCCTCAGCTTTGTCTTTTGAGGGTGTGGTCTCCTCAGGGAATGGCTTTTGAATATTAAGGTCATGCCTTTCCTTCATTCTTCTCTCAGCCTCTTCCCTTTGGACTGAATCCCCTTGAAGCTTGAACATCTCTTTCTGATACAACTCCTCAACCTGAGTGTATGCCATGTTAGAGAACATCTCCCCCTTGACACCAATTGCACCTTTCAGGAAATTTATCATCTTTCTTCTTTCCTGATTGGCCAAAAATGTTTTGGAAGGTTGTCTCTTTTGCTTTTTGAATGGCATTCTTTGCTTAGAAACTTTCACAGAGCTTTTCTTGGCTTCTGCTGCATCTTTTAAACTCTCTTGATACTCAGCATTGAGTTTTCTTGCCATTATCTGTGCAAGCTCTCTATCCTTCTCTGATTGAAGTTGTTCTTCCTTTTCCAATTCAGCCTGAAGTAGCTTTGCCATTTCTTCATCCAACTCAATCTGACTCCTTTTCTTGGCAGGCAGTTCAGCTTCAACCATCTTCTCCTTTCCTTTTCCTTTTGACTCCTTTGCCTTTTCTGTTTCCTTCTGTTGAATTTCTCCTTCATTGATGACCACTCCCTTGGCCTTTTGAGTAGCCTTAGGAGTGTCATTCTTTGCTTCGATCAAAGTTTCAGCAATTTCCATTTCTTCAACAGAAAGCCCTGTTACTGCTGCTTCAGCAGTATTAACAGTTACTGTTGCTTCAGCAGCATTAACAGTTTCTGTTGCTTCAACAAATTCTGTTTCTTTTTCTGCCTCTTCCTCCCCCTCAACCTCAAATTCCCTCTTAGATGTATTTTCTTTCTCTGTTTCAGCCTCTTTCTCCCCCTTGTTGGAAGCATCTTTATTATTTGACCTCTTCTTCAACACAAACTGCTTTCTCCTCTGCTTGTGCACCAACCTTGTCACCATTTTCTTTAATTTGGCAATCTGTACTTGTTGGGACAAGATTACCAATTTCATTTCCTCTATCTCTTTGCCTTGTTTAATAACATCCAGGTTGATGTTACCCATTGTTTCCATCAATTCATCATAGTCATATCTGTCCTCACCTTCTCCAGAAGTGTTACCCTCTTTTGAAGGATCATAGGATCTTTTTGTAGTGGAAGTCTTCTGCCTAGCAGAAGCACTATCCACCCCCTTGGTTTCTTGGCACCGGGGACCTTTGAATGATTGCTCATTCAAAGTTGCCATGGGGGAGGTCTTAGTTATGTTACCACTGTCCTCCTCTGTGTTAGCAGGAGTAGTGGCAGCCTGCTCACCCATATGCTCTTCCTCCTCCTCAGAGAGCACCTCCTCTGGGTTGGGAGACACCCTTGTGGTTTCCCTGTAGATATTCTCTAAGGGAGAATCCTCCCTTAGAGGGCTTAAAGGTTTAGGGGTTGATGGCACAAGAAGGGAAGGAGCCTTCTTTACCTGTTTCCTTTTGTATGTTTGGGTGATTGGTGAAGTTGGTTTATCAAGAAGAGACTGGGGAATTAATTTAGGGTGGGAAGGTTGGGATTGGCTAGCAGTGGGTTGGTCTAATGGGGGCCTTGACCCTGCTGCCATACCTTTGGGAATTTTTGGTACATATACCCCATCAAAATGAGGTATATCCATCAATTCATGGGTAATAACTTCTTGGACAAACCTGGGGTACATATAAAAACTCTTTTTACTTCCCAGGATTGAGACAAGATCATTAAAAATCATTTGGGAAAAATTATACTTTCTGGTAGTGGCTAAGCATACCAAAGTATAAGCAATGGTGCTACTGAACTCACTCCATCCAGTAGTCTTTTTAGAGATACAATGCATAAGGGTATGGACAAAGAAACGCCATTGGGGTGAAAATTTGGCTTTTGAGAACTTGAACACACCCAATGGGCCTCCATACCCCATTCTTGTAAGAGTAGCTGTTGGGAACTGAAGAATTCATCAAGTATGGTTAATGCTGCTGGTTCAATGTTACTACTGCTAGAAGACTTAAAGGTTAATACTGCTGAGTGTTACTACTGCTAGTAGTTAATACTGCTAGTCAAAGTTAGTGCTGCTTGAACAAAGTTAGTACTGCTTAGCTAGTTAGTACTGCTAGTGGTTAGTACTGCTTAGTAGTTAATACTGCTAGAAGGAAGTTAATGCTGCTGAAGATTAATACTGCTTATATGATGAAGATTCGTCTGAAAGGATATACATGGAAGCTTAGAGATATACATGGAAGATATACTGAAGATATTTTATTTATTGTAATTATCTTTGTATTCAGTATATATTGTATAGTTTAGAATAATAATTTAATTTTTCAGTTTTCATTCTTTTAGAGAGACAATCAACCTCAAGGCATAGATCCTAATTCTAGAGAAGTAGAATTCGTATTGGTGAGCCTGTTCATCAATATTGAGGTTGAGTGAGTAATCTTGTAACTTTAAAGCATTAAATACAAGTTTACAGTTTGTTGATTATATTCTGTCTTTATTTTCTGTTTGATTAAATATCAAAGTGTTATTCCGCAAACTTCTTTGATATTGTTTCTGAGAATTAATTCTTGTTGAGAATTCGATCCTGACAAGTGGTATCAGAGCAAAACTCTCTCAGAAACAGTTATTCATTATGGAAAATCTTACAGAATCAAGCAGTACTTTGGTCTCAAAAGTTCCAATGCTTAGATCCAATGAATTTGACATGTGGAAGATCAGAATCAAGCAATATATTCTCCTCACAGATTACTCTATGTGGGACATCATTGAGAATGGCCCATCTGATGAAGGAAAGATTGGTGAAGATGGCAAAAGAACCCCTCCAAAGACAGATGCAGACAGGAAGACAAGGCAGACAGAGATGAAAGCCTTGAGCACACTGCTCTTGCCCATTCCAAATGAGTATCAACACCAATTCTGCAATTGCACTGATGCACAGATGCTCTGGAATGCTCTAGAGAAGAGATTCTCAGGTACCAAAAGTACCAAGAGAAATCAAAAGGCAATCTTAAAGCAACAGTATGAAAACTTCATCTCAACTAAGAATGAGTCCATGACTCAAACTTTTGACAGGTTTAATAAACTAATTGGTGAACTAGCTACTATGGGAGTACAGATTGATCAAGATGATGTGAACAGAAAGTTCTTAAGGTCCCTTGGAGATGAATGGACCATGTACACTGTGTCATTCAGACAGAATGATCAGTTGGAAGAAAAAGAACTTGATGATCTGTACAATGATCTTAGAGTATTTGAAGCTGAGGTGGAGGCAAAGAAGAAGCCTTCTGGATATATTCATAATGCTGCACTCCTATCAGCATCAATTGATTCTACTGCTAACCCTGAATCAGTTAATGCTGCTAATGGACCAAATCAAGATAAAGGCACTAATTCTGTGTTTGAAGCCTTTCTTTCTAATCATGGAAATTCCTCTTTGATTAATGATGACTTAGAACAACTCCATCCCGATGATCTGGAAGAGATGGATATTAAATGGCAGATGGCCATGCTCTCCATGAGGGTTAAGAAGTTTATAAAGAGGACTGGAAGAAACAACTTCTCCCAAAGAAGAGAAGATGGAGCAGGATTTGACAAGTCCAAGGTGGAATGTTACAAATGCCATCAAAAGGGACACTTTGCTAGAGAATGCAGAAGTGGAATGTCTCAGAATAACAACCACCAACAAGCTCAATCTGGAAGCTTCAACAGAAACTCTGCACAAGCCCTTGTCTCTCAACAAGGTATGGGGTTTTATTGGAGTGATCAAGCTGAAGAGGCTATTCAGAATCAAGCTCTTATGGCTAAAGTATCTGATCTTCCATCTGAGGTAAGTTCTAATCTCTGTTCTAAAACTTGCATAAACACTGTTAAAAGGTACAGGGATCACAATCAGAAGATGAGTGATGACCTTAAGAGATTAGAAAAAGATATAAAAGACTATGTAAGGATTGTAGAGAGATTTGAAGATCAGATCAAAGGTTTTCAAGCCAATGAACTACAACACTCATATGACACAAATTACTGGCAGTGGGAGAAAAAGGATTTAGAACTTAAACTGACCAAATCTAAAGAGGAGAGTGAAAAACTGAAAGAGGAGCTGACCAAGGTTAAGCTTGATGTAGAAAAGTTTTCCAATGCTTCTAAAGCAATGGACTCTTTACTACAAAATCAGATTCATGATAAGCTGAGAAGAGGAATTGGGTACAATGCAACACCTCCACCATATAACAACAATTACATTCCTCCTACTTCAGACCTGTTAGACACCAAAGATAGGAAGAACTTGCCTGAGGGAGCCACTAAAATAGATCCCTTAGATGAGGTAGATGTTGAGGATAAGATTGAGAAAGAGATTGGCAAGAGTAAGGAGAACAAGGTGAGTGGTGAGATTCCTCTAGAGAATAACATTATCACCAATGATGATTGTGGAAGGGCTTGGATCAAATCCAAGGACATAGAGAAGACAGAGGGAAAGTCTGGTAAGGTCCATTACAAACAGACCACAGTTGTGAATCCAGGTCCTTGCAAACAGTGTGCATGTAAGAAGAATGAGCCCCAAAAACAGGACAAAAAGAGGGGAAATCAAAGAAACTAGAATAATCAGTGGGCACAAAAACAAGGGGTTGATCTGAGTAAAATCAATAGACCAAAACCTTGTTTTATCTGTGGCAAATTGAATCATCTTGCAAAATTCTGTTATTTCAATCCTATGAAACAAAGGATGAATTTCCAAAGATCTATGCAAATACCCTTTGGTTATAAGAAAATTGAAAAGAACCATGTGGCTAAGAAAACTGTTAAAACTAAAAGCCACATGAAGAAAAAGTCTGTTAAAGAAAGTGTCAATATGTGGATTCCTAAAAGCACTAAAACTGTTAGTACTGCTACCACAAATAGTGTTGCTGACAATGATAGTGCTGCTAGAAGTAATACTACTGCTAACAATGTTAATGCTGCTAACAAGGTTAGTACTGCTAACTCTGTTAGTACTTCTAAGGTTAGTACTGCTTCTAGTGTTGGTTCTGCTAAGCCAATCATATTGACAAAGTACTCTAATAAAGAGTGCTCTGAGTTTAAAAACCTCATTAAAAAGGAATGTAAATACTTTGATGAGAAAGGGAGACCCAAGACCACTTTTGCTTGGGTCCCCAATCATACTAATTGATTTATTTAATGTGCAGGGCAACCAACAGCTCAAGGGAAAGAGCATATGGCATGTTGATAGTGGTTGCTCTAGGCACTTGACTGGCAACATGTCATGCCTTCAGGATTTCAAGCATATTAATGGAGGACATGTTGCATTTGGAGACAATCTTACTGGTGGTAAGATAAGTGGAAAAGGTAATGTCACCAAAGGTAAGATGACATTTGAGGATGTCTACTATGTTGATCAATTAAAGTACAACCTGTTAAGTGTATCACAGGTTTGTGACAAACAACATAGTATATTATTTACAAATACTGAGTGTATGATCCTTGCTCCAGGGTTCAAGGTAGTTGATGAAAGCATGATACTACTTAGAACTCCAAGGAAGGACAATGTTTACTGTCTTGATATGGACAATGTTGATAGTGATTCATCTCTAAATTGTCTTGTTTCAAAAGCTTCTGTAGATGAATCCTCTCTATGGCACAGAAGGATGTGTCACATGAATTTCAAGACTATGAACAATCTTGTTAAAAATAACCTTGTAAGAGGGTTACCTTCAAAAGTCTTTTCATGTGATGATCATTGTGTTGCTTGTCTTAAAGGCAAACAACACAAAACTTCTCATAAGACCAAAGAGTTAAATTCTGTTTCTACTTGTCTCCAGTTATTGCATATGGATCTGTTTGGTCCTACAAATGTTATGAGTATAGGCAAGAAATCTTACTGCTTGGTTATTGTTGATGATTACTCCAGATTTACTTGGGTATATTTTCTAAGGACTAAGGATGAAACAAGTGGTCTTATCAAATCCTTTATTCTAAGAATTGAAAACCAAACTAATCAAAGAGTAAAAGTCATTAGATCAGATAATGGAACTGAGTTTAAAAATCATGATCTAAACACCTTTTGTGAAGAAAAAGGTATTGAGAGACAATATAGTGCTCCTAGGACTCCTCAACAGAATGGTGTTGCTGAAAGGAGAAATAGGACACTAATAGAGGCTGCTAGATCTCTGTTGGCTGATTCAAAATTGCCAATTACCTTCTGGGCGGAAGCAGTTAATACTGCTTGTTATGTCCAAAACAGAGTTCTAATGGTCAAGCAAAAGAACAAGACCCCATATGAGCTTTTAAATAAAAGAAAACCTTTTATTGGTTTCTTTAAACCTTTTGGGTGTCCTTGTACAATTCTAAATACCAAATCTCACTTAGGTAAGTTTGATAGCAAAGCAGATGATGGATTTCTTGTTGGATATTCATCTCAGAGTAAGGCCTACAGAGTATTTAACTCTTCTTCTAGAATAATTGAAGAAAGTGACAATGTCAAATGCAATGAGAACACACCAAATCCTGTTGGGTCTGGACCTCAGTGGCTATTTGACATTGATTCACTAACTAACTCTTTTGGTTTCAGTAATGAGTATACAGGAACAGGTAGTGGAGAATCAGAGATCACACAAGTTCAAGAAAGTATATCTAAATCTGTGATTTTTCCCATACCCACAGTAAATTCAGTTGAAGACTGTGAAAAGGAATCATTTACTGAACCAAGTCAGAGTGAAGAAGACACTAGAGATGAGGAGACTCAAGAAAACAATGAAGTGGCATCTGAAAACACTTCAGTTGAGTTGCATGAATCTAATCTTGAGGCTGAATTAAATGAAGAACCTAGTTACAACACCAGAGTTCAAAAGAATCATCCTCCACAGTTGATAATAGGAGATATCTCTTCTCCTATGATGACTAGACATCAAAGCAGACTTCAGGAAATGCAAGATCAACAGCATACAGTGCTTTCTTGTTTTCTATCCCAGCTTGAGCCTAAAAAGGCACATGATGCTATGAAAGAATCTAGCTGGATAGAAGCAATGCAAGAAGAACTGTTACAGTTCAAGCTACAAGATGTATGGGATCTAGTAGACCTTCCTAAAGGTCACAGAGCAATTGGCACAAAGTGGATTTTCAGAAACAAGAGAGATGAAAGAGGTATTGTCATAAGGAACAAAGCAAGGCTGGTGGCTCAAGGCTATACTCAAGAAGAGGGTATAAATTATGAAGAAGTTTTTGCACCTGTGGCTAGGATAGAAGCAATCAGACTATTCCTAGCCTATGCTTCTTACATGAACTTCAAAGTCTATCAAATGGATGTAAAAAGTGCTTTTCTCTATGGATCAATTGAAGAAGAAGTATATGTCTGTCAACCACCAGGGTTTGAAAACCCAAGCTATCCAGACAGGGTATACAAATTAAAGAAAGCACTTTATGGACTACATCAAGCCCCAAGAGCATGGTATGACACTCTGTCATCCTATCTCTTGGAAAATGACTTTGAAAGAGGAGTCATTGATAAGACTCTATTTATCAAAAGAAAGAAGAAGGATATCTTGCTGGTCCAAATATATGTTGATGACATTATTTTTGGTTCTACAAGAAACAACATGTGCAAGGAGTTTGAGGATCTAATGCATCAAAGGTTCAAAATGAGTTCCATGGGGGAACTTACTTTCTTCCTTGGACTCCAAGTTCAACAGAAGTCAGATGGCATTTTCATATGTCAATCCAAGTATGTGCAGGATATTCTAACCAAGTTTGGTTTCTCAGAATCAAAACCTGCCAGCACACCTATGGAAACACACAAGCAGATCACAGCAGATCTTGAGGGGGAGGACATGGATGTGCATTATTATAGATCCATGATTGGCTCTCTCATGTATCTCACAGCATCAAGGCCAGATATAATGTTTCCAGTCTGTGTATGTGCAAGATTTCAAGTTAGGCCAAAGCAATCTCACTTTCAAGCTGTTAAGAGGATATTCAGATATCTCAAAGGGCAACCCAGATTGGGACTTTGGTATCCTCATAACTCACCGTTTGACCTAATAGCATACTCAGACAGTGATCTAGGTGGGGCAAACTTGGACAGAAAATCTACTTCTGGAGGATGTCAGTTTTTGGGTGCTAGACTAGTCTCATGGCAGTGCAAGAAACAAACCACAGTATCCACATCTACAACAGAGGCAGAGTACATAGCAGCTGCAAGTTGCTGTTCTCAAGTCTTATGGATTCAGAATCAAATGTTGGATTATGGGGTAACCTTTCTACACACTCCAATCTTTATTGACAACAGCAGTGCTATTAGCATTGTAAATAATCCAGTCAAGCACTCAAAGACAAAGCACATTGAAATCAGGTATCACTTTATAAGAGATTGTAATGAAAAGAAACTTATTCAAGTTGTCAAAGTTCACACTGATAATCAGTTTGCTGATCTATTCACTAAAGCTTTTGATGTGGGTAGATTCACTTTCTTGGTAACAAGTGTGGGAATGATAAACTCTGAATAATCTTCTTCTCAAAAAGTGGTTTTATACCTGTATATTTTTTCTTGGTGTTACTAATCTTCTTTTTCAGGATATGCATAGCAGTACTCAGTGTTTAGCAAGTTTAAAAGGAGTAAGTATAGTTAATACTGCTAGTGGTTAATACTGCTTTCAGTTAATACTGCTAGTGGTTAATACTGCTTTCAGTTAATACTGCTAGTAGTTAATACTGCTAGTGGTTAATACTGCTAGTAGTTAATACTGCTAGTGGTTAATACTGCTAGTAGTTAATATTGCTTTCAGTTAATACTGCTAGTAGTTAATACTGCTTTCAGTTAATACTGCTAGTAGTTAATACTGCTTTCAGTTAATACTGCTAGTAGTTAATACTGCTTTCAGTTAATACTGCTAGTAGTTAATACTGCTTATATTCCGAATACTATAAATACTATTTGCCCGCCTAAAAGTTCATAACGACTCTTTGCATACTGTTCTCTTGCGCTCAAAACCTTTTCTTTCTCAAGTTCGAAGTTTTCAGGCACGCTTTCCACTAAGATCAATGGCATCCATGACTTTCATCGACGAGCACAATGAGATTGCGATGCTACAAAAGCCAAAGCAAGCTTCAGGATTTCATCAGATTGTTGATTTCCTCAAGACAAGCCACATTGCTCATGCTCTTATTGTATCACCTACAATCTACATTGAGCATCAAAGGCAGTTCTGGGCTAATGCAACCATTGTTGTGGAAAATGGTGTGCAAATGATCAAGACAAGAATCTGTGATCAATCACTAACAGTTACTGAAGAGGTTATTCGCATCAGTCTACGTCTAGACGATGCCTCTGGTATAACTTCTATCCCAAATGATGAACTGTTTACAACTCTTACAAGAATGGGGTATGGAGGCCCATTGGGTGTTTTCAAATTCTCTAAAGCAAAATTCTCACCCCAATGGCGTTTCTTTGTCCATACTCTTATGCATTGTATATCCAAAAAGACTACTGGATGGAGTGAGTTCAGCAGCACTATTGCTTATGCTTTGGTGTGCTTGGCCACTGCCAGAAAGTACAATTTTTCTAAAATGATTTTCAATGATCTTGTCTCAAACATGGGAAACAAAAAGAGCTTCTTTATGTATCCCAGGTTTGTTCAAGAAGTTATTACTAATCAATTGACGGATATACCTCAACCTGTTGGGGTATATGTACCTAAACCCCCCAAAGGCAAGGTTTTCTCAAATATGAGAAGATCTGCTGGGGACTCTGAAGGAGTTGACACCCCATTGTTCTCTACAATGATGGTGGTGTCCCAAACCAATGAAGGTATGGCAGCAGAGTCAAGGCCCCCATTAGACCAACCCACTGCTAGCCAAGCCCAACCTTCCCTCTCAAAATCAATTCCCCAGTCCCTTCTTGAAAAACCAACCTCTCCCATCACCCAAACTTACAAGAGAAAACAGGTAAAGAAGGTTCCTTCCCTTCTTGTACCATTACCCACTAAGCCTATAAGCCCTCTAAGGGAGAATTCTCCCCTAGAGAATATCCAAAGGGAAACCACAAGGGTGTCTTCCAACCCAAAGAAGGTGCTCTCTGAGGAGGAGGTAGAGCATATGGGTGATGAGGCTGCCACTACTCCTGCTAGTACAGAGGAGGAAAGTGGTAACATCAATAAGACCTCCCCCATGGCAACTTTGGGTGAGCAATCATCCAAAGTTCCCAGGTGCCAAGAACCCAAGGGGGTGGATAGTGCTTCTGCTAGGCAGAAGACTTCCACTACAAAAAGATCCAATGATCCTTCAAAAGAGGGTAACACTTCTGGAGAAGGTGAGGACAGATATAACTATTATGAATTGATGGAAACCATGGGCAACATCAACATGGATGTACTCAAACAGGGCAAAGATATAGAAGAGCTTAAACTCATAGTTCTGTCACAACAAGAACAAATCATCAAATTGAAGCAAATGGTAAGGAAACTGATTCTGCAAAGGAAGAAGAAACAATTTGTGCTCAGAAGGAG
Organism: Arctium minus; assembly: GCA_954870635.1. NCBI lineage: Eukaryota > Viridiplantae > Streptophyta > Magnoliopsida > Asterales > Asteraceae > Arctium > Arctium minus. The sequence goes on along the minus strand of OX941096.1, from coordinate 20,402,997 downwards.
GAAACCAGTGACTGATGCTCCCAAAAAGGGGGAGTCAGAAGCTGATGCCAAAGCTAAGGGGGAGCAAGAGGAAAAACATGATGTTGAGGGGGAGAATGAGCAAGCAGCAGAAACAGAGCCAGCAGCAGAAACCATTAATACTGCCAGTTCAAGTAAAGCAGCAGAAATGGTTAATACTGCTGAGCTGAAAGAAGCAGCAGAAACAGTAAAAGAGGTCCTTACAGAGCTTGAGATTGCAGAAACACTCATCAAAGCCAAACATGATACTCCCAAGGTCACCTCAAAGGCCAAAGGAGTTGTCATAAAAGAAAGAGGTGATGCAGCAAAGAACTCTAGCATTGAGAAGGTGATGGGTAAAGAGAAAGGTAAGGCAAAGCTAGTTGAATCTGATAAACCAATGAAAAAGCAGAAGCTGATTGAATCAGATGAAGCTCTAGCTAGGAAGATACAGGCTGAACTTGAAGAAGCAGAAACCATGCAAGTGCAAAAGGATAGAGAGATAGCTAAAGCAATGGCTGCAGAGTTAAACAAAGCCTATCAACAAAGCTTAGCAACAGAACAAGCCAAGAAGAAAGCCACATCTTTGAGGAAGCCTGCTAAGATCAAAATGGCTGCAAGGAAAAGACAACCTTCAAAGACATACCTGGGTGCTCAAGAGAGAAAGAAAATGATTACTTTCCTCAAGGGTGCAGTAGGTGTCAAGGTAGAGATGTTTTCAAAGATGTCTTTTGAGAAGCTCAAGAAGATGTATGATGCTGAGATGATAAAGCTTCAAGGGGATGATCTTGCAAGGGTTGAAATGGAGAAAAGAATGAAAGAAAGCAATGATTTCTTACAAAAACCATTCCCTGATGAGCAAGAAACTCCAGAGAAGGAAACAACAATTGGTGAAAGTCTAAGGACTTTAAAAAGAACAAAGATGATTGCCAGGAGAAAGCCTACAAAGAAGCCTAGATTAGTGGAAGAAGAGGCTGAAAAGGTTGCTGAAGAAGAAGAGGCACCTGAGTCATCTACAATGAAAGAACCTGCAAGTACTGAGGATGTCAAGATGTACATGGTTGTGATGGACAAAGTGCCTGAACCAATTGCAGCAGAACCTGTAGGAGTTAAACCTCCTGAAGTCATTCACTGGGATGTTTTGGAAGTAGATGGCAAGAAGTATATCAGACTGAAGAGAAAAGATGAAAAGTAGGAAGTCTACAGTACTTGGGCTAAAATTGTCAGAACATGCTCAGGGTCTGATATTGAAGAAATGTTTGATATAGGGATGAAGTTGTATGCAGATCAGTTGAAAGCTCCAGGGATTTCAATTACAAAACTGGTGATGGAGTATCTGTGTATGATGTTCAAACCTGATGAAGTGGAGGAGATCATAAGGAGCGTTTTTCAAGCAGTTACCAATTGGACTTTGTATGAAACTAGTGGCGTATATTCTGTGACTTTGGATAGAAATCACATTGAATACTTCCTAGTGGATAAAGTATACAACCATAGCAGATTGAAACTTCATTTAATGTTGAAGAAGAAGCTTGGATGTGGTGAAAATTCAGAAATGGCTAAATATTTGATCCAAAGAACAATTAATCAAAGTTTGGGATTGGATGCAAATACTGGAATTTAGGTCATGATAGAGTTTTGGGAGCATCTTGAAGAAGATCTGAAGAACTTGACTTCTTTTCCTAAAAGTCAAGTTAGGGGGAGATTGTTGGGAACTGAAGAATTCATCAAGTATGGTTAATGCTGCTGGTTCAATGTTACTACTGCTAGAAGACTTAAAGGTTAATACTGCTGAGTGTTACTACTGCTAGTAGTTAATACTGCTAGTCAAAGTTAGTGCTGCTTGAACAAAGTTAGTACTGCTTAGCTAGTTAGTACTGCTAGTGGTTAGTACTGCTTAGTAGTTAATACTGCTAGAAGGAAGTTAATGCTGCTGAAGATTAATACTGCTTATATGATGAAGATTCGTCTGAAAGGATATACATGGAAGCTTAGAGATATACATGGAAGATATACTGAAGATATTTTATTTATTGTAATTATCTTTGTATTCAGTATATATTGTATAGTTTAGAATAATAATTTAATTTTTCAGTTTTCATTCTTTTAGAGAGACAATCAACCTCAAGGCATAGATCCTAATTCTAGAGAAGTAGAATTCGTATTGGTGAGCCTGTTCATCAATATTGAGGTTGAGTGAGTAATCTTGTAACTTTAAAGCATTAAATACAAGTTTACAGTTTGTTGATTATATTCTGTCTTTATTTTCTGTTTGATTAAATATCAAAGTGTTATTCCGCAAACTTCTTTGATATTGTTTCTGAGAATTAATTCTTGTTGAGAATTCGATCCTGACAGTAGCAAACAGTTCATCATTAGAGATAGAAGTTATACCAGAGGCATCGTCTAGACGTAGACTGATGCGAATTACCTCTTCAGTAACTGTCAAGGGTTTGTCACATACCCTTGTTTTGATCATTTGCACACCATTCTCAGTAACAATGGTGGCATTTGCCCAGAATTGCCTCTGATGCTCTATGAAGATGGTAGGAGATATAGTGAGAGCATGGGCAATGTGGCTGGACTTCAGAAAGTCGACTATCTGGTGAAAACCTTCAGCTTGTTTTGGCTTTTGGAGCATCGCGATTTCATTGTGCTCGTCAATGAACGCCATGGATGCCATTGACCTTGAAGGTTCTTGCCTGAAAACTTAGAACTCGAGAGAGAAAGGGTTTAGAGCGCAAGTGAACAGTATACAAAGAGTTGTTATGAACTTTTAGGCGGGCAAAGGGTATTTATAGTATTCGGGACATAAGCAGTAGTAACCAAGAGCAGTATTAACTGAGAGCAGTATTAACCACTAGCAGTATTAACGACAAGTAGTATTAACTGAGAGCAGTATTAACTACTAGCAGTATTAACCACTAGCAGTATTAACTAAGAGCAGTATTAACCACTAGCAGTATTAACTGATAGAAGTATTAACTACTAGCAGTATTAACTGAAAGCAGTATTAACCACTAGCAGTATTAACTGATAGTAGTATTAACTACTAGCAGTATTAACTGAGAGCAGTATTAACCACTAGCAGTATTAACTGAAAGCAGTATTAACTATGCACTGACAGTATTAACAATGCACTGGCAGTATTAAAAATGCACTGGCAGTATTAACAATGAACGGGCAGTATTAACAATGCACTGGCAGTATTAACAATGCACTGGCAGTATTAACAATGCACTGGCAGTATTAACAATGCACTGGTTGTATTAACAATACTTACTCTTTTAAGCTTGTGATGAACTGAGTACTGCTATGTATTCCCTGAAAAGAAAGATTAGGAACACCAAGAATAAACAATATACAGGTATTGAACCACTTTTTGAGAAGGTGTTTATTCAGAGTTGATTATTCCCACACTTGTTACCAAGAAAGTGAATCTACCCACATCAAAGGCTTTGGTGAATAGATCAGCAAACTGGTTGTCAGTATGAACTTTTACAACTTGAATCTTTTCATTACAGTCTCTTATGAAGTGATACCTGATCTCAATGTGCTTTGTCTTTGAGTGTTTGACAGGATTATTGACAATGCTAATAGCACTGCTATTATCAATAAAAATTGGAGTGTGTAGAAAGGTTACCACATAGTCCAGCATTTGATTCTGAATCCATAAGACTTAAGAACAGCAACTTGCAGCTGCTATGTACTCTGCCTCTGTTGTAGATGTGGACACTGTGGTTTGTTTCTTGCACTGCCATGACACTAGTCTTGCACCTAAGAACTGACTTCCTCCAGAAGTAGATTTTCTGTCCAAGTTTGCTCCACCTAGATCACTGTCTGAGTATGCAAGTAGGTCAAAGGATGAGTCATGAGGATACCAAAGTCCCAATCTGGGTTGCCCTTTGAGATATCTGAATATCCTCTTAACAGCTTGATAGTGAGATTGCTTTGGCCTAACTTGGAATCTTGCACATACACAGACTCGAAACATTATATCTGGCCTAGAGGCTGTAAGATACATGAGAGAGCCAATCATGGATCTATAATGATGAACATCCATATCCTCCCCCTCAAGATCTGCTGTTATCTGCTTGTGTGTCTCCATAGGTGTGCTGGCAGGTTTTGAATCTGAGAAACCAAACTTGGTTAGAATGTCCTGCACATACTTGGACTGACAGATAAAGATTCCATCTGACTTCTGTTGAACTTGGAGTCCAAGGAAAAAAGTAAGTTCCCCCATGGAACTCATTTTGAACCTTTGATGCATTAGTTCCTCAAACTCCTTGCACATGTTATTTCTTGTAGATCCAAAGATGATATCATCAACATAGATTTGGACCAGCAAGATATCCTTCTTCTTTCTCTTGATGAATAAAGTCTTATCAATGACTCCTCTTTCAAAGCCATTTTCCAGGAGATAGGATGACAGAGTGTCATACCATGCTCTTGGAGCTTGATGCAGTCCATAAAGTGCTTTCTTCAATTTGTATACCCTGTCTGGATAGCTTGGGTTTTCAAACCCTGGTGGTTGACAGACATATACTTCTTCTTCAATTGAGCCATAAAGAAATGCACTTTTCACATCCATTTGATAGACTTTGAATTTCATATAAGAAGCATAAGCCAGGAATAATCTAATTACTTCTATCCTGGCCACAGGTGCAAACACTTCATCATAGTCTATTCCCTCTTCTTGTGTATACCCTTGAGCCACCAGCCTTGCTTTATTCCTTATCACTATACCTCTTTCATCTCTCTTATTCCTGAAGACCCATTTTGTTCCTATTGCTCTTTGGCCTTTAGGAAGGTCTACCAGATCCCAAACATCTTGCAGCTTGAATTGCAGTAGCTCTTCTTGCATTGCTTCTATCCAACTGGACTCTTTCATAGCATCATGTGCCTTCTTAGGCTCAAGCTGGGATAAAAAACAAGAGAGCACTGTATGCTGTTGGTCTTGCATTTCTTGCAGCCTGCTTTGATTTCTAGTCATCATAGGAGAGGATATGTCTCCTATTACCAGCTGTGGAGGATGATTCTTTTGAATTCTGGTGTGATGATTAGGTTCTTCATTAAGTCCCACCTCTAGATTGGAGTCATTCAACTCAACTGAGGTGTTTTCAGCAGCTACTTCTGATTCTTTATTGTCTTGAGTCTCCTCATCTCTACTTTCTTCTTCACTCTGACTTGGTCCAGTAGATGGTTCCTTTTCACAGTCTTCAACAGGATCCACTGTGGGTATGGGAAAGATCACAGATTTAGACATACTGTCTTGGACTTGGGTAGTTCTTGATTCTCCACTCTCTGAACCTGCATAATCATCACTACTGAAACCAAAAGAGTTAGTTAGTGAATCAATGTCAAATAGCCACTTAGGACCAGACCCAATTGGATTTGGTGTGTTCTCATTGCATTTGACATTGTCACTTTCTTCAATTATTCTAGAAGAAGAGTTAAAAACTCTGTAAGCCTTACTCTGTGATGAGTAACCAACAAGAAATCCATCATCTGCTTTGCTATCAAACTTACCTAAGTGAGATTTAGTATTGAGAATTGTACAAGGACACCCAAAAGGTTTGAAAAATCCAATAAAGGGTTTTCTTTTATTTAAAAGCTCATATGGGGTCTTGTTCTTTGGCTTGACCACTAGAACTCTGTTTTGGACATAACAGGCAGTATTGACTGCTTCAGCCCAGAAGGTAATTGGCAGTTTTGAATCAGCCAACAGAGATCTAGCAGCCTCTATTAGTGTCCTATTTCTCCTCTCAGCAACTCCATTCTGTTGAGGAGTCCTAGGGGCACTATATTGTCTCTCAATGCCTTTCTCTTCACAAAAGGTGTTTAGATCAAGGTTTTTAAATTCAGTCCCATTATCTGATCTAATGACTTTTACTTTTTGATTAGTTTGGTTTTCAATTCTTAGGATAAAGGATTTGATCAGTCCACTTGTCTCATCCTTAGTCCTTAGAAAATATACCCAAGTAAATCTGGAGTAATCATCAACAATAACCAAGCAGTAAGATTTCTTGCCTATACTCATAACATTTGTAGGACCAAACAGATCCATATGCAGTAATTGGAGACAAGAGGAAATGGTGTTTAACTCTTTGGTCTTATGAGAAGTTTTGTGCTGTTTGCCTTTAAGACAAGCAACACAATGATCATCACATGAAAAGTCTTTTGATGGTAAACCTCTTACAAGGTTGTTTTTAACAAGTTTGTTCATAGTCTTGAAATTCATGTGACACATCCTTCTGTGCCAAAGAGAGGATTCATCCACAGAAGCTTTTGAAACAAGACAGTTCATGGATGAATCACTATTAACATTGTCCATATCTAGACAATAAACATTGTCCTTTCTTGGAGTTCTAAGTAGTATCATGCTTTCATCAACTACCTTGAACCCTGGAGCAAGGATCATACACTCTGTATTTGTAAATAATATGCTATGTTGTTTGTCACAAACCTGTGATACACTTAACAGGTTGTACTTTAACTGATCAACATAGTAGACATCCTCAAATGTCATCTTACCTTTTGTAACATTACCTTTTCCACTTATTTTACCTCCAGTAAGATTATCTCCAAATGCAACATGTCCTCCATTGATATGCTTGAAATCCTGAAGACATGACATGTTGCCTGTCATGTGCCTAGAGCAACCACTATCAACATGCCATATGCTCCTTCCCTTGAGCTGTTGGTTGCCCTGCACATAAGATAAATCAGTTAGTATGAACTGGGAACCCAAGCCAAAGTGGTCTTGGGTACCCCTTTCTCATCAAAATACTTGCATTCTTTCTTGACAAGATTTTTAAACTTTGACTCCTCATTTCTGGAGTACTTTGTCACAATGATAGGCTTGGAAACACTTTTGCTAGAAGCAGTACTGGTTTTAGAAGTACTAACTGTCTTAGCAGCACTTGCATGCTTAGCAGTACTAGTCTTGTTAGAAGTAGTAACTGTGTTAGCAGCAGTAACTGTGTTGGCAGTATTAACCTTTGAAGAGGTACTAACAGTATTAGCAGCATTAATATTTTCAGCAATACTAACACTGGTAGCAGCAGTAATGCTTCCAGCAGCACTATCCCTGTCAGCAGTACTAACAGTTTTAGTGCTTCTAGGCACCCACATTTTAATACTTTCTTTTAAAACCTTTTTCCTCATGGGGCCCTTACTTTCAACAGATTTCTTTATCACATGTTTCTTTCCAGCCTTCCTATAACCAACAGGTTTTTGCACAAGTCTTTGAAAGTTCATCTGTTGGTTAATAGGGTTAAAGAAACAATGCTTAGCCAAATGGTTTAACTTTCCACATATGAAACAAGGCTTTGGTCTATTGATTTTACTCAGATCAATGCCTTGTTTTTGTGCCCATTGGTTATTCTAGTTTCTCTGATTTCCCCTTGGTTTATCATGTTTTTGGGGCTTAGGTTTATTGCATGCACACTGCTTGCAAGGGATAGGGTTCACAACAGTGGTTTGCTTATAGTGAACCTTCTTGTGCTTTCCCTCAGTCTTCTCTGTCTCATTGGACTTGATCCAATGCTTTCCACATCCCTCATTGGTGATTATGTGGTTTTCTATAGGAGTCTCACCACTCACAGTGTTGTCCTTATCCTTGACAACTTCTTTCTCAGTTTTATCCTTAACAACTACTTCATCTAAGGGATCTATATCAGTGGCTCCCTTAGGTAGGTCCTTCCTATCCTTTGTCTCTAACAAATCTGAACTAGGAGGGATGTAGTTGTTGTTATAGGGTGGTGGTGTGGTATTGTACCCTATTCCTCTTCTCAGTTTATCATGAATCTGAGTTTGTAGCAAATAATCCATTGCTTTGGAAGCATTGGAAAACTTTTCTACATCTAGTTTGACTTTGGCTAGCTCTCCTCTTAGCTTTTTACTCTCTTCTTTGGATCTGGTCAGTTGAAGTTCTAAGTCATTCTTCTCCCACTTCCAGTAGTTTGTGTCATAAGAGTGTTGAAGCTCATTTGCTTGAAAACCCTTAATCTGCTCTTCAAATCTCTCAACTATCCTCACATAATCTTTTATGTCCTTTTCCAATCTCTTAAGGTCATCACTCATGTTCTGATTGTGATCCCTATACCTTTTAACAGTGTTAATGCAATTTTGAGAACATAGATTGGAAGTTACCTCTGTTGGGAGATCAGACACCTCTGCCATTAGAGCTTGGTTCTGGATGGCCTCTTCAGCTTGATCACTCCAATCAAACCCCATGCCTTGTTGAGAGACAAGGGCTTGTGCAGAGTTTCTGTTATTATTGAAGCTTCCAGATTGAGCTTGTTGGTGGTTATTGTTTTGAGGCATTCCACTTCTGCATTCTTTAGCAAAGTGTCCCTTCTGATGGCATTTATAGCATTCCACCTTTGACTTGTCAAAACCTGCTCCATCTTCTCTTCTTTGTGAGAAGTTGTTCCTTCCAGTTCTTTTGATGAACTTCTTGACTCTCATAGAGAGCATGGCCATCTGCCATTTAATGTCCATCTCTTCAAGATCATCTGGATGGAGTTGTTCCAAGTCATCATTAATGAGAGAAGAGTTTCCATGACTTGCCAGAAAGGCTTCAAATACAGTTTCATTGCCTTTCTCTAGATTTGCTCCATTGGCAGCACTAACTGATTCAGGGTTGGAAGTAGAATCAGTTGATGCTGAAAGGAGTGCAGCATTGTGAACATACCCAGAAGGCCTCTTCTTAGCCTCTACCTCAGATTCAAAAACTCTTAGATCATTATATAGATCATCAAGTTCCTTTTCTTCCAGTTGATCATTCTGTCTGAAAGACACAATATACATGGTCCATTCATCACTCAGGGACCATAGAAACTTTCTGTTCAGATCATCTTGATCTATTTGTACTCCCACTGTAGCAAGTTCACCAATAAGCTTGTTGAACCTGTCAAAAGTTTGAGTCATGGACTCATTCTTGGTTGACATAAAGTTCTCATATTGTTGCTTCAAAATGGCTTTTTGATTTCTCTTGGTACTTTTGGTACCTGAGAATCTCTTCTCTAGAGCATTCCAGAGCATCTCTGCATCAGTGCAGTTGCAGAACTGATGTTGATATTCATTGGGAATAGCCAAGAGCAAAGTGCTCAAGGCTTTCATCTCTGTCTGTCTAGTCTTTCTTTCAGCATCAGTTTTTGGTGGAGTTCTCTTTCCATCTGCACCAATCTTTCCTTCTTCAGAAGGACCATTCTCTATGATATCCCACATAGAATAGTCAGTGAGGAGCATGTACTGCTTGATTCTGATCTTCCACATATCGAATTCATTGGGTCTGAGCATTGGAACCTTTGAGACAGAGTACTGTTTGATTCTGCAAAGTTTTCCATGATGAATGAATAGATGTTTCTGAGAGAACAGGCTCTGATACCACTTGTCAGGATCGAATTCTCAACAAGAATAAAGTCTCAGAAACAATATCAAAGAAGTTGCGGAATAACACTTTGATATTCAATATAACAGTAAACAAACAGTATATGATTAATAACTTGTAAACTTGTATTGAATGATTAAAATCACAAGATTACACACTCAACCTCAATCTTGAAGAACAAGCTCTTTCAAGACGAATTCTACTTCTCTAGAATTAGGAACTATGCCTTGAGGTTGATTTTCTCTCTAAAACAAAAACTTAGAATTAAAAACTGTCTCTAAACTATTCTGTCAAATCTATACAAATACTGAACAAAAAGATAATTACAAAAAATAGAATATCTTCAGTATATCTTGCATAGTTATCTTCAATCCTTCCATGAATATCTTTATTCTTTACAGCTGTCATCCTCTTCATCCAGATCTTCAATTCATAAGCAGCACTAATCATAAGCAGCATTAACTACTAAGCAGCACTAACCTCTAGCAGTACTAACTAGCTAAGCAGTACTAACTTTGTTCAAGTAGCACTAACTTTGACTAGCAGTATTAATTCTACTAGAAGTAGTAATACTCAGCAGTATTAACTTTGAAGTCTTCTAGCAGTAGTAATTCTGAACTAGCAGCATTAACCATACTTGATGAATTCTTCAGTTCCCAACACTTGTTGTACATAAAGTTCTGGAATAATAGCTTCAGCAGTAAGAGCATCTCTAAGTGGATGGTTTCTCAAGATATCCAGTACCAAAGGATCAATGCGAATAGTGAACTGTAGATGATGATTATTTGCCTGCTGTGGTTTCATTTCAGATGGTGATATCAGGAATTGGTCAGTATTGGCATCCTGTGGAACTTGTAAGTCTGATCGGGATGATGGCATTGGGCACTGCTCAGAAGCTTGCTATGCTTCTGGTGAGTTTTCACTGGTTTGGACATGCTGATCAACTGTTTGATCCTCCATTTGTACCTGAAAAGATTTAACAGTTTTGAACAAGGTTCAAATGAGTTAGTGAAAAATAAAAAAATGAGTTTTAGCCTTGAAAATCAAGTTTTGAAAAATTCGAAGTCCAGAATTCGCTAGATAGGCATCTGCGAATTCTATACTTAGGAATTCTTGGATAACAATCAAGAATTTGTTATGAAGGAATTCGTAAGACACAAGAATTCGTAAGAGACAGATTTACAAATTCTTAACTTGGAAAGAATTTTAACATTCAAACAACTCCAGAATTCGTAAGAGCAATTTCACGGATTCTATACTTAGCGAAAAATTCAACAACAAATTCCAGAATTCGTAAGGACACTATAGATCAAGAATTCGTTAAACTCATAATTTTTAAAAAAATTGTTAAGTGTTCATCTATCTCTCAAGAACATATTCAAACCTGCAAACTCAAACTCAGATTCCAAAAACTTAAAACATAAATTTTAACCCAATATTAATATACTGTTAGGATCGATTTATATTTTAAACAGAATTTAAGTATTCAAAAGCAAGATTAAAACTTTTTCGATCATCTAATTTGAATATTCATTAAGAACCTGGTGAACTTAACAAAAAGTCGAAAGGTCAGATTTTAAATCAATCCCAACAAGTTAATGATTTTAGGTCAAAAATTTGTAGAAATCTTGGGTTCAAATCGAGTTCAGAAACATTCATGTGAGTCGAATTTACACTGAGCAAATCATCAAAAACAAGATTAAAGAAAAATATGAGTTACGAGTTCTTGAATGAACAATCCACGAATCGACAAAATTCTATTCTAAGTCCAGTTAGGGTTTCCCTGCAACAAAATCAAGCAACAAAACATTATCGATATGATATGAACAAACAAACAAGATCAAATAGACACCTTTTGTAACAAAGAATCGAAGAAATCAGAAGAGAAATCGAAAAGACGCAATGAAGGGTTTTTGGAGAGGTTTTGTGTACTGGAGGATTCGTAAGACAAATATAATGCGAAAAGTGAGGTTATCTCAGATACAAACTCTATATATACTCAAGAGTAAGATGACACGTGGCACGAGTTTATTGGACCACCAACTTTTCGCAATTGACTCTGAAGCGAATTGTCTTAGAAAAAAAAAAGACAAAGTGTGTGAAAATTCGCAAAGATCAATTCTGTGAATTCTGTGCAAGAATTTCAAGAATTCGTAAAGGTGTGTGTTGCGAATTCTTCACATTTCGCAGAAACAATAATGCGAATTGTTAGAATTCGTGACACTCAGATCTGCGAATTCTCAAGAATTCATATCTCTCACATCTGCGAATTCCTCAGATTTTGCATGTGTGAGGTATGCGAATTCCTGACTTGGCCAAATTTCCAACTTTTTCGAAAAAACATTCTAAATGAGGAAACTTGCTAATTTTGGAAACTTTGCCAAAAATAGAAACTTTCCATAAATGGAAACTTTCTAAAAATGACATTTTACAATATTTTTATTCCAAAAACACTTTTACATATACAGCACACTTACAACCCTTTTCAAATTTTACCATTAAGCTCCCCCTTGACTTGATGTCTGTTCCTTCTGTTTCTTGACACTTGATATATTTGCATGTTTGATTTTGCTTCTGGGCTCCCCCTTGACATTATGTGGACCTTTTGAACAAATGTACATATATGCTCCCCCTTCATATCTGCATCTAGATAAAAATTTGACAATTAAGAATACTACATTCTCTCAAACATTTCATTCACTTATAATTCAAAATATGACATTTAATAGTAAAACTCCCTGGTATTATTTAGCAATCAAGATCATCAGTATCTTGACATTGAAGTTTGAGTCCTAGACTGCTTTGTCTAGAAGTCATGTTCTTGAACATTGAAGATTGGGTCCTAAACTGCTGTGTTTAGAAGCCATTGTTCTGCTTACTCCTTCTTGATTGGAGTATCCTGCATCACATGTTGAATAGGTTTTGGTACCCACATGAATTTGGGTCCAGTCTGGTTAGTATGTGGAACCTTCATTGAGTGGTTTCCACCTCTGTGATAAGCAATATCAGTAAACTTCTTCTTTGAAAAATATCTTTTATAGATGTGTGCTTTATGAACAAAATCATTACTGCAACAGTATGAACAACAAAGTTTTCTTTTTGCTAACCTGATTAGATGCTGGTTTGACTTGATATCATCAGGTGCAAAAGATTTACCTTTCTGTGCTCTGTTCTTTTTCTTCAATTCAGCTTCTGCAATTGATTTCTGATATTTGACTGATTCAGGAGAACCTTTAACAACCCAAATCATCTTCTCTTTCTTGGAAGCATTTAATCCATAAGCATATCTATCAATAGATTTAACATAAAATGGACTAGAAGGTTTAATCTGATTTGGTTTCAAAATTTCAGATTTAAAAATTTGTTTCTTGAAAACCATTTTTTGATATAAGCTATCTACTGATTGAAAAGAGGACACTGATTCACTTGCATCATTATCATAAGAAGATAATACAGATGTATCAGATGCTAACTTGTCAGATAAATCAACATTAACTTTCTCAAGTTGACTGATCTTGTCATTCAACTTGGCTTTTTCATTACAAAGCTTGTCAAATTTGCTTTGCATTTCAGATTTAGTCTTTCATCCCTTTTGTATATCAGTTGACAAGACAACTAATTTTTCAGAAAGTTCAGAAATCACAGATTCAAAGTGTTTTCTTTCAGTTTCAAAATCTTTCTCCAAGTTTTGAATTTTATCAGAAATCTCTTTGAACAATAAAGTGTTTTTCTTTTCAGAATTCTTTCTTTCTTTGTCAAAGATATCTCTTTCAGTTATGACAATTTTTTCAAAATTAGAAACTTTTTTTGAAAGTTTGGTACATCTGTGTTCTAATTCTTTCTTCTCTGATTCAACTTTCGTTGAAAGTTCAGACAATTTTAGATTAAAGATTTTCTCTAGTTCAGCTTTCTCTTTCTTGAATCTTTCATCAACTTTCTTGATCCATTATTTTCCTTTTGATTCATAAGTTGATACTTGAGCTTCAGCTTTTGTTAATTTGACATTCTGAGTGTCAATCTCTGTTCTGAGCTTTGAATTTTGACTTTTGAGCTTTTCATTCTCAGCTTCTATCTTTGGAATCTCCGACATGTATGACAATGCACATTCCCTGATGGTAAGACAAAGATTTCCTTTCTCATCAGTATAAGGCATGATTAAAATCAATGAACAGTTATGCTTGAAATGATCTTTTATCAGAAAAACAGTAAAATTTAAAGTGAAAATACTGAAAAATCAATTAAAATGAAATTTAAGGCAACAATTCGTAAGGCACACACAAGATACAATTCGCAAGGCAAGAATTCGTAATGCACAATTCGCAAGACTCACACACAAAATTAACAAGTAAGGAATTCGTAAACAAGCAATTCGTAATAAGGATATAAGGAAGGATACGAATTGTGAGCTTTTCGCAATAAGGCTTGTGCGAGTTCTTCACTTTTCACAATAAAGCTTGTGCGAGTTCTTCACTTTTCGCTAGAAGGCATATGCGAGTTCTTAGAATTCGTGATAGACACAGCTGCGAACTCTTCAGAATTTGTGTCTCTCACAGTTACGAACCACTGGTACTAACTTTATGAACCACTGTTGACCAATAGAAATTCATTTTTAACCTTGGTTGGTTTCAATATCATCATTAAATGTCCAAGGGTAGAAATGAATTTCATAAAATGTTTTTCTTACTAGAGTGGTTGATTGGGAGTTACAAAATAATAATTAACTAGGAGTATGTTAAAGCATAAATCTGTTGGATACAAGATCAATATATCTGAAGATCAAAGTCAAAGATGAAAGTCAACTCTTAGTCAAAGCCAAAGTTCTTGTGTAATAAAAAGTCAAAGTCAACATTTGTAATTTTGCTTTTCTTAGTTGTTTGCGCGTTTCTATTTTGTGCGTGAACAGTGTTTAGCGAGAAGTAGCTTCTTTGTAAAAATAGGTTGGTTCCTTGTTGTGAGTGTAGTAACACTTTCAGAGAAAGATTGCATTGTGCGTGTTCTTGAGAGCTAGAGAGAGAAAGTGTACTGGTGAATCTAAAATCAATATAAGAGTGTTTTAATTGGAAAAACATTGTAATAATCTTGATATATATACTGATTATGGGACATACAATTGGTATCAGAGCAGATAGAAATTCAGAAATGGATTGAATTGAAAGTTTTAGTCGACATTTTGGAAGAACACGCAAGTTACTGTTTAGATTTGATTTTATTGATTTTGTGTTGTTTTGAGTAATATTTTGATTGCAATAGATTCGTTTTAGTGTTTAGAATGGATTGTATTCAGGTCATTTAGGGTAATTCACACAGGTTTAGTGTAAATTTGTGGATTTTTGTTCGAGTTTGTTAACTACTTTGTACGAACTGTTCTTGGATTAAAATTCATCGATTTGTGTTTGTTTTGTAAAATAAAGTATTGTAACATGTTCGAATTATGTTCGAGATGAGATCTGCAGAGTTTCAAAGAAATTGGTGAAGAATTGGATCGAAATCAGATGGAAAAATCGATTTTTTGGTTCGAAGAGTCGAAGAACTCGCTAGATCCATAGAACGCGCAGATCAAGAACACGCAAGTCGAAGAACTCGCAAGTGTAAAACACGCTAGAAAGGTTATGCGCGAAACTAAAACTCGCACATAACTAAGTGCGCGTTTCTACTGTTCATTTCAGGTGTTCTGCGCGAAGTGTTTTTGAAATTTTCCTAAGTCCAGAACTCGCAAAATCCTGTTCTTGCGCGTTTGCATTTAGCGCGAAGTGGAATTTCAAAATTTAACTAAGTCTCGAATGCGCAAAGAGTCTAGTTTGTGTGAGCTTCAATTAGCGCGAAACTCAGAAACTCGCAATCTTCAGGTAGCGCGAAACTCAAAACTCGCAAGCTTCAATTAGCACGAAACTCAGAACTCGCAAGCTTCAGTTAGCGCGAACCTCGAACTCGCACGAGCCTGTTAGCGCGAATCTCAGTACTCGCATCTGTTAGATCATAGATTTATTGGATTCAAGATCATCAAGATTGAAGATGAAAGATTCAAGAAGTCAAGGTTGAAAAGTCACTCTCAATAAAAGTCTAGGTCCTTTGTAATAAATAGTGAAAGTTATTTTTATTTTTATTTTTATTTATTTTAGTGTTTTTCCTAAAATAGGTATATGACCTATTCCTTGCTAGGGTTGTGTAAGGTGTGTGTGCCTTATTGTATTATTCAGCCGCCAAGCATAGAGAGAAAAAGAGAGAGAGAGAGAGCTTAGAGAGAGAAAATCATTCAAGAGAGAAAACTTGTAACTCTTTGATTGTGAAATCAATATCAGGTTTGATCATTTTATTGTTTGTGAATTTATATCTCTTATATGTGATAATAAACTGATTTATCAGGGACAATCAATTGGTATCAGAGCTTAACCAGATTAACATCAAATTTTCCCAGAAAAAGTTTCATTCGGCACTGTTCATCATCTTCCAGAATCGAGATTTGAGTATATGTGTGTTTTTCGATTAGAAATCTTCTGGTTTAAGGTCGATTTGAGTTTTAGATCGAGTGTGTATTGTTTTATTCATGATGTGCACTGTAATCGATCCTCTATTTGATGATTTTTGGAGTTTTTGTTTTTTCACGAGTCACAACACTATTACATCAATCAAGTCTTTATTAGAGTGTGTGTTGTTGAAATTAGTTGGTTGTAATCAGTCCTAGAAGTGTTTGTGAGCTTATTTTCAAAGTTTGGGATTGCAAATCGAAGATTAGATAGGTCTTTGGGTGATTCAGAGCCGATTTTCGAAGTAACAGTGAAGAACAACAACTTTGCGCCAGTTCATCAAATTTGCGCCAGTTCATCGTGTGCCTCACGCCAGATTCAAAGGGACTTTTGCGCCAACTCACCATAGCGCAAAGTTTAGTTTTGCGCCATCAGTTCGTCGCGTAAAACTCCTTTTTGCGCCATCTCCCCTTCGCGCAAAGTTCTTCGCGCAAAGTCCATCTCTCGCGACCTTGACCTCACGCAAAGTTAGTTTGCGCCACCAACTCTTCGCGCAAAGGATTACTCATCAGTTTCTCGCCATCAGTTCATCGAGCAAAGTCCATTTTTTGCGCGACTTGTTTCTCGCGCAAAACTCATCAAGGATCGTTACTTCGCGCAAAGTGTCTTTTGCGCCAGCTTCTTCTAGCGCGAACTAGTTTTTTTGCCAACTCCTCTTCGCGCAAAGTTTTGTTTCGCGCCACCTGCTGTTAGTGCAAAACTCCATTTTGCGCCACACTCCTTTAGCGCAAAACTCCTTTTTGCGCCACAACCCTTTGGCGCATTTCTGACTTTTTGCTCCAGATTCTCATTTTTTAATTATTAATCTGTATTTACTTGATTTTATCTGGACTAACGATCATTTTAAGTTTCTTATTGCATATCTTTCAATATCAGGATGACTTCCAGAGAAGCTCTCGCCATCGGAACCGATGTAAAGCCACCAGTTCTCTTCAAAGGAGAGTACGAGCAATGGAAGGACAAATTCTTAGACTTCATCGACAGACATGACTTGGGAGAATATATCCAAATATCCCTAAAAGAAGGAATTATGACACCTCCTACCAAGGTTCTAACTGTAGCTGGAGAGAACGGAGAAGAAGAACAGAGAGAGTATCCATTACCACTTGATGAATACTCTGATGAGCAGAAGAGAAGACACAAGGGCGACAAATTGGCAAAGTCTTTCATTCTTCAAGGCATACCAAACGAGATATATGTCAAGATTGACAGCTACAATGCCACTGGAAAGCAAATGTGGGATCAACTGGAGAAAATGATTCTAGGATCAAAAGTTGGGAACCAACTCAAAATATCCAATTGTCTCAATAACTATAAAGAGTTCAAGGCTAAGAAGGGTGAATCACCGGAGGCTACTTATGACGGATTTGTAATTTTGTTGAATGAACTTAGCAAGAACAAAGTGAATAAGTCACAAGTTGAGCTTAATGTCAAGTTCCTTAGTATCTTGCAGCCTGAGTGGAAGAGATTTGCTAGGCAAATGAAGCAAATGAAGGACTTGAATGACATACCACTCCATGAAGTCTATGAAACTCTTAGAAAGAATGAAGAAGAGGTTGATGAGATTTTGGATGAGAAGAGAAAGACTGAGAAGGCAGTCGTTGATCCAGTTGCTTTGGTTGTGAAACAAAAGAGTGTAAGATCTAAGAAGAAGATGAAGATGATAGTTTTTGAGTCAGATGAGGATGAAAGAGAGATTAAATCTGATTCTGACGACTGTGATGACCTGAAGCAGGCTATGCTTTGGCTAGCAAAGGCTTTTCAAAAGAAATTTTACAAAAAGCCTAGCTCAAACAGTCAGAGGTATTCATCTGGCTCCAGTAACTACAACCACAAAGAGAAAATTGAAGGAAAGAGGATTGAAGAAAGGAGACCAGAAGAGAAGAAATACAGAGCTGAAGAGACCAAACCAGCAGAACCTCCAAAGTGCTACAACTGCGGCAAATTTGGTCATTTTGCTAAGAATTGCAGCAAGCCCAAAGTCAGAAACTCTGAGTATTACAAGAATAAACTGCTGTTGGCCAAGCAACAAGAGGAAGGTAAAGAATTAATGGCCGAGGATGAGTTATGGCTTGATCATTCTGAAAGTGAGGAAGAAGAGAAGGATGAGTCAGGACACATGTGTTTGATGGGACATATGAAGACCAAAACAGAGGCTGATTCTGATGGAGAAGATAACGATGAGGTATGTGATTTAACCGAATCAGATTTCTTGAATCAAATGCATGCCATGATGACTAAACTCCAAGAATTAGAGTTTAAACTTAAGCGTGAAAAATGTGTCATTAATGATAAAAATCAATCTATACAGAAACTTAGCAATGATATTGTTGAGAAAAATGTATTGATTGAAACTTTACACAAAAACATTGACACAAGCGCGAAAGAGAAGACTATAATTCATAAAGAGTTATCTGAAACTGTTTCAAAGTATAGAGAGTGTGAGTTTAAATCTAAAGAGCTTTCTAAAATGTATTCTTCGACTTCAAAAGAAAACAAATCGTTAATGGAAAAGGTGAATGCTTTGGAAGAGAAATTACATACTTTGGGTCAAACTGAACAAACCATTCATCTAAACAAACCTAAAGAGAAACCTGACTGTTGGGGACTTGGTTACAAGAACACACACCATCTCAAAAAGGGTATATCTGAAGCGTCTGTTCTTTATGATTTTTTTATTTATGAAACTGGCACCTCAATACCCTGAACTCAAAGTTTTCTGGACTAGTCTGTCTGAAGAGGATAAAGCTAAGGAATATGCTAAAAAAAGAACACAACTAAAATTCAACTCCCGTTTTGTTATGAGAAGTTGAATAATAGTTATAGTTCCGACAAATCAAAATCTCTTTCAAATGATTACTTTGAGAGCTATTCTGTAAAAGAAATGGAGGCTAAACCCATTGAAGGTAAACTTTACGTTCCTCCTCTCATTTTGGAAACAAAAATTTCTGAACTCGAGAATACTCTCAAAGAAGAAAGGATCTTGATGGACTTAGAACAAACTGTATTTTCTGCTGTGTTCAAAAATACTGAGTTTTCTAAATTATCCAAGGCTTTAAAATCTAATGATAGGTCTGGTTCACTTGATAATGAGTTTGATTTTCTAAACTCTGATGGTGGTTTAGATGATTATGTTGGTGATTTTGACTTTAATGCTAAACTTCCTAATCATTCCTCCTTTGTTGTTAATTCTTTTGGATTACCAAGTGTGTTTGAAAAAGGTGAAACTTCAAGGAAAGTTGATAAATCAGTTTATGTGAAATCCAAAGTTGCCAAAGGTAAGAAGAAGAAATCTGGAAATTCACAGAAACAGATCACCACTGGTAAGTCAAAGAAGAAGCATTTGGTTGATTCTCACCTTTCTAACTCTAAAGGTTCAAATGTTTCAGATTTGAGAAAGAAAAAGCTTGGAGTTAAGTCGGAATGGCTACCGAAACAAAAGATAGACGAGAATGCTAAATCATTTTCTAGTTTTGATTGTAATAGAAAGACTGCTAGTAAAGATGATTTGATTGTGGATGTTGCTAATTTTAAACCAAAACTTGTTGATTCTCGCAAGAAATATTCCATACGGCAATTATTCCAGTTATATCCGTCTGTTAGAAAGTTTTCAAATTATGATAAATATGATTATGCTTCTCGTAAATATTCTGATGTTTGGTTTGGAAATTATCATGCAAATTCTTATCGTTCCAATTCTTCTTATAGTTTTCAAAAGAAAAGCGGACCCAAATTTCAATGGGTACCAAAATCTTGTGCTAACATAGTTGGACCCAAATACAAATGGGTACCAAAGAAAAAGGATGAATCCGTGTTACAGGAAGGTCAAGTCAAGGTTGAGTAAAAGAAATGATGGCTCTTGAATACTACAGTTCAAGACCCGCACTTCAATGCTCAAAAGTCTTTACTCCCAGTTTTTATATGGATATCTAAACCTCGTGTTTATTAATTTCTCTTGTGCAGACCTGTCATATGTGTTACTTGGATTGCGGATGTTCCAAGCATATGACCGGGCTGAAAAGTCTGTTGACTAACTTTACAGAGAAATACTGCGGCATAGTTCGATTTGGTAATGATCAGTTTTCACCAATTCTGGGTTATGGTGATGTGGTACATGAAAATGTCACGATTAGGAAGGTGAGCTTTGTTGAAGGCTTAGGACACAACCGTTTTAGTATTGGGCAGTTCTGTGACAAATACTTAGAGGTTAATTTCAAGGCCAAGAAGTGTTCGGTACACACTGAGGACGGGAAAGAACTCTTGGTCGGCACTCGCAAGTCAAACCTCTACACCATCAACTTGTCAAAGGTCCAGACTGACAATCAAGTGTGTCTACTCTCAAAAGACTCGATGCAACAAAGCTGGCTATGGAATCGACGGCTCTCTCACCTCAACTTTCGGTACATCAATAAACTGGTCAGTAAAAAGCTAGTAAAAGGACTTCCTGAACTCAAGTACGAAAAAGAACACTTGTGTGCAGCATGTGAAAAAGGGAAGATGAAGAGAGATCCACACAAACCGAAGCCTGAACCGAGTACCAAATCTCCTTTAGAGTTGTTGCATATGGATCTCTGTGGTCCTATGCGAACGCAAAGCTTAGGCAGAAAGAAATACGTGTTAGTTATTGTGGATGATTATTCGCGGTACACGTGGGTCAAATTTCTACGGTTTAAAGATGAGACGCCCGAAGTTCTCATTACATTTCTAAAGACGATCCAGGTGAATCTGCAGAAACCAGTCAAGCTTCTTCGAACTGACAACAGCACAGAGTTTAAGAACAAGACAGTTGAAGAGTATCTCGAATCGGTCGGGATAACACATCAATACTCTGCTGCACGTACGCCTGAACAGAATGGAGTAGTCGAAAAGCGAAACCGTACGCTAGTCGAGGCCGCTCG
This sequence comes from Arctium minus, assembly GCA_954870635.1. Classification (NCBI taxonomy): domain Eukaryota; kingdom Viridiplantae; phylum Streptophyta; class Magnoliopsida; order Asterales; family Asteraceae; genus Arctium; species Arctium minus. The sequence goes on along the minus strand of OX941096.1, from coordinate 20,382,181 downwards.
TACTATGCTTAGTCAATCCGACTTACCTCTATTCCTGTGGGCTGAAGCTGTGTCGACTGCGTATTACACTCAAAATCGGTCCATGACACACCGCCGATTTCAGAAGACTCCGTATGCGTTGATCAACAACCGAACACCAACCATTAAATATTTTCATGTTTTTGGTTGTAAGTGTTTTGTGCTAAATGACAGAGAGGGTCTGAATAAGTTCAGCGATAAGGCGGATGAGGGCATCTTTATCGGCTATTCTTCGGCATCTACTGCATACCGTGTATACCTGAAGAAGTCAAAGAATGTGGTTGAGAGTGTAAATGTTACATTCGATGAAGAGGTGGGTTCTGAGCACTTTAGTTCAGAACCCGTGATAACAGGAGTATTAGCTTCTGGACAAATCAGTCCAGAACCTGTGTTTCAAGCGAACAAATCAGATGAAGCATCAACGTCTTTTAACCATTTATCTGATTTAGATATTTTATTTGAACTGTTTTATGATGAATATCTTGGATCTAATGTGAATAAACCTGTTGTGGTTGACAGGATTGAAGATTCAACGATTAATTATCCAACCACTTCAGATGTTTCTACTGAACCAAATTCCCCGATTCAGCAAGATATCCCAGTTCAAATGCCTACTCCAATAGTTGAAGTTGTATATACTAATGATGAGTCAGAAGTTGCTGAGTCAGTAGGATGTGATGTACGGACAGATCAACAGACTGAACAAGTTGTACCTACTGAAACTTCTACACCAATTACTTCAACTGAATCCCTCCCTCATGATGTTCAAACTGAAGAACCTGAAAATGGATTTTTAGATGACAACCATGATCAATCTTCATCTACTCCACTCCGTCATGAACATCGCTGGACCAAAGAGCACCCTATTCACCAAGTAATTGGAGATCTTACCAAGCCGGTGCAAACTAGGTCAGCAACTTTGAATCAATGTATGCATGACTCATTCATCAGCAAAATAGAGCCTACTCGAGTATCAGAAGCTCTTGCTGATTCAGATTTGGGTGTCTGCCATGCAAGAAGAGTTAAACCAGTTTGAAGCCCTGAAGGTTTGGAGGCTAGTGCCAAAACCAGAAGGAAAGACCGTGATTGGAACTAAATGGGTATTCAAAAACAAGAAGGACGAAGATGGTATTGTTATAAGGAACAAAGCCAGACTTGTTGCCAAGGGATATAGGCAAGAGGAAGGCATAGATTACGACGAGACGTATGCTCCAGTAGTGCGTATAAAGGCAATCCGCATGTTTCTAGCCTACACAGCTCACAAGAACTTCACTGTCTACCAGATGGACGTGAAGACTGCCTTTCTGAATGGCATTCTTAAGGAGGAAGTCTGAAACAAGCACCTCGCGCCTGGTATGATGTTCTATCTCAATTCTTGGTCAAGTCAGGTTTTTCAAAAGGTAAAGTCGATACCACTTTGTTTATTAAAAAGGAGAAAGCTGATATCATTCTTATTCAGATATATGTAGATGATATTATATTTGGTTCTACAAATCCCAAATAGTGTAAGAACTTTTCAAATCTCATGGTGTCATGATTTCAAATGAGTATGATGGGAGATATGAATTTCTTTCTCAGATTACAAATAAAACAGTTTTCAACGGGGATTTTCATTAATCAATCTAAGTACATTTTTGATATTCTTCGGAGATTCAAAATGGAAAATTGTAAACCGATTGGAACCCCAATGGCACCAGGTACTAAGATTAACACTGACTCTTCAAGAAAAGTGTTGATGTTAGGACTTATAGAGGTATGATAGGGTCTTTAATGTATCTTACTTCAAGTAGACCATATATAATGTTTTCAACATGCTTGTGTGCATGATATCAGGCTGACCCTAAAGAATCCTATTTAGCTGCTGTCAAACGGATTTTTAGATATCTGAAGGGGACTGCAGATCTTGGTCTGTGATATCCAAGGATACAGGGTTTGAACTAACTGCTTATTCAGACGCAGATCATGCAGGGTGCATGTTGGACAGGAAGAGCACTTCAGGTCACATTCAATTTCTTGGAGACAAGCTCGTTAGCTGGGCGTCAAAGAAACAATTATGTGTTTCCACATCGACTGCTGAAGCAGAGTATGTAACTGTTGCCAGTTGCTGCTCTCAGGTCTTGTGGATGTGAACACAGCTTCGAGACTTTGGATTCAAGTTTGATAAAATACCGATCTATTGTGACTCGAAGAGCGCTATCGCCATATCAGCTAATCCTGTGCACCACACTAAAACAAAGCACATTGATGTCAAGTATCACTTACATGTAAAAACTGATTACCAACTTGCTGATTTGTTTACCAAACCTTTAGATGAAAAGAAATTCAGTTTTCTTGTATCTAAGCTTGGGATGCTAAATCTCAAGGTCTAATCAGTAATTACCTATTAAAGTTTCTTTTATTGTAATTTTTCATCATTTCTTTATCATTATTTTCGCAAGATATCTGCTCTTTAATAGGTTGTTCATGATCTCAGGGGGAGCGTGAGAAGTACTTCATAGATGATCATTTTTATTTTGAGGGGGAGCATATCTAATTTCTACATTTACTTATTTGTCAAATCTTTTGTAATGCATGATTTTAGGTGGATCTTCACAAGTCAAAAGAGTATGGCGAGGACTTCTGATTATTTTCGATCAGAACTCGTACTTAAATTGTTTTACGACTTTATATCATTTTAATTTCTGTGAATAAAGTTGCTTTGACTATGACCTAAGACTTTTGCAGCTTGAGAGATGCTTACAAGATCATATCTTTATGACTCAAAGCTTGACTTCATGAGATGTAAGACTGCACGCAAAAGGTATAATTCTTTATCTTCATCTCATATATGGTTGAAAGAAGGACAACTTTCAATCATAAGAAAACATGTTCTTAAATGTTCAAACCACTTCCCTATTCTTAAACAGATTTCATGAATTGGAAGTGTGATTTTAAATGTTTTCAAGATCTATTGTGCGCTTTAAATGATAAAGTTAAATCATCCGAGCAACACATGCTTTATAGGACAATACGGGATCTTTGTGCTAGGACTTAATTGAAACTTCTATGGATTCACGTTAACCAGTGTTTCCTACCCAAGAAGTTAATCCTTAGTGATTGAGTGTGAGGAGTCAAAAGAAATGAGTGTGGGTTGTGCGTTGAGGTAAAATGTAAAAGAGAGTTTGGTTAGATGTGAGCTTAATGATAAAAAGAAAGAGGGTGTGAGATCAGAGTAAAAGAATATCAAACTCTGCACCAACTACTTTCTGAGCTGGGCAGCCACATTACTAATGTTTCACAATTCTTTGGTGAACATTATTGAAACAGGCAACTAGCCCATGCCAACTCTTGACATTACCCCACCAGCCACTCATTTTCTTCTTAACAAGAAAATGTTTCATTTTCAAAAGGGGAAGCAACACATTTACTATCTGATTTTCATTTGGAAAATCTGGATATTGAAAAGAAGGAAGTCTGCCCCACCTTCGCACTTCAATCATGTACATTGAGTCTGTGTTCATCTACTGTTGTCTCAGTGGTTTACACAATGTTGAGCCTTATAAGCAATCATTTGTGCTTAATTCTTTCTATCACATGCACGAACACACAAGGAATTTGTTTCTTTGTCATAACGTTCATAGAAATTACCTTTGTGGTGTTTCGATGATTGAATGGAAGCCCTGGGGGGGTGAACATCATAAAAGCTCCTTTCCAATGTGTATTCGTTACACACAGTGACTTTATGTTACTGACAGGCAATTTTAACTGATTCATTTGTTGCTTCCGGTGTTACATTCTTATTTTGTCTGGATTTGAAAAGATCTAGATGAATATATTGTTCAAATTGGCAGTGAACCAGAGGCTTTTGAAAGATTAGTATAGTCAAAGACATTTCTTGGACCAATTTTGATGAAATCGTTGCTCTCTTCATCAAAAAGGGGGAGAACTTAATGGTTGAAGAAATGTCCATTTCTAGTTGTGTTCAAGAGACATTTCTAGTTGTCCATTACTATGTCCAAGTCAGAAAGTTCAAAGTTTTTGAGAATTTTTCTTTGAAGATGCTTTGCTAAAGCATTCTGAGCTAAATCAGGAGATAATTTCTTTCCATCATATGAAAGAGATTTTATCTACATCTTTTGGGAGATTGCTACATTTTGAATACAAAGAGGGACATTCTTTCTGAGCTTAAAGAGAAGAATTGGACTGCTAAATCTTTTTAGTAATGATCTTGATCGAAAGGGGGAGATTGTTAGATCATAGATTTATTGGATTCAAGATCATCAAGATTGAACATGAAAGATTCAAGAAGTCAAGGTTGAAAAGTCACTCTCAATAAAAGTCTAGGTCCTTTGTAATAAATAGTGAAAGTTATTTTTATTTTTATTTGTATTTTTATTTATTTTAGTGTTTTTCCTAAAATAGGTATATGACCTATTCCTTGCTAGGGTTGTGTAAGGTGTGTGTGTGCCTCATTGTATTATTCAGCCGCCAAGCATAGAGAGAAAAAGAGAGAGAGCTTAGAGAGAGAAAATCATTCAAGAGAGAAAACTTGTAACTCTTTGATTGTGAAATCAATATCAGGTTTGATCATTCTCTTGTTTGTGAATTTATATATCTTATATGTGATAAGAAACTGATTTATCAGGGACAATCAGCATCCTTTGTTGTGTGTGAACCTCAAAACGCGCAAGTTACTGTGTTAGCGGGAAGTTGGTATTCTTTGGTTTGAGAGTTTCATACTTAGAATTTTTCTGAGTTTTTCTGAAATTTGTCCAACTTTGATTTTTACTGATCCATTTAATTTTTCTGAATTTCTAACGATCATTTCAAGTTTTGTTTTGTAACAGATATTCAAGATGAGTTTTTCAGCTAAGGAGGTAACGGATTTCACTGTAAATGACTTCATGATCAAAATGGAAGATATGATGGTTGAAATTGAAGATCTTCAGAATAAACTGAAAAAGGAAAAAGACAGAGTTGTTAGGAGAAATCAGCAGATCTTTGAGCTTAATAAATCTGTTATTGAGAACAACGATTTAATTGATTCTCTACGCAAATCTTCTTCTGTTTTTAAATCTGAAAAAGATTGTTTTGAAAAGAAGATTTCTGATTTTGAAAAACAATTGTCTAAGTCTGATTCTGAAAAACAAGAATGTGTTCTAAAAGCATTTAAACTGCAGGTTGAGAACCAGACTTTAGAGAAAAAAGTAAATGGTCTGGAAGCAAAATTATATATTCGAGGCCAAACAGATCAAACGATTTTCTTAAATACACCTAATGAGGAAGCTGATTTTAAAGAATAATGGGGACTAGGTTATGATAATCCTCGTTACCTAGAAAAAGCTATCAGAAAACGGCCAGGTATATATAATGCAAGTTATATGTATGCTGCTGATAAACATCATCATTTGAAACCCAAATTTATCACGAAAGCATCAAAAGAAGTTGAGGACAAAGAAGATGAGAAAAGAATGAATTTAAAGAAAATGCAACTACCATTCTGTTATGAAAGACTGAATGATAGTTACCATTATGGAACATCAAAATTTCTTTCAGATGACTATTTTGTTAGCTATTCTGTTACTGAGATGGAGGCAAAACCTGCAACTGCAAAAATTTATGTTCCTCCACTCATTCTAGAAAGCAAAATAGTTGAGCTTGAAAATGTTTTATCTGAAGAAAGAATTTTGGTTGATATAGAACAAGATGTATTTTCTACAGTGTTGAAGAACACATATTTTCATTTTAAATCTAAAGTGTGTTCTCCATCTTCTAAAGAACCTCAAACTTCAATTGATGATTTTGATGATTTATTTGAGTCTGAAAATGATTTTCTTAATTCTGATAATGGGTGTGTTAAGGAAATTGATATAGTTGACTTCAATGATCCACTTCTAGATCATTCTCCTTCTATCCTTAATGATGAAAGCTTTGAAGACAAGGAACAAAATCTGATAATTGAGAACACTGAGCTTCAGAAGAAAATATCAGATTTGGAAATAAAAATGGTTAAGGAGAAAGATGAGTTTGAAAAGAAGTTTTCAGAACTTTCCAACAAGAGTATTAAAGAAAAGAAAACTTTTGAGCTTAAGTGTATAAAGCTTTCTCAGCAAGTTACTGATTTTGAAAAAGTAATAATCTTGGAAAGAGAAAAGTTTGCCAAAGAGAAGAAGGCCATTAAAGAAAAGAATGTTGGATTTTTCAAAGAAATATCCGGCCAGAGAAATGATGCTGAGAAGGGATTTGAAAAAGAAAGAATCATGTTTAAGGCTGAGATTCTAAAGCTTGGTGGCAAGCTATTTGAGCTATCTACAAGTGCGCTGAAAGAGAAGAAAGCGAAGTCTGAATTTGAGAAGAAGATTGACTTGCTTGTCAAAGAAAGAGACAGTTATTCTTCAAAGATTAAAGAGCTTGAGGAAATTATTTCTAAGATGGTGGTGGTGATTAAGTACAAGACTCCAGAGTCAATTATCCACACACCTAGAGATGATTCAGCTGATTCGGAATGCTCATTCAAGACAACTGCCAGCTCATATCATAAGACTGTTTCTTCCAAAAGGTCGGTTAAATCTTCTAATCAGATTAGTAGTACTAACCTTTTCTATGATAGAAATATAGATGGTTCAGGTACATATCGAAGGAGATACAAAGAAGAAAAAATGGTCTGGAAAAAGAAACCAGTTACAGATGAAAAGAAAGATGAGAAGAAAGATGAGCTGAAAGGAAAGAAGTCATGTGTACATACACATAAAGCCAAGAAGAACAAGGTGCGAAAAGGTCAAGCTGATCATGCCTACTCAAAAGATCAATTAATCAGGTTATCAAGTAAGAAATACTATTGTTCTTATTGTCATACACATGATCCTGTTCACAAAACAAGTGATCATTTCTGGTATGGTTCTTACTCAGTTACTCCCATTCGAACTGCAACTAACACACATGGACCCAAATACCAGTGGGTACCAAAGCCGAAAGTTGATTCTGTGTTGCAGGCACCTACTGTCAAGGGGGAGTAAAGAGAACTAAGGCTTCTAAGTAAATCAACTTAGAACCCGTACTTCAACAGAGTTTGACTTCTGAACACAACTGTTTAGGACTCGTTCTTCAATGATGAAAAAGAAATGCTACTCCCAGGCTGATAAGAGATTGTACTCAGATACTCAAATGAGGAAATCAACCTTCAAGGGGAAGAAGATAAAGATTTAAGATAAAGGTTGATCAAAGGGGGAGTTATTTCAATCGAGCTTAAAGAGAGAAGATCGCATTGCTAAATCTTTTAGTAATGATCTTGATCCAAAGGGGGAGATTGTTAGAGCACAGATTTGTTGGATTCAAGATCAAAAAGATTGAAGATCAAAAGTCAAGAAGTCAAAGGTTGAAATTCAACTCTCATTAAAAGTCAAGGTCATTTTGTAATAAAAGTCAAAGTCAATGTAATGTGTTTTTGTTTGTTTGTAATTTGTCTTAGGTATAAATACCTTGTGCCTTTGTAAGTCTTTGTAACAAGTTTGTAAGTAACAAGTGGTAACATTTCAGATTGTAGAGAGAGAGAGCAGATTAGAGAAGAGGTTACTGTTACATCATTCTAGAGAGAGAGTAGAGTGAGAAAATGAAATTGTAATCTTTATGATTCATCAATGACATATGGATTTCTCATCTTGATTGTTTGTAACAATTATAACTTGAATCTAGGACTAACAAAGATAGTTGTTTTGAAGAATATTTGTTGTCAAAGATTGAAAGCGGGAAGAGAAAATTCAAAGATTTCTGAAGACTGTTTTTCAATGCTAAAGTTTTATAAAGAGGAAGATTAAATTGATGAAATCTTTTTGAGATGATCTTGAATCCAAAGGGGGAGATTGTTAGAGCATAAATATGTTGGATACAAGATCTTAAAAGACTGAAGATTGAAGTCAAAGTTGAAGTCAACTCTCAAGCATCAAAGTCAAAGTTTAGTGTAATAAAAGTCAAAGTCAAACTTGTAATGTGTGATAATCCAAGATCTACCAAATCTTAGAGAGAGAAGGTAGAGAGAGAAAGTATGTGCGCCAAATGTAATATAATATATTCAAATGAGCTCCAAAGTTACAAAGACAAAGCACCTAAGGGACTTAAATACCCAAGGCCTAAACCGATACTGATAAGCAAACTAAACACAGTTAAGACTAAGGTTAATAAATACATTGATTACTATTTAAAATAGACTTAACAATCTCCCCCTTAGTAATCAATGGCGCTCTTCTCTTTGACGAAGTCGATTTAGTCCAAGCAAAACTTCTAAGCGTCTTAGAGTTGAACGGAAGATCAACCTCTCATCAATGGTATTCAATACTTTCTTGAGAAGTTGAATCTCTTCATTCTCGAGCTGAAACAATTCTCTTCTTGATTCCAAAAAGTTTCTTACAACGGATTTTAAACGATTCTCCAACTGTAGCTTGATCACCTTCAACGTTCCATCAGAGTAATGATTAATCTCTTCAAATCTTAGGAAGCATTTCTGACCTGAAGCATTCCTGTAAACAACTCCATATGGATTCTGAAGAATAGTGAATAAAGAATATGAGTAGATGTTCGGCAAGCTACGATCGGGTCTTTGAAGGTTCACCACAGGCTGAAAGCTTTCAGCATCTATCTGAAAGTCATAAACTCTGTAGAATCTGATTTGGCGTCGAATGAATCTTTTAATCACAAACAAAGCTTGAGAGACATATTCAGTCCTGTGATAAAGATTCCTGAAATGATCGTACAGAAACTCAACGTCATCAATAGATAAAGCATTAAAATTAGCCTCCGAGAAAGTATATAAGACGCAATCTCTTCTTTCCACTTCAAATACAGGATACCAGATATTAACAAACTTCTTTATCGAAACGCTGATAACCCGTACTATCAGATGAGGAGAAGAAACGAGATGCTTTCCACGGTGTTGGCATTTGATGAACATCAAGTATTCGTACTGATAATCTGCTGACTCCTTTTCAACACCAAGACTAGCATGTATGTTGATCTGTCTTCTCCTAGAAACAAAAATATTACTTTGAGAGTCCTCGAGAAAAGCAGATCTAAGCCTTGAAGCCATATGCCTTTCTTGTAAACTTCTTTGTCTCTGCTGTCTAGTCAAGGATGGACCTTCTTCTAGGATAGACGGAGGGATCACAGGATCAGAAGAAGGAATATCCGCTTGAGCTCTTGACGACTGACCAACTTCAATTGTACTTGAAGGAGTAGTGGTAGTCGGAGCTGTATCAACAACAGGACTAGAAGTAACTGGAGTAGCTTCAGGAATCTCATCTTGTGAAGGAAGGTCTCCGTACAAAGTATTTGCAATTTATTCATCCTTGGCATCAAGATAGAAAATATTTTCTTCAGTATCAGATAAAACGATTATATCATCGCAGTCCTCTTCTTTCACTTTCCAGAGCTTCTCATATCTGATATCATCATCATCATCTGAATTGATCTGTATGAAGTTTGCAAAGAAAGTTCTCATGTTGTTTGCTACTTCAGAATCATCTAAGTCATTTGACCTTGTTGTAGTGTCTGGATCAACATAAACAACTATCTACATGTTATTCTCGATATTCTGCTCAGAAATGTTCAAAACATTAGTCATAGAAGATAAATCAACATTATCAATCAAAATGTTCACAAGATTTTCAACACTACAATCTTGAACATTATCAGCATTCTTTTCTCTGTCCACAGCCTCAGATTCAGTTTGATCTTCTCTAGCTAAAGAACTCTCAACCCTCTGCCTCTTCGACATCTCCCCCTCATGACCTTGATGATCCGGATCTTCTTGGTCATGTCTCCTTTTATGAGACAAGCCTGATCCAGTTCTGCAACTCTGTTAATGAAGATCAAACCTGTTAGATAGATCAGTTAAGGCTTGAGTCATGAGAGATAAACCTTCTTTGATATCAGAAAAATTTGTTTGAGCTTCAGATTTGAAAGAAGTGAATTCGTCATACGACGCAGATAATCTGTCAGGCGCAGAAGTAGAAGCTGGAGGCGGAGTCGATTGGAAATTCCTTAGAAGAGATATCTGTGTGTCCCTGTGATTAACGATTCAATCAAGCAAAACGATTTAAACAACAATATAAAGCAAACCTGATAAGATTAGTTGAATGATTCAAATGGTTACAAGATTTCTTGATGATGAACTCGATCAATCTCTCTGTTTTCTCTCTATCTCACGCCTCTGCTCTCTCTCTATTTCTCTTGTACGGCGCACCACCAAAATTACAACTCTCTAACCTAATTAACACTAAATCATCTAATTAATACTTAGGCCATAAAGGAATGGACTAAAAACGAAAATACAGAAAACACACTTTGACTATTTATTACAAAAGACCCTAGACTATTTGTTGAGACGACTTTTCCAGCTTTGACTTCAGATTTCCATCTTCAGATAATGATGATCTTGAATCCAATAAAACTGTGCTTTAACAACATCAAATCTTTATGTTGCTGATCTGGCTGAGACATAGAAAGAAGACGAGCATAAAGCATATTTGTCAATTCTGAAATTGGAAGATCTTGAACTGGAATGCTAGAAGTCACTGGAGGAACTGAAGTAGATATTTGAGTCATAAAAGTCAATGCAAAAATAACAGCTGTCTGTGTGAATGATGGAGGAGGAGGAATAGAAACGATCGCTGGAGCAGTAGTAGAAACTGTGGACAGTTCACGAATGACTACCCCAGTTGGTCTTCGGAAAGGAATCACTTCAGGAAGAACAACAGGATCGATTTCTATCATCTTTGCTTTTAACAAAGCCGTCATCTTCTGGATTTGTTCATTCTTTTGAGCATCAAACCTTTCACTCATATGTCGGATGACCTCATTCACATATGTAAATTTCTCAGTCGTGTCTTGTACTTCGACTGAAGAAGTGTCAACACTAGGAGTAAGTTCAGGCGAAGAGTGAGAAAATGTTGTATCTTGAACCCGATGCTGAGTTGTAGCATTTTCAAATGCTATATCGAGCTCATCAACCTGAATATTTGCAACTGCAGCATTAATCGGAATAAACTCTTCTTCAGACATAACATCTTCTTGAGTATGCACTTCTGGTTCCCTGAACCTCCTTTCATAAACATGAAGACTAGGCTGATCACCATGATTATCATCATTGTCATCGTCATCTCCATCAGTAGCATTACTAATATCAGTATTGGCATCAACATCACCTTCAGCATCAGCAGTTTCATCATTAATTTCAACCTTAGCAACTCCAACAAGCACATCACCAATCTGTTGATCCGTAACATCTGCTTCAATTTCTTGATCAGCTTGATCATCATTAGAAGGTTCAGCTTGTTCAGCTTCCAAAGACATATCATTTTCCAAACAATATTGAATTATGTTGTCATCAGACGGATCAACATAATTTGCAATCAGAGCAAAAGGAATTGGCATCGAGTACTCGAAGGATTTCTTTTGTTTCTGAATAAATGTCATCTCAGAATACGGAACTTTATTCCAAGAAAGCCGGCGAGGAATATCTGAATTACTTCGCAGCATGCTTCGGACAATCAACTTCATATACCGAATAAAAGGAAGAAACTTCTGCTTCTTATGAGTCAACTTGTCTTGCACTCTCTCGAAAAGTTCGGTCCATAAAATATACGTGTAGTCGACATGCAAGTCATATACGACTGCATTGAACAATCTAGGATAATGCAGACTGGCATTGTCCGATCCGGAATGTTTGGAAGTGAGACATCTGTTAAGTACGGAGAACAAAGCATACCAAACCGGAGGAAGGTTGGATTTGTCAAACTGACTGACTTTATCCAGATCACCAAGATAGCCTAGATTACGAATACCCACTAGTACGTCTGATTCGGAAGGAAAGCTGTCATAGGAAGTTCGTCCTGGTCGGGAATTGGGCTCAGGAAGCTCCAGAATTAGTCGAAGTCGCTTGTAAGATAGAAAAGATTCAAACTGATCAATCTGTAAATCAAAGCGATGAGGACGAACCCACTCATTCTTAGTGATAGTGTGCCAATCCTGTTGAAGATACACCTCAGGAACATCGGCACAATAAGTTAGAGCCGGAGCAAGAGGATGTCCTTTGAGAATGGCTCGAATCACTGGATGAATTTTGATCTTGTCAAAATCCACGAAGTAGTTGTTTGGCTTGTATGGCAAAATATACAGCATAGTAGGAAACACGTCATTCGGTGTTCGCCGTTGAGCAGAAAGGTTCGCCCCAACAGAAGGTACAGATGGCATAGGCGTCTCACGGGAAGCACGATCAGACGGATCATCTTGGAACACATTCTCATCTTGAATCATTGGATCAGTAACGTTTTGAGAAGCCATTAATTGAATCCTATGAAACAGAAACAATGAAAATTAGACTAGTGAAAAACAGAAAAAAATGAAAAAATTTGCTAAGTCAAATTTGCGCGAGAAGTGAGTGGCGCAAACTGAGATTTGCGCTACGTACTGGTGACGCAAATAGAGTTTTGCGCGACAAACTGTTAGCGCGAAACTAAGTTTGCGTTTCTAGTATGTGGCGCAAACATAAATTTGCGCAAGACACATATGACGCAATTGACTTAGAAAATTTTTCATAAAAACAAACAACACAAAAGAGATTTTCGCGAAACTAAGGTAGCGCAAACTTAACTTTGCGTTACCAACAGATAGCGCAAACTTAACTTTGCGTTACCAACGGGTAGCGCAAAATTAACTTGCGTTACACGAAGGTCTCGCAAAACCTACTTTGCGCTATCTACTAAACATGCAAAAAACCCTAGAAAAATTAAAAACACGCGAGTTCATCTCTGATTTTCAAAAATTCAAAGAAATCGATTCTAAACCAAAAATTGATGTTCGAAACACATAAAATATATAGGAAAAACACATTTCGAACACGATATGACAGATTAGAAACATTTGACATCCCAAAAATTTTGAAAAAAATTTGAAAAACGGAGATGACCAGACGCGAAATGAAAAACCAAAAATCGAAGAAAAGAACAACGAGATAGAAGTAGAAATGACATACCTGGAGGTCGAAATCAGTAACTAAAACAAACCCAAGACTTGATTTTAACAAATAGGATCGATCTGATGAAACAGAAGATGAACAGTTCGGGAAAAACGCACAGTAAGAAATCGCATAAGAAACCAAAATCAAATAACCACAAATCTATACTGAAAATAACCACAAATCAAAGACAAAAAGAAATAGAAAACATACCTCAATCAATTAAAAAAAACTGAAATCGATTTGCACAGAGAATGACCACCAATAGTCAGAGAGAGATACGAGAGAGTTCAAACAAGTAGAAATGGAGCGAGAAAAAGAAAAATGAACAGGACATGAACTATTTATACCAAAAAAAAAAAAACTCTCTAAAAAAAATAACACTATAAAAAAAATACTCTAAAAAAAATACAACTGAAAGCACATAAAAATGATATGTTTACCTAGAAATATCTTTTACTCCCCCTACACAAATTCACGAAATAGAACAAATCAGTATAGCGTTTGTATAGAAATATCAGAAAACATACCTGATGAACTGCTGATCTGAACGTTAATCACTGTATCAGATATATACCTGACCACTTTATTTACTCCCCCTCAAAATCAGAAGATATCAGTATTTCAATCAGATTGTCTCTCCCCCTCGAAATATGCACAGACCAATTTTACAAAAATATGGATACACAAACATAGAAACATCAATGTAAAAAGAAAATTATACTGAATATAAATTTTGAAACAACTGAACATATAAAATTTTAAACACTAAACAAATTAAATTCTACTCAGTAAAATATCACAGATTTATCAATCAGTTGAAATCAAGTGTGTGTTGTTGGATACAGATACAAGTTTCATTGCATATCAAGTTAAGAAATGTTCAGTTTCAAAAACTTCCGGCAATCTAATCAGTGTGCTCGCATGCGAACTTCAATTAGCTTCAAGAAAATGCAATTCTAAAAATATAATAGATAACTTTGCATGTACTCACACTAATCCATCACGAATTAAGACTTTCACAAATATATAGGTTTATTGCAACTCAAACATATCACCAAGTATCATGAGATGTGTGCTCATTGACATCTTTAAGCAGTGTGCACATTGGCATCTTCACATGAGTGTGCTCTTTGGCATCTTTTAAGCTTGTGCACTTTGGAATCTTTTAATCAAAAAGTTTGGTAAGTAAAGAACATGCCGTAAACGTAACTTTCTATCTAACCCTATTGCAGGATTTGGGTCAGCCGTTCCCAGACCAGTTGGCCTTAGGGTACTAGGTGTCAATCACCCCTTAGAACTTAACTTTGCGTTACCAACGGGTAGCGCAAAATTAACTTGCGTTACACGAAGGTCTCGCAAAACCTACTTTGCGCTATCTACTAAACACGCAAAAAACCCTAGAAAAATTAAAAACACGCGAGTTCATCTCTAATTTTCAAAAATTCAAAGAAATCGATTCTAAACCAAAAATTGATGTTCGAAACACATAAAATATATAGGAAAAACACATTTCGAACACGATATGACAGATTAGAAATATTTGACATCCCAAAAATTTTGAAATTTTTTTGAAAAACGGAGATGACCAGACGCGAAATGAAAAACCCAAAATCGAAGAAAAGAACAACGAGATAGAAGTAGAAATGACATACCTGGAGGTCGAAATCAGTAACTAAAACAAACCCAAGACTTGATTTTAACAAATAGGATCGATCTGATGAAACAGAAGATGAACAGTTCGGGAAAAACGCACAGTAAGAAATCGCATAAGAAACCAAAATCAAATAACCACAAATCTATACTGAAAATAACCACAAATCAAAGACAAAAAGAAATAGAAAACATACCTCAATCAATTAAAAAAAACTGAAATCGATTTGCATAGAGAATGACCACCAATAGTCAGAGAGAGATACGAGAGAGTTCAAACAAGTAGAAATGGAGCGAGAAAAAGAAAAATGAACAGGACATGAACTATTTATACCAAAAAAAAAATAACTCTCTAAAAAAATAACACTTTAAAAAAAATACTCTAAAAAAAATACAACTGAAAGCACATAAAAATGATATGTTTACCTGGAAATATCTTTTACTCCCCCTACACAAATGCACGAAATAGAACAAATCAGTATAGCATTTGTATAGAAATATCAGAAAACATACCTGATGAACTGCTGATCTGAACGTTAATCACTGTATCAAATATATACCTGACCACTTTATTTACTCCCCCTCAAAATCAGAAGATATCAGTATTTCAATCAGATTGTCTCTCCCCCTCGAAATATGCACAAACCAATTTTACAAAAATATGGATACACAAACAAAGAAACATCAATGTAAAAAGAAAATTATACTGAATATAAATTTTGAAACAACTGAACATATAAAATTTTAAACACTAAACAAATTATATTCTACTCAGTAAAATATCACAGATTTATCAATCAGTTGAAATCAAGTGTGTGTTGTTGGATACAGATACAAGTTTCATTGCATATCAAGTTAAGACATGTTCAGTTTCAAAAACTTCCGGCAATCTAATCAGTGTGCTCGCATGCGAAATTCAATTAACTTCAAGAAAATGCAATTCTAAAAATATAATAGATAACTTTGCATGTACTCACACTAATCCATCACGAATTAAGACTTTCACAAATATATAGGTTTATTGCAACTCAAACATATCACCAAGTATCATGAGATGTGTGCTCATTGACATCTTTTAGTAGTGTGCACATTGGCATCTTCACATGAGTGTGCTCTTTGGCATCTTTTAAGCTTGTGCACCTTGGAATCTTTTAATCAAAAAGTTTGGTAAGTAAAGAACATGCCGTAAACATAACTTTCTATCTGACCCTATTGCAGGATTTGGGTCAGCCGTTCCCAGACCAGTTGGCCTTAGGGTACTAGGTGTCAATCACCCCTTAGAACTTACTCTCCCAGATCAGAAAGGCTACATCGACACATCCTAAACCCATTCATACCAGTAGAACATGACTTTCGATCTGGTTCTATAGAAGGATTTGGGTTCGATCACTCCCAGACCAATTGACCTTAGGGGACCAGATGACAAGCATCCCACGGAACTTACTTTCCCAAACAGAAAGGTCACAGGTACAAACTTTTAAACTTATAGATTTCTGTATTTTATATATATATAATTTCATCTCAATCACCCAGTTTTACAACTAAGTGCTTAGCCTATATTTTCATTACGATCCATAATTCAGACTTTTTAGGATTTCCAAGCATTCTAAACTATAAATATTCCATAATTCAAACACGTTGTTGACCTTTCGAATTTTGTAAAACTTGAAAATTGAACATATAAAACTTCGATATAGACAAAGCAACTTGAAAATTTATCCTAGACACACATTTTATTCAAAAGTAAGAAAACCTGTAAAGCTTTTACTTTATAGAATAAAATTTGTAATGATTTAAACTTTTAAATTCAACATGTCTAAAGCTTTTGTAAAAATATCAGCAAGTTGATATTCAGTTGGAACAAAATATAATTCAATAGTACCTTCTTCCACATGATGCTTTATGAAGTGGTACCTCATATCGGTGTGTTTGGTCTTTGTGTGCTGGACCGAATTGACTGATATCGCGATCGCGGATTTACTGTCACAGTAGATTGGAACTGTTTTGTATAGCATCCCATAGTCACGAAGTTGTGTCTTCATCCATAGCACTTGAGCACAACAACTAGCTGCAGCGACGTATTCTGCTTCTGCAGTTGATATAGAAACACAGTTCTGCTTTTTCGATGCCCAACTTATCAGTGTATCACCAAGAAATTGAAGGTGACCTGAAGTACTTTTCCGGTCCAATTGATTTTCACCAAAATCTGCATCAGAATAAGCAATTAGTTTATAATCAGAACTCTTAGGATACCACAAACCTAAGTACGGAGTTCCTTTGATGTAACGAAAAATTCGCTTGACTGCTAAGAGATGCGATTCCTTTGGCTTTGCTTGAAATCTGGCACATAAGCAGGTAGAGAACATGATATCCGGCCGACTTGCTGTTAAGTACATGAGTGATCCAATCATTCCTCGGTATGTCTTGACGTCCACAACTTTTCCATCCGGATCAAGTCCAATTTTAGCACCATGAGCCATAGGCGTGCCAATTGAAGAAGATTTGTCCATCTTGAACTTCTTCAAGATGTCAAACACATACTTTGACTGATTAATGAAGATTCCATCTGGAAGCTGTTTCACTTGTAAGCCGAGGAAGAAATTAATTTCTCCCATCATGCTTATTTGAAACCTGGAGGTCATGAGATCAGAAAACCAAGTACATAAAGATTTATTAGTCGCACCAAATATAATATCATCTACGTATATTTGAACTAAGCATATATCCAAGTTAGAACGATAAATAAAAAGAGTGGTATCTATGGATCCTTTGGTAAACCCGGATTTGATCAAAAAGGCCGACAACTCATCATACCACGCCCTTGGTGCTTGTTTCAAGCCATACAGTGCTTTATCAAGAAAGTATATGTGATCAGGATGCTCTTTGTCAACAAACCCCTCTGGTTGAGAAACGTAAACTTCTTCTTTCAGTTTCCCGTTGAGAAAGGTTGTCTTTACATCCATTTGATACACGGTAAAACTGCGATAAACAGCAAAAGCGAGAAACATTCGAATAGCTTCTAATCTTGCAACCGGCGCGAAAGTTTCATCATATTCGATTCCTTCTTCTTGTCGATAACCCTTAGCAACCAATCGAGTTTTGTTGCGAACGACCATACCATCTTTATTTTTCTTGTTCTTGAATATCCACTTTGTGCCAATAATACTTTTTCCTTTTGGCCTTGGAACAAGTCTCCAAACTTTTAATGCGTCAAATTGATTGAGTTCCTCTTGCATTGCTATTATCCAATCCGGATCCTCCAACGCTTCAGATACCTTGGTTGGTTCAATCTTACTTAGAAAGCAGGTGAATAGACATTCGTTTGGAGTTGTCGTCTTCGAACGAGTAGATACACTTGCTTGAGGATCACCAATAATCTGATGAATAGGATGAGATCTTGTCCATTTGGTGGTATGAGGGAGAGGATCAATAACTTCTTGAACAACCTCTAATTGTTAAGAGAGAGCTTCAGTTACGTCTATGTCAGATGAGGAGACAGAAAGTGTTTGAACTAGAGGAGGAGATAATTCAACAACATCAGAATCAGACTCTGGAATTGTTGGTTGAATATCGGCAGTTTGTTCTTCTTCTTGAACTGTTTCTGCTTGAACAAATTCTTCTTGAACAGGTTCTTCTAGAACAGATTCTATATTCACTTGATCAGGTTCTGATTGAGCTGGATGAAGTTCAGAAAGAATGTTTTGAGATTCAGAAGGTACTGGAACAACATCAGTTTCAGAGATAGATGCAGCGGAATTAGAAGTAGATGTGTTCACATGTCACACCCCGCTAAAGCGGAAACACGGAACATGACAGTTCGATAGACATAGCTTTAGGATACAGAAAGAAATACCATCATACATTCAACCATTGTTTACAATATGTTCCCAAAAGTTTACAATCCTATTACATCATCAAAAGTTGAAATACAAAAATCTCTATTATAAAAGTATTGCATGCGATTTACACAAGAGATAAACTTTAATCGTTTCCATGTACCTTCTTGTTCCCTGAAAAGCATGTTCAAATTATGGTCAACTACGAGAGTTGGTGAGTTCACAGGTTTTTAAATATGTACAAATCAAGTTTATATGCAAGCTGTCTTTGAAAATCATACACATAATCCAAACTTCAATCCATTGATTCATGAGAATCATAATTTAGCTTATATGACAAAAGGTATGCATTGATATAACCACGTTGAGCCACTACTAAACCTTTCCGGACCAAATCAACGCCCCATGATCTACCTCAGAGGTGGGCTTTAACCACATGTGTAGTCATATTTCTCTAGTACAGTGCACCCCTACTCGTCAGTATAAGGTGGGCTTGTCAGACCAAATAGCGTTATCCACTAATACTATAGGCCCATTTCTGGGTTAACTAGTAGTGTACCCGGGGACTTAACTATTTTTAAAACTCAACATATCATTGGCATACATGTCATATAACTTCTACATCAACCGCTTTACAACAAAGCCTCATAAATTTCAATACATAATGCTTTATATCAAAGTCTCATGAATCTTTAAATATTCCATTTTTAACATGCTTTTCACCCCAAGTTCAATCAAAACACTTCCAAAATTCATGAAATTTTACCTTAGAGTTCTTAATTCAGTATTTTAACTCTTATAAAAAGATGGTTAGGATTGTCACTTGGGAGGTTGTATTTTGAAAGCCATTATGTGAATACAATTTCTGGACAGCAAGTGCTGAAATTCAGAAAGATGGTTCTAAAAACCTCAAATTTATGTATTATGGTATAAGAATGTTATATTGATCATCAATTATTATTTAGACAATAAAAATACATACATTGGCATTTTATAAGACGTGATCTGTAACATCCCGCCTGCCTCGACAACAATATTGTCCGCTTTGCCCCTGGATTTAACCAACGTGTAGCGCACGGATTTGTTTCTGGCGACCTGGTGAGAAACTTCCCAGGGGGTCACCCATCCTGGGACTACTCCCACCCAAGCACACTTAACCTCAGAGTTCCCAGAACCTGACGTGCTTGTGGCCCCAAAACGCGTTGTTGTTAGGAAGGCCAAGATATTACTTATAACACCCAGCATCACTCCTGTCCACGGCCGATATGGGATATGCCTAAGGTGTTACAAACACCCCCCCTTGGGACTCATCGTCCTCGATGAGGTTTGCCCCATATTCCGAACGGCACAGGAGTGGCTCTGATACCATCTGTAACATCCCGCCTGCCTCGACAACAATATTGTCCGCTTTGCCCCTGGATTTAACCAACGTGTAGCGCACAGATTTGTTTCTGGCGACCTGTGGGTTACTTCCCAGGGGGTCACCCATCCTGGGACTACTCCCACCCAAGCACGCTTAACCTCAGAGTTCCCAGAACCTGACGTGCTTGTGGCCCCAAAACGCGTTGTTGTTAGGAAGGCCAAGATATTACTTATAACACCCAGCATCACTCCTGTCCACGGCCGATATGGGATATGCCTAAGGTGTTACATCACAGTGTTAGATTTAGGCACATCATCATAAAAATGCTCAAAAGAAAATCAAGATCAGTAAGATTAAGCAAGGAAGAAGATGGATCCTGATTTATCTGTTGTATTGCAGGTTCTGAACTGGCTTGTCCAGAAGGTAAATTCTCTGAAAGTGCGGGTTCTGGACCTGTTTGGCCAGAAACCAAATCTGCAGCTTCGTCAAATTTAACATTGACACTCTCTATCACTTTTCTGGTTGAAGTAAGAAAGACTCTGTAAGCCGCAGAAGTAGAAGAATAACCAAGAAAAATACCCTCATCTAACTTTGGACTAAACTTGTTCAGATTGTCGTGGTCATTTAGAACATAACAGTTACAACCAAAAGATTTGAAATATTTGACATTCGGTTTGATACCATTCATAAGCTCATAAGGTGTTTTGTTGAATCTTCTATGTAAAATGGATCTGTCCTGAGTATGACACGCAGTTGAGACAGCTTCAGCCCAATGAGACAAAGGAAGACCGGAATATGCAAGCATTGATCTGGCAGCCTCGACAAGCGTTCTATTTCTTTGTTCAACAACCCCATTATGTTGCGGTGTTCGAGCAGCAGAAAATTGTTGTTGAATGCCTTGATCTTCGTAGAATGCTTGAAGAGTGTTGTTCTTGAATTCTGTACCATTGTCTGATCTGAGAACTTTGACCGCCTTTTGCTTGTTGGTCTGAATCGTTTTGATTAGGTTGATAAGAATGTCGGGAGTCTCATCTTTGGACTTGAGAAACTTGACCCATGTATAGCGTGAATAATCATCAACAACGACCAAAACGTATCTTTTCTTTCCGATGCTCTTTGTCTTCATTGGTCCACATAAGTCAACATGTAGGATATCAAGAATGTCCGAAGTGCAGGCTTCGGGTTTTGGCTTATGCGAATCTTTCTTCATCTTTTGTTGGGAAATTCAGAAATATACAAGTATGGTTAATGCTGCTGGAACTAAGTGGTTACTACTTCTGACGTTAATGCTGTCAGTTGAAGTTAATACTGCTAATACAAGATTAATGTTGCTCATCGATATTAGTACTGCTTGAAGAGATTAATACTGCTGAGCATAGTTAGTACTGCTGGAGTTAATACTGCTCAGAGTATTAATGCTGTTGAAGAATAATACTGCTGATTAGATGAAGATCCGTATGGAAAGGATGACAGCTGGATTGAAGATATTAATGGAAGCTTAGAGATAATGATGGAAGATTATACTGAAGATCTTGTATTTTTTTTGTAATTATCTTTTATCCTCAGTATATGTATAGAATAGTTTGTTTCTTTAGATATAACATTCATTCTAAGTTTTAGCTTTCATAAGAGAGAATTAACCTCAAGGTTAGAACCCTAATTCTAGAGAAGTAGAATTCGTATTGGTGAGCCTATTCATCAATATTGAGGTTGTTTGTAAAAGCTTGTGACTTTCAATCATTCAATAAAGTTTGCAAGTTGTTCATCAGATTTACTGTTTTGGTTACTGTTTCATTAAATATCAAAGTGTTATTCCGCAAACTTCTTTGATATTTTTTTTCTGAGAGTTTATTCTTGTTTAGAATTAAGATCCTGACAAGTGGTATCAGAGCCTGTATTCTCAAAAATCTTATTCATCATGGAAAACATTGTTGAAACAAACAGTACCCTGGTCTCAAAGGTTCCAATGCTCAGACCCGATGAATTCGACATGTGGAAGATCAGAATCAAGCAATACATACTCCTCACTGATTATTCTATGTGGGACATCATTGAGAATGGCCCATCTGAAGCAGGAAAGATTGGTGCTGATGGAAAGAGGACACCACCAAAAACTGATGTAGAAAGAAAGACTAGACAGACAGAGATGAAAGCCTTGAGCACTTTGCTCTTGGCTATTCCCAATGAATATCAACACCAATTCTGTAATTGCACTGATGCACAGATGCTCTGGAATTCTCTAGAGAAGAGATTCTCTGGTACCAAAAGTACCAAGAGAAATCATAAGGCCATACTGAAGCAACAGTATGAGAACTTTATGTCAACCAAGAATGAGTCCATGACTCAAACTTTTGACAGGTTCAACAAGCTAATTGGTGAACTAGCTACAGTTGGAGTACAAATTGATCAAGATGATCTAAACAGGAAGTTCTTAAGGTCCCTGGGTGATGAATGGACCATGTATACTGTCTCTTTCAGACAGAATGATCAACTGTAAGAAAAGGAACTTGATGATCTATACAATGATCTAAGAGTTTTTGAATCTGAAGTAGGGGCTAAAAAGAAGCCTTCTGGGTATGTTCACAATGCTGCACTCCTATCAGCATCAATTGATTCTACTTCTAATCCTGAATCAGTTAGTGCTGCTAATGGAGCAAATCAAGAGAAAGGCACTGAATCTGTCTTTTATGCCTTTATATCCAGTCATGGAAACTCTTCTCTAATTAATGATGACTTGGAACAACTCCATCCAGATGATCTTGAAGAGATGGACATTAAATGGAAGATGGCCATGCTCTCTATGAGAGTCAAGAAGTTCATCAAGAGAACTGGGAGGAACAACTTCTCCCAAAGAAGAGAAGATGGAGCAGGTTTTGACAAGTCAAAGGTGGAATGCTATAATTGTCAGCAGAAGGGACACTTTGCTAGGGAATGCAGAAGTGGAGTGTCTCACAACAACAACCACCAACAAGCACAACCTGGAAGCTTCAATAATAACAGAAACTCTACACAAGCCCTAGTCTCTCAACAAGGTATGGGGTTTGATTGGAGTGATCAAGCTGAAGAAGCTATACAAAACCAAGCTCTAATGGCAGAGGTGTCTGATCTCCCAACAGAGGTAACTTCTAATCTTTGTACTCAAAATTGCATTAACACTGTTAAAAGGTACAGGGATCACACCCAGAACATGAGTGATGACCTTAAGAGATTAGAAAAGGACATAAAAGATTATGTGAGGATTGTTGAGAGGTTTGAAGAGCATATTAAGAGTTTTCAAGCCAATGAGCTTCAACATTCTTATGACACAAACTACTGGAACTGGGAGAAGAATGACCTAGAACTTCAACTAACCAAATCCAAAGAGGAGAGTGAAAAGTTAAGAGGAGAGCTAGCTAAAGTCAAGCTAGATGTAGAAAAGTTTTCCAATGCTTCTAAAGCAATGGACTCTCTTCTACAAACTCAGATTCATGATAGACTGAGAAGAGGAATAGGGTACAATACCACACCACCACCCTACAACAACAACTACATCCCTCCTAGTTCAGACTTGTTAGAGACAAAGGATAGGAAGGACCTGCCTGAGGGAGCCACTGAGATAGATCCCTTAGATGAAGTAGTTGTTGAGGATAAAACTGAGAAAGAAACTGTCAAGAATAAGGACAGTACTATGAGTGGTGAGATTCCTATAGAAAACCACATAATTTCCAATGAGGGATGTGGAAAGCATTGGGTCAAGTCCAAAGAGATAGAGAAGACTGAGGGAAAGACCAAGAAGGTTCATTATAAACAGACCACTGTTGTGAACCCTATCCCTTGCAACAAGTGTTCATGCAATAAATCTGAGCCCCAACAACATGATAAAAAGAGGGGTAATCAGAGAAACTGGAATAATATGTGGGCACAAAAACAAGGGATTGATCTGAGTAAAATCATTAGACCAAAACCCTGTTTTATTTGTGGAAAGCTTAATCACATTGCCAAATATTGCTATTTCAATCCCATGAACCAAAGAATGAACTTTCAGAGACCTACTCAAAAACCTTTTGGTTATAGGAAGAAAGAAAAGAACCATGTGGCTAAGAAAGTTGTCAAATCTAATAGCCACATGAAGAAAAAGAATGGGAAAGACAGTGTCAAGATCTGGATACCTAAAAGCACTAAAGCTATTAGTATTGCTACCACAAATAGTGCTGCTGACAGTGATAGTGCTGCTAGAAGCAATACTACTGCTACCAATGTTAGTGCTGCTAACATTGTTAGTACTTCTGTAAATGTTAATACTGCTAACTCTGTTAGTGCTGCCAACAAGGTTAATACTGCCAAACCTGTTAGTACTGCTAACTCTGTTAGTACTTCTAAAGATAGTACTGCTTCTAGTATTAGTGCTGCTAGACCAATAATCTTGACAAAGTACTCAAATACTAAGTGTTCTGATTTTAAAAACCTCATCAAAAAGGAATGTAAGTATTTTGATGAGAAAGGGAGACCCAAGACCAATTTGGTTTGGGTTCCCAATCAATACTAATTGTCTAATCTTATGTGCAGGGCAACCAACAGCTCAAAGGGAAGAGCATCTGGCATGTTGATAGTGGTTGCTCAAGGCACATGACAGGGAACATGTCTTGCCTCAAGAACTTCAAGAAGATTGATGGGGGGCATGTTGCTTTTGGGAATACTCCAGATGGAGGTAAAATCAGTGGTAAAGGTGATGTGATCAAAGGAAAAATGACCTTTGAAGATGTTTTCTATGTTGAACAGTTAAGGTACAACCTGTTAAGTGTATCACAGGTTTGTGACAAACAACATAGTATACTGTTTACAGATTCTGAATGCATTATCCTTGCTCCTGGATTCAAGGTAGTTGATGAAAAAATGATACTACTAAGAACCCCCAGAAAGGACAATGTGTATTGTTTAGATATGGAAAGTGTTTCATCTGATTCATCCCTAAACTGCTTGGTTTCAAAAGCTTCTTTGGATGAATCATCACTTTGGCACAGAAGGATGTGTCACATGAACTTTAAAACAATAAATAAGCTTGTTAAAAACAACCTTGTAAGAGGTTTGCCTTCTAAAGTATATTCATGTGATGATCATTGTGTTGCTTGTCTCAAAGGTAAACAACACAAAACTTCTCATAAGTCCAAAGAGGTGAACACAATCTCTAATTCTCTTCATTTATTGCATATGGATCTGTTTGGCCCTACAAATGTTATGAGTATTGGTAAGAAGTCATACTGTCTAGTTATTATTGATGATTACTCTAGATTTACTTGGGTATATTTTCTAAGGACTAAGGATGAGACAAGTGGACTGATCAAATCCTTCATTCTAAGAATTGAAAACCAAACCAATCAAAAAGTAAAAGTCATTAGGTCAGACAATGGTACTGAATTTAAAAATATTGACCTAAACACCTTTTGTGAGGAAAAAGGAATTGAGAGACAATACAGTGCTCCTAGGACTCCACAACAAAATGGTGTTGCTGAGAGAAGGAATAGGACACTGATTGAAGCTGCTAGATCTCTGTTAGCTGACTCTAAACTTCCAATAACTTTCTGGGCAGAAGCAGTTAATACTGCTTGCTATGTCCAAAACAGAGTACTAGTAGTCAAGCCTAAAAACAAGACACCTTATGAGCTTTTAAATAAAAGAAAACTCTTTATTGGATTTTTCAAACCTTTTGGGTGTCCTTGTACAATTCTCAATACCAAATCTCACTTAGGAAAGTTTGATAACAAAGCAGATGATGGTTTTCTTGTTGGTTACTCATCTCAGAGTAAGGCCTACAGAGTTTTTAATACTTCTTCTAGAATAATTGAGGAAAGTGACAATGTCAAATGCAATGAGAACACACCAAATCCTGTTGGGTCTGGTCCTCAGTGGCTGTTTGACATTGATTCACTAACTAACTCTTTTGGTTTAAGTAGTGACAATTATGCAGGTTCAGGAAGTGGTAGATCAGGGGATACACAAGTTCAAGACATTATACCACAGTCTGTGATCTTTCCTATGCCAATAAAAGAACCTGTTGAATTATGTGAAAAAGAAACTTTATCTGAGCCAAGTCAGAGTGGAGAAGAAAGAAGAGATGAGGAGAATCAAGTGAATGAAGTTCAAGAAGTAGCTGATAAGATCCCCTCAGCTGACTTAAATGATTCCAATCTAGAGGTGGGAATTAATGAAGAACCTAGTTTTCAAACTAGAACACAAAAGAATCATCCTCCAGAGCTGGTAATAGGAGACATCTCTTCTCCTATCATTACAAGGAAACAAAGCAGACTTCAAGAGCTGCAGGATCAACAACACACAGTACTCTCCTGCTTTATGTCCCAGATTGAGCCTAAGAAGGCCTATGATGTAATGAAAGATTCAAGTTGGGTAGAAGCCATGCAAGAAGAGTTACTTCAATTCAAGCTATAGGATGTTTGGGACTTGGTGGACCTTCCAAAAGGTCATAGAGCTATAGGCACCAAGTGGATTTTCAGGAACAAAAAGGATGAGAGAGGTATTGTGATCAGAAACAAAGCAAGGCTTGTGGCATAAGGGTGCACCCAAGAAGAGGGCATAGATTATGATGAAGTGTTTGCTCCAGTGGCAAGGGTAGAGGCAATTAGGCTGTTCTTAGCCTATGCCTCATACATGAAGTTCAAGGTCTATCAAATGGATGTAAAGAGTGCCTTTCTATATGGTACAATTGATGAAGAAGTATATGTCTGTCAACCTTTTGGTTTTGAAAATCCTTCATATCTTGACAGAGTACACAAGCTGAAGAAAGCACTCTATGGTCTACATCAAGCCCCAAGAGCATGGTATGACACTCTGTCTACCTATCTCTTGGAGTATGGGTTTGAAAGGGGCATCATTGACAAGACCCTTTTCATTAAAAGAAGTAAGAAGGACATCCTACTAGTTCAGATCTATGTGGATGATATCATCTTTGGATCCACAAAAGATCAGATGTGTAGAGACTTTGAAGAGTTATTGCACAAAAGCTTTAAAATGAGTTCAATGGGTGAACTTACCTTCTTCCTTGAGCTTCAGGTGAAACAGCAGTCAGATGGAATCTTCATTAGTCAATCAAAGTATATGCAAGACATCCTGGAGAAATATGGTTTAAAAGACTCAAAGCCAGCAAGCACACCAATGGAAACTCACAAACAGATCACTGCTGATCTTGAGGGGGAGGATGTTGATGTCCATCTATACAGATCAATGATCGGATCTCTCATGTATCTCACAACCTCCAGACCAGACATCATGTTTCCAGTATGTGTATGTGCCAGATTCCAAGTCAAGCCTAAACAATCACATCTTCAAGCTGTGAAGAGGATTTTCAGATACTTAAGAGGGCAACCTAGATTAGGTCTTTGCTATCCATATGAATCTTCATTTGACTTGATTGCTTATTCAGATAGTGACTTGGGTGGTGCCAACTTGGACAGAAATCTACTTCAGGGGGATGTCAACTTTTGGGTGCAAGACTAGTCTCTTGGCAGTGTAAGAAACAAACCACAGTGTCCTTATCAACAACATAAGCTGAGTATATTGCTGTTGTAAGTTGCTGCTCATCAATATTAGTACTGCTAGTTCAAGGTTAGTACTGCTTGAAGAGATTAATACTGCTGAGCATAGTTAGTACTGCTGGAGTTAATACTGCTCAGAGTATTAATGCTGCTGAAGAATAATACTGCTGATTAGATGAAGATCTGTATGGAAAGGATGACAGATGGATTGAAGATATTAATGGAAGCTTAGAGATAATGATGGAAGATTATACTGAAGATTTTGTATTTTTTTTGTAATTATCTTTTATCTTCAGTATATGTATAGAATAGTTTGTTTCTTTAGATATAACATTAATTCTAAGTTTTAGCTTTCATAAGAGAGAATTAACCTCAAGGTTAGAACCCTAATTCTAGAGAAGTAGAATTCGCATTGGTGAGCCTGTTCATCAATATTGAGGTTGTTTGTAAAAGCTTGTGACTTTCAATCATTCAATAAAGTTTGCAAGTTGTTCATTAGATTTACTGTTTTGGTTACTGTTTCATTAAATATCAAAGTGTTATTCCGCAAACTTCTTTGATATTGTTTTCTGAGTTTAGATTTAAGATCCTGACAAGTGGTATCAGAGTTGCTCTCAGGTTCTATGGATTCAAAATCAGATGCTGGACTATGGGGTAACATTTCTTCACACTCCAATCTTTTTTGACAATAGCAGTGCTATAAGCATTATTAACAATCCTGTCAAGCACTCCAAAACAAAGCACATTGAGATCAGGTATCACTTTATCAGAGATTGCAATGAAAAGAAGCTCATTCAAGTTGCCAAAGTTCATACTAACAATCAGTTTGCAGATCTATTCACTAAAGCCTTTCATGTGGGTAGATTCACTTTCTTGGTCTCAAGTGTGGGCATGATCAACTCTGAATGAGCTCATGTTTTTAAAAGTGGTTATATACCTACTATTTTGGTTATTTGTGTGCCGCTAATCATCTTTTACAGGTAGTTATTGCCTTGATCAGCCCTTCATAAGCTTCAAAAAGAGTAAGTATAGTTAATGCTGCCAGTGCAGTTTTAATACTGCCAATGCACAGTTAATACTGCTAGTTAGTTAATACTGCTAGTGGTTAATACTGCTCTCAGTTAATACTTCTAGTTAGTTAATACTGATAGTGGTTAATACTGCTCTCAGTTAATACTGCTAGTTAGTTAATACTGCTATTAGTTAATACTGCTCTCAGTTAATACTGCTAGTTAGTTAATACTGCTATTAGTTAATACTGCTCTAGGTTAATACTGCTTTTGTCCCATACACTATAAATACCCTTTGCCCGCCTAAAAGTTCATAACGACTCTTTGCTTTCTATTCATCTGCTCTCTAACCTTTTCTCTCAAGAACCAAGTGTTCCAGTACAGATTATTCAAGCTCAATGGCGTCTATGGCATTTATCGATGAGCACAAAGTTACTGTGTACAACGAATGTACAATTTAAGGAGTTGTCTTGATGATGACTCCCCAGGACTTCCATTCAATCATTGAAAAACACAAGGTTTATCTATGAATGTTCTAACAGAAAAAACAAATTTTCTGTGTGCTCGTGCTTGTGTATGAAAGAATTTAGCACAATGATTGTGTTTCATAAGGCTCAAATTGTGTAAACTGTTGAGACAACAACATATATTACACGGACTCAATGTGCATGAAAGAGGTGCGAAGGTGGAGCAACTTTCCTTCTTTTTCAATATCTAAATCTTTCGAGTGAATATCAGATAGCAGATGTGCTGCATCCCCAATGAAAATGAAACATTTCTTTTTCGGGAAAGAAGTGAGTGGTTGGTGGGGTAATTGCAAGAGTTGGCATGGGCTCACTGCCTGTTTCAATGATGGTCACCAAAGAATGTGAACCAATCAGTAGATGTGGCTGCCCGGCTCAGAAAGTGGTTAGTGCAGAGTTCTGATATTCTTTTAACTCTGTTCTCACACCCTCTTTCTTTTTATCATTATGCTCACTTCTAACCAAACTCTCATTTCCATTTTACCGCTCCACACAATGATAAAAACTCAACCGGATGAGTTATCTCCCCCACTCTTTGATTTTGACCCCTCACCCCTCAATCACTCAAGGATAACTTCCGGGGTAGGAAACACTGGTTGACGTGAATCCATGGAAGTTCTATTTAAGCTCACACACAAATCCCATGTAAGTCCTAAAAAGAATAGTAGCTCAATAGTTTAACTTGAACATTTAAGCTCAAATAAGATAACACTATCAAAATGTATGCTCATGAGATTTGAGCAATTGAGCTTTGAAGATTTCTCAAAACAAGGATATTGAAAGAAAGAAATGAAATCAAGAGAATTGTTTTGAGAATCTGACAATGTATCAATCAGATCAAATGAAATGGGTAGGGTATCAAAGAACTGGATATTTTGTTTATATGAACAAATATAAACAACTTAGCAATAAAAGCACAAATTTGAAAAAGATGAATGATGCTTAACAGCTTTGAAAGCAAACGGGAGTATTACCATCTAAAAATTATGTTCGTTATGAGACATGGTAATAACAAATCAAATGAAATACTTAACCAATGTGTGTGAATACTTTACAGTATATGGAAAAGATAATACACGAGTATTGATCTTTGGAAACACACAGTCAGTTAAACATTAAGCTCAAAAATTGAAAAACATTTAAAATCTCACTTTTTGAATTCATGAATTCTTTTGAGAATAGAGAAGTGGTTTGAACATTTAAGAAACTGTTTTTAATGCTTGAAAGTTGTTCTTCTTTCAAATAATCAGACATCTAGGATCAGAAAATATTTACCTTTAAGCTCTTCCTCAAATCATGATATAGTGATTTATATCTTTTAAGCTCCCCCTGGATATTAGCATAATATCCTTCTCTGATCATTGAAAAATGGGTCCTGATCTGTTATTTGATCAGAAGACATCACCTTTACACCCCCTATAAATTGCAACAGTAGATTTATCAATGAAAACAAGATAGAGATCCACAATTCCTTCTAGAATGTAGTCCGTCATATTAGTAAGATTTATCAGTGAAAAAGTACAGGATAGAGATCTACAATTCCTTCTGGAATGTAGTCCGTCATATCTCTCTAATGCATTTTTAATAAAAGAAAGTACTCCCCCTTGATGGTTGATTTCCTCATTTGAGTATTGGAGTACAATCCTCATATCATGACAGAAGTAAAGGTCTTTAATCGTTGAGGTACGGGTCCTAAGCTCATGTTCTTAGAAGCCATAATCTTGACATTGAGGTGCGGGTCTTGAACTGTGTTATTCAAGAGCCATTGTTCTCTTACTCCCCCTTGACTTGATGTGCCTACAACACATAATCAATTTTCGGCTTTGGTACTCACTGGTATTTGGGTCCATGAATGTTAGTTGCAGTTCTTGTGGGGGTTATCGAGTAAGAACCATACCAGAAATTATCACTGGTCTTGTGAATATGATCATGTGTACAACAATAAGAACAATAATTTTTAATACCTGAAAACCTGAGTAATTGATCTCTTGAGTATATATGGTCAGGTTTACCTTTATGAGCTTTGTTCTTCTTGGCTTTGTGAATATGTACACATGATGTCTTTCCTTTCAGCTTATTTGACATCTCATCTTTAACTGGTTTTTTCTTCCAGACCAGTTTCTCTGACTTGTAACTGCTTCTTCTTGTAGATGTATCTGAACCATCTAAATATCTATCATAGAAAATGTTAGAACTACGAATCTGATCAAAAGATTTAACTGACCTCTTGGAAGAAACATTTTTCTGATTTGAACTTGAAGCAGTCTTTTCAAACTCTTTAATCTTTGAAGCAAAGTTGTCTCTTTCTTTAACAAGTAGGTCAATCTTCTTCGTGAACTCAGACTTCGTTTTCTGCTCTTTCAGTGCATTTTCAGATAGTTCCGATAGCTTGGCAGTCAGCTTTCTAATCTCGGTCTCAAATATCTGAAAGGATGCTGAGAAGTAGGTCAAATATGCTTCTTTCTTCTTCAAACCCCTTCTCAGCATCCTTTCTTTGGCCGGATATTTCTTTGAAGAATCCCACATTCTTCTGTTCAATGGCCTTCTTTTCTTTAACAAACTTCTCTCTTTCCAATATAAGTACTTTCTCAAAATCGGAAACTTGTTGAGAAAGCTTTATGCATTTATGCTCAACTGACTTCTTCTCTTCAAAACACTTTCTTGAGAAATATGAGAAATTCTTTGAAAAACCTACCTTTTCACTCTCAAAATTAGCTTTATCTTCAGCAAGCTTTTGCTCCAAATCAGATATATTCTTTTTAAGCCCAACATTCTTAGATTCCAATTTCTTAACTTTCTTCTCATTGCTCTCAACAGAGACTGTCTGCTGAATTTTAGCTTCCAACTCAGAAATCTTTCCTTTTAGCTTAGACACAACTGTTGGCCCTAACATCGTCCATTCAAGATAGTCCCATATCTCCTTTCCTGTTGACTTGTATAAATCTTTTCCTGTCAACTGATAGGTTTTTATGTGACGATTAATATCATGACGAATACTGTTAAACACAAAAGTTCGGGCTAAAATATGAGCTTTCTTTCTTTTCTCCCAATTCTCAATACAATCTTCTGTTGGAGTTTGAGGTTTCATCTCTCCTTCAGTCAGTGACAATATGATATAACAACTCAGCTCATATGTATCTACAAAGTTGAAAAAATCAGCTTTCCATTGCTCGTATCTTCCTCTGAGTAAAATTGGAGAACTCATCCCGTTTCAAACAGAATTTAAAAAAAATGATTGTCAGTGGAAATGAATTCAAAAACAAAATTCAGACAATCTAAACTTTTCTCTCTCATAAAACTTTGAATGAGAAACAGCTTGATAAAAAATGATCGTTCCCAAACAATTCAGAGAAGTTTGACTGAAAGTCAAACTTGGATAAAAAAATATTTTAAAACAAAATCGATCTTTGGTACTCTCAGACTGTATGAACTTTCCAAGCAGTAAGACTTTCAGATCATGTAAACCAAATGAACTGATAAAACTTGCAGACTGTGTTACAACACAGATTACAGTCAAAACAACAAATAACTCTCAAAACTTGAATTATAAGTTGCAAGTCCTGTGTTATGAACTGAAAATTACAGCTCACTTGCAATTGAAACCCAAAGTTGCAGAATGAATGTTTTTGATCTAGAAAACCACAGATTTCTTTAATTGAAACCCAATCAATCAGAATTTACAGTCTGTGTGAATAAGAACTCTCAGATTACAAAAATTGAAACACAGTTTATGAGAAGCTGCATTGAATCACATATGTTGAAACATGCAAAGTGCACAAATGAGAACTGAAACCTGCAGACCGAATCACAGGTTGTTTACACTGGAACCCTGCAGACTGTTTAAACAGATTACAGTCGAATGGACTGATAAAACACAAATACAAACTGTGTTGAATTAAACTTTCTTGCTGTGTGAATGATATGAGTTCAAACTGAGAACTGATCAATTCATACCATGAACCAAGAACTTGCAAATTATCTGCACTTGAAGACCATGTAAACTGTGTTCATGAAAAATGAATTTCAATTGAAACCTGTACAGATTGAAAAACACAGATTAATTAAAAAAAATGAAACTTTTATCACATAAGCTAAAACTCAAACTACAAACTCTCAAACACAGATTACAAACTCACAAACACAGATTACAAATGTTGGGAACTGAATATGTGAACAAGTCTTTAATGCTGCTAGTTCAGAATTACTACTGCTAGAAGACTTCAAAGTTAATACTGCTGAGTATTACTACTGCTAGTAGAATTAATACTGCTAGTCAAAGTTAGTGCTGCTTGAACAAAGTTAGTACTGCTTAGCTAGTTAGTACTGCTAGTGGTTAGTGCTGCTTAGTAGTTAATGCTGCCAAGACTTAATGCTGCTTATAAGGTGATGATGAAGAGATCGTGATAAACAAGGATATTTTGAAGATAATGATGGAAGATATACTGAAGATATTTTATTTATTGTAATTATCTTTTTATTCAGTATATGTACAGATTTGATAGAGTAGTTTAATATAGATTAATTCATTCATTCTAAATTTTTAGAGAAAATCAACCTCAAGGCATAGATCCTAATTCTAGAGAAGTAGAATTCGTATTGGTGAGCCTGTTCATCAATATTGAGGTTGTGTGTTTAATCTTGTAACTTCAAGCATTCAATACAAGTTTACAAGTTGTTGATTATATACTGTTTTGGTTTACTGTTTTATTGAATATCAAAGTGTTATTCCGCAAACTTCTTTGATATTAGTTTCTGAGAATTTATTCTTGTTAAGAATTTGATCCTGACAAGTGGTATCAGAGCCTAACTCCCTCAGAAACATCTATTCATTCATCATGGAAAACCTTGCAGAATCAAACAGTACTCTGGTCTCTAAGGTTCCAATGCTCAAACCCAGTGAGTTTGACATGTGGAAGATTAGAATTAGACAGTACATTCTTCTCACTGACTACTCAATGTGGGATATCATTGAGAATGGTCCTTCTGAAGAAGGAAAGATAGGACCAGATGGGAAAAGACCTCCACCAAAGACAGATGGTGAGAGGAAGATCAGACAGATAGAGATGAAGGCCTTGAGCACTCTGCTCTTGGCCATTCCCAATGAATATCAGCATCAATTTTGCAACTGCACTGATGCTCAGATTCTCTGGAATGCTCTAGAGAAAAGATTTGCTGGAACTAAAAGCATCAAAAGAAATCAAAGAGATGTTCTAAAGCAGCAGTATGAGAACTTCACTTCTTCAAAGAATGAGTCTATGACTCAAACTTTTGATAGATTCAACAAGCTCATTGGTGAACTGGCTACTGTAGGAGTGAAGATGGAACAAGATGATATCAACAGAAAGTTCCTCAGATCTCTTGGGGATGAATGGACTATGTACACTGTCTCATATAGACAGAGTGACAATCTGGAAGAGAAGGAACTTGATGATCTATATAATGATCTAAGAGTTTTTGAAACTGAGGTAGAATCCAAGAAGAATCCCACTGGTTATATCCACAATGTTGCACTTCTTTCAACATCTATTGATACTACTGCTAACCCTGAAGCAGTTAGTACTGCCAGTGGAGTAAATTCAGAAAAAGGTACTGGAACTATCTTTGAAGCCTTTTTGTCCAGTCATAACAACAATTCATTGATTAATGATGATCTGGATCAACTTCACCCTGATGACCTGGAGGAGATGGACATTAAATGGCAGATGGCCATGTTATCTATGAGAGTGAAGAAGTTTATTAAAAGAACAGGAAGGAACAACTTCTCTCAAAGAAGAGAAGATGGAGCTGGTTTTGACAAGACTAAGGTGGAATGCTATAAGTGTCACATGAAAGGACACTTTGCTAGAGAGTGCAGGAGTGCTGTTCCAAACAACAACCACCAACAAGCTCAGAATGGAGGCTACAATCAAAACAAGAATCCTGCTCAAGCCCTTGTTTCTCAACAAGGAATGGGATTTGACTGGAGTGATCAAGCTGAGGAAGCCATTCAGAATCAAGCTCTTATGGCAGAAGTGTCTGATCTCCCCTCTGAGGTAATTTCTAATCTTTGCACTAAATCTTGCATAGACACTGTCAAAAGATACAGGGATCACAATCAAAGTATGTGTGATGACCTCAAAAGATTAGAAAAGGACAGAAGAGATTATGTGTTGATAGTAGAGAGATTTGAAGAGCAGATCAAAGGCTTTCAAGCTAATGAACTTCAACACTCTTATGACACAAACTATTGGAAGTGGGAAAAGAATGAGTTAGAGACCAAACTGTCTAAGTCCTTAGAAGAGAATGATAGGCTGAAAGAGGAACTGTCTAAAGTTAAGCTTGACATAGAAAAGTTTTCATATGCTTCAAAAGCAATGGATTCTCTTCTAAAGGCTCAGATTCATGATAAGATGAAGCCTGGTATTGGATACAACAATACACCCCCTCCTTACAACAACAACTATATCTCTCCTACTTCAGACTTGTTAGAAACCAAGGAGAAAAAGGACTTGTCTGAGGAAGCTTTTAAGATAGCTGAAACTACACAAGCAGCAGTAATAGGACTAACATCTGAAGAGGTTGAAGTAGCAGAGATGCTGGTAAAAGCAAAGAATGACATTCCCAAAGCAAAGGGAGTGGTCATAAATGAAGGGGGATCAAAGAAATCAGAAAAGAAAGACATGGCTGCAGATGTAAAAAGAAAAGGGAAAGAAAAGATGATAGAAACTGATCAACCAACTAAAAAGCAAAAGATGATTGAATCAGATGAAGCATTAGCCAAGAAACTGCAAGAAGAGTTAGAGCAAGCAGAGAAAGAGCAGGTTGAGAAAGACAGAGAGATAGCAAGAGCACTAGCCAATGAACTAAATGAAGCATTTTAGAAAGGGTTGGAAACAGAGAAAGCTAAGCAAAGAGCAATAAGCTTGAGAAAGGCTATGATGGCCAGATCAAGTGCAAAGAAGAGAAGACCTTCACAAACTTACCTTGCAACTCAGGAAAGGAACAAGATGATAACTTTCTTAAGGAGTGCAATTGGTGTGAAGAAAGAAATGTTCATAAAGATGACTTTTGATCAAGTCAAGGGACTATATGAGAAAGAAATGGGAAAGTTGAAGAATAATGAAAAGGACAGAGTGGAGTTTGAAAAGAAAGCTAAGGAGAGGCATGATGTGAATATCAATAAACCCTTCCCTGAAAGTGAAGAGGGAACTCCAACAAAGAAAAAGGCAGAGATTAAGGAAGAAGAGACTCTAGCTCAGAAGATCAACAAGATAAAAAGAGTTAAGTCTATTGCTTCTAAAGGCCCTAGATCAGAAGAAAGGAAAAAGGAAGAAAAGAAGAAAGAAGTTACTATAGGACAAGGGCAAAGGATTCTGAAGAGAACCAAGATGATGGCCAACAGAAAGAAAGTTGTCAAGAAGTCTAGAGTAGAAGAAGAAAAGAAAGTTGAATCTCAGGAAGAAATACCACAGAGTTCAGATGTAAACATGTACATGGTGGTAATGAATAAAATTCCAAAGCCTATTTCAGCTGAACCTGTTAGATTCAAACCTCCTGAAGTTATCCTCTGGGATACTATGGAGGTGGATGGCAAAGAATACATTAGATTGAAAAGAAAGGATGAGAAGTATGAAGTCTACAGCACTTGGAGCAAAATTATCAGAGAGTGTTCAAGATCTGATTTGGAAGAAATGTTTGAAGTGGGGATGAAAGTTCATGCAGATCAGTTGACAGCTCCAGGGTTACCAATTGTGAAGCTAGTTATGGAATATTTGTGCATGTTGTTCAAACCAGAAGCAGTAAAGCATTTGATAAGAGATGTATTTAAAGCTGTTAGAGGATGGACTATATATGAAAGGAGTGGAGTCTATGAACTGGCATTGGATACTTTTCACATGGAGTATTACTTGGTGGACAGGGTATACAATCATACAAATCTGAAGCTTCATGCCATGTTAAATAAGAAGTTGAATTGTGCACCAAATTCAGAAATGGCAAAGTACTTAATTCAAAGAACTATTAATCAGAGCATGGGACTGGATCCTAACCTTGGAGTAGTTCAATGAAGATTTTGGAAGCATTTGAAGAACTTGACTTCTCTTTCTAAAAGTCAAGTCAGGGGGAGATTGTTGGGAACTGAAGATGTGAACAAGTCTTTAATGTTGCTAGTTAAGAATTACTACTGCTAGAAGACTTCAAAGTTAATACTGCTGAGTATTACTACTGCTAGTAGAATTAATACTGCTAGTCAAAGTTAGTGCTGCTTGAACAAAGTTAGTACTGCTTAGCTAGTTAGTACTGCTAGTGGTTAGTGTGCTGCTTAGTAGTTAATGCTGCCAAGACTTAATGCTGCTTATAAGGTAATGATGAAGAGATCGTGATAAACAAGGATATTTTGAAGATAATGATGGAAGATATACTGAAGATATTTTATTTATTGTAATTATCTTTTTATTCAGTATATGTACAGATTTGATAGAGTAGTTTAATATAGATTAATTCATTCATTCTAAATTTTTAGAGAAAATCAACCTCAAGGCATAGATCCTAATTCTAGAGAAGTAGAATTCGTATTGGTGAGCCTGTTCATCAATATTGAGGTTGTGTGTTTAATCTTGTAACTTCAAGCATTCAATACAAGTTTACAAGTTGTTGATTATATACTGTTTTGGTTTACTGTTTTATTGAATATCAAAGTGTTATTCCGCAAACTTCTTTGATATTAGTTTCTGAGAATTTATTCTTGTTAAGAATTTGATCCTGACAAGTGGTATCAGAGCCTAACTCCCTCAGAAACATCTATTCATTCATCATGGAAAACCTTGCAGAATCAAACAGTACTCTGGTCTCTAAGGTTCCAATGCTCAAACCCAGTGAGTTTGACATGTGGAAGATTAGAATTAGACAGTACATTCTTCGCACTGACTACTCAATGTGGGATATCATTGAGAATGGTCCTTCTGAAGAAGGAAAGATAGGACCAGATGGGAAAAGACCTCCACCAAAGACAGATGGTGAGAGGAAGATCAGACAGATAGAGATGAAGGCCTTGAGCACTCTGCTCTTGGCCATTCCCAATGAATATCAGCATCAATTTTGCAACTGCACTGATGCTCAGATTCTCTGGAATGCTCTAGAGAAAAGATTTGCTGGAACTAAAAGCATCAAAAGAAATCAAAGAGATGTTCTAAAGCAGCAGTATGAGAACTTCACTTCTTCAAAGAATGAGTCTATGACTCAAACTTTTGATAGATTCAACAAGCTCATTGGTGAACTGGCTACTGTAGGAGTGAAGATGGAACAAGATGATATCAACAGAAAGTTCCTCAGATCTCTTGGGGATGAATGGACTATGTACACTGTCTCATATAGACAGAGTGACAATCTGGAAGAGAAGGAACTTGATGATCTATATAATGATCTAAGAGTTTTTGAAACTGAGGTAGAATCCAAGAAGAATCCCACTGGTTATATCCACAATGCTGCACTTCTTTCAACATCTATTGATACTACTGCTAACCCTGAAGCAGTTAGTACTGCCAGTGGAGTAAATTCAGAAAAAGGTACTGGAACTATCTTTGAAGCCTTTTTGTCCAGTCATAACAACAATTCATTGATTAATGATGATCTGGATCAACTTCACCCTGATGACCTGGAGGAGATGGACATTAAATGGCAGATGGCCATGTTATCTATGAGAGTGAAGAAGTTTATTAAAAGAACAGGAAGGAACAACTTCTCTCAAAGAAGAGAAGATGGAGCTGGTTTTGACAAGACTAAGGTGGAATGCTATAAGTGTCACATGAAAGGACACTTTGCTAGAGAGTGCAGGAGTGCTGTTCCAAACAACAACCACCAACAAGCTCAGAATGGAGGCTACAATCAAAACAAGAATCCTGCTCAAGCCCTTGTTTCTCAACAAGGAATGGGATTTGACTGGAGTGATCAAGCTGAGGAAGCCATTCAGAATCAAGCTCTTATGGCAGAAGTGTCTGATCTCCCCTCTGAGGTAATTTCTAATCTTTGCACTAAATCTTGCATAGACACTGTCAAAAGATACAGGGATCACAATCAAAGTATGTGTGATGACCTCAAAAGATTAGAAAAGGACAGAAGAGATTATGTGTTGATAGTAGAGAGATTTGAAGAGCAGATCAAAGGCTTTCAAGCTAATGAACTTCAACACTCTTATGACACAAACTATTGGAAGTGGGAAAAGAATGAGTTAGAGACCAAACTGTCTAAGTCCTTAGAAGAGAATGATAGGCTGAAAGAGGAACTGTCTAAAGTTAAGCTTGACATAGAAAAGTTTTCATATGCTTCAAAAGCAATGGATTCTCTTCTAAAGGCTCAGATTCATGATAAGATGAAGCCTGGTATTGGATACAACAATACACCCCCTCCTTACAACAACAACTATATCTCTCCTACTTCAGACTTGTTAGAAACCAAGGAGAAAAAGGACTTGTCTGAGGAAGCTTTTAAGATAGCTGAAACTACACAAGCAGCAGTAATAGGACTAACATCTGAAGAGGTTGAAGTAGCAGAGATGCTGGTAAAAGCAAAGAATGACATTCCCAAAGCAAAGGGAGTGGTCATAAATGAAGGGGGATCAAAGAAATCAGAAAAGAAAGACATGGCTGCAGATGTAAAAAGAAAAGGGAAAGAAAAGATGATAGAAACTGATCAACCAACTAAAAAGCAAAAGATGATTGAATCAGATGAAGCATTAGCCAAGAAACTGCAAGAAGAGTTAGAGCAAGCAGAGAAAGAGCAGGTTGAGAAAGACAGAGAGATAGCAAGAGCACTAGCCAATGAACTAAATGAAGCATTTTAGAAAGGGTTGGAAACAGAGAAAGCTAAGCAAAGAGCAATAAGCTTGAGAAAGGCTATGATGGCCAGATCAAGTGCAAAGAAGAGAAGACCTTCACAAACTTACCTTGCAACTCAGGAAAGGAACAAGATGATAACTTTCTTAAGGAGTGCAATTGGTGTGAAGAAAGAAATGTTCATAAAGATGACTTTTGATCAAGTCAAGGGACTATATGAGAAAGAAATGGGAAAGTTGAAGAATAATGAAAAGGACAGAGTGGAGTTTGAAAAGAAAGCTAAGGAGAGGCATGATGTGAATATCAATAAACCCTTCCCTGAAAGTGAAGAGGGAACTCCAACAAAGAAAAAGGCAGAGATTAAGGAAGAAGAGACTCTAGCTCAGAAGATCAACAAGATAAAAAGAGTTAAGTCTATTGCTTCTAAAGGCCCTAGATCAGAAGAAAGGAAAAAGGAAGAAAAGAAGAAAGAAGTTACTATAGGACAAGGGCAAAGGATTCTGAAGAGAACCAAGATGATGGCCAACAGAAAGAAAGTTGTCAAGAAGTCTAG
Source organism: Arctium minus (assembly GCA_954870635.1). NCBI lineage: Eukaryota > Viridiplantae > Streptophyta > Magnoliopsida > Asterales > Asteraceae > Arctium > Arctium minus. The sequence goes on along the minus strand of OX941096.1, from coordinate 20,341,905 downwards.
AGTAGAAGAAGAAAAGAAAGTTGAATCTCAGGAAGAAATACCACAGAGTTCAGATGTAAACATGTACATGGTGGTAATGAATAAAATTCCAAAGCCTATTTCAGCTGAACCTGTTAGATTCAAACCTCCTGAAGTTATCCTCTGGGATACTATGGAGGTGGATGGCAAAGAATACATTAGATTGAAAAGAAAGGATGAGAAGTATGAAGTCTACAGCACTTGGAGCAAAATTATCAGAGAGTGTTCAAGATCTGATTTGGAAGAAATGTTTGAAGTGGGGATGAAAGTTCATGCAGATCAGTTGACAGCTCCAGGGTTACCAATTGTGAAGCTAGTTATGGAATATTTGTGCATGTTGTTCAAACCAGAAGCAGTAAAGCATTTGATAAGAGATGTATTTAAAGCTGTTAGAGGATGGACTATATATGAAAGGAGTGGAGTCTATGAACTGGCATTGGATACTTTTCACATGGAGTATTACTTGGTGGACAGGGTATACAATCATACAAATCTGAAGCTTCATGCCATGTTAAATAAGAAGTTGAATTGTGCACCAAATTCAGAAATGGCAAAGTACTTAATTCAAAGAACTATTAATCAGAGCATGGGACTGGATCCTAACCTTGGAGTAGTTCAATGAAGATTTTGGAAGCATTTGAAGAACTTGACTTCTCTTTCTAAAAGTCAAGTCAGGGGGAGATTGTTGGGAACTGAAGATGTGAACAAGTCTTTAATGTTGCTAGTTAAGAATTACTACTGCTAGAAGACTTCAAAGTTAATACTGCTGAGTATTACTACTGCTAGTAGAATTAATACTGCTAGTCAAAGTTAGTGCTGCTTGAACAAAGTTAGTACTGCTTAGCTAGTTAGTACTGCTAGTGGTTAGTGTGCTGCTTAGTAGTTAATGCTGCCAAGACTTAATGCTGCTTATAAGGTAATGATGAAGAGATCGTGATAAACAAGGATATTTTGAAGATAATGATGGAAGATATACTGAAGATATTTTATTTATTGTAATTATCTTTTTATTCAGTATATGTACAGATTTGATAGAGTAGTTTAATATAGATTAATTCATTCATTCTAAATTTTGAGAGAAAATCAACCTCAAGGCATAGATCCTAATTCTAGAGAAGTAGAATTCGTATTGGTGAGCCTGTTCATCAATATTGAGGTTGTGTGTTTAATCTTGTAACTTCAAGCATTCAATACAAGTTTACAAGTTGTTGATTATATACTGTTTTGATTTACTGTTTTATTGAATATCAAAGTGTTATTCCGCAAACTTCTTTAATATTAGTTTCTGAGAATTTATTCTTGTTAAGAATTCGATCCTGACAACAAACTCAACGAACACTTGAATTACAACACTATTTGAATTCAAAAAAACTGCAGACTCATGAAAATCACAAAGAAATCGAATTTGCTGACTGCAAGAACCAAGCTAAAATTCACAGACTACAACAAAAAATTATAACTTGCAAGCTATAGATCAAAACAAACTGAAAGCCAAAAATTCACAAGTTACATAAGCTGTGTAAACTCATGAAAATCACAAATCCCTCAAATTCAATACTGCATATTATTTGAACATTAAAATCTCAATGAAATTGAATATACAGACTGATAAATTGAAATGAACAGATCCCTTTCAAAATGAAACTTACAAACTACTTGAATTCAAAACTTGAAATTCACAGTCTGTATTCATGAATTTGAAACACACATTTCAAATACCCACACACACAATTCAGTTTACTAACCAGGACAGAATTTATGAATTTGACAGACAATCTTTCAAAAATGCAAGCTACTTCAATTGGAATTCACAGTTCATATGAAAAATAACTCGCAAACTTTGAATCATGAACTGTATAAAATTAGAAACACGCAGATTGAATAATCCATGAATACGCAGACCAAACTGTGTTCAAACTGAATCTTGCAACCTGGTTTGCGTCAACAGAGAATAGTGCAAAACCACCAATTGATAAGAAAATCAAATTGAAACAAAGTCAAGACTGGAAATTGATTTCAAATCAAAATTCTAAACTGCAGCAAAATCGACCCATTAATCTCTTTGATTTCATACTGGCGAGAACCTGTGGTTTGCGTGAGACCCTATTGGCGAGAACCTGTGGTTTGCGTGAGACCTTATTGACGAGAACCTGTTGTTTGTGTGAGACCCTATTGGCGAGAACCTGTCCTTTGCGTGAATAGACTATGACGCAAATCTTTGAATCAAAAATTGATTTACGTGAATAGACAGAGACGCAAACCTAAGGTTTGCTTCAATAGTGAATAGCGCAAATTGAACCTGATACTCATTCAAATCGATTCAGAGATCAAGAAGTGCGATATGTGTGTAACCTGGAAATTGACCAGGGTACTTCCTTCGATCCATGTCAAGAATGTGAAATCCTGCAAATCAATTATGGAGTGTGTTGCAAGAACTGATGTTGATGAAGAATAAAACCAAATGATTTGATCTTTTTTTGTTCTTCATCAGCTTGCGTAATCTTCAATTGATGACAGTTCAGATTTGAAGATCATAGATCAAGATCCAGAAAGATTTCAAAATTGAAAAATCAATACTTCTCCACCGATTTATTCAATTTACTTGCACCGTCCCACTTGAAATTCTAATCCAATCACCATCATCCACTATGAAAACTCAAATTGATGGTAATCTTGACAATTTTCTATCGACCCACTATCTAATTTTATATCCAATCAAAAGTAGCTCCTGTCGGCCATGAATTTCATTTCACCAACCACATTATCACCACCTCACACAAATTTGAATCCACTTATTTGATTTCAATTCAGTTCTCAGATTTGCGAGAGGAATGCTTTGTGCAAATCTAAGTTTGCGTGAGTAACAAAATTGATTATCCAAAATTTCATGAGTTGATTGATCTGCGTGTTCTTCAAGAATTCGCAGATTTGATTCAAAAATTCTAACCTGCAATTCAAGAATTAATGTGAAATCAAGTGAATAAGAACAAATCAAACAGACATTACTAATCCTGTGAATCATTTTCACAATCAAAATACATCAATTCAATGAGAATTTGTGAAACAGATCAAATTTCAGAGTTCTTGATGTTTTCAAGAAAACTTCAACAGTGTGATCCAAAATTCAGAAATCGATTTAATTTTCTGAATAAATTTCTCTGAAAAATGTTTGGTACGACTCTGATACCAATTGTGAATGATAAAATCCCAATCTATCAAGCTTTTCTCACAAGATTAACATGAAAGTCTAGAGAGAGAGTAGAGAGAGAAAGTAGATCTTGAATCTTGAATCTCATAAATCTCACATATGATATTACAATGAAGTTATTAACAAAAACATAAGAAACAAACCTATTTATACCACTACCTAATACAAGACATAACCACAAAGTAAAACAAAATACAACTTTGACTTTTACAAGACTATGACATTGTTGACTTTTACATTTTGACTTTCTAATTAAATCTTAAATACAATATTTAGACTTAACACCATAGCCTAAAATAGGAGCAGTCTCGCAGTTTCCAAACTTAACACGACCGCAACATTTTTCTTTAAAATTTGAAAGTAATGATTTGTTGCTTGTCATGTGTTTGGAACACCCCTAATCCAGATACCATAATTGACTAAGCTGCACATTCAGAAATTACACAGATTTAGGAACCCAAATGCTTATGGGTCCCTTTTTGTTAGTCCTTTGCCTTTTATTTTTCAAAAATCTCTTTTTAGAAAAATTTTGAACGCAATCATCTATGGAAGAAAAATCACAATCATCTGAATCAGAACTAGAAGAATAATATGAGACATTCTTTGCAATTTGAATCATTTGCTTTATTGAATATTTTATGTTTTTATTACAAAATGCAAATGTATCCGTTTTACAAAGACAATCTACACATTTCTCCTCTAAAGTGTCAGATTCTGTTGATTTCTTCTTGACTCTCCATATCTGCCTTGTTGACTTGTTCAAAGTCCGATCTGAAACAGTAGAATCAGAAGAATTAGAATTTTCAGAAATGACATTATCTTTCTTCTTTGACTTCTTTGACCTTCTTCCTTTACGCTTTGGTTTATAATACTCATCATTTAGCATAAAAGAATCATCAACAATTGAATTGAAAGAAGAAATTTTATCTAAGAAATCAAACTGAGCATTCATCATTGTTGAACTTGCCTTGGAGTCATGATTTTCAAAAACACACAAGTCAATAGACGTTTTGCGCGACCCACTGATGGCGCATACTAAACTTTGCACTACCAACTTCTGGCGCAAACCTTCAGTTTGCTCTACCTGTGGTTGGTGCAAACTTTCACTTGTTTGTACTTTGTGAGTATTTTCCTTAGAATCGATAGAAAATCCAGAATTTATTTTGTCATCAAAGTCTTGTTTTTGAGAAATGATTTTGTCTTCAAAACTAGATTTCATGATAAAAAGAAATAAACTATTTTCAAATTCATTTTGAAGACTTTGTTCTTCCATTTTATCTTCAAGATCAATGATTTTGCCCTCTAATACTAATGGGGGAATATATCTCTTAGAATCATAAGAAACCAGAGATATATTTTCCTTATTAGTGCTATTGGCATATATATCAAAATAATAATTTGGTAATGAAGATTTAATGGAAGAATTGACATTTAAAACATTTTGAGATTTTCTGGATTTCTTTGATTTTTCAGGAAAATATTTGGCATTTTCACGAGTATAAACAAATGGCATTTCCATTTTCTTGTTGTTCATTCTTTTCTGATTTTCAATTTCTAATTCTTGCTTTTCATTCATCCACTCAATTTTAAATTGAGGAGCATATTTTGCAAGATTTAGATAATCAAAATTATATAAAGTGGGGGTTTTTTATATAACATTGTTTAAACAATGTGGATTTTCAAAACCAAGTCCCCATCTTTCTTTTATTGCCTCATCACTCCTTAGTTTATTCATATATATGGTTTGCTCAGTTTGTTCTCTCTTATATAATTTTCCTTTTAAAACAATTATTTTATCAGAAAAATCTTAATTTAATTTGGTCAATTCTGTCAAAGACTCAAGATTAGTCTTGTTTAAAGTTTCTAATTCATCCAATTTCTTTTGAAACTTCTCTTTTGTATCTATCAAAATAAATTTTTCATTTTTCAATGAAAATTGCAATTTTTCAATCATGACAGATTTTTCTTGATTAGTTTGTTTTTCAAATAAGAACTTTGAATGTAAGTCATGTAAAGCAGTTATTATGACGTTCATTTGAGAAGAAATAAAGTTGTAATCAAACTCAGAAGGTACCTCAGATGCATAAGTGGAGGTGTCCTCATCTTCATCATCACTCTTATCATCCCCAATAAAACACATAGCTGTTGTTTCCTCATTCTCAACTTCATTGTATGAGTGATGAAGTCAGTATTCCACTTCAACTAACATAATTGTTCCATTCTCTCTCTTTTCAGCAAGCTCCAACTTTTTCCTATAAAACGCAGAATCCTTGACAACCTTCACTCTACACTCCTTTGCTATGTGTCCCGGTTTTCCACAGTTAAAGCAATTCATTGCCTTCTTTTCCTCCTTTTTCGGCTCAGCCACTTTAGCAGGTTCATACTTTGGAACATATGGCTTTGAGTGAGCACCGGGTTCCATTTTCTTTGAACCGAAAGTGAAGCAGAGGTTGTTTGAACCTGATCTGTGTTGGAACTTCTTCTAATAAAGTTGAGAGAGGAGGATCATAGCCTTTTCCAAAGCCTCACCATCATCTTTAGTAGACCCATCATAAGCATTCTCAGATAATGCTTGTTCGGCTAATTGACTTGTAATGAGAGCAATTGGATCTACTGACTTCGACTTGTTTTTCTTATAAATCTTTGCTTTCTTTTCCAGTACCATATTGTCATCAGTCATCAAGATTTCATAAAGTTTCTGAATTGTCATTGTAGAGATCCATACATCATTCCTCATCCTATGACAAGACTTGCTCCATTCTGGTTGAAGAGCATTTAAAAATTTCAGATTGGCTTCCAGTTCAGTCTTTGTCACCTTAATCTTGTACAAATCCTTTATCACTGCCCAAAATCTGTCAAACAAACTTTTCAGACTCTCTCCATCTTTTGCCTTGAATTCCTCAAAATTGTTCATATATCTTGTCTGACGAAGTTGAGTGGCAACTGCTGATCCAAGCATTATCTTTTCTAACTGTGTCCACATTAGCATTGGATTATGCTTGAAACAGTCAATTCGGTTATAAATGGAATTTTGCAGTGCGAGAATCATATTATGCTTTGCTTGGTTATCTGCTTGATATCACATACCCTCATCAGCATCATACTCACGTAAAAGCTTCTCAACCCATGTAGCTGGTGTAGTTGCAGTGGCTGGAATTTCTTTCATAGGCCTTACCATCATAACTTTAGTAAGTGACTTCACATATTGTCACCATTAACTTGTCTCTCTACGAAATTGATGAATCTGTCTTGCCATTGCTGAAATTCATTTTCATTTATCAGAACTGGAGGGCGAGTGTCTGACCCCAAAGACATCGTTATGTCATTCTTATACAATTGAGCTTGTAGAGACATCGTTACAAAATCACAAAGTCGAAAAATTCAGAAATTATCCAAGTCTGGAAGCAGATAATCTGGCGCAAACAGAAGGTTTGCGTGACAAGCCAATGGAGCAAAAGAGATTTGCGCGAGTATAGGTGACGCACAAGAAGATTTGCGTTGGATGAAGGTGGCGCAAAACTGATTTGCGTGAGTCGTTGATGGCGAGAACCACTCTTTGCGTGAGAGGTAAATGGCGCAAATTTAACTTTGCGTGAGACTGAGATGGCGCAAATATAACTTTGCGTGAGACAGAGATGGCTAAATATAACTTTGTGTGAGAAGCTGATGAAGAGAACTTGAACTTTTCTTGAGATGAGGTGAACTTGATGAAAACCTGAGATAAACTGGCGCAAAGTTTAGATCAACTAGCGCAAAAATCAGAAAATGTGATCAAACATTAGAATAACAAGGGTAAACTCGTATGAACTGGCGCAAAAAACAGATCTAGCGCAAAACGATGAGAAACTCAGAAATCTTCTAAAATTTGAATACAAAAACGAATTTGATGAGATTTTCTTACACAAACATGTTCGAAAACAGTTTTCTAATCACATTAAAACAATTAGTTCGATCAAAAACTACAAAATCGAATATTCGTGAAACGAACAGTACGCAAAAACAACTTTTCAGAAAACTCGATAAATCTCAAAATTGATTATCAAAAACTGAATTTCTTGAAAAAAGATGTGAATTAAAAGTATTCTACAATGAAAAACGAATCCAGAAAACCAATTTACAAAGTAATTCGTTCAGAAATCAGTCTGAATTTGATGAAAAATCAAAAAAGGAGATTTCCTTGAGAAAAATCAAAAACCGAGACTTTCTTGAAAAAAATCAAGAAAATCAATCAAATTTTCTGATTTAATCACTAATTCAGAACCGAAAAACGTTTCTCTCAATCCTCTCAGATTTAGAATGGCTCTGATACCAATTGATAATCCATGATCTACCAAATTTTAGAGAGAGAAAGTAAAGAGAGAAAGTATGTGCGCCAAATGTAATACGATATATTCAAATGAGCTCCAAAGTTACAAAGACAAAGCACCTAAGGGACTTAAATACCCAAGGCCTAAACTGTAACACCTCAAAAATCAGAGTAAATTAAAACCTGAAATCCTGGCAACAAGACGGAAGTATTTCAAATAACTTACCATAAATGGGATCAGTCCTTAAGACTTTACAAAACCTGAACAGATAAAGGGTTCATCAACAAACTAATCAAGATTTCATCAGTTGACAGACCACAATTCATCAAAAGAATGGGACTTAACAAATGCCCAGATACAATACTAAATATCTCCAAAAAACCTCGAGACTCAAAACTTGTCTCTCCAAAAACCCCGGCAACCCACCGCTAATGGAAACCTGTTACACATATCATTTGAGAAAAAGTGTCAGACTTAAAGCCTGGTGAGAACATACAGTTTATAAAGCTCAAAAGATATTAACATTTGTATCATAAGATAATATTTCCAAAGAGGTTAAATTTACAATTTAAGCCTTTTGCCACAACCGGGCTTTTCCGTTATAAACATGTCATAAAAGGACCGACAATAAAACATTTTACCAAGGATTGTGGCGTAACACAAAGTAGGCTAAAAATCCGAGTTACGAGCTAAACAATTGGAGTTCGTGGATACGAACACAAAAGTCCGTGCTTCAACGTGAGATCAAGCCCCAAGCGCAAAACCAATGTATACTCCTTCGCTAGGATCACTATGAACCATGGCTAGTATCCGGCCTCACATAAGCATACCAAGTTGCCCCCGAGGAACATGTGATCCATAGCTACAAATTTGGGGAATATAACATCCCAACAATACAGTCGACTCAAAACCTAGGGATCCACTAGTAATGGTACAGACTCGTCACAACAACATATGTGACCAACCATAAATAAACATATGGCATAAATACATTTTATAAACAAATGTTATTTCCAGTTCAACTCCTGGTAAGAAGGAAAATCATTAAAAGAAGCTCTTTAATATTCTTTTCGCATAATCGCATAACGTGCAAGTAAAATATCATTTTACTTTAACAAGATAAGATCCAAAAGGTAACTTTTGATATGTGTAAAGTTTTAAATGATAGTAGGAACTCACCTCTGTTTCCTTCTTCTTAAATAATGCTACCTATGACAACACCGAAAGAATCGGTAAGTCGAAAACACAGATAACTCTCCCGCTTCCTGACATAGAACTCAAAATAACAGAAGCTAACAACTAACAGAACCTAATCCGGTCAAAAAGGCAAATACCGGTCAAACGGGTTCCGGTCGAAGGATACCGGTCGAATACACACTACCGGTCGAAGCATCTTCCGGTCGAAAGGCACTACCGGTCGAAAGGTACTACCGGTCGAACACACACCGGTCAAATGCATCTTCCCGGTCGAACACAAACCGGTCGAATGCATCTTCCCGGTCCTTAGCGTATTCGGCCGTCTTGTTCAACAAGAACATGCCGGAGATGCTGAACCCAGATCCAAATCGAAAATACTCGGATCTCGAAATGGAACGGTTGAAAACCTTCACGACGAGATTCTACACGGCTAAAATCATTCCGATCAAAGCATTAAGCTAGATTCGTACCTTGATTTTCCGAATCAGTCGATCGCCTTTTCTCCTGCTTTCTCTCTCTCTCTCTTCAAAGAACTAAGAAAATCTGATCTGATATTTTACAAAATATCAAGACTTAGATTTGTATATATATTTCCCAAGTTACATTTAACCCCCCTGAACTTTGGGTAACGGTTAACTTCTCACCCAAATTTCAAAATTCAGGGTGTTACAATCCTCCCCAACTTGGGAATGATTTCGTCCTCGAAATCCAACTATACAAGGAGATGGGGATATCTACGCTTCATATCCTCCTCAGATTCCCAAGTCACATTTGCTCCTCGGTGATGCTTCCACTGCACCTTGACCAAAGTGACTTCTTTGTGACGCAACTTCTTAGACTTTCTCTCTAAGATGGCGTCGGGTTCTTCCACACAACGGTTACCTTCGTCAACCCTTAACTCTGAAAGGGGAATGACGCTGTCTTCTACCGCCAAACATTTCCGGAGGTAGCAAACATGAAACGTGTTGTGTATTCTGCTCAACTCCGGTGGCAGTTCCAACTGGTAGGCTTGCAAACCCACTCGCTTAAGTACTTTGAAAGGTCCGACGAAACGGGGACTCAGCTTCCCATGTTTTCTGAATCGTATAATGCCCTTCCAGGGCGATACCTTAAGCATAACGCGGTCGCCTACTTGGAATTCCATCGGTCGCCTCTTCTTATCGGCATAGCTTTTCTGACGATCCTGAGCTGCCTTATTTCTGTCACGAATGCACTTGACCTTATCGGCAGTCTCTTGCACAATTTCAGGTCCGGCGAACTGCTTCTCTCCCGCTTCAAGCCAACACATAGGAGTCCTACACTTTCGCCCATACAACGCTTCAAAAGGTGCCATCCCAATACTCGAGTGGTAGCTATTGTTGTAAGCAAACTCCACCAAAGGCAGGTGAGAGTCCCAACTACCCCCGAAATCGATGACACAAGACCTCAACATGTCTTCCAAGGTTTGGATCGTTCGTTCGCTCTGCCCGTCGGTCTGTGGATGGTAAGCCGTACTCAACTTAACCCGTGTACCAAGCTCTTTCTGAAACCCATCCCAAAAGTTCGAAGTGAACCGACTGTCACGATCTGACACGATCGACAATGGTATTCCATGCCTTGAGACCACCTCATCGATATAAAGCTTTGCCAACTTATCCATCGGTAAAGTCTCTCGCATAGGCAAAAAGTGAGAGCTCTTTGTCAATCTATCCACTATCACCCAGATGGTATCGTGTCCCCGAAGAGTTTTAGGCAACTTCGTCACGAAGTCCATGGTGATATGCTCCCACTTCCACTCGGGAATCTCTAAGGACTAAAGACTCCCACACGGTCGCTGATGTTCGGCTTTAACTTGCGAACACGTCACACAACGCTCAACGTAACGTGCCACATCCAGCTTCATTACCGGACACCAATAGTGCAACTTCAAGTCGCTGTACATCTTTGTACTTCCCGGATGAATGGAATACTTGGACTTGTGTGCATCTTCTAGCAACAGCTCACGGTTTCCCCCAATCTTGGGCACCCACACACGACCGTTAAACAGTTTCATTCCACGGCTATCTTCCATCCAAAGCAAACGCTGTTTTGTCATGACTTCCTCTTTGAGATTCTCTTCCAACAATGCTTCCATCTGTGATGTCCTGATCTTCTCAACAAGACTAGACACTAGCTCGATTCTCGAATGGGTAGCCTGAATACTCCAGCTATAGTCCTTCCGACTTAGCGCGTCGGCCACCACGTTCGCTTTACCGGGATGGTAAAGCAATTCACAGTCATAATCTTTAAGCAACTCGAGCCACCGCCTTTGCCTCATATTCAACTCTTTCTGATCAAAGACATACTTCAGGCTCTTGTGATCCGTGTAAAGAGTACATTTCGTGCCGTACAGGTAATGTCGCCAAAGCTTCAAAGCGAACACCACCGCTGCTAACTCCAAATCCTGAGTTGGGTAATTCTGCTCGTGTATTTTAAGCTGCCTCGAGGCATAAACGATTATCTTGCCTCGTTGCATCAACACACAACCCAGCCCCATTTTTGAAGCGTCGCTGTAAACCACGAAATCTTCCGACCCTTCAGGCAAAGTCAAGATCGGAGCTTCACACAACTTTTTTTGAAGAATCCGGAACGCCTTCTCTTGGGTTTCGGTCTATTCAACCTTCACATTCTTCCGAGTCAGAACTGTCAAGGAAGCAGCAATCTTTGAAAAGTCTTGAATAAATCTCCTGTAGTATCCCGCCAGACCCAAGAAACTTCGGATCTCTGACGGACTCTTAGGAGGTTCCCAATTCATCATAGCTTCAATCTTGGAGGGGTCTACTTTCACTCCGTCCCGAGTGACTACGTGCCCCAGAAATTGTACTTCTTTCAGCCAAAAGTCGCACTTGGAAAACTAGGCGTACAACCTCTCTTTTCTCAACACTTCCAGAACTTCACGTAGATGTCGCTCGTGCTCTAACTCACTCCTGGAGTACACGAGTATGTCATCAATGAATACAATGACCGACTTGTCGAGGAATGGTCGTCACACTCTATTCATCAAGTCCATAAACACTGCTGGTGCGTTCGTCAGGCCAAATGGCATTACGAGAAACTCATAATGGCCGTAACGCGTTCTGAAAGCCGTCTTCGGAACATCTTCTTCTCTTACCTTCACTTGGTGATAACCTAAACGTAAGTCGATTTTGGAAAAACAGCCTGCTCCTTGAAGTTGATCGAACAAGTCGTCTATTCTCGGAAGTGGATACCTGTTCTTCACTGTAGCTTTGTTCAACTCACGGTAGTCAATGCACATTCTCATTGTGCCATCCTTCTTCTTGACAAATAAGACCGGAGCTCCCCAAGGTGACGAACTCGGTCTTATAAAGCCCTTCTCCAATAGCTCTTGGAGTTGTGCTACCATCTCTTGCATCTCCGATGGCGCTAAACGGTAAGGTGCTTTAGCGATCGGTGCTGCGCCAGGCACAAGATCAATCCGAAACTCTACCTGACGATCGGGTGGCAACCCGGTCAAGTCTTCTGGAAAGACATCTGGATACTCACGCACGATCTTCACATCTCCCAGCTTTGACTTCTCTAACTTGGCATCGATTACATAGGCTAGGAAAGACGAACATCCTTTTACTAAACACTTGCGTGTCCTTGCCATGGTGATTATTGCCACTTCACCCTTTCTCTTTTCACCATAGATGACAACAACTTCGCCAGAGGGGTTGGGAAGTCGAATCAACTTCTTGGAACACACGATCTCGGCCTGATTGTTTGACAACCAATCCATACCGACCACAACATCAAAACCCCCGATTGACATCGGTAGAAGATCGATCGGAAATTCTCTCCTTTCGATACTAAGAGTACACTGCTTCAGAACCTCGTGGATCAGAACTTGACTACCATCAGCTATTTCTACTACTAAGGCATCCTCAAGACTAGTAGTGGGCATAGCAATTTTCTGACGGAACAATTCAGATACGAAAGAGAAACTAGCACCCGTATCGAATAAAGTACGAGCAGGTACAGACTTTATAAGAAAAGTACCCGATACCACATCAGCGGATGCCCTGGCCTCATCGGCCGTCATCTAAAAATCTCGACTCTGAACCTGAGGAGGATTCTCCTTCTTCGCTGGCGTGCTACCCGTCACAAGCTTCGGGCAATCTCTTCTCACGTGCCCCGGTGCCTTGCACTCATAACAGACGAGTCCTCTGACCGGGCAATCTCTCACAGTGTGACCAGACTTCCCACACTTATAACAAGTTTGAGAATTGGTGTAATAGTTACCGTGATGCTTGGTTCGACACTTCGGGCACCACTTTGCTTCCTGGTAACTGCTGAAGTTGCGGTTTCCAACAAAAGGTCGGGCCCACTTGGGAGGTATTGAACTGTTCTCCCACTTTCTCTTATCAGATACTACCTCCGATTTCTCAGATTTGCTTTTTGCGAACATCTCCCCCATGAACTGAGCTTCGTCCACCATTTCTCGAAGGTTAGAAGCTTTGAAATTGTGGACCATAGATTGCATGTCCGCTGGCAGGCCGTTGAGATACGCTTTCATCTTGTCTTTCTCTGTTGGGGCAGCGTGCCCCACCAGACCAAGTTTCTCCATAAACTGACGGGTGTACTCTCTCACCGTCAGGTTGCCCTTTACCAGAGACCGAAATTCTTTCTCAATTCGGTCCATCGTTCTCTCGTTGCAGAATTCTTCTAGCAACTTCTTCTTGAACTCAGCCCAAGACAACTGATCCAACACTTTAGGAGAAAGAGTGGATTGGACGATATTCCACCAGATGAGTGCAGTGTCCCTCAGCAGTTGGGTACCGAACCGCAGCCTCTGATCATCTCCGCATTCGGAAGAGCCAAAAGCTTGCTCAACTGCTCGGATCCACTGTACGCACACTGTCGGGTCATCAGAACCGAAGAATTCTGGCGCTCCGCAACCGAGAAAGGACTTATAGGAACAATTCTTCCTATTCCCTGGAGCACCAGGAATCCTGCGCTCTTCCGCCGTGACCCTTATACCATCGCCTCCAGAACCTGCTACGACGTTCTCCACAACCGTCTCACTTCTCCGATTGTTTACGTCGCGGTCCTCCATCGCTTTCAGCAGAAACTCTTGCTGCTTTGCCATCTCTTCTCTCATTACCAACATCACGCTGGCCAACAACTCGGACTGGGGATTAGCATCCCCGATGACTGGATGAGACGAAGCCAGGTCTACTCGTGGAATGACCTCTGGCCCCCCACCTAGCCTTTGCTGAACGGGTGGTCGTACAACAACCTCAACTCCTTCTGGCTGACCCGCTGTAGAGGTTGTCGCTTCAAGACCATCAACACGAGTACGCGGTCTTCCGCGCGTACCTACCATACTGAACTACTACACAGAGCAGAGGAGGAGATAAAAGAGCTATAGGAAAACACGAAGGGAAAACATACTACCACATTATCAATTGTCATATTAACAGCAAATCAAGCACTCTTACGTACAATATCCTCATTATAACATTAGCTAGGTGAAATTATGAACATATAACACATAATGGTTCTTGTCACCACCACTACAACGCTTCATAAACGTACTTTCCGTCGACTCTAAGACTAACCCAACTTAGAAGCTCTACCCAATTCTCGCGGATCAATTCTTAGTATACTCAGTCTAAGTCTAGACATCTTACAATCATGCCTAGTTCGCTTAAACTAGAGCACTGATACCAACTTGTAACACCTCAAAAATCAGAGTAAATTAAAACCTGAAATCCTGGCAACAAGACGGAAGTATTTCAAATAACTTCCCATAAATGGGATCAGTCCTTAAGACTTTACAAAACCTGAACAGATAAAGGGTTCATCAACAAACTAATCTAGATTCCTATATCAAGATTTCATCAGTTGACAGACCACAATTCATCAAAAGAATGGGACTTACAAATGCCCAGATACAATACTAAATATCTCCAAAAAACCTCGAGACTCAAAACTCGTCTCTCCAAAACCCCCGGCAACCCACCGCTAATGGAAACCTGTTACACATATCATTTGAGAAAAAGTGTCAGACTTAAAGCCTGGTGAGAACATACAGTTGTTTATAGCTCAAAAGATATTAACATTTGTATCATAAGATAATATTTCCAAAGAGGTTAAATTTACAATTTAAGCCTTTTGCCACAACCGGGCTTTTCCGTTATAAACATGTCATAAAAGGACCGACAATAAAACATTTTACCAAGGATTGTGGCGTAACACAAAGTAGGCCAAAAATCCGAGTTACGAGCTAAACAATTGGAGTCCGCGGATACGAACACAAAAGTCCGTGCTTCAACGTGAGATCAAGCCCCAAGCGCAAAACCAATGTATACTCCTTCGCTAGGATCACTATGAACCATGGCTAGTATCCGACCTCACATAACCGTACCAAGTTGCCCCCGAGGAACATGTGATCCATAACTACAAATTTGGGGAATATAACATCCCAACAATACAGTCGACTCAAAACCTAGGGATCCACTAGTAATGGTACAGACTCGTCACAACAACATATGTGACCAACCATAAATAAACATATGGCATAAATACATTTAATAAACAAATGTTATTTCCAGTTCAACTCCTGGTAAGAAGGAAAATCATTAAAAGAAGCTCATTAATATTCTTTTCGCATAATCGCATAACGTGCAAGTAAAACATCATTTTACTTTAACAAGATAAGATCCAAAAGGTAACTTTTGATATGTGTAAAGTTTAAAATGATAGTAGGAACTCACCTCTGTTTCCTTCTTCTTAAATAATGCTACCTATGACAACACCGAAAGAGTCGGTAAGTCGAAAACACATATAACTCTCCCGCTTCCTGACATAGAACTCAAAATAACAGAAGCTAACAACTAACAGAACCTAATCTGGTAAAAAAGGCAAATACCGGTCTAACGGGTTCCGGTCGAAGGATACCGGTCGAATACACACTACCGGTCGAAGCATCTTCCGGTCGAAAGGCACTACCGGTTGAACACACACCGGTCAAATGCATCTTCCCGGTCGAACACAAACCGGTCGAATGCATCTTCCCGGTCCTTAGCATATCCGGCCGTCTTGTTCAACAAGAACATGGCGGAGACGCTGAACCCAGATCCAAATCGAAAATACTCGGATCTCGAAATGGAACGGTTTAAAACCTTCACAACGAGATTCTACACGGCTAAAAGCATTCCGATCAAAGCATTAAGCTAGATTCGTACCTTGATTTTCCGAATCAGTCGATCGCCTTTTCTCCTGCTTTCTCTCTCTCTCTCTTCAAAGAACTAAGAAAATCTGATCTGATATTTTACAAAATATCAAGACTTAGTTTTGTATATATATTTCCCAAGTTACATTTAACCCCCCTGAACTTTGGGTAACGGTCAACTTCTCACCCAAATCCCAAAATTCAGGGTGTTACATAAACCGATACTGATAAGCAAAGTAAACACAGTTAAGACCAAGGTTAATAAATACATTGATTACTATTTAAAATAGACTTAACAATGTGTTGTAATAGTTTAGTGTTTTGCGTGTATAAATAGTGTGTTGTGCGTGTAGTTCTAGTAGTTTTAACAGAGAGTAGCAGATTCAGAGAGTATCATACGTGTTTAAGAATTTAGAGAGAGAAAGTCTTTGAGAGAATTTGTTGTAATCTATGATTGAAATATAAAAATGAAAATTGATTGAATTACATTTTGTCATCTTGATCGCATTGTTATCTGGGATAACAAACAGGTTGAGAGTGTCTAACCCTAACCCGACCCATTTAATAAACGGGTCAGAAAATCCCAACCCTAACTTGTTTAACATTTATAAAATTAAAAATTAAAAATCAAAAATTCATAAAAAAGTACAAATCCAAAATTCAAATGAAAGTATTAGAAATCCAAGTTTTATAGTTCAAATTATAAGTTCTAACCAAATCTAAAATATTAAAAATTCAAAGCATTAAAACGAAAACTTATATATATATATATATATATAAACGGGTTATTCGGGTCATTTTCGAGTTAAAACTTTTTACTTTGACCTTACCCGTTTAATATTTGTGTCGAGTTCGTGTCGGGTTAGCGTGTCGTGTTAGTTTTTGCCAGGTCTACCAGAGGTTGCATTCCTGTAGATATAACCTATATACCAAGCTCATAAGTTCAGATATAAGCAAAAACTAATAATCATAATATAATAAAAAAACACAGAAGACTTAAAAGAGATTAGTAAAGCATAAGCTTCAAGATACAGATTGTTAAAGAATAAATAATTTTGCCAAAAGATTTTAGTAATTATATACATGAATGTAATCTTTGTATTGAGACATTAACTACCAAAATCTTGATTACGGTGATTACATTCATGTTGGTAATCATTGTATTGAGAACATTAATTACCTATCCAACAGAAGTATGCCACTTTCTGATTCATCTTGATCCATCTTCATCTCCTTTCCTGCCTTCCATGTCCGCTGTTGGTCCGGAAGGTGATATAAAAGTTTGTAGAAGGGGGGTTGAATACAAACACAAATTTTATGGTTTAATAAATTGTTTATTGGTAAATCAAATTACAATTTACCGTTTGTTGCGGAATAAGTTTAAGTAAACCTAATCTAAACAAACTTGAGAAACACTAAGTGGGTTGCACAAGAATAAGAGGGAGAGGTTGAGGAAACTATAGAAAGCAAGGGTTTTTATAGAGTACACACAGAGATAAGGGATATATGGCAACTCTTTTAAAATAAAACAAACCTTTCCATTTAAACCCTATTCATTAAATGCATGGCAGGGGTACTTTACACGTGTCACTATTTGGTTGGATGCATGCTTCTGACTTTTTGAGACATCCTCCTAGCCATATGGTCAACAATGCAGTCTTCAGAGTTGTTGTACGATCTGATGCAAAAGTGTGTCTCTTCTGACACATCGTACTATTTGTGCAAGGATAAAACAAAAGAACCTTGGAGTGTAAGCTTCATGATCAGTGATTGTTGATGGAGTCTTCTATCAGAGAGTCTGAATAAAAGTCATCTACCACTGAAGCTTCTCTTCTTGATTCTTCACGTGTGTGGACTTGTGTTGGTTTCACTGATATCCGCATCAGATCATGAGTAGACTTGTCACTTGTTCATCAGTTTTGTCTACGATGTCAGTGATGAATGACTTTGTTCGCGAGTCTTATCTTCAGGGATTACATTAATAGAATATATCAAAGATCATCAGCGATACTAAATAAACTCAGTATTTAATCGCTGATGGTGAAACACTAATACATACAGATATTAAATGTAATTTTCACTAAGTATTTCGAAGGGTCATCATTAAATCACTGAGAGATTTTGGATCAACAATCTCCCCCTATTTGATGATGACAAAGCATTATGAGAAAATTACTTTAAGTTCAAAATAAAAGGATAATCAGACTCATAACATACATGTCTCAATTACTATTTTGAGGGATCCTTTAAAGTACTGATGGAGTAAAGTAATTCACTAAAAAATTCCATTATTTCGTAACAAAAGATTACTCAGGGAATATGAAAATTTTAAAGTACAAGTGAAGTCCTATACAAATACTATAAGTCTACCTAATAGATTACAAGAAAATAATATAATCTATCAGCTAAGTTGGTTGTTCCTTGACTTCTAATTCTTTTTCATCGATCATATGGTCAGGTATATCTTCTCCTCTTTGTCTTCAGTTAGCTGCCTTCTTTCGAATGAGAGATTTGATGAGAGTCCCTGATGGAGAATTGTCGAACCATAGATAAAGAAGATCCTTTAGATGTGCAAGAGGGTAGAGAGGAATCTCTGAGACTCGTTGCAATCTAATGAAGTCACCATCGTCTTGGAAGGTTATTCCATAGGGATGACTTATCACCTGCCCAGGTTCAAAAGGTCCACTAGGGGGCAGTGATAGGTCTAGAGCAGAGAGATCTGGTGTAGGTCCAACGACTGCATCTCTGTAGAATTTGATGATTGAGTCATTCTTGATCACTTCATCGTTGTCAGAGGAAGAAACGTGCTTCCTTTATGTAGATGTTCTTGGCTTCTATGGTAGATAGGAGGGGAAATTTATCTTAGCAGCGACTCTGTTGATGAGGAGCTCGAACAGCGAATCAACATGGCCCTTGTGCTTCAATTTTGACTTCTTCAGTGCTTCCTTGAACTCCAACCATTCGTAGAACTCAAAGTGTTCCAATTTTGACAACTTCTTCAGTCACTGTTAGTTGGTTCTTCTTGCTCTTCCCTGATATAGTCACAACTGAGATCTTGTGTACGTTGCTCCTGTGAGCAAGCTTCTTTTTGCACCAAGAAAGCTAACAGTCGCTGACCTCTTTTTCTCTTTGATTCTCCTCGTCGATTTTTTTCAGCAGGGCTTCTTTGACTCTGATTGGATTCTTCTTCAGTTTCTTATCATGGACCAAGTTTTATTGTACCCTAAAGGCCTGACTGGCATCCTTTTGGCATTTAGCGAATACCTTTTCGACACTGATAGATTCTTCTCTTTCCTCCGGAGTCAGGAAGTCGAGCTCATCAGTAGTGCTTTGAGAAGGGATCTTCAGTCGTTGACTTTCTAGTTGTAGAATCATCGTTGACCGCTTCTGAATATCATCCTCTAACCTTTTCATAAGTCGAGAGGGTCTGTTAGATGGCTGGACGATTCTTCTTCTTCTTCTAGCTCATCAGTCTCTCGAACGGAGACTGGGATTATTTGAAGGTCTTCAGCTGGGGTCGCTAGGATTATTTGATCTTCTTCTCTCTCAAGCAGGGGAGAGAACTAGATGATTAAAACATATGGAAAGTTAGTTTTATTTTGGTGAAGAAAGATAAAGGCTTAGAAGTGTAGGGTGGGTTTGAGGTGAGAAAAGAAT
This sequence comes from Arctium minus, assembly GCA_954870635.1. NCBI lineage: Eukaryota > Viridiplantae > Streptophyta > Magnoliopsida > Asterales > Asteraceae > Arctium > Arctium minus. The sequence continues at coordinate 20,322,323 of OX941096.1, read as the reverse complement.
GAGAAAGGAATAATGGAGAGGCATACCTGAGAAGGTTGCTCCCCCTTCGAAGTAGAAATGATCTTCAAGTTTCCATCAACAGTAATCCCCTTTTGCTTGCCTTGGGTTGATGGCTTCGAAAATTTTTCAGTTCTACCCTTTGCTTCGCTGACCACCACACCCTTGAGCGGTAGGACTGATAGGAGCTGGAGTGAACCATAAAGAGGCTTCATCATCATCGTCATCTCCTTCATCAGTTCCTTTGGATCCTTGATCTTCAAGGTCCATATCTTCTTCTTCTTCTTCTTCCTCCTCCTCTTCCTCTTCTTCATCATTATCTTCTTCAGGGATTGTTGAAGAGGAAAGAGGGTCTTGGGTGATGGTGGTTTTATCAACGATTTTCTCCCCCTCAACAAGAGGAGGGTCTTCCACAACATTCTCTGCAGTCTTCTCCCCCTCTTTGTCATCATCAATACAGGGGAGGGAGAGGCCGACTTCATCAGCAGTAGCAGCAGAAACATCAGTAGAGGCTGAAGAGGCATCAACATCCAGGGCCTTAACTCGATCTTCAAGGCTGGGAAAGTTCGATGTCGCCTCATACACAAAATTAACAGCTAGCTTGAGGTTTAATTGATCATCCTTAGTGGAGGGAGGAGTTGGTGTTGGAACTGGTTCCCTCAACTTCGATAAAATATCAGCAAGAAGTTGATTTGTTGTGTCGGACTTGCTGCTGAGGGTCTTGACTTCAGCAGTAAGAAAGTTGACGTGGTTGTTGAGAAATTGGAGAGTGGTCGTGTTAGCGACCACGTCCTGCTTTAGTGCTGATACCTCCTCCATGAGAGCTGATAGTTGAGAGTTCTCAGCTTTTGAGGAGAATGAGGAGGCGAGATCCTTCAACACATGACCAACATTGTTGACCAGTGTTGTGTTGTTGTTGATGGTGGTGGTGAGAGAGTCCACCTTGCCGCTGTGTTGTTGTTGTGGATGAGCGATCCACAAAACCATTGAGGGTCGTCTATTGAGAGACGATCCCTGATGTTGGCTCTTGTTATTGTTGTTGGGTTTGCTCTTTTGCCTTCATGGATTTCTTTAGCTTGCCAAGAAGCGCTGAAGATTTGTTCTTGAGAGGGGTTGTAGAGGCAGGGGTAGCCTCGACGGCGTAGTTCAGATACACTAACCTCATCATCTTCCCGCTCCACATCGAAGATACGGACCCCGAGATTTGGGAGCTGATAGTCACCCTCGGTCGGGTAGAGATCTCCAGCGAAGAACTTCAGCAGTGTAGAGAAAAAATGGACGTACGAAATTTTCAGTTCCCCCGTCCGGCTTACCGACCTTTGTTATCAGGTCGTCAAAAATCATCGTTGTGTAGTCGATGTTTCTTCCAACGGGGATAGAGAATGCCATATAGAGCTGCGCCTTGCTGGTTTGATTTCCTGCTTTTGCACTGAATAATACGCGAGAAGACATAGTTCAATTCTGAAGGCATTTTGGCCTTCAGGATCTTCGTCAGCCTCTTGTCCACAGTCTTGGACCTGGGCTTGGTGTCCCACTCGTACTCCATAAGGTCGAGGAACTGGATCATCTCTTTGTCAGGGGGTAGAGCGTCGAACCCTTCTTTGCCTTTAGCAGAGAGACGTAGGCTGATTCAGATTCCGTTTGGAGTGATACTCTGTTCTACATGATATGTTTGGAAGGCAATGACAATGAGCTTGTTGCCTGATTTGGTTGTCTTCTCCGCTTTTTCAACAGTGAACCAGAACTGCTGAAGGAGACTTTTGTGCACTGGAGGATCAACTGTCAGTACATAAGCAATGGGAGATTGCATAAGGAAAGTGGCAACATCAAGGAGACGTAGGGAGGGTTTCATGGCAAAGAAGGTAAGAAGTGCTAGGTGGTTGTTCCCTGAAAACTGAACGTTGTTGAGCTCAAATTTGATGTTCTTTGATTTCAACAAAGTTGCTTGGGAGGCCATTTCTGGAAGAATTAGAAAATAGCAGAAAAGGAGTTTTTAGAACAAAAACATGGAATATTTACCAGTTTCCTTTTTAAAAAGGAAACTTGCAAATGAAGGTTTCTAGTTTGAAGCATAAGAGAAATGTAAACAAAAAGAATTTTGGCCAGTTTCCTTTTTAAGAAGGAAATATGAACAGTTTAAAAACAAGTTTAAACCTTAAAAACCAAAAACTTTTTGAATAAAAATCATGAATAAAATGATTTTGAGAGGAAAAACAGTATTTGATTCAAACAAAATAGTTTTTAATATCAAATGAGTGTTTTTGGGAAGAATTTAGAGAAGAAAAAAAGAACCTGTTCGATTGAAGGAGAGTAGTAGTTCTTTAAGTTCTTGAGAGCTTTGATTTTCGAGAGAATTGTTTTTGGTTTGAGAGTAATGTGCGCATAAAAAGGTAAATTATGAATAAAGAACGTTTATATATGAGAGGGAAAGAGGAGAAAGAGAGAGAATGATGAGCGGGAAAAGTTGCTCATCATGACACGGACACGTCCCACGATGTTGAATAGACAAGTAGTGAAGTGAACAAACATGTCAGAAAAAAATGTGCCATGGATTATTATTACATATGACGTCACACAAAAAAGTGTCTTTTCATTTTTAAAAATATCGTTGATAGAAAGTCAGTGATAAATTTTATTTTGAAGAATCACTAATAGAAAAAGTCAGTGATGAGTTTTATTTTCAAAAAGCTTTTAATCACTTGAAGAAGGTCAGTGATTAAGTTTTGAGAATTTTGAAAACGTCTTGATGAATGAGAGTTCAGTGAGAAAAGGGTTAGAAAACATACCTGAATATCAGAGAAATTGTAGTAAGAAATTAAGGAATGAATAGGAGAGAATTTTATAACTGACATAATGCATAAAAACTGAAGAGTTAATCTTCAAGGTTCAGCATTCCAAGCTCGCTGATGAGAAAGTTGAATCTGGTCTCATCAAGAGGTTTGGTAAAGAGATCAACTAGCTGATAGGCAGTAGGAATAAAATGAATTTCTATGTCTCCAATCATCACATGATCTCTGATAAAATGATATCTGATTTCGATGTGTTTGGTCTTTGAGTGTAGCACTGGATTGTTTGTTATAGTGATGGCACTAGTGTTGTCGCAATAGACGGGGATCTTTGATTGGTGAAGGTCATAGTCTAATAGCTGATTTCTCATCCATAAGACCTGATCACAACAACTACCAGCGGCTACGTACTCAACTTCAGTGGTGGAAGTGCACACTGAGTTCTTTTTCTATCCAGTTTGCCACCTAGGAGCTGACAACCTCCTGTGGTGCTTTTTCTATCCAGTTTGCAACCTGCAAAATCACTATCTGAATAGGCATTAAGATCGAACCTTGAGTCTTTGGGATACCAAAGACCTAGGTTAGAAGTTCCCTTCAGGTATCTGAAAATTCGATTTACAGCGATCAGGTGAGATTCCTTGGGTTCTGATTAATATCGTGCACAAAGACAAGTAGAATATATGATATCAGGTTGGGTCGCTGTAAGATACAAAAGGGAGCCTATCATTCTTCTATAGACAATGACATTAACAGTTTTCCAGCTGGATCCTTTTTTAATGTCAGCGGTGGTGCCATAGGAGTTTTCATCGCTGAAGCTTGAATAAGATCAAACTTTTTCAGCATATCTTTAACATACTTACCTTGATGAATAAACGTGCCTTTATCAGATTGCTTAATCTGAAGTCCAAGGAAGTAAGTTAGCTCATACTCATTTTATATTCTCTCTTCTTTTCTTCAGCGAATCGAGTACACAAAGATGGATTAGTAGAACCAAATATAATGTGATCAACATGTATTTGAACAAAAATGATATGACCTTTAATCTTTTTGAAAAATAGAGTATTACCAATTTTTCACGTTCAAATTTTTCAGAGATTAGAAAAGATGAGAGAGTATTATATAAAGCACGAGGGGCTTGTTTTAACCCATAGAGAGCCTTATCCAAGTTATATACAAAGTGTAGATGTTTATGGTCAGAGAACCCTAGGGGTTTGTAGATCCCAGAAACAGTGCAATCACAAATAATAATCAACAATAATCAAAGATTGAATCACAACTGCTGGTCATATGATTAGATTTATCAATAAAGGGTTTAAGGTTTACAAAGAGAACTTCTGATACGTATTAGTAAACCCTAACTATGACCATTAAACCTAGAAAATAGGTTTAAGAAAAAATATATATGGCACACATAAGAGCTAGGGCCCAAAATCCCAATAACCAAATAACTTTAAGAAAATTACAGTTTGCACCCCGAACTTCTATTCAACATAAATTCACCCTAACAATCTCCCCCTTTGAGTTGATGTTCGTAATCTTGCCAGTTTGGAACATGTGTCTTTCGAAAAATCAAAGTTGATCTCGAAATGTCTCATTGAAGTTATGTACTCCAGCCTTTCTTTAATCTGACCCAAAGCTTTGAGAACAAGGCATCTGTAATTCGAATCCAAAGACTAGACCCCTTTGTCTTATTGATCAATGAAATGTCTTAGCTTGTCTCGAAGAAAAACCAGTGTACCATCGCAGTATCGTGCAATCTGACTTAATCGAATGAACCGCATTTCACCTTTACCATTAGTCTAAGTCATGCCGAATTCTAGAAATTTGATCACTGTATAGGCAGGTACATTATGAACATTGGGAGGAAGACTTCGATCAGGCTTGAGCAGATTGATCTTTGCTTGGTTACTTTCTAACCCAATCTGGAAGTCTTCAATAGATGCAACCTTTATAGCACACTTCATGTATCGCTTGACAGCTTCAAGTGCAATTGTAACTTCTCCTGGTCGAATGGTTATGGTCTTCATGTCTCGGAGAAAAAATAGAAGATCTGGTAACTCGAGGCTTACAAAATCAGCTTCAGAGAACTGCCATTGATTGCCATCTTCTCTGGTCACAACAAAGTACGAATTCCATATGCTCATAAAGCGGCATGAATAAATCTGATCAACCGATCTGATTCCATGCTTTGTTCTATCAGGGTTGTTCACTTTTCTTAGACTTTGTACATAAATATATACTCACATTACATCTTTCTGTTTGTCACTAACTGAAGACCATACATTGCGACCTCATCATACGGGCGAATCCAATGGGCAAAGAGCTTCTTTTGATTTTCTTTAAGAAATGGAATGTTGATTCTCACTCTTTCCCATTTCAATGGTGGAGCAGGCTGAGTACTTCTTGTTCCATCAACTGGTGTGACTGACGGAAATCGGATAGGGCGATCTGACTGTGATTATTTGGGATCTCCTATTGAATAGGTAAGCAAGGGTAAACAGCCTAAAGAGTGTTCGGCTGTATGATGATCTTGAACCATGTTCTTAAAATTGAATAACTCATCGATTTCAGCTTGAAAGTGTTGGTCCCGAAGATGCTTAACATGTTTGTAGAGGGCGGGGGTTGAATACAAACACAAAATTAAATGGTTTAATAACCTGTTTATTGATAAATCAAATCACAATTTACAGTTTGTTGCGGAATAATATTAAGTAAACCTAATCTAAACAAACTTAAGAATCACACAGATTGTTGCACAAGAACTAGAGAATAAAGATTGAGAGAATATAGAAAGAAAGGGTTTCTATACTATGAGATAGATAGAAGGCAACACTCAGATAGAGTCTTGATCTTTCAATTTATACTCTATGCATTAAATTCATGGCAGGGTACTTTACACGTGTCCTTCGATGGTTGTTTGCATGCCTCTGACTTTTGGAGACATGCTTTTGGTCGAATGGTGAACATTGTAGATTTCAGAGTTGTTGTACGATTTGTCGCAGAGGTATGTCTCTTCTAACATTTGTACTATGTGTGCAAGGGTAAGACAAAAGAAACTTGGAGTATAAGTTATGTGATCTTGAATCGCTGAATATCTCTTCCTTCACATAGATAGAATGAAGTTCAGTGATCGTTGAAGCTTTTCTTCAGGTTTTTTCACGAGTAGGTAGACTTGTCTTGGTTTCACTGATATCCGCATCAGATCATGAGTAGACTTGTTTGTTGTTCTACAGCTTTGTCTTCGAATCAGTGATGAACATCTTTGTCGCGAAACTTGTCTTTAGGGATTATGTCTAACTGTTACAAGAGAGATCATCAGGGATACTGAACATACTCAGTATTTAATCGCTGATGGTGAAACACTAATACATAGAAATGTGAAACGTAATTTTCACTAAGTATTACAACGGGTTATTATCAAATCACTGGGAGAGTATGGATCAACAAAATCCCCCTATTTGATGATGACAAAGTAACTATGAAGAAAATTACTTTAAGTCAAAATATAAGGATAGTCAGGACACGTAAAATAAATGTCCCAATTACTATTTTGAGGGATCTTTTACTTCACTGAAGTTTTCATTAAATTGTAAAAAGAAGTTACAAAGTAGAACATGAAAATTGTAAGTATAAGAGAAGTCCTATACTACTGTAAGACTGACTAATAGATTACAAGAGACAAAAGGGAATCTATCAGCTATGTTTTCAGAATGTCTCTGGAGAGATCATAAAATCTGGTATCTTTTCTCCTTTCCTTCTTCGATCAGTGGCTTCTTGTTGAATAAGAGTTTTGATGGGTTCCGGCAATAAAGAGTATCCACACCACAAGCATAGAAGATCTTGTAGATGGATTAGAGGGCAAAGAGGATTCCTAAGATTTTCCTCATCATCTCTTAAGAAGATTCCATAAGGCGTCTTTATCACTTGCCCTACTATATAAGCTCCACCAGGAGGCAGTGATAGATCGAGAGCTGAGAGATCAGGAGGAGGCTTGAATAGTGCATCCCTGGAGAATTTGATGGAGGTTTCATTTCTGATAACTGCATCATTTTCAGAGGAGAAGGTATGCTTTTGTTTAACTGGTCTTGGCTGAGATGGAAGAGTTGAGGACACATTTGTCTTAGCAGCGACCCTGTTGATAAGAGCTTCAAGAAGATTTTCAACATGGCCTCTGTACGTTGATCTTGTGTTGGTACCGAAGGTGCTTAACAAGTTTGTAGAAAGGGGGGGGGTTGAATACAAACACAAAATTTAAAGTTTAATAAATTGTTTATTGATAAATCAAACACAATTTACAAGTCTGTTGCGGAATAAGATTAAGTAAAACTCAATCTAAACAAACTTAAGAAAACACTAAGATGGTTGCACAGAAATATAGAGAATTGGAGATTAGAGAGTATAGAAAACAAGGGTTTCTATGTTTTAGAAAGATGAAGGCTAGAGGTGAGCACATACTTCAGATGGAGAGGTAATCTTTCTATTTATACCATATGCATTAAATGCATGGCAGGGCACTTTACACGTGTCTTTCTTTGATTGGCAGAGAGAGTCTGACTTTGGGAGACATGCTTTCGGCCGCATCATGAACAGTGTAGTTGACGGAGTTGTTGTACGAATTATGGCAGAGGTATGTCAGTTCTGACACATCGTACTGGGTGTGCAGGGAAAGACAAAAGAGACTTGATGCATAAGATAAGTGATCATCGATCGCTGAATATCTCTTCCTTCAGAGATACACAGAAGTTCAACTATCGTTGAAGCATTTCCTCAGGTCTCTTCGCGTATGAGTAAAGTTGTCTTTGCTTCACTGATCTTCACATCAGGTCACTAGTAGACTTGTCTTTGTTTAGTAGCTTCGTCTTCGATTCAGCTATGAACATCTGTTGATGCGAAACTTGTCTTCAGGGATTACGTTTACATAGAAATCATCAGCGATAACTGAACAGACTCAGTCTGATCGCTGTTAGTGAAACACTAATACATATGAATCTTTATAAGAAAGATCATCAGTGATAACTGAACAGACTCAGTCTGATCGCTGATGGTGAAACACTAAAACATATTAATAAACGTAATTTCACTAAGTATAGAAGAGGGTCTTTATCAAATCACTGAGAGAGTTTGGATCAACAATCTCCCCCTATTTGATAATGACAAAGTAATTGAAGAAAATTACTTTATAGTTCAAAATGAGGAATAATCAGGACTCATAACATACATGTCTCAATTACTATTTTGAGAGATTACAAGATATGAAAATATAAAGTACAAGCGAAGAACTAACTACTGTAAGTCTAACTATTGGATTACAAGAATTAAGAAACTAATCTATCAGCTATCTAGAGAAGACTTTGGAGGATTGATCATATAGTCAGGTATTTCTTCTCCTCTTTGCCTTCGATCTGAAGATTCTTGACTAATGATTGCCTTGATCGATTCAGCTAAAGGAGAGAAGTCACACCATAAGCATAAGAGATCCTTGAGATGACTAAGAGGATAGATAGAGATTTCAGAGACTCTTTGGAATCTTAGTTGTTCCTCATCATCTCTGAAGAAGATTCCAAAAGGATCTTTAAGTATTTACCCGGAAAGATATGGACCACCAGGAGGCAGAGATAGATCCAAAACTGAGAGATCAGGAGGAGGACCAAACAAAACCTTTTTTGAGAATTTGATGGAGGTGTCGTTTCTGATAGCAGTGACATTTTCAGATGAGGAGGAGACAGGCTTTCTTTTGAGTTACCTTGGCTTAGAAGGTAGAGCAGATGGTACCTTTAACACAACAATGACTCTGTTGATGAGGGCTTCTAGGATGCCTTCAACATAGCCTCTGTAGGTTGATTTGGATTTCTTTAGTGCATCTTTGAACTCTAGCCATTCCATGTAGCCGAAATTTTCAAGCATTGAAACAAACATAGCCTTTGAGCTTCCATCCTCTCTAATTATCTCCATGGTGACAGAAATTCGGTCCTTCTTCTTTCTTCCAGAGATGACAACAACTGTTATTTTTAATGGGTCGGAGCGATAGTCGACTTTATGCTTACACCATTCGATAGAGTTATCGCTGACCGCTTGTTCTTTTGAGCGTTCCTCTTCAATTTCTTTCAGTAGAGCAGCCTGAACTTCCACTGGATTCGTCTTTAGCTTCTTGTCTTTTACTTGAGAAGACTAAACCTTGGGAGCTAGAGAAGCATCTCTTTGACATTTGGCGATCAGTTTCTCAGCTCTGACAGATTCTTCAATTTCAGCTTCAGTTAGGAAGTCTAGCTCTGTAGAAGTATTTTGAAGAGGGACCTTCAGCCGTTGATTCTCTAGATGAGAGATCATCTTTGTTCTTCTATTAACCTCTTCCTCTGACCAGTGAGATGGTCTAAAGGGCCTTCCTGGATGGTGCAGGGCTTCTTCCTCTTCTTCTTGCTCATCAATCTCATTTAAGGAGATTGGGATTATTGATTCATCAGATATGGAAGCTGGGATTATTTGAAGTTTCTTTCCTTTAAAAAGGGGAGAGAACTGTCTAGTCAGAAATACATAAAAAGAGTTAGTGTTTATTGGGAAGAAGAAAGATAAAGGCTAGAAAGAAGAAGGGGTTGGGAGTTTATATAATGATATAGGGACAAGTGAGAGGCATACCTGAGAAGGATTCTCCCCCTCAGATAGTGAAACATTTGTCAGGCTTCCCTCAGTAGCCGCACCCTTTGGTTTGCTTTGGGAAGGGGTTCCTGAAGAAGTTTCATTTCTCCCCCCTGCTGTGACAACTTCTTTCGAAGCTATCACTGATAATACGTTTGCTACAGAAAACCATAGAGACTAGTCTTCTTCATTGTCGTCATCATCATCTTGGTGTTGCTCTTTATCTTGATCCTGAAGATCAAGATCTTCATCCTCTTCTTCTTCCTCCTCCTCCTCTTCTTCTAATAAAACTTGATCGTGCAAAGAATATGGAAGGGCTTTGTCAGCAAGCTTCTCCCCCTCATCATGAGAGGGAGGTTCTTCCGAGTAAACCTCAGCAACTGCTTCCTCTACATTTATTTCAACATCTTTCTCCTTCTTTGTCATTATCATTGAGGGAGAGGTCATCAGTGCGAGAGGTAGTTTTTGAAGTGGCCAACGAACGGACTTCAACCTCCAAACGATCTAGACGACCTTCAATCACAGGAATATCTGAAGTAGCTTGATGAATAAATTCAACAGCTACATTCAGAGAGGTTCGGTCTGCGTCCGTGAAAGAAGGTGTGAGCGTCGGAGCTGGTGCATTCAGCTTATCCAGAACCTGCTATAGTATGGAGGTGCAGGAATCGATCTTGCTAGATAAATCCTGGACATCCTTACTGAGAGTACCAACACGTCCCTGAAGGAGTTGAGTTTGTTGGTGATTGACGACCAAGTCCTCCTTGACTTTTGACAAGTTCTCCCTGAATAGTTGAGACTTGGGAGGCTTCAGATTTTGAGGAGCAAGCAGCCGTCAGTTTCTTCAGCTCTTCACCAGCGTTATTGACAGCGCTGGTGGTTTCGTTGATGGAGGTGGTGAGAGAATCCACCTTGACACCCAAACTGTTGACATGAGAGTCAACAGTTGCCATATTAGGACTTTAAAGAAAAGTTAGCTTATGAGAAACAGGCTTATATGGAGAGATGGGAGTTTTATTTGTGGTTTTAGGTACACCTGATGGTTCAAACATATTGAAAAATTGCATATATCTTTCAAAGGTTTGAGCATCAGGTCCTATAAATGCAACTTGAGGTTGCTCCATGAGAGATGGAGGGTTAGAGACCAAAGAAGTGGGAGGAAGAGTAATGGGGATAGAAGAAGTTGGGATTTGGGTGGTTACCTCAGTTTGTTGTTGAACTGAGATAGTTGGTGGCATCACTGATATTGTGGTTGCGACCGAGATTGCTGGCACGGTTGATGTGATGACAGCTGAAGATGTGGAGGAGAGGCCCACAAAAGCATCTAAATTAGATTATTGAGAACCTACTTTAGGAATTGAACCACTAAGGGGAATCTCCTTAGTCCGTTTGGCCTTCTTCGAAGGACCAAGCTGACTTGCTGATGCTCTTTTGAGAGAGGTTGTAGCGGCAGGGTTAGCTGGAGAAGGAACCTCCGGCGTGGCCGCTAAAGAAGAAGAAGAGTGGAGAGAGAGAGACGGGAGCGTGGAGTTGAGATACTTACCTCGTTGGCGACTGGCTTGACCTTCAACGATCGTTGACCCACTTTTGCGAAAGAACCATCCTGAGTAATGAGTTATGTGTCAGGGTAGAGAAACTTCAGGTATGCACAGATGAACCGTACATAGGGAATCTTGGGATCCCTCTCCGTCTTCTCTATCTTTGACTTGAGATCGTCAAAGATAGCAATAGCGTAGTCAAAGTTCTTGTGAGCGATCACTGAGTAAGCTGTTCGGAACAGAACTTTGCTCACCTGATCCAATGAGCCACTCTTCCCACTCATACATTGAATGATGTGTGAGAAGATATAGTTTAGTTGAGAAGGCATGTTTGCCTTCTTAATGATGGTCAGGCGCTTGTTGGGGATGGTTGAGCGAGGCTTGTTGTCCTAGCAATATTCCATGTCATCCAGAAACTGGATGAGTTCAACATCAGTGGGGAGGGCATTGAATCCACCCTTGGGTTTGTCAGGGAATCGGAGTGACTTCTTCAGACTGTATGCAGTCATCATGCCCGGTCCTAAATCAGTGCGGAAGGAGAGAGCAGGGACCAGTTCACCCTTCTTGTTGGTGATGGTGGCTTCATCAGCAGTAAACCAAGACTGTTGTAGAAGAGTTTTGGATGGTTTAGGATCCATAGTGATCACGTAAGCAAGACACGACTGCTTCAGGAACTGAGCTGCTTCCACCAAGTGTGGGTATTTGACAGCATCAAAGTCCAAGCATGCAAGGTGATTATTCTTGGGAATTTCAGATTCAGTGAGAGAAAACTTGACGGTCTTGGAAGCAATGAGAGCTGATTGTGCCGTTTCTGAATAGGGAAAGAAGGAGAAAAGATAGATAGAAAGGTTTAAAAAAAATTTACCAGTTTCTGTTTTCAGAAAGAAACAGAAACACAGCAAAAATTTTAAATTATTTTGAGAATAAATATTGTTCTTGAATAAGAAAGAACATGAAGAAAACCAAAGGTTTGAATCAATAAAATAAAAAAAAATTGATTTTAATGTTTAAGAAATATTGTGAAAAAAATTGTTTATTGATAAATATTAAAAAAATTGATTTTAATGTTTAAGAAATAAAAATACAAACACAGAATTTAAAGTTTAATAAATTGTTTATTGATAAATCAAACACAATTTACAAGTCTGTTGCAGAATAAGATTAAGTAAAACTCAATCTAAACAAACTTAAGAAAACACTAAGATGGTTGCACAAGAATATAGAGAATTGGAGATTAGAGAGTATAGAAAATAAGGGTTTCTAAGTTTTAGAAAGATGAAGGCTAGAGGTGAGCACATACTCCAGATGGATAGGTAATCTTTCGGCTGCATCATGAACAGTGTAGTTGATAGAGTTGTTGTACGAATTATGGCAGAGGTATGTTCGTTCTGACACATCGTACTGGGTGTGCAGGGAAAGACAAAAGAGACTTGAGGCATAAGCTAACTAATCATCGATCCCTGAATATCTTTTCCTTCAGAGATACACAGAAGTTCAGCTATCGCAGAAGCATTATATCAGGTTTTTTCACGTATGAGTAGAGTTGTCTTTGCTTCACTGATCTCCGCATCAGGTCACTAGTAGACTTTTCTTTGTGTTAAAGCACATATTTATTGGATTCAAGATCATAAATATCTGAAGATGGAAATCTAAAGTTAAAGCTGATAAAGTCGTCTCAACAAATAGTCTAGGGTCCTTTTGTAATAAATAGTCAAAGTATGTTTACGTATTTTATTTATTAGTTAGTTTTAATTTTAGTTAAATTAGTTTGTTTTAGGTTGTTGGGCCAAGTTTTGCAAAGCCCATTATAAAGCCTTCAAAGCCCATTAGGCTTAGTTAGCATAAGTATAAATTAGCTTTGTTTATGCTAATTAGGTTAGAGAGGTTATTAAGGATCTTAATTAGAGAGAATCAATTAGTGAGAGGAGGCTTATGTTGGTGGTGTTGCGTCGTGAACAGAGAAACAGATAGAGAGATAGATCGATTTCAATCTTGTAACCTGTTGAATCTATTGCTTAATCAATATCAGGTTTGCATTATCGTTGTTGTTTAATTGTTTACTTGTTTGAATGATTACGTATTGGGACACACAATTGGTATCAGAGCTAAACAGATTGAATTGAATAAGTTTTTGTTCGGTTCTATTTTTCTGTAAAAAGATTCATAATTTTTATTGTGTGATTGTTCATTCAAGTTATTATTGATTGGATTGTGTTTGTTTTATCTATTATAGTGATTGGGTATTGTTTGATTTGATTATTGCATCGATTTTGGTTATCAATTTGTTGAATTTGTTGTTCTGGGTTCGTTCACGAAGTCGACACTGTGTCATCAATCAATTTGTTCTTTAAGTGGTTTTTATTGAAATTAATTGATTGTAACCTGTTCTAGTTGGTAAATTGATCGTTTTAGCAAAGTTTGGTTGTTCAATTTTGAGTTTTGATTTGTTTTTCTGGGCTGATTTTGGTTTCTGGGTCGATACTGCATCAAGAACATATCGGTCTTTGCTCTTCCGGTCGAACTCTTTTCTATCGGTCTATTGCATTCGACCGATACACTCACAGTTCACCCGGTCTTGCATTCTATCGGTCAAAGGTATATCGGTCATTAGCATTCGACCGGTACTCACACAGCACACTATCAGTCTAAGGGTATATCGGTCGAGTAACATCGGTCTAAGAGTATATCGGTCGAGTCATATCGGTCAAAGTATCTATATCGGTCAAATCACTCGACCGGACTTTACAAGTTCCCGGTCGAACTCTATATCGGTCAAATCACTCGACCGGACTTACCAAGTTACCGGTCGAATCAATTTTACCGGTCAAGCAAAGTTCCGGTCTTACATCTTACCGGTCATTGCAATTCCCCGGTCGAACAAGCTCCCGGTCGAATACTCTACCGGTCTTTACAAGTCTCCGGTCGACTCAATACCGGTCGAAGCTCATCCCCGGTCGATTTTGGCAAACTGTAATAGGGACCCCCGTGCTAAGTCTGCGAAGGGGGACAAAGGTCTGTTCGTGATCAGATTTTTTTTTGAACTTCATTCTAAGATTTTCAGTATTGTGTGATTTTATCTTGACTTCTAACGATCTCATCCAGTTGATTGTTTAATATCAGATAAGTTTGATACTAATCGTATAAGTAAAGATGTCTCGGGAAGCTCTTGCTATTGGAACAGATATGAAGCCTCCAGTTCTCTTCAAGGGGGAGTACGAGCAATGGAAGGATAGATTTTTGGACTTCATTGATCGACATGATTTGGGAGATGAAATCAGAAAATCTCTGAAAGACGGGATCATGACACCTCCGACCAAGGTTCTCACTATAGCCGGAGAAAATGGTGTAGAAGAAGAGACTGAGAATAAGTTATCGATTGGTGAATATACGGAAGATCAGCTGAAGAGACACAAGGGTGACAAGTTGGCAAGATCATTTATTCTCCAAGGCATACCGAATGAAATATACGTCAAGATTGATAGCTACAACGCTACCGGTAAGCAAATGTGGGATCAGTTGGAGAAGATGATGCTTGGATCTAAAGTTGGCAATTAACTCAAAGTTTCCACCTGCTTGAATAATTATGAAGAATTCAAAGCTAAAGCTGGAGAATCACTTGAAGCCACTTATGACAGATTCGTCACATTTCTGAACGAGCTGAGCAAGAACAAGATCAACAAATCTAACGTGGAGCTGAATGTGAAATTTCTCAGCAACCTTCAGCCTGAGTGGAAGAGATTCACCAGACAAATAAGACAGCTGAAGGATTTGCACGACATTCCTCTTCATGAAGTTTATGAAATCCTCAGACAGAATGAGGAAGAAGTGTAAGAGATCAAGGCTGAGATGAAAAAGGCTGACAAAGCAGTTGCTGATCCAGTTGCTCTTGTGGTCAAGAAATCTAAGAAGAAGAAGGTGATAGAATCCGAATCAGAAGAGGCTGATAGCGAGGCAAAGTCTAACTCTGACGATTGTGAGGAACTGAAGGAAGCCATGCTTATGTTAATCAAGGCTTTCCAAAAGAAGTTCTATAAAAAGCCAAACTCCAATAGTCAGAGGTACTCGTCTGGTCCGAACAACTACAAGCATAAAGAGAAAGTTGAAGAAAGGAGACCAGAAGACAAGAAGAAGGATGGAGCTGAAGAGACCAAGAAGGAAGAACCGATAAAGTGCTACAACTGTGGCAGACTCGGTCATTTTGCCAAGGACTGCCGCAAATCAAAAGTCAGAAACTCCGATTATTACAAGAATAAGATGCTTCTAGCCAAGCCACAAGTGGCTGGAAAAGCATTAATGGCCGAGGATGAATACTGGCTCGACCATTCGGACGAAGAATCTGAAGAAGGAGAGAAGGACGAGACAGCACATCTGTGCTTGATGGGAAAGAACCAGCCAGAAGCTGATTCTGATGATGGAGATAATGATGAGGTATGTGACTTAACTGAATCTGAATTTTTAAACCAAATGCATACCATGATGTCTAAACTCCAAGAATTAGAGTCTAAACTGAAGCGTGAGAAAGGTGTCATAAATTAGAAAAATCAATCTATACATAAACTTAGTAATGATATTGCTGAGAAAAATGTATTAATTGAAACTTTGCACAAAAATATAGACACCAGCGCTAAAGAAAAGACTATAATTCATAAAGAGTTATCTGAAACTGATTCAAAGTTTAAAGAATGTGAGTTTAAATCTAGAGAGATTGCTAAAAGGTACTTTTCTACTTCAAAAGAGAATAAATCTTTAATAGAAAAGGTGAATGCTTTGGAAGAAAAATTACATTCTATTGGTCAAACTGAACACACTATTCATTTGAACAAACCTAAACTGATACTTGGGGACTTGGTTACAAGAACCCACATCATCTCAAAAAGGTTATAACTGAAGTGCCTGCACTTTATGACTTTGGGTTTATGTTGTTGGCTCCTCAACATCCTGAACTCAAACCCTTTTGGACTAGTCTGTCTGAAAAAGATAAAGAAATGGAATATGATAAAAGAAAGAACACATCTAAAGTTCAACTTCCATTTCGCCATGAGAAGTTGAATAACAGTTATAGTTCTAATAAATCAAAATTTCTTTCAAATGATTACTTTGAGAGTTATTCTGTACAAGAGTTGGAGGCTAAACCCATCGAAGGCAAGCTTTACGTCCCTCCTCTAGTTTTGGAAAGTAAAATTTCTGAACTCGAGAATACTCTTATAGAAGAAAGAATTTTGATGGAATTAGAACAAACAGTTTTTTCAATAGTGTTCAGAACTTCTAATTTTCCTAAAATCTCCAAGGCTTTAAATTCGGATGACAAATCTGGTTCCCTTGATAACGAGCTTAATTTATTAAACTCTGAAGGTGTTTTAAATGATTGTGTTTCTCAGTTTGATTCTTCTTCTAAACTTCCTTATCATTCATCTTGTGTTATTAATTCCTTTGGATTACCCAGTGTTTTTGACAAAGGTGAAACATCAACGAAAGTTGATAAATCAGTTTCTGTGAAATCAAAGAAAGCAAAAGGAAAGAAACAAAAATCTCAGCTTTCACAGAAACCGATCCCCACTGGTAAGCCAAAGAAGAAGCATTCTCTTAATTCTCATCATTCTAACTCTAAAGTTTCACATGTTTCAGATTTGAGAAAGCAAAGGGTTGAAGTTAAGACTGCATGGATACCGAAACAGAAGATAGACGAGAAAGCTAAATCTAGTTCTAGTTTTATTTTGAATAAAAAGACTTCTAGTAAAGATGATTTGAGTGTGAATGTTGCTACTTTCAAAAATAATCTTGTTGATTCTCGCAAGAAATACTCTATAAAGCAATTATTTCAGTTAGCTCCATCTAGTACTAAAAAGTTTTTAAATTATGGTGAATGTGATTATTCTTCTCGTAAATATTCTGATGTTTGGTATGGTTCATATAATGTTTCATCTTATCGTTATCATTCATCCTATCATGATTATGGTTTTCAAAGAAAAAGCGGGCCCAAATTTAAATGGGTGCCAAAATCAAGTACTAACAGTGGAGGTCCCATTTTTAAATGGGTTCCTAAACCTCTTCTTTCTTGATTTGTGTTGTGCAGACCCGTCATATGTGGTACTTGGATAGCAGGTGTTCCATCAACTTGGTCGGCACTCGCAAGTCGAATCTCTACACCATCAACTTGTCAAAGGTCCAAGCTGACAATCAGGTCTGTCTACTATCAAAGGCCTCGATGCAACAAAGTTGGTTATGGCATCGACGGCTTTCTCACCTCAACTTTCGGTACATCAACAAGCTGGTCAGTGGCAAGCTAGTGAAAGGTCTTCCAGAACTAAAGTACGAAAAAGAAATTCTCAGATTTTTCGAGAAAAAGTGCAGAAGAAAAGAGGGCGGTTGAGATGAAATGTTTAAAGCTTTCTCAAAAGAATTCTGAATTTGAGAAAGTAATTATTCTGGAAAGGGAAAAGTTTGCCAAAGACAAGAAGGCCATTGAACAGAAGAAAGCTGGATTCTTTAAAGAAATATCCGGCCAGAGAAATGATGATGAGAAGGGATTTGAAGAAGAGAGAAATTTCTTTGAAACTGAGATTAGAAAGCTGACTGTGAAGCTATCTGACTTATTTGAAAGTGCCTTGAAAGATCAAAAAGCGAAGTCTGAATTCAAGAAAGAGATTGACCAACTTGTTAAAGAAAGAGACAACTTTGCTTCAAAGATCAAAGAGCTTGAAAAGATTGTTTCAAAGGTGGTGGTGACTGAGCAAACGACTCCAGAGTCACAAATCCACACACCTAGAAATAATTCAGCTGACTTCAAAAAGACAGCCTCAAGTTCACATTTGAAATATGTTTCTTCAAAAAGGTTAGTCAATTCATTTGATCAGATTCGTACTACTAACATTTTCTTTGATGACAATGTAGATTGTTCAAGAAGAAGAAGGAGAAGATACGAAGAAGAAGAACTGGTCTGGAAGAAGAAACTAGTTGAAAATGAGAAGAAAGACGAGAAAGGAAAGAAGTCATGTGTACATAACCATAATGCCGAGAAGAACAATGCGCATAAATGTAAACCTGAACATATCTACACGAGAGATCAATTAATCAGGTTGTCAGGCAAGCAATTCTATTGTTCTTACTGTCGTACACATGATCTTGTTCATAAAACAAGTGATCATTTTTGGTATGGTTCTTACGCAGTTACACCCATAAGAATTACAACTAACAAACATGGACCCAAATACCAGTGGGTACCTAAGAAAAAAGGATGAATCTGTGTTGCAGGCACCTATAGTCAAAGGGGAGTAAGAGAATGAAGGCTTCTAAGTAAATCAGCTTAGGACCCGTAAAGCCTCCTTTGTTTTCTAAACAAAGAAAGATCATATCTGCATACTCGGATAGATTTAATTCTTACTGATTCAAGCTTTTATTATCTGTGCATGTTTATGTAAACCCTGGTTTATTAAACTTCATATGCTCCAGATTTAAAAGTAAATCACAGTTACATCATTTAATAGAAAGATCTTCTTTGAAAAGCATTAGTTCTTCAAATCTTCATCTTTTCTTCACAAAAATGGCAAACTCAAGCATAAGTGCCATTTATACAGCCGAATCATTAACCAAACCTCCTACACTTCTAAGGGATGAATATCCTCAATGGAAGATAAGGATGGTAAATTTCTTAGAAGGCATGGACAGGGATCTGTTAAGATCAGTGAACGATGGACCTCACCAACCAATGGTGTTGGTACCAAGAGTTCCAACAACAACAGATACTGCTCAAATCCCTGCTTACTATGAAAAGAAAACTTCAAACTTTACAAATGAAGAAACTAACATGATGGATAATGATTCAAAAGCTGTTAGATTACTTATAATGGCCATTCCCAATGATATCTTCCAAGAACTTGATTCTTGTGTAACTGCAAAAGATATATGGGATCAGTTGTTAAATCAACTCGAAGGAGGCCTACAAACTCAAAAGAACAGGAGAAATCTTTGTATCAATGAATATCATGATTTTCATGCATTACTCGAAGAAACCTTACATCAAACATACTCAAGGTTTAACATCCTCATCAACAAATGCAGAAAATTTGGGGTGATGAGAACAAAAGAAGAAAACAATGTTCTCTTTCTTAAAAGTCTAAATGAAGAATGGTCACAACTGTCAATGTCAATACAAGCCAATCAAAATCTTGAATCATGGTCATTAACTGACATTTATGGTACCTTGGTAGCACAGGAAAAAGAAGTTGTTAAACAAAAATCAAAAACCTCTTTAGATGGTCCACTTGCACTCATGTCAAAACAGAAGGGTGTATCACAAGAATGCAGAAATACAGAAAAAGACAATTGTTCAAAAAGGGAATCTAAAAGAAAATCGAAAAAGGTTCTGATATCTGAAGAAGTTGAAAACTCAGATTCTGACTCAGATGATGACATCAATGCCTTTGCCAAATCTCTTGCATTAATCACCCATCAATTTAACAAGAAATTTGGCAAGAAAGTCTTTGAAGCAAGAAGAGATGATGAAGAAAGAAGAGGAAATCCAGAAAGAAGATTTCAGAAAACTGAATATCAACAAGAGCCCAGATCTACTCTGTATAGTGATCAAACGGGCGTTCATTTCACCAATCATGATTCTACTCAACAATTAAGATCTCAACAATCATTTCAGCCGAGGTATCCTCAACCTCAGAGGTACTTGAAGCCACAACCACAAGTACAAGAACAGAAGACAGAATCAGACACTGCTCTTCCATCAAACCAAAACGATGGAAGATGTTTTAGATGTGGAAAACCAGGACATTACTCCGCCAACTGCAGAGGTAGACTCATCAAGGATGAAGACTACTACAAAAACAAGTACAAATACAATGTCAAAGAAAAAATACTTGTAGCAGAGATGGAAGACTGGCTGTCAGACTCAACAAGCGATGGAGAGGAAGAACCCACAAATCTCTGTGGTATGGCGTTCACATATGATCAATGTGACGGATCATCAGAGGACTACTCTGAAAAGGTA
This sequence comes from Arctium minus, assembly GCA_954870635.1. NCBI lineage: Eukaryota > Viridiplantae > Streptophyta > Magnoliopsida > Asterales > Asteraceae > Arctium > Arctium minus. The sequence continues at coordinate 20,302,377 of OX941096.1, read as the reverse complement.
AACTCTCCTTCCACCTCTGAAAATGATCTTGAATTGGATGTTATTAAACTAACAGATGAATTTCAAATCCTAAAACAAAAACTTGTTGAGGAAAAAGAAAAAGCAAAACAAAAGACAAAAGATCTTAATTTTTACAAAAGAGAAAAAGATCTTCTTGAATCAGAAAAGAGAGATATTTTTGTTGAAAAATCTGATCTTGAAAAAGCTCAGAAACAAAAGGAAAAATCATTTTCAGAAAAATTCAAAGAACTTGAGAAAGTTTTAAAAGTTAAAGAAGAAGAAGTAAAAAAATCTGAGTATGAAAGACTCAATTCTGTTGCCTTAACCAATTTTTTCCAAAAAGAAAGAGAAATCTTACATCAATCTCTGGAAAGGAAAGAACTTCAAATCAAAAGTTATCTTGATGCTCAGGATGTTCATATTAAGATAAACTCTCAAATGGATACTCAAGGGCTTGGATTCAATGAATTGGATCCATTCACTGGATTGAAGAAAACTTCACTTTCTTCCACTTTCTGTAAAGGAAAGGTCCAGAGCTCTGACTGCCCATCTCTGAACAATTTCAAGAGAATAAAAACCTCAGAGAGATCAAAAACTAGGGCTCTGAACTTTAAAAATGTTGCATACTCTGAAGTTCAAAACTTTCCAAATTCTATCTTAAAAATTGAAACTTCAGAGGTATTTTTCACAAAACCTCAGAGCAATGATCCTAAAGATATTTTCAAGTTCAATGCATTTATCAAAGATAAGTCAGAGACATCTGAACAAAGTACCTCTGAAGCAAGTACTTTTGAAGATGAAACTCAGAGTTCACTTAATCCAGATGCCCCTCTATATTCACCCTTCTCTGATGAATGCCTCAGAACTACATTTGCGGATGACATCAAGAAAATAAATCAAGAAAACATTATAGCTGATTTAGAGAAGAAAGAAAGCATGAGAAGAATCATCAAAGTCTCTAGATCAAAGAAAATTGAGAAACCATCAGAGGTAGTTATCTCTGGTAAGACTGAACGAGACTTTCTTGACTCTGATTCTGAATCTGATCCAGAGGTAGATGAACAGATTTTCTACAAACCAGAGAAAGTAATTCATAAAAAGATAGATATTGTTGGTTCTGGAATTTTGAACATTCTAATTTCTATTTTAAAAATTAAACCCAGAATACCAATATGTCCTGACTTTGCAGAAATGTGTCTGCAAGCAAGAAAAGGCAAATAATAAAACTATCACTTCTCAACTCTACACTTATAAACCAATCAAGTTTACTCCTGGACAAAAAGGAAAATGGCAAGAAATTAACCATTCTGATCCTGTTTGTGCAGTGAGCAACAAAGAGAATAGGATGTTTCTGAACAAGAGAAGGCAACTTGAAAAGAAGGTTGTCTCTCAAGCTACAAAAAAAAATTAGTTAGGAATACTTGTAATACTCCTAGTACTAATTCAAAAAGGAATCATAATGTATCGAATTCATTTAATGAAATGAAATCCTTTGCTTCTACTTCTTCTTGTTCTGTAAAGTGCAATTGCATCCAACTCTTGATGAAACTAAAAAATCACTTTAAAGGTTCTCACTGTTTTCTTAATCAATCTCTGAGTAAAAATTCAGAGACAACGCCTCAAAAGAAAAAGGACAATTCTGCCAAAACATCCAAAGATAAGAAGGCAAAATTTCAAAAAGATAATCAGAAGTCTAACAAAATAGGACCCATAATGAGATGGGTACCTAAGAAAATCTAATTTGTCTTGCAGAAACAGTCAATGCCGATCTGGTACTTAGATTCTGGATGTTCAAGGCATATGACTGGAGATAAAAAGTTACTATCCTCTTTCAAAGCTAAATCTGGAGGAGCAGTAACTTTTGGAGACAATATGCAAAGACATATTAAGGGTTATGGTGAGCTTACAAGAGGTAATGTTTCAGTATCAAAAGTTGCTTATGTTGATGGATTAAAGCATAACTTGATCAGCATAAGTCAACTTTGTGACCATGGTTTTGATGTGAAATTTCAAGAAAAACATTGTTCACTACTTCACTCAAAACCAGGTCAAGAAATGCTAAGAGCTGACAGAAAGGGAAATTTATACAGAATGAATTTTTCAAAACACATAAAAACTGGCTCAGAGAAACTCTGTCTAGTATCTCTGAACAGTGAAGATATTTGGCTCTGGCATAAAAAGTTCTCACATCTGAACTTTTCCTCACTTGATAAATTGGTCAAACTAAATCTGGTTAAAGGATTGCCATCTCTGAAGTTTAACAAAGATCATCTTTGTTCTGCTTGTGAAATGGGAAAAATGAAAAGATCTTCCCACAAGACCAAAAGTGATAATAACTGTCCAAAACCTCTGCATATGCTTCATGTGGACCTCTGTGGTCCTATCTCTGTACAGTGCTTGTCAGGTAAAAAGTATATCCTCGTTTTGATTGACGAATACTCTAGATATACTTGGATAGAATTCATCAGAGCCAAGTCTGATGTCCCTGATATTTTAATAAGATTATTAAAAAGATTGCAGGTTCTGTTTGATACCAAAGTTCAGAAACTGAGAAGTGATAATAGAATAGAGTTCAGAAATGCAAAAATCAACTCATATCTTTCAGAGGAAGGCATAACTTCGAACTTCTATGCAACTAGAACACCTCAACAAAATGGCGTTGTTGAGAGGAAAAACAGAACACTGGTTGAAGCTGCAAGAACTATGCTTGCAGGATCAGAACTTCCCACAAACTTTTGGGCAGAGGCAGTGGCAACAGCCTCTTTCACACAAAACAGAGCTACAATTGTCAAAAGATTCAAGAAAACATCTTATGAACTCATTAACAACAGGAAACCTAATGTTAAATATTTCCATGATTTTGGATGCAGATGTTATATTCTAAATGATAGAGAGTCTCTTGGAAAGTTTGACAAGAAAGCAGATGAAGGCAAATTCATTGGCTATTCTTTAGTGTCAAAAGCTTTCAGAGTGTTCAATCAAAGAACCAGAACAATCCAAGAGAGTATCAATGTGTCTTTTGATGATGACAAAAGTCTGGCCAGCAAAGATATCAATCAAATTGCCAAAAATATCTCTGAATCATCAAAGATAAGAGAATCCGAACTCAACAAAATTTTCCAATATTTCTTTGATGATGAAAATGCAGAGTTTCTTTTCCGAGATATTCATAGAACAACTTCAGAGGAACCGCACACGTCAGGTACAAATCTCTCTGGTCCCTCTGAAGCTACAACTTCTGCTTCCTTGAATGCAGGTCCAAGAAATGAATCAACTTCAGAGCCTCTAGAATCAACATCAGAGCCTCTGGAATCAACATCAGAGCCTCTGGAATCAACACTAGAGCCTCTGGAATCAACATCAGAGCCTCTGCTCAGCACAACAGAGATGTCTCCAACTGTCATCTCTGAAGCTCAAACTCCACCTCATGTACATGCTTCGCTCACAAGATGGACAAAGGATCATCCCCATGATCAGATAATTGAATCACCTTCAGAGGGTGTCAAAACCAGATCAGCCACAATCAATGAATGTTTTTTTGTAAATTTTTTAAGCATCATTGAACCAAAGAATGTAAATGAAGCTCTTGAAGATCCTCATTGGATCTCTGCAATGCAGAATGAGCTTCAAGAGTTTGAAAGAAACAAAGTCTGGACCTTAGTTCCCCTTCCTAAAGGAAAATTTGCAATTGGAACTAAATGGGTCTTCAGAAATAAAAAGGATGAGGATGGCATTATAATCAGAAACAAAGCTAGATTGGTTGCTAAGGGATATTGCCAATAAGAGGGTATTGATTATGATGAAACCTTTGCACCTGTGGCTAGGCTAGAAGCAATTAGAATCTTATTAGCCTATGCTGCACACAAAGGGTTCAAAGTCTATCAGATGGATGTTAAATCTGCCTTTCTGAATGGTAAGTTAAATGAAGAGGTTTATGTCCAGCAACCACCTGGTTTTGAGAATACAGAGTTTCCAAACCATGTTTATTATCTTGATAAAGCTCTATACGGACTTAAACAAGCTCCAAGAGCATGGTATGCTACTCTATCCACATTTCTGATGAATAATGGTTTTGAAAAAGGTACAATAGATACAACCTTGTTCATAAAAAGGTACAAAAATGAGATGCTCTTAGTACAGATATATGTTGATGACATTATATTTGGCTCTACAAATCAAAAGTATTGTGATAATTTTTCAGAGTTGATGAAGAGTAAATTTGAGATGAGTCTTATGGGAGAATTAACATTCTTTCTAGGCTTACAAGTAAAGGAAACATCAGAAGGTACTTTTATAACTCAATCTAAGTATGTCTTTGACATTTAAAAAAAATACAAAGTCAATGATTCAACCTCTATGAAAACCCCTATTGCCACAGGAGTCAAGCTTGACTCTGATCTTTCGGGAAAATCTGTAGATGTCAAAACCTACAGAGGCATGATAGGTTCACTATTATACTTAACTGCAAGTAGGCCTGACATAATGTTTGCAACATGTCTTTGTGCTAGATATCAAGCAAATCCAAAAGAATCTCATTTATCTGCTGTCAAATGAATTTTCAGATACCTAAGAGGGTCACCATCATTAGGCCTCTGGTATCCAAAACTTTCTAGTTTTGATTTACCAGCTTACACTGATGCAGATCATGCAGGATGCAAGCTTGACAGAAAAAGTACCTTTGGGTGCTGTCAGTTATTGGGAAATAAGTTGGTAAGTTGGACATCCAAGAAGCAAAACTGTGTTTCAACTTCCACAGCAGAGGCAGAATATGTTGCTGCTGCTAGTTGTTGCTCTCAAGTCATATGGATGCAAACTCAGCTCCGAGACTATGGCTTACAGTATGATAGAATTCCAATTTTGTGTGATTCAAAAAGTGCCATAGCCATCTCTGCCAATCCAGTACAACACTCCAAAACCAACCACATCGATGTACAGTACCACTTTCTGAAAGATCATGTTGAAAAGGGAACAATAGAGATGTATTTTGTACCAACTGAACTTCAACTTGCTGATATTTTCACAAAAGCTTTAGATGAACGAAGGTTCAATTTCTTAATTAGCATGTTGGGTATGTTAAACATGTCTTCCTAACACAGGAAAACATCAGAGTCTCTGATCCATTCATCAGAGCCTCTGGACTTTTTCACAAATGGTAAAAATCATTCTTTTGTATCTCCAAGCATGTGTCAAGGGGGAGAAGATAAAGACTTAATTCTTTGGTCAAGGGGGAGACAAAGAACCTTTCATCTTTCAAGGGGGAGAAAGTGAGCTTCTCTGATATTTATATCAGAGTCTCTGATCTTGTCTCTGATAATTATATCAGAGCCTCTGATCTTATCTTTAATATTTATATCAGAGTCTCTGACCTTGTCTCTGATATTTATATCAGAGCTTCTGATCTTTTCTCATTAAACGAATATTCCAGGAAATTCTTTTAATAATAAATCTTTTGGATAACCATTCGTTTCTTTTCAAAAACCCAACTGGCGGTTTTCTGACACCAAACGGCTCTCCCCTACACACCTCAACGTGTCACCTATTAATTAGGGGATGATGGAACGTCCTTTCTGACATTGGAACTCTCATTCGCCGCTTCTATAACCTCTCCCTCTACCTTTCTTTTTCTGTCCATAAAAAAACCTTTTTTTTCTCCTCATTATTCTTTACGCTCTCAGAATCCAAAATCCAAAATCTCTCTTTCTAAGCTCTCATCTTTCTCAAAAACCTGCAACAATGGCGGCTCATTCTCAAACCTCAGATAACTCAAGCAAACTTGTTCCAAGCTTAACAGTTCGATATTCCAGTAAAAGGTAACAACTATTTTCTGGACGTTACCCCAACCAAATACGATGAGCAGTTTCGCCCAATCCTCGACTTTTTGACAAACTGCGAACTCAACGATGTCCTAACCAAACATGCCTCAGATATTCCTCTACGCTTTGTCCAACAATGGTGGTATTCAAGTGAATACGATGATGAAAAGGAAGGACTGGTTGGGTACATTGACCTAGGTGAACAAAGCATGAACATAAGAATCAGCCCACAAACCCTAACTCGCCGATTCAACCTGCTCACGAAAACTGATCTTTAAATAGAAACCTTTGAGAAACCACCAACTCAAGAAGTCCTTCTTCAGTTCCTCCACCACTTAGGCTACAACAGGGAGATAACACGCCTAAGTCAATTCAGACTTCAGTACCTGCCTCCCAAGTGGAACTTTATGTTTAGTGTTCTCAACCGAACAATTACCTGCAAGATTGGAAGCCAGGATCAGACTCATCCAGCAATTCTAGCCATAATGTATGTTCTCTACTTCAACAGAAGCATAAATATGGCTCACATTATCTTCTGTGAGATGCTGACGGCGGTAGAGAAGAAGAACAAAGACTTGGCCAAAGAAAAACAACCAATTTCGGTACTGTTTTCCAGATTCATCTCTGTGGTCATTCAACGAGCAATGGAGAAATTCTCCATCACTGAGGAGGGTCCAAGGACACCTCTGTTTATAATGAACTCGTTCCAAGCTACAGAGGTTCCTCCTTATCCCAATGACCGACGTTTCCCACACACCATGATTGAGATAATTCCTGCTGACTCTTCTACCCACCTCCTACTTAGTCGTGTTGCCCAATCATCAGAACCGATGATGGGATCCCCAACACACTTAGGTTCTGAGCCTGAGCCTGAATCAGAGAGTGATATCTCTGATACTGCTCAAAAAGTTAACAGAGTGCAACCAAAGGGTGGCTCTGAGAGAGTAAGGAAGAGAAAACAAGAGAACCCTCCCTCTGACGAAGAGAATAACTCTGTCAGAGAAGAGGAAGGTGAGGCAGAGAGAATTCCAGAGGGTGAGTTTCTAAACTTAGAATCTGAGGGCGGTGAGGTAGAAAAAGATGTCCTTGTTGACACACATGAGAGATTCCAAAGCCCAAATCCCCGTGCAAACACATTTACTGTCCAAGGTGGTCGAGCATCAATGGACATTGAAACAGAGGTGCACACCTCGAACCCTTCCCATCCTAACCGCTCAGAGGCATCTACTTCTGCCTCTAAAGCACGCACCAAAGGGGAAACCTCTGATACGGCTAAGTCCTCCCAACAGGACTTAGACCAAGATAAAAATACTCATTCACCCCAGAGTATGTCACCTCCACACACACATGATGCCTTTGTGGCTCAAAAAAAGTTGGACCGTCCCTTAGATCAAAAGAGACCTACGATCTCTCGTAAGAATTGCCTGTCAGAAAAAGAATGGCTTGACCTTCTTGCACATGGACTCCTTAGTCTGGACAGCAAGGTTTCCACCCACATTCGTTTCTCATCATCAGATTCTGACTCTGATGATCAGAGACCAATCGGAACCATTATAGGGAAATCCTTGAAAAAGGGTCCCCAAGGATTAATGGGAAGTCCTTCCGGAGTCAATATCAAGCCAACTCTGAAAGAAGGCCCCTCTGAACTCGAGGGAAACTTAGAATCATGTGTTGATCCTAAGGTCACCCCCTCTGATTACGTTACCAAAGAGGAGTTCAAAATCTTTGGTGATGAAATCAGAGAATCTCTGAAGGAGATTAAAGTTCAAATGGAGAAGACCTCAGAGGCCTCTGCCTCTAACTCTGAAGTTGCAAAGCTCACTTCAGAGGTCTCTGAGCTGCGCACGACTATTATCTCTCAGAACAATAAACTGGATGTTCTGGAAAGCCTGGTCATAAAAAATGACTTGGTTTTATCCAGATAAATTCAGAACTCCACCACAGAGCTCCTCAAGGCGATTCCAACTCCCTCTGCCCCCACTCCAACACATGCAGACTTTTCTCAATTCAAAGAGGAAGTCTTGCGTTCTTTGGCAGAGGTACTTGCAAAGATCCCTACCTCCTCTGCTGCTGCTCCTGCTCCATCAGAATTTGTTACAAAGGCTGACCTCACCAACTTCTCCAAGAAGATCACCAGCAATGTAATGAATATATCCAGCAAGTTCGTCTCCAAGACCACTCAGCAGAACAAAAATATTGAAGACCTTCTGCAGAATGTCAAATCTTAAGAGGGAGCATTGAAGAGAAAGGAACCAGAGATCGCATGCTCTGAGGAGGCCCGGAAGAAATCCAGGTATGAAGATTCTGATGACAATAATGACCAACCTCAGGGGTCATCCGATCTTCATAAGGGGGAGAAGAATCCTACACCAAAAACTGTTGAAACACAAAAGGAGTCCACTCCCTCTGAACCAAACCAAAGCAAGGAGAAAGGAACAGAGAGACGTTCAACCTCAACGTCTGCTGAAGATAACTAGACCACTTTAAAGTCACCAGTACCTGTCATATTTCTAGCACCATCCACTTCGAGTGCTCCAATAGTTCCAATAACAGCTGCAACTCCAGAAACTATTGGAGCTCTGGAAGAAGATGAAGACGAGCAGCTAGTAGAATTCTCTACATCAGAAGATGCATTCTCATCACCAGAAAGACCAACTTATGTGATGAGAGATGCTTACGAATCCGAGGCTGAAAGAGCAGAATCAGAATCTGAAAAAGAAGAAAAATCAGATTCTGGAAAAGAAGTTGTTGAAGAACAAATTGAAGTAATTGATGTCGAAGAGTATGTATTCAAGAATGCTCAACCACATCATACTTCAACAGCAACAGAGCTGAGGGAATCACTAGAGATAGATGGCTACATCTCTGAACACACAACAGAAGATCCTCTACAGACGAAGGAACCAGAAACCATGGTTGCTGATGAACAAGCTCCTTCAAAGAATCATGTTCAGAAGGCAAGCATCGGTCTACCAGTCAAAGTGTTCACTTAACCTCCTACATTCTTTGAATCAAAACCCGAAGCTTCCATAGAAGACCACTTCAGATACATCTACTGTGAGTTCAATATGGCAGACACTCTAGTCATTCCTCTGAATCCAAGGATCAGAGAGGACATGCCGGACTATGAGCGAAGATTTGTCAGAGATAAAACCAGACCAAGAGCACAGGTCCTCTTTGATGATCCAATCATCAAAATCAACAAAATCTCAGAGAAGACCTTTGCTTACAACAAGATAATCTGTAGGCACTATGTGGTAACTCGATCTGATCAGAAGATTTACGAGTTCAATGATAATGATCTCGTAAATCTAAATCCATATGATTTACCACATTTATATGCCTATTGCTCTGCCAGATATGATCATGGAAGAAGGGAAATCAAGATGGGCATGGTTGAAGTCAGACGGGCAATGGAGGCCTATGTCAAACACAGAGCAAAACGTGACTTCCAAATTGCTCTGAACCTAGGGTAAGAAAAGCTGGAGGTAACTGAAGCTATGGAGTCATTCGATAAACTTGAGGAACAGAAGACTGGATCAATCGTTGCAGAACCTCTGGGTTTCGTCTACAGAGTAAACCAATTAAAGAAGATCTTTCTAGCTTTGGAAGTTTCGAAGTACCTTGATGAAACCTTGAGAGGTATAAAGAAAATGATCTATGTGAAGGAAGAAAGGCATAGAGCAGATTTACTTGCAAATCTTGACTTAGAGATTGACTCGATGATCAACTTCAGAGCTCTGATCATGAAATTCCATGGAATCTGTTCAAGTGACAAATTTTAGTTTGTTTCTTTATTTTTGAATATTACTTTCTCTGTATTAAACTTCCAAATGTTTAAGAAGTAATATTTAAGAGGATGTTTTTCTCCTCTACGCTTTCTAGTTTAATTCTTCTATTCTCTGCTATTATTGTATCTTTTATTTTCAACACTTAGGGGGAGATTGTTAGCTCCAAATCTTATGTTTGTTAAAGTGTTGAAAATACCCAAGTCCTATTTCAGAGGACTTCCAAAGATAGACTTCAGAGGACGAAGACTTCAGAGGACAAACCTGCCTCTGAAGTACTTATCAGAGATTGCAACTTTCAGCAGAAGACATCAGAGATGGCTTCATCAGAGGCTCTGAAGACAACGTCAGAGCTCTGAAGACATTCTCTCTAAAGATGACGCTGAAGACTCCTGAAGTATCAGAACAGATAACCAATCACTTAGTAATAAGATTTACTTTATAAAGTAGGTTACTGTTCAAGCATGTCTTAAGCTTACCTATTAGGTAAGACACTGTTCAATCATGCTTCTATTTGTCAGAATAGTACACTGTTTACTTTATGGTTCTATAAATAGGACCATCACTCCTTTGACAAAAGGGTGCTTTTTGATATCTTGTATAAGAAGAATCAACTGAATATATCTCACAAAGATCTTGTTCTTTCTACTTGCTTTATATATGAACTGTGATATTTGAATCTGCTTTTGATATTAAACTATATTGCTTCCGCTGTTTATACTCTTGCTGTTCATATCATTATTGTTATAAGATTAAATCTGGGATCCAACAGGTTCTTACGCAGTTACACCCATAAGAACTGCAACTAACAAACATGGACCCAAATACCAGTGGGTACCAAAGAAAAAAGGATGAATCTGTGTTGCAGGCACCTATTGTCAAGGGGGAGTAAGAGAACGAAGGCTTCTAAGTAAATCAGCTTAGGACCCGTACTTCAACGAAGTTTGACTTCTAAACACAACAGTTTAGGACTCGTACATCAGTGATCAAAAGACCTTACTCCTGTGCTGATAAGAGATTGTACTCCAATACTCCAATGAGGAAGTCAACCATCAAGGGGGAGTGCATACTTTTCTGAAATTTTGTGTATCTGTCAGATATGATATTGAGGGGGAGTCAATGTTTATATTTTTCATTGATAATTTTTCTGATGCATAATTTCAGGGGGAGTAAAGGTGATGACTTCTTATTATTTCTGATCAGAACTCGTACATTAAGTGTTTTACTGCTTTATGTCATTTCAATTTCAGTGAATAAAGTTACTTTGACTAGACTTTTAAACTTTTGTAGGTTGAGAGATGCTTCAAAGATCATATCTTTATGACTTTAGCTTGACTTCGCGAGATGTGAGACTGTACTCGAAAGGTATCATTTCTTTTCTTCATCTCATTCATGGTTAAAAGAAGGACAACTTTCAATCATAAGAGAACATGTTCTTAAATGTTCAAACCACTTCCCGATTCTCAAACAGATTTCTTGATTTGGAAGTGTGCTTTTAAATGTTTTCTGCTTCATCATTAAGTTTTAACTGATCAAGTTAAACTACCTGAGCATCATATGCTTCATAGGAAAACATGGGATCAGTGTGCTAGGAATTTATTGAACTTCTATGGATTCACGTTAACCAGTGTTTCCTACCCCAGAAGTTAATCCTTTAGTGATTGAATGTGAGGAGTCAACAGAAATGAGTGTGGGATGTGTGATGAGAGAATATGTCAAAAGATAGTTCGGTTAGCTGTGAGCTTAAAGATTAAAAGAAAGAGGGCGAGAGATCAGAGTAAAAGAATATCAAACTCTGCACCAACTACTTTCTGAGTCGGGCAACCACATTTCTAATGCTTCACATTTCTTTGGTGAACATTGTTGAAACAGGCAACTAGCCCATGCCAACTCTTGACATTACCCCACCAGCTACTCATTTTCTTCTCAACAAGAAAATGTTTCATTTTTCAAAGGGGACGCAGCACATATGCTATTTGATTTTCATTTGAAAAATCTGGATATTGAAAAGAAGGAAGTCTGCCCTACCTTCATACTTCACTAATGCACATTGAGTCTGTGTTTAACTAACTGTTATCTCAGTGGTTTACACTTTTTGAGCCTTATAAGCAATCATCTTATGCTTAATTTATTCTATCACTTGCACGAACACACAAAGAATTTGTTTCTTTGTCATAACGTTCATAGAAATTATCTTTGTGGTGTTTCGATGATTGAATGGAAGCCCCGGGGGAGTGAACATCATAAAAGCTCCTTTATATTGTGTATTCATTACACAGTGACTTTGTGTTACTGACAGGAACTTTCAACTGATTCATGTGTTGATTCAGGTGTTACACTTCATTTTCTATTTTGTCTGGATTTGCAAAGATCTGGATGCACATCTTTATGAATTGACGGATAATCAGTGGTTCTATTTGCAAGATCAGTGATGGAAGACATTTCTTGAAGAAAAGTTTTGATGACCTCTTTGCTCTTTTCATCAAAAAGGGGGAGAAACGTCAATCAAGAAATGCGGAGATAAAAGATTTTTGAAAGCATTTCTGAAGATATTCTGAAGATATGCTGCTTTGAAGAAATTTTCTTTGAAGATGATTTGCTGAAGCATTCTGAGCTGAAACTGGAGATAATTTCTTTCCAAAAGATAGTCTCATATCGATTGGGGAGATTGCTACATTCTGAAGACAAAAAGGAAGATTACATTTTCTGAGCTTAAAGAATGATCTTGATCCAAAGGGGGAGATTGTTAAAGCACATATTTATTGGATTCAAGATCATAATTATCTGAAGATGGAAATCTGAAGTTAAAGCTGATAAAGTCGTCTCAACAAATAGTCTAGGGTCCTTTTGTAATAAATAGTCAAAGTATGTTTACGTATTTTATTTATTAGTTAGTTTTAATTTTAGTTAAATTAGTTTGTTTTAGGTTGTTGGGCCAAGTTTTGCAAAGCCCATTACAAAGCCTTCAAAGCCCATTAGGCTTAGTTAGCCTAAGTATAAAATAGCTTTGTTTATGCTAATTAGGTTAGAGAGGTTATTAAGGATCTTAATTAGAGAGAATCAATTAGTGAGAGGAGGCTTATGTTGGTGGTGGTGCGCCGTGAACAGAGAAACAGACAGAGAGATAGATCGATTTCAATCCTGTAACCTGTTGAATCTATTGCTTAATCAATATCAGGTTTACATTATCGTTGTTGTTTAATTGTTGGGACACACACTTTGTTCAGTAGCTTCGTCTTCGATTCAGCTATGAACATCTGTTGACGCGAAACTTGTCTTCAGGGATTACGCTTACATAGAAATTATCAGCGATAACTGAACAAAATCAGTCTGATCGCTGATAGTGAAACACTTATACATAAGAATGTTTATAAGAAAGATCATCAGTGAAAACTACAGACTCAGTCTGATCGTTGATGGTGAAACACTAATACATATTAATAAACGTAATTTTCACTAAGTATAGAAGAGGATCTTTATCAAATCACTAAGAGAGTTTGGATCAACATCTTTTCTTCTTTAGTGCTTCTCTAAACTCCAACCATTAATAGTAGTAGAAGTGTTCCAGTCTTGATAAAAACATAGCTTTTGAACTTCCATCCTCTATGAATATCTCCATGGTGATTGAGGCTCAGTCCTTCTTTTTCCTTCCTGATATTATTACGACAATGATTTTTAGTGGATCGGATCGATGGTCGAGCTTTTTCTTGCACCAAGCTAGACTAGTATCGTTGATCTCTTTTTCTTTTCTGTTCTTGTCCTCTATATCTTTCAGAAGAGCAGCTTGTACTTTCACCGGGTTCTTTTTCAGCTTGTCATCTTTGAACAGGGATGAATGTACCTTGAGAGCTAAAATAGCATCCCTTCGGCAATCAGCTATTAACTTCTCGGTCCTGAGAGATTCTTGGATTTATGCGGATGAAAGAAAGTCAAGATCTTCATTGGAGGTTTGAGGAGGGATCTTCAGTCGTAGACTCTCAAGGTTGGAAATCATCTCTGCTCGTCTCTGAACTTCATCCTCTGACCTTTGAAGAGGTCGAGAGGGCCTTCTTGGATGACTTAGGGATTCATCCTCTTCTTCTTCTTCATCAATCTCGTTGACAGAGATTGGGATTATTGTTTCTTTAGCTATTGGAGCTGGGATTATTTGTTGAGATGTTCCCTTAAGTAGCGGAGAGAACTGTTTGAGCAACGAGAAAGACAGGGTGATTGGTAGGAAAAGAAAGATAGAGGTACAACAGAGAGACATACCTGAGAAGGTAGCTCGTCTTCAGAAAGTGACAAGAGTTTCAGATTTCCCTCAGCAGTGATTCCCTTTTGCTTGCCTTGGGATAAGGTATCTGGAGCTTTGTCATTTTGTCTCCCGCCCTACTTCATTTATTATGATGCCCTTCATCGTTGGAGCTGATTAGACATTTATTGCTGAGAACCATTGAGATGGATCTTCATCTTCATCATCATCAGCGATAACATCGCCAGCAACTTGATCCTGAAGATCAAGTTCTTCCTCGTCTTCTTCCTCCTCTTCCTCTTCTTCTTCTTGTAGCAATGGAGAAGAGGAAGGATGGGCTTGCTCTTCAGCAAAAGTTGATTCTTCAGGTCTTCTACCCACAGCCTAAGAGGGAGGTTCTTCCACATTATCCTGCGTTGTATTTTCTTCATTTTGGTCTTTCTCTCCCTCTTTGTCATCATTTTGGTCTTTCTCCCCCTCTTTCTCTACAGCTATGTTCAGCGACATCCTGTCATCGTCAGTGAATGAAGGTGTAGGAGCAGGAGCTGGTGCATTCAGCTTTGACAAGATTTCAGTGAGCAGCTGATTCGTGTTGTCAACCTTTCCACCTAGGGTCTTGACTTCGTTGGTGAGATGATCAACATGGCCATTTAGAAATTGCAGATGAGTAGTGTTCTTGGCCACGTTTTCTTTCAGCATGTTGACCTCAGTTTGGAGAGAGTTGAGCTGAGACGCTTCAGCTTTAGTGGAGATGGTGGTGGAGAGATGCTTCAGGTCTTCACCAGCACAGTTGACAACAGTTGTGTTGGTGTTGATGGAAGCAGCGAGTGAAACCACTTTCTCAACAAGCTTATTCAGAGATGCATCAACAGTGCCCAAAGTAGGACCTGAAAAACATGTTAGCGTTTGAGCAAGGTGTTGCTCATGCTTATTTAAAGAGGTGGGAGAAATTTATAGGGTCGTAGAGTTACTTGATGTGTCAAACATGTTGTAGAATGCCACATCTCCTTCGAAAGAAGAAAATGGCTGGGATGTTTGTGACAAACCTCCGAAAGGGAGGCCACCAAGTCCTACATTTGCAGCTTGAAGGATAGGTTGCTGTAACTGAGGGAGGTTAGAGACCAAAGAAATAGAAGGAGAAATAGTAGGGATAGAAGAAGAAGCACTGGTGATGGTAGAAATTACCTTAGTAGGGGATAGAGTTACTGAAGAAAGTTGGGTAGTTACCAGTGGTGTTTCAGCGACAGAAGTCACTGAGACGGTTGTTGTGGGAGAAGTAGTGGATTTGCGGGCCACAAAATCATCCAAGGTGGTCTATTAAGAGACGACCTCAGGTACATGTGTTTGAGAGGGGTGCTCCACAGTCTTTCTGATCTTCTTGGTAGGACGAGAAAAAGCTGATGACTTGCGTTTGAGAGGGGTTATAGTGGCGGGCATAGTCGATGAAGGAACCATCGGCGTAGCCACTGACAGAGAAGAATTGGGAGAGATACGTAAGCGGAGGGTTTGAAGACTTACGTCGTTTGCAACGGGTTTGACTTCAAGGATTCGGGGGCCAACCTTGGAAAAGCTACACTCACTCTCCGTAGGGTACTTTTCTCCCAAGTAGTGAAGGATGGCTGAAATAAATCGAACATAGGGAATCTTGATGTCCCTGACAGCCTTTTCGATATTTGAAAGCAAATCTTCAAAGATGGCACCAGCGTAGTCAAAATGACGTCCGATGATCACTGAATAGCCCATTTGTACTGAACCTTGTTTGCTTGATCCAGCTATCCAACTTTGCCACTCATGCTCTGAATTATGTGAGTGAAGACATAATTCAGTTCAGATGGCATCTTTGCCTTTAGAATATTTATAAGCTTCTTGTCAGGGATAGTGGTGCGGGGTTTGAAGTCCCATTGGTATCCCATACGGTCAGGGAACTGGATGAGCTCAGCAACAATGGGTAAGGCGTCGAAGCCTGCTTTGGTGTGAGAAGAAAAGCGAAGAGCTGTACGGTTGACCAGTGGAGTGATAGCACCAGTTCCATGCTGAGTCTGAAAGTTTGTGGTAGTGATTGGTTTTCCTTGCTTGTTCAGGACTTCACCCTTTTCAGCAATAAACCAAAACTCTTGAAGAAGAGTCTTTGAATGAGTAGGATCAACCTTTAGTGCATAGCCTAGACAAGAGGCCTTGAGGAAGTTAGCATCTTGGAGAAGATGAGGGCATTTGTTTTTGGGAAGGTATAAACGTCCCAAATGGTTATTTTTCGCGATTTCGGATTCAGAGTGTGCAAACATCAAATTCTTTGATGGGATGAGAGCATCTTGGGAGGCCATTTCTGGGAGGTAAAGGAATAATATAACAAGGATGGCTTAGAATCCAAAAACAGTGAAAGAAAGTTGTAAAAGAAGTTTGTTGTTGGAGGAAAACCAGTTTCCTATAAAAGAAGGTGATAAGAACAATCTTAGAAACCATAAGGTTTTTGCAAATGAAAACAAATCATTCAAAAATGATTTTAGGAGAAAAACAGTTTTAATCCAAGATAAGAAAAAAAGACATAGGATTAAACAAAAGCTTTTGCAAGAAGAAGATGTAAAGAATAAGAACCTGGATTGCTTGAAGGTTTGAAGATTCAAGTGTTCGTAAATTCTACGCTTGAATGTCGAGAGTATTTTCTTGCCTTTTAAGTTTAGAGAGCGTAAAAGGTAAAAATATGAATGGCATTCCTTTTATATGAGGAGAGAGAAATAATTTAGAGCGGGAAAAGGTGGTCATCATGACAAGGACACGTCCCACGAAGTTGATTGGACAAGAAGTGCAACGAACGAATGTGTCAGAAAAAGGCGTGCCATGGATTATCGGTTCGAATGACGTCATAAGAGAGAGATACGTTTCGATTTTTGGAGAGTATCTCTGATAGAAAGTCAGAGATAT
This sequence comes from Arctium minus, assembly GCA_954870635.1. Lineage (NCBI taxonomy): Eukaryota > Viridiplantae > Streptophyta > Magnoliopsida > Asterales > Asteraceae > Arctium > Arctium minus. The sequence continues at coordinate 20,285,626 of OX941096.1, read as the reverse complement.
GGTTTTCTTTGCAAAAGATCACTGATGAGAAATATCAGTGATAGGGTTTGTTTTTCAAAAAGCTTTTAACCACTTGAAGAAATTCAGTGATTAAAGTTTTGATTTTTGAAAACGTCTTACTGAATAGGATTCAGTGAGAGAGAATGAGATAACATACCTGAATGTTAGAGATATTTAGTCAGAGATTATGAGATGAGGTAGAACTTTTTATATCTGACATAATGCATGAAAGTTGAAGAGTTAATCTTCAAGATTCAGCACTCCAAGCTCATTGATGAGAAAGTTGAATCTTGTCTCATCAAGAGGTTTGATGAAAAGATCAGCAAGATGATAGTCAGTACGAATAAAGTGGAGATCTATATCACCGTTCATCACATGATCTCTAATAAAATGATATATGATCTCTATGTGCTTTGTCTTTGAGTGTAGCACTGGATTGTTTGCTACAACGATGGCACTAGTGTTGTCCCAATAGATTGGGATCTTGGATAGCTGAAGGTCATAGTCCAATAGTTGATTTCTCATCCATAAGACTTGAGCACAACAACTTCCAGCGGCTACATACTCAGCTTTAGTTGTGGAAGTGAATACCGAGTTCTGCTTTTTGCTAGTCCAACTTACCAGCTTTCCACCTAGGAGTTGACATTCGCCAGTGGTGCTTTTTCTATCAAGTTTGCAACCTGCAAAATCACTATCTGAATACCAGTTAGACCGAACCCTGAATCTTTGGGGTACCAAAGACCGAGGTTAGGAGTTCCCTTAAGATATCTGAAAATTCTCTTGACAGCCATCAGATGGGATTCCTTGGGTTCTGATTGATAGCGGGCACAAAGACATGTAGAATACATGATATCAGGTCGACTCGCTGTTAGATACATCAGGGAGTCTATCATTCCTCTGTAGGCAGTAACATTAATAGATTTTTTAGCTAGATCCTTGTTTAATGTTAGGGGAGGTGTCGTAAGAGTTTTCATCGCTGAGGTTTGAGTGAGATGAAACTTTTTCAACATATCTTTCAGGGGTCCATATGGTTTTTGCCTTAGCATCTAAACCTACTTTCTTTTTATCTTCATCACTCCATCGTCAAATTTCCTTAGGAGCATATCTTTCAGGAATGGCAGGAGTGGTGGCAGTGGCAGGAACTGCAACTTTGATCATAATAGGTTCATATGGACCATTTGCTATATATTCAGGTATAGTAGGGTCTACACCTTCTATAAATAGCATCATTCGGTTTTTCTAGAGAGTAAAATTGTCTCTCCTGAATCGAGGAGGTTTTGAGAGAGAACCATTATAATAGTAGTTAGTGTTTGTGTTGAGTGCCAATTTGAGAATAGCAAGAAAGAGAATAAAGCGAGATCTTGTTTATGAGATTAAACAATATGCTCTGATACCACTTGTTGGTCCCGAAGGTGCTTAACAAGGTTGTAGAAGAAGGGGTTGAATACAAACACAAAATTTAAGGGTTTAATAAATTGTTTATTGATAAATCAAATCAAAATTTACAGTTTGTTGTGGAATAAGATTAAGTTAAACCTAATCTAAACAAACTTAAGAATGACACACATTATTGCACAAGAACTTGATAATAAGGATTGAGAGAATATAGAAAGCAAGGGTTTCTATAGTAAGAGAAAGATAAAAGGCACCACTCAAATAGAGTCTTAATCTTTCAATTTATACCCTATGCATTAAATGTATGGCAGGGTACTTTACACGTGTCCATCGAAGGTTGGTTGCATGCCTCTGACTTTTGGAGACATGCTTTTGGCCGAATAGTGAACAGTGTAGATTTCAGAGTTGTTGTATGATTTGTCGCAGAGGTATGTCTTTGTAATATGTGTGCAAGGGTAAGATAAAAGAAACTTGGAGTATAAGCTATGTGATCTTCAATCGTTGAATATCTCTTCCTTCACAAAGATAGAAGGAAGTTCATTGATCACTGAATATTTTCTTCAGGTTTCTTCACGTGTAGGTAGACTTGTCTTGGTTTCACTGATATTCGCATCAGATCATGAGTAGACTTGTCCGCTGTTCAGCATCTTTGTCTTTGACTCAGTGATGAACATCTTTGTCGCGAAACTTGTCTTCAGGGATTACGTCTAACTATTACAAGAGAGATCATCAGCGATACTGAACATACTCAGTATTTAATCGTTGATGGTGAAACACTAATACATACAGATGTTAAACATAATTTTCACTAAGTATTACAGCAGGTCATTATCAAATCACTGAGAGAATCTGGATCAACAAAAAGACTACTATTGCTTTCTCTGTGTCAATCGGTTCCTCTGAAAGATCTATATCTGAATATGGATCAACGATAATCGCCCAATTATCCGGATCATAGGATGAACTTCTGTCACAGTCATCGGGATTTTCAACCGTTAGATTGGTGTCGTATAAAACTAAATCCATAATCTGGTCCAGAGCATAAATCTGTCCTTCGTTCGGTGTATCTGTAACCATATATGTTTGTCCCTTTACAGTAACCACTGCCTGTGCTGAATTGGGCTCGGATGTGCATTGGCACTTCTCCCCCTCATGGTGATCAGGAGCATCCTCGTCATCATGTCTATGCTTGAGCCTTTCGGCCTGACCTTTGCAGGTCGTCTCCAAAAAAGTAACCCTTTCAATTAGTGTATCTAGAGATTGTTGCACAAACTGAAGGGTGGCGGTTAGGTTCTGGATAGCATCAGGTGATATAATGGGTGGGGGTGGGGGTATAGGTGGTGATACTTGGGAATGTAGGAGAGAGATTAGGTCGGCATCTTGGGAAGGCTCAGTTTGGGATTGGGATTATAGTTTGTCCAGTAACATGGATTTGAGGTCATCTATTGAATAATTGGTGTGTGGAGGTGGCGGTGGCAGTGTTTCAGGTTCAGTCATCGAATCTTTGCCTTTCATCATTCATTTCAATGCATCCACCTGTTCTTGCATTTCAACCATCATGTAAGATTAGACAGCCTTTAAGGCGTTGTTCAGAAAATCCCTTGAGACAAATTCGGGAAAGCTAACACCTGGGCCTAATAGACATCCAGTTGTGGTAACGACTGTGGAAGTCGTACCGCCTACATTCACAGCTAGTGTGATGATAGACGTGTAGGACTTCCACCCAATCCTCGTAATCCACCAACAGGTAGAGTTACTATGGGTATTCCGGCTGGGTCACTAAGACGTTCAGTAGTAGCCGAGAGTGGTGATCTTGTCCTATCCAAAGGAAGGATATCTGCAAGCGGCTCTAGATTGAATGGTGCACTGAAAGATGGCGAGGACTGGTGCAACTGTCCTCTAGTTTCAATACCGGAAATCTCCAAGTGAGAGACAGGTAGAATATGTGTTGAGTCCCTGTGAGAAAATGAAACCAACATCTGTTGAGAGATGTCAGAGTGTCTTGGTGGGGTGTTCAATTGTGTCGCTAGGTCCACGACGGCTTCTTCAACACCCTGTCTTAACACATGAGACTGGGTAGCGGAAGTGGTTACCTGGTTGACAGTGGCTAGGGGAAGGTCAACCAAAGGTGGTTGCCTCATCACTCATATATGCTCAAAGTTATGTTTGCTTTTCCTTTCCCTCTCTCTATGAATCTCTTCATTTTCAACTCGTACTCCCTCCGCTCTCCTTATATCTCCAGGTGAGGGCTGGTCATCGTCATCATCAGAGTCAGATGACTCGTCATTTGGTTCTAGTGACTCGGGTTCGGATTCAGCTTGGGTAGTTGATTGATCATCGGCAGCGTCAGATTCGGTGTGGGAGGAGGAATGAACATGATCGGTCTCAGTCGCGTTGTCGGATGTAGAGTGTGTAGCGACAGTCTCGGTCGCGGTATCCTCTTCCGGAATCTGAGGATCTTCCTGAGGTGGGGTAGGCGGTCTTCATGAAAAACTAGCCTCGCTTTGATGCACGGCACCGCCCTCGACATTTCCCCTTACCTAATTTTCTCTCAACATACCCTCCGGACTCTCCCACCTCTCGTGTATGGACCCTCACTGCTAGATGGACCATAGGAGCAGCTATGCCATGTGTACGCCTATACTCTATCACAATGAGTGGAATTGTGAGGGCATACCGGATGTGAGGTTCGGCGAGCAATATTGGGATGGATCTCCATGTAGCTTCAGATAAGGAGCTGTAGAAACCGCATTAAAGGTGTGAAGTTTCGTCGTCTATTGGTTGCGCTATCTCGGACTTTCTGCTCAAGCTCGAACCAGATAATGTCGGCATAGTCTACATGGCGGTGGAAGGCAACACCGTGAAAAAGTTGCAGAAAGTTGGCACTACTTTGATCGATGCCCTTGGTGATGGCAGATAGGCTCCTATTCAGAAGTGTGAAAAGTGTGTACCACAGTGGCGTTCAGTGTCGTCAGTTGAACAACAAAGGGAATTGTAGAGGTACCGGATGTCCCAGTGATTGGATATCGGCGCACAACGTGGTATTTGAGGCGATCAGATCAAAACTGTCTCTACCCGAAATGGAGTCAGCGGTGGGTGGGCGGAGAAAGTGTCGAAAGAGATCCCGAGTGATGAGTATATGTGTGTCGTCTATTCGGGACTCAAGATGGAATCCGCCGTCTTCGTCAATGTGAGTGAGAGATCTCCAGAATTGCAGGAGGTATAGCTGAGGGACGTCAATTGTTGCACTGAGAGAATAAGAGAGAGGGTGGCGTCGGAGGATCCTAACAATCACATAGTGTTGGCATTGGAGAGTTGCAAAGTCCAGGTGAAAATTGTTTGGTGTGAGCGGGAGGAACTTATCCAGATGAATCAGCACGTTGTTGGCCATGAGATTAGTTCCTTGAGCGGGATTCTGAGCCATTGTACCTGAGAAAATGCGATAGTTAGCTTGAGGTACAAGTTATGACGAGAGTCGTTCTTTACAAGTTTGAATATAGAATAATCGCAAAAAGGGAGGACCCGGGAACCAAAGTTCCGGGTTAAGTTCCAGAAGAAACTAAATCCTTTTCACATAAATATCCCAACAAAATCATTTGGCTAAAGAAAACCAGTGACGAATACCCAAAATTGTGCAGCAGAGTAAAGACCACCTATCATCAGAGAGTTGAAATATGTGAGCAGTTAAAGGATCATTTATTAATTCCCAAGTGAAACGAACCAGATATAAGCAACAAACAATGTGAGAGTTTAACAAATTCACACATATCCCAGGAAAACAGTAGTGCACCGTGCATGCTGGGAGGCGACATGAGAGGCACGTACCAGGATGGACCGGGAGTCCACGCCACGTACCGAAAGACGGTACGTCCCGGGAATAGAAAGGTGTCGGGAGTCGTCAAGGGGTCAGGAGTCGACATCCCGGGAGATCGCATAGCCCCGGGAATTTGGGTTGGTACCGGGAACCTATATGTCCCGGGAAACATTTAGAGTAACCCGGGAGTCGGAGAAGTTCCTGTAAAAGAGCTTGAGTCCCGGTAAACCTGGGAACCGGGAGACGGCCGAAGTCCCGATATGAGTAGGCGGTCCCGGAAGTTCCAAACCAGTGGAACCGAGAGACACTCAAATCGCTAGAACTGGGAGTTCACAAACCCGGTAAACACCACAATCAAAAGCAAGAGCATAATCGATGAACAGTTCCCAAAATCGATTCCATAGTCAAAACAGTCACAATTGAGAACACATTAACAACCATAACTTAGATTTATCGAACCAAAAATCATTCCAACATTCAAACTATTTGTAGTACATAATTCGATCAGACTCATAAACATTAACACCTAAATTGACTTAAATCAAAGGGCGACAGAACCGATCCCCTAAGAACCCCGGTAGTCGGTGGCATTGTAATCAAACACAATCCTTGTCGATAAAAAATAACTATGGAAATCGAAACACATAGTCAAACAATTTAACACATAATTAATTGAAATCAACCACATAATCAAACTTCGACCAACCAACAGAAAACTGAAAGAGCAAACCCTAGTCGAACGAACCTAAACCCGGTACCCCCGGGAGTTCCCCAATCAAGATCAAAAACAAATCGATGGCTTCGATGTAAAGCGAATCCAATTCAAACCCAAAGTAGGTCGACAACTGCAGTCGATCGAAACCCTAATCGACTAAGTCGATGGGTGCGGCGGCGGCTGTGATGCCTTAGATGCGTTGATCGACGATCGACCTGGGGGATGAGTTCAATAACATTCAAAGAGAGAGAGTGAGAGAACGTACCTGAGATCGATCGAGATAGTGATGGAGATCGAGCAAGATGAGAGCAAAAGCGAGAGTAAGAGACCGGGAGATAGAGATAGATGTCGAGAGATATAGAGAACCGAGAGAGAGCAAGAGAGATCGATAAAGAGAGAACCCAGGGTCGCTAAAAGCAAAATCTTGGGTCGGCAGGGTTATAAGGCGAACCGCCTTAGGGCGGTGGAGACTCGGTTGTACTGGGTTGCCAAAACCGGGTTCCCGGTTGATCCAGGTTATCCGATTATAAAATTAAATGGTTTTTTTAAATAAAACAATAAAAAAACTTAACAAACTCTAGGGAAAGAGCGACAGAAAAAAACATGAACAACCTGATTAAAAAATTGACGCTCCACTAGGGAAACGTCTCTCCCCCTTGACTTGAGCTTTTATCATGATTTTGACACAATGAAACACAAGAAACTTACCTGCTCTCCCTCAAATGAAGAACGATAAGCTTACAGATATTCATGCGGTGTGGCTCCCTCTTAACACATGAGCAACCGGTTAACGATAACATAAACGATGCAAGGTAAGTGAGAGAAACATGATGAACCGAAAGTAAAAGACACAACACAACGAAACAAAACAAAGAAATCAAGCGAAACTAAATGAACGAAATCTAACTTATTAATACAGAAGTTTAAACTTAAACAGAACTGGACGAGTAGGATGCAAAAACCAATGAGTGTTATCTTAAGTATCCAGAGAAAAATCGTAGGACCATTTAGTGACAGTCATTCGTTAGTGCATGGTACTCGTACAGATCTGTGGACATGGTCAAACTTTCAGATTAATCATACCTAGCTTGGACACTAGATATTGAAAGCATTTTTCGTCCAAGGCTTTGGTAAACAGGTCTGCTATCTGATGTTTTATATTAACAAAGTAGAGTTCGATTGTACCTCTTTCGACATGATCCTTGATGAAATGATAATGCATGTCTATGTGTTTCGTCTTCGTGTGTTGGACGGGATTGCTTGATATGGCAAATGCACTCTTGGAGTCGTAGTAAATGGGGATCTTCGAGTACTGGAATCCATAGTCCTTGAGCTGGGTTCGCATCCAAATCACCTGCGTGCAGCAACTGGCGGCTGCTACATACTCTGCCTCAGCGGTATAGGTGGAGACGCAATTCTGTTTCTTCGATGCCCAGCTAACTAGTCGATCGCCCAAGAACTGGACATGTCTCGACGTGCTCTTCCGATCCAACATGTTTCTTGCATGGTAAGCATCTGAATAAGTTGTCAGCTCAAAACCTGTCTCTTTCGGGTACCATAATCCAAGATCAATAGTACCTTTTAAATAACGAAATATACGGTTGACTGCAATTAAATGAGACTCTATTGGTTTTGACTGAAATCTTGCACATAAAAATGTCAATAATATAATGTCCGTCAAGTACATTCAGAGAACCAATCATTCCCCTATAGGTTTTAGCATCCACATCCTTTCCGTCAGGATCGGAGTGTAGCTTAGTGCATGTAGACATGGGCGTTTTATGGGTGTAGAATTTTCCATCTGGTATTTCTGAAGAATATCCGAGATATACTTACATTGATTTATGAAAATTCCTATGGATAATTGTTTAACTTGAAGTCCCAGGAAAAAATTCATTTGACCCATCATACTCATTTGAAAATGCTTACTCATTAGAACTGAAAAGTTATGACAATACTTGGGGTTGTTTGAGTCAAAGATTATATCGTCGACATAAATTTGTACAAGAATGATATCATGCTTTTCCTTTTTGATAAACAGTGTAGTATCTATCTTACCTTTGGAAAATCCAACTTTAATTAGAAAGGATGAGAGTGCATCATACCAGGCTCGTGGTGCTTGCTTGAGACCATACAAGGCCTTGGCAAAAATGTAGATGTGATGTGGCTTGTCAGAATTCACGAAGCCTTCGGGTTGCAATACATACACTTCTTCCTTGAGAACGCCTTCAGAAACGTGGTCTTCACATCCATTTAAAACACTATGAAGTTCTTGTGTGCGGCGTAGGCAAGAAACATTCGAATCGCTTCAATCCGAGCAACCATTGCAAACGTCTCATCGTAATCAATTCCTTTCTGCTAGCGATATCCTTTGGCTACCATACGCACTTTGTTTCGTACCACAATTCCATTTTCATCCTTTTTATTCTTGAAGATCCATTTCGTCCCAATCACCGTCTTGTTCTTTAGCCTAGGGACAAGTCGCCACACTTTGAGGCTCTCGAATTGATTGAGCTCCTCTTGCATAGCTATAACCCAGTCTGGATCATTTAGTGCTTCGGAGACGTTTGAGGGTTTGATGCGGTTAAGGAACAAAGATAAGAGGCAGTCATTTGCAGTAGCGGATCTAGTTTGAACAGGTGCGTTGGGGTCGCCTATGATCTGATGTAGGGGTGAGCTCGTGTCCACTTGGTGGTATGTGGGAGAGGTTGATATGTCTATTGAGAAGTATCGGGGTCCACATAACCTCCTAGGGGTAGATCTTGAACTGCTTTGAGTGACGACATCCTGTGAAGTGGGAACTCTTGTGCTGGAGTCGTGCGAGTAGCCGAGGACGACTCAGCAGGTGATGTGTCTGGAACAATTTCCAAGATTGCTAGGGATGGAACTTCAGAAATAGATACAGCAGGGGTTGGTGCAAGAATTGCTACTATTGTCGGTGCTTCAGGAGTAGCTTCAATAGTCGGTGTGGGATCACCTGAGCTTGATGTCTCTGATTCTGTGACAGTGGGAGTTGCAGCATCAAATGAGATTGATGCACTTGATGTGGACGGGCCAGTGACAGTTGTCACGTCATGTACTTGAGCAACTGTAATCCTATTACATGATATATCATTAGACTTAGGATTAAAAAAATCTTCATAAAAATGCTCAAAAAGTAAATCCAAATTTGAAAGATGGGCTTGTGGTGTAGACGCTTGATTTGTATTTACTGGAGTTTGTGAAGATCTTGGACGAAGTTGTCCAGAAGCTAGCACGTCAGTTAATGCGGGTTTTGAACTGAGGTGTTCAGAATCCATATCAGCAGTCTTGTCAAAAGTCATGTTCACACTCTCAACGACGGTCTTTGTCCGTTTGTTGTAGAATCTGTAGGCTTGGGCTTGAGATGAGTAGCCGATGAACACTCCATCGTCCGCCTTTAGGCTGAACTTGTCGAGATTGTCCTTGTCATTCAATACAAAGCACGTGCACCCGAAAGCTTGGAAATACTTGATATTCAAGACACGATTGTTGATGATCTCTTATGACGTCTTGTTGAACCGTTTGTTGATGATAGAACGATTTTGAGTGTAGCATGTTGTTGCAACTGCCTCTGCCCATAAAAAAAGTGGGAGCTTGGACTGGGATAACATCGTGCGTGTGGCTTCCACTAGAGTTCAGTTGCGGCACTCTACTACCCCGTTTTGTTGAGGAGTACGAGCAACTAAGAAGTTGTGGGTGATGCCCACTGAATTAAGATAACCATCAAGCACTTGATTATTAAACTTTGTGTCGTTATCCGTCCTGATGGTCTAAACTGATTGATTGAGATTGACTTGAACGCTCTTCAGATGTGAGATGATCAGTTCGGGGGTCCTATCCTTGGATCAAAGGAATTTGACCCACGTGTATCGGGAAAAATCGTTGACCATGACTAGAACGTACTTCTTGTGGTTGATACTCTAAATGCGCATCGGTCCACACAAATCCATGTGGATGAGTTTGAGGGACCGTGAAGTACTCAGAGCGGCTTTAGTCTTGTGAGAAGCCTTCTTCATCTTACCTATCTCGCATGCGGCACATAGGTGATCCTTTTCGAACATGAGATATGGCATGACTTTCATGTGTCCGCCGAGCACCAACTTGTTGATGTTCTTGAAGTTCATATGTGAGAGTCTACGATGCCATAACCAACTTTGTTCAGTTGAAGCTTTGGACATCAAACAAACTTCCTTTACTGCTTTCAAAGACGAGAAATCAATCGTGTAGAGATTTGCGCGACGCATTCCAACAAGCAATTCTTTTCCATCTTCAGTCCGGACACTGCACCGTTTGGCTTTTAAGTTGACCTCCAAATTCTTGTCGCAGAATTGACCGATGTTGAATAAGTTAGGACCAAGACCTTAGACGTAGGACACCTTCTTTATGGCGAGGTTGTCCTTAACCATGTCTCTGTATCTCAGGATTAGAGAGTAGTGATCAATCCCAAAATGTACATTCCCACAAAATTTCTCTGTGAAGTTCGTGAGAAGCTCCATTCTTCCAGTCATTTGTTTGGAGCAGCCTGAATCTATATACCACACATGAGCATTCGGCAATAGAATTTAAGTCTTTTTAGGTACCCATTCGTAAATGGGTCCTTTGGGGTTAGGAGGAACATCCGTCTTGGATACCCGTTTGGACTTGGGTCTGTTTCTATGACGTTGTGCATCAAACTTTGAACGATAATTAAAGACATGATAAGAACCAAACCAATCAGATGCATATCGACGATGAACAAAATCATTCAATCCACAATTGGAACAACAAACACAATCATGAGATAGTTGAAGTAATTGCTGAATTGAATAAACTTTCAAAGGAAACAATGCACTACGTTCAACCAAAGTATTAGAATTTAAAACATCATGACTGTTATTGTTTTTCCTAGAATTCAAAATTGGATTAACTGATTCCATCTTCGCTGTGCTCTCCTTATACTTCTTAGCTACCCACTCGTATTTGACTCCTTTCCTTCGACCAAAAGTATCTGAAATACCGTTAAACTCATAGTCGGAAGATTTGAATTTTGAGTATTGTCTCTTGTTTGAGCGTCCAGTCTTTTTCTTCTTCTTTGAACGACTTTTTGATTTAGATTTATAAGATTTATTCACAGAAGTGTTTTGAGGGGATGATTTGGAACACTCGCCCATGTAAAAATTTACCGGTGGCTCACAAGTGGAATTTAGAAAATCAACATGACTTGTAAGTAACGGATTGAAATCAAATTGGTCTAATTGACTGTCTGGACACACCTCGGAATTCAGAAATGTTGAAAATTCCATTTCCTCGTCAGAAGGGACCTTATCACTTGTGGGATTCGAGAAACAGGAAGAATTTATGCTTTTCAGAGGATCATGGGCGGAAGCATTTTGAGAATCAGAATGGTGATCCTTTTTGAAATACTTTAACTGAGGCTCTTTTCCTTTATCTGAAGAATCACACAAAAAGGCTTTACAGGAAGAGGTGTCTGAGGGTGGATAGGAACTTTCTGACAGATTAATTTTTTCACCTTGGGGTATGTCATGTTTAGGTTGAAGATCAGCTTTGTGAAGTTGCTCTTTCATCAGATCAGCTGCCAAGGCAAACAGTTTTGAAGTAAGCTTGTTTATCTCTGTCTGAAGAAATTCCTTTTCCTCCCTAGATCCAGATTCCTTTTGATCGAAATTGAAGCACTCAAGTTTGGATAATAAATCTTGTTTTTCCTTTTGAAAATTAGTTCTTTCCTGTTCAAATGACTTTTCGAGCTGAACAATTTTCTTTTCTAAAATCAGAGGTGGAACATAGATTTTGTGATCCATCGATTCCTCCTCAGGTCCAACGGATTTTGAATCGAGTTTAACCTGAGTATAGCTTTGAAAATAGTCATATGACATAAAATAGGGTTTATCGGAGTTATATGACACATTCAATGAGTGCATGCACAAAAGGAAGTTGGATCCTGACAGTATTTTTTCTTCTCAAAGTTTCCAGTTCCGGATCCTCATCATCAAGTGGCTTGGTCCATCTGATTTTGTACTCTGGATAAGTCTTGTCCAATCCCAAAAATTCGAAAACATATAAAGTGGGTACATTGGAAAAGGCCCTTTTCAGATAATGCGGTTTATCGTAACCGAGACCCTATTCTAGATTAGAGAACTGGAATTCTTTTGGTGCGTTCAGATGAATTGTTTGTTCAGTTTGACCATTATTATACAGTTTCATTTTGAGATCTATTAGAGCACAGATTGTTATCTTCAAGATCATCTAGGTTGAAAGTCGAATGCCCAAGTCAAAGCCTCTCATTGCAAAGTCAATGTCATCAAGTGGAAAGTCAAAGTCTATCAAAGTCAAGCATGTCTAGTTTGTTTGTTTGTTTCTTGTATTGTGTCTAGGTATAAATACCTTTGTCTTTGTAACTGTATGGTGTAGAACTTAGAACGTGTTCTTACAATTGAGAATCATATTTGTATATTCTAGAATGAGAAAGTAGAGAGAGTTTGTAATCTGTGAAGATCATATCAATGACATATGAGATTTAAATCTAGTTCCATTGTTAATCTTGATATTCTTGCACGGTCTGGGAATAACAATTGGTATCGGAGTAGACAAGAATCAGAAATTGATCAATTTTTTAAATATTTGATGCATTATTGAAGAACTCACAGACACATTCTGTTCCAGAATCGATTTCTTGATTTTATGTTGTTTTGGATATATTTTTGGTTGTATTGTATTCGGTTTGTTGATTAGAATAACTTTGATTTTTATTACTTCGTCCAATTCACAACAGATTGTGTGAATTTTGGAATTGATATGATTTTCATTCGAGTTTGTAAACGTACTGTAATCACTTCAAATTTCAATTGTAGTTGTTTTTTGTTGTAATTGTTTGTTTGTAAAGTGTTCAGATTGTTCTCGAGATCAAATTGACAAATTTTCGAGGCCTAATTCAAAGATTTGAATCGAATTTGGGTTGAAATTAAAGTTTTTGGGTCGAGATCTAAAGAACTCACATGGTGATGAAGAACTCGCATGATGAACAAGAATTCTCATGAAACTGAAGTGTAAAATTTGCTAAGTCAGAAACTCGCATCGTGTAGTGTACGAGAAGTATAGAATTCGCATCGTACTGTGCGAATAGTGAGGAATTCACATCTCAAAGTGTTCGAAATCTGAGAATTTTTCATCTCAAAGCGTGCGAAATCTGAAAATTTTCTTAAGGCAGGAATTCGCATCGATACGAAAAGTTTGAAATTGAGAATTTTTCTAAGTCCAGAATTCGCATCACAAGCTCGTGCGAAAAGCTTTCAAGTTGGTGAAAATTCTAAGTCTGAAATTCGCATATCACTGCATGCGAAAAGTCTGAATCTCACATCAAACTACATGCGAAAAGCTTAGAATTCGCATCCTTAAGCGTGCGAATTTTAGGAATTTGAATCCTTCTTTGTGCGAATAGTTTGGTAATCAAGTCTTTGCTGTGCGAATTTCATCTTTGTGCGAAAAGTTGATATTCGTATCTTTTGGTGTGCGAATTTCGTGAGTTGTGCGAATAGTTTTCTTAGTTGCGTGGCAATTCCATACTTAGACAAATTTTGACAAATTTTCTTAGTTTTCTTAGCGGGACCCCTGTGCTAAGTCTGCGGAGGGGGACAAATATTTCTGTTTGTGATCAAAATTTCTGAGTTTTGTTAACGATTATTTGTGCAAGTGTTATCAGGAACAATGGATGATTATTTCTTTGTTGAGGAATATACTTCTGAGCAACATCAAGAGAAAGATCAGAAACGTAAGATTTCAGAACTTGAAGATCAAAAGAAACACATACGTGTATCATCGAAAGCTTGAAGGAAGATAATGATCGACTCAACAAGAGCTTAATTCATGTTGGAAATAAAAAGAAACAGAGAGAAGAGAAGTTAAAGAGTGAGATCAAGGTATTTGAAGAGAAAATAAAAGTCTTAGAGATTGAAAATGTTGATCTGAAGAAGAAGATTTCAGAGTTAAAGACAGATAATAACAAAAGAAATGCAGAGAAGTCAAAAGTGTTAGAAAGTGAAAACACTAATTTGAAAAGGAAAATCTATGAATTAGAAGATCATATTGTGAGAGTCAAGAAAAATGCTATCAAGAAGAATGAGGAAATAGTACAAGGTTTGGAAGCTGAGAATATTGAATTAAAATTGAATATTTCAGATTTGGAAGCTGAGATTGTCAAAATCAAGGAAGCAGATTCATTCAAGATGAATGAGGAGACGACAAAGGGTTTAGAAAGTGCTAGTGAAGAACTGATAAAGAAGGTTTCTGAGTTGGAACATAAGATTGCCAAAGAAAGAGATGAATTTGAAAAAGAAAAGAAAGGATTTGCAAATGAAAGGCAAAAGTTTGCACATAAATTTTTTGAATTCTCAAGAAAGACTTTTGAAGAGAAGAAAGTTGTTGATCTAAAATGTGCAAAGCTTTCTTGTTAAGTCAGAATTGTATTCAAGGTTAAAAGGTCAAATTGTATTTGTTTTAGAGCTGAAAGATATGGTAATCTATATGCAGTCAATTTTCCAACTCTTTCCGCAACATGTTCAGTGTGCTAACTTGCTAAAGCGTCGAAAAAACAAAGTTGGATCTGGCATCGGCGTTTGTCTCATCAAAACTTTAAAGCTATTGATATGTTGGCGAGACAAGGCATTGTCAAAGGTCTTCCTAAGATGTGTTTCGAGAAGGATTCTCTATGTCCTGCTTGTGAAATGGGGAAGATGAAAAGAAGTTCCCACAAGTCAAAGATTGAATCTTCTTGTACAACGTCGTTGGAAATGACTCAAATGGACCTTTGCGGCCCGATGCGTACTCAATCAATGAACGATAAAAAGTACATTCTTGTAATGATTGATGAGTACTCAAGGTATACATGGTTGGAATTTCTGCGATCCAAATCAGACGCACCAGATTTGATCATTGCCTTCATAAAGAAAGTACAAGTTCTGCTTTAATTGCCAATCAAGAAGTTGTGTAGTGATAACGGCATAGAATTTAAAAATGTGACTCTTCAAAGCTATCTCAATTCAGTTGGGATTTCTCACAATTTCTCGGCCGCGCGCACACAGCAACAAAATGGCGTTGTTGAACGAAAAAACAGAACTTTAGTCGAAGCAACAAGAACCATGTTGGCATATTATGGTCTTCTATTATACCTCTGGGCTGAAGCTGTTGCAACTGCTTGTTTTACTCAAAACTAGACGATTGTGATTAAACGCTTTAATAAGACAACTTATGAACTTATTAACAAACGTAAACTGAATGTTAAATTTTTACGTGTTTTTGGTTGCAGGTGTTATATTCTCAATGACCGTGATAATCTTGGCAAGTTTGACAAGAAGGCAGACGAAGGCTATTTTATCAGCTATTCTCTAACGTCAAAAGTCTGTCGTGTTTATAATCGTCGATCCAAGACAATCATGGAAAGAATACATGTGTCATTTGATGAAAAATCTACATTGACTTCTGAACAACACAATTCAGAACTCAAGCTTAAAGGAAAGGCTTCTGTTCATGACGAAATAGAACCCAAGCCAAAACAGAATAAGTCATCGAACTCTTCAATTTCCATATATGAGTTAGATCTTTTATTCTTTGATGTATTTATGGACATCTGTGCAAATTTTGACAAATCAGGTGTGTTAGCATCAACTTCAGAGGTTCCTATCATAACCGATGATTTATCTGGACCTTCTAAACTGGTCACAATAACAACCTCTTCATGTACATTTACACCTAATGTTTCTGATAATACTAATCTTGATTGTACTTTTGTAGATACAAATTTTGGATAAGAAATCCTGAGCACTTCCTTTGTTGCACCATAAATACTTCATCAGACACACCAGTACAAGAAATTCCAACAACTTCTAAGGTTGTTCCTGCAATAATTGATGATTATAACGAGCAAAACACACGAGTGTCTGTTCAACCTCTCCCTAGCGCAACTCGATGGACAAATGATCACCCTCTTCACAATATTATGGGTGACGTAAATAGTGGAGTGAAGACGCGTGCAACATCAGCAAATTTCTGTCTTTATTCAAGTTTCCTTAGTTCCTTAGAACCGAAAAACGTATCTGAAGCTCTTCAAGACCCTGACTGGATCCTTGCAATGCAAGATGAGCTACTTCAATTTGAAAGGAACAAGGTATGGCGGCTAATCCCATGTCCAAAAGACAAATCTATGATTGGCACAAATTGGGTCTTTAGGAATAAGAAAGATGAGGCCGGAGTTGTCGTACGTAACAAAGCTAGATTGGTCGCGAAGGCTTACTATCAACAGGAGGGCATTGACTATGATGAAACGTTTGCTCCTGTTGCAAGGATTGAAGCCATTAGAATATTTCTTTCTTATGTAGCACATAAGAATTTCACTGTCTATCAAATGGACGTGAAATCTGCTTTTCTAAATGGTAGATTGCATGAGGAGGTATATGTTGCACAACTTGAGGGCTTTATTGATCCTCTCTACCCAGACCATGTTTATGTTCTTGACAAAGCGTTGTATGGATTAAAACAAGCACCAAGAGCATACCACTCTATTCCTAAAGAAGCAAGGTGAGGATTTAATCTTGATACAAATTTATGTAGGCGACATAATATTTGGGTCTACCAATCCTAAATTCTGTAAAAACTTTTTAAAAATTATGGAGACTCGGTTTGAAATGTCGATGATGGGTGAACTAACATTTTTCATTAGTCTTCAAGTGAAACAGTCTTCAGAAGGTATCTTTATCAACCAGTCGAAATATATTCGTGACATTTTGAAAAAGTTTAACATGACTGAGAGTTCTGTAATGAAAACGCCCATGGCTACCGGAACGCTTCTGGACGCAGATTTAACTGGTAAATATGTCGATCAGAAAACGTATCGTAGCATAATCGGATCATTACTGTATTTCACAACAAGTAGGCCTGATATCATGTTTGCTACATGTTTCTGTGCGCGATATCAAGCTAACCTGAAGGAATCTCATCTTATAGCTGTGAAAAGAATTCTTACATACTTAAAAGGCACTCCCGAGTTAGGCCTTTGGTATCCTAAGGATTCTGGTTTTGATTTAAATGCATTTACTGATGCTGATCATGCAAGCTGTAAACTTGATCGGAAGAGCAACTCTGAATCGTGTAACTTTTTAGGAGATAAACTTGTAAGTTGGACATCCAAAAAGAAGAATTGTGTGTCTACATCCACTGCTGAGGAAGAATACGTAGTTGTTGCAAGCTGTTGTTCGCAAGTCCTCTGGATAAAAACACAATTAAAGGAGTTTGGATATTCTTACAAGCGAGTCCCTATCTATTGTAATTCCAAGAGCGTAATTGCGATAACTGCTAATCCCGTTCAAAACTCAAAGACTAAACATATCGACATGTGTTACCATTTTATCAAAGATCATGTGGAGAAAGGCGATATTGAAATGCACTTCGTTCAAACAGACTATCAATTGGTTGATCTCTTCACGAAATCGTTAGATGAAAAAGACTTTAATTTCCTGGTCAGCAAACTCGGTATGTTGAATATGTCTGCTTGAATTCTTATCCATGATCTGAGGGGGAGTTGATTCTTATTAATTGCTTATTTGACTGTGTCTAAGGGAAGTAAGAAAAGTTGCTTATTGTTACAGCATAAATCTGTTGGATACAAGATGAAGAAGACTGAAGGTCAAAGTACAAGAAGTCAAAGCTGAGAAAGTTAAATCTCATCAAAGTCAAAGTCTTTTGTAATAAAAGTCAACATCTTTGTATTGTATTTTAGTTTCCTTGTTTTAGTTGTAGATATAAATAGTTTATTTTTCTTTTGTAATTAGTAGAGGTATCATAGTGAAATACCGAACTCAGTAAGTTTAGAGAGAGAGATATCTGAGACAGAGAGAGAGTTCGTTAAAAAGAGATTATAGAGAGAGAAAGTGTAATCTTGGAATTGACTTGGAATCAAACAGGTAATTGTTTGTGATATCTTGTTTTGTTTGATTAATCTTGAAAAGAAACTAGAATCTAGGACAAACAATTGGTATCAGAGCAAATCCAAAATTGAAATCAGATCAAGAAATCAAGATACTGTTCATCGTCAATGTGTTCTTCAAAGTTCAGATGTGTTTTTGATTGTTAGTGTGATTTTTGAGTTGTAATTGGTTTATTAGTGATTGATGAATGTAATAGATTGAGTTTGTATAGATAATTTCATGAAATGCACTGTAATGTTCATGAATTTTTGGATTTTATTGAGTTTTAGTTCACGAGTTTTAGTGCATTGTTACATAGATCAATCTTGTATTTTTGTTGTTTTTGTTTGTAATCTTTGCATTGTAATTGGTTCGAATCATGATTAAGAAGAAGTCTGCAAAGTTTCAGATCATTTGATGGAGATTTGAATCGAATTTGAAGTGAAAATAAAGTTTTTGTTCGAAAAACTTCAAGAAGGGCTAGATCTTCAGAACTCGCAAGTTCATCGAACAAACGCGCAAGATTCATCCGCAAGAACGCGCAAGTCAAAGGATTGTTTTTGGTCTCAAACGCGCAAGGAGTTATCTGCGAGTTCTAGAAACTCGCAGATCGAAGGTTGCGAGTTTGGAAAAGTTGGGAAATTTTTCTAAGGATCAGAACGCGCACGTAGTGGTTAGCGAGTTCTACAAACGCGCTCATCGAAGGGTGAGAGTTTGAAGAGGAACAGTAATCTGCGAGTTCTCTCAACTTACGAGTATGAAATTTCAAGAAAAATTTCTAAGTGTTGGAATGCGCAACTATAGCTAGCGAGTTTGTTCAAAACACGCAAGCTTTGACGAGCGAGTTTTGGAAACGCGCACACCTCAGTTAGCGAGTTTCATTGTGAATAGTAATATGCGCGTTTAGGAATTAGCGAGTTTTAGAAGGAATTTTTGACTTGCGAGTTTCAACGGCGTGCGAGTTTGATTGATCTGCGAGTTTATCAGAACACGCAACCCTTTGTATGCGAGTTTCACAAACGCGCAGGCTTAAGTCTACGAGTTTCACTTTGAATAGTTGTTTGCGAGTTTCTCAAACGTGCAAGTCTCGATCTGCGTGTTTCTCAGTGTCTGCGAGTTTCAGCGCTTGCGAGTTATATAGTGACTTGCGAGTTTTGATACTTTGTCAAATTTTTCATAATTTCTAATTTTTTTAAATTTCAAGTTTTTTCTTGTGATTTCATTTTTGGACTAACGATCAGTTGTAGTTTCTTATTGCAAATATTTTTTCAAACAGGTTTTTTAAGATGACTTCAAAGGATGCACTTTCGATTGGTACTGATGTCAAGCCTCCTGTACTGTTCAAAGGAGAGTATGAACAATGGAAGGATGGATTCCTAGATTTCATAGATCGACATGTAAATGGGGAGAATATTCTAGAGTCAATTACAAATGGTCCTATGTCACCAATCATGGTTCAAGTACTTGTTAATGATGAATCTGTTAATGTACATGATGATGAGGAAAGAGAAGAAAAGACAGAACTAGTTAAAGTGGATTTATCTCAGTATTCTGAAGAACAGAAGAGTCGGTATAAAGCTGACAAGCAAGCAAGATCTCTTCTACTCCAAAGCATTCCTAATGACATCTACATCAAGATTGATAGCTACAAGCTTGATGCTAAAAAGATGTGGGATCAATTGGAAAAGATGATGATGGGATCCAAGGTCGGGAATCAGATGAAAGTAGCCAACTGCATCAATCGCTACGAGGAATTCAAAGCCAAAGTGAATGAGAGTTTGGAAGATACATATGAACGGTTTACTGTGCTTCAAAATGAACTAACAAAGAACAAAGTCAAAAAGAAGCAGCTGGAAAACAATGTCAAATTCCTTAGCATTCTACGACCTGAATGGAAGAAGCATACACGTAGGATGAAACAGATGAAGGATCTGAATGAAATCTCGTTACATGAAGTGTATGAGACTCTGAGGCAGAATGAAGAAGAAGTGGAGAAGAAGAGAGCTGAGAAAAAGAAAGCAGAAAAAGTTCCTGATCCTATTGCTTTGGTAGCCGGAGAAAAGGAGAAAGAAAAGAAGAAGAAGAAAGTTCTTATCAGTTCTGAATCTGAATCTGAATCTGCATCAGATGGTGATGATGGAGAAAGTCTGAAACAAGCCATGATTTTACTGACCCGTGCCTTTCAAAAGAAATTCTACAAGAAGCCGGGATCAAATTCTTAACGATATTCTTCATCAAGTTCAAAGAATCATGAGCACCGTGAAAGAGTGGAAGGAAAGAGATATGAAGAGAACAGATATGTGGAGAAGAAACCCGATGAGAAGAAGAAGTTCGTGAATGATTACACTACTGCTGAAAAGCCAGCAACTGACTCAATCAAATGCTACAATTGTGGCAAGATGGGTCATTTTGCTAAAGATTGTCGGAAGCCAAAAGTTCGCAACTCTCAGTACTATCAGAACAAATTGCTATTGGCAAAACAGCAAGAAGCGGGTGTAGCTTTAATGGCTGAAGATGTGTCGGTCCAACAATACTTATCAAGTTTATAGAAACAACGACACAATAACGATTACCAACCTGTATTGAATATATCAAACGATTACAAGGTTGATCGATTAAGCTTTTGATGTGTTCTCTATGTTTTCTCTCAAATACACCTTGATGTGTGTTTTTGTGTGTGTGATCTATATCTGATCTAGAGAGAGTTGTTAGAGATACAACAACTAACAAGTGTGTTGAACACACTATCTATCTTAATATCTAGATATTAAATCTAGATATTAAAATCTAATAAAGCTAACTAACTTATACTAGAAACTAACTAAACTAGATAAGTTACCTTTATCTAACTATTACAATACTTTAACTTAGATATATAGATCTAAGTAAATAAAACATATTACATTAAATTACATTGACATTTATTACAAATAGACATAGACTTTAACATTGAGAGTCGACGGTTCGGCTTTAGCTTCAGATTACAATCTTCAGATTGGATGATCTTGAATCCAATGAGACTGTGGTCTAACAATCTCCCCCTTTGGATCAAGATCATATAATAAAAAGATTTATCCAATTCAGTCTTCTTGTTCAGCTCAGAAGATGCAATCTCTTTTCTCTAGCTCTGAAATCAGCATGTCTTCAATCTAACAAACTCTCCCTTTGAAGAGTGTACGTGATTCATGAAACATGTGATCTTTGCCATTTCTTGTGTAGTCATTCTCCCCCTTTTTGATGTTAAGTGCAACGACTTCATCAAAATTTGTGGTAAGAAATGTCAATCTTTCGGTTAGAGCCCTTGATTCGTCAATTCATAAGATATTCATCTAGATCTTTTCAAATCCAGACAAAAAATCGTGTAACACCTGAATCAACTAATGAATCAGTTAACATGCCTGTCAGTAACACTAAGTCACCGTGTGTAACAAATACACATTGGAAAGGAGCTGTTTTGATGTTGACTCCCCCAAGGCTTCCATTTAATCATCGAAACACCACAAAGGTAATTTCTATAAACGTTATGACAAAGAAACTAATTCCTTGTGTGTTTATGCTTGTGTTAGAAACAATTAAGCACTTGATGATTGCTTATAAGGTCAAAATTGTGTAAAGCACTGAGACAACAGTAAGTTAAACACAGACTCAATTGTGCATGATTGAAGTGCGAAGGTGGGGCAGACTTCCTTCTTTTCAATATCCAGATTTTCCAAATGAAAATCAGATAGCATATGTGCTGCGTCCCCTTTGAAAATGTGAAACACTTTCTTGTTGAGAAGAAAATGAGTAGATAGTGAGGTTTGATCAAGAGTTGGCATGGGTTAGTTGCTTGTTTCAATAATGTTCACCAAAGAATTGTGAAACACTAGTAATATGGCTACCCGGCTCCGAAAAAGTTGGTGCAGAGTTGTGATATTCTTTTTAACTCTGTTCTCACACGCTCTTTCTTTTAAACGTTTTGCTTTCTCTAATCACACTCATTGCTTTTCTCTTTGCACACTCAATCACTAAGGATTAACTTCTTGGGTAGAAATCACTGGTTAAGGTGATTCCATAGAAGTTGTGTTAATTCCTAGGACAATGATTCTTGTTTTCCTATGATGCATGTGATGCTCAGATTGGTTTAACTATTTCAGTTAAAGCACAATTTAGATCATGAAAACATTTAAAATACACTCCCAAAATATAAAATCTGTTGAAAAATCAGGAAGTGGTTTGAACAGTAAAAACAATGTTTTCCAATGATTGAAAGTTGTCCTTCTTTTAACCATATGTGAGATGAAGATATAGAATTATACCTTTACGTATGATCTCCCATCTCATGAAGCTAAGCTTTAAGTCATAGAAATATGAACTTGTAAGCTTCTCTCAAAAATTCTGCAAAAGTCTAATGTCAAGTCAAAGTAATAATTATTCACTTATATTGAAAAGACAAAAAACAGTAAAACTTTTTAAAGTATGAGTCCTGATCTGAAATAATCAGAAGTCATGTCCGAACTCCCCTTTTGACTTGAAGAGCTCCCCCTAAAATCTTGCATTACAAAAAAAATATTTGACATTTTAAAAGGTATATGCAAATTTTATGAGCTCCCCCTCTTAGTAATATTGACCAGATGTCAATTTCTTCTCATACTCCCCCTTCTATCATGAACAGAATGTTAACTTGCAGATAACAATCATATTTAAGAATAAGATAAAGATGAAAAAGTATACAATTAGAAAACTTTTATAGGTAATTACTGGTTATACTTTGAGATTTAGCATACCAAGCTTCGAGACTAGAAAGGTAAACCTCTTTTCGTCTAAAGGTTTGGTGAACAAATCAGCAAGTTGATACTCAGTCTTTACAAAGAAAACTTCAATTGTTCCTTTCTCTACATTATCCTTGATAAAATGATACCTGACGTCTATATGCTTTGTCTTCGTGTGTTGAACAGGATTCGCCGTTATTGCGATGGCGCTCTTGGAATCACAGTATATCGGGATCTTGTTGAAGTGGAAACCGTAGTCGCGTAATTGAGTTCTCATCCACAAGACCTGAGAACAGCAGCTAGCAACAGCTACATATTCTGCTTCTGCCGTGGAAGTTGAAACACACAGTTGCTTCTTTGATCCCCAACTTACTAATTTGTCACCGAGGAACTGCACATGTCCTGACGTGATCTTTCTGTCTAACATACAACCTGCATGATCTGCATCTATGTAGGCCGTTAGTTCAAAACTAGTATCTTTAGGATACCACAGACCAAGATCTGCAGTGCCCTTCAGATACCTAAAGATGCGCTTCACAGCAGACAAATGGATTTCTTTAGGATTGGCCTGATATCTTGCACAAAAGCATGTTGAAAACATTATATCTGGCCTACTCGACGTAAGATACATTAAAGAACCTATCATCCCTCGATAAGTCCTAATATCAACAGCCTTTCCCGAAGGATCGGTGCCAATCTTAGTACCTGGTGCCATTGGGGTACCAATCGTTTTTGAATTTTCCATTTGGAACTTCCGAAGAATATCCCTAATGTACTTTGATTGATTGATAAAGATACCCGTAGAAAACTGTTTTACTTGTAAACCGAGAAATAAATTCATCTCTCCCATCAAGTTCATTTGAAATCTAGACACCATAAGGTTTGCGAAGTTCTTACAGTACTTAGTATTTGTAGAACCAAAGATAATATCATCTACATAGATTTGAATTAAAATGATATCGCCTTTTTCCTTTTTAATAAACAAAGTGGTATCCACCGTACCTTTTGAAAACCCAGACTTGACTAGAAAAGTGGAAAGGACATCATACCAGGCTCGAGGTGCTTGTTTCAGACCGTAGAGTGCTTTGTCGAGAATGTAAACATGATTCGGCTTCTCTTGATTGACAAAACCTTCTGGCTGAGAGACGTAGACTTCCTCCTTCAGAATTTCATTGAGGAATGCTGTCTTCACGTCCATTTGAAAGACCGTGAAGTTCTTGTGGGCTGCGTAGGCTAAAAACATTCTGATTGCCTCTAATCGCGCCACAGGAGCATATGTTTCGTCATAGTCAATTCCTTCCTCTTGTCTGTATCCTTTGGCTACTAGTCTTGCCTTGTTTCGGATAACGGTACCATCTTCGTCTTTCTTTATCTTGAAAACCCATTTCGTACCTATAATGGTTTTACCTTTAGGCTTTGGTACGAGTCTCCAGACTTGAAGTGCATCGAACTGATTTAGCTCTTCTTGCATTGAGATCACCCATTCTGGATCAGCAAGTGCCTCTGATACGCGTGTTGGCTCAAACTTGCTCAGAAAGGAGTCATGCATGCAAATGTTCATTGATGCTGACCTAGTTTGCACCGGTTTTGATGGATCGCCTATGATCTGGCATAGCGGGTGCTCTTTGGTCCATTTATGTTCATGAGGTAGTGGATTAGATGATTGTATGTCGGTTGTATCATCTACAAATCCACTTGTACCTTCTTCTGTTTGTTCAGGAGGAATGATGATTTCAGTTGAAGTGGCAGGTTCAGAAGGCTCAGCAGGTACAGCTTGATCTGGCTGTAGATTGATCTGAATAGAATCTCCTACTGTTTCAGCTACTTCTGTCTCTTTATCATTTGTCACTTCTTCAACTATTGGAGTCGGCATTTGAATTGTAATTTCTTGTTGAATCGGGGCGTTTGATTCAATAGAGTCATCTGAACTGGTTGGATGAGTAGTCGTTAAGTCTTCCATCCTGTCAACCACAACAGATTTCTTTACATTAGATCCGAGATATTCATCATAAAATAATTCAAATAATAAATCTAAATCAGATAAATGGTTAGTTGAAGTTGATGCTTCATCTGATTTATTCTTTTGAGATGCAGGTTCTGGACTGAGTTGCCCAGAAGCTAGTACTCCGTTTATAACGGGTTCTGAACTGTGTTGTTCGGAAGCCATTTCTTCATCAAAGGTGACGTTGACGCTTTCAATCACCGTCTTTGTCTTCTTTAGATAGGCACGATATGCAGTCGAAGTCGAGGAATATCCAATGAAGATTCCTTCATCTGCCTTAGCGCTGAACTTGTTGAGATTCTCCCTATCGTTTAGTACGAAACACTTACATCCAAATATATGGAAGTATTTGATTGTCGGTGTTCTGTTGTTGATCAAACCGTAAGGAGTCTTCTTGAATCTCCGATGTATCATGGAACGATTCTGTGTGTAGCACGCGGTCGAAACAGCTTCTGCCCACAAAAATAGAGGTAAGTTGGAATGACTTAGCATAGTACGAGCAGCCTCGACTAGCGTTCGATTTCTTCTTTCAACTACTCCATTTTGTTGAGGCGTTCGAGCAGCAGAGTATTGATGTGAAATCCCGACAGATTCGAGATATTCTTCAACTTTGTTGTTCTTGAACTCTATGCCGTTGTCTGTTCTTAGAATCTTGACCGGTTTCTGCAGATTCACCTGGTTCGTTTTCAGGAATGTAATGAGAACATCAGGTGTCTCATCCTTTGAACGAAGAAACTTGACCCATGTGTATCGCGAATAGTCGTCCACGATCACGAGTATGTACTTCTTGCCACCTAAGCTTTGAGTGCATATTGGACCACATAGATCCATATGCAATAACTCTAAAGGAGAATTGGTACTTGGTCCTGGCTTCGGTTTATGAGGTGCCCTCTTCATCTTGCCCTTCTCACAAGCTGCACAAAGATGTTCTCTTTCATATCTCAGCTCTGGAAGTCCTTTGACGAGCTTTCCACTGACCAGGTTGTTGATGTACCGAAAGTTGAGGTGAGAAAGACGTCGATGCCATAACCAACTTTGTTGCATCGAAGCTTTCGATAGTAGACAAACTTGTTTGTCAGCCTGGACATCTGATAAGCTGATTGTGTAGAGGTCTGATTCTCGTGTACCGACCAAGAGTTCTTCGCCTTCTTCATTGCGAACAGAACAACTCTTGGCTTTGAAGTTGACCTCTAAGTCTTTGTCACAGAACTGGCCTATACTGAACAAGTTGTGTCCTAAGCCTTCTACATAGCTCACCTTCTTGATAGTGACATTGTCATGTTGTACATCACCGTATCCCATGATTGGAGAAAACTGGTCGTTGCCAAATCTTACTGTTCCGCAATATTTTTCTTTAAAGTTGGACAGTATCTCCTTTTGCCCTGTCATGTGCTTGGAACAACTGATGTCCAAGAACCACGTATGACTGGTCTGCATAAGAGAAATAAGAAAATTTAGATTTGTATATGACAACATTGGAATCTACACTTTGATCATCGAAGTGCGGGTCTTGAACTGATTTGTTCAATAGCCTATTTTTTCTTTGATGTTCGGGTTTTGAACTGCATTATCCAAAAACCTATTTTGACTTTGAAGAACGAGTCCTGATCTGTACATAATCAGAAGTCGCTTCTCTTTAAGCTTTGTGTGCCTACAACACAGATTTAGCCTTAGGTACCCACTGGAATTTGGGTCCTGCTGTGTTAGCACAAGATTTTGGTATCCATTTCAAATTGGATCCTATGTTCTTTTGAAAAGCATGAGAGTTGGTATGAGATGAATGCACATGGTAATTTCCAAACCAATCTCCAGAATCTTGACAAGTAATAGAAACATGTTTATTATAGATAGAGGACTTTCCAGCAGATAAAGATAACTGAAATAATTGTTTCATTGTATATTGTTTACGAGAAACAACAAGTTTTGGATTCAAAACAACAATTTCAGCAATCACAACATCTTTAGTAAGCGAAGTCTTATTACAATTAACACTACTAGACGATAAAACGGCCTTGTCAAGCTTCCGTTTTGGTTGCCATTGAGAATGGGCTTCAGGTCTTGACTTGATCATATCTGAAACATGTAAAACTGGTGAGTTAGACCTTTGAGCAACAAACGAATGCTTCTTTTTGGAATTACCAGTAGTGGTCGGTTTCTGTGAATGCTGAGATAAATTCTTACCTTTAGCACTCTTAGCGTTCACAGAGACTGATTTATCAACGAAAGCTTTCGTTGATTTTGCACTGTTCACAGGCTTACTGGTTTTTCTCAACGTTTTCTTAATAAAAGATGAATGGTTAGGAAGTTTTGCATTAAAGTCAAAAAGATTAGAACCATCATCTAAACCACCGTTAGAGTTTAAAAATTCAAATCCTTTATTTGATGAACCAAACAAATCCTTAGAGTTTGAAGCTTTTGAAAGAACAGAATTTGAAAACACGGTTGAAAAAACGTTTTGCTCAATATTTATCAAAAGTCTTGCATCTAATAAAGAATTCTAGAGTTCAGAAATTTTACGTTCTAAAACGAGAGGAGGGACATATAGTTTACCTTTAATAGGCTTCGCCTCCATTTCTTTTTCAGAATAACTTGGAAAGAAATCACTTGAAAGAGTTTTCTTCTTTTGATATATTGGGTTTTCATCATAACTATTATTCAATTTCGCATAATAAAATGGAAGATGAACTTTAGCTGATTTCATCCGTTTTTCTGTTTCATTGGCTTCATCCTCTTTTGACAGTTTAGTCCAGAAAGTTTTAAACGCGGGGATTCTGCGAGCTAATTGCATTGAAAGATGATCATAAAGTCCTGGCACTTCAGACATCACTTTTTGTAGACAGTGACGATTCTTATAACCGATTCCCCATCTCTCTATTTCCTCTTTGGGTTTGTTTAGAAAAATAGTCTGTTCAGTTTGACCCATTTTATATAACTTCTCTTCCAAACTTTTTAATTTTCCCAGTAAAGAAAAGTTTTCTTTGGTACAAGAATCATGCAATTTTGTGAGCTCATAAATATCTATCTCACTTTTTAGCAGTTTAGATTTAAGATCAGAATTCTCTTTAAGAATTATTGTCTTTTCTTTTGTGTTGGTGTCATTTTCTTTATGTAAAATCTCAATTAATACTTTCTTCTCAGCAATTTCATTGCTAAGTTTCTGTATCAATTGGTTTTTGTCATTTATGACACCATTTTCTTGCTTAAGATTAGATTCTAACTCTTTTTGTTTTAAACTCATGGCATGCATTTTATTCATGAAATCTAAATCTGATAGATTACATACCTCCTCTTCTTCATTGTCTGAATCAGCTTCAGCATCTGATTCTATTTGCCCCATCAAGCATATGTTGACGGCTTCATCCTTTTCTTCATCCTCTTCCTCATCATCTGAATGATCAAGCCAGTATTCATCTTCAGCCATCAGTGCTTTGCTAGCCTCCTGTTGCTTTGCAAGAAGCATCTTGTTCTTGTAATAATCGGAGTTTCTGACTTTTGACCTTCGGCAGTCTCTGGCATAGTGACCTATTTTGCCACAGTTGTAGCAAGTTGGTGGTTCTGTCTGACTCGATCCTTCAGCTTTGAACTTTCTTTCTTCTGGTTTCCTATCCTCTATCCTCTTTCCTTCAGACTGATACCTTCTCTCTTCAGGTTTCCTCTCCTCTGTTCTTTTCCCTTCAAATCTCTTCCCTTCATACCTACTTCCTTCAACCCTTTCCTTGTGGATGTAGTTGTTCGGACCAGAAGAATATCTCTGACTATTTGAACTTGGCTTTGTGTAGAACCTTTTCTGAAAAGCAATTGTCAGCATAAGCATTGCTTGCTTCAGTTGGTCATCTTCATCAATGTCAGAGTTTGCATAAGCTTCATCTTCTTCTGATTCATATACAATCGCCTTGTTCTTCTTCTTCCTAACTACAAGAGCGACTGTATCATCAACTGTCTTTCCTCTCTGTCTATTCTCAGCTAGAATTTCATCCACCTCTTCTTCATTCTGACGGAGGGTTTCATACACCTCGTGAAGTGGAATCTCATTCAAGTCTTTGATCTGCTTCATTTGTCTTGCAAATCTTTTCCATTCTGGTTGAAGAATGCTCAGGATCTTGACATTCAGCTCAATTTGAGATTTGTGGACTTTGTTCTTGCTAAGTTCGTTCAGCAAAGTCACAAACCTGTCATAGGTTTCTTCTAAAGTTTCTCCCACTCTGCCTCTAAATTCTTCATAGTTATTTAGGCAGTTGGAGATTTTCAGCTGATTTCCAACTTTTGAACCCAGCATCATCTTTTCAAGCTGATCCCATCTTTCTTTGCCGGAGGCCTTGTAGCTGTCAATCTTTACATATATTTCATCTGGGATTCCTTGTAAGATGTATGACTTAGCTAATCTGTCGCCTTTGGCTCTTCTAAGGTTATCATCTTGTAGCTAATGAAACTTAAGTTCAACTTCAGTCGGCACATTTCCAACTACACGAGTTGTTATGACTGGTTTCATAACCCCTTCTTCAATAGATGTCCTGATGAACTCACCCAGCTCATGTCTGTCAATGAAGTTCAAAAACCGATCCTTCCACTGTTCGTATTCTCCTTTGAAGAGAACTGGTGGCTTGGTGTCGGTTCCGATAGCTAGAGCTTCTCTTGAGGTCATCCTGTATTGAATAAGAGAAAAAAACTTGACAGATATGATCGTTAACTTAGGTAAAATTTGATCACACAAAAAATTTTGTCCCCCTAGGCAGACTTAGCACGGGGGTCAAGGGGCAACGCCCTTGCGGGGGTATGGGGGCAGCGCCCCTAGAGAAAAAATTTATGACAATTAAAGACCCTATTACAGTTTCGAAAAAAATCTCAGAAAAAAAATTTCTAAGTCTGGTTTGCGTTTCAAGGTTTGCGTGTCAAATGGGGTGCGCAAACTGAGGTTTGCGTTTCTAATGGGACGCGCAAAATGAGGTTTGCGGGTCTAGTGGGAAGCGCAAGGTTGAGGTTTGTGGGTCTAGTTGGACGCGCAAATGGAGGTTTGCGGGTCTAGTTGGACGCGCAAGATGGAGGTTTGCGGGTCTAACTTGATGCGAGAAGTTTTCTTTCCGTTTGCTTGAGGACCCGAGAACTGAGGTTTTCGATTGTCTTGAGATGCGCAAAGTTTGAGCTTTGCGTTTCTAGTTAGGAGCGCAAAGTCGACTTGTCTTGTGAAGAGATGAACACAAAGGCTTGAGGTTTGCGGGTCTTTTGAGAACCGCAAAGTATGCTTTGCGTTTGAAGTTGGAGCCGCAAAGTCTGCTTTGCGTTTGTAGTGTGAAATCTGTATTGAAACGAAAATTCGACCTGTACTTCGAAAATTCGTCTAAAATCTGTATTGAAACGATTTAGCAGTAACAAACACTACCCTTATGTCTAGAAACACTTCTAGAACAGATTGTAGGCACTCGATCTCACTAAAACACTCTTTTTGAAGATTATTTTGATCGCACAGTGACCTTCTTCACTCGACAGTTCACTCACAAAAATCACAAATTGAAACTCGATTTAAGCTTAATACTGAAATTAATCACATACAAATCAATCTAGCATGTATTTCGATCACACCCTGATCGATTCTAACACCTAAAACACTCTAACACTCGAAATCAATTTTTCTTGAAGAACACAGAGACGTTTTTCTGAAAAACTTGTTTTGATCTTAATCAGGCTCTGATACCAATTGTCGGTCCAACAATACTTATCAAGTTTATAGAAACAACGACACAATAACGATTACCAACCTGTATTGAATATATCAAACGATTACAAGGTTGATCGATTAAGCTTTTGATGTGTTCTCTATGTTTTCTCTCAAATACACCTTGATGTGTGTTTTTGTGTGTGTGATCTATATCTGATCTAGAGAGAGTTGTTAGAGATACAACAACTAACAAGTGTGTTGAACACACTATCTATCTTAATATCTAGATATTAAATCTAGATATTAAAATCTAATAAAGCTAACTAACTTATACTAGAAACTAACTAAACTAGATAAGTTACCTTTATCTAACTATTACAATACTTTAACTTAGATATATAGATCTAAGTAAATAAAACATATTACATTAAATTACATTGACATTTATTACAAATAGACATAGACTTTAACATTGAGAGTCGACGTTTCGGCTTTAGCTTCAGATTACAATCTTCAGATTGGATGATCTTGAATCCAATGAGACTGTGGTCTAACAAGATGAATTTTGGCTTGATCATTCCGAAGGAGAAGACGGAGAGAAGGAAGAAACATCTCATCTCTGTCTTATGGGAAAAGAAGTGAAGAATGATGTGTCTGATGACGAGTCAGCTGATGAGGTATTAAACTTAACTGCAAAAGATTTCTTTACTAAAATGGAAACCATGGTGATTGAGATTCAAGATTTACAAAATAAATTGAAAAACGAAAAAGAAAAAGTTTTTAAAAGAAACGATAAGATATTTGAGCTTAATAAGTCTGTTATTATGAACAAAGGTCTCATTGATTCTTTACGCAAGTCTGATTATGATTCTAACCTTCAAGTAGATTGTCTTGAAAAGAAGATTTCTGGTTTTGAAGTTAAAGTTTCTTAATATGAGTTTGAGAAGAAAGAATATGCACTAACTGTTCATAAACTGCAAGTTGAAAATAAGCTTTTGAACAAGAAGGTAAATGGTCTGGAAGCAAAACTTTATGCGAGAGGTCAAACAGATCAAACCATTTTTCTCAATGCACCTAATGTAGAGGATGATGTTAAAGAGAAATGGGGACTTGGATTTAAAAACCCACACTATCTTAAGAAAGCCATTAGAAAACAACCAACACTTTATAATTATGATTTTCTTGCATGTGCTAGTAAATGTCCTCATTTAAAACCCAAATTTGTTAAAAATTACCAGAACAAGTTGATGCCAAAGAAACTGAAAATAGAAAGAATAAAAAGAAAATGCAACTACCATTTAACTATGTAAAGTTAAATGATAGTTCTCTTTCAGAAACACCAAAAGTTCTTTCACACGACTATTCTGCTTCTAAGATGAAGGAAAAACATGCAATTGCAAAAGTTTATGTTCCTACACTTATTCTTGAGAGCAAAATAGTTGAGCTTGAAAATGTTTTATCTGATGAAAAACTTTTGGTTGATATTCAACAAAGTGTGTTTTCTACAATATTAAATAACACAATTTTTCAATCTAAATCTACAATGTGTTCTAAAGTTTCTAAGGCACCTCAAATTTTCTCTGATAATTCTGATGACTTATTTGAGTCTGCAAATGATTTTCTTAATTCTGATGATGGGTGCATAGATGAAAATGATTTGTTTGAATCCAATGATATACTTCCTGATCATTCTACTTGTCTTGTAAATGACAAAGTGTTACCAAGTGGTGTTAATATTGATAAATCATCAACTAAGGTTGGTGAATCAGTTTCTGTAACTGCTAATTACTATGCTCGAGGTAAGAAACATAAGAAACAGCGATTACAGAAACAGAAATACACTGGTACACAAAAGAACATCCAATCTCGGAAATCTGTTTTTCCTAATAAATCTATATCTTATGTTTCAGATTTAAGGACGAAAAAGTCAAAAGCTCAATCCGAATGGAGACCAAAAAGGAAGTATGATGAGATAGTCGAATCAGTGTCTGATAATTCTTGTAATAGATAAGTTAGTAGTGATACTGATGTAGTTGATCAATTTGCTTCAAATAAACAAAACATTGTAACTTCTTACAAGAGGTATTCAATAAAGCAATTGATTCAATTATCTCCAATTTCTACTACATCTTATCATTATCGGAGAAATGATTTTGTTTATTCTCATAATTCTTCTGATTGGTATGAATCTTATCATGTTATTTCTTCAAGATCAAATGTTTTTAAAAGTTTTCAAAAGAACAAAAGTGGATCTATTTTCAAGTGGATACCAAAATCTTGTGCTAATTTGTTAGCACCTGTTTTTAAATGGGTACCTAAAATTGTTATTTCCTGATTTCTCTTGCAGACCCGACATATGTGGTACTTGGATAGTGGATGTTCCAAGCATATGACTGGGCAAAAAGCTTTATTGTCTAACTATACAGAGAAATTCAGTGGAAATATCAGATTTGGAAACGATCAGTTTTCACCAATCTTAGGATATGGTGACATTATTCAAGACAACATAACGATAAGTAAGGTGAGTTATGTCGAAGGCTTGGGGCACAACTTATTCAGCATTGGTCAATTCTGCGATAAAGGGTTAGAGGTCAATTTTAAATCTAAGAGTTGCTCGGTTCGTACTGAAGATGGCACAGAACTCTTAGGTGGACATCGAAAGACAAACCTCTATACCATCAATCTTTCCAAAGTTCAGATTGACAATCAGGTATGTTTAATGACAAAAGCTTCAACGCAATAAAGTTGGCTCTGGCACAGACGTTTATCACACCTGAACTTTCGTTATATCAACAAGCTGGTTAGTGGGAAATTGGTTAAAGGGCTTCCTGAGCTGAAATACGAGAAAGAACACTTATGTGCTGCATGTGAGAAGGGTAAGATGAAGAGAGTCGCGCATAAACCGAAGCCTGAACCAAGCACTAGTTCTCCGTTAGAGTTGTTACATATGGATTTGTGTGGTCCAATGAGAACTCAGAGTTTGGGTGGAAATAAATACGTGTTGGTTATTGTGGACGATTATTCAAGATACACGTGGGTCAAATTTCTTCGATCAAAAGATGAGACGCCCGAAGTTCTCATTAATTTCTTAAAGACGACCCAGGTGAAAATGCAACGACAAGTCAAGTTTCTTCGAACTGACAACGGCACAGAATTCAAGAACAAGATTGTTGATGAATATCTCGAATCAGTTGGGATTTCACATCAGTATTCTGCTGCTCGTACGCCTGAACAAAATGGAGTAGTCGAAAGGCGAAATCGGACGCTAGTCGAGGCCGCTCGGACTATGCTTAGCCAATCAGACTTACCTCTATTCTTGTGGGCAGAAGCTGTGTCGACTGCATGCCATACTCAAAATCGGTCCATGATAAATCGTCGTTTTCAAAAGACTCCATATGAGCTAATTAACAACAGAATACCAACCATCAAGTATTTTCACATATTTGGGTGTAAATGTTTCGTGCTTAACGACAGAGAGGGTCTGAATAAATTCAGTGCTAAGGCGGACGAGGGTATCTTCATTAGTTATTCTTCAACATCAGCAGCATATCGTGTTTATCTGAAGAAGTCAAAGACAGTTGTTGAGAGCATTAATGTCACATTTGATGAAGAGATGGCTTCTGATCAAATCAGTTCAGAACCCGTTACCAATGGAGTATTAGCTTCTGGGCAGATCAGTCCAGAACCTGCTTCTACAGCGAATAATTCTAATAACGCTTCTACTTCTACTTCACATTTATCTGATTTAGATTTGTTATTTGAACTCTTTTATGATGAGTTTCTAGGTTCTAATGTATCTAAATCTGCAGTGACTGACAGGTCTGAAGACACAAGTTGCAATCATCTAGTCACTTCAGAGGTCATAACTGAATAAGTATCCCCCGTTCAGTCAGAAACTCAAATTCCTACTGTTACTCCTAAAGTTGAAGATTCACAAGCAAATGTTGAGCCAGAAGTAATAGTTTCAGTTGGGTGTAACACACTGTCAACTCAACAGCCACAATCTGTTGTTCCAACTGATGCTTCTACACCTAAAACTTCAACTGCAAACCTCCCTCCTGTTATTCAAACTGAAGATTCTGACAGTGGATTTCTAGATGATGATCATGATCAAACTTCATCTACTCCACTTCCTCATGAGCATCGCTGGACCAAAGATCATCCATTACACCAAGTAATTGGAGATCTTAACAAGCTTGTACAAACTAGGTCAGTGACTTTGAATCAATGTATGCATGACTCATTCCTCAGTAAGATTGAGCCAACACGAGTATCTGAGGCTCTTGCTGATTCGGACTGGGTATCTGCAATGCAAGAAGAGATCAACCAGTTTGAAGCCCTAAAGGTTTGGAGATTGGTTCCTAAGCCAGAAGGAAAGACCGTGATAGGAACTAAATGGGTATTCAAGAACAAAAAGGATGAAGATGGTATCGTCATAAGAAACAAAGCTAGACTTGTTGCCAAAGGTTACCGTCAAGAGGAAGGCATAGACTACGATGAGACGTATGCTCTAGTAGCGCGTATAGAAGCAATCCGCATGTTTCTAGCCTACGCAGCTCATAAGAATTTCACAGTCTTTCAGATGGATGTGAAAACAGCCTTTCTGAATGGCATTGTTAAAGAGGAAGTGTACGTGTCTCAACCAGAAGGGTTCGTCAATCCAGAGAAGCCAGATCACGTCTACATCTTAAACAAATCCCTGTATGGTTTAAAACAAGCCCCTCGAGCATGGTATGACGTTTTATCTAAATTCTTGGTCAAGTCCGGTTTTTCCAAAGGTAAGATTGATACCACTTTATTCATCAAGAAAGAAAAAGCTGATATTATTCTTATTCAAATATATGTTGATGATATAATATTTGGTTCTACAAATCCAAAATTTTGCAAAAACTTTTCTAACCTCATGGTGTCACGTTTTCAAATGAGTATGATGGGAGAGATGAATTTCTTTCTCGGACTACAAGTTAAACAATTTTCTACGGGGATTTTTATTAACCAATCTAAGTACATTTTGGACATTCTTCGGAAGTATAAAATGGAAAATTGTAAACCAATTGGAACCCCGATGGCACCAGGTACAAAGATTAGCACTGATCCTTCGGGTAAAAGTGTTGATGTTAGGACTTATAGAGGTATGATAGGATCGTTAATGTATCTTACATCTAGTAGACCGGATATTATGTTTTCAACATGTTTATGTTCTAGATATCAGGCTGCTCCCAAAGAATCCCATTTGGATGCTGTCAAACGAATTTTTAGATATCTGAAAGGGACTACATACCTTGGTCTGTGGTATCCTAAGGATGCTGGGTTTCAACTGACTGCCTATTCAGATGCAGATCATGCAGGTTGCATGTTGGACAGAAAGAGTACTTCTGGTCACGTTCAATTTCTTGGAGACAAGCTTGTTAGCTGGGCATCAAAGAAACAATTATGCGTTTCCACATCGACTATTGAACCAGAGTACGTAGCTGCTGCCAGTTGCTGCTCTCAAGTCTTGTGGATGCGAACACAGCTACGAGACTATGGATTCAAATTTGATAAAATTCCAATTTACTGTGACTCGAACAGTGCGATTGCAATATCTGCTAATCCTGTCCAGCATACGAAAACCAAACACATTGATGTAAGGTATCATTTTATCAAAGATAATGTAGAAAAAGTAACAATTGAACTTTATTTTGTAAAAACAGATTATCAACTTGCAGATTTATTTACCAAACCCTTAGATGAAAAGAGATTTAATTTTCTTGTCTCTAAGCTTGGTATGTTAAATCTTAAGACATAATCGGTTGTTACCTAATAAAGTTACGTATTGTTATTTTTCATCATTTTCTTTATCATTATATTTGAAGGATATCTGCACTTTAATTGTTTGCTCATGATTTAAGGGGGAGTAAGAGAAGATTTTAGATGATCTACATTCATTTGAGGGGGAGCATAGTTAATTTCTGCATTTTATTTCACTGACAAAATTTTTGTAATGCATGATTTTAGGGAGAGCTTATAAGTCAAAAGGAGTAAGACTATGATTTTTGGTTACTTCTGATCAGAACTCGTTCTTTAATTGTTTTACTGCTTTATGTCTTTCATTTTCGAATAAATTTTGTGAATAAATTTTGACTAGACTTTGAGACTTATGTAGGATGAGAGAAGCTGACACAATCATATCATTTTTGACTTCAGCTTGACTTTCTGAGAATTAAGATTGAGCGAAAAGGTAAATTTCTTATCTTAATCTCAAATGTATGTGAAAGAAGGACAACTTTCAGATATAGAAAACATGTTTTTAAATGTTCAAACCACTTTCCGATTTTTAAACAGATTTTATAATTTGGAAGTGTGATTTTAAATGTTTTCATTTTTATTTTGTGCTTGAATGTTTAACAAACCGTGTGTTTCCAAAGATAAATACTTGTGTATTGTCTTTTCTATATACTTTCGAGTATTCACATAGACCGGTTTGATTTTTTTTGTTCAAATTGTTCTTACCATGTCTCATATTGTAACCAATTTTTTCGATGGTAAGACACCCCGCTTGTATTTCATTGAATTTTGAGCTATATTTCATTTCGAAACGGTCATTTCAAGAATGTCTATATTTTTGTTTCGTATAGACAATATCCATTTTTTCTTGACCTTAAGCTTTGATTGTTATATCATTCATTTCTGATCATTTTTTATACAATGTCAGATTTATATTCATTCATTTAATATACTTGTTTGAAAATACTTCCATGTTTCAAAAATGCTCATATTTTTATGATTATATCATCTGAGCATACATTTATCTGACATTTGTATTTTGAGCTTTAACTGATAAAGTTAAACCATTATGAGCAACATATGCTTTGTAGGACTAGGTTCTTTGTGCTAGGAATTAATTGAAACTTCTATGGATTCACGTTAACCAGTGTTTCCTACCCAAGAAGTTAATCCTTTAGTGATTGAGTGTGGGGAGTCTAAAAGAAATGAGTGTGGGATGTGTGATGAGGTAAAATAGAAATGAGAGTTTGGTTAGAAGTGAGCTTAAATGATTAAAAAGAAAGAGGGTGTGAGATCAGGGTAAAAGAATATCAAACTCTACACCAACTACTTTCTGAGTCGGGCAGCCACATTACTCGCGTTTCACGATTCTTTGGTGAACGTTATTGAAACAGGCAAATAGCCCATGTCAACTCTTGCTTAATACCCCACCAACCACTCATTTTCTTCTCAAAAAGGAAATGTTTCATATTTTTCTGGGGACGCAACATATAATCTATCTGATTTTCATTTGGAAAATCTGGATATTTAAAAAGAAGGAAGTCTGCCCCATCTTCGCACTTCAATCATGCACATTGAGTCTGTGTTTATCTACTGTTGTCTCAGTGGTTTACACAATGTTAAGCCTTATTAAAAGTAATCATCGTGCTTAATTCCTTCTACACATGCATGTACACACAAGAAATATGTTTTCTTTGTCATAACATTCATAGAAATTGCCTTTGTGGTATTTCGATGATTGGATGGAAGCCTTGGGGGAGTGAACATCAAAAAGCTCCTTTATATTGTGTATTCGTTACACACAGTGACTTTGTGTTACTGACAGACATTTTAACTGATTCATTTGTTGATTCAGGAGTTACATGTTCTTATTTTGTCTGGATTTGCAAAGATCTGGATGAATACTTGGCTATGGATCACAAAATCAGCGGCTCAGTTTGACAGTTCAGAATGGTCAAAGACATTTCTTGGAAGAAAAGGTTTGATGATATAGATGCTCAAATCATCAAAAAGGGGGAGATGGTATCAAGAAATGATAAAGTTTTGAGAGATGATTTTTAGAAATGTCCAAGTCAGAAAGTTCAAAGTAAAGATTTGAAGATTTGAAGAAGATCAAAGAATTTCTGAAGATTTGAGGAAATTTTCTTTGAAGATTATTTGCTAGAGCAATCCGAGCTGATTCTGAAGATAATTTCTTTCCAAAGTATGAAAGTATTATTGTGGAAGTTGTGGGGAGATTGTTAATCGTTTGAAGACAATTTTTGGAAAGAAGACAGTCAAAGAAAAATGGGAGATTGTACTG
This sequence comes from Arctium minus, assembly GCA_954870635.1. Classification (NCBI taxonomy): domain Eukaryota; kingdom Viridiplantae; phylum Streptophyta; class Magnoliopsida; order Asterales; family Asteraceae; genus Arctium; species Arctium minus. The sequence goes on along the minus strand of OX941096.1, from coordinate 20,247,256 downwards.
TCAGAGCTTAAAGTGAAGACTGAATTGCTAAATTTTTCAACAGTGATCTTGAATCCAAAGGGGGAGATTGTTAGAGCATAAATCTGTTGGATACAAGATCAAGAAGACTTAAGGTCAAAGTACAAGAAGTCAGAGCTGAGAAAGTTAAATCTCATCAAAGTCAAAGTCTTTTGTAATAAAAATCAACATCTTTGTATTGTATTTTAGTTTCCTTGTTTTAGTTGTAGATATAAATAGTTTATTTTTCTTTTGTAATTAGTAGAGGTATCATAGTGAAATACCGAACTCAGTAAGTTTAGAGAGAGATATATCTGAGACAGATAGAGAGTTCGTTAAAAAGAGATTGTAGAGAGAGAAAGTGTAAGCTTGGAATTGAATTGAAATCAAACAGGTAATTGTTTGTGATATCTTGTTTTGTTTGATTAATCTTGAAAAGAAACTAGAATCTAGGACAAACACTTATATTCTTCAATACTAACTAAGGAGGAATCATTTTTATAATGATTACCAAAATCTTTGTTGTTTTGCAGGTAATACTATGTGACTATGGATTCTGAATACTTCTGTTCAGAACCCGCTCTTAAGTGTTTTTTCTTCTTAAGGATGCTGATAAGATACATCATTTAGAAAGTTTTTTTGGTCAATTTGAGGGGGAGTTTGCTTACAATTTTCGCTGTCATATTTTTCTCTATAGGGAAGATAGAAGAAAAGAGAACTGCTATTAATTGTTCTATTCATATTGTTCTCTATTAATCATTTGACTTTTTACAGATACCGAGGGGGAGTATCTGAAGTTTTCAAAGGATGCTTAAATGATAATATTCATTTTAGGGGGAGTTAAGATTTTTACACTAAAGGTATATTATTCTGAATCTTAAACTCTATCATATTTGAAAGATGAACGACTTTCTGATGTGAAAAACATTTTTTTTTAAATGTTCAAACCACTTCGTGTTATCAAAAGGTTTTACGAATTTCGAAGTGAGATTTTAAATGTTTTTCATATCAAGTACTTTCACGTTTATCTGATCGTGTATTATCTTGTCTATATACTATCAAGTATTCTTACACACATTGGTTCAGTACATTCTTATTGACTTTGTAATTACCATGCCTCAAAAGATAAATCTTTCGATGGTAATACTCTCGTTTGAATTCTAAATTGTTTGAAATCATACGTCATTTAAAAAAATGTGCTTTCATTGTCAATATTGTTTATATATTGTTCATATAAACAAATTTTCGTTCTTTGATATCCCAATACATTTTTCTTCATGATATTTGATCTGATCGAATCATTGTCAGATTCTCAAAACACTTCACTTGTTTTCATTTCATTCATTTAATTTCATTGTTTTGAGAGATCTTAAATGTTCAAAATGGTTAAATTTCATTCTTATTATTCATGAGCATTCATTTTCTGATAATGATATATTGTGCTTAAATGTCAAGATAACTGTTGAGCAACACATTTCTTTTTAGGACAAAATACATGGGATTCATTGTTGTTAGGTCCAAATATTGTATCCAAGAATTAATGAGAAAAGTCAATGTGGTAAAGTCAACAATGTCAAAGTCTTAGAAATGTCAATGTCATAGTTAGTCAAAGTTGATTAGTTTACTTAGTCATTAAGTCTTTGTAATTGACTTGTGGTATAAATAGGGTTTAGTCTTTGTATTTTCCTTAAGCAATTTTATTGTAAAATCATTAGACGTGTGATATGATTTCAAGATCTACTTTCTCTCTCTACTCTCTCTCTATAGACTTTAATGTTTGATCTTGTTGAAATTAGCTTGATTGTTTGGGATTTGTAATTCACAATTGTGAGTGCTTAAAAGACTTCCATGGATTCACGTTAACCAATGTTTCCTACCCCGGAAGTAATCCTTGAGTGATTGAGGGGAGAGTGGTCAAAGAATTGAGAGTAGGTGTGTGCTGAGATAAAATGAAAAAGAGAGTTTGGTTAGAAGCGAGCTCAAATGTTCATAGTAAAAGAATATCAAACTCTGCACTAAACTTTTTCTGAGCTGGGCAGCCACATTATCTGTTGTTTCACAATTTTTCGTGAACTTTATTGAAAAAGGTAACTAGCCCGTGCCAACTCTTGCATAAAACCTCACCAGCTACTCATTCTTTTCTCAACAAAAGAATGTTTCATATTTTAAAGGGGAAGCAGCACATCATCTATCAAATCTTCTTTCAGAAGATGAGGATATTGAAAAAGAAGTAAAGTTTCCTGTAACACCCCGATTTTCGAAAAGTATCATTTCAAATTAATACAAAAAATTGGTATTTTAAGGGAAGAATAAGATATAGGATTTTAGACTTGAATCCTATATTTTATAGTCTTGGTGGATGAAGGATTCAATTACGAGTCCAACGGTTCTTTCCGGAGCAAAATCGGAGATAAAACGAAGAAGTTACGGCCAAAACAATGATCGGGAAGAAAACCGGGCGAACAGTACACTACGTGACTTGCGGCACGAATTAGAGCTACCCGTACGACTTAGGAGAAGCGGGCGAGTTGTGGTGTGGGTTAGGCCGCGTGGTAACCCGCGAAATGCCATGTTCGAGCATAAAACTCAATTTTCAGCCCTCAAACTTCATTTATTCATAACTTCTGCATCTCAACTCCGTTTTTGGTGATTCAAGTTGTCCTGGTTTCATTTTCGAGAGATCTTCAAGGATATAACAATATATTTTAAGTCTATTTGGAAGATAAAAGAGTATTTTTTGGCGGTAAGTTCCTTATCTCTTTCAATATTAAGCTAGGGTTTGATGGTTTCATCCTTTTCCCTTTCATCCTTCAACTTGGGTGTGATTTTGATGACTTGTGTGTTGAAGGAAACCTTGTAGATGTGTTGGATCTAAGATCTAGGGAGATTTCTTGGAGATTTCAAGCCTTCATCAAAGGAGATTCAAGTTTTGGGGGTAAAACCTAGATTTAGCTTAAATCTAGCAAAGTGAATTCAAGTTGATTTGTGAAAACGTTGTACATGCCAAAAATGTCCATTTTAAAGTGTTTATGTGTTTACATGAATTTTATTAAAAGTTGGGTACTTGAATAATTTTACTCATTTGGATTATTTGGTTTTATAAATTTTGTGAACCACCCACATTTGAGATTTTTGAACATTTTGGTAAATAAATCATGTTGAAATTCTTCCTAGATGATTTTATATATAAATGGAGTTATTTGATGTAAATGTCTTTTTTTGTGCATTTTATCTTATAAACTATTTGGAAAATGCATATTATTGTGTTATGAGGCATTTTGGAAATATAAGGGTATAAGTTCATTGGGAAAATGTGTGGCCTCAACCAATGATGAGTTTTGAGCTAATCATACTTTTGGTCGTTGTGTTTTCATATCCGTTGGTCAAACGTGTTTTAATGTTTACACTGACGTTCATTGGAAATTTAAGTAAATTGTTGAGCCCTTGGCTCGGTTTTGACTAAAATGAGTCTTGAGGATATTTGTCCGGTTTAATAGTCCGTTGTGGAGTTTTTAGTATGATGGCGTTTATTACGTGTCATTTGAGAGTTACATGTTTTGGGTGCTTTGGTCATTCAATTAGAGTCATGTAATGTTATAGACTGTAATTTCTAAGTCTATTTTTTATGGGATAGCCATTTCCCATTTGTAGCTAGTTGAGACTTGGACCCTAGGGTGGCAACTTGGTACGGTTATGTGGGACCGGATACTAGTCATGGGCCGTAAATGTAAATCCTAGCGAATGATCATGATTAGGAATCATTGGGTTCCCTCCCCCACATCTTAGTACGAGCCAGCATGTTTGTGGCCTTGATCCTAGTATGGTGAGCTCAATAACTTGGAATGTGGCCTACTTTTGTGTTCCGCCACTAGCCATGGAATTCAGGTCTCCCCCATCACCGAAAGGTGTTGTTTTGCGTATTTAGTTTTATCCTTGTTTTCGGTGGCGTTTTGAGTTTGGGGTATTCTCCATATGTTATAATTTTGGAGACTTGAGTTTACTCATATTTTGGTCGTTTGGTTTATAAAGTTTATTCAAATTTCAATATTTGAGCATTTACCATTATTCTCGTTTTGAGTAAGTGTTGGGTTGCATTACTTCCTGAAAGAATGTTTGGCATTGAGGCGTTCATTTATAAATTGCATATTTTGGAAAACGGACCATCATCATATTTAAAGTGATCCGTTTTGATGGATCATGATTTAAGTTGTATTATTCTCGTTTAATGGTTTTTATAATCATGATAAAAACTCTTGAACTCACTAGTCTTTAGCCTAACCTTTTTATTTGTCGGCATGTGCATCAGGTTCCATCTCGGGATTAGTTCTAGCGATATTGTGAAGGGATGAGTTCTAGTTGTGTGCCCGAAGAAGTGAATAGCTCGGTGAAGTCCTCCGCATTTACCTTGGATGTAGCGACTGTCTTTAGGTTTTAATTACACCCGACTCTAATTAGTCTTTATGTGACACTTTATTTATTTTGTTGATGGTTCAACCTAGAATTGTATTTCAAGTATGGACTTGTCGTAAGAGATTTTATTATACTTTAAGGTATTATTGAAAATTTTAAATTAGTCACTCTTTCAAAATTTGAGGGTGTTACATTGCCCCACCTTCGACCCTTTATCATGCACATTGAGTCTATGTAATATCTGTTGTTGTTTCAACGGTTTACATACTTTGAGCCTGTTAAAGCTTTAAATGCTTCAATCATTGCTACACTTGCATGAGCATACAAAGAATAAGTTTTCTTGTCTTAAAATGCATAGAAAATTCTTTTGTGGTTTTTCAATGATTGAATGGAAGCCCTGGGGGAGTGAACATCTGTTGATTCATCTGTTGATTCAGGTTTACAAATCATAACTTGTCTAAATTTGAAAAGATTCGGATAAATGCATTTATAAATTGACGGCAGAATGTTCTTATCAGATTAGACGACGTTTATATTCTCGGTGGGGGAGATTGTTCATACTTTTTCCAAAGGGGGAGAATTTTTTTTTTTCATGAAGACTGTGCTTATATTGATATTTAGGGGAGATATTTCAAAGACAGAGCTAACGTTGAAATGTTTTGATGATTCTGATTATCATAATTCATCAAAAAGGGGGAGAAGTTTCAAGATTTCAAAGTCAGAATATTGTTTAATACAAAAAGGGGAGAAATTTTAAAGAGTTGATTCAAAGAAGAAAGCAAAGTCAAGTGAAAGTTGTGAAGCTAATGAAATTCAAATTTCAAGTCAAAGCAAATTCTGAAGATTGTTGTGTTGAAGGAATTTTTTAGTGAAAGCGTATTGCATTTTTGTAATCAAAGGGGGAGATTGAAGAAAGTGTCAGAGTTTTGAAGATGTTAAAGTTTTGAAGATTTCAAAGTTTTGTGAAGAAAGTTAAATTGTTCAAGATTCAAAGCTGAAAAAGATCTGAAAGTTGAAGATTTTGCATCAAGAAAAAGACCTGAAGATTAGTGTCAAGTTTTTTTTAATCTTGAATCCAAAGGGGGAGATTGTTAAGTCAGAATTGTATTCAAGATTAAAGGTTCAAATTGTATTTGTTTGTAATTGTTTGTAAAGTCAAAGAGTTGTAAATGTCATTGTAATTGTCAAAATCAACAATAGTCAAAGTTACTTTAGTTAGAAAGTCAAAGTGTGTTTAGTTTAGTTTCCTTGCAATCTTGAAGTATAAATAGGAGTTCTTTGTAATATTAGGCAAGGATACTTAGATATTGTCATACACGTTTGAGAGAGAGATTCTAGAGAGAGAGAATTTGTAGAGAGGGAAACATTCAAGATCACGAAATAAATGTCAGATTTATGATTCAATCTTGTTTATATGGGACTTTCAATTACCCTTAGAAATACTTAGTGAAAATTATGTTTGACATCTGTATGTATTAGTGTTTCACCATCAGCGATTTCATACTGAGTATGTCCAGTATCACTGATGATTTCTAATGTATTCTGTTAAATATAATCCCTGAAGACAAGTTTCGCGACAAAGACGTTCATCGCTGACATTAAAGACAAAGTTGATGAACAAGTGACAATTCTACTCATGATCTGATACGGATATCATTGAAACCAAGACAAGTCCATAACACCTGAAGAAATAAGAAGAAAAGCTTCAGCGATTGCTGACATTCATTCAGACTCCCTGAAGAAAGATCACTCAATGATTGATGATCACAAAGCTTACGCTTCAAGTTTCTTTTATCTTATCCTTGCGTAAAAGTACAATGTGTCAGAGGAGACATACCTCTGCTACAGATCGTAAAACAACTCTGAAGACTACACTATTCACCACCCAGACAAAAGCATGTCGCTAAAAGTCAGAGGCAAGCAACCAACCAAATGATGACAAGTGTAAAGTACCCCTGCCATGCATTAAATGCATAGGTTATAAATAGAAAGGTTAAGCCTCACTCTGAAGTGTTTCCTTCTATCCCTTCTCTCTTAGTGAACCACATATAGAAACCCTTGCTTTCTATAGTCTCTTAACCTCTATCTATTGTTCTAAGTGCAAACCTCTTAGTGTTTCTTAAGTTTGTTTAGATTAGGTTTTACTTAATCTTGTTCCGTAACAAACTATAAATTGTTATTTGAGTTATCAATAAACAATTTATTAAACCATAAAAATTTGTCTTTGTATTCAACCCCCCTCCTTCTACAAACTTGTTAAGCACCTACGAGACCAACATACGTATCTCATGTCTACATTCTCGACAAAACCCTTTAAGGATTAAAATAAGCCCCCCGCACTTGGTATGATGTCCTTTGTAAGTTCCTAGTCAAGTTCGGGTTTTCCAAAGGTAAAATCGACACTACTCTCTTCATTAAGAAAGAAAAAGGTGATATTATTCTCATTCAAATTTATGTTGATGACATAATTTTTGACAAACCCTAAGTACTGTAAGAATTTTTTTGCCTTAATGGTGTCACGTTTTCAGATGAGTATGATGGGGGAGATAAATTCCTTTCTCGGATTACAAGTGTTGAGCCAAAATGTTGTATTCAAGATTAAAAGGGTCAAAAATGTAAATTTGTGTAACGTCTTATTAAAGTCAAGTGTATTTAACTTTCCTTATATGTCTTGTGTTGTAAAAGTCAACAAGAGTTAACTTAGTATAAATAGGTTGTGTTCTTTGTAAACTTGTAACCACACAGAAACTACACACACACACACTTAAAGAGTAGATCAGAGAATTCAGAAAATGTCAATTTTTGTTCGTTTTTGAAGAACTCGCACGTCGTCTGTGGTTGAATCGAATTTCTTGATTTTGGATTATTTTTGTTGAATTTTTGCTTGTATTTCATTCGTTTGATGTAATGGATTGATTTCTGTTTAGATTGTATTATCAAATTCATTGTAATTCTTGTTCAATTTTGTTGATTTGTAAAAGTCTGGTTCGAGTTTTCGAAGTTACTGTGATCAGATCAAATTTGTTGATCCTGTTATTTTTGTGCAAAATCATGTGCTAAGGAGTTGTTTAGATTGTTATTGTGAACATTTTCTCAAAGTTTGATGGAAATTGGATAAGTTTTGGATTGATTTTTAATCATCTCAGTGATTTTGAAGTCAAAGACTCCAAGAACTCGCAAGATCTGCAATATCCGCAAGTTCATCGAAGAACTCGCAGACCTCAAGTTTATGGTTTTTTGTGTAAGTGTTAAGTGTGGAATTTACAGATCTAGGTCTACGAAAAGTTGGTTTTCGCAGGACGTTTTGTACGAATTGGTGGAACTCGCAGGATACTGTATGAATTTGTATTGATAATTTTTGGACAATGTTGGAATTCGTAGATTTTTGTGTACGAAAAGCATGGTTTTCGCAAGCTACTATTGATTTTTGGATTTACTAAGTTCAGAATCCTTAAACCTTTCTGTGCGAAAAGTAAGAACTCGCAAAGTGATCTTGACGGAAAGTTCACTATCCGCAGATCACTCCCTACGTAAAGTGGGAATTCGTACATCAAAGAATTTGCTAAGTTCACTATCCGCAAACTGATCTTTACGAGAAGTCTACAATCCGCAGAACTCTATTTGCGGAAAGCCAGAATCCGTAGATAATAGCTTACGGAAAGCCAGTTTTCGCAAATCAAAGGCTAAGCAAAGCAGGAACCCGAAGACCTAAGCCTGCGGAAACTCGAAGTTCGCACATCATTTTCTGCGGAAAGCTAGCCTGTGGAAAGTCTAATCTTCATTCTGCAACTAAGTCAAGAATCCGCAAGATATTTTGAGGATTCTATACTTAGAAAATTTTTTGAATTTTTTTTGATAATTTTCAAGTTGGACTTTTTGGTCAAAATTTCTGATTTCTTTGATTAACGATCATTTCAAGCTCTTGTTCTTTTACAGATCTCAAGATATCTCAAGGTTATAGTTATGATTTTCGACAAATGAACATTACTGAAGCTAAAGCAAATCTGAAATATCTTTTCGGACAATTATCACGTTACACCAGTATGCTCAATGACTGTTCAAGGAAAATACAAATTTTAAATCTGAGAAAGATGAACTGCAAGATAAAGTCTCTGCTATTGAATCTAAGATGAAAGATCTGAAAAGCAAATATGAAATTCTAGATCAGGTTGAAAGAAAAAGTCTTCAGTCTTAAAGTAGAGATAAATGTGTTAAAAGAAGAAGCTACTCAAGAAAAGAACAACTCAAGTCTTAAAGATAATCTGCAGAAGCTCCAAGAAAGTTCAAAGGTATTAGAGAAAGGAAAAATACTGAATTGAAAAATAAGATTTCTGATTTGGAAGCTCAGATTATCAAATTCAAACAAGAAGACTCTTCCAAGAAGAATGAGGACATAACTAAAGGATTAGAATCTACAAATGCTAAGCTACAGAAGAAGGTTTTGGTTTTAGAAAAACAGATTTCTAAAGAAAGATAAGAATTTGAAAAAGAAAGAAAAGTTTTCACTCAAAAGTTCTCTGATTTTTCCAGAAAATCATTTGAAGAGAAGAAAGCCATTGAACTCAAATGTGGAAAACATTCTCAACAAGTGACAGATTTTGAGAAAATGATCATTATGGAAAGGGATAAATTTGAGATTGAGAAGAAGATTGTTGAGAAAAAGCATGTTGGTGTGTTTAAAGAAATATCAGATAAGAGAAAGACTGTAGAGAAGGATTTTTGAAGAAGAAAGGAAAGTTTTTGAAACGGAGATAAAGAAGCTTACAAGAGGTTGTCTGAACTATCAACAACAACATTGAAAGAAAAGAATGTGAAGTCTAAGTTTCATAAGAAGATTGACTTACTCTCAAAAGAAAGAAATAGTTTGTCTGCAAAGATAACAGAACTTGGAAGAAATCATTTTCAAGGTGAATTTGACTGAACAAAAGACGTTAGACTCAATTGTTCAACCACCTAGAGATGATTTAGCTTATTCAGAATGCTCATTCAAGATAGCTTCAAGCTCATACCATGCTCATGCTTCTTCTAAAAGGTCAGTCAATTCTAAAGATCAAAGTCGTTCTACTAACCTTTTCTATGATAAAAATTTTGATGGTTCAGGTAAACTTAAAAAGACAAATGCTAAAGAAAAGTTGGTTTAGAGAAGAAAAGATATATCTTCTAATGAAAAGAAAGTTGAGAAATCATTTGTACATACACCAAATGCCAAGAAGAACAATGCTCTAAAAAGTAAATCTTTTGTGAAACCTGATCTTGTTTATTCCATAAATCAATTAATCAGGTTAGCTAAAAAGAAAATATCTTGTTCTTATTGTGGTACAAATTATTTTGTTCATAAAGATTATGCTCATTACTGGTATGGTTCATATTATATTACTCCTAAACGAACTGCAACTAACAAACCTGGACCTAAATACCAGTGGGTACCAAAAGCTCCATCTGTGTTGCAGGCACCTAAAGTCTAGGGGGAGTAAAATAAATGGCTCTTGGATAAACTAGTTCAAGACTCGTTCTTCAATGTTAAGAGAATTGGCTTTTGAACAAATAGTTCAAGACTCGGTCTTCAATAATAAGAAGATAGAATTCTGAGTAAAGCAGCTCAGGACTCACTCTTCAAAGATCAAAAGAGTTTTTGTACTCGGATGCATAAAAGATGATCAATCTTCAAGGCGAGTACATATTATTTCTTCTGATAAGTTTGTGAATGCAAATTTTCAGGGGGAGTTTGACTTCTAAATTTACTTCAATCCTAGTAATTCGGAACTCGTTTTAATGCTTAAGGATTATGCAAATTTTAAGGGGGGCTTATATTCTTTATATTTTCTACTGATATAAATTTTTCTGATTTTTCAGGGGGAGCTTATCTGAATTATCATAATTGAAGAGGGAGTATTTTTTGTTTTTCATAGGAGGAGATTGAAACTAAATTGATTAATATTGTTTTTAGGGGGAGATAAAGAAAATATAATGATGATATTTTTGATTTTTTGCAGATATTAAGGGGGAGAATATCTGGTTTTTATCAATAATTCATGATGTTAAGGAGGAGCTTAAATGTTTATATTTTATTATGTTTTGTAGATATTTCTTACCTTGAGGGGGAGAAATTTTTTTTAAGAAGGAAATATTATTTTCAGGGGGAGTTAAGAATCTCAAGCTAAATGTAAGTAATTCTGATTCTTAAGCTCTACATATTTGAAAGATGAACAACTTTCGGATATGAAAAATGGTTTCTAAATGTTCAAACCACTTCTTATTCTTAAAATGATTTCATGAATTTAGAAGTGTGATTTTAAATGATTTTCATTTGATGAGCGTTACTGTTTAACTGGCCGTGTGTTGCCAAAGATTAATACTTGTATATTGTCTTTTCTATATACTTTCAAGTATTCACACACATCGGTTCAGTATTTTTTATTGACTTTGTTATTACCATTTCTTTAAAAGAAACATATTTCGATATTAATACACCTGTTTGATTTCAATGTTGTTGAGCGTCAGACATCATTTCCATATGTGTGCGTTCACTAAAAAAATTGTTTATATTCGTTCATATACACAAACTATCTAGTTCTTTGATACCCCAACCATTTCATATTCATATTCACGATATTTTATCTGATTGATACATTGTCAAATTCTCAAAACAATTCTCTTGATTTGATTTCATTCATTCATTATCCTTGTTTTGAGAGATCATCCAAATTTAAATGCTCAAATTTCTTTCATATTCTTGATGAGCATCCATTTATATGACAAGGATATCATGTGCTTAATTGTTCAGGTTAAATTGTTGAGCAACATTATTTATTTTTAGGACAAAATTTCATGGGATTCTTGTGTGAGCTTAAAATAACTTCTATGGATTCACGCTAACCAGTGTTTCCTACCCAAGAAGTTATCCTTTAGTGATTGAGGGGTGAGGGTCATATATCAAAGAGTAGGGTTTTGATGAGGTAAAATGGAAAAGAGAGATTGGTTAGAAGTGAGCTTGAATGTTAAAAAGAAAGATGGTGTGAGATCTGAGTTAAAAGAATATGAAAACTCTGCACCAACTTTTTCTGAGTCGGGCAGCCACATCTACTGATTGGTTCACATTCTTTGGTGACCATCATTGAAAAAGGCAGTAAGCTCATGCCAACACTTGCTTTAACCCCACCAGCCACTCGTTTCTTTTTTAACAAAGAAATGTTTTATTTTCTTCGGGGACGCGGCTTATATGCTATCTGGTCATCACTCGGAAGATTTAGATATTGAATAAGAAGGAAATTTGCCCCACCTTCGCCCCTCTTTCATGCACTTAGAGTCCGTGTAATACTTGTTGTTGTCTCAACAATTTACACTATTTGAGCCTGTTCAAGCGTAAGTAGCTTCAATCATTCTACACTTGCAAGAGCACACAAGAAAAATAAGTTTTCTTGTCATAACATTCATAGAAAATTCCTTCGTGGTTTTTCAATGATTGAATGGAAGCCCTGGGGGAGTGAACATCAAGAAGCTCCTTTCCAAATGTACATCCGTTGTAATAAGTGGCTTTGTGCTACTTACAGGCATGCTAACTGATTCATACGTTGATTCAGGGTTACAATGTTCTATTTTGTCTGAATTTGTAAAGATTCAGATGAATACATTTATGAATTGATGATTATTCAGATCAAATGATGCTTTTTGTTACATTATTGGGGGAGATTGTTTCTATCAATCATGAAGAGATTCCTTGTTGATATATATTGGGGAGATGTTATCAAAGATCGTGCTGAAATTGCCAAAGTTTTGATGAATCTAATATCTCATAATTCATCAAAAATGGGAAGAAATTTTCCAAGTTCAATTTCAAGAAAAAGGGAGAAGATTTCAAAGCAAAGTCAGATATACAGAAGATGTTTCTGAATGTTCAAGTCAAATCAGAAGATAATTTCAGGATTTTATCAAAAACGAGAGATTGTTTGGAAAGACTGAAAGATATACAAAGTTGCAGATACATATTTTTACCAAAGGGGGAGAAATATAAAGACTTCAAGTTTTGAAGAAATAAAGTTTGTAAAAAGAGTTTGTTGAAAAGATGCAAAGGGGGAGATGTAAACAAAGGGAGAATTCAAGAAAGTTTGTTCACGTGATAAAGATTTGAAAGCTTCAAAGTTCTGAAAGATACAAAGCTGAAGGATTTTCAAGAGAAAGAAGACCTGAAGATTCGTGTCAAATTGTTTTTAATCTTGAATCAAAATGGGGAGATTGTTGAGCGAAAATGTTGTATTCAAGATTAAAAGGGTCAAAAGTGTAAATTTTTGTAAAGTCTTGTTAAAGTCAAGTGTATTTGACTTTCCTTATATGTCTTGTGTAGTAAAAGTGAACAAGAGTTGACTTAGGATAAATAGGTTGTGTTCTTTATAAACTTGTAACCACATAGAAACTACACACGCACACTTGAGAGAATCTAAGAAATGGGTATATATGGGTGTAGTGAGAGAAAGTGTGTATTTCTAGAGAGAGAAATCATTGTAATAATCTTGATAAATCAATATGATGATTTCTACATATTGTGTGTTCATAATCTGTGATATAGCTTGAATCTGGAACAATCAACAAGTCCGACAATTTTCCATGGGGATTTTTATTAATCAAGCTAAGAACATTTCTAGAATTTTAGGGAAATTTAAAATGGAAGATTGTACACCTATTAGCACCCCGATGGCACCAGGGACTAAGATTGGAGCTGATCTGAATGAAAAAGATGTTGATCTTAAGACCTATAGAGGTATGATTGGTTCTTTGATGTACTTAACGGCAAGCTGACCTGATATTATGTTTTCCACATGTTTGTGTGCGAGATATCAGGCCAAGCCCAAAGAGTCTCATCTTTCGGCTGTTAAAAAAATATTTAGATATTTGAAGGGCACCGTAGATCTTTTTTGTGGTATCCGAAGGATACAGGATTTGTACTAACAATATATTTAGATGCAGATCATGCTGGTTGTATATTAGACAGGAAGAGCATGTCGGGTGATATTCAATTTTTAGGAGACAAGCTCGTAAGTTGGGCTTCAAAGAAACAACTTTGCGTATCCACATCAACAGTGGAAGCAGAATACGTAGTTGTTGCCAGTTGTTGTTCTCAAAAGTGTTGTGGATAAGGACGCAATTACGAGACTATGGCTTCCAATATAACAAGATCCCGATCTATTGTGATTCGAAGAGCGCAATTGCTATATCTATGAATCCTATTCAACATGTTGTTATTTCCAGATAACAATGCTATGATCAAGATGAAAATTAATTCCTAATTGAAACACATTTATTTCAATCACAAATCTAAATTACAACATTTGCTCACAATGCACTTTCTCTCTCTACGATTGAAACTCTCACGATACTATAAGAATTCTAGCTACATGTCTATTACACGCGCAAAGCAATATATATATTTACTAACTAAGAAACGCGCTAACTACAACAGAAACAAAACGCGCATAAGTAAAACTCTTACAACACATGAAAAACAGAAAATACAAAGTTTGACTTTGACTTTATTACATTGGACTTTGACTTTGATGCTGAGAGTTGACTTTAGCTTTGACCTTCAGTCTTCAGTCTTCTATGATCTTGTATCCAACATATTTATGCTCTAACACATACCAAGACCAAGCACATTGACGTGCGATATCATTTTATAAAAGACCATGTTGGAAAAGGTACGATCGAATTGTACTTTGTAAACACGAATTATCAGCTTGTTAATCTTTTCACTAAGCCGTTAGATGAAAAGAGATTTAATTTTCTGATTTCAAAATTAGGCATGATATTATGTCCCAATTTTATCAAGTTCTAATTCACTTTCAATAACAAGATTACAACAACAAATTCAATCAAACTACCTGTTTCAATTTCAACTCAATTAGATTTCGTATACAGAACTCTTTGTCACTTTCTCTCTCTAGATCTCAGTTCAGCGCACAATACAACTACTAACTGCAACTGCTCTAACCACAAACTCTAGTCACAAGTCTATTAAAACAAAACAACACACACGCTTAAAACACAACTAGAAACAAAATACAAATTACTTTGACTTTGACTTTATTACACTTGACTTTGACTTTCTTTGAGAGTTGACTTTGGGCTTTGACTTGGTTGAATTTCAGTATTCGTCCTTCATGATCTTGTATCCAACATATTTATGCTCTAACACATTATGAATCTTAAAACATGATTTTTACATAATCCGTATTTCCGTTGTATAGTTTGATTTATAGTTTATTCATGTCTTTATTTTACATTCTGAAAGATATCTGCATTGAAGGTTTGCTCATGATTTCAGAGGGAGTGAGTACTAAGAAAAGATGATCAACTTTCAAGGGGGAGTTAGAGTATTAGAATATGTTTTGTATTGACAAATTGTTCTGAATGCATATTTTCAGGGGGAGTTCATGACTTCGAAACACATCAGTTTATAACTCAATCTTTAGTGAACTATTGACTTCTGATTAATTCAGATCAGAACTCATTTTACAAAGTTTTTCTTTGATCAAGACTTTGATATTTTGACGAATTTTTGACCTTATGCAGATTTTGAGGGGGTGCTTACAAGATTTTAATCAATCAATCATGACTTTGAGGTGAAATTTATTAGATTTAAGTTGAACGTAAGTATTTTCTAACCTTAATCTCAAAATGTTTGAAAGATGGATGACTTTCAAGCAAGAAAACATGTTTTTTAAACGTTCAAATCACTTCTTATTCTTAAAAAGATTTCATTAATTACGAAGTGTGATTTAAATTTTTTTCATATTGGAACTTAAATGTTTAACTAACCGTGTGTTTCCGAAGATAAATACTTGTGTATTATCTTTTCCATATATTGTCAAGTATTCATACACATTGATTCAGCTTCTTTTTTATATTTGTTATTACCATGTCTCAAAATGAAACAATTTTTTCGATGGTAATACACCTCGTTTGAATTTCATTGTTTATTGAGCGTCATATTCATTCAAACATAAGCGATTCTTCATGAATGTCTATATTTGTTCATATAGACACATTCCAATTCTTTCATGACCTAAGCTTTAAATGTTTTTCTTTCATATTTGATCTTTCTGATACATTGTCAAATTTTCAAACAAGTCTTTGGTATTCATTTCATTCATTCAAATATACTTGTTGTGAGAAATCTTCAAAGTTCAAAATGCTCAAATATTCATGATATTTTTATTGAGCATACATTCACTAACAGTGTGATTAATATTTCTGAGCTTTAAATGTTCAAGTTAAACTATTGAACATCATATTCTTTTAGGACAAAATTTTCATGGTATCAGTGTGAGAACTTATAAGACTTATATGGATTCACGTTAACTAGTGTTTCCTACCTAAGAAGTTATCATGAGTGATTGAGAGGCAAGGGGTCATACATCAAAGTGTGGGAAAGATAACTCAAAGGGTTGAGTTTTTTTTCATTGTGCTGAGCGAAAAAATGGAAAAAAGAGTTTGGTTAGAAGTGAGCTTAATGATAAAAAGAAAGAGGGTGTGAGAACAGAGTTAAAAGAATATCAAAACACTGCACCAACTACTTTCTGAGTTGGGCAGCCACATTACTGTCGTTTCACAATTCTTTCATGAACATCATTGAAACAGGCAGTGAGCCCATGCCAACTCTTAACTTAATCCCACCAGCTACTCATTTCTTTCTTAACAAATAAATGTTTCATTTTTTAAAGGGACGTAGCACATATGTTATCTAATCTTCATTCGAAATATTTGGATATTGAAAAGAAGGAAGTTTGCCCCACCTTCGCACTTCGATCAGGCACATTGAGTCTGTGGAAAACTTGTTGTGTCTCAACAGTTTACACACTCTGATCCTGACAAAGCACAAAATGCTCAAATGCTTTCATGCACAAGCACATTCTCACATAAAATTTATTTTTCTGTCGGAACGTTTATAGAATTACCTTGTGTTTTTCGATGATTAAATGGAAGCCCTGGGGAGTGAACATCAATAAAACTCCTTATACAGTACATCTATTTGTTAGTGTATAAACTGCATCCAAGATTTAATGTGTAAAGTCAAGGTTTTGTAAAGTCAAAGTATGTATAGTCAAAGTTTAGAATAGTCAACTTTTATGTTGTGTGAGAGAACATTTGTTGTGAGTGAAGTATGTCTCATATAAATAGTGTTGTATGTTGTAAGACTAAAGGGGAATGTACTTGTAATTGTCACATATTGAAGTAATACGACTTGTGATTCTCTCTCTACTCTCTCTCTAGAAAATATAATTTAATTGTCAAATCGTGATCTTGAATGGATTGAAACTGGGATCATACTTTTTCAATTGGTATCAGAGCAAACCTAATCAAATTCAGAAGGGATACATCACCAAATTTGGATTGATTTCTTGAAATTATCAAGAACACACAGAACGAGTTTTGAGAATACTGTTGAATCAAATTCGAATTTGAGTGTTGTTTTTAGATTGTAAAGATGGTTAAATAGGATTCGTTTGATGAAATACAATAGTTTGTATTCAATTTGTTTCACAAATTACTCACAAATTCAGATCGAATTTCTGAATTTTTGGTTTTTCTTGAAAAACGTTCTCGAACACTGTATCACATGGATTGCATTGTAATTTTTGGTTTATAGCCATTTCAGATTGGTAGAAAAGTATTCGTGTTTGTAATTCGATCACATTGGTTCAATCTAAGAATCAATTTGCAGTTTATTTGGGATTTTGGATCGAATTTGTGATTCAGAGTGTAAAACGCGCAAGATCCATACTTCACGCTAAGGAAGAACACGCTAGATTCTGAAGAACACGCATGTTGAAGGTGATATGATTTCTGCGAGTTTGTTTCTAGTTTGCGCATAAAGCATCCTGCAAGAAGCTAGTTCACGCAAAACATACTCTGCGAGTTCTTTGATTGTGAAAAATGTTCTAAGTGTAGTTCGTGCATAAAGTAGTTACGAGAAGTGAAAAACGCGCACAACACACCTTGCGAGAAGTGAAATGAACAGTGACATGCGAGTTTCCCTTTAGCGAGTTCTTAGTCTGTCAAAATTTTCTAAGTATGGAACGCGCAAGGGATATTTGATCTGCGAGTTTGTGTTTATCTGCGAGAAGTACAAGTGATCAAATTTTTCTAAGTCCAAAATGCGCATGAAGTAGTGTGCGAGAAGCTAAAACGCGCACGTTGAAGTTTGCTAGTTTCGTGATACGCACACATAACACTCTGCGAGAAGCCACTTCACGCACATCGAGGATTGCAAGTTTCTTAAAAAGCGCAAACAGTGATCTGCGAGTTTCTTGTTCGCGCACAACATGTTTAGCGAGAAGTCCATTGTACAGTGGTTTGAGAGTTCTATCTGATCTGCGAGTTTTAGATGTTTGTGAGTTCTAAAGTTAGAATTTTTCTGAGATTGTTTTTCAGGTGGTGATCTAAGTTTGACTTTCAGTCAACTTTTCTGAATTGTTTGGGGAACGATCATTCATTTCAAGCTAATTTCTCATTCAAGATGCCTACTACAGACGAGAGAGGGAATATTGTACTATCAGCAAGTGTGTGTCCCTGAATTCAAGTTTCTAACTTCAAATCAATTGAACAAACAATAATGATTTACAAACCTGTCTTGATTCAATTCCAATTTCAACAATTACAACACTCTCACTCTAAACTCCTCTTTCTCTCTCTACAAAACTCTCTTTGGATGCGATTACAATTTCTAACCATCTATCTATTAAACAGCAAATTAGCCTATTTATACCTACAACTAATTACAAATTAAACTAACTACAAAAGAAACAAACAAACAAACTAGACTTTGACTATTATTACAAAATAACTTTGACTTTTAATGAGAGTTGACTTTCAGCATTGACTTCTGGAATCTTTGACCTTCAGTATTCTTGATCTTGTATCCAACATATTTCTGCTCTAACAATCTCCCCCTTTGGATTCAAGATCATCACAAAAAGATTTAGCAAATCAATTTCCCCCTTTAGTTGCATTGAAGAACTTTAAATCTCCCCTTTAAGCTCAATTAGATGGTATAAACATTCTTCAATAATCTCTCCAGAATTATCACAGGACTCTTTCAAACTCTGGAAAGAAATTATTTCCAGATTTAGCTCGACTTGCTTCAGCAAATAATCTTCATAGAAAATTTCAGAAAATCAGCACATCTTCAAACATCTTTGACTGTGCTTGTACAATCTTTCAAACTTTCAAACTTTGAACTTTATCTTCTTCAACTCTTTATCTTTGAAATTTCTGATCCGGACATTTCTGTAAATCATCTCCCCCTTTTTGATGAATAGAGCATCTATAACATCAAAACTTTTTTCCATGAAATGTCTTGAACCATTCTGATCTGTCCAAAAGCCGCTGATTTGTTGCCAATTCGAACAATGTATGCATACAGATCTTTTCAAATCTAGACAAAATAGAAATGTAACACCTGAATCAACAAATGAATCAGTTAATATGCCTGTCAGTAACACGAAGTCACTGTGTGTAAGGGATATACATAGGAAAGGAAATTTTTGATGTTCACTCCCCCAGGGCTTCCATCCAATCATCGAAACACCACAAAGGAAATTTCTATGAATGTTATGACAAGAAAACAAATTCCTTGAGTGTTCAAGTGTAGAAAGAATTAAGCGCGTGATGATTTCTTTTATAAAGGCTCAACATTGTGTAAACCACTGAGACAACAGTAGATAAACACAGACTCAATGTGCACGATTGAAGTGCGAAGGTGGGGCAGACTTGCTTCTTTTTCAATATCCAGATTTTCCAAATGAAAATCAGATAGATTATGTGCTGCGTCCCTAGAAAAATATGAAACATTTTCTTTTTAAGAAGAAAATGAGTGGCTGGTGGGGTTTTAACAAGAGTTGGCGTGGGCTAGTTGCCTGTTTCAATAACGTTCACGAAGAATTGTGAAACATTAGTAATGTGGCTGCCCGACTCAGAAAGTAGTTGGTGCAGAGTTTGATATTCTTTTACTCTGATCTCACACCTTCTTTCTTTTAATCATTAAGCTCACATCTAACCAAACTCTCTTTTCCATTTTACCTCAACGCACAACCCACACTCATTTCTTTTTGACTCCTCACACTCAATCACTATGGAGTAACTTCTTGAGTAGGAGACACTGGTAATCGTGAATCCATAGAAGTTCATTTTAAGTCCTAGCACAAAGAAATCCCATGTTTTCCTAGAAAGCATATGTTGCTCATTCTGGTTTAACTTTATCAGTTAAAACTCGAATACAAGTCAGATATGTGTATGCTCAGAATATAATCATGAAGATATGTGCATTTTTAAACATTGAAGTATTTTCAAACAAGTTAATTGAATGAATGAATATGAATGCAAGAGACTTGTTTGAAAATCTGACATTGTATGAAAAATGATCAGAT
This sequence comes from Arctium minus, assembly GCA_954870635.1. NCBI lineage: Eukaryota > Viridiplantae > Streptophyta > Magnoliopsida > Asterales > Asteraceae > Arctium > Arctium minus. Next base: position 20,227,430 of record OX941096.1, on the reverse strand, counting down.
AAGAAATGATATAACAGTTAAGGCTTATGTTTAAGAATAACGGATATTGTCTATATGATCCAAGATATAGACATTCTTGAAATGACGTTTCGAAATAAAATAACGCTCAAAATTCATTGAAGTACAAGCGGGGTGTCTTACCATCGAAAAATATGTTTCAAATTTGAGACATGGTAAGAACGTTTTGAACAATAAGTCAAACCGGTGTGTGTGAATACTTGAAAGTATATAGAAAAGACAATACACAAGTATTTATGTTTTGGAAACACACGGTTTGTTAATCATATAAGCACAAGTAAACATTGAAAACATTTAAAAATCACACTTCCAATTCATGAAATCTGTTTAAAAATCGGGAAGTGGTTTGAACGTTTAAGAACATGTTTTCTATGATTGAAAGTTATCTTTCTTTCAACCATATATGAGATTAGGATAAAAAAAATTTAACCTTTCTATGCAGTCTTAAATCTCATGAAGTCAGCTGAAGTCATAAAGATATGATCTTGATAGCTTCTCTCATTCTGCACAAGTCTCAAAGTCATATCAAAGCAACTTTATTCACAAATTTATTCAAAATTAAAAAACATAAAGCAGTAAAACGATTATAGTACGAGTTCTGATTATAAGTCATATCCTTTACTCCCCCTGAAATTATGCATCTAAAATATGTCATTGAAAAAGCACATGATAGAGATCTACAATTCTATTTTGAAATGTAGTTCATCATATCTATCGGATGCAAAATATTTCAGAAAAATATGTACTCCCCCTTGATGGTTGATTTCCTCATTCGAGTATTGGAGGACAATCTCTTATCAGCACAGGAGTATCATTACTTTTGATCTTTGAAGTACGAGTCCTAAACTGTTGTGTTTAGAAGTCAAACTCCGTTGAAGTACGGGTTCTGAACTAATTTATTCAGAAGCCTTGGTTCTATTACTCCCCTTCACAATAGGTGCCTGCAACACAGATTCATCCTTCGGATTTGGTACCCACTGGTATTTGGGTCCATGAATGTTAGTTACAGTTCTTATAGGAGTAACTGAGTAAGAACCATACCAGAAATGATCACTTGTTTTGTGAACAGGATCATGTGTACGACAGTAAGAACAATAATATTTCTTTCCTGATAACCTAATTAATTGATCATTCCTGTATATATGATCAAGTTTACTTTTATGCACATTGTTCTTCTTAGCTTTATGTGTATGTACACATGACTTCTTTCGTTTCAGCTCATCTTTCTTCTCATCTTTCTTTTCATCTTCAACTGGTTTCTTCTTCCAGACCAGTTTTTCTTCTTTGTACCTCCTTCTTCTTTGATTTGTACCTGAACCATCTATATTTCTATCATAGAAAAGGTTAGTACTACGAATCTGATTAGAAGATTTAACTGACTTCTTTGAAGACACAGTTTTCTGATGTGAGCTTGCCGCTGTCTTGAATGAGTATTCAGAATCATCTGAATTATCTCGAGGTGTGTGGATTTCTAACTCTGGAAGGTCAATCTTCGTCTCAAACTAAGACTTCATTTTCTTCTTTTTCAGTGCACACTTAGATAGTTCAGATAACTTCTCTGTCAGCTTCTTTATCTCTCCTTCAAACATATTTCTTTCTTCTTCAAATCCCTTTTCAGCATTGTTTCTCTGGCCGGATATTTCTTTGAAGAATCCAACATTCTTTTGTTCAATGGCCTTATTTTCCTTAGCAAACTTTTCTCTTTCCAACATTATTACTTTCTCAAAATCAGAAATTTGTTGAGAAAGCTTTATACAATTCAGCTCAACTGTCTTCTTCTCATCAACACATTTTCTTGAAAAATCTGAGAACTTCTTTGCAAACCCTTTCTTTTCAGCCTCAAAATCATATCTTTCTTTGGCAAGCTTTTGCTCCAAATTAGATATATTCTTCTGAAGCTCAGCATTTACATACTCCAAAGTCTTGATTTTCTCCTCATTCGTCTGGTCAGTATTTCTTGCATTTAGATTTGGACAAGTTGAGCTTCCAGATCTAAAATCTTTTCTTTTAACTCAGAGTTTTCAGCTTCCAAAATCAGCACTTTTTCTTCATTAAGACCAGAAGTCTGTTTCAGAAGTTCTTCATTGACAATCTTTAATGCTCTAACTTCTTCTCTCAGTAGTTCCTGTCATCAGAACATCTCTTTGCTCACATTGAATAATAGTCAACTGACAAAGTGAGATTTTGGTTCTCTAATTCGAGCTTGGCAATCTTCTTTTCATCATCATCAGAATATCCCATCTTGAATATCTGTTTCAACTAGAACTTCAATATGATCGTTAGTCTAAATGAAATCTCAAGAGAAATTGATCAACACTGAAATAAACAAGTCTAGAATTCGCAAAACACAGAAAGAAACACAAAATTTGCAAGATATAAGAAGATGTAAGAAATTCATAAGAAAAGCTTTGAAACACTTATAATTCGCAAGCACTCAGACTTCGTAAAGTTCAACTTAACATAATTCGTAAAACTCAAATTTACGAATCCTAAGGAATTTGTAATTAACTGAATTACGAAACTTTCACTTTTCGCAAGTCATAAGACTGCGAATCCTTATCTTGTAACAATAAACACCTGCGAATCCTTTCCTTATCAACTTTAAAAAAAAACTTGACAAATGAAGACTTCTGCGAATTCTTCGTTTTTGTACAACACACTCAGCGAATTCTGAACAACTCTCAAAAACACAGAATTGCGAATCCTTTAGAATTCGTAATTTTCAAACCTGCGAATTTTACACTTAAATCAAATTTCAGATATTAAAACATAATGCGAATCCTAATCAAATATTTCTGCGAATCCTTTGATCAACCCTGTGAAACCCAACCATTCTAAGAATTCTTGGATGATCTTGCGAGTTCTTGAAGAACTTGCGAGTTCTTCAGATCTCCTTGCGAGTTCTTCAACTTCGAAAGCAAAAACCAATCTGATTCGACCAAAAACCTATCTAGACTTCGAATTTCAAACTTAAACTTTGAGAATTCGATCACCTAAACATCTAGAACATTTACAATCAACTAATCTCAACAACAAACATCAAAATGTACAAATCGATCCAAAACAATGCTCTAGAACTCGTGAACTTCAAACTTGATAAAATTCAGAAGTTTGTGAAAAATTACAGTGCAATTGACAAATTGGACTATACAGACTCGATCGATAACACTAAGTAGACAAAACCTAATCAAATATAACTCCAAATTCGCCATATTACTCAAGAAACGATTCGAACTTCGATGAACAGTGCCGACGCAATTATCTTGAATTGATTTCAAATTGGATTAAGCTCTAATACCAATTGTGTGTCCCTGAATTCAAGTTTCTAACTACAAATCAATTGAACAAACAAGAATGATTTACAAACCTGTCTTGATTCAATTCCAATTTCAACAATTACAACTTTCTCACTCTAAACTCCTCTTTCTCTCTCTACAAAACTCTCTTTGGATGCGATTACAATTTCTAACCATCTATCTATTAAACAGCAAATCAGCCTATTTATACCTACAACTAATTACAAAAGAAACTAATTACAAAAGAAACAAACAAACAAACTAGACTTTGACTTTTATTACAAAATAACTTTGACTTTTAATGAGAGTTGACTTTCAACCTTGACTTCTTGAATCTTTGACCTTCAGTATTCTTGATCTTGTATCCAACATATTTCTGCTCTAACAGCAAGAGATGTTGCTGTCATGTACATGCCTGAGATACCGGCAATAGAAGTTGAACGAGATAAAATGAAGAATCAGAATTTAGTTCTTCTTAAACAAATTCAAGAATTGAAATATAAGTTGTCAAGTTCTGATAAAACTCCTGATTGTGTAAGATGTGCTAATCATGCTAAATCTGATTTTGCAGGTATCATCAGAGCAAGAGAGAAAGAAGTTAAAGAGAAGGAGAAAAATATTGCATTAAAAGAGAATATCATTGAGACATGTGAAAAAGAAATAAAGTTGAAAGAGAGAAAGATTGTGAATCTTCAAAGCCAACTGAAGACAACTGAACAAAAATCATCAGAATTGCAAGCTGAATCAGTTGAGCTTCAACAAAAGTTTAAGGCTTCTGAAGAAAAGATATCTGCGTTGGAGACTACAAATGTTGATTCGATGAAAAATCTCCAAGCAGATAAAGACAAGTCAAATCTGGAGAAAGTTTCTACTCAAAAGTTGTCTGACTTTTCAAAGAAAGCTCTCCATAAGAAAAAAGATCTTGAGCTTAGATGCATTAAACTCTCAAAGCAAGTGTTAGAATTTGAAAAGATCTTAATTACAGAAAGAGACACATTTGCTAAAGAGAGAAAAGTTCTTGAAAACAAAACAGTTGAACTTCCCAAACAAATCTTAGCTCTTCAAGACTTAATTGAGAAAGAAAGACAAATTTTTCAGGAAAAGAAAAAGACTTTTGAATCTGAAAAGAAAAATTCTGAAAAGAGAAATGTTGGGATTTTCAAGGATATTTCTAAACAAAACGAGAACTTAGAAAAAGATTTTGAGCAAGAACGCCAAATCTTTGAAAACGAAATATCTAAGCTCACATCCAAGATAATTGTTCTATCCTCAGATGTTTAAAAAGAACAGTTGGCAAAAACTGAATTGAAAAAGAAGTTTGACACAATTTTTGATGAAAGAAATATTTTATCTAAAAAGATAAAGGACTTGGAAGCTGCAAAATGTTGTATTGTCAGATAAAGTTTCTGCTGATGTGATTAATCAATCACCTCTTGACAATTCAACAGAATCAGTTTGCTCTTTCAAAACTCCTTCTAGTTCTATTCATGAGAAAAATGTTTTCAAAAAGAAAAGTGTCAAACCAAACAATGTCAAATCAAATCAGATTCGTCCATCTAATCTATTCTATGACAATGTTAAATCTCTTGGAAAAAATTCTAAGAAAGGACAGATGGTTTGGAGAGTTAAAGGTTCTTCGGATGAAAAGAAGAATGACAACGCATCTGCATCCACATCCAATGCCAAAAAGAACGGAGCTCATAAAGGTAAATCTTTTGGTAAATCTGATACAATTTACTCTGCTAATCATTTGATCAGGATTGATCAAAAGAAAACTTGTTGCTCTTACTGTGGAGCAAATGACTTTGTAAGTAAAAATTTTGTCAATTACTGGTATGGTTCATATTATGCTACCCCCAAAAGAACTGCAACTAACACATCAGGACCCAAATACCAGTGGGTACCAAAACCTGTTAAATCTGATTTGCAGGTACCACAAGTTTAGGGGGAGCAGGAACTTAGACTTCTGATTACAACAGATCAGAACTCGGACTTTAATGTCAAAGATATTGACTTCTAAGTAATACAACTTAGAACTCAAACTACAATGTTAAAGGACTTTGACTTCTAGACAAAACTGTCTAGGACTCGTACCTCAAAGAATAGTGGCTCTAGAATAACTCAGTTCAAGACCCGCACTTCAATGTTAAAGGACTATGACTTCTAAGTAAAACAGCTTAGGACTCGTTCTTTAATGTTTAAGGACCAGGATATTATGCAAATATCCAGGGGAAGCTTATCAGAATAAAAATCATTCTATCATGATTTGAGGGGGAGCTTAAATGTAAGTATCTTCTGATCTAGATCTCTGAGTGTTTGAAAGGAGAACAACTTTCGAACATGAAAAATATTTTCTTAAATGTTCAAACCACTTCTGGTTCTTAAAAGATTTAATGAATTTAGAAGTGTGATTCTCAAATGTTTTTCATAATTAAGCTTTAATGTTTAACTGGCCGTGTGTTTCCAAAGATTAATACTTGTGTATTATCTTGTCTATATACTGTCAAGTATTCATACACACCGGTTCAGTACTTCATATTGATTTTGTTATTACCATGTCTCATAAAGAAACAATTTTTCGATGGTAATACCCTCGTTTGTAACTCAATGTTGTTGAGCATAAATCATCATTTCAATCTTTGAGCGTTCATTGCTAAATTATTTATATTCGTTCATATAAACAAATTATCAAGTTCTTTGACACCCTAACCATTTCACGTTCATATCTTATGATATTTGATCTGATTAATACATTGTCAGATTCTCAAAACAATTCTCTTAATTTCATTTCATTCATTCAATTTCATTGTTTTGAGAGATCTTCATTGTTCAAATGCTCAAATTTCATTCATATATTTGAGGAGCATACATTTTGACAATGTTATCATATTTGTGCTTAATTATTTAATTTAAATTGTTAAGCAACCATTCTTTTTAGGACAAATTACATGGGATTCATGTGTAAGCTTAAACAGAACTTCCATGGATTCACGTTAACCAGTGTTTCCTACCCAGGAAGTAATCCTAGAGTGATTGAGGGGTGAGGGGTTCTTAAATCAAAGAATGGGGGAGATAACTCATCCGATTGAGTTTTTCTCAGTGTGTGGAGTGTTAAAATGTAAAAGAGAGTTTGGTTAGAAGTGAGCTTAAATGTTCAAAAGAAAGAGGGTGTGAGAACAGAGTTAAAAGAATATGGAAACTCTGCACCAACTTTTTCTAAGTCGGGCAGCCACATCTACTGATTGGTTCACATTCTTTGGTGCCATCATTGAAACAGGCAGTGAGCCCATGCCAACTCTTGCAATTACCCCACCAACCACTCGTTTCTTTCTTAACAAAGAAATGCTTCATTTTCTTTGGGGACGCAACACATCTGCTATCTAGTCTTCACTCGAAAGATTTAGATATTGAAAAGAAGGAATGTTGCCCCACCTTCGCACCTCTTTCATGCACATTGAGTTCGTGTAATGCTTGTTGTTGTCTCAACAGTTTACACATTTTGAGCCTGAAAAAGCTTAAGTAGCTTCGATCATTGCTACACTTTCACGTACACACATGGAATATGTTTTCTTGTCATAACATTCATAGAAAATTCCTTTGTGGTTTTTCGATGATTGAATGGAAGCCCTGGGGGAGTGAACATCACAAAAACTCCTTTCCAATGTACATCTGTTGTATAAAGTGGCTCCGTGCTACTTACAGGTATACTAACTGTATCATTTGTTGATTCAGGTTTACAATTCCTATTATATCTGAATTTTAAAAGATTCGGATATATACATTTCTTATGAATTGACGGATATTCAGATCAAAAAGGCAGAAGATGTTGTTTTCACATAAAGGGGGAGAAATTGAAGAAGTTTCATAAAGAGCGAAGATTGTCATTTCATAAAGGGGGAGAATATTAGTTTCTCTTAAAGGGGGTGACTCAAAGACAGTGACGAAATTGAAGAAGTTTTGATGATCATGATGTTCACAATCATCAAAAAGGGGAAGAAATTCTAGATCTTCAAGTCAGATGAAGATTAAGTGATGTTTGAAAGACATTCAGAAGAAAATTAAGATGATTCGAGAAAGTTTATTTTCTGAAGACGATCTAGAGATTAGAGAGATGAAGATACAAGATCAAAGATTCCTCAGTCAATAGTTCAAAGATGTAAAGTTCAAAGATTTATGTGGTTTAAAAGTTCAGAAGTTTCAAAAAGACGATGTTTTGTTCAAGACTTGTTGACTTTTCAAAGACAAAGTGAAAGACTTTTCAAGATTTTTCAAAAGCATCAGAGTTTAAAGATTGTTAGAGCTTCAAAATTTAAAGTTGTCAAAATCAAAGTTAGAAGAATCAAGCACTGAAGACGATTGTCAAATTTTTATTAAATCTTGAATACAAAGGGGGAGAATGTTAGTGTATAAATTGTATCCAAGATTTAATGTGTAAAGTCAAGGTTTTGAAAGTCAGTATGTATAGTCAAAGTTTAGAATAGTCAACTTTTTTGTTGTGTGAGAGAACATTTGTTGTGAGTGAAGTATGTCTCATATAAATAGTGTTGTGTGCTGTAAGAGTAAAGGGGAATGCACTTGTAATTGTCACTGTAAGTTATTATATGCACACAACACGTGTCACACACAGATACTGCTGAGAAGTATGTAAACCTATAGGGTCGCACACAAAGAATGCGTTTGTTTCCATTTGTAGAAACCCGGATTTTATGAAAATATGTGTTAAACTGTAATTATGATAATTACAGGGTGAAAACGTAATTATGTTAATTACGGGGAATTATCTGTAATTATATAATTATATTTTAAAATTTAAAAGGATAATTATATATATTTATATAATTATATTGTAAAGTATAAAAGGATAATTATATATATATATATATATATATATTTGAATTTGAATGTTACAGATAATTACTAAACCTTATTTAATTCTTAATTGAATTATAGTCTAACTATAATTGTTCTGGTATAAATAAGGGGTTAGGCTAAACCATTTAATGGACAATTGAATTAGAATAGCCTTTTCGGAAAAATACAGAAAAGAAACCCTTTTTTTTTCTGTAAAACACATATAGATCTAGGATTCTTGGGCTAGCACCCTGTGGAAACGGGAAACGTGTTCGTGTGTGGACTACCGATAGAGGAAACCTACTTTGGTTTCTTGGTGCTTCAGTTTTAATCCCGTCAGATTTTGAAAGGTACATATTCTAAACCCCCTATGGCGTGGTTTATTTTAATTAAATGCATCATTGGATCCAATTGGGTTTTAAGGTTTATTTATAAAAGTTTTCTATATTAGTTGTAACCAAAATTTATTTAATTTTTCCGCTGTGTTTTTATCGGTTACAATTTGCATTAAAACCCAACAGTGGTATCAGAGCCACTTTGAGCATTAATTAAATAAAAACAAAATCTATATGGCAAAATAAATTACATGTTTGACCCTAAATTCTTTTCAAAGGATCTCAAATCTTATATTTTGGTCAGTTGTGTTGTCACCATATAAAAGGAAACAAAATTAAAAGAAAAAAAAAGGGTTAGAGGGTTCTAAACCCTATTTTTCCATCGTTGTCTCTTAAAGGAACACAGCCGCAAGCGGCTCTCTCTCTGTCATTCTGAAATTGGTTGACAAATAAAAGAAAAAAAAGGGTTGCTATCCCCAATCGTGTTTTCCTCCCTTACACAGCCGCTAAGCGGCCTTCACCCTCTACCCATCGATTGTCGACCGCCGGCGGTGACCTGCGGCTGTTATCGCCGGCCATCCTTCCCTTTTATCTCGTCTCTCTATCTCTGGAAGGCATTGTCGATCGAAAAATCAACAGAGGACTGTTGTCCTCATCGTTTTTTTCCTCACCGCCGGCCATGCCGTGGATGTTGTCGTTGTTCACTTTTTGTCGCCGATCAACGGGCTCCTGTGTCTTGGTCGCTGTCGCCATCACCACCCTGGTCCACAACCAAGATCGTGGGGGCCAATATCTCTTGTATACATGCGGTTTTTTATCGTCGACCAGTCTTGACACCCGGCCCCGGCTCCCTGCAACTGTTGTTGCTGGGATCGGCATAGCCGTTCTCATTTATGTTTCAATAGTCTTGTCATCAGTTTTCGTTGACTATTATTTTTTTGGTCCATTGTTCGGTCAACATCGCTGATCGCTAGACCACGTGGTAGGCTTTGGTGTTGGTTTTGGTCTCAAACGTCGCTGTCGGCACACGTGTTGTGCGACTCGGGTCTTGGGTATTGATGTTGGTTTTTCCCATCAACCAAGCTATTGTTAGTGTCGTCGTCGCTGTTCTGTGTGCTATGTGGCTGTACTTTCTATAATCACCGATGTCGACTCGTGTCGAGCGGCTACTTTGGTGATGTCTTGAACAGTCGGGGCTACGACCCTAAACCGCTGCCATATTCTCTTTTTGGTATAAAATTGTTGTTTGTTTCGGCTTCTACTGATCAAGCTCCTTATAGGCTTCGACCATGGTTTGATTTTGGATGTTTCCTTAATCGAGTTGCTTTTGGACTTTTACCTTAAAAGTATCGGCTCTAAAGGCCCAATGTCGTTACGTTTTTGTCTTGTACCTGTGTTTTGGGCTAAATCCCTACTTTGGATGTCGGGCCCGGGATAGTAGGCCCAAGTATCATTTTTGGGTTGTTATCCTAATTTCCTTTGTTAGATTTGTGCCCTAGACGGTTGGGCCAAAGGACGGGACCAAACCATTTTATTGGGTCATTTGTCTTTTGGGCTAATGCCCTATTATGGGAATTGGGCCCAGACTAGTAGGCCCAAGTATTATCTTGGGATGTTTCCCTAAATAATTTGTTTTTAGGTTGTTACCTAAATTTTGGGCTTGGGTCCAAAAGAGTTTTGGGTCATGGTTTGTTAACCCACAATAGGTCAATTAATTTTATTTTGCCATATGAAATTTTGTTCCATCAATCGGCCTATTAATTATGTTAGTTATTTTGGCCGAATATTTTATTTTATGTTTAAAATAAAATAATATATGGATTGCCTCGTGAAGACCCGTGGTTTGGATTGGTTGTTTATTTTATTCATGGAAAATTAAAATGTAATAATTGCATGGGATGTATTTTTCGGTTTTAAATTTCCTAGATAGGAACAAATGTAAATAGAATAGACATGTTGTATTTTCTATTTTTCAAATCTGAAGACGGCGTTCCAAGAGGTCGAGACGGAGTCCCTGGAGTTTACCAAAGATGGTGATGCCAGTGGGAGCTTGAAGACGTCCTTAGAATTGACCATGGTTGTTGTGTTGGCTCACAACACCACATTAGGGGCAAATCCATATATTATTGTTGTGATTGTTTATTTTGTGTTTGCTTTTATTTATTGCTTTATTATTGTTATGATAATTGCAAACGTTTTAAAAAAATAAAATCAAACACAACAAAATTTTAAATCGGTTAATAAAATATGATATTTTATAATTGATATGTTTATCAAAATCAAACCGATTTAATAAGATAAACTTTTAAAACAAAATTTTTAGAGATAAAGTCAAACGTTTTAAAAGAATTAGAATTTTTCTAAAATTAAACCTTTTACAAAACGTAAACTTTACGCCACCCATTTAAGGTACTTGTCAAGCATACAGGATCCCGGTATGGTCAGTGCTCGGCCAATCATGCCGGTTGAATGTAGTGTTAGACAAGGAGCCAAAATATTGAGATTTAAGTGGACAGTTGCTTGGCCATTCACTTAAAAAGTCGTATTTTGGACGACTGATCCCAATAAACCCTAAGTCTAGTATTTAGGTGAGATCACGATACCTTAGTATGGTTTGTTTACTTGAAAATATCATAGACAGTTGCTTGGCCATTTAGGAGTATTTTCAAGGCGTTGAAGTGGGATTAAACTTGCCAATTTCAATATATATTGAATAGGATCCCACAACATCTAAGAGTTATGTTGAACATAATTGGATGATGCCTACCTAAATAGCCTAATTCCATAGACAGTTGCTTGGCCATTTATGGAAATAGGTGAAATATGGATCTTAGCTCAAATCAAATGCTTTTTGAAAGGATAATCCATTTATTTGAGATATTAAAGTTACTAAAATTAAATCATGTTTTTTTGTAGATGTCTACCTCAGATTCAAACTCAAACAATTTATCCCAATTTACACTACGGTCAATCCTGGATAAGGAAAAATTGGACGGAACCAACTTCATCGAATGGTTTCGCTTCCTAAGGGCAATCCTTAGGTATGAAAAGAAGTTCTACATTTTTGAAAACCCCCCTCCAAATGCTCCTGTCAGAAATGCTCCAACTGAAGTCAGAACTGCTTATGATAAGTACCAAGATGACTCTCTAATTGTTCGTTGCCTAATGTTAGCCACCATGACTCCCGAATTATTACGGGATCATGAAAACATGACTTCTTGGGATATGATATCTTCACTGAAGTCTATGTTTCGGTAACAAATAAAACGGGAGATATTTGATACAATTAAAGCATTGTGTGCTTGTAAAATGACTGAGCGTTCGTCAGTTAGTACCCACATTTTGAAAATGAAAGGGTACTTTGACCAACTGACCCGTCTTGGTTTCCCACTGGGTTAAGAGTTGGAAATCGATATGGTTCTCAACTCTCTACCCAAAACATATAAGCAGTTCATTAAGGGATATAATATGAAAGGTTTGAATAAAACTTTCACAGAGCTTTACAACTTACTTAAAACTACTGAGAAGGATATGAAATCCAAGTTGGGTTCAATCAAACCAAAACAGGCTTTGATGATCAAACCTGAGAGTGGGATAATCAAGAAAAAGGGGGAGATAACCAAGGGTAAAACATATGTTGGAAGATCCAGCATAGATAAGGGCAAAGGAGAAATTCCTGAGGTTGCAGTATGGTATAATTGTTTTCACCATGGGCACCAAATGAGAACTTGTCCAGCCCGATTGGCAGAAATCAAAAAGAAAAAGGCTACCAGAGTTGGACCTTCAGGTATATTTACCATTTGATTTAATTCACTTCTGACTAAGTGTTACATATTGAGTATGATACTCATATTAGTACTACTTTTTCAGGAAATAAGAAGTGAAGAGAAGATGAAACCAGACCAAATGAAGCTAAGCTAGCTGTTGCTCAAAGGGACATATGATATGAACTTTCCAGATGGTCTTACATTAACACTTAGCAAGTGTCATCATGTACCTAGTGCTACTAGGAATTTAGTTTCATTTTCTCAATTACAACGAACCGAATTTACGTTTTAGAAATAAATTTTCATTTTATCTTAATAAATGTTTTATGAAATTAATAGTTGTAATTATAAATCATTATAACGAATTAAGCGGGGCTTAAAACTGGTCTATTTGTGACATTTAAACAAGAAACACGTAGCCAAACTCCAGGCGGACGGAGAGTTGGAATCATATGATGATTCATATGATACATGTGTGTCTTGTTAGTCAAGATGACAAAAAAGCTTTACAAACGGTAAGCCTTTAGGGGCTACAAGAACTATTAGAAGTTAACCATACTGATGTATGTGAGCCTTAGAGTTTTGTCACAAGATACGGTCATCACTACTTCATTACATGCTACTGATGACTTTAGTAGACATAGGTATGTTTACCTAATAGAACAAATATAAAAGCTTTGAGATTTTCAAAGAGTTTTAGAAAGAAGTAGTAAGTATATCTGGCAAAAGATAAAGAAGCTTCGGTTAGATCGAGGTCATGAATATCTAAGCCAATAGATCATCCAAGAGATTTTTGGGATTGTATCCCAGTTGACTCCTCACGGAACACTGTATCACAACGGTGTATCCAAGAAGAGAAATAGAACCCTGTAGAACATGGTTCACTCTATGATGAGTTGCCCAAATGTTTCTAGGGTTATGCCCTAGAAACAGTTGCCCAAATACTAGTTTATGTAGCAACCAACAAGGACCAAAAAAACCCACTCCCTTATTATGAATTGGGAAGATCCCAAAGTTATCATATTTGAGAATATGGGGTTATAATGCTTAAGCTAAGCATAAAGCTTCTAGAAAGCATGATTTAAAGGTCTAAAAAGTACATCTTTATGCGATATCCAATTGGATATTATTTATACATTTCTAGCGAGAACAAAAGTATTGTTAACGCACCCTAGTGAGTTCTTAAGAAAAGATTTTCTGTCATGAATCATAATGGGGACACAGTAGATCTTGAAGAAATTCAAGAACCACAAAGATGGGATGATGGTTGACACTGACATTCAAAAAGATGTTGAGCTTCAACAAGCTGTTGAAGATAACAAACGAGATACAAAACAATCCGAAGATTGGATTACTGATAAATGGCAAGATGCCATGAAAACTGATGTTAAAACTGCATTCCTTAAAAGGGAATTTTCAGCGAGGACGTATACAAGTTTTAAAACATCAAACCTAAAAGTACAAGTTGCAAAAGTTCATTTATGAACTAGGATAATAATCTCGTAATTGAAATCTTGTATATACAAGAAGGTCAGTGGGAGCATAACAGTATTCTAGATCCTATATGATCATCATGAATGACATACCAATGCTTGAAGGTGTAAAATCATGGATTAGGACAGTACTTCGCGATGAAGGATCTAGAAGAGACAAAATCCTTGGTATAAAGATCTATCGTGATTGATCAAAACACTTAATTGGATTAAGCCAAAGTACATATATTGACAAGATCTTAAGACGCTTCAAGATGGAGGGTTCTAAAAGAGGAAACTTGTTAATGGTACATGGTGTACATCTGAGCAAAACTCAGAGTCCTATATCTAAAGAGGACATGAACCGCATGAAGGGTGTTCCCTATGCTTCGGCCATCGGTTTAATTATGTATGTCCTATTATAGACCAGATGTCTCGTATGCCCTAAGCATGACGAGCAGGTATCAGTCAAACCCAGGTGATGCTCACTGGGTAGCAGTAAAGAATATTCTAAAGTATCTGAGAAGAACTAAAAATATGTTCTTACTATACAATGGTCATGAAATAGATATGTGTGTTTAAGGATACACAGATGCTAGTTTCCAAACTGACTGTAATGACTTAAATTGTAATAGGGATATATGTATTAAACGGAGGTACTATGAGCTGTAAGAGCTTACATACAAATCTACTTGTCAAGCCTATGTCTCAAAATAAACATGATGTTCATGTTATAGTCTTGTCAAGCCTATCTCTTTGTTCGTTTTAGCATGTTTAAGCATTCTTAAATAAATATGATTATTATATTATTTAGAACTGTCCTTGATCACTTATTACTAGGGGACTAGTAATAAATCAAGATCATTGTGAAGACTGGTCATAGTCCAATTTGGAAGTGCATAAGGTGCAACCAGAGTCACATGTGTTTGTTGGAGCACAAGGCATTGGACAAGACCCACGGTCAAGATCACCTCATAGATCGACATCATAAGGTGAGTCTTGAAATAGTACAACACTATTTATCCTCAGACCTGAGATGTGCATTGGGATCTAATGCACAAGGAATGTTATACTTTGATATAGTCTAACGGTACCCTTAATCGGGTAATCATAAGTGTTGATCCCAGTTATGATGTTATTTAACTTGATTTAACCTTTTACTACACACTGATTAAAGAAGTAGACTGCGGAAGCGTTTAAGATGTGTAGAAAAGATTGAACATACAAGGTAGTAAACACACAAGTAACTAATGAACAGGAAGTAAAGTTTTACAAGAAAGTTACTCAAAGACTGTTTCATTGATTACTCAAGAACACCAAGAACACGCACTGGTATGTGCAAATATGCTCAAGGATTATACAGACTGCTGTTTTAGTGTGTGCTCTCTTGTGTGTTGAGCTCTAAGGTGGTGCTCCTTAATATAGCAGAAGGATGCACCCCTTAGTACAAGACAAAAACTGACATTCCATAAACGGAATGCCACCTGTAAAGTAAACATCGTGGGACGCCCATTACTTGATCATGCGGATCTTCGTACAGCAGGTCTCACGTGCTTGGCACGTGGTCATGTCTTGAACTCTTAGAAAAGCTTCAACATTGATCTCCAGAGGTTAGCCTTCACAGAGGATCTGTGAGTGATCATAGAGGCTCTGTGATCTGAGTATCATCATCAGGTTTGACTTCGGGTAGATCTTTTGCGGAGCAACCTCTGAGCTTTGCACCTTCTGTGGTGTACTTGAGTGTTCAGCGGCAGACATCTGCGATTCCCATACTTGTCCTATTTTTCAATACTTCTATACAATGTGAGTGGAGCTAACAATCTCCCCCTAAGTATTGAAAATTAAAAATTTGGAATTTAGAGCGATGGCTAAGCTAGAAGCAAAAGAGGTGAAAGGAACTCAACCTCTGAAAAGTGATATTCATTCGTAAGAGAAAAATGCCAAAAGGCAATTACATTAAGCATCGAAATACATGAATGAGCAACAAAAGATTACAGAAGTCATTGAGGAAAATCATTTATCGGGTTGGTAAAACTTTCAGCTAGAGTTTTTCTCATCGATAGAATGAGTTCCCTGTACTTCAGTTGTGCATCAATCTGTCCGATCATTGTCTCTGCAGGTCCCGCTTACACAATCTCAGAGCCTTTCTTCCTCAGAATCGTATTCTTTATCTTCTGCAGAGTATTGTTTGAATACTTGTGACTTTGATTTGGTCGATACATCTTTTTAAGCCCATCATCGTCTCTGTAGATGAATCCGAACTCAGGCTCTGGGATTAAGGAGTTGGAAGAGACGTTGTCGATTCCGGGGAATTGGTCATGAGGTTTGGTGATCGACAGCTTCTCGACTCCGAGTTGTAGAGCTACCTCGAAGTCCATTTTGCTGTGATATTTTACATGATCGCGCATCACCTCCTTGATCCTGCCATTCGCTATCATGTACTACTTACGCTTTTCAAGTCTTTTCTCTGTGAAGGCATGTAGTTGAGGAAGATCGTAGGCACAAAGGTTCTTCAAGTCTGCATCTGTGAACGTGTATTGCTTCCCATCTTTTCTCTCAACTAAGTATTTTGCGTACATGATTGACTTGTTGGCGAAGGAGTGCAGAGAGATCCTCATCACGGTTTTGATATCTTCTGTGTAAAACACTTCATCCCTTTCTAGTGCAGTTTGCTCGAAGCGTCTTCTGATGTCTTCTTTGATTAAGGGATGCAGATTTGGTGCTAAGAATACAGCTTCGGGCTCTGCGCTGTAAAGATAGGTATGAATGTTCTCTTGAAATTTAAGTTCTTTTAGTGGAGGCCTTGGGATTGGAACTCTCATGGCGTCCATCGATTGAACTATCTCTTTGACTCTGTCCTCTTGATGTTTCTGCTCTGAGGACTTTTCTGAGGGATTTTTTGTTGGGAAATTCAGAAATGCACAAGTACAGTTAATGCTGCTAGAAGAACTTGATTACTACTTCTGAAGTTAATACTGCTGAACAAGATTAATGCTGCCAAGTCATTATTAATACTGCTGGATGAAGTTACTACTGCTAAGCAATTTTAGCACTGCTAGTAGTTAGTAATATTGAACATTAATACTGCTCAAAGTATAAATGATGCTGAAGACTTAGTGTTGCTTAAGAGATAATCAAGATTCGTGCAGATCAAGTTTGAAGATTATGGAAAGCTTGAAGATAAAGATGGAAGATTATTCTGAAGATCTTTTATTATTTGTAATTATCTTTTATCTGAAGTATATATAGAATAGTTTGTAATTGATAGAAAACAACTTAGAGACTTCTGAATTTTTGTTTTGATAGAGAGAATCAACCTCAAGGTTTGTAATCCTAATTCTAGAGAAGTAGAATTCGTATTGGTGAGCCTATTCATCAATATTGAGGTTGTGTGTTGAATCTTGTAGCTTTATAATCATTCAATAAAGTTTACAAGTTGTTATTCAGATTCACTGTTTTATTGATCATTGAATATTAAAGTGTTATTCCGCAAACTCCTTTAATATTGTTTCTGAGTGTTTATTCTTGTTAAGAATTAAGATCCTGACAAGTGGTATCAGAGCTACTATTCTCAGAAATCTTATTCATCATGGAAAACACAGCTGAATCAAACAGTACTCTGGTCTCAAAAGTTCCAATGCTCAGATCCAATGAATTTGACATGTGGAAGATTAGAATCAAGCAATACATTCTCCTCACAGATTACTCCATGTGGGACATCATTGAGAATGGCCCATCTGATGCAGGAAAGATTGGTGAAGATGGAAAGAGAACCCCACCAAAGACGGATGCAGAAAGAAAGACAAGGCAGACAGAGATGAAAGCCTTGAGCACACTACTCTTGGCCATTCCCAAAGAGTATCAACACCAATTATGTAATTGCACTGATGCACAGATGCTCTGGAATGCTCTAGAGAAGAGATTCTCTGGTACCAAAAGTACCAAGAGAAATCAGAAGGCCATATTGAAACAACAGTATGAAAACTTTATGTCAACTAAGAATGAGTCCATGACTCAAACTTTTGACAGGTTTAACAAGCTGATTGGTGAACTAGCTACTATGGGAGTACAGATTAATCAAGATGATGTAAACAGAAAGTTCTTAAGGTCCCTTGGAGATGAGTGGACCATGTATACTGTTTCATTCAGACAGAATGAACAATTAGAAGAGAAAGAACTTGATGATCTGTACAATGATCTTAGAGTATTTGAAGCTAAGGTGGAGGCAAAGAAGAAACCCTCTGGATATATTCATAATGTTGCACTCCTATCAGCATCAATTGATTCTACTGCTAACCCTGAATCAGTTAATGCTGCTAATGGAGCAAATCAAGAAAAAGGCACTGATTCTGTGTTTGAAGCCTTTCTCTCCAGCCATGGAAACTCTTCTTTAATTAATGATGATTTGGAACAACTTCATCCTGATGATCTTGAAGAGATGGATATTAAATGGCAGATGGCCATGCTTTCCATGAGGGTGAAGAAGTTCATCAAGAGAACTGGGAGGAACAACTTCTCCCAAAGAAGAGAAGATGGTGCAGGGTTAGATAAATCAAAGGTGGAGTGCTATAAATGCCATCTGAAGTGACACTTTGCCAGGGAATGCAGAAGTGGAGTGTCTCACAACAACAACCACCAACAAGCACAGTCTGGAAACCTCAACCATAACAGAAACTCTGCTCAAGCCCTTGTTTCTCAACAAGGAATGGGGTTTGACTGGAGTGATCAAGCAGAAGAGGCTATCCAAAATCAAGCACTCATGGCTGAAGTATCTGATCTCCCAACTGAGGTAAGTTCTAATCTCTGTTCTAAAACTTGCATAGACACTGTTAAAAGGTACAGGGATCACAACCAGAAGATGAGTGATGACCTTAAGAGATTAGAAAAAGATATAAAAGACTATGTGAGAATTGTTGAGAGGTTTGAGGAACAGATTAAATGTTTTCAAGCCAATGAACTACAACACTCATATGACACCAATTACTGGAAGTGGGAGAAAAAGGATCTAGAACTTAAACTGACCAAATCTAAAGAGGAGAGTGAAAAGTTGAGAGAGGAGCTAACCAAGGTTAAGCTTGATGTGGAAAAGTTTTCCAATGCTTCTAAAGCAATGGACTCTCTTCTACAAACTCAGATTCATGACAAGCTGAGAAGAGGAATTGGGTATAATGCCACACCACCACCATATAACAACAATTACATCCCTCCTACTTCAGACTTGCTAGAAACCAAAGATAGGAAGGACTTGCCTGAGGGAGCCACTGAGATAGATCCCTTAGATGAGGTAATTGTTAAGGATAAGACTGAGAAAGAGGTTGGTAAGAGTAAGGAGAACAATGTGAGTGGTGAGATTCCTCTAGAGAATAACATTATCACCAATGAGGACTGTGGAAGGGCTTGGATCAAATCCAAGGACATAAAGAAGACAGAGGGAAAGTCTGGTAAGGTCCATTACAAACAGACCATAGTTGGGAATCCAGGTCCTTGCAAACAGTGTGCTTGTAAGAAGAATGAGCCCCTAAAACATGATAAAAAGAGGGAAAATCAAAGAAACTGGAATAATCAGTGGGCACAAAAACAAGGGGTTGATTTGAGTAAAATCAATAGACCAAAACCTTGTTTTATCTGTGGCAAATTGAATCATCTTGACAAATTCTGTTATTTCAATCCTATAAACCAAAGGATAAATTGTCAAAGATCTATGCAAAAACCCTTTGGTTATAGGAAGAGTGAAAGGATCATGTGGCTAAGAAATCTGTTAAATCTAAAAGCCACATGAAGAAAAGGACTGTTAAAGAAAGTGCCAATATGTGGATTCCTAAAAGCACTAAAACTATTAGTACTGCTACCACAAATAGTGCTGCTGACAATGATAGTGCTGCTAGAAGTAATACTACTACTAACAATGTTAGTGTTGCTGACATTGTTAGTACTTCTTCAAAAGCTAATACTGCTAACTCTGTTAGTGCTGCTAACAAGGTTAGTACTGCTAAACCTGTTAGTACTGCTAACTTTGTTAGTACTTCCAAAGTTAGTACTGCTTCTAGTGTTTGTGCTGCTAAGCCAATCATATTGACAAAGTACTCCAATAAAGAGTGCTCTGAGTTTAAAAACCTCATCAAAAAGGAATGTAAATACTTTGATGAGAAAGGGAGACCCAAGACCACAGCTCAAGGGGAAGAGCATCTGGCATGTTGATAGTGGTTGCTCTAGGCACATGACAGGGAACATGTCATACCTCAAGAATTTCAAGAAAATTGATGGTGGGCATGTTGCCTTTGGTAATACTCCAGATGGAGGTAAGATAAGTGGTAAGGGGGATGTAACCAAAGGTAAAATGACCTTTGAAGATGTATTCTATGTTGAGCAGTTAAGGTACAACCTGTTAAGTGTATCATAGGTTTGTGACAAAAAGCATAGTATATTATTTATAGATTCTGAATGCATTATCCTTGCTCCTGGATTCAAGGTAGTTGATGAAAAGATTATACTACTAAGAACTCCCAGAAAGGATAATGTTTATTGCTTAGATATGGAAAGCGTTTCAACTGATTCATCCCTAAACTGTCTTGTTTCAAAAGCTTCTTTGGATGAATCATCACTTTGGCACAGAAGGATGTGTCACATGAGCTTTAAAACAATGAATAAACTTGTTAAAAACAACCTTGTAAGAGGTTTACCTTCCAAAGTCTTTTCATGTGATGATCATTGTGTTGCTTGTCTCAAAGGCAAACAACACAAAACTTCTCATAAGTCCAAATAGTTGAACACAATCTCTAATTCTCTTCAGTTGTTGCATATGGATCTGTTTGGTCCTACAAATGTTATGAGTATAGGTAAGAAATCATACTGCCTAGTTATTGTTGATGATTACTCTAGATTTACTTGGGTATATTTTCTAAGGACTAAGAATGAGACAAGTGGACTGATCAAATCCTTTATTCTAAGAATTGAAAACCAAACAATTCAAAAGGTAAAAGTCATTAGGTCAGACAATGGTACTGAATTTAAAAATCATGACCTAAACACCTTTTGTGAGGAAAAAGGAATTGAGAGGCAATACAGTGCTCCTAGGGCTCCACAATAAAATGGTGTTGCTGAGAGAAGGAATAGGACACTGATTGAAGCTGCTAGATCTCTGTTGGCAGATTCAAAACTTCCAATTACTTTCTGGGCTGAAGCAGTTAATACTGCTTGCTATGTCCAAAACAGAGTTCTAGTAGTCAAGCCTAAAAACAAGACACCATATGAGCTGTTAAATAAAAGAAAACCATTTATTGGATTTTTCAAACCTTTTGGGTGTCCTTGTACAATTCTCAATACCAAAACTCACTTAGGAAAGTTTGATAGCAAGGCAGATGATGGTTTTCTTGTTGGTTACTCATCTCAGAGTAAGGCTTACAGCGTTTTTAATACTTCTTCTAGAATAATTGAGGAAAGTGACAATGTCAAGTGCAATGAGAACACACCAAATCCAATTGGGTCTGGTCCTCAGTGGTTATTCGACATTGATTCACTAACTAACTCTTTGGGTTTCAGTAGTGATTATCATGCAGGTTCAGGAAGTGGAGGATCAGGGGATGAACAAGTACAAGTACAAGACATTATTCCTCAGTCTGTGATCTTTCCCATACCTTCAATAGAGCCTGTTAATGTTTGTGCAAAGGAAACTATTATTGAACCAATTCAGAGTGAAGAAGAAGGAAGAGATGAAGAGAATCAAGTGCATGAAGAGCCAGAAGCAGCTGATGAGATCCCCTCAGCTGACTTAAATGATTTCAATCTGGATGTGGGAATCAATGAAGAACCTAGTCATCAGACTAGAACTCAAAAGAATCATCCTCCAGAGCTGGTCATAGGAGACATCTCTTCTTCTATGATAACAAGGAATCAAAGCAGACTTCAACAGTTGCAGGATCAGCAACATACAGTACTCTCCTGCTTTCTATCTCAGATTGAACCTAAGAAGGTTTATGATGCAATGAAAGATTCCAGTTGGATAGAAGCTATGAAAGAAGAGTTACTGTAGTTCAAATTGCAAGAAGTTTGGGACTTGGTAGACCTTCCAAAAGGTCATAGAGCTATAGGCACCAAGTGGATTTTCAGGAACAAAAAGGATGAGAGAGGCATTGTGATAAGGAACAAAGCAAGGCTGGTGGCATAAGGGTACACTCAAGAAGAAGGCATTGACTATGAAGAAGTGTTTGCTCCAGTGGCAAGGGTAGAGGCAATAAGGCTATTTCTAGCCTATGCCTCATACATGAAGTTCAAGGTATACCAAATGGATGTGAGGAGTGCATTTCTCTATGGAAAAATTGATGAAGAAGTATATGTATGTCAGCCCCCTGGATTTGAAAATCCATCATATCCAGACAGAGTATACAAACTGAAGAAAGCACTGTATGGTCTTCATCAAGCCCCAAGAGCATGGTATGATACTCTGTCTACCTATCTCTTGGAGAATGGGTTTGAAAGAGGAATAATTGACAAGACCCTCTTCATTAAAAGAAGTAAGAAGGACATCCTACTAGTTCAGATTTATGTGGATGATATCATCTTTGGCTCCATAAAAGACCAGATGTGTAGAGACTTTGAAAAGTTAATGCACAAGAGCTTTAAAATGAGTTCAATGGGTGAACTTACCTTCTTCCTTGGGCTTCAAGTGAAACAGAAGAAAGATAGGATCTTCATAAGCCAATCAAAATTTGTGAAAGACATCCTGGACAAATATGGTTTAACAGACTCAAAGCCAGCAAGCACACCTATGAAGACTCATAAACAGATCACTGCTGATCTTGAGGGGGAGGATGTTGATGTCCATCTATATAGATCAATGATTGGATCTCTCATGTATCTCACAGCCTCAAGGCCAGACATCATGTTTCCAGTGTGTTTGTGTGCAAGATTCCAAGTCAAGTGTCAGGATCGAATTATCAACAAGAATTATGAATACTCAGAAACAATATCAAAGAAGTTACGGAATAACACTTTGATATTCAATATAACAGTAAACAAACAGTGTATATGATTAACAACTTGTAAACTTGTATTGAATGATTAAAATCACAAGATTACACACACAACCTCAATCTTGAAAAAACAAGCTCTTTCAAGACGAATTATACTTCTCTAGAATTAGGAACTTATGCCTTGAGGTTGATTCTCACTCTAAAACAAAAACTTAGAATTAATTCCTATTCAAACTATTCTATACATTCTATACATATACTGAGTAAAAGATAATTACAATAAATAAAATATCTTCAGAATATCTTCCATGAATATCTTCAGTCTATCCAGCTGTCATTCTTGTAATTCGGATCTCCATCTCATAAGCAGTACTAATTATCTTGGAAGTATTAACTGAAACTTGGTAGCATTAACTCCTAAGCAACACTAACCTCTAGCAGTACTAACTAGCTAAGCAGTACTAATTTTGTTCAAGCAGCACTAACTTTGACTAGCAGTATTAATTCTACTAGAAGTAGTAATACGTAGCAGCATTAAACTTGAATTCATCTGGCAGTAGTAATTCTGTACTAGCAACATTAAACACTTAAGCTTTTCTTCAGTTCCCAACAATCTCCCCCTAACTTGACTTTTAGGAAGAGAAGTCAAGTTCTTCAAATCTGATTTTCAAGATGCTTTCAACACCTCAGGTTCAGTTGCCCAAATTTGGATCTATCCCCAGACTTTGATTTACAGTTCTTCTCACCACAAGTTTGCCCATTTCTGAACCCTTTGTACATACCAGTGTAGCTTTTGGCATTCCTTCTAGCTTCTCCTTGCTATGCTCATAGATTTTGTCCACTAGGCAGTATTCATGATAACACTTGTCAATAGTAATCATGTATACTCCACAGTTTTCAAATAATATCCATTTATCAATCTTCTTGAATAAAAACTCATGATTATGATCTTTAATCCTATATGCCACTCTCTCTGGATCAAACATCATGCACAAGTATTCCATAGATACCTTGAGAAGATTTTCTTCATTACCCTTTAACACAGGCTCATAGAGTTTCATCCCCACTTTGTACATTTCTTCAATGTCAGCTCTTGAACAACTTCTGATCACTTTCCCCCAAGTTGAAAATGCTTCAAATGAACCATCAGCTCTCTTGATTCTGAAGAAATCCTTTCCATTATCTCTTAGAATGTCCCAGAAGGTAATCTCAGGAGCTTTCATGGAGATTGGAACAACCTTCATAGGTTCTACTATAGTCATGTACAGATCCATACTCTCATCAGTTTGCTTATTGGACTGCTCTGGACTTAGTACTGATTCTGCTAAAGGTACACCTGAAGGTTCTGCTGCAGATTCTGCTGTTTCTTCCATTCTAGGCCTTTTAGACTGCTTTTTGGAAGCAATTGTCTTCACCCTCTTTCCAGATTTGACTTCTACACCAACACTCTCATGTTCTTCCTTCATCTCTTCAACTTTGTCTTTTGAGGGTGTGGTCTCCTCAGGGAATGGTTTTTGAATGTTAAGGTCATGCCTTTCCTTCATTCTTCTCTCAGCCTCTTCCCTTTGGGCTGAATCCCCTTCAAGCTTAGCCATCTCTTTATGGTACAACTCCTCAACCTGAGTGTATGCCATATTGGTGAACATCTCCCCCTTGACACCAATTGCACCTTTCAGGAAATTTATCATTTTTCTTTTTTCCTGATTGGCCAAAAATGTCTTGGAGGGTTGTCTTTTCTGTTTCCCTTTTTGAATTGGCAACTTTTTGACTTGAAGTTTCTTGGCCTGAGCTGCTTCTTTTATGCTTTTCTGATATTTTGCATTTAACTTTTTAGCCATGAGCTTTGCAAGTTCTCTATCTGTTTCTGTTTGAAGCTGCTCCTCCTTTTCCATTTGATCTTGAAGCTGCTTTGCTATTGCCTCATCCATTTCAATCTGAGTTTTCTTCTTTGCAGGCAGTTCAGCTTCAACCATCTTTTCCTTCCCTTTTCCCTTTGTCTCCTTTAAAGTTGCTTTTTCTTTTCCCTTCTGTGAAATTCCTTCTTCATTGATGACTACTCCCTTGGCCTTTTGAGTAGCCTTAGGAGTCTCATTCTTGGCTTTAATCAAGGTTTCTGCTATCTCTATTTCCTCTACAGGGAGCCCTGTTTCTGCTGCTTCTGTTTCTGCTGCTACTTTTTCCTCAGCAGCATTAACTGTTTCTGCTTCTATTCCTTCTTCTTTCTCCCCCTCAACTTCAACTCCCTCAGCAGCTTTTTCAGAAGACCTTTCTT
Organism: Arctium minus; assembly: GCA_954870635.1. Taxonomy (NCBI): domain Eukaryota; kingdom Viridiplantae; phylum Streptophyta; class Magnoliopsida; order Asterales; family Asteraceae; genus Arctium; species Arctium minus. The sequence continues at coordinate 20,202,450 of OX941096.1, read as the reverse complement.
TCTCTTTTTCAGTCTCTTTCTCCCCCTTGTTGGAAGCATCTTTATCAGTTGGCCTCTTTCTCAACACATACTGTTTTCTCCTCTTCTTCTGCACAAGCCTTGTCACCATTTTCTTTAACTTGGCAATCTGTACTTGTTGTGACAAGATCACCAGCTTCATCTCTTCTATGGCTTTTCCTTGTTGAATGACATCAAGATTGATGTTTCCCATGGTTTCCATCAATTCATCATAGTTATATCTGTCCTCACCTTCTCCAGGGGTGTTACCCCCTTTTGAATGATCATTGGATCTTTTATTAGTGGAAGCCTTCTGCCTGGCAGAAGCACTACCTACCCCCTTGGTTTCTTGGCACTGGGGTCCTTTGGTTGATGTCTCACCCAAAGTTGCCATGGGGAAGGTCTTAGAGATGTTACCACTGTCCTTCTCTGTGCTAGCAGAAGTAGTGGCAGCCTTCTCACCCATATGCTCTTCCATCTCCTTAGAGAGCACCTCCTGAGGGTTAGGAGACACCCTATTGGTTTCCCTTTGGATATTCTCTAAAGGAGAATTCTCCCTTAGAGGGCTTAAAGGCTTAGAGGGTGAAGGTACAAGAAGGGAAGGAGCCTTCTTTACCTGTTTTCTTTGATAAGTTTGGGTGATTGGTGAAGTTGGCTTATGAAGTAGAGACTAGGGGATTAATATCGAGTGGGAAGGTTGGGATTGGCTAGCAGTGGGATGGTCTAATGGGGGCCTTGACCCTGTTGCCATACCTTCTTGTGGTTGGGATACCACCATCATTGTTGAGAACAATGGGGTGTCAACTCCTTCCGAGTCCCTAGCAGATCTTCTCATATTTGAGAAAACTTTGCCTTTAGGGGGTTTAGGTACATATACCCCATCAAAGTGAGGTATGTCCGACAATTCAGTAGTGATAACTGTCTGAACAAATCTGGGATACATGAAGAAACTCTTCTTGTTGTCCAGATTTGAGACAAGATCATTGAAGATCATTTGAGAAAAAATATATTTTCTAGCAGTGGATAAACACACCAAAGCATATGCAATGGGACTGCTAAATTGGCTCTAGCCAATTGTTTTCTTTGAAATACAGTGCATCAAGGTATGAACAAAGAACCTCCATTGGGGTGAAAATTTAGCTTTGAAAAACTTAAAAATCCCCATTTGGCCTTCATACCCCATTCTGGAAAGAGTTGAGAAAAGTTCCTCATTAGGAATAGATGTTATACCTGCAGCATCATCTAGACGTAGACAGATGCGTAGTACCTCTTCAGTAACGGTTAGGGGTTTTTCACACACCCTTGTCTTTATCATTTGCACACCATTTTCAGTAACAATGGTGGCATTGGCCCAGAACTGCCTCTGATGCTCTATGAAGATGGTAGGAGACACAGTGAGCGCATGAGCGATGTAACTTGTCCTCAAAAAGTCGACTATCTGGTGAAACCCTTCAGCTTGTGTTGGCTTTTAGAGCATAGCTATCTCATTGTGCTCGTCGATGAATGCCATGGATGCCATTGAACTTGAAAGTTCTTGCCTGAAAACTTGGTACTTGAGAGAAAAGGGGTTAGAGCGCAAGTGAACAGTATGCAAAGAGTCGTTATGAACTTTTTAGGCGGGCAATGGGTATTTATAGTATTCGGGACATAAGCAGTATTAACCTAGAGCAGTATTAACCACTAGCAGTATTAACTGACTAGCAGTATTAACTGAGAGCAGTATTAACCACTAGCAGTATTAACTAACTAGCAGTATTAACTGAAAGCAGTATTAACCACTAGCAGTATTAACTAACTAGCAGTATTAACTGAGAGCAGTATTAACCACTAGCAGTATTAACTAACTAGCAGTATTAACTAACTAGCAGTATTAACTAAGAGCAGTATTAAAATTGTACTGGCAGTACTAAAACTGTACTGGCAGTATTAACTATACTTACACTTTTAAACTTGTGATGAATTGAGTACTGCTATACATTTCCTGAAGAAGAAGATTAGTAACACCAAGAATAAACAATATACAGGTATTTAACCACTTTTTGAGAAGGGGTTTATTCAAAGTTGATCATTCCCACACTTGTTACCAAGAAAGTGAATCTACCCGCATCAAAGGCTTTGGTGAATAGATCAGCAAACTGGTTATCAGTATGAACTTTTACAACTTGAATAAGTTTCTTTTCATTGCAGTCTCTTATAAAGTGATACCTGATCTCAATGTGCTTTGTCTTTGAGTGCTTGACAGGATTATTAACAATGCTAATAGCACTGCTATTATCAATAAAGATTGGAGTGTGTAGAAAGGTTACCCCATAGTCCAGCATTTGATTCTGAATCCATAACACTTGAGAACAGCAACTTGCAGCTGCTATGTACTCTGCTTCTGTTGTAGATGTGGACACTGTGGTTTGTTTCTTGCACTGCCATGAAATTAGTCTTGCACCCAAAAACTGACATCCTCCAGAAGTAGATTTTCTGTCCCAGTTTGCTCCACCTAGATCGTTGTCTGAGTATGCAAGTAGGTCAAATGATGAGTCATGAGGATACCAATGTCCCAATCTGGGTTGCCCTTTGAGATATCTGAATATCCTCTTAACAGCTTGATAGTGAGATTGCTTTGGCCTAACTTGGAATCTTGCACATACACAGACTGGAAACATTATATCTGGCCTAGAGGCTGTAAGATACATGAGAGAGCCAATCATGGATCTATAATGATGAACATCCATATCCTCCCCCTCAAGATCTGCTGTTATCTGCTTGTGTGTCTCCATAGGTGTGCTGGCAGGTTTTGAATCTGAGAAACCAAACTTGGTTAGAATGTCCTGCACATACTTGGACTGACAGATAAAGATTCCATCTGACTTCTGTTGAACTTGAAGTCCAAGGAAGAAAGTAAGTTCCCCCATGGAACTCATTTTGAACATTGATGCATTAGTTCCTCAAACTCCTTGCACGTGTTGTCTCTTGTGGATCCAAAGATAATATCATCCACATAGATTTGGACCAACAAGATATCCTTCTTCTTTCTCTTGATGAACAGAGTCTTATCAATGACTCCTCTTTCAAAGCCATTTTCCAAGAGATATGATGACAGAGTGTCATACCATGCTCTTGGAGCTTGACGCAGTCCATAAAGTGCTTTCTTCAATTTGTATACCCTGTCTGGATAGCTTGGGTTTTCAAACCCTGGTGGTTGACAGACATATACTTCTTCTTCAATTGAGCCATATAAAATGCACTTTTTACATCCATTTGATAGACTTTGAATTTCATATAAGAAGCATAAGCCATAAATAATCTAATTGCTTCTATCCTAGCCATAGGTGCAAATACTTCTTCATAATCTATTCCCTCTTCTTGTGTATACCCTTGAGCCACCAACCTTGCTTTATTCCTTATTACTATTCCTCTTTCATCTCTCTTATTCCTGAAGACCCATTTTGTGCCTATTGCTCTTTGGCCTTTAGGAAGGTCTACCAGATCCCAAACATCTTGCAGCTTAAATTGCAGTAGTTCTTCTTGCATGGCTTCTATCCAACTGGACTCTTTCATAGCATCATGAGCCTTCTTAGGCTCAAGTTGGGATAAAAAGCAAGAAAGCACTGTATGTTGTTGGTCTTGCATCTCTTGCAGCCTGCTTTGATTTCTAGTCATCATAGGAGAAGAGATATCTCCTATTACCAACTGAGGAGGATGATTCTTTTGAGTTCTGGTGTGATGACTAGGTTCTTCATTGAGTCCAACCTCTAGATTTGAGTCATTCAACTCAACTGAGGTGATTTCAGCAGTTACTTCAGATTCTATATTTTCTTCACTCTGATTTGGTTCAGTAGATGGCTCCTTTTCACAGTCTTCAACAGGATCCACTGTAGGTATGGGAAAGATCACAGATTGAGATATACAATCTTGAACTTGTGTAGTCCCTGATCCTCCACTCCCTGAACCTGCATAATCATCACTACTGAAACCAAAAGAGTTAGTTAGTGAATCAATGTCAAACAGCCACTGAGGACCAGACCCAATAGGATTTGGTGTGTTCTCATTGCATTTGACATTGTCACTTTCTTCAATTATTCTAGAAAAAAGTTAAAAACTCTGTAGGCCTTACTCTGAGATGAATAACCAACAAGAAATCCATCATCTGCCTTGCTATCAAACTTACCTAAGTGAGACTTGGTATTGAGAATTGTACAGGGACACCTAAAAGGTTTGAAAAATCCAATAAAGGGTTTTCTTTTATTTAAAAGCTCATATGGGGTCTTGTTCTTTGGCTTGACCACTAGAACTCTATTTTGGACATAACAAGCAGTATTAACTGCTTCAGCCCAGAAGGTAATTGGCAGTTTTGAATCAGCCAACAGAGATCTAGCAGCCTCTATTAGTGTCCTATTTCTCCACTCAGCAACTCCATTCTGTTGAGGAGTCCTAGGGGCACTATATTGTCTCTCAATTCCTTTTTCTTCACAAAAGGTGTTTAGATCAAGATTTTTAAATTCAGTTCCATTGTCTGATCTAATGACTTTTACTTTTTGATTAGTTTGGTTTTCAATTCTTAGGATGAAGGATTTGATCAGTCCACTTGTCTCATCCTTAGTCCTTAGAAAATATACCTAGGTAAATCTAGAGTAATCATCAACAATAACCAAGCAGTAAGATTTCTTGCCTATACTCATAACATTTGTAGGACCAAACAGATCCATATGCAATAATTAGAGACAAGAAGAAATTGTATTTAATTCTTTGGTCTTATGAGAAGTTTTGTGCTGTTTGCCTTTAAGACAAGCAACACAATGATCATCACATGAAAAGACTTTTGATGGTAAACCTCTTACAAGGTTGTTTTTAACAAGTTTGTTCATAGTCATGAAGTTCATGTGACACATCCTTCTGTGCCAAAGAGAGGATTCATCCACAGAAGCTTTTGAAACAAGACAGTTCAGGGATGAATCACTTGAAACATTTTCCATGTCTAGACAATAAACATTGTCCTTTCTTGGAGTTCTAAGTAGTATCATGCTTTCATCAACTACCTTGAACCCGGGAGCAAGGATCATACATTCTGTATTAGTAAATAATATGCTATGTTGTTTGTCACAAACCTGTGATACACTTAACAGGTTGTACTTTAGCTGATCAACATAGTAGACATCCTCAAATGTCATCTTACCTTTTGTAACATTACCTTTTCCACTTATTTTACCACCTGTAAAATTGTCTCCAAATGCAACATGTCCTCCATTGATATGTTTGAAATCCTGAAGGCATGACATGTTACCTGTCATGTGCCTAGAGCAACCACTATCAACATGCCATATGCTCTTCCCCTTGAGCTGCTGGTTGCCCTGCACATAAGATAAATCAGTTAGTATGAATTAGGAACCCAAGCCAAAGTGGTCTTGGGTACCCCTTTCTCATCAAAATATTTACATTCTTTATTGACAAAATTTTTAAACTTTGACTCCTCATTTCTGGAGTACTTTATCACAATGATGGGTTTGGAAACACATTTGCTAGAAGCAGTACTGGTTTTAGAAGTACTAACTGCATTAGCAGCACTTGCATGCTTAGCAGTACTAACCTTGTTAGAAGTAGTAACTGTGTTGGCAGCAGTAACTGTGTTAGCAGTATTAACCTTTGAAGAGGTACTAACAGTATTAGCAGCATTAATATTTTCAGCAGTACTAACACTGGTAGCAACAGTAATGCTTCTAGCAGCACTATCCCTGTCAGCAGTACTAACAGTTTTAGTGCTTCTAGGCACCCACATTTTAATACTTTCTTTTAAAATCTTTTTCTTCATGGGTCCTTTGGTTTCAACAGATTTCTTAACCACATGTTTCTTTCCAGCCTTCCTATAACCAACAGGTTTTTGCACAAATCTTTGAAAGATCATCTGTTGGTTAATAGGGTTAAAGGAACAGTGCTTAGCCAGATGGTTTAACTTACCACATATGAAACAAGGTTTTGGTCTGATTATTTTATTCAGATCAACTCCTTGTTTCTGAGCCCATTGATTATTCCAGTTTCTTTGGTTACCTCTTTTTATACCAGAATTTAGGCTCTCAGATTTGTTGCAAGCACACTTTTTACAAGGTCCAGGATTCACAACAGTGGTTTGTTTGTAATGGACCTTGTTATCCTTTCCTTTGGTCTTCTCTATCTCCTTAGACTTGACCCAGATCCTTCCACCTCCCTCATTGGTAATAATGTTGTTTTCTAAGGGTATCTCTTTACTCACAGCATTGTTCCTATTCTCACTGGCTTCTTTCTCAGTCATATCCTTAACAACTACCTCATCCAAAGGATCTATCTTAAAGGCTTCCTCAGACAAGTCCTTTTTCTCCTTGGTCTCTAACAAGTCTGAAGTAGGAGAGGTATAGTTGTTGTTGTAAGGAGGAGGTGAGTTGTTGTATCCAATACCAGGCTTCATCTTATCATGAATCTGAGCCTTTAGAAGAGAATCCATTACTTTTGAAGCATATGAAAACTTTTCTATGTCAAGCTTAACCTTAGATAGTTCTTCTTTCAGCCTATCATTCTCTTCTATGGACTTAGACAGTTTGGCCTCTAACTCATTCTTTTCCCACTTCCAATAGTTTGTGTCATAAGAATGTTGAAGCTCATTGGCTTGAAAGCCTTTGATTTGTTCTTCAAACCTCTCAACTATCAACACATAATCTCTTATGTCCTTTTCTAATCTTTTGAGGTCATCACACATGTTTTGGTTGTGATCCCTGTACCTTTTGACAGTGTCTATGCAAGATTGAGTACAAAGATTAGAAATTACCTCAGAGGGGAGATCAGACACCTCTGCCATAAGAGCTTGATTCTGAATGGCTTCCTCAGCTTGGTCACTCCAGTCAAACCCCATTCCTTTTTGAGAAACAAGGGCTTGAGCAGGGTTCTTGTTTTGATTGTAGCCTCCATTCTGAGCTTGTTGGTGGTTGTTATTTGGATCACCACTTCTACACTCTCTAGCAAAGTGTCCCTTCATGTGGCACTTATAACATTCCACTTTTGTCTTGTCAAACCCAGCTCCATCTTCTCTTCTTTGAGAGAAGTTATTCCTCCCTGTTCTTTTAATAAACTTCTTCACCCTCATAGATAACATGGCCATCTGCCATTTAATGTCCATATCCTCCAGGTCATCAGGGTGAAGTTGTTCCAGATCATCATTAATCAATGAATTGTTGCTGTGACTGGACAAAAAGGCTTCAAAGACAGTTTCAGTGCCTTTTTCTGAATTCACTCCACTGGCAGCACTAACTGCTTCAGGGTTGGCAGTAGTATCAGTAGTTGCTGATAGAAGTGCAGCATTGTGGATATACCCAGTGGGCTTCTTCTTGGTTTCTACCTCAGTTTCAAAAACTCTTAGATCATTATATAGATCATCAAGTTCCTTCTCTTCCAGATTGTCACTCTGTCTATATGAGATAGTGTACATAGTCCATTCATCCCCAAGAGATCTGAGGAACTTCCTGTTGATATCATCTTGCTCCATCTTCACCCCTACAGTAGGCAGTTCACCAATGAGCTTGTTGAACCTATCAAAAGTTTGAGTCATAGACTCATTCTTTGAAGAAGTGAAGTTCTCATACTGCTGCTTTAGAACATCTCTTTGATTTCTTTTGATGCTTTTAGTTCCAGCAAATCTTTTCTCTAGAGCATTCCAGGGAATCTGAGCATCAGTGCAGTTGCAAAATTGATGCTGATATTCATTGGGGATGGCCAAGAGCAGAGTGCTCAAGGCCTTCATCTCTGTCTGTCTGATCTTCCTCTCACCATCTGTCTTTGGTGGAGGTCTCTTCCCATCTGGTCCAATCCTTCCTGCTTCAGAAGGACCATTCTCAATGATATCCCACATTGAGTAGTCAGTGAGAAGAATGTATTGCCTGATTCTGATCTTCCACATGTCAAACTCACTGGGTTTGAGCATTGGGACCTTAGAGATCAGAGTACTGTTTGATTCTGCAAAGTTTTCCATGATGAAAGAATAGTTGTTTCTGAGAGAACAGCCTCTGATACCACTTGTCAGGATCGAATTATCAACAAGAATTATGAATACTCAGAAACAATATCAAAGAAGTTGCGGAATAACACTTTGATATTCAATAGAAGAGTAAACAAACAGTGTATATGATTAACAACTTGTAAACTTGTATTGAATGATTAAAATCACAAGATTACACACAAAACCTCAATCTTGAAAAAACAAGCTCTTTCAAGACGAATTCTACTTCTCTAGAATTAGGAACTTATGCCTTGAGGTTGATTCTCACTCTAAAACAAAAACTTAGAATTAATTCCTATTCAAACTATTCTATACATTCTATACATATACTGAGTAAAAGATAATTACAATAAATAAAATATCTTCAGAATATCTTCCATGAATATCTTCAGTCTATCCAGCTGTCATTCTTGTAATTCGGATCTCCATCTCATAAGCAGTACTAATTATCTTGGAAGTATTAACTGAAACTTGGCAGCATTAACTCCTAAGCAACACTAACCTCTAGCAGTACTAACTAGCTAAGCAGTACTAATTTTGTTCAAGCAGCACTAACTTTGACTAGCAGTATTAATTCTACTAGAAGTAGTAATACCTAGCAGCATTAAACTTGAATTCATCTGGCAGTAGTAATTCTGTACTAGCAGCATTAAACACTTAAGCTTTTCTTCAGTTCCCAACATCAAGCCAAAGCAATCACATCTTCAAGTTGTAAAAAGATTTTCAGATACTTAAAAGGGCAACGTAGATTAGGTCTTTGGTATCCTTATGAATCCAACTTTGACCTGATTGCTTATTCCGATAGTGACTTAGGAGGTGCTAACATGGACAGAAAGTCTACTTCAGGTGGATGTCAACTTTTGGGTGCAAGACTAGTATCTTGGCAGTGTAAGAAGCAAACCACAGTGTCCTTATCAACAACAGAAGCTGAGTATATTGCTGTTGCAAGTTGCTGCTCTCAGGTTCTATGGATTCAGAATCTGATGCTGGACTATGGGGTAACCTTTCTTCACACTCCAATCTTCATTGACAATAGCAGTGCTATAAGCATTGTTAACAATCCAGTCAAGCACTCCAAAACAAAGCACATTGAGATCAGGTATCACTTTATCAGAGATTGTATTGAAAGGAAGCTAATTCAAGTTGCTAAAGTTCATACTGACAACCAGTTTGCTGATCTATTCACTAAAGCTTTTGATGTGGGTAGATTCACATTCTTGGTCACAAGTGTGGGGATGATCAACTCTGAATGAGCTCATGTCTTAAAAAGTGTTTTCATACCTGCTATTGGTTTATTCTTTGGTGCTACTAACATCTTTCTCAGGAAGTTATTACCTAGCTCAGAGTACCTCAAGCGTCAAAAAGTGTAAGTATCGTCAATGCTGCCAGTGCAGTTTTAATACTGCCAGTGCTCAGTTAATACTACTAGTAGTTAATACTGCTCTCAGTTAATACTGCTAGTGGTTAATACTGCTCTCAGTTAATACTGTTAGTTAGTTAATACTGCTCTCAATTAATACTGCTAGTTAGTTAATACTGCTAGTAGTTAATACTGCTCTCGGTTAATACTGCTAGTTAGTTAATACTGCTAGGAGTTAATACTGCTTATGTCCTGAATCGTATAAATACCCTGTTTGCTCGCCCAAAAGTTCATAACGACTCTTTGATTTCTATTCATCTTCTCTCTAACCCTTTTCTCTCAAGAACAAGTGTTTCAGTCCAGAATACTCAAAGACAATGGCATCCATGGCATTCATTGATGAGCACAATGAGATTGCGATGCTTCAGAAGCCAAAACAAGCTGCTGGATTTCACCAGATTGTGGATTTTCTCAAGGCCAGCCACATTTCCCATGCTCTCACTGTGTCGCCAACAATATACATAGAGCATCAAAGACAGTTATGGGCGAATGCCACCGTAGTCACAGAGAATGGTGTGCAGATAATGAAGACAAGGGTGTGTGACAAACCCTTGTCAGTTTTTGAAGAGGTGATACGCATTTGTCTACGTCTAGACGATGCTGCAGGTATTACTTCTATTCCAAATGAGGACTTGTTCTCAAATTTGTCAAGAATGGGGTATGGAGGCCAATTGGGTGGTTTCAAATTCTCAAAATCAAAATTTTATACCCAATGGCGTTTTCTTGTCCATACCCTGATACACTGCATTTCCAAAAACACTACTGGATGGAGTGAGTTTAGCAGTACCATTGCTTATGCTTTGGTCGGCTTGGCCACTTCCAGAAATTTCAATTTTTCAAGAATGATTTTCAGTGATCTTGTATCAAACTTGGGAAGCAAAAAGAGTTTTTATATGTACCCAAGGTTTGTACAGGAAGTTATAACCCATGAATTGACGAATATGCCTCACTTTGATGAGGTATATGTACCAAAAATCCCCAAAGGTAAGGTCTTTTCAAACATGAAAAGATCTCCATTGGACTCGGAAGGAGTTGACACCCCATTGTTTTCTACAATGATGGTGGTGTCTGTTGATCCAAACTCTCTCAGTGATTTGATAACGACCCTCTTTTATACTTAGTGAAAATTACGTTATTATATGTATTAGTGTTTCATCATCAGCGATCAGACTGAGTCTGTTCAGTTATCGCTGATGACCTTTCTGTAAACATTAATATGTATGTGTTTCACTTTCAGCGATCAAACTGAGTCTGTTCAGTCATCACTGATCGTTTCCTATGTAACACAGTTAACGTAATCCCTGAAGACAAGTCTCGCGTCAACATAGTTCATAGCTGAATCGAAGACGAAGCCACTGAACAATAGATAAGTCTACTAGTGACCTGATGCGGATATCAGCGAAGATCAGACATCTACTTACGCGAAGAAGCCTGAGGAAAAGCTTCAGCGATAGCTGAACTTCTTTATCTCTGGAAGAAGAGATACTCAGCGATCAACGATCACAAAGCTTATGCCTCAAGTTTTCTTTTGTCTTACCTTGCACAACCAGTACGATGTGTCAGAACGGACACGTCTCTGCCACAAATCGTACACCAACTCTGTAAACTACACTGTTCATAAAGCGGCCAAAAGCATGTCTCCAAAAGTGAGACTACCAAAGCCAATCTATGAATGTCACGTGTAAAGTACCCTGCCATGCATTTAATGCATAGGGTATAAATAGGAAGCTCACCCCTTCATCTGAAGGTGTGCTCAATCCTTGAACTCCAAAATAGAAACCCTTGTTTTCTATCTCTCTAAAAATCCCCCATTCTCTGAATTTCTTGTGCAACCATCTTAGTGTTTCTTAAGTTTGTTTAGATTGAGTCTGTCTTAATCTTATTCCGCAACAAACTTGTAAATTGATTTTTATTTATCAATAAACAATTTATTAAACTTTAATTTCTGTGTTTGTATTCAACCCCCCCCCCCTTCTACAAACTTGTTAAGCACCTTCGGGACCAACAAGTGGTATCAGAGCAGTTTGTTTAATCTAATAAACAAGATCTTGCTGTATACTCTTCCTTGCTATTCTAAAATGACACTAAACACAAACACAAACTACTATGATAATGGTTCACTTTCTAAACCTCCTCGATTTAGCAGAGATAACTTTTCTCTATGGAAAAATCGAATGATGCTATTTCTTGAAGGTGCGGATCCTACTATACCTGAATATATAGAAAACGGACCCTATGAACCTGTTAGAATTATAGCTGCGGTTCCCGCTACTGCCACCACTGAAGTTGTCCCTGAACGATATGTCGTTAAGGAAATAAGACAGTGGAGTGATGAAGATAAAAAGAAGGTAGGCATAGATGCAAGAGCAAAGACCATTATATCAATGGCTCTGCCTGATGAAGTTTTCCATTCCATCATGCATCTAAAAACTTCTAAAGAAATGTGGAAAACCATATGTGTTCAATATGAGGGCACCACTGAAATCCAAGAGACCCGAAAGATTAACTTGGTAAGACAGTATGAAAGTTTTATCGCTGGTAAGAATGAATCTCTTTCTGACATTCATCAGCGGTTTAACTGCCTGATCATTGACCTAAGAACTGTTGGAAGGACCTATTCTAATTCTGAGGTCCTAACAAAATTCTTGGAAAGTCTTCCTGAAAGCTGGGACAGTTATTCAATATGTCTTAAGCTGACAAAAGACTTACATACTCTCTCTCTTAGCACTCTGTATGGAATATTGCTCAACTATGAGCAATCTAATCTCCTGAAGAAGAATCTTGTAAAAGATTCTAAAGACTCCAAAAGCACTGCTGTTGCTTTAGTCTCATCAGAGATAATTCCATCCCAGCGATCTACTCTCACCATCACTGAGTTAGATTCTGAATCTGAGGATTTATCAGACCCTGATCTTTCAGAGTTTAATGAGTCCTTAGCACTCTTGACAAACTCTTTTAAGAGATTTGCAAGAAAGAGTAACTTCCGAAGAAGTAAACCTCTCTCTCTTACTGAAAAGCCAAAATCAACTCCGGTTGATAAGGCTACAGCCACTTGCTATAACTGCGAAAAAATTGGACATTTTGCTAGTGAGTGCAGGTCTAAAAAGGTCTTCAAACCTTCTACCTCAAGAAGATCCAGTGATGACAAATACCATAAGCTGAAGAACAAATATCAAAAGCTGAAAAGCTATCAGCAAAAAGGTAAAGGTCTCATCGCTGAAGAACATGACTGGGCTGAATCAGAAGAATCATCTTCTGATGAAGAAGAAGTCGCTAATCTTTGCCTCATGGCTGAGATTAAAGAAGAAGTAGAAGAACCATCTGAACCTTCTATGAGCTACATATCATCTCAGGTATCTATCTCAACAAATCCCTCTCTGCCTGAAGCTGAGAGAAGTCGCGTTGTTGATGTGCTGATGATTGACCTTTATAATGCTCTAAACGACAAAACTCAAGCTGAAAATAAAAATGTTTATTTAACACAAGAGCTAGAGAAATGTCATGAAAAGATCAGTGAACTAAATCTTTTAGAAGAAAAGCTAAAAGATCAAGTCATTATAAATGAAATCATCAGCATTGAACGCGAACAAGCCATCGCTGCTCTAAAAGCAGAAAAGGCTCATGTTGAAAAATGGTGCAAATCATCAACAAAGATCTCTGAGATAATAAATGCTCAAACTCCTGAAAGTGATAAAACTGGTCTTGGTTTTTGGACACCACAGGATGATCCTAAAGAAGAAAGTTCCTCGCTTAAGTTTGGAACTTTTGTCACATCTTTCTTTGACACTTCTTATAATCAATTCTATCCCTGTTCTTCTTCTAATCCCATCCCTGAGGAGATATCTGCAAGATCTAAGCCTGCAGATAAAGGAAAGTCTATTCTCCCTCAGAAGGCTTCCAAGAAAACCAAACTGAAAGTTCCCTCCAAACCTTCAGTGGATAAACCTTCTAGCTCAGTGACAGAAATCTTTGATATCTGTCCTCCAAAGCTAAAGGTTGATCTAAAGCCCGTGAAATCTGAAGAAATAAAAATTCCTCCCAGATCTCGTGCTAAAGGCATTCTTGGAGCTGGACCTGCTCATCTTAAGTTTTCAAAACCTTTTGGTTATAAAACCACCATCAGATATAGAAAATGTTATCACTGTGGATTCACTGACCATATTGCGAGCAAGTGTCCAAATACCACCGAAGCTGATAAAACAGCCAAAGTGAAGAAAAATGCCTCTAAGGCAAATAAAGTCACCAAAGTGAAAAATACCACTAAGGTTAAGAAATTAACCAAAGTGAAGATTACCACTGAAGCTGAATCTTCATCAGCGGTGAAAACTGCTGAATCTTCCTTATCCACTAACTCTGAAGGACCCATTGAAAAGTGGGTACCAAACAAAGCTTAATCTTCCTTATGTATGCAGGGATCAAAGGGCATCTGGTATCTCGATAGCGGATGTTCTCGTCATATGACTGGACAAAGAAACCTGCTCACGGAATACAAGGAAGAGAAAGGCCCCTCTGTTACCTTTGGTGGAAATGGAAAAGGATTTACCCGTGGGTTTGGTGTCCTCAGCAATGGGACAACTACCTTTCAAAGAGTCGCTTATGTAGATGGACTGAAGCACAATCTTCTAAGCATCAGTCAGCTATGTGACAAAGACTACGAAGTTCGCTTTTCTAAGAAAGCATGTTCAGTGGTAGATGAAAAAGGAAAACTTGCTCTCAGTGGTTATAGAAGAGAAAATGTCTATGTAATAGATATGGACTCTACTATCACTGAAAACTTATGTTTTCTCTCTAAGGCCTCTTCTGATGTCAACTGGTTATGGCATAAAAGGCTCTCTCATCTAAACTTCAAAACCCTGAATTCTCTCTCATCTAAGGAACTGGTTTCTGGTCTTCCTCAGCACTCATATGCTAAAGAATCTCTCTGCTCAGCATGTGAAAAAGGAAAACAAACAAAAGCTAGTTTCAAGTCGAAACAAGTTTCCTCAGTGACAAGTCCTCTTCAGCTCTTGCATATGGATTTATTTGGCCCTGTCAACATCCAATCAATAGCTGGAAAGAAATATACACTTGTCATTGTAGATGAATATTCTCGCTACACCTGGGTTATCTTTCTTCGCTGCAAGAGTGATACTCCAGAAGAACTAATATCTTTTGTCAAAAAGATGGAAGTGCTGAATAATCTTACTGTTCGATCAATAAGAAGTGATCATGGAACTGAATTCAAAAATAGTTCCCTGAACAATTTCTTTGAGAACAAAGGAATCTCTCACAACTTCTACTCAGTAAGAACACCTCAGCAAAATGGAGTTGCTGAAAGAAGAAACAGAACGATCATAGAAGCTGCTAGATCAATGCTCAGCGATTCTCACCTCCCTACTCAATTTTGGGCAGAAGCTGTAAACACTGCATGTTTTACTCAAAACAGATCGCTGATAATAAAGCGATTTGGGAAGACAGCTTATGAACTTTTTCTTGGAAGGAAGCCTTCTATCAGCTTTCTTCATATCTTTGGTTGTCAGTGCTTTATCTTAAACAACAAAGATCAACTTGGAAAGTTCGACCCAAAAGCCGATGATGGAATATTTTTAGGATATTCCTCCATCTCCAAAGCCTACAGAGTTTTCAACAAAAGAAGACAAACCGTAGAAGAAACCATTCATGTCACGTTTGATGAAACGCGCTCAGCGAACTCTAAACCAATCGCTGACAATGAAGAACTGAATACTTGGATGATCTCTCACTATAGAGAAACTGAACCTTTCTCAAACCATCAGCACACTGAAACTCCAATTGCTGATGAAGAACCAAGTATCATACCTCCCACCGCTGAATCCACCTCATGGGTTTCAGCTGAACCTCTAAACACATTACCTCCATCAAATCTGCCTTCATCTGGAAACCTCTCTAGTGAACCTACTCAACAGTTAATTGCTGATGAACCTCAAACATCCTCATCAGTAAACATTCCAATTGTTGATCCAACCTCTGAGTTAAGCAATCATGCTCCTGCTCAGCGATGGACAAGAGATCACCCAATAGATCAAATTCTCGGTGATCCAGATGCAGGTATTCAGACACGACGAAACTCAGGTAATATCTGTCTCTTTGTAAACTTTCTCTCCTTAATAGAACCAAAGAAGACTGATGATGCCCTCAGAGATCCAAACTGGGTCAGCGCTATGCAAGAAGAGCTGACTGAATTTTCTCGAAACAAAGTTTGGAATCTCGTTCCTAGACCATCTGATAAAACTGTAATAGGCACCAAATGGGTGTTTAGAAACAAGTTAGATGAACATGGAACTGTAACCCGCAACAAGGCTCGACTTGTTGCTCAGGGATACAGACAAGAGGAAGGCATAGACTATGATGAAACCTTTGCCCCTGTGGCCAGGCTCGAAGCAATTCGACTATTCTTAGCTTATGCAGTCTATAAAGACTTCATCGTTTATCAAATGGACGTAAAATCAGCTTTTCTGAATGGAAAGCTGAATGAAGAAGTTTATGTAGAACAACCACCAGGGTTCTTTGACCCTAAGCATCCAAATTATGTTTATAAATTGGATAAGGCACTCTATGGTCTAAAACAAGCCCCTCGTGCTTGGTATGACACTCTCTCATCTTTTCTTATCTCTGAAAATTTTGAACGTGGCAAGATTGATAATACGTTATTTTTCAGGAAGATAAAAGGTCATATAATTCTTGTACAAATATATGTCGATGACATAATATTTGGTTCTACTAACCCATCTCTTTGTACTCGCTTTGCTGAAAGAATGAAGAAAGAATATAAAATGAGTATGATGGGTGAGATGACATATTTTCTTGGTCTTCAGATTAAACAATCTGACAAAGGTACTTTTATCTGCCAAGGTAAGTATGTTAAAGATATGCTAAAAAAGTTTGAACTCACACAAACTTCAGCGATGAAAACTCCTATGGCACCACCGCTGATACTTAACAAGGATCCATCTGGAAAACCTGTTAATGTCACTGCCTATAGAGGAATGATAGGTTCATTGCTGTATCTTACAGCAAGCCGACCTGACATCATGTACTCTACTTGTTTATGTGCACGCTATCAATCTGAACCCAAGGAATCCCATCTGATCGCTGTAAAGCGAATTTTCAGATATCTGAAAGGAACTCCTAACCTCGGTCTTTGGTATCCCAAAGACTCAGGGTTCGATCTAACTGGTTATTCTGATAGTGATTTTGCAGGATGTAAACTTGACAGAAAAAGTACCACTGGTGGATGTCAACTCTTGGGAGGAAAGCTGGTAAGCTGGACAAGCAAGAAGCAAAATTCTGTGTCCACTTCCACAGCTGAAGCTGAATACGTAGCCGCTGGAAGCTGTTGTTCTCAAATCTTATGGATGAGAAATCAACTATTAGATTATGACCTTCAGCTGTCAAAGATACCTATCTATTGCGACAGCACTAGTGCTATCGCTATAGCAAATAATCCAGTGCTACATTCAAAGACAAAACACATAGAGATCAGATATCACTTTATCAGAGATCATGTGATGAATGGTGATATTGAACTTCACTTTATCCCTACTGACTTTCAACTTGCTGATATATTCACCAAACCTCTTGATGAGACAAGGTTCAACTTTCTCATCAGTGAGCTTGGAATGCTGAACCTCGAAGAATAATTCTTCAGCGTTCATGTATTATGTTAGTAATCAAAAGTTCCCCTCTCATCATTCTCTCTGATAAACATTCTGACTCTCAGGTATGTTTTCTCCTTTCCCTCAAAGATTTTTTTATATAAACTTTAATCACTGAACTTTCTTCAAATGATTAAAAGCTTTTTGAAAAATACATTAATCACTGATATTTCTAGTCAGTGATCCTTTAAAAGAAAAAAACTATCCCTATCTTTTCTAAAAGGGATACTTTTAAAAAGGAAAATCTATCGCTGACTTTTCTTCAGTGATCATTTCAAAATGGACAAATGTACAGTCTCTCTCTTCTATGACGTCATTTGAACCGACAATCCACGACATGCCTTTTCTGACACGTTCGTCCGTTGCCCTTCTATCCAATCAACTTCGTGGAACGTGTCAATGTCATGATGATTTTTTTTCTTTTCCCGCTTCATTCTCTCTCTTCTCTATTCGTATAAAAGGAATTCTTTTCTCCTTTATACGGTTTACGCTTTCAAAACTTTCAAAGCAAGAAGCATTCTCTCAAGAACACTCAAGCAAGTAAACCCAGAATATTGAATCTGCAACTCTTTTTCTTCAAGATACACAGGTTTATTTCATGTTTATATGCTTTGTTCGTATGCTTTTTATTCTTTTTAAAATCCTACTCGCTTTCTATGGATTTTATAAAACGTTTTTTTTGTAAAAACTAAAGATCATTCTTTCTGATTTTATGTTTTTAAATAAAAACCTTTTGGTTTTGAAGTGTTCTTCCTTCTTTCTACCCAGAACACTATTTTTCTCCTAAAAATAACTTGATAATTTTCCAGTTTCCCTTCTTCTATGGAAACTGGTAATCATATTATTTTTAATCTAAATCATTTCTTCTATTATGCCTCTTTCCATAACAGAAATGACACAGTCTTCAATCGTTGCTTCCAAGCATGTACGATTCGCTCTCACTGAAGTTGAGATTACTAAATGTAATCATTTGGCCAGACTCGACTTCAAAGCTGACAAATACCCACATCTGGTGGAAGCTGCTGAATTCCTCAAGCAGTCATGCATAGCTTACGCGATCACTGTGGATCCTAAGCCCTCCAAGACTCTACTTCAGCAGTTCTGGTTCACTGCTGATGCAACTGAACTTACCAACAGGAAAGGCGAACGAGTCCCTGCTATCTCGTTCAGCACGGAATTAGGGCCAGGGAGCATGACCGCTCTTAGCCTCAGGAAATCTTTAAGATTCCCTGACAAACCAAAGAGTGGGTTCGACGCACTCCCCACTGATGATGAGCTGATATCATTCCTGGACGCAATGGGCTATTGTTGGGAAAACAAACCAAGATCTTCTATTCCCAACAAGAAGCTCACCAAGATCCTAAAAGCTCAGATGCCATCACAACTGAACTTTATCTTCTCGCACATAATTCAGTGCATGAGTGGGAAGAGTGGTTCGCTGGATCAAGCCAGCAAAACACAACTGCAGATGGCCTACTCCGTTATCGCTGGTCAAAACTTTGACTACGCCACAGCCATCTTTGAAGATCTGAGGTCGAGATTAGAGAAGCCTGAACGAGATCCCAAGATCTCATACGTACGTTTCATATGTACGTATATCAAGTTCCTCTATCCCAACACCTATCCCACCAAAGATGATGGCACCTTTGCCAGGGTAGGTCAACGATCACTGGAGGTCAAGCCACTCGCCGACGAGGTAAGTATCTCTCTCCTTCGCTCTCGTCTCTCTCTCCATTCTTCTTCATCTTCAGCGACCACGCAGACGGTTCCTTCGTCTGCTATCCCTGTCGCTACCACTACTTCTAAACGACCATCAGCTAGTCCGATTGGTCCTTCCAAAAAGGCCAAAAAGACTAAGGAAAGTACACCCTCTAGTACTATACCTGAGGGAGCTTCTCACCAAGCTACCTTAGATGCTTTTGTGGGTCTTTCCTCCACAACTTCAGAAGTCACTCATACTGCCGTGTCAGCGATCTCACTCGTTGTCACATCATCAGTAACCCCACCTACTATCTCATTCACTGAGATTAACCCCATCCCTACTTCTATCCCCAAAACTCTTCCCTTCTCTCCTCACTTGGTCTCTGAACCCGCCACCTCTTCTTTCCCTATAGGACCTGAGCATCAAACTTTTGAGGAATCTATGCAGTTCTACAAAATGTTTGATACGTCAGGTACACCTATAATCCTAAACACTTCTCTCCCCCCCCTCTCCAAATAAGCCCATATCTGAACTAACATTATTTTCAGGTCCTAGCTTGGCGTCTGTTGACACGCATGTCAACAGTCTAGGAGAAAAGGTGGACGCACTCACCAACACCATCAATGAAACCACCAGCGCCGTAAATCAGGCTGGTGAGGAGCTGAAGAAGTTGACCGCCACTTGCTCATCTAAAGCTGAGAACTCTCAACTTTCAGCTGTTGAAGAACAAGTCGTCCAACTCAGAGAGTCCTCTCGACTCTTTCAAGGGCAATTTGAGTCTCTTACCGCTGAAGTTCAGGGTCTCTCTTCAAAGGTTGACCTCTGCACCTCCCTTCTTCAGCAAATTCTACAGAAAGTGAATGCACCAGCTCCAGCGCTGCCTCCCTCCTTCACTGAAGATGATCGTACCAACCTCAACAATGCTGTGGAATTCATTCATGATGCCACATGCGACATCCCTGCGGTTGAAGACCGGATTAAGCGTCTGGAGGCTGACGTTCAAGTGCTAAAAGCTTCAACAGCTACTCCAGCAGCTGAACAATCCCCTACCGCTGATAATGACAAAGTGGGGGAGAAAACTGAAGAAACTTCTATTGCTGCTGCTGGGGAAGCTAAGACTCGAAAGGAACCTCCCTCTCAATCTGAGGGGGAGAAGGCAAAAGAATCCTCATCAATTCACTCCATTCTCTTTGAAGAGGATGAGGAAGAAGACGATGAAGAAGAAGATGATCTAGATCTTGATGATCAAGAAAAGGATCAGCCCTCCGATGACGACGACGACGATGAAGACCAATCTATGTGGTTCTCTAAGCCGAACGTCGTATCAGGGACAACTTCGCAAGAGGTTGTCAAAACAGAGGTGAGAGGTGATACATCTTCAAGTGTTCCTTCGCAAAGCAAAGACAAGCAACCGATCGCTGAAGAATGCTTGAGGACTGGATCACAATCTGAGGGGGAGCATCCTTCTCAGGTATGTCTTTCAATTGTACCACTCTTCTACTCTTTCCAAACCCCTATTCCTTTCTAGCCTTTATCTCTCTCGTTCTAAAAATACACTTATCCCTTCTTTCCTTCTTTTTCTAACCAGACAGTTCTCACCCCTGCTTAAGGGTTCTGAACTACAAATAATTCCAGCTGCTATCGCTGAAGAAATAATCCCAATCTCTATCGCTGAGATTGATGAAGAAGAAGAAGAAGATTCCCTGGTCCATCCAGGAAGGCCCTCTCGACCATCTCATTGGTCAGAGGAAGTGGTAAAGAAAAGAGTTGAAATGATCGCTCAACTAGAAAGTCAACGGCTGAAAATCCCTCTTCAAACATCCACAGAGCTCGACTTCCTCACTGACGCTGAAAGAGAAGAATCTGCCAAAGCTGAGAAGCTGATCGCTGAATGCAAACGAGATGCCCAACTCGCTTTAAAGATTCAATCCTCTCAAGTTAAGGACAAAAAGCTGAAAAGCAAACCTGTGGAAGTTCAAGCAGCACTACTGAAAGAAATTGAAGAGGAACGCTTCAAAGAACAAGAGATCAACGATAAGTCTATCGAATGGTGCAAACAAAAGATGGATTATCGTTCTGATCTTCTTCCAATATCAGCCGTGACTATCTCTGGTCGCAAGAAGAAAGATCAACTCTCAGTGACCATGGAGATTACCAGAGAGGATGGAACCCAAAAAGCAATGTACGTATCAAAACTTGAGAGCTTCGGATTTACGGAATGGTTAGAGTTCTGGGATGCGCTGAAGAAATCCAAATCTACATATAGAGGCTACGTTGAAGGACTTCTTGAAGCCCTCATAAATAGAGTCGTTTCTGTACTAAAGCTGCCATCTCCTCTTCCTCCCAAATCTTTGAAACTCAAGAGAAAAATTGGGTCCTCCTCCTCTGAAGATGTCGCCATCATCAGGAATGAAACTTCTATCAAATTTTCAAGAGATGCACTGTTTGGTCCTCCTCCTGATCTTTCAGTTCTGGACTTATCTCTGCCTCTTGGTGGTCCTTTCCAAGCTGGTCAAGTAATCAACAATTCTTATGGAATATTCTTCAGAGATGATGATGAGGAACTCAGATTTCAAAGAATCTCTGAGATTCCTATCTGTCCTCTGAATCATCTCAAGGATCTCTTATGCTTATGGTGTGACTTTTTCCCTGCTGCTGAAGAAATTAAAGAATTTATCAGTAAAGAATCTTTGGAACGAAGACAGAAAGGAGAAGAAATACCTGAGTATATGATCAATCCTCCTAAATCTTCTTTTAATAGCTGATAGATTAGTTTTCTTCTCTGTAATCTGTTAGTTATACTTACAGTAGTTAGTTACTCACTTGTAATGTTTTTCATATCTTGTAATTCCATCCCTGAATTAAATGAAAATAGCAGTGATGTACTTAACCCTATCAGTACTGTAAAAGATCCCTCAAAATAGTAATTGGGACATGCATTCTATGAGTCCTTTTTATTCCTATATTTTGAATCAAAGTAATTTTCTTTTGTTACTTTGTCATTATCAAATAGGGGGAGATTGTTGATCCAAACTCTCTCAGTGATTTGATAACGACCCTCTTTTATACTTAGTGAAAATTACGTTATTATATGTATTAGTGTTTCATCATCAGCGATCAGACTGAGTCTGTTCAGTTATCGCTGATGACCTTTCTGTAAACATTAATATGTATGTGTTTCACTTTCAGCGATCAAACTGAGTCTGTTCAGTCATCACTGATCGTTTCCTATGTAACACAGTTAACGTAATCCCTGAAGACAAGTCTCGCGTCAACATAGTTCATAGCTGAATCGAAGACGAAGCCACTGAACAATAGATAAGTCTACTAGTGACCTGATGCGGATATCAGCGAAGATCAGACATCTACTTACGCGAAGAAGCCTGAGGAAAAGCTTCAGCGATAGCTGAACTTCTTTATCTCTGGAAGAAGAGATACTCAGCGATCAACGATCACAAAGCTTATGCCTCAAGTTTTCTTTTGTCTTACCTTGCACAACCAGTACGATGTGTCAGAACGGACACGTCTCTGCCACAAATCGTACACCAACTCTGTCAACTACACTGTTCATAAAGCGGCCAAAAGCATGTCTCCAAAAGTGAGACTACCAAAGCCAATCTATGAATGCCACGTGTAAAGTACCCTGCCATGCATTTAATGCATAGGGTATAAATAGGAAGCTCACCCCTTCATCTGAAGGTGTGCTCAATCCTTGAACTCCAAAATAGAAACCCTTGTTTTCTATCTCTCTAAAAATCCCCCATTCTCTGAATTTCTTGTGCAACCATCTTAGTGTTTCTTAAGTTTGTTTAGATTGAGTCTGTCTTAATCTTATTCCGCAACAAACTTGTAAATTGTATTTTGATTTATCAATAAACAATTTATTAAACTTTAATTTCTGTGTTTGTATTCAACCCCCCCCCCCTTCTACAAACTTGTTAAGCACCTTCGGGACCAACAGTGTCCCACACTGAAGAAGGTATGGCTTCAGGGTCAAGGTCCTCATTAGACCAACCCACTGAAAGCCAATCCCAACCTTCCATCACCATATCAATCCCTCAGCCCCTTGTTCAAAAGCCAATTGCACCAATAACCAATACATATATCAGGAAAAAGGTAAAGAAGGCTCCTTCCCTTCTTGTACTTTCACCCACAAAGCCTTTAAGCCCTCAAATGGAGAATTCTCCATTAGAGAATATCTACAGGGAAACCACAGGGGTGTCTCCCAACCCCAAGGAGGTGCTCAATAAGGAGATGAATGAGCATATGGGTGCTAAGGCTGCCACTACTCCTGCTAGCACAAAGGAGGTCAGTGGTAACATAAATAAGACCTTCCCCATGGCAACTTTGGGTGAGCAATCATCCAAAGGTCCCAGGTGCCAAGAAACCACGGGGGTAGCAGGTGCTTCTGCTAGGTAGAAGACCTCTACTACAAAAAGATCCCATGATTTTCAAAAGAGGGTAACATTTCTGGAGAAGGTGAGGACAGATATGACTATTATGAATTGATGGAAGCAATGGGCAACATCAACATGGATGTGATCAAGCAGGGGAAAGAAAAAGAAGAGTTAAAACTGATCATTCTATCTCAACAAGAACAGATTGTCAAGTTAAAGAATATGGTGAAGAGATTGGTCCAGAAGAAGAAAAAGAAACAGTTTGTACTCAAAAGAAGGGAACCAGTGACTGATGCTCCCAAAAAGGGGGAGTCAGAAGCTGATGTCAACATGTAAGATGCCAAAGATAAGGGGGAGCAAGAGAAAGTTGAGTTTGAGGGGGAGCAAGCAGCAGAAACAACAGAAAAAGAGAAAGCAGCAGTAACAGAAGATGTTGTACAAGCAGCAGTAACAGTTAATGCTGCTGAATCAAGCAAAGCAGCAAAAACTGTTAAAACTGCTGAACTGAAAGAAGCAGTAGAAATAATGCAAGAAGTTCTAACAGATCTTGAGATTGAAGAAACCTTAATCAAAGCCAAGCATGATACTCCCAAGGTCATCTCAAAGGCCAAAGGAGTTGTCATCAAAGAACAAGGTGAAGTGATCAAGAAAGCTAGTGTTGAGAAGATGGTGAGTAAAGATAAAGGCAAAGCTAAAATGGTGGAATCTGATCAACCAATCAAAAAGCAAAAGTTGGTTGAGTCAGATGAAGCATTGGCCAGAAAGATACAAGCTGATATTGAGCAAGAAGAAAGGGTTCAAGTGGACAAGGACAGAGAAATGGCTAAGGCTCTAGCTGCAGAGTTAAATGAAGCTTATCAACAAAGCTTGGCAACTGAAATGGTTCAGAAGAAAGTTGCAACCCTTAAGAAGTCTGTGGTGGTCAAGAAGGCTGCAAAGAAGAGACAACCCTCAAAGACATTCCTTGGTACCCAAGAAGGAAACAAGATGATTACATTTCTCAAAGGTGCTGTAGGAGTCAGAAAGGAGATGTTCTCAAAGATGAATTTTGAGCAGATTAAGGAGTTGTACAATTCAGAAATGACCAAGCTTCAAGGGAATGAAACTGCCAGGGTGGAAATGGAGAAGAGAATGAGAGAAAGCAATGACTTTTTGATAGAAAAGCCTTTTCCAGATGAGCAGGAAACACCAAAGAAAGAAGCCACTCTTGGTGAAAGTCTAAGGAGTTTAAAAAGAACTAAGATGATGGCAAGAAGAAAAACAGCCAAGAAGCCTAGAGTAGCTGAAGAAGAAGCTGAGAAGGTTGCTGAAGAGGAAGGGGCACCTAAGTCATCTGAACAGAAAGAACCAGGAAGAATTGATGATGTAAATCTATACATGGTAGTGACGGACAAAGTGCCTGAACCAATTTCAGCTGAACCTGTTGGTGTTAAGCCTCCTGAGGTTATTCTATGGGATACATTGAAGGTTGATGGCAAAGAGTACATCAGGCTCAAAAGAAAGGATGAAAAGTATGAAGTGTACAATACTTGGGCAAAGATTGTCAGAACATGCTCCAGGTTAGATATAGAAGAGATGTTTGAAATAGGAATGAAGTTGTTTACAGATCAACTGAAAGCTCCAGAGATTTCAATTACAAAGCTGGTGATGGAGTATCTTTGTATGATGTTCAAGCCTGAAGAAGTGGAGCATGTGATCGGAAATGTATTTAAAACAGTCAACAACTGGACTTTATATGAAACTAGTGGAGTATATGCACTAACTATGGACTTAAATCACATAGAGTACTTCCTAGTGGATAGAGTATACAATCACAGTAGACGGAAGCTTCATGCAATGTTGAAGAAGAAACTTGGATGTGTTCCAGAGTCAGAGATGGCTAAGTATTTGATTCAAAGAACAATCAATCAGAGTTTGGGGTCGGATGCAGAGACAGGAGTATAAGCTATGAAGTTTTGGGAGCATCTAGAAGATCATCTGAAGAACTTGACTTCTCTTTCTAAAAGTCAAGTTAGGGGGAGATTGTTGGGAAATTCAGAAATGTACAAGTACAGTTAATGCTGCTAGAAGAACTTGATTACTACTTCTGAAGTTAATGCTGTTGAACAAGATTAATGCTGCTAAGTCATTATTAATATTGTTGGATGAAGTTACTACTGCTAAGCAATTTTAGTACTGCTAGTAGTTAGTACTGTTGAACATTAATACTGCTCAAAGTATTAATGCTGCTGAAGACTTCGTGCTGCTTAAGAGATAATCAAGATTCGTGCAGATCAAGTTTGAAGATTATGGAAAGCTTGAAGATAAAGATGGAAGATTATTCTGAAGATCTTTTATTATTTGTAATTATCTTTTATCTTCAGTATATATAGAATAGTTTGTAATTGATAGAAAACAACTTAGAGACTTCTGAATTTTTGTTTTGATAGAGAGAATCAACCTCAAGGTTTGTAATCCTAATTCTAGAGAAGTAGAATTCGTATTGGTGAGCCTGTTCATCAATATTGAGGTTGAGTGTTGAATCTTGTAGCTTTATAATCATTCAATAAAGTTTACAAGTTGTTATTCAGATTCACTGTTTTATTGATCATTCAATATTAAAATGTTATTCCGCAAACTTCTTTAATATTGTTTCTGAGTGTTTATTCTTGTTAAGAATTAAGATCCTGACATTTTTCTTGTCAGGTTTAGAGATGTTTTGATCTTTCTTCCGTGGAGAGGTCTCTGAAGTATCTGCAGCGTTTACTGGATCAAGGATTTGAAACTGTACAGCTGGTGTGGGTGCAGTGGGCATGAGTTCAGGACTTGAGGGTTCTACAAACTTTGCGAGTCCTTCTGCGATCTGTTCAGAGCCCACACTAACCTTCCCTTTCTGAGATCCTGCAGAGGTTGTTCCTTGGACAATTGGAGAAGACGATATTGGGTCCTCAGAGGCACTAGGCATGAGATTATGTGTTTTGTGTTCCTCTGAAGATGGTCTTTGTAAGGGTAGGGCTTGAAGAGGAGTGGCAGAGATGACAGGTGCTTTTGGTGTTAAGGCCTTCTCCCCCTCATGATGGTCAGGGCCAGAGGCATCTGGGTCCTGATCATCATGGTGAGCCCTCTTCTGTGAGGCCTCCTCTTGGCAAGTGGCAGGGGCCTTTCGCTTCTACCTTTTGCAGAGCTGTTCATCAGCGTGTTTGTTGATCTTCTGTAGGGCGTCCTCTGCAGCCAATGATAGGGCGTTGGTTTCCACATCAGACTTGAACAGAAATGTGGCTACGGTTTTCTTCAAGTCTGCTGCCACGTTCTTTCCTTGGTCGTTGAAGTTGGATCGAAGGAGGTTTTGGTTTTGTTGCAAACGCAGAGGGGTCTGGGGCAGAGGTTGATGCCTGTGTGTGAAAGGGGACCATAACACTGGGAGTTATGTCCGTTATTTCCTCTCTGAGACGGCCCATTTCTTTCACTCCAGTCTGAACTCCTTGCGTAGCATATTTTGGGAACTCTTCTGTGCAAAGATCCCCTAGAATTTGAATCTGATTGGAGTGTGTAATGATGGCTTGTCCACAAGCTTGAAGATCAGCCCTTTTCGCGCAGTTTGTATTGAGGGCTTGCAAAGCTTCAGTATTGGCTTTTAGGGCCTCTGCAAGGATTTAAGAGTTGGCTTGGGACTCTCTGGAGATAGAGCTTTGCAACTCGTCAAGTTTTGTGAGCACCATGTCAGCAAAGGCTTTAAACTCGCCCTTTGTGACAATGGTGTCAGAGGTAACCTCTAGAACAACACATGTTCTAGATTTGGCCAACGAGTCTTTAGCACCTTCAGAGCCTGTTTTTATGTTGAGCTCTGGAAGATTTCCTTTCAATCCTCGATGTTCCACAGAGGAAGCACCTATGGAAGTTCTGTGAACATATTCTTTGGGGGAGGGTTCAGAGACTCCTTTAAGACTTATGTTGAATGGATCATGTGGGTGTTCTAGAGCCATAGAATCATCGTGTGCTTTCACCACCAACTCTGAGGTGGTTTGGGTGTCACTCTTGTGTGTGACAGAGGTAACGAATACCTCTATGTGTGGAAGAGATGTGTCCTGGGGCGAATGGACACGTTGAGCAACACTCTCACCCTTTTGAGAGGGTGAGGTGGTTTTGGTTTCCCCGGATGGTGGTACAGAGGATGAAGGAATATCCTCTGCCCGGATGGCTTGGGCTGGGTTCGGACTGTGCGGTCCTGTTTCAATACCCCTCTGCACTAGAACTGCAGGGGTAGAAGTGTGGGTTGCACTGGGAGTTGGTTTTGGTGGTGTGCCAAAGGCATCTTTTGTTTCCCTCTCCTCCAACGATTTTTTACTTGGTTCTTCATCTTCATCTACGCTCTGTGACCTTCCTGTCACATCATCTGTTTCCATTTCCATGGTTTCCCCTAATTCTCTAGAGTATTGGAGAGAGACCTCTCGTGCTATTGCAGAGGCTACTTGGATTGGGCTCTGAGGTTTATCCTTGGGGGACTCTTCAAGGACTAGGGCTCTTCTTGCCTTCTGCAGGGGCTTTGTCTGACCCTCTGGAGGTTCGGTTCTTGCAGCAAGGTATTCATCCAGATCTTTCCTTTTCTGTTTGAGGGCTTCCAATATTTGTTCTTTTTCGGCAAGCGTCCTCAATTTTATTTTCTTTTTCTCAGAGACTCTGATCTCTGCAGTTTCTTCTGTGGCTTTCTCTTCAGCTGCCAAGGATTTTGGAGTCTCTACCTCTGCGACTCTCTTTTTCTTGTTTTTTTTTTCGTCTTTCTCTCACTCCCCTCCCCTCTAACTAATGGGCTCTCTTTCTCACTCACTTTAGCCTCTGCGGCTTCAACTTCTATCCGTACTCCCTCGTCTCTCAAGTAAACTACAAAGTCTCCTACTTTGAATCCTACGCGAGGGGGGGTTACAGGACGTGGTTCTGGTGTCCTGTTCCCTCGTATGTATTCCCTAACGCCTTCTTTACTACCCAAATAAGTCAACATCTTTGTTGACAGAGGTCTGGCTTCTGGATATCCTGTTTTGATGGTGGTGGGTTTATGAGACTTCATTTCATAGAGTTTGATTGTCTTATCCTCTGTTGGTAGCTTTCCTTCTCCTTTCAAGTCATCGCCTAGAAGCAGTCCTAGGAAACGTCAAAACACAATGTTCTTTGGTTCTGTCCCTCTGTCTTGGTCCTGCTGTTTGGAAATCACAGCATTTTGGATCTCCCTGAAAATTAGTCCAGCGTAGTCCAGTGGGAGATCGTAGTAAATCCCATACATTATAGCCAAAATTGTATGGCTTGATTGATCCGGGCTTCCAACCTTCGATGTTAGGCATCGGTTCAGAATAGAGAAAAGTACGTTTCACAGAGGGGGTGGATTATGTCGTCTAAAGTTTGTTCTTTTGGAGATTGGAACTGCGTAGCCAATGAACCTCAGAAACTCTAGTATCTCTTCCTCTGTGGGCTCCTCTGAGAATTTACGCAGGTTGAGATCTGATTTGGTGGAAAGTCCAAATACATCGAAGAGTTTCCTACGATTGATCCCTAAGTCCAGAATTTTTACAGTTGATGGATGGGTTGCATAGCCAATGATGCAGTGTCCATATTTGTCCATCTTGGCATGGCGGGCACTTAGCCAAAACTGTTGGATGTAAGATTCCGGGATGTCATCTCGTTTCAACGTTAGGGCTCTAACCAGGAAATGATTCTTGAGGAGTTGAATCAATGGTGCAGCTTCAGTGGGAAAACCAGAGGGATTGAGGGTGACAAAATGGTTGTTTGGTTTATTGTTCATTTGGGTCAAGTGATAGTCATGCCTGGTGAAGGATAACATTCTGCTGGTAAGCACATGTTCTTGGTCGACAGAGTCTGAATCAGCCTTTCGAACCATCGAGTGATGAGAGTTGTTGGATTTCTTAGATCCGTTAGAGTTCTTGGAGGAAGATGAGGGAGAAGCCATGGAAAGAAATGGAGAATGAGAATTCTTTGCAAAGGGATTCTTGAAGGAGAGAAAATAGCAGGTAAACAAAAATTTGGGGTATGAGAGGGGTTTATATATGAAGAGAGAGGGTAAAAAGAATGAGAGGTAAAGGATAAAATTTTCAAATCCGTGATGAGTGGTAACGGATAAGAAGCCGTTTAAAAAAAACGACGGTACAGGTTACGAACCAATCAAATATTGCCACGTCAGATGATGGTGGTGCACGATCTAGGACGTGCGCCACCCTATTCTCACGCGCCTGGCATTTTCTATTCTCACGTGACAGTGAGTTTCAAAAAATAACCCGCAGCACATGACCTGAATTTCTCAAGTGATAGGAATGACATAAGCTCTGTGGGTAAGAGACTTCTGAGGTCATATGCAAGGTTGTTATCAGAAGAGCTTTTTAAGAGGGAGAAAAGAGCAATGAAATGATCGAGTTCCTTTTAAAGTGCATTTGATCAAGCACCCTCAGTTTAGAGGTGCAGAGACTCTGTGATAGATCACAGAGGCTCTGTGGTCGACCTCAGAGGTTCTGAGACCAAAAATTTCCTTTTTAGGAAAGATTTTCAAAGATTTGATCATTTCAAAGTTTTGACAGAAAGTTTAGTACAAAGTGGGATCGTTCTGAGGGATTAGTGCTCGAGAAAGAGTTTTGACTCTTGGTTCAGATGGACTAACCTCACTCTGTAGTCTGTTGGGCAGAACTGTCGTGCTCCCCCTTGACTAGTCACGATTGGTCTTTGATGGTTCGGTCTGCTCCCCCTTCAACTATGCTTGGATCATATAAAGATAAGATTTGCACACGACATAGATTCGCAGAAAATAATATAATAAAGAATGCCGAAGAGATTATTTACAGACAAGGAAAAAGTTACATACAAATATGTACAACAGAGGCTCTGTGCAGGGGTACAGAGGCTCTATGGTCAACTCATGTTGAGCATACCAATCTTGTCAACTAGAAAAGTGAATCTTTTCTCATCCAATGCCTTCGTGAAAAGGTCCGCAAGTTGATAGTCTGTGGGCACAAAGTACATCTCTATTGTCCCATGCTCCACATGATGTTTCAGAAAGTGATACCTGATATCGATATGTTTGGTCTTAGAGTGTTGCACAGGATTGGCAGAGATCGCAATGGCACTTTTGGAGTCACAGAGGATGGGGATTTTTTCGATAACAAATCCATAGTCTCTAAGTTGGGTCCTCATCCACAGAACTTGTGAACATCAACTTGCAGCAGCAACATATTCTGCTTCTGCTATAGAGGTCGAAACACAGTTCTGTTTCTTGGAAGTCCAACTTACCAGTTTCCCTCCTAGGAATTGGCAACTCCCAGAGGTACTCTTCCTGTCGAGCTTGCATCCTCCGTAATATGAATCTGTATAAGCCATGAGATCAAAGCCAGAGTTCTCTGGATACCAGAGACCAAGATTTTTGGTCCCTTTTAGGTATCTGAAGATCCTCTTGACCGCATGAAGATGAGATTCTTTGGGATTAGCTTGAAATCTTGCACATAGACATGTGGCAAACATTATATCAGGTCTACTCGCGGTTAAGTACAACAGAGATCCTATCATTCCTCTGTAGAGTTTACACTCCACCGATTTGCCCTCTGGATCTGCATGGAGCTTGGATCCAGTGACCATAGGATTTTTCATTGGTGAAGAGTCAGAGAGCTTGTATTTTTCATGTATGTCAGAGACATATTTTGATTGGTTTATGAAAATACCCTCTGTGGTTTGTTTGACTTGCAATCCTAAGAAGAATGTGAGTTCTCCCATCATGCTCATCTCAAACTCACTTTTCATCAATGACTCGAACTTTTTGCAATATAAATCATTTGTAGACCCAAAAATAATGTCATCAACATAAATTTGTACAAGCAGAATCTCACCTTTTCTCTTCTTATAGAATAAAGTCGTATCAGTAGTACCTCTTTCGAAACCGTTTGCAAGGAGGAAGTTTGAAAGTCTATCGTACCATGCTCTGGGGGCTTGTTTTAGTCCATACAGAGCCTTGTCCAGAAAGTAGACGTGATTCGGGTACTTAGAGTTCTCAAACCCTGGTGGTTGTTGGACATATACTTCTTCTTGAATCTGCCCATTCAGAAAGGCTGACTTGACATCCATTTGATATACTTTGAAACCTTTGTAGGCTGCGAAGGCAAGAAAGATTCTTATTGCTTCGAGTCGTGCCACAGGGGCAAAGGTTTCTTCATAGTCAATGCCTTCTTCTTGACAGTATCCCTTGGCCACCAGTCTTGCTTTGTTTCTGATCACCACACCGTCTTCATCCTTTTTGTTCCTGAAGACCCATTTGGTCCCTATTGCGGTTTTGCCTTTCGGCAGAGGCACTAGGGTCCATACTTCATTTCTTTCAAACTGCAGAAGCTCATCTTGCATAGCTTCTACCCAGTTTGGGTCTTCAAGAGCTTCAGATATCTTTTTGGGTTTGATGATACTCACAAAATTTGTATAGTAACAAAAATTTGCAGTACTCGATCGGGTTTGGACCTTGTCAGAGGCGTCACCAATGATTTGGCTCTGTGGGTGACTCTTGGTCCATTTTGTCATGCGGGGCAGGTGATCATTGGAAACTTCTGTGGTTAGTTCAGGAGCACGTTCGTCTTGATGTAGATCATTTTCTGTTGAGAGAAATTGATCATTTGTACTTGCCACAGGACTTGGTTGCTCATCATGAGTTGAGGTAGAAAGTTCTGCGGAGCCTTGATCTGGTGTTGACCCTTCAGAGAGATTTTGAAGATGACTATGATCTTGATTTAGCTTGGGGCCTTGATTTGTATTGTCCTCTGAGTGCTCCCCCTCGATGGTTGCACCTGCGGCATCACTGGAAAAGGGTGAAGCATTTCTAGGACCAGTTAGAGAAGTACCTGTTTGGTCCTCAGAGGGTTCGGCTTCAGAGGCTCTGCGGTCACCTTTAGAGGGTTCATCATCATTGCACATCTCTTCAAATAGATGATGAAGATCATTTGTTCGTGATGATCCACCAGAATCTTCATCCTGAAGTTTGAGTCCTGAGCTGATTTGCTCAGAAGTCACCTGAAAATAATCATCAAATGAAACATTAATACTTTCGAGTATATGCTTGGATTTGAGTACATAGATTCTGTATGCCTTGGAGTTTGATGAATAGCCAACAAATTTGGCTTCATCGGCTTTGGGACTGAATTTCCCTATCTGATCTCTGTCGTTCAGTACAAAGCATCTGCAGCCAAAGACATGGAACTACTTAATATTTGGGTTCCTCTGGTGTAGTAAGTGATATGGTGTCTTTGCATGTCTCTTCATGATCAAGGATCGATTTTGGGTGAAGCATGCGGTTGAAATGGCTTCTGCCCAGAAAGAAATAAAGAGCCCTGAAGCAGTGAGCATAGTTCTTGCGGCTTCCACTAGTGTTCTGTTCTTTCGTTCAACAACACCGTTTTGTTGTGGAGTCCTTGCAGCAGAGAAGTTCTGTGATATGCCTTCTGTCGAAATATAGGCTTCAATGGTTGAATTCTTAAACTCTGTCCCATTGTCACTTTGGATTCTCTGTACCCTGCAGTCATAAAGAACTTGTATTCTCTTGATAAGATTGATTAGTACTTCAGGAACATCTGATTTCTTTCGAACGAATTCAACCCAAGTATATCTAGAGAATTCATCTATGAGTACAAGGATCTACTTCTTGCCACCAAGACTCTGCACAGATGTGACAACCGTCAAGATTAGTGCTCAGGTTAATTTCTAAGTTAACGAAAATTAAGATTTAAGCATTTACCACTCCTTAAATTGCATAAAATTTTTAAGATAAAAGTTTCCTAAAAATTTAGGAGGTTGCGTAGAATGCCCGGAACAGTCCAGTAACTGACCGTCACAATTCAGAAATGCCAAAAATATTGATTAAGGTCCAAAATATATAAAATTATAAAGTTATAATATTTTTAGTTGAAATACTTTCATTTTTTTTTATAAAAGTTGTTTTAAGCAAAAATTGAGAAATCGGGTATTTCGGTTCTCGAATATATCTGATATTTTAATAAAATAGACTAAGTATTTTAATTAATTTTTTTTATTTGTCATGGACACTTGTCATGACTACACTATTACTATTATTATTATTTTTATTTATTTAATAAATAAATTTTAATTAAAACCAAGTAAGAAAGGGGTTAAACCCTCATTTCTAACTCTTTATCTCCCTCTCCTCTCTTCTCCTTTCTCCAAATCGGCCCACACACACACACACACACTATCATCTCCAAATTTCCAGAAAATATAAGAGTTACAAAGGTTAAAATCATCTTCAAATCAAGAATTCCAAGTTTATATCATCATCTACACAAGGTACAAAACCCTATTTCATCATTTCTTCTTGTTTATTCAAGTTTGATGGTTGAACTTTATAAAAACCCTCATGCATGTGTAGAAGCAATTCATTCATGGTTTTAGAAGTGAAAAGGACATCATTGATGAATAAAACATTCATAAAGTGATGCCATAAAATGATCTTCCATGAAAAACCAAGTTAAATAGTGAAAATTTGAGTTCTTGATTAATATGTTGATTTTATCATAAGTACAACCTTGTGTATAAAAATTTTGATGTTTTAGTTGGTTTATATTTAACATTCTAGTAATAATTTCAAGTTTAAACAAACTCTTATGATGAGATTGTTCAATCTTATGTGATTAAGAGTCTTGAAAATTGATAAGTGATGAAAATCACTTATTTAGGTGTTTTTGGTTTCATGCAACTCACTTTGGATGAAATATTTGTAGTTTTATATGTGTTCAAAAGGTTTTCATCTCAAGACTATGTTATGATTGATTATGGTGTGATAACATATGGTTATTTCATTAAACCAATTGTAAAATGATCACCATTTCAAAATTTCATAATCTTAACTTTCTGCAGATGTGCTGTCCAGAAAATGGACCTACTTCCAACATGCATAAATCATGTTCTACATGTCAAAATTTGGGCTTTTTGCTTATAGACTTTAATTTAGAGTGTTAGCTTTCTAGAAAGTCCGAAAACACTAATTTTGGAGATGATTTGACACTTAAATGGATTTTACAAGAAAATGGTGCAATCTGTCCAGTGAAGACAGATTCAAACACCTATCTTGTGGAGGCCATAACTTCCTCATTTCTTATCCCAAATTAAGTGAATCTTTTTCCAAATGATAGGATTTTGAGTTAGGTTTACACCCATATAAGGATTATGGGCTAATTCAAAGAATTGATACCTCAAAAGCATGCTACAAGTGAGGTATGTCACTGGTCCGAAAATCAGTGACACACTGCTTTGTGGAAATTATTTCAGGTATCAAAACTCCTCCAAAAATTATGAAAAAGTGCAGATTTACTCTTGACACACTATAGTATTACCACAAAAATTTTGGTGAATTCATTCCTTTGGGAAGATATGTTTCTATAGTGGTTTTGTTGACTAAAATATTGGACAGCTTCTGCTGAATTTTCAGAAAAGTGATTATAATGAGTTCTAAAATAGTGTTAAGGCATAATAAGTCTATAATTGATCTAAATATGGTTTTGGTTATTGAAACCTACTTAATGGCATTTCATAAGTTATTGGGACGGGTCATTTGGACATAGGAACGGGTATTAATGTATTTCCTCTATGGCAACCTTCACTATAGGAAACCAAGGAAGCGGCACCTATTTTGAGCACTATCATTAAGTTTCCAAGTTCACTCTCAAGGTGAGTATTCACAGCCCCTCTTTTATCGTTTTACGTATTTTGGGGTGAAAAGCATGCTTAAGTACGATTATAATGATTCATGAGTTAATTGAAATGTTTTGCGCTGTTAAGTCGCCAAGGCTTGTTTTCAAGCATTTTAAAAATTAAGATGTATGACGCTAAATAGTTGGTATGTTGAGTATTTAAGAGTTAGTCCCCAGACGACACTACTATTAACCCAGAAAATTGGGCCTATAGTATTAGTGGATAGCGCTATTTGGGCTTGACCAACCCCACTTCTTACAGCTGACGAGCTAGGAGTGCACTATACTAGAGAAGTGATTGAACATGTGGCGCTTGAGACCACCTCTGAGTCAAGGCACACGGGGCAAAAACAAGGGTCCGGGACGGTTTAGTAGTGGCTCAACCAAGTTTAAGTTATACCGACTCAAGTCATACGTAAAGCAATACTCATGAAATTTTCAAGTTAAGATAATGAGCGCGGATGTGCTCCAAGTATTTGAGCACGTATATGCTCCAAGTATTCAAGTTAAGCTTTTGAGCATGAATATGCTCCAACTATCAAATCTTGCATATAAAAATGTTTTGTGCATATTTAAAACCTGTGAACTCACCAACTCTCGTAGTTGACCATATTTTTTTGTACATGCTTTTCAGGTAATCAAGAAGGTAAATTTTAAGGGTCGTTCTGCGTATAACATGAATATGCTTGGGGGATGTACAAACTTTTGGAAAATGCTATCTTGAATTATCTCGGGATTGTAATTTCACGATAAACTTTCTACTATTAAATTTTTGTAATGTATTTTTATTAAATGTATGGTGGTTGAACTTTATGCTTGTGGATTGTTTATCGGAAACTGTTATACCCCGTGTTTCCGCTTTAGCGGGGTGTGACAGATTTGGTATCAGAGCCACAGGTTATAGAGAATACCGGTTTTATACAAAACCATACACTATAACCCTATAAAAAAAAATTTAAATTTATTTTACAAACGAAATTACGAACCCGAGTACATCCCTAGCATGACTAAGATGTGTCTTTCGTAATCACACCCTAACTTAGGCAAAGCTTGATCACCTTTGTTTAATTTGAGTGTGCATAATGGAGACATGGATCGGGTATGCTAAAAGTTACTAAAAATAGAAACTTTTCAATTCAAAGACATAAAGCATGTTTTGTTTGTGAGTTCGCATGACATCTTTGGTTATTAAAGGATATTATCATGTGCTTAATAATTAAATTTTGTAAATTATCGCAGTCGACATGCCTCGTTCCCCACCTAGAGAGCAATCCCCTGATGAGTCAGGTTATCTCACCCACATACCTGGGAGAAATACTCCTCCTAGTGAAGAGTATGACCCTTCTGAGCATGAGTATTCCGATTCCGAGCATACACCAGTAAGATCCGCTACGCCCACACCAGATCCGACACCATGTGCTACACCTGAGTGTGAGAAGACTCCTATACCAGCTAGAGATGAGACAGGGCCTTCTCGGCCCAGGGGTCTGAGGTTATCACCCCCTTCACCTGCTAGGATACCAGCACTCCCACTAGCCGGCATGACTGAGGCTGAGACATACTGGGTTAGGAGTTTGTCTCGGAGTATGGAACGGTGTAGGTTGCAAGTTGATTACCATGAGTATTCCATTGACTCACTTAGGAAAATGATGAGCATGACTGACAGTATTACAAAGGGGATGATATCGATGATGGGAACTAGTGATGAGATGATAGGGAAGATATTTGGAGAGTTAGCAGAGACTAGAGCGATGGTAACCTGGCTGCACACTTGTTTGTCGACGGTGATGGGATTCTTGGTAGTGATTGTGGCTTTGGTGTTGGTGTACTATTGGCGTTTGTAGTTTGTGATTGATGCATGATTTGGGTTGTTAAAAACTATATTTTGGGGCTTGTAGCCCGTGACTTTAAAACACTTGACTCATTTTGGATTGTCATATTTTGTAAATGTTTGAATGATGTATGTCTTGATGATGGATGCTTATGATATATTTTGTTATGCATGATTCTAAGTCTTTAAGAATGTATTCTTTATGATTTAATTATCGTATCATGTTAGTATGGTGGAATGGAATTTAATTAGACTTTAAAAAAAAAAAAAAAAAAAATTGCAATTAGAACTATGCCGCCAAGAAGGGAAGACCCCGAGATTGCTCGGCTTGTAAACGAACAAATTCTTGCAACACTCCCTGCCATAGTTAGCCAGATAGCAGCGGGATTAAATGCAAATCCACCTAACCAACCAGGAGCTGGTGTTAACATTGAAAGAGAATGTACATATAAGACCTTCAGGACTTGTAATCCAAAGGAATTCCATGGTAATGAAGGAGCGGTTGGATTACTGTCTTGGATAGAAGGGATGGAGTCTGTCCTTCATATCAGTAAATGTCCGGAAACTAAGAAGGTAGAATTTGCATCTTGTTTATTACAAGGGATTTATTAGGCCTAGCTCTTCGCCTTGGGGAGCACCAGTACTTTTTGTTAAAAAGAAGGACGGGACGTTCCGAATGTGTATTGATTATAGGGAACTCAATAAGCTGACTTTAAAGAATCGATATCCACTTCCCCGAATCGACGATTTATTTGATCAATTGCAAGGCGCATCGTACTTTTCAAAGATTGACTTACGGTCCGGATATCATGAAATGAGAGTTCGTGAAGAAGACATCGACAAAACGGCGTTTAGAACTCGTTATGGTCACTATGAATTTCTAGTTATGCCCTTCGGACTGACAAACGCTCCAGCAGTTTTCATGGACTTGATGAACAGAGTCTGCCGACCATACTTGGACAAGTTTGTGATCGTGTTTATAGATGATATTCTGATTTATTCGCAAAGCAAGGAGGACCACGAACGACACCTGAAGTTGATGTTGGAATTGCTTAAGGAACAGAAATTGTACGCCAAGTTCTCCAAGTGTGAATTTTGGCTTCGAGAAGTACATTTTCTGGGTCATGTGGT
The DNA here is from genome assembly GCA_954870635.1 of Arctium minus. Classification (NCBI taxonomy): domain Eukaryota; kingdom Viridiplantae; phylum Streptophyta; class Magnoliopsida; order Asterales; family Asteraceae; genus Arctium; species Arctium minus. The sequence goes on along the minus strand of OX941096.1, from coordinate 20,164,580 downwards.
TAATAAGAAAGGGATTCATGTTGATCCAGCAAAGGTTGAGGCCATTAAAAAGTGGGAAACTCCTAAGACACCGACGGAAATTCGTCAATTTCTTGGCCTGGCAGGTTATTATCGACGATTTATCGAAAATTTTTCCAAGATTGCTCAACCACTCACGTCGCTAACCCAAAAAGATAAGAAGTTTGATTGGGGAGAAAAACAGGAGGAGGCATTTCAAACGCTGAAGCATAAGTTATGCAACGCTCCAATTCTAGCGTTACCAGAAGGTACAGAAAATTTTATGGTATATTGCGATGCATCACATCAAGGTTTGGGATGTGTATTGATGCAAAGAGATAAAGTTATAGCTTATGCCTCAAGACAACTTAAAGTTCATGAAAAGAATTATACCACTCATGATTTGGAGTTAGGAGCAGTGGTATTCGCTTTAAAGATTTGGAGACATTATCTTTATGGTACCAAGTGTATCGTTTACACTGATCACAAAAGTCTCCAGCATATCTTTGATCAGAAAAGGTTAAATATGAGACAACGAAGATGGGTGGAACTACTCAGTGACTACGATTGTGAGATAAAGTATCATCCCGGAAAAGCCAACGTGGTAGCAGACGCATTGAGTAGGAAGGAGAAGGTAAAACCAACAAGAGTACGAGCTATGGGAATGTTGGTACAAACGAGCCTCAAAACACAAATCTGTGAAGCTCAAAAAGAGGCACTGAAGGAGGAGAATCTAAAGAATGAAGTACTTCATCAGTCAGAAAAAGAATTTGAAACCCGATCATATGGGGTACAATATTTCAAGAATAAGGTCTGGATACCAAAAGTGGAAGGTCTGCGGATGTCAATCATGGAAGAAGCGCACCAATCGAAGTATTCGATTCACCCGGGAGCCGACAAAATGTATAAGGAGCTAAAGGAATATTATTGGTGGCCGGGAATGAAGAAGGACATTGCTGAATTTGTGAGTAAATGTTTGACTTGTGCTAAAGTCAAAGTAGAGCATCAAAAGCCATCTGGACTTTTGCAGCAACCGGAGATACCTCAATGGAAATGGGATCAAGTATCCATGGATTTCATCACAAAGTTACCAAGAACAGGAAGAGGTAATGATGCAATTTGGGTTATTGTGGATAGACTTACAAAATCCGCGCATTTTCTTCCTATCCGAGAGGATTTAAAAATGGAAAGATTGGCACAAGTATACATTGATGAAATTGTCTCTCGTCATGGAGTACCACTATCCATCATTTCAGACCGAGACAGTCGTTTCACTTCTCGATTTTGGCAAGCGTTTCAGAAAGCTCTGGGTACCAGGTTGGATTTGAGCACTGCTTATCATCCTCAAACGGATGGTCAATCTGAAAGGACCATCCAGACTCTGGAAGACATGTTACGCGCTTGTGCTATAGACTTCGGAGGTAGCTGGGATAAGCACTTACCATTGATTGAATTTTCTTATAACAACAGCTACCATACCAGTATTCAATGCGCGCCATACGAAGCCCTTTATGGACGTAAGTGTCGATCTCCACTTAGTTGGGTGGAAATTGGTGACAGTCAATTGTTTGGGCCTGATATTATACGGGAGACTACCGACAAAATATCGACCATACAAGACAGGCTTAAAGCTGCAAGAGATCGACAGAAAAGCTATGCAGATAATCGCAGAAAACCCTTAGAATTCCAAAAGGGTGACAAGGTTCTTCTGAAAGTGTCTCCATGGAAAGGAGTTGTGAGATTTGGAAAAAAAAAGAGGGTAAATTAAGCCCAAGATTCATTGGTCCATATGAAGTATTAGAAAGAATTGGACCCGTAGCTTATAAGCTTAAGTTGCCACAAGAGTTGAGTGCCATTCACGACACATTGCACGTGTCAAATTTAAAGAAGTGTATAACTGACAAGATGGCGATTGTACCCCCAGATGAAATCTTAGTGGACGAACGGCTTATTTTCAGAGAAGAGCCGGTTGAAATTTTGAGCCGTGAAGTTAAGCAACTAAGGAGAAGTAAAATTCCTATTTTAAAGGTTCGTTGGAAGTCGCGTCACGGACCTGAATTTACGTGGGAAAGAGAGGATTTTATGAAGCGCAAGTATCCTCATTTGTTTAATCAAGAGGCGGTCCGGAAGTGACAAACTTTAAATTTCGGGACGAAATTTCTCGAAGTAGGGGAGACTATGACAAACGTCAAGATTAGTGCTCAGGTTAATTTCTAAGTTAACGAAAATTAAGATTTAAGCATTTACCACTCCTTAAATTGCATAAAATTTTTAAGATAAAAGTTTCCTAAAAATTTAGGAGGTTGCGTAGAATGCCCGGAACAGTCCAGTAACTGACCGTCACAATTCAGAAATGCCAAAAATATTGATTAAGGTCCAAAATATATAAAATTATAAAGTTATAATATTTTTAGTTGAAATACTTTCATTTTTTTTTATAAAAGTTGTTTTAAGCAAAAATTGAGAAATCGGGTATTTCGGTTCTCGAATATATCTGATATTTTAATAAAATAGACTAAGTATTTTAATTAATTTTTTTTATTTGTCATGGACACTTGTCATGACTACACTATTACTATTATTATTATTTTTATTTATTTAATAAATAAATTTTAATTAAAACCAAGTAAGAAAGGGGTTAAACCCTCATTTCTAACTCTTTATCTCCCTCTCCTCTCTTCTCCTTTCTCCAAATCGGCCCACACACACACACACACTATCATCTCCAAATTTCCAGAAAATATAAGAGTTACAAAGGTTAAAATCATCTTCAAATCAAGAATTCCAAGTTTATATCATCATCTACACAAGGTACAAAACCCTATTTCATCATTTCTTCTTGTTTATTCAAGTTTGATGGTTGAACTTTATAAAAACCCTCATGCATGTGTAGAAGCAATTCATTCATGGTTTTAGAAGTGAAAAGGACATCATTGATGAATAAAACATTCATAAAGTGATGCCATAAAATGATCTTCCATGAAAAACCAAGTTAAATAGTGAAAATTTGAGTTCTTGATTAATATGTTGATTTTATCATAAGTACAACCTTGTGTATAAAAATTTTGATGTTTTAGTTGGTTTATATTTAACATTCTAGTAATAATTTCAAGTTTAAACAAACTCTTATGATGAGATTGTTCAATCTTATGTGATTAAGAGTCTTGAAAATTGATAAGTGATGAAAATCACTTATTTAGGTGTTTTTGGTTTCATGCAACTCACTTTGGATGAAATATTTGTAGTTTTATATGTGTTCAAAAGGTTTTCATCTCAAGACTATGTTATGATTGATTATGGTGTGATAACATATGGTTATTTCATTAAACCAATTGTAAAATGATCACCATTTCAAAATTTCATAATCTTAACTTTCTGCAGATGTGCTGTCCAGAAAATGGACCTACTTCCAACATGCATAAATCATGTTCTACAAGTCAAAATTTGGGCTTTTTGCTTATAGACTTTAATTTAGAGTGTTAGCTTTCTAGAAAGTCCGAAAACACTAATTTTGGAGATGATTTGAGCACTTAAATGGATTTTACAAGAAAATGGTGCAATCTGTCCAGTGAAGACAGATTCAAACACCTATCTTGTGGAGGCCATAACTTCCTCATTTCTTATCCCAAATTAAGTGAATCTTTTTCCAAATGATAGGATTTTGAGTTAGGTTTACACCCATATAAGGATTATGGGCTAATTCAAAGAATTGATACCTCAAAAGCATGCTACAAGTGAGGTATGTCACTGGTCCGAAAATCAGTGACACACTGTTTTGTGGAAATTATTTCAGGTATCAAAACTCCTCCAAAAATTATGAAAAAGTGCAGATTTACTGTTGACACACTATAGTATTACCACAAAAATTTTGGTGAATTCATTCCTTTGGGAAGATATGTTTCTATAGTGGTTTTGTTGACTAAAATATTGGACAGCTTCTGCTGAATTTTCAGAAAAGTGATTATAATGAGTTCTAAAATAGTGTTAAGGCATAATAAGTCTATAATTGATCTAAATATGGTTTTGGTTATTGAAACCTACTTAATGGCATTTCATAAGTTATTGGTACGGGTCATTTGGACATAGGAACGGGTATTAATGTATTTCCTCTATGGCAACCTTCACTATAGGAAACCAAGGAAGCGGCACCTATTTTGAGCACTATCATTAAGTTTCCAAGTTCACTCTCAAGGTGAGTATTCACAGCCCCTCTTTTATCGTTTTACGTATTTTGGGGTGAAAAGCATGCTTAAGTACGATTATAATGATTCATGAGTTAATTGAAATGTTTTGCGCTGTTAAGTCGCCAAGGCTTGTTTTCAAGCATTTTAAAAATTAAGATGTATGACGCTAAATAGTTGGTATGTTGAGTATTTAAGAGTTAGTCCCCAGACGACACTACTATTAACCCAAAAAATTGGGCCTATAGTATTAGTGGATAGCGCTATTTGGGCTTGACCAACCCCACTTCTTACAGCTGACGAGCTAGGAGTGCACTATACTAGAGAAGTGATTGAACATGTGGCGCTTGAGACCACCTCTGAGTCAAGGCACACGGGGCAAAAACAAGGGTCCGGGACGGTTTAGTAGTGGCTCAACCAAGTTTAAGTTATACCGACTCAAGTCATACGTAAAGCAATACTCATGAAATTTTCAAGTTAAGATAATGAGCGCGGATGTGCTCCAAGTATTTGAGCACGTATATGCTTCAAGTATTCAAGTTAAGCTTTTGAGCATGAATATGCTCCAACTATCAAATCTTGCATATAAAAATGTTTTGTGCATATTTAAAACCTGTGAACTCACCAACTCTCGTAGTTGACCATATTTTTTTGTACATGCTTTTCAGGTAATCAAGAAGGTAAATTTTAAGGGTCGTTCTGCGTATAACATGAATATGCTTGGGGGATGTACAAACTTTTGGAAAATTCTATCTTGAATTATCTCGGGATTGTAATTTCACGATAAACTTTCTACTATTAAATTTTTGTAATGTATTTTTATTAAATGTATGGTGGTTGAACTTTATGCTTGTGGATTGTTTATCGGAAACTGTTATACCCCGTGTTTCCGCTTTAGCGGGGTGTGACAACAGAAATAGGACCACAGAGGTCAACATGAAGCATCTGCAGAGGTCTGGTGCAAGATATGTCAGACTTAGTTTTGTGGGCAAACCTTTTGAGTTTGCCCATCTCACAAGCTGAGCATAGATGATCCTTGTCGAATCTAATACATGGTAGACCACTTACTAGTTCTAGTTTCACAAGTTTATTAAGTGTGTGAAAGTTTAGATGACAGAACCTGTTGTGCCAGAGCCAAGCTTCTTCATTCTTACTTGAGACTAAGCAGAGCTTTTCTTCTCTATTAGTTGATTTAAAGTCCATGAGGTATAAATCACCTCGTCTTTTGGCTCGCAGAAGCTCTGTGGTTGTATCTTCCTTCAACAGAGAGCAGTACTGTCTTTTGAACATCACATCGAGTCCATTGTCACCGAGTTGACTTACACTCAGAAGGTTGTGCTTGAGGCCATCCACATAGGCAACTCTGTTGACATCGATGTCTCCTTTGGCAATGACTCCATAGCCTTTTATTTGTCCCTTTTTGTTATCTCCAAAAGTCACAGATCCTCCTCCATGTTTTTCTTTGTAGGAGGAAAGCAACCCTCTGTCGCCAGTCATGTGTCTTGAGCACCCGGAGTCTAGGTACCAGATAGGCACATGTTTCTTCTATCAACAGATTAGAGAGATTTAGGTACCCATTTCCAAATGGGTCCATTTTTGTTAGGAGACTTTGAAGATGCCTTAACATCTTTGGTTTTGGATTTATCCTCATTTGCAGAGGTACCAGATTGTCTCTTCTCACCCTTGAATTTTGCATTCTTGGGCTTGGGGTGAGATATAAGACTGGAGGGCCTCGAGAAATGTTGATTCAAAGAATGCATAAGATCAAAGCATTTACAATAAGGAACATTTGAGGCAAACTTCTTGAAAATTTCATTAAATTTGTCAAAGGAGGGTACAGAGCAAATTTTACTACAACCCATTTTAGATCTGGGTTTCTTTTTACAGAAAGCTTTGTCTAATCTAGGTTGAGTTTTTTCAAAAACTCTTCTTGAGTGGCTCTTTGGTTGTACTCTCCCTTGATCTTCTTTCCTTGCTTTCAATGCAACAAAAGCATCAAGTTTATCAATTTTAGGCCATTTCTTCTTCTATTGCCAAGTGAATTTTTCTTGAAAAGGTTTTAATGGTCTTGGAGCTTTTGAAGCATGAGGGATCTTGTTCTTTTTAGATTTTTCAAGCTCAAGAGAAGTCTTTTCTTGCAAGCACATGTCCAGGAAATTAGGACAGATAGGTACACCTGTGGTTTTCCTTTTGGGAAGAACTGTTCTATTAAGAATGCCAGAGGTAAGTTTACTCTTCTCTGGACCGCAGGGGAGTATCTCAAGCTCCACAGAACTTGTCCCATTGTCGACAGAAGACTCTGATTCTGACTCAGAGTCTGAATCGAGAAAGTCTCTGTGAATGAGATCCTGACCTTCTATGAGTGCCTTGCTTTGTCCATTGGTGTCCTCTGAAGTATTTAGAATTTTTGAAATACACAGAATGACCATAGGAACATTAAGACAGTTTTGTAGATCTTGCTTAAAGATTTCTCTTATTTCAAAGGTTAACTCAGGATGATTGAGAAAATGATTTTCATAAGTTCTCTTCAAGTCATTTTCTAAAAACATTTTAAACAATTTTTCTTCCACAGAGGCAGGCACAAACTCTGGTGCTTCAGAGGATAGTTCCTTTTCAGGAATCATCATGCACACAAAAGCCATTTGAGTTTGCGTTTCTGGGTGGCCAAATCTAAAGACCCCTACCTGTTTTTGAGACAGATATTTCTTTGGTATAGATTTTCTTTTTGATGAAGGTGCAGATGGTAAATCATTGTTTTCATACCATACATTTGCCATCTGCAGAGGTTTCCTCAGATGTGGTCCTTCAGAGATTCTGCGTCTCTTAAATGTGGATAAGAGGTTTGGAAAGCTTGGTTTTAAAAATTATCCAGGGCAGAAGATGTTTGATAAGGATTTGTTTCTTTTGTTTCCTGTGTAAGGGTCAATATCCTCGAACCCTAATCCTCTTCTGCCTATCTGGGTGTTAACCTTTTCATGAACTTTTTGAGCATCCTGATACCTCTTAATTTGGAGATCTCTGTCAAACAGATCATGATGAAGAACTTCTCTTTCTTTTTGAAAAAAGTTTTTCAAAGAAATGGCATTTAAACGATCACTCTCACATTTCTTTAGCTCTTTGACCTTTTCTTTCAAAGCTTTGTCGAGATTTGTGATTTTATCCTTGAAACCCTTTTTTGTTGAAATATGCTCAGAGGTAAGAGTTTTTTTTTCAAGGTAAAGCTTATCCTTCTCTTCTGTGAGAAGCCTAGTTTCTCTTTCAAAGAAGGCAAGCTTTTTCTCAAGATCTGAGCATGTGTTTTTATAAGCAAGAAGATCATTTTGTATTTCAAGAAGTTTGTTTTCAAAGTCTGAGTTACAAGAGTTAGAAGTGGATACCTCACTCTCGTTGTTAGAAGAGTGGACTTCTGCCATTCCACAGAAGAGTGTGTTGTTTTCTTCATCAGATGATTCATCGGTTACAAGGTTCTCTTGTTCTGCCATTAGGGATTTCTGAGTGTAGTACTCTGCTTTCTTTTTATAGAAGACAACGTCCCTTGTGGGTTTCCCTGTGTTGGCAGAGGACCAACACTCTGCTGCATAGTGGCCTGGTTTCCCGCATTTGAAGCAGCCTTCAGTTTGCTTCGGGAATTTGTCACCAGCTCTGCCGTCTGACTTTTGTCCACTCCTTTCTTCTTACCTTGGTTCTTCAGACCACTCCTTTCTCTTTGCCTCACCATATCCTCTGCTTCTGTCATCTCTTTCTTCTCTTCCTCTATACTCCGGCTTTTTCTTGAGACCACGATTGAACTATCGGGTCATTAGTGCAAGTGTTTTGGGCAGAGCAGCCATGTCAATCTCCTCCTCAGAATCTTCTTCACTTTCACTTTCTGCTACAAGTACCTTCTTCTTCTTCTTCTTCTGTGCCTCCTCAGCTGCCTTATCCTTTTTTCCCTTGCCTTTGCCTTCTGAGGCACTTCCTACAAGAGCCAGGGGACCTCCGACAGAGGTTGATAGTTTGGAAATTCTGTTCTCTTGGCTAATCAGAGTTCCAAAGAGATCAGATATGGACCAAACATCAAGATCTAATGTGGCTTGCATGGACATGGTTAAATGAAGCCATTCATCATTCAGGCTCTGTAGAAATCTGACATTGTTTTCTTTGGAGGTTCTGTGGATCCCATACCTCTTACACTTGTTTATCAAAGAGTTGTATCTATTGTAAGTGCTTTGAATGGATTCACCCGGCAGAGCTTTGAATGAAAAATACTCATTTATGCATAAGGCTCTGTTGTTCTTGAGGGTTTTGGCACCACCCTCAAGTTGTTTCTCCAGCTCTAACCATAGGTCCTTTGAAGTTTCACATGAGTCAAGAGATTGAAAGATAACATTTGGGATAGCCATTATGATTAGTCTTTTGGCTTTCTTTGCAAGCTCATGTTGTGCCTTTTCTTCTTCACTCCATTCAAGGACAGGTTTGGGGTATTGATATTCAGGAACTTCAGGAGTATTGGCAGTGGCAGGAACACGAGGAACAGTTGTCATTGGGATGAAAGGAGGATTGTGAAGAAACTCAACCAGACCAGGATCCACACCTTCAAGGAAATGCACCATCCTGATCTTCCACTGAGGATATTCATCCCTCAGAAGAGTGGGAGGTTTGGATTGAGATCCAGCACTGAAGTACTTGACAGTGTTTGCCATTTTGGTTTAGAGAGGAAAAAACAGAGTATGGCACGTGTCAGAAAGAGTATAACAGTAATGGTTTTTTGGAATGATGAGAATATGAATTGGTAAGAACAGATGACCAACCAACTAGTTTTGAATCTGTCTTTGAATGAAGAACGCACTTGTATCTGTTACTATACCAAACAGGTTGATATAGCTTCAGAAAACAGAGTGTGACTGTGAATGGAGTTTGGAACGAAGAATAGACTCAAACTACTACCTTGAGTACTGGAAACAAGTATAGAACAGGATCCTTTGATATTGAAAATCAAAGTTTGCTCTGATACCAATTGTTGATCCCAGTTATGATGTTCTTTAACTTGATTTAACCTTTTACTACACACTGATTAAATAAGTAGAGTGCGGAAGTGTTTAAGATGTGTAGAAAAGATTGAACATACAAGGTAGTAAACACACAAGTAACTAATGAACAGGAAGTAAAGTTTTACAAGAAAGTTACTCAAAGAACTGTTTCATTGATTACTCAAGAACACCAAGAACACGCACTGGTATGTGCAAATATGCTCAAGGATTATACAGACTGTTGTTTTAGTGTGTGATCTCTCGTGTGTTGAGCTCTAAGGTGGTGCTCCTTAATATAGCAGAAGGATGCACCCCTTGTACAAGACAAAAACTGACATTCCATAAACGGAATACCACCTGTAAAGTAAACATCGTGGGACGCCCATTACTTGATCATGCGGATCTTCGTACAGCAGGTCTCACGTGCTTGGCACGTGGTCCTGTCTTGAACTCTTAGAAAAGCTTCAACATTGATCTCCAGAGGTTAACCTTCACAGAGGCTCTGTGAGTGATCACAGAGGCTCTGTGATCTGAGTATCATCATCAGGTTTGACTTCGGGTAGATCTTCTGCGGAGCAACCTCTGAGCTTTGCACCTTCTGTGGTGTACTTGAGTGTTCAGCGGCAGACATCTGCGATTCCCATACTTGGCCTATTTTTCAATACTTCTATACAATGTGAGTGGAGCTAACAATAAGGGCTATATTAGGTATAACATGAATTGTGTAGTTAGTCGTGTACATGCAATATGAGATTTGCTCCTCTCAAGATGAGAGAGATATTTATGGGCCCCTCGATTACATAGTTTGATTTACATGTATGAACAAGTGGATTAGTTGGACTAATGGTACTTGTATAATCAAATATGTTAGGATCGAGAAACATATTCTTTGAACAATAAAGGATGAGATAGATCTATGCCTTGAGTTCAAAACAAAATATCGTGAAGCAAAAGGATAATGAATGATTCTACTATATGATTGATTAGATCAATCAAATTGCTCGAAGGTAAAAGCACATTTATATAGCCTTGGGGGTGGTGACGTGTTGCTAGACGCCTACCATCATCTGTGTTACTGTGTATCGTGTGCAAGTGGGAGAATGTAAGTTATTATATGCCCACGACACGTGTCACACAGAGATACTGCTGAGAAGTATGTAAACCTATAGGGTCACACACAACGAATGCGTTTGTTTCCATTTGTAGAAACTCGGATTTTATGAAAATATGTGTTAAACTGTAATTATGATAATTACAGGGTGAAAACGTAATTATGTTAATTACGGGGAATTATCTGTAAATATATAATTATATTTTAAAGTTTAAAAGGATAATTATATATATATATATATATATATATATATATTTGAATTTGAATTTGAATATTATAGATAATTACTAAACCTTATTTAATTCTTAATTGAATTATAGTCTAACTATAATTATTCTGGTATAAATAAGGGGTTAGGCTAAACCATTTAATGGATAATTGAATTAGAATAGCCTTTCAGGAAAAATACAGAAAAGAAACCCTTTTTTTCCTGTAAAACACATATAGATCTAGGATTCTTGGGCTAGCACACGGTGGAAACGGGAAACGTGTTCGTGTGTGGACTACCGATAGAGGAAACCTACTTTGGTTTCTTGGTGCTTCAGTTTTAATCCCGTCAGATCTTGAAAGGTACATATTCTAAACCCCCTATGGCGTGGTTTATTTTAATTAAATGCATCATTGGATCCGATTGGGTTTTAAGGTTTATTTAGAAAAGTTTTCTATACTAGTTGTAACCAAAATTTATTTAATTTTTCCGCTGTGTTTTTATCAGTTACAATTTGCATTAAAACCCAACAGTCACGTATTGAAGTAATACGACTTGTGATTCTCTCTCTACTCTCTCTCAAGAAAATATACCTTAATTGTCAAATTGTGATCTTGAATGGATTGAAACTGGGATCATACTTTTTCACTATTGTACTAAGTGGCTTCGTGCTACTTACATGCATTATAATTGATTCATTTGTTGATTCAGGGTTACCACTCAATTCTGAATTTGAAAAGATTTGAAAACATTTTTGAATTGATGAATGGTTCTTATATCAATGGCAAGGATCCTATGGTATTTTGTCAGAAAGAAGGAAAAAGTGCTTTTTCATGCAAAGTTTTGATGATGTTGATGCTCGCAATCATCAAAAAGGGGGAGAAATAAAGAAAGCAAAAGTAATTTCTGAGAAAGATTAAGGTTTTAAATGGAGAAGTGATCAAGAAATGAAAGATTGTGAATATTTAATTTCAGTGATACGGGGAGAAATATGAGAAACAAAAGAAAGATAAAGCAGTTTCAGAGAAAGAAAGACAGTTTAGAATGTGTTGATTCAAAGAATTTTGAAAGTTTGTTGAAGATTACAGAAATTTTCTTTGAAGATTTTTTTGAAAAAGAAAGTGAGCCAAAGCTGAAGATATCTTCTTTACTGAAGATATTTCGTGCCTACAAAGAGAGAGACTATTTATGAAAGATGATAAAGATTGTTAAAAACTTCACGGAGATTGTTAAAGATCATTTTTTGATTCCAAAGGTGGAGAATGATGTTTTGTATGTTTACCTAAAAAGAGGATATTATTACAAAGGAGGAGAATGACTATCAAAGCTAAAAGAGGAAGAATATTTGTTAAAGTTAAACTTCGTTTGAACAATGATCTTGAATTCAAAGGGGGAGAATGTTCATTAAATATTTGTTGTATTCAAGATCATCAAGGTTGAAGTTGAAAGCCTCAAGTCAAAGTCTCAAAGAGTGAAGTCAAAGTCAAATATGCTTATTAGAGAAAGTCAAAGTCAAAGCCTTTTAATAGAAATCCAATGCTTCGTTAGTTAGGTTTCCTTTGTACTAGCATGTAGGTATAAATAGTTTTTCTTTCTTGTAATCATTGGTAGATCATATTGTATATCATTGAGCGAGTTTGTAGTGAGATAAAGTAGAGAGAAAAAGTTGTAATCACATTCAAGATCAATAACACTTGTGATTTGTGGAATTTTTTTTATTGTTAAACACTTGCATATTGGGACTAATAGTTGCGACCAGGGGTGCATCCGTAGTACAATCCTGGAGACAATGCCAGCGATTGTGCCATAGGGCAAGGTCGCAAAGCACTATCGCAATCGGCCCCAGACTGGTTTAAATTCTGATTTTTCAGCTCCTTTCATTTATTCTTCACCAACTCATTCCCACTTTCTCTCAAAACGAACCCCCCCTCCCCTACTTCGGTTCTTGGAGCATCTCAGGCTCCGGATTTGGAGTTTTAAGGCGATCTTTCACATTTTAGAAAGGATTTGGAAGCAAAGGTGGGAAGCTCTTCATTTTGTCCTTGTTTTCAAGGATTTTAGGGTTCTAGGGTTTCAGGTTTCTAGGGTTTCATCAAACCCTCTCCAAACCTTTTTCCATTCTTTTGGTGATTTGGAGTTTAAGGTCCAAACTTGTTGCCATAGAGGTGCAATACTGGTGGATTCAAGAGTTGTGGTTAAGGTAATCTCCTCATCTCTTAACCTAAAAGCTAGGGTTTTGTTATCCTCTTTTTCCCTTCCATTTGTTAGAACTTGATGTAACTTTGGAAACATTTATGGTCAAGAATCTTTGTAGAGAGCTTGGAGCTAAGACCTAGAGAGTTTCAAGTCTTTATCCAAAAAGCTCAAGTTTTGCATTAAAATCTAGATTTAGCCTTAATCTATCAAGGTGAGATCAAGTTACTTTGTGAAAACTATGTACATGCCACTGTTAAGTCTGATTTTATAATAATCATTGTATTTATAGGACTTGGTCAAATATTGTGTCTATATTCATATATTGTGTTGTATTGACCAAGGGTATTTAAGTCCCTTTGGTCTTTGTGTCTTGTAAGAACTTCACGCCTCTTTCAATATACTCTCTGTTTTGCGCTCCAAAGCTCTCTCTCTCTCTACTTTCTCTCTCTAGGATTCATTGATTCTTGGACTCACAATTGGTATCAGAGCCATCTAAATCTTGAGAGGATTGAGAGATTGTTTTTTGGAATCTGAACTTGTGAATTAAATCGAAAATTTGATCGATTTTCTTGAATTTTTTCAAGAAAGTCTAGTTTTCTTGATTTTTTTATCAAATTCGGATGTGTTTTTGAACGAATTTTATTGAAAATCAGTTTGTTGGATTCGATTTTGATAGAAGAAAACTTTTGATTCACATTGTTTTTCAAGAAATTCAAGTTTTGAAGGTTAATTTTGAGAAATTACGTGTTTTCAAGAACTCGAGTTTTTACGTACTGTGTGATTTACGAAATCTTGATTTCATGGTTTTTAATCAAATTTGTTGATTGAATTGTGTTAAAAACGTGTTTTTGAACGAATTGATATAAGAAAATTTCATCAAATTCTGTGTTGAAATCGTGTTTTTAGAAGATTTTGTGTTTTTCCTTCGGTTTGCGCAAGATCTTAACTTTGCGCAAGTTCTTCATACTTTGCGCAAGTTCTTCATACTTTGCGCAAGTTCATGTTGTACTAATATCTGTGTTAGCATTTCAGGTTTTCATATTGGGCTATTCACGCAAAGCAAGGTTTGCGTATCAAGTGCTTTACGAGAAGTAAAGTTTTCGTATCCCGTGCATCACGCAAAGCTAACTTTGCGTATCTCGTTCATCACGCAAAGCTACTTTGCGTTTCCTTCTGCTCCCGAGAACTTCAGTTCGCGTATTCCGCTACTCACGCAAAGGTGGTTTGCGTATCCAACAGCTTAAGAAAAGCTCAGTTTGCGTATCTCTAAGCTTACGCAAAGCTCATTGTGCGTATCTCTTGACTTACGCAAAGCTACTTTGCGCATCAGCCTGCTCACACAAAGTCTTGTTTGCGTGTCTGTCTTCTCACGCAAAGCTCTACTTTGCGCAAGTCTCACACTTAGAATTTTTTCTGGATAATTCTGAAACATAGATTCTGACAAGTTTGCCTATCAAGCTCAGTTTTACAAAAGTAGTCTTATGATGTCTCTGGGTACAGAAAATCGTCCACCAGTGCTAATTGATGAAAATGAATTTACACAGTGGCAAGATCGGTTCCTAAACTTCATTGAACGACAAAAGATGGAAATGACATGATGATTATTTTATCTGAATGACCGTTCGAAAAACCCAAATTGGCTTCTTGATTATATAAGCCCACTAAAGAGTATTCACATGATGAGTTGTCTGCATATCAAGCTGATCGGGACATGAAGGCAAATCTGATGTTGGCCTTGCCCAACTCTGTATACAACAGGATTGATTGTTTTAAAACTCATCCTAATCTAATGTGGCAACAGCTGGAAAAGATTATGCTTGGATCTTCTGTTGCAACTCAACTTCGACACACTCGTTACATGAATAATTTTGAATAATTCAAAGCCAAGGACGGGGAGCCACTAAAGACTGTGTATGATCGTTTATGTGTCGTGATAAATTATCTTAGGAAGATTAAGGTTGTAAAGACAGAGCTTGAATTAAATCTGAAGTTCCTCAACACATTGCAACCAGAATGGAATAAAACATGCCATAGACTGAGAAACGATGTCAGAATCTCTACTATGCAAATCCAAGAATTATATGAGATTCTGATGACTGATGAGAGTTTGGTGCTAGAGAAGAAGGCCAAACTAGACAACAAAAACAAGAAGTCAGTAGACCCGGTTGCACTCCTCACGAAGCAATTGACAGAACAAGCGTTGTCTGATAATGCTTACAAAGGGTCAACTGATGATGATGGAGAGGCTCTACAGAAAGCTATGATCCTTCTTTCTAACCATTACCAGAAAAAGTTCCAACCACGGTCGGGTTCCAACTCTTCTCGCTTCACTTCTGTGTCTAGATCCAAAGTGCCCGAGCCAAAGACTGCTGCTTGCTACAACTGCGGAAAGCCGGGTCATATTTCAAAAGAGTGTCGAGTGAAGAAGGTTAGGGACTCAGCTTATTATAGACAGAAAATGGAACTGGCCGCGAAAAGAGAGAGTGGATTAGCTTTGCTAGCAGAAGAAGAATTCTGGCTAGATCACTCTGACGATGAAGCAGCAAACGTAGAGATCGCTCAGATGTGCTTGCTTGGAGATGATCAGTCAGATGATTCTGATTCTGATGAAGATGAGGTATATACTGATTTTGATCACAATTTTATTACTTCTCAGATGAATATTATAATTACTGCTTTATCTGATTTGCGTTCTAAGTTAATATCTGAAAAGAATTTAAATGCTGAAAAATCAGATTTAATTGACAAATTGAAGATTTCTTTGAAAGATGAAAAATCTATTTTGGAAAATACAAAAGACATCTTTCAAAAGAAATTGGATGATTTGGAAAATTCAAATAAGACATATCTTCAATCTTTGACGGCTATGACTAATTTAAAAGATGAATTTTCAGATAAAATAAATAAGTTAGAAGAAAAGCTTTATCGAAGAAACCAATCTGAACAAATAATTTTAATGAACAAACCGAGGAGTGAAGAAGCTTTAAAACAAAGGTGGGGACTTGGTTTTGAAAATCCTCATTGTTTAAACAATGCGATTGAAAAATCCCCAACTTTATATAAATACGATTATCTGACTCTTGCTCATTATGCTCCTCAATTTAAAATTGATTGGATGAATGAGAAGCAAGTGTTAGAACTCGAAAATGAGAAAATAATGAATAACAAGAAAAATGAAATTCCTTTTGTTTATACGTATGAAAATGCAAAATATTTTCCTGACAAATCAAGGAGAGGCAGAAGAATTTTAAATGATATATCTTCTATCAAATCTTCAATGTTTGATGATTTTATTGATCCTTATGCTTCTAATTCTGATAAGGAAAAAATATTTCTCCAATCATTTATGATTCTAAGAAATATACTTCTCCGTTAGTATTAGAAAGCAAAATCATCGATCTTGAATATAAGATAGAAGATCAAAATATTTTAAAGGAAATTGAATCTGATATCTTTCTTTCTTTCATTACTTCTAGTCTTGAAGAAAAATTATTTTCTTCAAAATCATATTCTATTTCTAGCCTTTCTTCTGATTTTCATGTAAACAAAAGTGAAGCTTCTAATTTTAAAATCCTTTCTCAAAATTCTTCAGACTCCGAGGCGAATCCAGATTTATTAGTTGATCAGATTGGTTGTTTGGATAAAATTATTCCTTCTGATTTAAATATTTCGTCTAAAATTCTTGATGATTCCTTTACGCTAAATGATCAATACTATAAACCTAAGCGTAAAAGAAGAAAGTCAAAGAAGTCGAAGAAACAAGATAAAGTTATTTCTGACAGTTCTAATTCTTCCGATTCAATTCTTACAGATAGGACTTTGAGCACTCGATCAAGGCAGATATGGAAAGCAAAGCGGACATCTACTGATTCTATGTTTGATGGATAGAGATATGTAGACAAACTTTATAATAGTGATTCATTTGCTTCATGTAATAAAGTTTCAAAATACTCAATAAAGCAAATGTTTCAAATTTCCAAAAATGTCTCATATTCGTCTTCTGATTCTAGTTCAGATGATTATGCTTTGTATTCTTTTGATGATTGTGCTAACCATTCTTGTGATCATTTCTCTTATGCTTATCGTGTTAAATCTAACAAATATTTCCCCATACGAACTGCAACTAACAAACACGGGCACAAATACAAGTAGGTACCCAAGTCTCAATCTGATTCTAAGTTGCAGGCATCTCACGTTAAGGGGAATAAGAGAAATGTGGCTTCTGAGTACTTCAGCTCAGAACCCGTACTTCAACGACTAGACTTCTAAACATATCAGTTTAGAACTCGTTCTTCATAGTTCTAAGCTTCTGACTGATGAGAAACTGTGAGTGCATCTACTTTTATTCCGCTGCATTTAACTCTGATTATGATGTCGTTCCAGTTTTCTCAATTGTTTTTCAAAGAATCTGAGCATTTTCAATCTTTCCTGAATTGTGTTCAACCCAATATTTCTTTTGAGACACTTGTTTAAAAAAAAAAAACTTTTCAGTTTTTAAAAGTTTAAATCTTTACAAATTTTATTCTATAAATTAAAAGATTTACAGTTTTTCTTTCTTTTGAATAAAATGTGTGTTTAGCTTTTGATATTGCTTTAAAGTTATGTGATTCGGAATATTGATAGTTTACAATGCTTAGAAAACCTAAAAAGTTAGAATTTTGGATTGTACTGAAAATATGGTCTAAGCATTTAGATGTAGATCCGAGTAATTGAGATGAATATTAATTTCTTAAAATACAGAAATCTCTAAGTTTAAAAGTTTGTACCAGTGACCATTCTGGTTTGGGAAAGTAAGTTCTGTGGGATGCTTGTCATCTGGTCCCCTAAGGTCATTTGATCTGGGAGTGATCGAACCCAAATCCTTTAATAGAACCAGATCGAAAGTCATGTTCTTCTGGTATGAATGGATTTAGGATGTGTCGATGTAGCCTTTCTGATCCGGGAAAGTAAGTCCTAAGGGGTGCTTGACACCTAGTCCCCTAAGGCCAACTGGTCTGGGAGCGGCTGACCCAAATCCTGTAATAGGGTCAGATAGAAAGTTACGTTTACGACATGTTCTTTACTTAATAAACTTTTTGATTCAAAAGATGGCAAAGTGCACATGCTTAAAAGATGCCAAAGAGCACACTCATGTCAAGATGCCAATGAGCACACGGCTAAAAGATGCCAATGAGCACACATCTCATGATACTTGGTGATATTTCTGAGTTGCGATAAATCTGTAAATTTGTGAAAGTCTTTAAATTCTTGATGGCTTAGTGTGATTATTTGCAAAGTTCTCTATTATATTTTTAGAATTGCATTTTCTTGAAGCTAATCGAAGTTCACATGCGAGCACACTGAATAGATTGATGAAAGTTTTTGAAACTGAACATGTTTTAACTTGATATGCAATAAAACTTGTCTTTGTATCCAACAACATGTATTTGATTTCAACTGATTTCAACTGATTGAAAGAATTTATTTGTTTAGTGTTTAAATTTTTACATGTTTTAGTTGTTTCAAATTTCATATTCAGTATATTTTTCTTTTTACTTTGTTGTTTTTAATCCTTGTGTTCTCATATCTTAAATGATCATATCTGTTTTTGAGGGGGAGTATCTGATTTTCTTTATATGAATGCTAACTTGAGTTGTCATATCTAGTGCATTTGTGTAGTGGGAGTCAAAGAGCTTCAAAAGGTAAATTTTTTCCAACTGAACTTTGCGCCACCTGCATGTCACGCAAACCTTGCTTTGCGCAACCTGCATGTAACGCAAACCTCAGTTTGCGCAACCAACGTGAAGCGCAAACCTCTCCTATTTTTCTATGTTTCTTTGATTTTGCAGATCTTAAGTTGTCTCGTCTCCAACATTTGCATGACCTAGTTGAACCAGTACATCAAGGTCATGAGGGGGAGAAATCAGAGAAGTCAATGAGATTTTAAAGAGATAAATAGCTCAAAAGTTTATCTGCTGATCAAGATTCGCTCAAAGATTCTACTCTCTCAGCCATTTTAATTCTTTTGTTGTTCCTGCTCCGACCACCACAGTTCATTCAAGGTCTTTCAAAACAGGTGTGTCGTTTAGAGCACAAGCTACTGGTCCAGACTTGTCAAAAGCAGCAAAGACTAATCAAACTGAAAGATGCTGAGAAGAATTTTTTCTTTAAAAGTCAGAAAGCTTCATAAAGTCGCTTTTATGGTCCGTGCTATTTTAGAAGATGAATTTTGAAGACCAAAGCGCCAATGATTACTAAGGGGGAGATTGTTAAGTCTGATTTTATAGTAATCATTGTATTTATAGGACTTGGTCAAATACTGTGTCTATAGTCATATACTGTGTTGTATTGACCAAGGGTATTTAAGTCCCTTTGGTCTTTGTGTCTTGTAAGAACTTCACGCCTCTTTCAATATACTCTCTGTTTTGCGCTCCAAAGCTCTCTCTCTCTCTACCTTATCTCTCTAGGATTCATTGATTCTTGGACTCACAGCCACAATGTATATTTTGAAGTAATAACGTGTTTACTTGGTGTATCAATGTGTTGAGTATTTGACAGAGTTTTCATACTTGGTAAATTTGGGTTGATAAATCTTATGAAATGCCTATATTTGGAGTTTTTGACATTTTGATGAGTAAATCTCACAAATGTATCTTTTCATGATTTATTGTACAAATGGAGTCTATTTGATGATTTATACATTTTTGGTGTAATTGGTTTATAAACCATTTGGAAAATGCACGTCATAGTGTTATGAGGCATTTTGGAAATATAAGGGCATTTCATTTGGAAAATGGTTTATATCAATAAATAATGAGTTTTTGGGTTAATCATATCTTTGAGATATGTATTTGCATAAACGGCGGTTAAAAGCGCCTTATTGTTTTAATGATCTTTATTGACTTGTTGAGATTTTGACTCAGTTTTGACTCCGAAGATTCTTGGGGACATTTGTTCGGTTTTGATAACTCGATGTAGAGGCTTGGATATGGTTTGCATTTATTTCATTTTATTGGAGAATACATGTTTTGAGTGTGTGTGTGTGTGTGTCATTCAATTGGAGTCATGTATTCTAGACTGTAATGCATTAGATCCATAGGCATATGAGTCGGTCATATTTGATCACATTGGAAAAAATGCCCGAGTTGGCATTGTTGTCGTCTCGGTATTATGGAGATGACCTTTAGGGTCCAGGCTCCGAGACCGAGGGATTTGTTGTTTTAATGCTCTAACTCTTATGCATGAGAGTTAGACATCTTAGGTTATCAAGTAAGGAGTTAAGGCTCCTATCTTAAATGCTAGTGAGTACGCAATAAAGGTCGAATGGGAACCTTGAGGTTGTAACTCCACTAGAGAACGAACATGTAATAAGATCGAGTATCCTTGAGGTGGAGCCTGGAAAGGCGTGCGCACTAGAGGTATTGTGTCCTTGAGGTGACACCCATGGGTGCACTAGGAAATAGGGGACTTGAGGTGTAGCTTATTAAAGCATGCAATAAAGTCACGACTTGAGATGTAGCTTATTAAAGCTTGCAATAAAATCATGATCTAAGGTGTAGTTCGATAGCATAGATATGTGGCTTAACTTTGTGTTCCGCCATGTTCAATGGAAACGGGTATCCCCCATCACCAAAAGGTGTTATTGATGATCACAAAGCTTACACTTCAAGTTTATTTTGTATTATCCTTGCGTAAAAGTTCAATGTGTCAAAGGAGACATACCTCTGCTATAGATCGTAAAACAACTCTGAAGACTACACTATTCACCACTCACACAAAAGCATGTCGCTAAAAGTCAGAGGCATGCAACCAACCAAATGATGACAAGTGTAAAGTACCCCTGCCATGCATTAAATGCATAGGTTATAAATAGAAAGGTTAAGCCTCAGTCTGAAGTGTTGCCTTCTATCCTTTCTCTCTTAGTGAACCACATATAGAAACCCTTGCTTTCTATATTCTCTTAACCTCTATCTATTGTTCTAAGTGCAAACTTCTTAGTGTTTCTTAAGTTTGTTTAGATTAGGTTTTACTTAATCTTGTTTCGTAACAAACTGTAAATTGTGATTTGAGTTATCAATAAACAATTTATTAAACCATAAAAATTTGTGTTTGTATTCAACCCCCCTCCTTCTACTAACTTGTTAAGCACCTACGAGACCAACATATGTATCTCAACCAGAAGGGTTTATCAGTGTTGAGAAGCCAGACCATGTCTACATTCTCGACAAAGCCCTTTAAGGATTAAAATAAGCACCCCGCGCTTGGTAGATGTCCTTTGTAAGTTCCTAGTCAAGTCCGGGTTTTCCAAAGGTTAAATCGACACTACTCTCTTCATTAAGAAAGAAAAAGGTGATATTATTCTCATTCAAATTTATGTTGATGACATAATTTTTTGGTCTACAAACCCTAAGTACTGTAAGAATTTTTTTTCCTTAATGGTGTCACGTTTTCAGATGAGTATGATGGGGGAGATGAATTCCTTTCTCGGATTACAAGTGTTGAGCCAAAATGTTGTATTCAATATTAAAAGGGTCAAAAATGTAAATTTGTGTAACGTCTTGTTAAAGTCCAGTGTATTTAACTTTCCTTATATGTCTTGTGTTGTAAAAGTCAACAAGAGTTGACATAGTATAAATAGGTTGTGTTCTTTGTAAACTTGTAACCACACAGAAACTACACACACACACACTTGAAGAGCAGATCAGAGAATTTAGAAAATGTCAATTTTTGTTCGTTTTTGAAGAACTCGCACGTCGTCTGCGGTTGAATCGAATTTCTTGATTTTGGATTGTTTTTGTTGAATTTTTGCTTGTATTGCATTCGTTTGATGTAATGGATTGATTTCTGTTTAGATTGTATTAGCAAATTCATTGTAATTCTTGTTCAATTTTGTTGATTTGTAAAAGTCTGGTTCGAGTTTTCGAAGTTACTGTGATCAGATCAAATTTGATGATCTTTTTTTTTGTGCAAAATCATGTGCTAGGGAGTTGTTCAGATTGTTATTGTGAACATTTTCTCAAAGTTTGATGGAAATTGGATAAGTTTTGGATCGATTTTTAATCATCTCAGTGATTTTGAAGTCAAAGACACCAAGAACTCGCAAGATCTGCAATATCCGCAAGTTCATCGAAGAACTCTCAGACCTCAAGTTTATGGTTTTTTTTGTAAGTGTTAAGTGTGGAATTCGTTGATCTAGGTCTACGAAAAGTTGGTTTTCGCAAGGCGTTTTGTACGAATTGGTGGAACTCGCAGGATACTGTATGAATTTCTATTGATAATTTTTGGACAATGTTGGAATTCGTAGATTTTTGTGTACGAAAAGCATGGTTTTTGCAAGCTACTATTGATTTTTGGATTTACTAAGTTCAGAATCCTTAAACCTTTTTGTGTGATAAGTAAGAACTCGCAAAGTGATCTTTACGGAAAGTTCACTATCCGCAGATCACTCTCGTAAAATGGGAATTCGTACATCAAAGAATTTACTAAGTTCACTATCCGTAAACTTATCTTTACAATAAGTCTACAATCCGCAGAACTCTATTTGCGGAAAGCTAGAATCCGTAGATAGTAGCTTACAGAAAGCCAGTTTTCGCAAATCAAAGGCTAAGGAAAGTAGAAATCCGAAGACCTAAGCCTGAGGAAAGTCGAAGTTCGCACATCATTTTCTGCGGAAAGCTAGCCTGTGGAAAGTCTAATCTTCATTCTGCGACTAAGTCAAGAATCCGCAAGATATTCTGAGGATTCTATACTTAGAATATTTTTTGAGAATTTTTTGAAAATTTTCAAGTTTGACTTTTTGGTCAAAATTTCTGATTTCTTTGATTAACGATCATTTCAAGCTCTTGTTCTTTTACAGATCTCAAGATGACTCAAAGTTATAGTTATGATTTTGGACATATGAACATTACTGAAGATAAAGCAAATCTAAAATATCTTGTCGGACAATTTTCACGTTACACCAGTATGCTCAATTACTATTCAAGGAAAATACAAAATTTAAATCTGAGAAAGTTGAACTGCAAGATAAAGTCTCTGCTCTTGAATCTGAGATGAAAGATCTGAAAAGCAAATATGAAATTCCAGATCAAGTTGAAAGAAAAAGTCTTCAGTCTTAAAGTAGAGATAAATGTGTTAAAAGAAGAAGCTACTCAAGAAACGGACAACTCAAGTCTTAAAGATGATCTGCAGAAGCTCCAAGAAAGTTCAAAGGTATTAGAAAGGAAAAATACAGAGTTGAAAAATAAGATTTCTGAATTGGAAGCTCAGATTATCAAATTCAAACAAGAAGACTCTGCCAAGAAGAATGAGGACATAGCTAAAGGATTAGAATCTACAAATGCTAAGCTACATAAGAAGGTTTTAGTTTTGGAAAAGCAGATTTCTAAAGAAAGATAAGAATTTGAAAAAGAAAGAAAATTTTTCGCTCAAAAGTTCTCTGATTTTTCCAGAAAATCATTTGAAGAGAAGAAAGCCATTGAACTCAAATGTGGAAAACTTTCTCAACAAGTGACAGATTTTAAGAAAGTGATCATTATGGAAAGGGATAAATTTGAGATTGAGAAGAAGATTGTTGAGAAGAAGCATGTTGGTGTGTTTAACGAAATATCAAATAAGAGAAAGACTGTAGAGAAGGTTTTTTAAAGAAGAAAGGAAAGTTTTTGAAATGGAGATAAAGAAGCTTACAAAGAGGTTGTCTGAACTATCAAAAACAGCATTGAAAGAAGAGAATGTGAAGTCTAAGTTTCAGAAGAAGATTGACCTACTCTCAAAAGAAAGAAACGGTTTGTTTGCAAAGATAACAGAACTTGAAGAAATCATTTTCCAGGAAAATTTGACTGAACAAAAGACGTCAGACTCAATTGTTCAATCACCTAGAGATGATTTAGCTGATTCAGAATGCTCATTCAAGACAGCTTCAAGATCATACCATACTCATGTTTATTCTAAAAGTTCAGTCAATTCCAAAGATCAGAGTCGTTCTACTAACCTTTTCTATGATAAAAATGTTGATGGTTCAGGTAAACTTAAAAAGACAAATGCTAAAGAAAAGTTGGTTTAGAGAAGAAAAGATATATCTTCTGATGAAAAGAAAGTTGAGAAATCATTTGTACATACACCAAATGCCAAGAAGAACAATGCTCCAAAAAGTAAATCTTTTGTGAAACCTGATCTTGTTTATTCCATAAATCAATTAATCAGGTTAGCTCAAAACAAAATATCTTGTTCTTATTGTGGTACAAATTATTTTGTTCATAAAGATTATGCTCATTACTAGTATGGTTCATATTATATTACTCCTAAACGAACAGCAACTAACAAACCTGGACCCAAATACCAGTGGGTACCAAAAGCTCCATCTGTGTTGCAGGCACCTAAAGTCTAGGGGGAGTAAGATAAATGGCTCTTGGATAAACTAGTTCAAGACCCGTTCTTCAATGTTAAGAGAATTGGCTTTTGAACAAATAGTTCAAGACTCGGTCTTCAATAATAAGAAGATAGACTTCTGAGTAAAGCAGCTCAGGACTCACTCTTCAAAGATCAAAAGAGTTTTTGTATTCTGATGCATAAAAGATAATCAATCTTCAAGGAGAGTACATATTATTTCTTCTGATAAGTATGTGAATGCAAATTTTCAGGGGGAGTTTGACTTCTGATCATATCAGATCAGGACTCAGTCTTCAAAAACTTTTACAATGACTTCTAAATTTACTTCAATCCTAGTAATTTGGAATTCGTTTTAATGCTTAAGGATTATGCAAATTTTAAGGGGGGCTTATATTCTTTATATTTTCTACTGATATATTTTTCTGATTTTTCAGGGGGAGTTTATCTGAATTATCATAATTGAAGAGGGAGTATTTTTTTTGTTTTTCAAATGAGGAGATTGAAACTTAATTGATTAATATTGTTTTTAGGGGGAGATAAAGAAAATATAATGATGATATTTTTGACTTTTTGCAGATATTAAGGGGAAGAATATATGGTTTTTCTCAAAAATTCATGATGTTAAGGGGGAGCTTAAATGTTTATATTTTATTATGTTTTGTAGATATTTCTTACCTTGAGGGGGAGAAAATTTTTTTAAGAAGGAAATATTATTTTCAGGGGGAGTTAAGAATCTCAAATTGAATGTAAGTAATTTTGATTCTTAAGCTCTACATATTTGAAAGATGAACAACTTTCGGATATGAAAAATGGTTTCTAAATTTTCAAACCACTTCTTATTCTTAAAATGATTTCATGAATTTAGAATTGTGATTTTAAATGATTTTCATTTGTTGAGCGTTACTGTTTAACTGACCGTGTGTTTCCAAATATTAATACTTGTATATTGTCTTTTCTATATACTGTCAAGTATTCACACACATCGGTTCAGTATTTTTTATTGACTTTATTATTACCATGTCTCTAAAAGAAACATATTTCGATGGTAATACACCCGTTTGATTTCAATGTTGTTGAGCGTCAGACATCATTTCCATATTTGTGCGTTCATTAAAAAATTGTTTATGTTCGTTCATATACACAAACTATCAAGTTCTTTGATACCCCAACCATTTCATATTCATATTCACGATATTTGATCTGATTGATACATTGTCAAATTCTCAAAACAATTCTCTTGATTTCATTACATTCATTCGTCCTCGTTTTGAGATATCATCCAAATTTAAATGCTCAAATTTCATTCATATTCTTGATGAGCATCCATTTATATGAAAATGATATCATGTGCTTAATTGTTCAAGTTAAATTGTTGAGCAACACTATTCATTATTAGGACAAAATTTCATGGGATTCTTGTGTGAGCTTAACTTAAATTCTATGGATTCACGCTAACCAGTGTTTCCTACCCAAGAAGTTATCCTTTAGTGATTGAGCGGTGAGGGGTCATATATCAAAGAGTAGGGGTTTGATGAGGTAAAATGGAAAAGAGAGATTGGTTAGAAGTGAGTTTGAATGTTAAAAAGAAAGAGGGTGTGAGATCTGAGTTAAAAGAATATGAAAACTCTGCACCAACTTTTTCTGAGTCGGGCAGCCACATCCACTGATTGGTTCACATTCTTTGGTGACCATCGTTGAAAAAGGCAGTGAGCCCATGCCAACTATTGCTTTAACCCCACCAGCCACTCGTTTCTTTCTTAACAAAGAAATGTTTCATTTTCTTTGGGGACACGGCTTATATGCTATCTAGTCTTCACTCGGAAGATTTAGATATTGAATAAGAAGGAAAGTTGCCCCACCTTCGCCCCTCTTTCATGCACTTAGAGTCCATGTAATACTTTTTGTTGTCTCAACAATTTACCCTATTTGAGTCCGTTCAAGCGTAAGTAGCTTCAATCATTCTACACTTGCACGAGCACACAAGGAATAAGTTTTCTTATCATAACATTCATAGAAAATTCCTTCATGGTTTTTCAATGATTGAATTGGAGCCCTGGGGGAGTGAACATCAAGAAGCTCCTTTCCAAAAGTACATCCGTTGTACTAAGTGGCTCTGTGCTACTTACAGGAATGCTAACTGATTCATACGTTGATTCAGGGTTACAATGTTCTATTTTGTCTAAATTTGTAAAGATTCAGATGAATACATTTATAAATTGACGATTATTCAAATCAAATGATGCTTTTTGTTACATTCTTCGGGGAGATTGTTTCTATCAATCATGAAGAGATTTCTTGTTGATATATATGGGGGAGATGTTATCAAAGACCATGCTGAAATTGCCAAAGTTTTGATGATTCTAATATCTCATAATTCTTCAAAAAGGGGGAGAAATTTTCCAAGTTCAATTTCAAGAAAAAGGGAGAAGATTTCAAAGCAAAGTCAGATATACAGAAGATGTTTCTGAAAGTTCAAGTCAAATCAGAAGATTATTTCAAGATTTTATCAAAAAGGAGAGATTGTTTGGAAAGACTAAAAGATATACAAAGTTGCAGATACATATTTTTACCAAAGGGGGAGAAAGATAAATACTTCAAGTTTTGAAGAAATAAAGTTTGTAAAAAGAGTTTGTTGAAAAGATGCAAAGGGGGAGATGTAAACAAAAGGAGAAGTCAAGAAAGTTTGTTAAGGTGATAAAGATTTGAAAGCTTCAAAGTTCTGAATGATACAAAGCTGAAGAATTTTCAAGAGAAAGAAGACCTGAAGATTCGTGTCTAATTGTTTTTAATCTTGAATCCAAAGGGGGAGATTGTTGAGCGAAAATGTTGTATTCAAGATTAAAAGGGTCAAAAGTGTAATTTTTTGTAAAGTCTTGTTAAAGTCAAGTGTATTTGACTTTTCTTATATGTCTTATGTAGTAAAAGTGAAGAAGAGTTAACTTAGGATAAATAGGTTGTGTTCTTTATAAACTTGTAACCACATAGAAACTACACACGCACACTTGAGAGAATCTAAGAAATGGGTATATATGGGTGTAATGAGAGAAAATGTGTATTTCTAGAGAGAGAAATCATTGTAATAATCTTGATAAATCAATATCATGATTTCTACATATTGTGTGTTCATAATCTGTGATATAGCTTGAATCTGGAACAATCAACAAGTCCGACAATTTTCCATGGGGATTTTTATTAATCAAGCCCAAAGAGTCTCATCTTTCGGCTGTTTAAAGAATATTTAGATATCTGAAGGGCACCGCATATCTTGCTTGTGGTATCCTAAGGATACAGGATTTGAACTAACAACATATTCAGATGCAGATCATGCTGGCTGTATATTAGACAGGAAGAGCACGTCGGGTCATATTCAATTTTTAGGAGACAAGCTCGTAAGTTGGGCTTCAAAGAAACAACTTTGCGTATCCACATCAACAGCAGAAGCAGAATACATAGCTGTTGCCAGTTGTTGTTCTCAAAAGTGTTGTGGATGAGGACGAAATTATGAGACTATGGCTTCCAATATAACAAGATCTCGATCTACTGTGATTCGAAGAGCGCAATTGCTATATCTATGAATCATGTTCAACATACCAAGACCAAGCACATTGACGTGCGATATCATTTTATATAGACCATGTCGAAAAAGGTGCGATCGAATTATACTTTGTAAACACGGATTATCAGCTTGTTGATCTTTTCACTAAGTCGTTAGATGAAAAGAGATTTAATTTTCTGATTTCAAAATTAGGCATGATATTATGTCCCAATTTTATCAAGTTCTAATTCATTTTCAATAACAAGATTACAACAACAGATTCAATCAAACTACCTGTTTCAATTTCAACTCAATTAGATTTCGTATACAGAACTCTTTGTCACTTTCTCTCTCTAGAACTCAGTTCAGCGCACAATACAACTACTAATTGCAACTGCTCTAACCACAAACTCTAGTCACAAGTCTATTAAAACAAAACAACACACGCGCTTAAAACACAACTAGAAACAAAATACAAATTACTTTGACTTTGACTTTATTACACATGACTTTGACTTTCTTTGAGAGTTGACTTTATGTTGATACAAACTCTCTCAGTAATTTGATAACGACCCTTTTCTATACTTAGTGAAAATTACGTTTAATATGTATTAGTGTTTCATCATCAGCGATCAGACTGAGTCTGTTCAGTATCTCTGATAGTCTTCTTATAAACATCTAGTATGTATTAGTGTTTCACTATCAGTGATCAAACTGAGTCTGTTCAGTATCGCTGATAGTTTATGATGTAAACAGTAACGTAATCCCTGAAGACAAGTATCGCGTCAACAGATGTTCATAGCTGAATCGAAGATGAAGCTGCTGAACAAAGACAAGTCTACTAGTGACCTGATGCGGATATCAGTGAAGCAAAGACGAATCTACTTATACGCGAAGGAACATAAGGAAAAGCTTCAGCGATCGCTGAACTCTTGATATCTCTGAAGAAAGAGATACTCAGCGATCGAATGATCACTTAGCTTATGTCTCAAGTTTCCTTTTATCTCTCCTTGCACAACTTAGTAAGATATGTCAGAACGGACATGTCTCTGCCACAATTCATACAACACCTCTGTCAACTACACTGTTCATTGCCCGGCCGAAAGCATGTCTCCCAAAAGTCAGACTCCCAAAGCCAATCAGTGAACGCCACGTGTAAAGTGCCCTGCCATGCATTTAATGCATAGGGTATAAATAGGAAGATCACCCCTTCATCTGAAGGGTGCTCAATTCTTTAACCCCATATAGAAACCCTTGTTTTCTATATCTCTTAATCTCCCATTCTCTGAATTTCTTGTGCAACCACCTTAGTGTTTCTTAAGTTTGTTTAGATTGAGTCTGTCTTAATCTTATTCCGCAACAAACTTGTAAATTGTATTTGATTTATCAATAAACAATTTATTAAACTTTAAATCTTGTGTTTGTATTCAACCCCCCCCCCCCCCTTCTACAAACTTGTTAAGCACCATAGGGACCAACAAGTGGTATCAGAGCGGTTTGTTTAATCTAATAAACAAGATCTTGCTTTATTCTTTTCTTTGTTGTTCTAAATGGCACTTAACACAAACACAAACTACTATGATAATGGTTCACTTTCTAAACCTCCTCGATTTAGCAGAGATAACTTTTCTCTATGGAAAAATCGAATGATGCTATTTCTTGAAGGTGCGGATCCTACTATACCTGAATATATAGAAAATGGACCCTATAAACCTGTTAGAATTATAGCTGTTGTTCCTGCTACTGCCACCACTGAAGTTGTCCCTGAACGATATGTCGTTAAGGAAATAAGACAGTGGAGTGATGAACATAAAAAGAAGGTAGGAATAGATGTAAGAGCAAAAACCATTATTTCAATGGCTCTGCCTGATGAAGTTTTCCATTCCATCATGCATCTGAAAACTTCTAAAGAAATGTGGGAAACCATATGTGTTCAATATGAAGGCACCACTGAAATCCAAGAAACTCGTAAGATTAACTTGGTAAGACAGTATGAAAGTTTCATGGTAAGAATGAATCTCTCTCTGACGTTCATCAGCGGTTTAACTGCTTAATCATTGACCTAAGAACTGTTGGTAGGACCTATTCTAATTCTGAGGTCCTAACAAAATTCTTAGAATGTCTTCCTGAAAGCTGGGACAGTTATTCAATATGTCTTAAGCTTACAAAAGACTTAAATTATCTTTCTCTCAGCACTGTATATGAAATATTGCTCAACTATGAGCAATCGAATCTTCTGAAGAAAAATCTTGTAAAAGATTCTAAAGACTCCAAAAGCACTCCTGTTGCTTTAGTCTCTTCAGAGATAATTCCATCTCAGCGATCTACTCTCACCATCACTGAGTTAGATTCTGAAACTGAGGATCTATCAGACCCTGATCTTTCAGAGTTTGATGAGTCCTTAGCACTCTTGACAAACTCTTTTAAGAGATTTTCAAGAAAGAGCAACTTCCGAAGAAATAAGCCTCTCTCTCTTACTGAAAAGCCAAAATCAACGCCTGTTGATAAGGCTACTGCTACTTGCTATAACTGTCAAAAGATTGGACACTTTGCTAGTGAGTACAGGTCTAAAAAGGTCTTCAAACCTTCTACCTCAAGAAGATCCAGTGACGACAAATACCTAAAGCTGAAGAATAAATATCAAAAGTTGAAAAGCTACAAGCGAAAAGGTAAAGGTCTCATCGCTGAAGAACATGACTGGGCTGAATCAGAAGAATCAAGTTCTGATGAAGAAGAAGTCATTAATCTTTGCCTCATGGCTGAGATTAAAGAAGAAGTAGAAGAACCATCTGAACCTTCTATAAGCTACATATCATCTCAGGTATCTATCTCTACTAATCCCTCTCTGCCTGAAGCTGAGAGAAGTCGCGCTGTTGATGTGCTGACGATTGACCTTTATAATGCTCTAAACGACAAAACTCAAGCTGAGAATAAAAATGTTCATTTAACTCAAGAGCTAGAGAAATGTCATGAAAAGATCATAGAACTAAATCTTTTAGAAGAAAAGTTGAAAGATCAAGTCATTATAAATGAAATCATCAGCATTGAACGCGAACAAGCCATCGCTGCTCAAAAAGCAGAAAAGGCTCATGTTGAAAAATGGTGCAAATCATCAACAAAGATCTCTGAGATAATAAATGCTCAAACTCCTGAGAGTGATAAACCTGGTCTTGGTTTTTGGACACCTCAGGATGATCCTAAAGAAGAAAGTTCCTCGCTTAAGTTTGGAACTTTTGTCACCTCTTTCTTTGACACTTCTTATAATCAATTCTATCCCTGTTCTTCTTCAAATTCTATCCGTGAGGAAAAACCCAAAGACACTAAGTCTGTGGATAAAGGAAAGTCCATTCTCCTTCTTCAGAAGGCTACCAGGAAAGCAAAGCTGAAAGTTCCTTCTAAATCTTCAGCTAATCAATCCTCTAGCTCTATGATAGAAATCTTTGATCTCTGTCCTCCAAAGCTAAAGATTGATCTTAAATCCACGAGATATGAAGAAATGAAAATTCCTCCCAGATCTTATGAGAAAAGCCTTCTCGGACCTGGCCCTGCTCATCTTAAACTTGCAACACCTTCTACTGGTCCTAAAACCATTTTCAAATACAGAAAATGTTATCACTGTGGTTTTACTGACCATATTGCGAGCAAATGTCCAACTGCCACTAAAGTGATAAAACAGCTAAAGTGAAGAAAATGCCTCTAAAGCTGATAAGGTCACCAAAGTTGAAAAATCGACCAAGGTGAAGTATACCACTAAGGTTAAGAAATTAACCAAAGTGAAGATCACCTCTGAAGCTGAATCTTCATCTGCTGAGAAGACTGCTGAAACTTCCTTATCCACTAACTCTAAAGGACCCATTGAAAAGTGGGTACCAAACAACGCTTAATCTTTCTTATGTGTGCAGGGATCAAAGGGCATATGGTATCTCGATAGTGGATGTTCTCGTCATATGACTGGACAAAAAGACCTGCTCACTGAATACAAGGAAGAGAAAGGTCCCTCTGTGACCTTCGGTGGAAATGGAAAAGGATATACCCGAGGGTTTGGTGTGCTCAGCAATGGGACAACTACCTTTCGAAGAGTCGCTTATGTAGATGGACTGAAGCATAACCTTCTGAGCATCAGTCAGCTATGTGATAAAGACTACGAAGTTCGCTTTTCTAAGAAAGCATGTTCAGTGGTGGATGAGAAAGAAAAACTTGCTCTCAGTGGTAATCGCAGAGAAAATGTCTATGTAATAGATATGGACTCTACTATCACTGAAAACTTATGTTTTCTCTCTAAGGCCTCTTCTGATGTCAACTGGCTATGGCATAAAAGGCTCTCTCATCTAAACTTCAAAACCCTGAATTCTCTCTCATCTAAGGAACTGGTTTCTGGTCTTCCTCAGCACTCATATGCTAAAGAATCTCTCTGCTCAGCATGTGAAAAAGGAAAACAAACAAAAGGTAGTTTCAAGTCTAAACAAGTTTCCTCAGTGACAAGTCCTCTTCAGCTCTTGCATATGGATCTGTTCGGCCCTGTCAACATCCAATCAATAGCTGGAAAGAAATATACGCTTGTCATTGTAGATGAATTCTCTCGTTATACCTGGGTTATCTTTCTTCGCTGTAAGAGTGATACTCCAGAAGAACTAATATATTTTGTTAAAAAGATGGAAGTGCTGAATAATCTTACTGTTCGTTCAATAAGAAGTGATCATGGAACTGAATTTAAAAACAGTTCCCTGAACAATTTCTTTGAGAACAAGGGAATTTCTCACAACTTCTCTTCAGTAAGAACACCTCAGCAAAACGGAGTCGCTGAAAGAAGAAACAGAACGATCATTGAAGCTGCTAGATCAATGCTCAACGATTCTCATCTCCCTACTCAATTTTGGGCAGAAGCTGTAAACACTGCATGTTTTACTCAAAACAGATCGCTGATAGTAAAGCGATTTGGGAAGACAGCTTATGAACTTTTTCATGAAAGAAAGCCTTCTATCAGTTTTCTTCATATCTTTGGTTGTCAGTGTTATATCTTAAACAACAGAGATCAACTTGGGAAGTTCGACCCAAAAGCTGATGATGGAATATTTCTAGGATATTCCTCCATCTCCAAAGCCTACAGAGTTTTCAACAAAAGAAGACAATCTGTGGAAGAAACAATTCATGTCACATTTGATGAAACTCGCTCAGCGAACTCTAAACCAATCACTGACAATGAAGAATTAAATGCTTGGATGTTCTCTCACTATAGAGAAACTGAACCCTTCTTCTCAAACCATCAGCATTCAGATCCTCCAGTCGTTGATGATGATCCAAACATTATACCTCCTAGCGCTGAATCCAACTCATGGGTTTCAGCTGAACCTCTAAACACCTTGCTACCATCAGATCTACCTCTGTCTGAAAACCTCTCTAATAACAACCGTCTGTCCACTACTCAACAGTTAATTGCTGATGAACCTCAAACGTCCTCATCAGTAAACATCCCAATTGTTGATCCACCCTCTAAGTTGAGCGATCATGCTCCTGCTTAGCGATGGACCAAATATCACCCAATAGATCAAATTCTCGGTGATCCAGTTGCAGGTATTCAGACACGACGAAGCTCAGGTAATATATGTCTCTTCGTCAACTTTCTTTCTTTAATAGAACCCAAGAAGACTGATGATGCCCTCAGAGATCCAAACTGGGTCAGCGCTATGCAAGAAGAGCTGACTGAATTCTCTCGAAACAAAGTATGAAATCTCGTATCTAGACCATCTGATAAAACTGTTATAGGCACCAAATGGGTGTTTAGAAACAAGTTAGATGAACATGGAACTGTAACCCGCAACAAGGCTCGACTTGTTGCTCAGGGATACAGACAAGAGGAAGGTATAGACTATGATGAAACCTTTGCCCCTGTGGCTAGACTCGAAGCAATTCGACTATTCTTAGCTTATGCAGTCTATAAAGATTTCATCGTCTATCAAATGGATGTAAAATCAGCGTTCCTAAATGGAAAGCTGAATGAAGAAGTCTATGTAGAACAACCTCCAGGGTTCTATGACCCTAAGTATCCAAATTATGTTTATAAACTGGATAAGGCTCTCTATGGTCTTAAACAAGCCCCTCGTGCTTGGTATGACACTCTCTCATCATTTCTTATCTCTGAAAATTTTGAACGTGGCAAGATTGATAATACGTTATTTTTCAGAAAGATAAAAGGTCATATAATTCTTGTACCAATATATGTCGATGACATAATATTCGGTTCTACTAACCCATCTCTATGTACTCGCTTCGCTGAAAGAATGAAGATAGAATATAAAATGAGTATGATGGGTGAGCTGACATATTTTCTTGGTCTTCAGATTAAACAATCTGACAAAGGTACTTTTATCATCCAAGGTAAGTATGTTAAAGATATGCTGAAGAAGTTTGATCTTACTCAAACTTCAGCTATGAAAACTCTTATGGCACCACCCCTGACACTTAACAAAGATCCTTCTGGAAAACCTGTTAATGTCACTGCCTATAGAGGAATGATAGGCTCCCTGATGTATCTTACAGCGAGCCGACCTGACATCATGTACTCTACTTGTTTATGTGCACGCTATCAATCTGAACCCAAGGAATCCCATCTAATCGATGTTAAGCGAATCTTCAAATATCTAAAGGGAACTCCTAACCTCAGTCTTTGGTATCCCAAAGACTCAGGGTTCGATCTAACTGGTTATTCTGATAGTGATTTTGCAGGCTGTAAACTTCACAGAAAGAGTACCACTGGTGGATGTCAACTCTTGGGAGGAAAGTTGGTAAGTTGGACAAGCAAAAAGCAAAACTCAGTGTCCACTTCCACAGCTGAAGCTGAATACGTAGCCGCTAGAAGCTGTTGTTCTCAGATCTTATGGATGAGAAATCAACTATTAGATTATGACCTTCAGCTATCAAAGATTCCTATCTATTGCGACAGCACTAGTGTTATCGCTATAGCAAATAATCCAGTGCTACATTCAAAGACGAAACACATAGAGATTAGATATCACTTTATCAGAGATCATGTGATGAATGGTGATATTGAACTTCACTTTATCCCTACTGACTTTCAGCTTGCTGATTTATTCACCAAACCTCTTGATGAGACAAGGTTCAACTTTCTCATCAGTGAGCTTAGAATGCTGAATCTCGAAGAATAAATCTTCAGCGTTCATGCATTGTGTCAGTAATCATAAGTTCCCCTTTTATCATTCTCTCTGATAAACATTCTGACTCTCAGGTATGTTTTTCTCAATCCCTACAACTGAATCTTCATTCAGTTAAGATGTTTTTCAAAATATAAACTTTAATCACTGAAACTTTCTTCAAATGATTAAAAGCTTTTTGAAAAATAAATTTATCACTGATATTTCTAGTCAGTGATCCTCTTAAAAGAAAATCTATCCCTATCTTTACCATCAGGGATACTTTCAAAAAAAAAGAGAGAGAGAGAGAAAAACCTATCGCTGACTTTTCTTCAGCGATAATTTCAAAACGGACAAATGAACAGTCTCTCTCTTCTATGACGTCATTTGAACCGACAATCCACGACATGCCTTTTTCTGACACGTTCGTCCGTTGCTCTTCTATCCAATCAACATCGTGGGACGTGTCCATGTCATGATGAGAATTTGCTTTCCCACTTCTCACATTATCTCTCCTCTCTCACACGTATAAAAGGAATGTTTTTCCATTCTTATCATTTTACGCTTTCTGGAAAAACTTTCAAAGCAAGAATACTCTCTCAAGCATTTGCATCATCTTCTTCAAAGATCAACAGGTTATTCTTGATCTTTTTCTAATTCTTCTCTTAAATCTTTTTACATAAACCTTCATTTATGGGTTTATAAGATTCTAATCACATAAAATCATTTTCATTTTTGATTTTATTCTTTAAAAACCATTTTATTTTGATTATTCTTCATTCAAAATCCTTGGTTTTTCTTCTTGTTCTTCTATCTTATATTAAGAACACCTTTTTAATCTTCAAATTTGTTGATTTTCTGTGTTTCTTTCCTCAAATAGAAACTAGAAAATCTTCTTTATTTTTAGACTAAAATCTTTTCTTCTACTCTTTTATCTACTTATATTCAGAATGGCTCAATCTGCTCTTGTCGCCTCTAAGAATGTCAAGTTCGCCATCACTGAATCGGAGCTTCCAAAGAACAATCATCTCGCTCGTCTCGATTTTGACGGTGTCAAGTATCCACACCTGAAGGAAGCTGCAACATTCCTAAAGCAATCCTGCATTACTTATGCTATCACTGTGGATCCCACACCCTCCAAAGCTCTTCTCCAGCAATTCTGGTTTACTGCTGATGAAACCTCAATCACCAACAAAAAGGGTGAACAGGTTCCTGCTATCTCATTCAGCACTCAACTTGGCTCAGGGATGATGACTGCCCTAGGCCTGAGGAAAGCACTGTGTTTTCCCGACAAACCCAGGAATGGATTCGAAGCCTTGCCAACAGACGCTGAACTCATCCAATTCCTTGATGCAATGGAATATGCTTGGGAACCCAAACCAAGGACAACAATTCCAAGAAGCTGACTCTTGTGAAGAAGGCACTGATGCCTTCCCAGCTAAACTACATCTTCTCACACTTCATCCAGTGTATGAGTGGGAAGAGTGGGTCACTGGACCAAGCCAGTAAGGTTCAGGTCCAGATGGCTTACTCAGTGATAGCTGGACGCAACTTCGACTACGCAACAGCTATCTTTGACGACCTGAAGTCAAAGATAGAGAAGACCGAGAGGGATCCCAAATTTCACTACGTACGCTTTATCTGTGCGTACCTGAAGTTCCTCTACCCTACCACTTACCCCACCAACTCGGATGCATCTTTTCCGAAAGTGGGTCAGCGATCTCTGGAAGTCAAGTCGCTCCCCAACGAGGTAAGTATCTCTGAACTTCGCTCCCGACTCTCTCTCCTCACTTCTTCTACTTCAGCGGCCACGCAGGAGGTTCCTTCTTCTGCTATCCCTGCCGCTACCCCTTCCAAACGACCATCAACTGGCTCCCTTGGTCCTTCGAAGAAGGCCAAGGTGACCAAGGAGAAAGCTACTTCTAGCTCTATCCCTAAGGATGTTTCTCTACAAACTTCCTTGGATGCTTTCATGGGTCTCTGCTCCACATCCTCAGCTACAACCACTTCAACCGTGCCAGCGATCTCGGTCGCTGTCACAACAACAGTGACGCAACCTACGATCTCAGTTCAACAACTTGAGGTAACTACCCCTATCCCTACATCTTCTATCCCCATCTCTAGTCTTTCTATTTCTTTGATCTCTAACCCTCCATCTATCTCTACTCCACAGTTTGGACCCATAGGACCTGAACATCAATCTTTTGAGGAATCTTTACAATTCTACAAAATGTTTGATAATTCAGGTATCCCTATAACCTCAAACACTTCTCCCAACTCACCATATAAGCCTGTTTCTCAAAAACTAGCTTATATTTCAGGTCCTAGTTTGACGACTGTTGACACCAATGTCAACAATCTGAGTGCAAAGGTGGACTCTATGACTGCCTCTCTCAACAACACCACCAACGATGTTCAATCAGCTGGTGAAGCACTGAAGACGCTGACTGCCACCTGCGCCTCCAAAGCTGACGTTTCTCAACTCGCTACTCTCCAAGAAGCGATTGACAAATTCAAGGAAGACTCACAGAAACAGTTTGCAGCTCTGTCTACAAATGTTGATACCTGTGAAGTCCTTCTTCAGCAGATCCTTTCCTGCCTGAAGGAACCAGCTCCAACTCCTGCTCCTTCATTTACAAGAAGACGATAGAACCACTCTAGACGTAGCTGTGGAGTTTATTCATCAAGCTACGTCCGACATCCCTGTACTTGAAGATCGGCTCAAAGGACTGGAAGCTGAAGTCCAGAAGTTGTCCACCGCTGAGACCTCTACTCCTTTCCAAGATCTCTCCCTTCGTGATAATGACAAAGAGGGGGAGAAAGCATCTGAAGAAAATAAGGAGAAAGAAGCTGATGCTGCTGAACAACTGAATGAAACTCCCTCTCAGGTTGAGGGGGAGATAGTTGCAGACAAAGCCCCTCCCACCATCGCTGATCTAGTAGATGATGAAGAGAAGGAAGAAGACGATGATGAAGAACTTGATCTTGAAGATCAACAGGATTATTCTCATCAAGATGATGATGATGACGATGAAGATCAATCTCTATGGTGTTCTTCAGCCATCACTTCTTCAGCGATAGCTTCGAAAGAAGTTATCAAAGCAGGGGGGAGTCAAGAAACACCTTCAGGAACCCCTTCCCAAAGCAAAGGTGCAACTGCTGAGGGAACCCTGAAGATGATTTCACTACCTGAGGAGAATCCTTCTCAGGTATGCCTTACTCTTGTTCCTTTTTCCTTCTATAAAAATCCCACCCCTTTTCTTTCTAGCCTTTATCTCTCTCCTTCCCTAAATATAAATCTAACCTTTTTTCTTTTTCTGAGCAGACAGTTCTCTCCCCTGCTTAAGGGTAAAGAGCTCCAAATAATCCCAGCTGCTGAAGTTGATGACCAAATAATCCCAATCTCTGTCAGAGAGATTGATGAATAGGATGAAGAAGAAGAAGAAGAAGAAGAAGAAGAAGAAGAGTCCCTGCAACATCATGGAAGGCCCTCTAGACCATCTCATTAGTCAGAAAAGGAGAGAAATAAAAGAACAGAGATGATCTCTCATCTGGAGGGTCAACGAAGAAAGATCCCCTCTCAATCATCAGATCTGGAGTTCCTGACTGAAGCTGAAATTGAAGAATCCGTCAGGGCTGAGAAGCTGATCGCTGACTGTCAAAGAGATGCCTCTCTGGCTCTCAAACTTCAGTCTTCTCAAGTCAAAGACAAGAAGCTAAAAAGCAAACCAGTGGAAGTCCAGGCAGCTCTTTTGAAAGAAATTAAAGAGGAACGCTCCAAAGAAAAAGCGGTCAGCGATAATTCTGTCGATTGGTGCAAGCACAAAATTGACTATCGCTCTGACCCAATGAAGATCGTAGCGGTTGCTATCTCTGGAAGAAAGAAGAAGGATAAACTCTCTGTCACCATGGAGATTACCAGAGATGATGGAAGCTGCAAAGCTATGTTCATTTCAAAGCTGGAAGACCTTGGCTATATGGAGTGGCTTGAGTTCAAAGATGCACTGAAGAAATCAAAGTCTACATACAGAGGCTATGTTGAAAGGGTAAATGATGCTCTCATCAACAGAGTCGCTACTATACTAAAGGTGCCATCTACTCTTCCTCCAAAGTCCAAGCAAATCAAGAGAAAGCCTATCTCCTCCTCATCTGATAATGTCGCAGTGATCAGGAATGAAACCTCCATCAAATTCTCAAGAGAAGCTCTGTTCAGTCCTCCTCCTGATCTTTCAGTTCTGGATCTCTCTCTGCCTCCTGCTGGACCATATGCTGCGGGACAAGTTCTTGAAGAACCTTTTGGAATCTTCTTCAGAGATGACGAGGAACAGCTCAGATTTCAAAGGGTCTCTGAAATCCCTATCTGTCCCCTCGCTCTTCTCAAGGATCTCATGTGCCTATGGTGTACTCTCTCTCCTGCTGCTGAGCCAATCATAGCGATCATCTGCAAAGAATCTTTAGAGCGAAGGCAAAAAGGAGAAGAAATACCTGAGTATTTGATCAATCCTCCTAAACCCTCTTTAGATAGCTAATAGATTAGTTTCTTTTCTTGTAATCTATTAGTTTAACATATAGTAGTTAGTACATCACTTGTACTTGTAATTTTTATTCCTTGTAATTCTTTTCTTGGATTAATGAGAATTTCAGTGAAGTACTTAACTCTATCAGTACTGTAAAAGATCCCTCAAAATAGTAATTGGGACATGTATGTTATGAGTCCTTGTTGGGAACTGAAGATTCTACTAAGTGTAGTTACTACTGCTAGTACAAGTGTAGTTACTACTGCCAGAACAAGTTGAAGTTAATGCTGCTAGTTGAAGTTAATGCTGCTGAGCATTATTAGTGCTGCTAAAGAGATACGGATGGAAAGTACTACAGCTGGATATACTGAAGATATACTTAGAAGATATACATGGAAGATATACTGAAGATTTGTTTATTCTTTGTAATTATCTTTTTATCAGTATATGTATAGAATGTTTAGAATAGATAGATAACTTTTGATAATTGTTTTTCAAGAGAGAAAATCAACCTCAAGGCATAGATCCTAATTCTAGAGAAGTAGAATTCGTATTGGTGAGCCTGTTCATCAATATTGAGGTTGAGTGTGTAATCTTGTAACTTTAAGCATTCAATACAAGTTTACTGTTTGATAATTATATACTGTGTTTGATTACTGTTTTATCAAATATCAAAGTGTTTTTTCCGCAACTTCTTTGATATTAGTTTCTGAGTATTAATTCTTGTTAAGAATTCGATCCTGACAAGTGGTATCAGAGCCAAATTCTCTCAGAAACAGTTATTCATCATGGAAAATCTTACAGAATCAAGCAGTACTTTGGTCTCAAAAGTTCCAATGCTCAGATCCAATGAATTTGACATGTGGAAAATCAGAATCAAGCAATATATTCTCCTCACAGATTACTCTATGTGGGACATCATTGAGAATGGCCCATCTGATGGAGGAAAGATTGGTGAAGATGGCAAAAGAACTCCTCCAAAGACAGATACAGACAGGAAATCAAGACAGACAGAGATGAAAGCCTTGAGCACACTGCTCTTGGCCATTCCAAATGAGTATCAACACCAATTCTGCAATTGTACTGATGCACAGATGCTCTGGAATGCTCTAGAGAAGAGATTCTCAGGTACTAAAAGTACCAAGAGAAATCAAAAGGCAATCTTAAAACAACAGTATGAAAACTTCATCTCAACTAAGAATGAGTCCATGACTCAAACTTTTGACAGGTTTAATAAACTAATTGGTGAACTAGCTACTATGGGAGTACAGATTGATCAAGATGATGTGAACAGAAAGTTCTTAAGGTCCCTTGGAGATGAATGGATCATGTACACTGTGTCATTCAGACAGAATGATCAGTTGGAAGACAAAGAACTTGATGATCTGTACAATGATCTTAGAGTATTTGAAGCTGAGGTGGAGGCAAAGAAGAAGCCTTCTGGATATGTTCATAATGCTGCACTCCTATCAGCATCAATTGATTCTACTGCTAACCCTGAATCAGTTAATGCTGCTAATGGATCAAGTTTAGATAAAAGCACTGATTATGTATTCGAAGCTCTTCTTTCTAATCATGGAAATTCTTCTTTGATCAATGATGACTTAGAACAACTTCATCCTGATAATCTGGAAGAGATGGATATTAAATGGCAGATGGCCATGCTCTCCATGAGGGTTAAAAAGTTTATAAAGAGGACTGGAAGAAACAACTTCTCACAAAGAAGAGAAGATGGAGCAGGGTTTGATAAATCAAAGGTAGAATGCTACAAATGTCATCTGAAGGGACATTTTGCTAGAGAATGCAGAAGTGGAATGTCTCACAACAACAACCATCAACAAGTTCAATCTGGAAGCTTCAATAACAACAGAAACTCTGCTCAAGCCCTTGTTTCTCAACAAGGAATGGGGTTTGATTGGAGTGATCAAGCAGAAGAAGCTACTCAGAATCAAGCTCTTATGGCTAAAGTATCTGATCTTCCATCTGAGGTAAGTTCTAATCTCTGCAATAAAACTTGCATAGACACTGTTAAAAGGTACAGGGATCACAATCAGAAGATGAGTGATGACCTGAAGAGACTAGAAAAGGATATAAAAGACTATGTGAGGATAGTAGAGAGATTTGAAGATCAAATCAAAGGTTTTCAAGCCAATGAACTACAACACTCATATGACACTAATTACTGGAAGTGGGAGAAAAAGGATTTAGAACTTAAACTGACTAAATCTAAAGAGGAGAGTGAAAAATTGAAAGAGGAGTTAACCAAGGTTAAGCTTGATGTAGAAAAGTTTTCCAATGCTTCTAAAGCAATGGACTCCTTACTGCAAAATCAGATTCATGATAAGTTGAGAAGAGGAATTGGGTATAATGCCACACCTCCACCATATAACAACAATTACATTCCTCCTACTTCAGACCTATTAGACACCAAAGATAGGAAGGAATTGCATGAGGGAGCCACTGAAATAGATCCCTTAGATGAGGTAATTGTTGAGGATAAGACTGAGAAAGAGGTTGGCAAGAGTAAGGAGAACAAGGTGAGTGGTGAGATTTCTATAGAAAACAACATTATCACCAATGAGGATTGTGGAAGGGCTTGGATCAAATCCAAGAACATAGAGAAGACAGAGGAAAAGTTTGGTAAGGTCCATTATAAACAGACCACAGTTGTGAATCCAGGTCCTTGCAAACAGTGTGCTTGTAAGAAGAATGAGCCCCAAAAACAGGACAAAAAGAGGGGAAATCAAAGAAACTGGAATAATCAATGGGCACATAAACAAGGGGTTGATCTGAGTAAAATCAATAGACCAAAACCTTGTTTTATCTGTGGCAAATTGAATCATCTTGCAAAATTCTGTTATTTCAATCCTATAAACCAAAGAATGAATTTCCAAAGATCCATGCAAAAACCCTTTGGTTATAAGAAAATTGAAAAGAATCATGTGGCTAAGAAAACTGTTAAAACTAAAAGCCACATGAAGAAAAAGTATTCTGTTAAAGAAAGTGTCAATATGTGGATTCCTAAAAGCACTAAAACTGTTAGTACTGCTATCACAAGTAGTGCTGCTGACAATGATAGTGCTGCTAGAAGTAATACTACTGCTAACAATGTTAATGCTGCTAACAAGGTTAGTACTGCTACACCTGTTAATACTGCTAACTCTGTTAGTACTTCTAAGGTTAGTACTGCTTCTAATGTTGATTCTGCTAAGCCAACCATATTGACAAAGTACTCTAATAAAGAGTGCTCTGAGTTTAAAAACCTCATTAAAAAGGAATGTAAATACTTTGATGAGAAAGGAAGACCCAAGATCACTTTGGCTTGGGTCCCCAATCATACTAATTGATTTATTTAATGTGCAGGGCAACCAACAGCTCAAGGGAAAGAGCATATGGCATGTTGATAGTGGTTGCTCTAGGCACATGACTGGCAACATGTCATGCCTTCAGAATTTCAAGCAAATTAATGGAGGACATGTTGCATTTGGAGACAATCTTACTGGTGGTAAGATAAGTGGAAAAGGTAATGTCACCAAAGGTAAGATGACATTTGAGGATGTCTACTATGTTGATCAATTAAAGTACAACCTGTTAAGTGTATCACAGGTTTGTGACAAACAACATAGTATATTATTTACTAACACTGAGTGTATGATTCTTGCTCCAGGGTTCAAGGTAGTTGATGAAAACATGATACTACTTAGAACTCCAAGAAAAGACAATGTTTACTGTCTTGATTTGGACAATGTCAATAGTGATTCATCTTTAAATTGTCTTGTTTCAAAAGCTTCTATAGATGAATCCTCCCTTTGGCACAGAAGGATGTGTCACATGAATTTCAAGACTATGAACAATCTTGTTAAAAATAACCTTGTAAGAGGTTTACCTTCAAAAGTCTTTTCATGTGATGATCATTGTGTTGCTTGTCTTAAAGGCAAACAACACAAAACTTCTCATAAGACCAAAGAGTTAAATTCTGTTTCTTCTTGTCTCCAGTTATTGCATATGGATCTGTTTGGTCCTACAAATGTTATGAGTATAGGAAAGAAATCTTACTGCTTGGTTATTGTTGATGATTACTCCAGATTTACTTGGGTATATTTTCTAAGGACTAAGGATGAAACAAGTGGTCTTATCAAATCCTTTATTCTAAGAATTGAAAACCAAACTAATCAAAGAGTAAAAGTCATTAGATCAGATAATGGAACTGAATTTAAAAATCATGATCTAAACACCTTTTGTGAAGGAAAAGGTATTGAGAGACAATATAGTGCTCCTAGGACTCCTCAACAGAATGGTGTTGCTGAAAGGAGAAATAGGACACTAATAGAGGCTGCTAGATCTCTGTTGGCTGATTCAAAATTGCCAATTACATTCTGGGCTGAAGCAGTTAATACTGCTTGTTATGTCCAAAACAGAGTTCTAGTGGTCAAGCAAAAGAACAAGACCCCATATGAGCTTTTAAATCAAAGAAAACCTTTTATTGGTTTCTTCAAACCTTTTGGGTGTCCTTGTACAATTCTAAATACCAAATCTCACTTAGGTAAGTTTGATAGCAAAGCAGATGATGGATTTCTTGTTGGATATTCATCTCAGAGTAGGGCCTACAGAGTTTTTAACTCTTCTTCTAGAATAATTGAAGAAAGTGACAATGTCAAATGCAATGAGAACACACCAAATCCTGTTGGGTCTGGACCTCAATGGCTATTTGACATTGATTCACTAACTAACTCTTTTGGTTTCAGTAATGAGTATACAGGAACAGATGGTGGAGAATCAGAGATCACACAAGTTCAAGAAAGTATATCTAAATCTGTGATTTTTCCCATACCCACAGTAAATGAAGACTGTGAAAAGGAATCATTTACTGAACCAAGTCAGAGTGAAGAAGACACTAGAGATGAGGAGACTCAAGAATCAGAAGTGACATCTGAAACCACTTCAGTTGAGTTGCAAGACTCTAATCTAGAGGCTGGACTGAATGAAGAACCTAGTCATAACACAAGAGTTCAAAAGAATCATCCTCCACAGCTGGTAATAGGAGATATCTCTTCTCCTATGATGACTAGACATCAAAGCAGGCTTCAAGAAATGAAAGATCAACAGCATACAGTCCTTTCTTGTTTTCTATCCCAGCTTGAGCCTAAAAAGGCACATGATGCTATGAAAGAATCTAGCTGGATAGAAGCAATGCAAGAAGAACTGTTA
The DNA here is from genome assembly GCA_954870635.1 of Arctium minus. Lineage (NCBI taxonomy): Eukaryota > Viridiplantae > Streptophyta > Magnoliopsida > Asterales > Asteraceae > Arctium > Arctium minus. The sequence continues at coordinate 20,120,106 of OX941096.1, read as the reverse complement.
CAATTCAAGCTACAAGATGTATGGGATCTAGTAGACCTTCCTAAAGGTCACAGAGCAATTGGCACAAAGTGGATTTTCAGAAACAAGAGAGATGAAAGAGGTATTGTTATAAGAAACAAAGCAAGGCTGGTAGCTCAAGGCTACACTCAAGAAGAGGGCATAGATTATGAAGAAGTTTTTGCACCTGTAGCTAGGATAGAAGCAATCAGACTATTCCTAGCCTATGCTTCTTACATGAACTTCAAAGTCTACCAAATGGATGTAAAAAGTGATTTTCTCTATGGGTCAATTGAAGAAGAAGTGTATGTCTGCCAACCACCAGGGTTTGAAAACCCAAGCTATCCAGACAGAGTATACAAATTAAAGAAAGCACTTTATGGACTACATCAAGCCCCAAGAGCATGGTATGACACCCTGTCATCCTATCTCTTGGAAAATGACTTTGAAAGAGGAGTCATTGATAAGACTCTATTTATCAAAAGAAAGAAGAAGGATATCTTGCTGGTCCAAATATATGTTGATGACATTATTTTTGGTTCTACAAGAAACAACATGTGCAAGGAGTTTGAGGATTTAATGCATCAAAGGTTCAAAATGAGTTCCATGGGGGAACTTACTTTCTTCCTTGGACTCCAAGTTCAACAGAAGTCAGATGGCATTTTTATATGTCAATCCAAGTATGTGCAGGATATTCTAACCAAGTTTGGTTTCTCAGAATCAAAACTTGCCAGCACACCTATGGAAACACACAAGCAGATCACAGCAGATCTTGAGGGGGAGGATATGGATGTGCATCTTTATAGATCCATGATTGGCTCTCTCATGTATCTCACAGCATCAAGGCCAGATATTATGTTTCCAGTCTGTGTATGTGCAAGATTTCAAGTTAGGCCAAAGCAATCTCACTTTCAAGCTGTTAAGAGGATATTCAGATATCTCAAAGGGCAACCCAGATTGGGACTTTGGTATCCTCATAACTCACCTTTTGACCTAATAGCATACTCAGACAGTGATCTAGGTGGGGCAAACTTGGACAGAAAATCTACTTCTGGAGGATGTCAGTTTTTGGGTGCTAGACTAGTCTCATGGCAGTGCAAGAAACAAACCACAGTATCCACATCTACAACAGAGGCAGAGTACATAGCAGCTGCAAGTTGCTGTTCTCAAGTCTTATGGATTCAGAATCAAATGTTGGATTATGGGGTAACCTTTCTACACACTCCAATTTTTATTGACAACAGCAGTGCTATTAGCATTGTAAATAATCCAGTCAAGCACTCAAAGACAAAGCACATTGAAATCAGGTATCACTTTATAAGAGATTGTAATGAAAAGAAACTTATTCAAGTTGTCAAAGTTCACACTGATAATCAGTTTGCTGATCTATTCACTAAAGCTTTTGATGTGGGTAGATTCACTTTCTTGGTAACAAGTGTGGGAATGATAAACTCTGAATAATCTTCTTCTCAAAAAGTGGTTTTATACCTGTATATTTTTATTCTTGGTGTTACTAATCTTCTTTTCAGGATATGCATAGCAGTACTCAGTATTTAGCAAGTTTAAAAGGAGTAAGTCTAGTTAATACTGCTTTCAGTTAATACTGCTAGTAGTTAATACTGCTAGTAGTTAATACTGCTAGTAGTTAATACTTCTAGTGGTTAATACTGCTTTCAGTTAATACTGCTAATAGTTAATACTGCTAGTTCAGTTAATACTGCTCGCGGTTAATACTGCTAGTTCAGTTAATACTGCTCGTGGTTAATACTGCTCGCGGTTAATACTGCTAGTTCAGTTAATACTGCTCGTGGTTAATATTGCTCGTGGTTAATACTGCTTTCAGTTAATACTGCTCGTGGTTAATACTGCTCGCGGTTAATACTGCTAGTTAGTTAATACTGCTCTAGGTTACTACTGCTTATATTCCGAATACTATAAATACTTTTTGCCCGCCTAAAAGTTCATAACGACTCTTTGCATACTGTTCTCTTGCGCTCAAAACCTTTTCTCTCTCAAGTTCGTAGTTTTCAGGCAAGTTTTCACTAAGACCAATGGCATCCATGACATTCATCGACGAGCACAACGAGATTGCGATGCTACAAAAGCCAAAGCAAGCTTCAGGATTTCATCAGATTGTGGATTTCCTCAAGTCAAGTCACATTGCTCATGCTCTTACTGTCTCACCTACAATCTACATTGAGCACCAAAGGCAGTTCTGGGCTAATGCAACCATTGTTGTGGAAAATGGTGTGCAAATGATCAAAACAAGAATCTGTGATCACTCACTTACAGTTACTGAAGAAGTCATTCGCATCAGTCTACGTCTAGACGATGCCTCTGGTATAATGTCTATCTCTAATGATGAACTGTTTACTAATCTTACTAGAATGGGGTATGGAGGCCCATTGGGTGTTTTCAAATTCTCAAAAGCAAAGTTTTCACCCCAATGGCGTTTTCTTGTTCATACCCTGATGCATTGCATCTCCAAAAAGACCACTGGATGGAGTGAGTTCAGCAGTCCAATTGCATATGCTTTGGTATGCTTGGCTACATCCAGAAGGTACAATTTCTCAAAGATGATTTTCAATGATCTTGTATCAAATATGGGAAACAAAAAGAGTTTCTTTATGTATCCCAGATTTGTTCAGGAAGTAATTAACCATGAATTGACGGATATACCTCAACCTGTTGGGGTATATGTACCTAAACCCCCAAAAGGCAAGGTTTTCTCAAATATGAGAAGATCTGCTGGGGACTCGGAAGGAGTTGACACCCCATTGTTCTCTACAATGATGGTGGTGTCCCAAACCACTGAAGGTATGGCAGCAGGGTCAAGGCCCTCATTAGACCATCCCACTGCTAGCCAAGCCCAACCTTCTCACTCAAAAACAATTCCCCAGTCCATTCTTACAAAACCAACCTCTCCAATTACCCAAACTTATCAAAGAAAACAGGTAAAGAAGGCTCCTTCCCTTCTTGTACCATCACCCACACAGCCTTTAAGCCCTCTAAGGGAGAATTTTCCCCTAGAGAATATCCAAAGGGAAACCACAAGGGTGTCTCCCAACCCAAAGGAGGTGCTCTCTGAGGAGGAGGTAGAGCATATGGGCGATGAGGCTGCCACTACTCCTGCTAACACAGAGGAGGAAAGTGGTAACATCAATAAGACCTCCCCCATGGCAACTTTGAATGAGCAATCATTTGAAGGTCCCTGGTGCCAAGAAACCACAGGGGTGGATAGTGCTTCTGCTAGGCAGAAGACTTCCACTACTAAAAGATCCAATGATCCTTCAATAGGGGGTAACACTCCTGGAGAAGGTGAGGACAGATATAACTATGATGAATTGATGGAGACAATGGGCAACATCAACATGGATGTACTCAAACAAGGCAAAGATATTGAAGAGCTAAAACTCATTATACTGTCACAACAAGAACAAATCATCAAGTTGAAGCAAATGGTAAGGAAACTGATTCTGCAAAAGAAGAAGAAACAATTTGTGCTCAGAAGGAGGGAACCAGTGACTGATGCTCCCAAAAAGGGGGAGTCAGAAGCTGATGCCAAAGCTAAGGGGGAGCAAGAGGAAAAACACATTGTTGAAGGGGAAAATGAGCCAGCAGCAGAAAAAATTAATACTGCCAGTTCAAGTAAAGCAGCAGAAATGGTTAATACTGCTGAGCTAAAAGAAGCAGCAGAACAAGTAAAAGAGGTCCTTACAGAGCTTGAGGTTGCAGAAACACTCATCAAAGCAAAACATGATACTCCCAAGGTCACCTCAAAGGCCAAAGGAGTTGTCATAAAAGAAAGAGGTGATGCAGCAAAGAACTCTAGCATTGAGAAGGAGATGGGTAAAGATAAAGGTAAGGCAAAGTTAGTTGAATCTGATCAACCACTCAAGAAGCAAAGGTTGGTTGAATCAGATGAAGCTTTAGCAAGGAAAATGCAGAAGGAGATGGAAAAAGAAGAAAGAGCTCAGGTGGAAAAGGACAGGGAAATGGCAAAGGCTTTAGCTGCTGAGCTAAATAAAGCCTATCAAAAGGGGCTTGAAACTGAAAAGGCTAAACAAAGGGCTATAAGTCTGAGAAAAGCTATGATGGCTAATACAAGTGCAAAGAAAAGAAGACCTTCACAAACTTACCTTGCCACTCAGGAAAGAAACAAAATGATAACTTTCTTGAGTAGTGCAATTGGGGTAAAGAAAGAAATGTTTGTGAAGATGAGTTTTGATCAGATCAGAGAGCTCTATGAAAAAGAAATGGGGAATCTGAAGAGCAATGAAAAGAAAAGAGTAGAGTTTGAAAAGAAGGCCAAGGAGAGTAATGATATAGATATGAATCAACCATTTCCTGAAAGTGAAGAGGGAACTCCTATCAAAGAAATGGCAAGGGAAAAGGAAGAAAAGAAGAAGGAAGCTACTCTAGTACAGGTTCAAAAGACTTTGAAAAGAACCAAGATGATGGCCAAAAGAAAGAAAGATAAGAAGCCTAGAATAGAAGAAGAACAAAATGTTGCTGAAGAAGAAGGGGCACCTGAGTCATCAAGCCAGCAAGGGTCATCAATCAAAGATGATGTAAGCTTATATATGGTAGTGATGGACAAAGTGCCTGAACCAATTTCTGCAGAACCTGTTGGAGTTAAGCCACCCGAGATCATTCACTGGGATGTACTGACAATGGATGGGAAAGATTACATCAGACTCAAGAGGAAGGGTGATAAGTATGAAGTATTCAACACTTGGGTCAAGATTGTCAGAACATGCTCTAGATCTGATATAGAAGAGATGTTTGACATAGGAATTAAGCTGTATGCAGATCATCTGAATACTCCAGGAATTTCTCTTACAAAACTGGTGTTGGAGTATCTATGCATGATGTTCAAACCTGAAGAAGTGGACCAGGTCATCAAAAGTGTGTTTAAAGAAGTCACAAGTTGGACTCTATATGAAACTAGTGGAGTATATGCAGTGACTTTGGATAGAAATCACACAGAATACTTCCTAGTGGATAGAGTATATAATCACACCAGACTGAAGGTTCATGCCATGCTAAAGAAGAAGTTGGGTTGTGCACCAAATTCAGAAATGGCCAAGTATCTAATTCAGAGGATAATCAATCAGAGTTTGGGACTGAATCCAGACTTAGGAGCATGATCTTGGAAGTTTTGGGAGCATTAAAAAGAGCATCTGGAAGAATATCTGAAGAACTTGACTTCTCTTCTAAAAGTCAAGTTAGGGGGAGATTGTTGGGAACTGAAGATTCTACTAAGTGTAGTTACTACTGCTAGTACAAGTGTAGTTACTACTGCCAGAACAAGTTGAAGTTAATGCTGCTAGTTGAAGTTAATGCTGCTGAGCATTATTAGTGCTGCTAAAGAGATACGGATGGAAAGTACTACAGCTGGATATACTGAAGATATACTTAGAAGATATACATGGAAGATATACTGAAGATTTGTTTATTCTTTGTAATTATCTTTTTATCAGTATATGTATAGAATGTTTAGAATAGATAGATAACTTTTGATAATTGTTTTTCAAGAGAGAAAATCAACCTCAAGGCATAGATCCTAATTCTAGAGAAGTAGAATTCGTATTGGTGAGCCTGTTCATCAATATTGAGGTTGAGTGTGTAATCTTGTAACTTTAAGCATTCAATACAAGTTTACTGTTTGATAATTATATACTGTGTTTGATTACTGTTTTATCAAATATCAAAGTGTTTTTTCCGCAACTTCTTTGATATTAGTTTCTGAGTATTAATTCTTGTTAAGAATTCGATCCTGACAGTCCTGATTATTCCATCATTTTGAATTATAAAGTAATTTTCTTCAGTTACTTTGTCATTATCAAATAGGGGGAGATTGTTGATCCAAACTCTCTCAGTAATTTGATAACGACCCTTTTCTATACTTAGTGAAAATTACGTTTAATATGTATTAGTGTTTCATCATCAGCGATCAGACTGAGTCTGTTCAGTATCTCTGATAGTCTTCTTATAAACATCTAGTATGTATTAGTGTTTCACTATCAGTGATCAAACTGAGTCTGTTCAGTATCGCTGATAGTTTCTGATGTAAACAGTAACGTAATCCCTGAAGACAAGTATCGCGTCAACAGATGTTCATAGCTGAATCGAAGACGAAGCTGCTGAACAAAGACAAGTCTACTAGTGAGCTGATGCGGATATCAGTGAAGCATAGACGAATCAACTTATACGCGAAGGAACATAAGGAAAAGCTTCAGCGATCGCTGAACTCTTGATATCTCTGAAGAAAGAGATACTCAGCGATCGAATGATCACTTAGCTTATGTCTCAAGTTTTTTTTGTCTCTCCTTGCACAACTTAGTACGATATGTCAGAACGGACATGTCTCTGCCACAATTCGTACAACACCTCTGTCAACTACACTGTTCATTGCCCGACCGAAAGCATGTCTCCCAAAAGTCAGACTCCCAAAGCCAATCAGTGAACACCACGTGTAAAGTGCCCTGCCATGCATTTAATGCATAGGGTATAAATAGGAAGATCACCCCTTCATCTGAAGGGTGCTCAATTCTTTAACCCCATATAGAAACCCTTGTTTTCTATATCTCTTAATCTCCCATTCTCTGAATTTCTTGTGCAACCACCTTAGTATTTCTTAAGTTTGTTTAGATTGAGTCTGTCTTAATCTTATTCCGCAACAAACTTGTAAATTGTATTTGATTTATCAATAAACAATTTATTAAACTTTAAATCTTGTGTTTGTATTCAACCCCCCCCCCCCTTTTACGAACTTGTTAATCACCATAGGGACCAACACTTTAGGCTTTGACTTGGTTGACTTTCAGTCTTCATCCTTCATGATCTTGTATCCAACATATTTATGCTCTAACAATCTCTCCCTTTGGATTCAAGATCATCTCTAAAAAGATTTTACAATTCAATCTCCCCCTTAAGCTCAATTTATGCAATCTCCCATTTTCTATACAACACAAACTATCTCCCCTTTTTGATTGATGTTTAACAGCTTTATCTTCTCTTGTAGACTTCTTGTCAACTCAGATCATCTTCAGAAAAATAATCATTTGAGCAATCTGTAATCTTCCCAAAGCTTGTCTTCAAGAATCGTAACAATCTTCCCAATGTTGTAAAACCTCTTTCAGATACTGGAAAGAAAATATCTTCTAGTTTAGCTCGGTTTGCTTCAGCAAATAGTCTTCAAAGAAAATTTCTCTAAAATCTGCTCGCTTTCAGAATTCTTTGAACTTTCTGTTTCAGCTTTCAACAAACTTCCTCAAATTAACTGTCTTGACACAAATTTCTTCTTTAAGCTCCAATTTGTCTTTATCATTTCCACATTTCTTGATCCTTGATCACATTTCTTGATTCTCTCTGCCATCTATAACATTTCTTGAATACCTCTCCCCCTTTTTGATGAAATGACATTGACATCATCAAAACTTTTCACAAGAAATGTCATGTACCAATCTGATCTGACCACTGATCTTTTACAAGAGCCTCTGACTATTCATCTATCTAAAAAGATATTCATCCAAATCTTTGTAAATTCAGAAAAATTATAAATGTAACACCTGAATCAATAAATGAATCAGTTAGAAGTGTTTGTCAGTAACTCGAAGTCACTGTGTGTAACAAATACACATTGGAAAGGAGATTTTTGATGTTCACTCCCCCAGGTCTTCCATTCAATCATCGAATAACACAAGTTTATTCTATGAACATTTTGACAGAAAAATAAATTCTCTGTGTGCTCATGCATGTGTTTGAAAGAACTAAGCATGGATGATTTCTTTTAATAGGCTCAAAATTGTGTAAACCATTTAGACAACAACAATTAAACACAGACTCAATTGTGCATGATCGAAGTGCGAAAGTGGGGCAGACTTCCTTCTTTTTCAATATCCAGATTTTCCAAATGAAAACCAAATAGATTATGTGTTGCGTCCCCTTTAAAATATTGAAACATCTTCTTTTTGAGAAAAAGATGAGTAGCTGGTGGGGTTTTTATCAAGAGTTGGCATGGCCTAGTTTCCTGTTTCAATGATGTTCACGAAGAATGTGAAACACCAGCAATGTGGCTGCCCGGCTCAGAAAAAGTTGGTGCAGAGTTTGATATTCTTTTACTCTGTTCTCTCACCCTCTTTCTTTTAATCATTAAGCTCGCTTCTAACCAAACTCTCTTTTCCATTTTACCTCATCACACAACCCACACTCAGTTATTTTGACTCCTCACACTCGATCACTCAAAGATTAACTTCTTGGGTAGGAAACACTGGTTAACGTGAATCCATAGAAGTTCTGTTAAGTCCTCACACAATGAACCCATGTAGTCCTATAAGCAAAGAGTTGCTCAAATTGGTTTAACTTTGCAGTTAAAGCACACACATATATATATATATATATATATATATATATATACAAGTCAGATGTCTGTATGCTCAATGAGATAATCATGAAGATTTGAGCATTTTAGAACATTGAAGACTTTTCAAAACAAATATATTGAATGAATGAAATGAATACAAGAAACTTGTTTGAAAATCTGACATTGTATGAAAAAGATCAAAATCGGAATAATTTATCAATTAAGGCTTAGGTCAGCAAAAATTGGATATTGTCTATACGAACCAAAATACAGACAAGTCTTGAAAGAACGTTTCGAAATGAAATCAACGCTCAAAATTCTTTGAAGTTCAATCGGGGTGTATCACCATCGAAAAATTTTGTTCAATTTGAGACATGGTGATAACATATCCAACAAAAAGTTAAACCGGTGTGTGTGAATACTTGAAAGTATATGGAAAAGATAATACGCAAGTATTAATCTTTGGAAACACACTGTTTATATATCATTAAACCTCATGAAAAATGAAAACATTTAAAATCACACTTCTATATTCATGAAATCGTTTTAAGAATCATAAGTGGTTTGAACATTTAGGAACAAGTTTTCATATCTAAAAGTTGTCCGTCTTTTAGACACGTATGAGATTAAGATTAGAAATAAACCTTTTTACTCAGTCTTAAATCTCATCAAGTCAGCTCAAAATCATATAAGATATGATCATGTAAGCTCTCTCTCAATTCTGCAAAAGTCATAAAGTTTGTCAAAGTACAAAGCTTTATTCACAACATTTATTGAAAAGTAATTGACATAAAGCAATAAAACGTTTAAAATACGAGTTCTGATCAGATGTAAGCAGAAATCATATACTTCCCCTAAAATTATGCATTAAATTTATCTCACAATCCCCCTGAAAACATGAACAATGTTGAGTGCAGACATCTTTCAGATAATATTGCAAATGCATATTTTTCAGTAAAAATTATGTACTCCCCCTTGAAGGTTGATCTTCTCAGTTGAGTATCGGAGTATAATCTCATTCATCACGGGAGTATTATCTCTTTTGATCATTGAAGAGCGAGTCCTAAACTGTTGTGTTTAGAAGTCAAACTCTTTATCTTTGAAGTATGGTCCTGAACTGTAGTATTCAGAAGCCTTGGTTCTCTTACTCCCCCTTAACTTGAGGTGCCTGCATCACAGATTCATCATTCGGCTTTGGTACCCACTGGTATTTGGGTCTATTTTTGTTAGTTGCAGTTCTATTAGGATTAATTGAATAAGAACCATACCGGTAACGATCACTTGTTTTATGAACAAAATCATATGTACGGCAGTAAGAACAATACTTCTTCTTATGAGCTAACCTGAGTAATTGATTTCTCGAGTAAACAAACTCAGATTTACCTTTCAGCACACTGTTCTTCTTGGCATTTGGTGCATGTACACATGATTTGTTTTCTTTCTTCTCATCCTTCTTCTCATCGTTCTTTTCACCATCAACTGGTTTCACTTTCCAAACCAACTTTTCTTCTCTATATATCCTTCTTCTTCTTCTTGTTCTGAATGTATATGAACCATCTACATTTCTATCAAAGAAAATGTTAGTAGTACGAATCTGATCATATGAATTAACTGACCTTTTTGAAGAAACAGTTCTTTGATGTGAACTTGCAGCTTTCTTGAATGAACATTTAGAATTAGATGAATCATTTCTAGGTGTGTGGATAATTGACTCTGGAGTATTTTGCTCAGTCACCACCACCTTAGAAACAATCTCTTCAAGTTCTTTTATCTTTGAAGATAAACTGTCTCGTTCTTTGATGAGCAGGTCAATCTCATTCTGGAATTCAGACTTCGTGTTCTGCTCTTTCAATGCACTTGTGGATAGTTTAGATAACTTGTCAGTAAGCTTCCTTATCTCAGATTCAAACATTTGTCTTTCTTCTTCAAAATCCTTCTCCACATTCTTTCTTCCATCAGATATCTCCTTGAAGAATCCAGCATTTTTCTGTTCAATAGCCTTTTTCTCCTTTGCAAACTTATCTCTTTCCATTATGATTACTTTCTCAAAGTCAGTCACTTGTTGAGAAAGCTTGGAACACTTAAGCTCAACCGTTTTCTTCTCTTCAAAACTCTTCCTTGAAAACTCAGAAAATTTCTTTGCAAACCCTTTCTTTTCACTCTCAAAATCATCTCTGTCTTTGACCATCTTTAGCTCCACATCAGTAATCTTCTTATTCAGCTCTTCATTAGCATAATCCAGATTCTTAACTTTCTCCTCATACCTATCAACAGAATCTGCTTGCGGGATTTGAACAATTTGAGCTTCTAAGTTTGAAATCTTTCTTTTCAACTCAGTATTCTCAGCTTTCAACTTCTCAAATTCCAACCATTTATCTTCTTTCAAAGCATGAAGAACTTCTCTTTCAAGTTGTTTTATATGATCTTTATACTCAGCAAAGAAATCTGAAAATTTTCCCGAACCAGTTGCCCTTTTCAGTAAACCTATATGTGAATGCATCCATTCTTTAAGACTATTAAAAGTAGCAACTCGGTCATTTTCTTTCTGCTTATAGTACTCAATCAGATTCGTCTTTCCAGTCAAAGATATATAATAGCTTTCACGCTTTTGTGCAATCTTTTCTTCAAGAGAAACAATCTTGGATTTAAGCTTAGCAACCTCTTCTTTTGATGACATCTTGAACTTTACACTGTTTCAAAAAGAACTTGAAATGATCGTTAGTTCAAATGAAATCACAAAATATAGAAAACTTAGAAAGAAAATTCAGAAATTGAATTTCCAAAAATCCACCAAGTATGGAATTCGCCCGCTACTGTGAAATACACAATTCGCATACAGAATTCTCACGTACAATTCGTACACAAAATTAATTATAGAATTCGCACACTACACACACCAACCTTAGAATTCGCACACAAGCCAAACTATCAGAATTCGTATACAAGAAAAATTAAGAATTCGCATGAACTTTTCGCACATTAGAGACATACGAAATTTGTACTTGAACGATTTTCAAACTTGAGCAATTTGCATGCACCTTTATGCGAATTCAAAGAATTCGTATGACTCACAAATGCGAAATCTTACTTTTCGCACGACACTTAGATACGAATTCTATCCTTAAAAAAATTTCAAGAAAACTTTTCGTATATCAAGGGTTCTAGGGTTTTAGTATTCTAGGGTTTCATCAACCCTCTCCAAACCTTTTTCCATTCTTTTGGTGATTTGGAGTTTAAGGTCCAAACTTGTTGCCATGGAGGTGCAATACTGGTGGATTCAAGAGTTGTGGTTAAGGTAATCTCCTCATCTCTTTACCTAAAAGCTAGGGTTTTGTTATCCTCTTTTTCCCTTGTTAGGACACAGTCTCATTGGATTCAAGATCATACAATACGAAGATCGCAATCTGAAGCTAAAGCAGAAAAGTCGTCTCATTAATATTAGTCTAAGTCGTTTGTAATAAAATAGTCAAAGTTAGTTGTTATTGTATTTTATTGTTATTATGTAATTAGTTAGTTTAGTTATAATATCTAGATATTATATTCTAGATATTATATTGTTAGTTGTTAGATAATATCTAAAATAGATATTATGTAGGTAAAGCAAGTGTGTTAGAGAAGCTTGAGTTGTTCAACATATCAGATCACACACAAGAACACACACAAAAAGGTGTAAAAACAGAGAGAACACATCAAGAGCTAAATCCGAACACCAAACCTTGTAATCGTTTGTTATTTATCAAACAGGTTGGTAATCTTGTTATTGTTGTTGTTTTTTAAGAACTTTATATAAACATTGTGGACCGACATCCCTTCCATTTCTTAGGACTTGATGTAACTTTGGAAACATTTATGGTCAAGAATCTTTGTAGAGAGCTTGGAGCTAAGACCTAGAGAGTTTCAAGTCTTTATCCAAAAAGCTCAAGTTTTGCGTTAAAATCTAGATTTAGCCTTAATCTAGCAAGGTGAGATCAAGTTACTTTGTGAAAACTATGTACATGCCACAATGTATATTTTGAAGTAATAACGTGTTTACTTGGTGTATCAATGTGTTGAGTATTTGATAGAGTTTTCATACTTGGTAAATTTGGGTTGATAAATCTTATGAAATGCCTATATTTGGAGTTTTTGACATTTTGATGAGTAAATCTCACAAATGTATCTTTTCATGATTTATTGTACAAATGGAGTCTATTTGATGATTTATAGATTTTTGGTGTAATTGGTTTATAAACCATTTGGAAAATACACGTCATAGTGTTATGAGGCATTTTGGAAATATAAGGGCATTTCATTTGGAAAATGGTTTATATCAATAAATAATGAGTTTTTGGGTTAATCATATCTTTGAGATATGTATTTGCATAAACGGCGGTTAAAAGCGCCTTATTGTTTTAATGATCTTTATTGACTTGTTGAGATTTTGACTCAGTTTTGACTCCGAAGATTCTTGGGGACATTTGTTCGGTTTTGATAACTCGATGTAGAGGCTTGGATATGGTTTGCATTTATTTCATTTTATTGGAGAATACATGTTTTGAGTGTCTGTGTGTCATTCAATTGGAGTCATGTATTCTAGACTGTAATGCATTAGATCCATAGGCATATGAGTCGGTCATATTTGATCACATTGGAAAAAATGCCCAAGTTGGCATTGTTGTTGTCCCGGTATTATGGAGATGACCTTTAGGGGTCAGGCTCCGAGACCGAGGGATTTGTGGTTTTAATGCTCTAACTCTTATGCATGAGAGTTAGACATCTTAGGTTATCAAGTAAGGAGTTGAGGCTCCTATCTTAAATGCTAGTGAGTACGCACTAAAGTTCGAATGGGAACCTTGAGGTTGTAACTCCACTAGAGAACGAACATGTAATAAGATCGAGTATCCTTGAGGTGGAGCCTGGCAAGGCGTGCACACTAGAGGTACTGTGTCCTTGAGGTGACACCCATGGGTGCACTAAAGGAAATTAGGGACTTGAGGTGTAGCTTATTAAAGCATGCAATAAAGTCACGACTTGAGATGTGGCTTATTAAAGCTTGCAATAAAAACATGATCTAAGGTGTAGTTCGATAACATAGATATGTGGCTTAACTTTGTGTTCTGCCACGTTCAATGGAAACGGGTATCCCCCGTTACCAAAAGTTGTTATTTTGGGTATTGAGTATTATCCATGTTTTCGGTGACTTTTTTAGTACGGATTGATATCCATGAGTTTTGGTTTTGTATTATTGAGTTTCATACATGTTTTTAAATGATTTGGATAATAGAGATTTATCTTCGTTTTCAGGATTTGGTTGTTTAACTCCATTATGTTTTGGAGAGAGTGTTGGGTTTTGAATTCGTATTAAATGGGTATTTTAATTTAGTGTTTTTCATCATGAAAATAGTGGGTTTTGGAAAGGTGTTGCTTTTACGATAAATGTGTTCATGACGAGTTATGTTTTAAATAAACAGTTTTTTTAGTTTTACTATTTATAAAAATGATGAAAACCTTGAACTCACTAGACGTTAAGCCTAACCTTTTTATTTTCGGCGTGTGCATCAGGTTCTTGTAGGGGGAAAGGTACTAGCAACATCGTGAAGAGTTGAGTTCTAGTTAGATTGCACGAGAAGGATGTAGCTATTGGGTGATATTTTCTGCATTCGGAGTTAGCGACTATTATGGAGTTTTAGTAACATTCGACCTTGAATTAGTCACGATCTAAGGCTTGATTACCTTTTGTTGATGTTAAATTCAACTTTTTATTCGAAGTTAATATAAATGTTGAGTTGTAGAAAGGGATTTTCCCTTCATTTGATGTATTATTGAAAGTTTTAATTTAGTCGCTCTTTCCATATTTGAGGGTGTTACATCTCACGTTAACCTCAACTTCTCACCGGCACCCAACCCTATATATATATATATATATATATATATATATATATATAGAGAGAGAGAGAGAGAGAGGGGGGGGAAGGTTCAAACGAGAACGCTAACTATTTAAGAAAACAAGAAAACAACCAAAAAAAATAGCAGATCATGCACAAGATCATATATGATTTTACGTTAACCCAAAAAAATGGGATGCGGGCGATGATGGGCGCGACCTAAAGTCGTGCGCAAGGTCACATGAATCATGTATGATTTTGTATGTACTCGGTTGTTCTCGTGTTTTCTTTAATAAATGTTGTTCTCGTATGAACCCACCTATATATAGGGTCAGGTTCAGGGCAAAACCTAAAAAAAAATGAAAAACTGAGAAACACCCTGGTAGCCCTTCATCTAGACAATATACACATAAGTAATTTGTAACATGCACATGTGCATAATGCACACGTGCATAAAAACCAAAAAAACAACTTTATTTACTTATATGCACAAGTGCATACCGTCCAGATGGAAGGCTATCAGGGTCTTCCTCAGTTTTCCGTTTTTTTGAGGTTTAGCCCTGAACCTCCAGCTATATATATATATATATATATATATATATATATATATATATATATAGAGAGAGAGAGAGAGAGAGAGAGAGAGACGAAGGATCGTGTGCGAAGAAGAGTTAAGGTGAGAACGTAAGGAGGGATCAGGATCGTTGATCACTTTTAATTTAAACCCACCCATGAATTACGCTTGATATAGGAATTGATTGATGCATCTCGGTACATCTCATCTTGATGCATCTCATTCTAATGTGCATCCAAGGGTAGATCCCTTCTTACCCTTCTCACTATAACATTCATTCTCACTGGAGCCCAACCCTATCGTATGGGAATAAGAGTTAAGGTGAGAAGTGTAAGAAAGGATTTGGACCCTTGATCACTTTTAATCTCAAAACAACCCATGAATTGTGCTTTAGAAAGAAATTGACCCCCAATGCATCTCATTAGTGTTTATCTTCAATTAGGATTGACCCAAGGGTGGAGATCCTTTCTTACTCTTCTCCAATAACTTTCATTCTAACCAGACCCAACCCATATATAGCATATGTATATATAGACGAAGGATCATGTGAGAACAAAAGTTAAGGTGAGAAGGTAAGAAGAGATTTGGTCCCTTGATCATTTTTAATTTTAAACCCATCCATGAATTGTACTTCATACAGGAATTGATCCAATGCATCTTGTGCATCTCATCTTGGTGCATCACATCCTATTATGCATCCAAGGGTGGAGACCCCTTCTTACCGGTCTCACCCTTCTCACCATAACTTTCATTCTCACTGGAACTCAACCCTGTATATATGTATATGTATATGTATGTATGTTAATGCCAAAAATTACCCAAGGATAACTTAAGGTCGGTGTGGAGCTTTAACAACTAAAGCAAAGAATCAATCAACAAATCGTACGGCGAAAGATAAATAAAAGACAAGACACCGAAGTTTAGTGATACAGAAAACCCCGTCGAGGGTAAAAATCTTGGACGATAGCAGAGATTGTCAATGCACTATAGACGTCAAGTAGGGATGTCGTTCTTTAGAAGGAGCGATTGAAAGTAAAATTGACAATATTACAAGTAAAAGACAAACAAATCGTAAGATCGTTGAGTCTGCGTGAAGTGAAGCACTTCGTCGAGAGTTCTTGCTTGAGAGAAAATAGCTTGAGGCTTTTGTGTATGCTTGAACAATGTGTATCTGAGATGTCCTTTTGAGCTCAGCACAACTCGTATATATAGCTTGGGATGTCAAAAATGAGCCTTAATGATCCAACAGTCCGCACATTGAATGGTCTTGATGGAGATCGTTCGTTATGATAAATGCACTTTAACCTAAAATAATGAGACATAAAAGAAAATGTTTGTTGATAATAAATAAGTCATGATCGTTAAAAACATTATGAAAGTCGTAAGATATTAGTCGTCGGAAGATTTTGGTCGTAAGTCATTAGAAATTCACGACCATCACCATAAGTGGCGACCATAGTCCTCAGTGTATGTGGTCTTCAGGACCTTATCTTAATATAAGAATTGTCTTAAGATTGGGAACGTTTGGTCTTCTTGCGTCGGTCGAGACTTCAGAATTTTTACCCAAACAATGTACATGTATATGTATATGTAGCCTTAGGTTCACATGAGAAATGATAAGCGTGTGAGAAATATAATCATAGCCATTCATACGGTCAAGATCGGATTTGACTGGTCAAATATTGCATCTTTGACTGGTCAAGAATTGTGGCTTTGACTGGTCAAAAGTTGCAGCTATTCCAAAAATAGAAGGACAGTTTCGTAAATTTTAAAAATATATAGGACGAGTTCATATATGAACATGTATGATTCACATATTGAACTATATGTTCATATGTGAACCAATGTGAACCAGTGTAATTCACATATGAACTCTTTTAAATGATTCACATATGAACTAATTAACTGATTCACATATGAGCTAATTAACTGTTGGTTCATATGTGAATCAGTTGAACTAATTAACAGATTCACATATGAACCTTTGTGATTCAAATATGAACTAATTAATTGATTCTCATATTAACTAATTAACTGATTCACATATGAACGTATAGTTTATATGTAAATCACATAAGTTCGCATATGAATTTGTCCAGCCTATTTTGCGAAACTACCCCTCAATCTTCTACAGACCATGCAAGGAATTATTCGATGCTTCACGGTCAAAGCCGTAAATGTTGACCAGATGAAGGACTAGGATCAATTCTCTATTTCTCACACACTTAGTATTTCTCATTTGAACCTCTCCCTGTATATGTATACGTATACGTATACGTATATGTAGGGTTTGGTTCCGATGAGAAGTTGAGTTAACATGAGAAACGTAAGAAATAGTTATCAACCGTTGGATGCACATTAGGATGAGATGTGTAACACCCAAAATTTTTAGGTAAGTAAAATTGTAAGTTTTATATGAGTTTATCTATTAAAATAGCCTTATTTAATAATTTCATAGGTTAAGTCTTATTATTGATCTAAAAGTGTTATTTTTTAATCGTATGACTTATACTTCATTTTATTTTATTATGAGAAAAATTATTAATTTAATTAAACGAATTATATTTTATTTTAATTAAAAAGTTTAATTAGTAAATTTATTAAATGGATTAAGTTGTTAATTAATTTAAAAGCCTAAATTGTAGCTAGATGAACTATATATGTTGGGCTCTTGATTTGGATTTAAAAAAAAAAGATAAAATGGTTGGGCCTTGGGCTATTGGGATTAAATTGATGAAAGAATTGGGTTGGACCAGAACCGGGATCCCTACGCGTGAAGACTCGTTCATGGTCGTGAAGCGCGGGCAGGAAGCTGGATGGAAGAGGGTGATGCGGGCGACCAGACCTACACGACCTTGGGTCGCGTGGCCTGGGTCGCATACAGGGCTGGGAGGTCAAAATCCAACTTTTTTGCTCCTTTTCTCATTTTCTCATTTCCAAACCCTTTTCTCTCCTCATTTATTTTTTGTAGGGAACATTTTGGCTAAGTTCTCATCTTCTCCAAGCATCTAAGAGTCCCCAATCATCAAGATTTCAAGTATTTAACAAAATTCAAGTTGTCTTAAAAAACCTACAACGTGAGTTCTAAATGCTTTGTAAAAATATATGCATGCCTTAATGTGATTATCTAACTCCATTACATGTTTGATTTTAGCTAATTTATTCTCATTTGGTGATTTAACCATATTTGCTCTATTTGATGATTTTTAGGATATTTTTAGGTATTTTTGGAAAGAGCCTCTATATTGGGGATATGATAAATGTTATGTCATACTTAGAACATATTGTGATGGTTAGATGGAACATGATTTATATTTTGGTATATTTGTGAAAAATCTCATCTTATGGATTTAATGAACTAACTTGAGGGTTTTGTCTCTATATGTAAATTTCATGATTATGGATGAGCTTATGTGTTTATGAAATGACTTATGAACATGAGTTATGAAATTTATTTCGTCATGAAATTGTTGGATATTTTTTCCACTTTGGATTTATGACAAAATGGACTTTTCAAGTAGGCATTAGGAGGGTTGAGTCTTGAGGTGTTACCTTTGGGGTAGACACTAAGATCTCCCCGCCGCTTGAGGTGTTACCTTAAAGGTAGACACTAAGTTTGTCGAGCCTTGAGGTGTAATTCATACGAATAGACACTAAGAACCGGCTCTTAAGGTGAAACTTGTTAAGTGGTCGTTAGGACACTTGGACTATAAGTCTCAAGGTGTTATGCGACAATGTTGTTGAGTGACATACTTTTGTGTTCCCGACACTCTCAATGGATACGAGTCTCCCCTGTTGAATCCACCCAAATGTCATATTTGGTCTACAAATTGTTTTTAGCTACTTATATTGAATTTTACTCACTTCAGGTTCATGCTCAATAAGCTTTTTGGCCTAACACTTGTTGGGTGTCGGCATGTATCTAGGTTCTAGTGCATGGTCACTAAGAAGGTTTGACCATTCTTTTAGAGAGAGAGCTTGAGGAGCATTTTGAGACGTCGACCTTGAAGTTATTTTTGGTGGTTTAGATGACACCCGATTGTAATCTATTTTCTTTCATAGATTTAGATTAGGAGGTTGTCATCCTCAATCCAATTGTTTACAAATTATAACTTTATTTGGCGTATTCTAAGTTCCCTTTTTGGGAAAGCTCATATCTTGATATTTAAATACCATATTCCGGTTTTATTTGGAATTTTTGTAGTCCCATTTTTGGAGTGTTACAAAATGCATCGAGATAAGATGCATCTAGATAAGACGCACCGAATCAATTCCCTTATAAATCGTGATTCATGGGTGGGTTTGAGATTATAAATGATCGAGAGTTCAGATCCACTTCTCATGCTTCTCACGTTAACTCAGCTTCTCACATGATCCTTTGCCTACATATGTATATAGTTTATGTATATGTATGTAGAGGTGAAATCAAGAGAGAACTCTGGAAAAACAATCGAAGAACTCATCCAAACTGTTAGATTGAGATGCACCAACAGATATAGTTAAAAAGGTGGTTATAACGATTTTTTAAAAATAAAAATATCACCCACCAATTTTTAAGATGAAAATTGTCGAAATATAACAAACTTTGAAGAGAAACAAATTACAGCAAAAAAACGATCACTCTATTATCTATAATTTAATATCCATTTTGATATATTTTTTCATCCATTTTTCGTGGTTCTCTGGTTCTTTTTTTAAGGTTCTCCCTTGATTTTTTCTCTATGTATAATCAAGGTTCTAAATGGTGTGAGGCGTGGCGTGGCGGCGAGGCCAAGCCTCAAGCCTTATGAGCCATGGCGAAGCCTTGACGTTTTCAAGGCGTGACTTATGGCGTCAAATTTCTAATTTATATATAATATTATATATATAAAAACATATATTTTGGTGTGTTATTCAATGAGTCAATAGTAATAAACAAGTTAAATTAGGTTATATATAGTAAAAACCCGAAAATAAGACATTAAAAACATAAAAAATACCAAATATTGCATTACAAAAACTGCGCATTAGGCCATGGCGTGCCACGAGCTTAATGTGGCGTGAGACACAAGCCTTGGTGCCATGGCGCGCCATGGCGGCTGTGCGGCGAGTTTTTTTAGAACAGTGGGTGTAATCAAATTCATATATTGTGATAACCGTGAGAACTTTTACCTTATTGTTTCACATGATATTTTTCCATCTACAACTAACATTTAATATATTGATGAGCATGTATTTGTTTCACAATGTGTTTGTTTCATATGTATTTGGTTCACAATGTGAAGCTTTTTTACATGTGATTTTCGTTTCACAAACAAGCTAAAAAGGTTCACATGGTGAAATAAATACATGTGAAACAAACAAACTGTGAAACAAATATATGTTCATTAATATTATAAATCTTAGTCTTATATGAAAAAAAAATCATATCAAATAACACATGATATACTAGTTCTCAAGGTTATCATAATTTTATGGGTTCTCAGAAGAAGTCTCCACCATACATATATACAAGTATTTGTGTATAAGCGAAAAAATTAAATGAGAACCATAAGAATGTTGAGAATCATATTAATCGCAATGAATCAATTTATGGGATTCAAGGGGATATTATTATTCATGTTTGTGAGTATTTAGTGTCTCGTATATGAAACAATATATTTCACTTGTATTGTTTCATATGTGAATACAACACATGTGAAATTGGTTTTCATGATTCTCAACATTCTTTTGCTTATCAATTGACTTGTCTAATATCTTTTTGATTTCATTATTCAGTATTTATGGTTTATCGGATAAATGAAGATATAACTTTTGTGTATATATATATATATGATTTGAGGAGTATTATGGTGGTGGGAGCGGAAATAAAGGATTAAAAGATAACAAAGAATGAATATAAATTGTGTAAAAACAAATAGATTGAGATGCAAGTGTAACATTTGGACTCTCAACATTGAAGTGGGATCAGTGTCGATGCTCCACAATCATACTTTAGTTCGATTCCTAATTTTTGGTTTTATACTTTGAAATATCTTTATTTTAATTAGTATATAATGCTTGCGTGACGTAGGTAAAACTTGACGTATTTTTCAAATACATGCCTCAAAATAAACTACTTGGAATAGACCTTGAAATAAACGCTTTTTAAACTATTTTCTAAACGATGCTTTTGAAAGACGATTTTTCAATATAAGAGACAGAACAAAGTACGTTTCATTTCCATGAATTTTGGCGTTCCTAAAAATGAATTTTCTTTTACAATGTACCCTGATCAAAAAATTTGAATCCGTTTACACTATAAACACTTAACTGATACTTTTGAAAGATAATGAATCGAAACAAAATACCTTCCATTTGTATGCATTTTAACATTCTGAATTCGTCAGTCACCATTAACATGGTGGAGCACCCTAATAGAAAACAAGCATGAGCTACATATTGACTTCTACCTAAAAACAAGCTGTAAACATGGCCCTACTTTTTCAAGTTTTCACAAAGTTTGCAATCAATCATTAACTTTCATAACATCTTTTTATATGAGAAAAAGTTGTATAATACAATAAATCAATCAAATTTGTTAATGGTTATATGTCAAATCAGTTTGTAATTAATATTTATGACACAGAACAAAGTTAATGAACATAATTGTTTCATTACGTGCTTTCAGTAATATAAAATGGTAAATCAAAGGGATGATTTGATTTATAAAACATGGATCGATAACAGATAACACAATCTATAACCTGAAATATCTTATTTTATAAAACGATAGTTGATCTGGTGATTGCCGTTAAGTCGATAAGTGTAGGTTTTATTAAGATGATGGATAATAGATAGTGATAAAATTTAATATATTAAATCAGAAACTTGGTTACTTTAATAAGTGATCGGGTGAAGCAACGGTCACGGTTGAATAGCACCCCAAAAAAGTACTAAATAGCTTTCGATGTTGTGACCCACCATGTTATGTGTTATATTTGGGCTTCACCAATTCCAACCTTTTTTGCCTTTACAAATATGCATTCTGTATTTACCAACTTGAACCCAATCAAATTTTGGGTTTCTAACAAGACTCCCTATAAACAAATTTTTTTTTTTTTTTTTTTAGGACATGTTTATTTAGAAACCTTAAATATTTTTAAAAATCACTTCTATCACGACATTCATCATGAATGTTTTATCACATTATTCATTATAAAAAATACTCACAAGAAATGGTGATTTATGGATTCCCAAAATATTTAAGGTTCCTAAATGAGCCTCCCACACTCTCTCTCTCTCTCTCTCTCTCTCTCTCTATATATATATATATATATATATATATATATATATATATATATATATATGTTGGGTTTTGATGAAAATATGAGTTCTGATGAGAATATGAGAACACAATATTCATCTACATTACTATATTTTCATCTACATTCAACTACCTTTATTTACTTGTTTTTATTATCATGACCAAAACTTTAACAAGTTTATGCATTTGTGAAAGTGATTAAATGTATGTAAAACTTCATAAAAATGAAGATAAATTTGAAGATAAAGGTAGATTAATGTAGTTTAAGGTAATTGAAGGTAAATGAATGTAGTTGAAGACACTGAAAGCAGTTGAGGAAAATTAAGTTAGATTAAAAAGTCAACTCATCTAAAGACCCAAAAGTATTCTCATCATAACTGTAATTCTCAAACCATCTTCCATTTATATATATTTATAGAGATTAAATCAAATGAGAACTAAAAAAAGTTGAGGACTAAGAGCATCTCCAATGCAAGGTTTTTATAAGTAAAAAGTGCAATGACTTATAAGAACTAGCATTATGGAGAGTTCTTATAAGAAGCTAAAGCCTTCTAGGTTCTTACCATGAAGTTTGTGTGAGATGACAATTTCCTCATTTTTATTGATAGTTAAAGTAAATATTTGATATTTATATTTAAATAAATAATTATTATTGATGTTGACATGAGGTTCTTATAAGAACTACCATTGTGAACTTTTAGATAAATTTTTAAATTAATGAGTTGGAAATTAGATGTTACCAAAAAGTGTAAAAAGGAGGTTCTTGTAAGAACCTCCATTGGGGATGCTCTAAGAGAACCAATCTCGGCCATCCAAGGATTTTGATCAAAGGCTAGGAAAAATGAAACATTTTATAATATGTAGTATTTAAGGAGTGTTTAAAAGATAAAAAAGGAACTTTACAAGGTTTTGTAAAGATCCGTAAATATCTTTTTTTTTCTTGAATTATCAAAATATATATTCTTATAATTCTTAAAATAAAACAAAACATTATTTTTTAAAATCTAAAATAAAACATTATTTTTTAAATCTAAAATAAAATACTATTTTATTAAAGCAAAAATATTTTAACTACAAGGGAAATTTAAACATAAAAATGATGCCAAATAAATGATCATTTTATTCCCTTTAATTTGACACCAATATTATTATATTTTTTGAGATTTTTTTAACGTTACGATTTTTACATGAAATATAACAAATGATTTAACTTGTATGTTGTTTTACAGTGTCAAATATCGTTACATTGTTTCACATTAGTGACATCATTTCAACGATTAACAACACATTAATGTTAATATATGTGTTGTTTCACCGAGTGAAACAACACTGATTAACAATACATAAATATTAATATATGTGTCGTTTCAAGTGTGATTTTGTGTTAACACATATGTTTACCACGTTTTAATATATCGGTGTTGTATTGTTTCACTGTTTGAAGCAACACTTATTAATCAATATATTTAATACAATATTTCACAGTGTGAAACATTAGTTTGCAATTTGAATTGTGTTCACTACATAATTTAAAATAAACGGTGTTGTGTCGTTTCAAAACGTGAAACAATACTTAATTTTAACTTACGCATTGTTCAATATGTGCAATAACACTATATTACTTTGTTGTTAAATTCGTGTATTATTTCACAATACAAAGTACCGAAATATATTAAAACCATTATGTTTCACAATATGAAATAAGACAATATGTTCATTAATGAAAACAAATAAATCTTCTCACCATTAATCAACAATTTAAAGAATTAAAAATTAATCTTATCCTTTTTAAAGAATTAAAAAGTTGTGGAGATAAATTGAAAAAAGAAATCCAATTTTATCATTTTTGAATTAAAATAGAAGGTTAAGTAAATATGTTAGATGAAAATAAACTGATGAATGAGATAGATTCTTACGGTTCTCAACCTTTTTATGGTTCTCAATATATATATATATATATATATATATATATATATATATATATATATATAAGAGATCCAATGCAAACCATCCTAATTTTACAAATCGTGCAAACGGTCGATTTCACTAATTAAGTTAATAAATTTCATTCAGGAAATTGTTTAATTTGATGAAATTGTTTCATATAATTTTCATATATTCTCTAATTCTGATGAAATTGTTTCATTTATTTTCTCATTCTAATGATTTTTTTTATTTTTAAATAAAAAACATAAATATATGAAACAATTTCATCAGGGAAATAATTATATGAACCAATTTCATCAAAATAAATAATTTCATGAACTTGACCAAATGAAATTGACGGTTTGCACGGTTTGCAAAATTGGGGTGATATGCAAATGAAACTACCCCTATATGTGTGTGTTCATGTGTGTGTGTGTATATATATATATATATAGAGAGAGAGAGAGAGAGAGAGAAAGGAAGAGAGGGAGGTTCAAGGGAAAACTTCAAAAAAATGAAAAACTGAGGAACACCCTGGTAGTCGTTCATCTAGACGGTATGCAAATGTGCATACAAGTAAATTAAGATGTTTTTTTTTGTTTTTATGCAGGTGTGCATATACACGTGTGTATGTTATAAATTACTTGTATGCATATTTGCACGCCATCCAGATTAACGGTTATTAGGGTGTTTCTTAGTTTTTTAGTTTTGTGTTGTTTTCCCTGAACCTGACCCTATATATATATATATATATATATATATATATATATATATACATATATATGCCACGGTTGTTTTGCAGCCTAGTAAAAAGTTACAACCTCGTGCAATCCTCATCTAACCCATTCATTTAGCTTATTGCATTCGGATTCTCATTGATTCTTTAAATGAATTTATTAGATTTCGTCGGATTTCTGCAATAGATGTCGATGAACATAGTGGTTCATACGATGTATCGGATGAAGCTGGTATTTTTATGAAACAATATACATTCCATGTTAGTGTATGCATTTAATGAAATACTATGCATTGCACGTAAGATTATTGCATGAAACCAGTAATCATTGATGCAATCTATAATGAATGGTTTAGATGAGGATTGCACGGAGTTGTAACCTTTTACTGGGTTACAAAATAAACCAGTAAAATTGGATAAAAAAGTATATCAATATGAATGTCAAATTAACACGAAAAAATGACCATTTTTTGGTGTAATATATTTCATTCGGATTATGTTTATTTATTTATTTTTCGTCTTTTCGAATAGAAAATGGGGGAGTGAAGTTTTTTAATTTAAAAAATATTGTTGTAATTGTTCGTTTAATCACATCATAAGATCAATTAATCTAACAATTGATATGATATTTTCTATTTTTTCATTTATTTAGGGGTTTCCCTTGAAATTCACACTCTCTCTCCCACCTCAATATATATATATATATATATATATATATATATATAGAGAGAGAGAGAGAGAGTCGGGTTCAAACGAGAACGGTACCTATTTAAAAGAACACGAGAACGATAAATCACATACAAAAAATCATAAGTGATTTTACATTAGCGGGGAAGTCGTGCAAAATCACGGTGCGCGGGCGACTTTTGCCGCGACTTAAGGTCGCGGGAATCACATGTAAAATCACTTATGATTTTGTATGTGATTTTTCCGTTCTTGTATTTTTTTAAATAGGTGTCGTTCTCGTTTGATCCTCCTTCTCTCTCTCTCTCTCTATATATATATATATATATATATATATATAGAGAGAGAGAGAGAGAGAGAGAAGGGTTCAAACGAGAATACCTGTGATTCACGCAAATGCGAGAACATGTGTAAGCTCACCATTTTGTTTTAAGTCACAGTTTTAGAATGATTGAATGAGCAGTAAAAAAAATTAAATAAATACTTAACCCTTTTTTACGAAGGCATGAAGGGGTAGAATGGAAAAAGAACAACAAATCATATAATGAACAAATATATTGCAAACGTGATCATCAGGTTTTCAATTTATCGCAGCATTATCACAACAATAATCACATCATAAGAAGTCTTTGATTAATCAAATCATTATCATATTATTATCATAGTAAAATTATATAATTATCACATAGCTATCGATAACGGAGACATCGGTACACGAAGTCTTTGATTATACTAACAAATTAAGGGATAAAGACAAATCTAATATAATAGAAAATTGTTGATAAATACTAATTTGTTTTCATTTATTCTAATTTTTATTATGTATTATTTAGAGGCTCATAAGTGTTTTCTTATTTTCATAAAACAGGTGTGTTATCGTTTGAACCCCCACATTATATATATATATATATAGAGAGAGAGAGAGAGAGAGAGAGAGGAGAGAGGGGTGATTTCATACGAGAACAACATCTATTTAAGAAAAATACGAGAACAACCGAGTACATACAAAATCATATATGATTCACGTACAAAATCATATATGATCATGCGACTTTGCCCGCGACTTTAGGTCGCGGCCAAAGTCGGACACGTCCATTTTTTTTGGGTTAATTTAAAATCACATGTGATTTTGTACGTTTAAACCTTCCTCTCTCTCTCTCTCTATATATATATATATATATAGAGAGAGAGAGAGAGAGAGAGATTATTTAAGAAAACAAGAAAACAACAAATCACGTGTAAAATCATATATGATTCGACATTAACAGCTAAAAAAATGGACGCGTGCAACTTTGGCAACGACTCAAAGTCACGTGAATCGTATATGATTTTGTACGTGAATCATATACGACTTTGTATGTATTCGATCATTCTCGTATTTTTTCTTAAATAGATATTGTTCTCGTATGAACCCATCTCCCCCCGTCTCTCTCTCTATATATATATTCTAATACAAAGTTATATTTCTTATTACCAATTTGTAGAATTTATGTGCGTGTACGTGTTTTAAAGTTTATTTCACATCACCATGTATTTATATCATTAATTTATAGTTGTTTATATACCTATCATCATTAATCCATACGTAGTTGCTTTTTAACGTCTACCTCAATAACTATGATGACATTTAGATTCATCATTTTCTCCCTTATACAAATAATCCCTCCAAATTAATCATCATTTGTTGGCAAATTAATAATGAAATTGTTGATTTGAATAGGGGTGTTCATCTAAACCGTCAAACCGTCCACACTACACCTGTAACACCCATGATTTCGGTACGTCCCTAACCTGGTCATAAATCATAATATTGAACCTAGTGTTGAAATCGAGAGCTCTCCGGGTCGAAAACGGGCTTCGGTACGCCCGGGGCGACTGTGCCCGCGATTGTGGCAGAGGTCACTCTCGCAAGGCACAATCGCCGGGGGTGTACCGAGAGGTGGTGATGGTGTGCGACAGTGCCAAGCGAGAGTGACATGTGTCATTCTCGCGAGGCACAATCGCTGAGAATGTACCGTGAGGTACTTAGCTCGGGCGACAGTGCCAAGCGAGAATGACCATGTCAATCTCGCGAGGCATAGTCGCGGTCGTGGCCTGGTCCCTTAAATGCAGAAAATCGACCCTTATTCCTCATTTTCTCATCTCTTCTTGTTTGGAGCCGATTTTGGGGAAGAAAAGGGGTAAGTTCCTCTCTTTCTTCATTCAATATTCATGGAGGATTTATGTGGTGATGATTAATGTGGTTGGTGTAGGATCATTGACATTTATTTTGAGATTCTAGAGATCCAAGTGTCAAGCTCATCTCCTACTCTCTTCTCTTCTTCATCTATTAACTAGGGTTTCCTATAACCTTTTTCAAGGTGGGTTTCTATTCCTTGTTCTCATGTATTTATTATGTATCATAACCCTCATTTATACACCCTAGCTTCATATTGGAGTTTTGTGAAACTTGACCAAATCATGTGATATGGGAATATTGGGGTTTTGATACTTGAACATTATTGTTGGGAAAATTGTAGTTACACTATAAATCATGGTATTATATGATTCTTTAAATGTTTTGAAACT
Organism: Arctium minus; assembly: GCA_954870635.1. Lineage (NCBI taxonomy): Eukaryota > Viridiplantae > Streptophyta > Magnoliopsida > Asterales > Asteraceae > Arctium > Arctium minus. The sequence continues at coordinate 20,092,104 of OX941096.1, read as the reverse complement.
CACTCTTCATATTTGGGATTTTGGTAAATTCAAAGTGAAAATTGGGGTTTGGTGAATTTCAAGTGTTGGGTTAATTTGTGATAAATCTTGACATTCGAAATGGGAATTGTAATGATATTGTTTATGGGTTTGGTTTGACAAGGCCTCCTTGATAATAGGGGTCAAGTCTACATGTAGAAATCTTATACATGTAAATTGGTTTTAACATTTATGAATTTGATTAACGATGAATGGGTTAAAATGCTTTGTATTTGGTCTTAGTGCAATGGTGTAACACCTCAAAAATCAGAGTAAATTAAAACCTGGAAATCTGACAATATAACGAATGTAAAACCATAACTTTTCATAAATGGGATCAGTCCTCCAGACTATACAATCCTATACAAGGATTTCATCAAAAGAATGGGACTTAACAATGCCCAACAATAATACTAATCAATCCCAAAAACCTCGAGACTCAAAACTCGTCTCTCCAAAAACCCCGGCAACCCACCGCTAATGGAAACCTGATACACATACCATTTGAGAAAAAGTGTCAGACTTAAAGCCTGGTGAGAACATACAGTTTATGAAGCTCAAAAGATAAAACATTTGCATTAAGATAACATTTCCAAAGAGATTAAGTTTACAATTTAGGTCCTCGCCACAATCGGGCTTTTTCGTTATAAACATACCACAAAAGGACCGAAAACAAAATATTTTACCAAGGATCGTGGCGTAACACAAAGTTAGGCCAACAATCTGAGTTACGAGCTAAACCAATTGGAGTCCGCGGATACGAATCACAAAGTCCGTGCTTCAACGTGAGATCAAGCCCCAAGCGCAAAACCAAGGTATACTCCTTCACTAGGATCACTATGAACCATGGCTAGTATCCGACCTCACATAACCGTACCAAGTTGCCCCCGAGGAACAAGTGATCCATAGCTACAATTCTGGGGAATGTAACATCCCAACAATACAGTCTACTCCAAAACCTAGGGATCCACTAGTAATGGTAAGGACTCGTCATAACAACATATGTGACCAACCATAAATAAACATATGGTATAAATACATTTTATAAACAAAATGTTATTTCCAGTTCAACTTCTGGTAAGAATGAAAATCATTAAAAAGGGCTTTTAATCATTCTTTTTGCATAATCACATAACGTGCAAGTAAAACATCATTTTACTTTAATAAGATAAGATCCAAAAGGTAACTTTTGATATGTATATAGTTTAAAATGATAGTAAGAACTCACCTCTGTTTCCTTCTTCTTAACGAGCGCTACCTATGATAACACCGAAAGAATCGGTAAGTCGAAATACAGATAAACCTCTCGTTACTTGAATAGGACTCAAAGACACAGAAGCTAACAACTTAACAGAACCTAATCCGGTTAAAGGCAACAACCGGTCGAACACCACCCCGGGTCGAACACCTCCCCGGTCCAACACTACCCCGGGTCGAACAGACAACACCGGTCGAGGGACCATCCGGTCGAACAACCCCTCGGTCGAATCAATCATCCGGTCGAATCAACCCTTCGGTCGAACACCAGTCCGGTCGAATCAAACCTTCGGTCGAACACCAGTCCGGTCGAATCAAACCTTCGGTCGATTGACCATCGCCTTGTTCATCAAGAACAGCGATGCAGAACCCAGATTCAACCCAGATCCAAATGAGAAAATACTCAGATCTCAAAATGGAACGGTTCAAAACCTACACAACGAGATTCTACACGGCTAAAAGCATTCAGATCAAAGCATTAAGCTAGATTCGTACCTCGATTTGCCCGAAATGATCGACCCAAAACAAAGCTTCTTCTCCTGCCTTCCTTTCTCTCTGACTTCAAAGATCTCAAGAACTCAAATCTGATATTTTACAAAATATCTAGATTTAACTTTGTATATATATTACCCAAGTTACACTTTGCCCCCTTGAACTTTGGGTAATGGTCAACTTCTCACCCAATCCCAAAATTCAGGGTGTTACAATCCTCCCCAACTTGGGAATGATTTCGTCCCCGAAATCCAACTATACAAAGAGATGAGGATATCTACGCTTCATATCCTCCTCAGATTCCCAAGTCACATTTGCTCCTCGGTGATGCTTCCACTGCACCTTGACCAAAGTGACTTCCTTATGACGCAACTTCTTAGTCTTTCTCTCTAAGATGGCGTCGGGTTCTTCCACACAACGGTTACCTTCGTCAACCCTTAACTCTGAGAGGGGAATGACGCTGTCTTCTACCGCCAAACACTTCCGGAGGTAGCAGACATGAAACGTGTTGTGTATTCTACTCAACTCCGGTGGCAGTTCCAACTGGTAGGCCTGCAACCCTACACGCTTAAGTACTTTGAAAGGTCCGAGGAAACGAGGACTCAGCTTCCCACGTTTTCCGAACCGTATGATGCCCTTCCATGGCGATACCTTAAGCATAACGCGGTCGCCTACTTGGAATTCCATCGGTCGCCTCTTCTTATCGGCATAGCTCTTCTGACGATCTTGAGCCGCTTTCATCCTCTCTCTAATACACTTGACCTTATCGGCAGTCTCTTGCACGATTTCAGGTCCGGCGAACTGCTTCTCTCCTGCTTCCAGCCAACACACGGGAGTCCGACACTTTCGCCCATACAATGCTTCAAAAGGTGCCATCCCAATACTCGAGTGGTAGCTATTGTTGTAAGCAAACTCTACCAAAGGCAGGTGAGAGTCCCAACTACCCCCGAAATCGATGACACCAGACCTCAACATGTCTTCCAAGGTTTGGATCGTTCGTTCGCTCTGCCCGTCGGTCTGCGGATGGTAAGTCGTACTCAACTTAACTCGCGTACCAAGCTCTTTCTGAAACCCATCCCAGAAGTTCGAAGTGAACCGGCTGTCACGATCCGACACGATCGACAACGGTATTCCATGCCTCGAGACCACCTCATCGATATAAAGCTTCGCCAACTTATCCATCGGTAAAGTCTCGCGCATAGGCAGAAAGTGAGCGCTCTTCGTCAATCTATCCACTATCACCCAGATGGTATCGTGTCCCCGAAGAGTTTTAGGCAACTTCGTCACGAAGTCCATGGTGATATGCTCCCACTTCCACTCGGGAATCTCTAAAGACTGAAGACTCCCATACGGTCTCTGATGTTCGTCCTTAACTTGCAAACACGTCACACAACGCTCAACGTAACGTGCCACATCAAGCTTCATCACCGGCCACCAATAGTGCAACTTCAAGTCCCTATACATCTTCGTACTTCCCGGGTGAATGGAATACTTGGACTTGTGTGCGTCTTCTAGCAACAGCTCACGGTTTCCCCCAACCTTTGGCACCCACACACGACCACTGAACAGTTTCACTCCGCGGCTATCCTCCGTTAAGAGTAAACGCTGTTTTGTCATGACTTCCTCTTTGAGATTCTCTTCTAACAATGCTTCCATCTGAGATGTCTTGATCTTCTCAATAAGGCTAGACACTAGCTCGATTCTTGAATGGGTAGCCCGAATACTCCCGCTATAGTCCTTCCGACTTAGCGCATCGGCCACCACGTTCGCCTTACCGGGATGGTAAAGCAATTCACAGTCGTAGTCTTTCAACAACTCGAGCCACCGCCTTTGCCTCATATTCAGCTCTTTCTGACCAAAGACATACTTCAGGCTCTTGTGATCCGTGTAAAGAGTACACTTCGTGCCGTAGAGGTAATGTCGCCAAAGCTTCAAAGCGAACACCACCGCTGCTAACTCCAGATCATGGGTTGGATAATTCTGCTCGTGTATCTTAAGCTGCCTCGAGGCATAAGCGATTACCTTGCCTCGTTGCATCAACACGCAACCCAATCCCATCTTTGAAGCGTCGCTGTACACCACGAAATCTTCCGACCCTTCAGGTAACGTCAAGATCGGAGCTTCACACAACTTCTTTTGAAGGATCCGGAACGCCTTCTCTTGGGTTTCGGTCCATTCAAACTTCACATTCTTCCGAGTCAGAACTGTCAAGGAAGAAGCGATCTTGGAAAAGTCTTGAATGAATCTCCTGTAGTATCCCGCCAGACCCAAGAAACTTCGGATCTCTGACGGACTCTTAGGAGGCTCCCAATTCATCATAACTTCAATCTTGGAGGGATCTACTTTCACTCCGTCCCGAGTGACTACGTGCCCCAGAAATTGTACTTCCTTAAGCCAAAAGTCGCACTTGGAAAACTTGGCGTACAATCTCTCTTTTCTCAACACTTCCAGAACTTCACGAAGATGCTGCTCGTGCTCTGTCTCACTCTTGGAGTACACGAGTATGTCGTCAATGAATACAATGACCGACTTGTCGAGGAATGGTCGGCACACTCTATTCATCAAGTCCATAAACACCGCTGGTGCGTTCGTCAGACCAAAAGACATTACAAGGAACTCGTAATGGCCGTAACGCGTTCTGAAAGCCGTTTTCAGAACATCTTCTTCTCTCACCTTCACTTGGTGATAGCCTGATCGTAAGTCGACTTTGGAGAAACAACCCGCTCCTTGAAGTTGATCGAACAAGTCGTCTATTCTCGGAAGCGGATACCTGTTCTTCACTGTAGCTTTGTTCAACTCACGATAGTCGATGCACATTCTCATTGTGCCATCCTTCTTCTTGACAAATAAGACCGGAGCTCCCCAAGGTGACGAACTCGGTCTTATGAATCCTTTCTCAAAAAGCTCTTGGAGTTGTGCCACCATCTCTTGCATCTCCGATGGCGCTAAACGATAAGGTGCTTTAGCGATCGGTGCAGCGCCTGGCACAAGATCAATCCGAAACTCTACCTGACGATCGGGCGGCAACCCGGGCAAGTCGTCCGGAAAGACATCTGGATACTCCCGCACAATCTTCACATCTTCCAGCTTGGACTTATCTAACTTGGCATCGATCACATAGGCTAGGAAGGACGAACATCCTTTTACTAAACACTTGCGTGCTTTTGCCATTGTGATTATTGCCACTTCACCCTTTCTCTTTTCGCCATAGATGACCACGACCTCTCCAGAGAGGTTGGGAAGTCGAATCATCTTCTTGGAACACACGAACTCGGCCTGATTGTTTGACAACCAATCCATACCGATTACAACATCAAAACCCCCGATTGACATTGGTAGCAGATCGATCGGGAATTCTCTCCCTTCGATGCTAAGAGCACACTGCTTCAGAATTTCGTGGATCAGAACTTGCCTACCATCTGCTATTTCTACTACTAATGCATCCTCAAGACTAGTAGTGGGCATAGCAATTTTCTGACGGAATAATTCAGATACGAAAGAGAAACTAGCACCCGTATCGAACAAAATACGAGCAGGTACAGAGTTTATAAGAAAAGTACCCGATACCACATCAGCGGATGCTCTAGCCTCTTCGGCCGTCATCTGAAATGCTCGACTCTGAACCTTAGGAGGGTTCTCCTTCCTTGCTGGCGCGCTACCCGACACAAGCTTCGGGCAATCTCTCTTTACATGCCCCGGTGCCTTACACTCGTAACAGACGATTCCACTGACCGGGCAATCTCTGACAGTATGACCGGGCTTCCCACACTTATAGCAAACTTGAGAATTGTTGTAACAGTTACCGTGATGCTTAGTTCGACACCTCGGGCACCACTTAGCTTCCTGATAATTGCTGAAGTTGCGGTTCCCAACAAAAGGTCGGGTCCGCTTGGGAGGTACTGAACTGTTCTCCCACTTTCTCTTTTCAGGCACCACCACTGCCTTCTCAGATTTGCCCTTCGCGAACATCTCTTCCATAAATTGAGCTTCTTCCACCATCTCTCGGAGGTTAGAAGCCTTGAAATTATGGACCATAGATTGCATGTCCGCTGGCAAGCCGTTGAGATAAGCTTTCATCTTGTCTTTCTCTGTTGGGGCAGCGTGCCCCACCAGACCAAGTTTCTCCATAAACTGACGGGTATACTCCCTCACCGTCAGGCTCCCTTTCACCAAAGACCGGAATTCTTTCTCAATTCGGTCCATGGTCCTCTCGTTGCAAAACTCCTCTAGCAGCTTCTTCTTGAACTCGGCCCATGACAACTGAGCCAGTACTTCCGGAGATAGAGTGGATTGGATGATATTCCACCAGATGAGTGCAGTGTCCCTCAGCAGTTGGGTACCAAACCGCACCCTCTGATCATCACCACATTCGGAAGAGCCAAAAGCTTGCTCAACCGCTCGGATCCACTTAACGCACACCACCGGGTCGTCAGAACCGAAGAATTCTGGCGGTCCGCAGCCCAGAAAGGACTTATAGGAACAACTCTTCCTGTTCCCCGGAGCTTCAGAACTCCTGCGCTCTACTGCCGTGACCCTTATACCATCATCACCAGAACCTACTACGACGTTCTCCACCACCGTCTCACTTCTCCGATGGTTCACGTCGCGGTCCTCCATCGCTTTTAGCAGAAACTCTTGCTGCTTCGCCATCTCTTCTCTCATTGCCAACATCACGCTGGCCAACAACTCTGACTGGGGATTAGCATCCCCTATAACTGGGTGAGATGAAGCCAGGTCCACACGCGGAATGACCTCTGGCCCCCCACCTAGTATTTGTTGAACTGGCGGACGCACGACAACCTCAACTCCTTCCGGCTGATCAGCTGTGGAGGCTGTCGCTTCCAGACCGTCAACACGAGTACGCGGTCTACCACGCGTATTCACCATGCTGAACAACTTCACAGAACAAGAAAGAGATAAGAGAGAGATAGGAAAAACACGAAAGTAAAACGTACTATCACATTATCAATTGTCATATCAACAGCAAATCAAGGACTCTTACGTACAATATCCTCATAATAACATTAGCTAAGTGAAATTATGAACATACAACACATAACGGTTCTTGTCACCACCATTACAACGCCTGATAAACGTACTTTCCGTTGACTCTAAGACTAACCCATCTTAGGAGCTCTACCCGAATCTCGCGGATCAATTCTTAGCATACGCAGTCTAAGTCTAGACATCTTACATTCATGCCTAGTTCGCTTAAACTAGAGCTCTGATACCAACTTGTAACACCTCAAAAATCAGAGTAAATTAAAACCTGGAAATCTGACAATATAACGAATGTAAAACCATAACTTTTCATAAATGGGATCAGTCCTCCAGACTATACAATCCTATACAAGGATTTCATCAAAAGAATGGGACTTAACAATGCCCAGCAATAATACTAATCAATCCCAAAAACCTCGAGACTCAAAACTCGTCTCTCCAAAAACCCCGGCAACCCACCGCTAATGGAAACCTGATACACATACCATTTGAGAAAAAGTGTCAGACTTAAAGCCTGGTGAGAACATACAGTTTATGAAGCTCAAAAGATAAAACATTTGCATTAAGATAACATTTCCAAAGAGATTAAGTTTACAATTTAGGTCCTCGCCACAATCGGGCTTTTTCGTTATAAACATACCACAAAATGACCGAAAACAAAATATTTTACCAAGGATCGTGGCGTAACACAAAGTTAGGCCAACAATCCGAGTTACGAGCTAAACCAATTGGAGTCCGCGGATACGAATCACAAAGTCCGTGCTTCAACGTGAGATCAAGCCCCAAGCGCAAAACCAAGGTATACTTCTTCACTAGGATCACTATGAACCATGGCTAGTATCCGGCCCCACATAACCGTACCAAGTTGCCCCCGAGGAACAAGTGATCCATAGCTACAATTCTGGGGAATGTAACATCCCAACAATACAGTCTACTCCAAAACCTAGGGATCCACTAGTAATGGTAAGGACTCGTCATAACAACATATGTGACCAACCATAAATTAACATATGGTATAAATACATTTTATAAACAAAATGTTATTTCCAGTTCAACTTCTGGTAAGAATGAAAATCATTAAAAAGGGCTTTTAATCATTCTTTTTGCATAATCACATAACGTGCAAGTAAAACATCATTTTACTTTAATAAGATAAGATCCAAAAGGTAACTTTTGATATGTATATAGTTTAAAATGATAGTAAGAACTCACATCTGTTTCCTTCTTCTTAACGAGCGCTACCTATGATAACACCGAAAGAATCGGTAAGTCGAAATACAGATAAACCTCTCGTTACTTGAATAGGACTCAAAGACACAGAAGCTAACAACTTAACAGAACCTAATCCGGTTAAAGGCAACAACCGGTCGAACACCACCCTGGGTCGAACCCCTCCCCGGTCCAACACTACCCCGGGTCGAACAGACAACACCGGTCGAGGGACCATCCGGTCGAACAACCCCTCGGTCGAATCAATCATCCGGTCGAATCAACCCTTCGGTCGAACACCAGTCCGGTCGAATCAAACCTTCGGTCGAACACCAGTCCGGTCGAATCAAACCTTCGGTCGATTGACCATCGCCTTGTTCATCAAGAACAGCGATGCAGAACCCAGATTCAACCCAGATCCAAATGAGAAAATACTCAGATCTCAAAATGGAACGGTTCAAAACCTACACAACGAGATTCTACACGGCTAAAAGCATTCAGATCAAAGCATTAAGCTAGATTCGTACCTCGATTTGCCCGAAATGATCGACCCAAAACAAAGCTTCTTCTCCTGCCTTCCTTTCTCTCTGACTTCAAAGATCTCAAGAACTCAAATCTGATATTTTACAAAATATCTAGATTTAACTTTGTATATATATTACCCAAGTTACACTTTGCCCCCTTGAACTTTGGGTAATGGTCAACTTCTCACCCAATCCCAAAATTCAGGGTGTTACAAATGGATCCATAGGCACAGTGTTCCTATGTCCCGTTTTGGACATTAGGTTCACCACTTTGGCACGGAATAGGCATCGGGTCACCATGGTAAGTAAGGTGTGGACCTATATGGTCGAGCAGCGTCCCATGGGCAGTAAGGTGTAATTCCCTTGTGCTAGGGTTCCCGTTTTAGAACTCTCAAGAATAGATCTAGAGGGGTTGACTTGATGTTTTCGAGCAATAGACTTAGAGGAGTTGAGCTCACTATGTGTTTGGTGTTATTTGTACCATGTTTTAAATCACTAATGGTTTATTTGATTGATTGACTTAGCTCATGGATATATCCACCGTGCGACATGTAACACCCTGAATTTTGGTACGTTTGATTACCTTTCCTTCCCCATTTGATCTACGAGTGCGTACTATTGTGGGTATATTTGTTGATTTGGATGCCAAGCTAATCGAGAGCGGAGAAGTCGGATTTTTAGGGTTTGAGGGCACCTGGGCGACCATGCCAGCGAGAGTGCCAGAGGGCACAATCGCTTGGCATTATCGCCAAGCCAAATGGCCTCTCAGTACACTCCTGGCGATTGTGCCAACGATAGTGCCACTTGCACAATCGCTTGGCACTATAGCCAAGGGGTACCAGTTGATTAAAATTCGATTTTCAGCCCCTTTTCTCATTCTTCACTTCTCATTTCCTTCCCAACACCCTCTAAACTCTCTCAAGACCTCCCAAACCCATCCATGGTGATTTTGATCCATCAAATTCCTCAATCCTCAAGTATTAAAGTATCATCAATGGGTATAAGCTAAACACCTAAAACCTTCATCTTCATCTTCAACCTCAAACTCCATTTTTGGGTTTTCTAGGTTTTCATCAAAACCTAAGTGGTAAGTTTATCCTCTCCATTTCTAAACCTCATTAAGTGATGTAAATGCTTCGTTGATGATTTCCTAGTATTTTATTACTCAAATTTCGGTTTGGAAAAGTTTGAGAAAAGTTAGGTCAAATTAGGGTTTTTGACCAAAATGGGGATTTTGATATAAGGTGTTTGGGGATCGATTCTAAATGGTTTAATATGTTTATTAATGGGTGTAAACTTGTGAATCTAGGTTTTTGGAAGTTTTGGACTTGAAGATTCAAGTTTCTTCAAAGGAGCTCAAAGTGGGGTAAAATCTAGATTTAGCCTAAATCTAGCAAGGTGAGTTCAAGTTGATTTGTGGAAACGGTGTGCATGCCAAAATTTTTATGTTAAAGTGTTTATGTCTTACATTAAAATGTTAACTGTTGATAAGTTTGGTTATTTGGAAGTGGGTAAATTTGTAAACTTATAAAACACTCATCTTGGGGATTTTTGAGTATGTTTTTAAATGCATTTTTATGCTTGTTGGTATTACGTGTATTTTGTATCGTGAAATGTTTTAAAAATACCACTGGGTGAGTCATGGGCACTGGGTCATTCCCAACCTTGCAAACGTTTATGAACTTATGAACCTAATGTTTTGGGAAAAGATGTAACTCAAGTATTTTATTGAGTAAACCGGTGATATTGGTATTTAAATGATTTATCGTATGGGTATAAATCTCTTGAGTAAGTGTTATTTAAATGTGTATCATGGGACGTTTGGATGGAGTGAATGAGATTATAAACTTGTGGAAAATGATTTACGTTGGAGTTTATTCATGTAGTCGAAGCATGTATTTGCATATATGTGGTCGCTGCATTTTATTGCATTTTGTGGATTTCAGCATATGGTCGTTTGGTTAGTTGAGCTTAAGGCTCAGTTTTCGGCTTTGTCGGGTATTGGGGACTTTTGTCCGGTTTTAATAACTTAAAGTGGAGCGTTGGGTGTGAGTTGCATTTATTGCACTTTATTTTGGAGAATACATGTTTTGAGTGCGTGTGTCATTCAATTGGAGTCATGTATTTTAGACTGTAATGCATTGGATCCATAGGCAGGTAAGTCAGACGTGTTTAATGGTGAGGACTCTTGGGATTCTCACTTTGGGAAATAATGTTGTGTTGGCATTGGCGTCGTCCCGGTTGTTTGGGGAAGAGGAACCTTTATGGGTTGTACTTCTAGACCATGAGTCTTGTGTTGGATGTCTAATTCTTGTGCACGAGGTTAGACATCGGAGTTGGTGCTCCTATCTTGAATGCTAGGAAGTAGGCACTAGGGGTCGAATGAGTACCCTGAGGATGAAACTCCGCTAGAAACCGAACAGACAATAAGATAGTGTATCCTTGAGGTGTAGCTCGGCGGAGCAGGCAATAGGGGATACGGTGTTTGGGACCTGAAATAAAGTTCGACTGGAGGTGTAGCTCGACGGAACAGGCAATACAGTCACGACTGGAGGTGTAGCTCGGTAGAGCAGGCAATACAGTCACAATCTGAGGTGTAGTTCGACAACATGGTTATGTGGCTTAACTTTGTGTTCCGCCACGTACAATGGAATCGGGTCTCCCCCGTCACCGGAAGGTGTTATTTTGGTATTAAAGGGTAGTATTTTATTATCCATATTTTTGGTGACGTGTTGCATATATGGGTCTGTTTACTCAAGATTTATGGGTTGTGTATTATGTCCCGCCCACGTTTGGGGTGCTTCGAGAAGTAAAATCTTATTTCGCATCATTATAAATTGGGAGTTTTGCTCTCTATTCACGTTTTGGGTGTGTTTGGGGTTAAAGTGGTTTCACGAATGAAGGTTCAATTTGGGTCCCTTGTTTTAAGGGTGTTTCTGGAAAATGTTGTCGTTTAATATTTAAAGTAAATATTTTGATTGTCTACGATTTAAATTGCATTCTTTCCCTTTAACAAATATATTTATTCCATCTTGTAAGCTCTTGAACTCACTAGGCGTTACCCTAACCTTTTTATTTGTCGGTATGTGCATCAGGTTCTGGTTGGGGGAAATGGTTCTAGCGTTGTTGCGAAGAGCTGAGTATTAGTCATATCCACAGGGGTGAATCGCCTGGTGAAGTCTTCCGTCTTTATCTTGGGAATAAAAACTTGTATTTGGGGCTTAGTAACACCCGACTCGATTTAGTCTTCGTGTAAGACTTTATTTATTTGTTGATGGTTGAACCTAGATTAGTATTTCAAGTTTGGACTTGTTGTAAGAGATTTTATCTTTATTTGAGGTTTTATTGAAAATTTTAAATTAGTTGCTCTTTCCAATTTTAAGGGTGTTACAAGTTGGTATCAGAGCTTAAGTTTGAGAGAATTAGGTATTGATTTTCGGATGCCTAGACTCAAACTAGCGTTCTTCTAAGTGATTGAAAGTGAAATTTCACCATTAGGTACCTTAGGATATGATATTTTAAGGTTGATTGAGTCGCTAGAAACGGGAAACTTGTCGAGAATGGCAAGGATAATCATGTACGATACGTCCATAATGGCACCTGGCCAGTGTTATGATGAACTTACAGTTACATGGGTATACTTGAACTGCCTTGGTGTGATGACCGTTGGGGGTAGTGAGGAAGTTTCTGAGCGAATGACCGATAGAAGAATTGATGTTTATAGCATTTCCATATTGGAATGATGGTTAAGCACGAAGAATGCATTGAGTTGACCAATTTGGATCGGAGTTGTTGGTGGAATTAGAATCATAGGCTTATCGGGTTGATTTTATTTCAAGAAGAAAATTGTAAGTTAACCGAATAAGTGTGATTATTAATTTAGGATGTTGAACATCCGGATGACGATAGTATGACTATGAGATTGAGGAGCATGGTTCTAAGACATGGTGATGCTGACAAAAAGTCATGCACGAAATTATTCCTGAAACGAGTTTGCACCAATTACTTTTCATGTTTTCCGAATCATAAGGTGAAATATATTATGAGATTTTGGAAAAATGTTTAGCACGCACCAGATTTTAATCATGAGTTTAAACATGCATGAAATTGCTTATTTCACGTAGTTGAAACCTTGTATTGAAAACCTCTTCATCCCCGTTTTGTGTCTAACGATATTTCGAACATTGCGGTATGCATATTTTGTTGTTGATTAGGTCTTGTACAAGTGACTACAGTTTATAACTTTAACATTGGATCTCCTCCACATATGTTAAAGTTTTGGACGAAGAGTTATCTTCCACCATTTTGGTGATTGAGTTTCATATAGAACCTTATTCCGAGTGATTTTGTGGATTTAAGGTGGTAATTTTAATGGCGACCAGTTGCGTCGTTTTTCTCTTGGGTCATTATATGAGCGGTTTGGTTGCATATAGTATGCATGGTTGTTGTAGTGGGTGTTTTCGCCATTGTGTTTTAGCCCATGTCCTAGAGCGACAAAAGCATATTGTTGATTTGGCTTTGAACTTGAGAACGACGTAAATTATTTTATCTTTTAACCAAAGTGCATACACATGTCACAATGCTAGTTTTGTGAGATATCTGGCGCATGCAAGTCCGGTTGTGGAATCCTTTTTCGTGTGAGTTTGTGGAGTTTTATGAAGTATTAATTTTATAACGCTTTGCTATGCGACAGGGAACTATGAAATGCGTAGACTTTAATTATGTTGCATGTAAATTTATGAGTTTATTTAGAGTCGAGTCTCATGCAAGGTTTGTTGAAAAAAATGACACTTTATTTTGCACGGCGGTAAAATGGGGAAACTCCTAAAATTTTAACGTTTTTAGACATATTGCCGTCTTATGTTTTTACGTTGGGAGACGAAAATTTTGATACCATTTGATTTTAACGTTAGTGAGTTTATGAAAATTCAGTTGGGGTTTTATGACGTCTTATTGCGCGATATTTTGAGTTGCGTAGATAAAATTTTGGAACGTGAATACATACATTATTGTGTGCTTTAATTTATGAGTTTTGTTTAATACTTTGTCTCATGCGAGTCTTGCACCCATATTTTTACAACCGTAAGAGGGATCTTGAAAAATCTTAACGTCGCATGATTACATCTTGAGTTTATGCGGGCATATGTGCATACTTTTGGGTTGAATTTGATTTTCACTCGCGTGAGTAAACAGGTGATCAATTTATGTTGTCTCGTATTAAACTTTTAATCTAAACGTGCTTCAATTGTTGACTTTACTGTTATAAATTTTTCGCGATGCATTAATTGAGTTATCGGGCTACATGTCGTTGTAATCACTGTTTTGGACAAGTGCGTTTTATCGGTGCAGTCCAAAGTTCGAACTTGATTTAAAACTCAATTACGTTCCTATCGTTTTGCTGAATTTGGGAACTAAACTGATGTATATGGGCCTTGTTGGGGATTTTATCCTCCGACGTTTTGTGGTTTAAAGGAAAAGATTTTAAAGTTGAAATTGCGAATTTATCTTTTGGAGTTGTACCAACATTTTGTTGCATATGTTGTAGTACAGAAAATTATTTTCACGTACATAGTGTAAATTGATGCATGCTAGGACCTTGGTAGTCCATTTGAAAATTTTGTTGCGCATCTTTTGTTACTGTCTTTGGTAACACAATTATTGATCAAACAAATTTTGAAATGGTTTTATATGCATGACATAGGTGACCATTTTGCACACCTATCGAGTGAACGATAATGGATTTTTACCGCATGATTAATTGTTGTAAAACTTGTATATTTGAAAGTTTTAGAAATTTCAAATTGACATATTAGTTGAAAATCTTGAACTCATTAGGGCTATAGATTTAAAACCCCTATCGTGAAAGGAGTTACAATTAAGGGACTAGAGGAGTCCTTGGGATTTGAAGCGTCGGAAGGTTCGACTTGTGGTCAACTTTGAATGTTGGGTTTCAGTTTTGGTTCTGTGCACATTTGAATAGTTGAGGTATCAGATTTATATATTACCCCCATATATAAGCGGTGATCTTTCCCTTTCGGTAAAACTTAAGGATAAGTCCTTGTGCGGTCGTTTACATATGGATGGATTTGAACTAGTGGGTTAATTGTGCGGCAACATGTTACGTGTCGGTGGTGTACCATCTTAATGGGTATTTGTGAATAATTATGATGTTATGGTTTGTCTGTAAAGATGTATGATTTGGGGTTTTTAATTCCATATTAGGTGTCAACTTTAAATCTTTTGGGGATCGGCTCAGTGCAAGCCGACTTGTTCTTTTGAGGTCAATGATCTTTGGAATGATTGGAAGTATTCCCGTTAGATTATGAGGAATGTTAGCCTCACGGTGGTGGAATTTAAGAGAAGATTAGATGTTGGTAATTAAGTATCGAGGTGTATAAGCTTCCCCGATATGGTAAATATCTTATTGATGGAATATTTGAGGTTGGGAGTAGATCGGGGTTGAGTGATAGTCGGATCTACTTTAACCAGTTACCCGGAGGGCGTATTGGTATGCCTCGGAAGGACGACCTTGTAACATTAAAATTTAGAGGATTCCTTAGAGGTTGATGTCCAACTTTTGTTTAGGTTCAAAAGCATGTCGAGTTGAGGCAAATTAGTCAGCGAGAAGTTGAGGCCATAAGCTGCCTTTGAGGTAGTACGTGTTCCCTAAGGTTGGGAGACGACCGGGATTCGAAGGTTAAGGATTACTCTCGTAAGGTTCGAGGTTCACTTTTATATGAGTGTGATGTATCCGAATGGTTTAGGATGTGAAGGGATATCAGTATGGCAGTTTGTGAGGAAGTTAACGAGTTTTAGCTCAAGGATGAATCGGGTCGGAGGCAATCCCTTGGAAAGGGAGACAGTAGTTATCTTTCAAGAATGATGCCATTGAGATCTATGATGTGTTGTTACCTATGGGGACCAAGGGAACCCAATAGGAGGCAATAGTGGTAATGAAAAGTCTTGGGTGAGGAGTAGATTTCGGGGACGAAATCGTTCTAAGGTTGGGAGGATTATAACACCCTGAATTTTGGTACGTTTGACTATCTTTCCTTCCCCATTTGAGCTACGAGTGCGTACTATTGTGGGTATATTTGTTGATTTGGATGCCAAGCTAATCGAGAGCGGAGAAGTCGGATTTTTAGGGTTTGAGGGCACCTGGGCGACCATGCCAGCGAGAGTGCCAGAGGGCACAATCGCTTGGCATTATCGCCAAGCCAAATGGCCTCTCGGTACACTCCTGGCGATTGTGCCAGCGATAGTGCCACTGGCACAATCGCTTGGCACTATAGCCAAGGGGTACCAGCTGATTAAAATTCGATTTTCAGCCCCTTTTCTCATTCTTCACTTCTCATTTCCTTCCCAACTCCCTCTAAACTCTCTCAAGACCTCCCAAACCCATCCATGGTGATTTTGATCCATCAAATGCCTCCATCCTCAAGTATTGAAGTATCATCAATGGGTAGAAGCTAAACACCAAGAACCTTCATCTTCATCTTCAACCTCAAACTCCATTTTTGGGTTTTCTAGGTTTTCATCAAAACCTAAGTGGTAAGTTTATCCTCTCCATTTCTAAACCTCATTAAGTGATGTAAATGCTTCGTTGATGATTTCCTAGTGTTTTATTACTCCAATTTCTGTTTGGAAGAGTTTGAGAAAAGTTAGGTCAAATTAGGGTTTTTGACCAAAATGGGGATTTTGATATAAGGTGTTTGGGGATCGATTCTAAATGGTTGAATATGTTTATTAATGTGTGGAAACTTGTGAATCTAGGTTTTTGGAAGATTTGGACTTGAAGATTCAAGTTTCTTCAAAGGAGCTCAAAGTGGGGTAAAATCTAGATTTAGCCTAAATCTAGCAAGGTGAGTTCAAGTTGATTTGTGAAAACGGTGTGCATGCCAAAATGTTTATGTTAAAGTGTTTATGTCTTACATTAAAATATTAACAGCTGATAAGTTTGGTTATTTGGAAGTGGGTAACTTTGTAAACTTATAAAACACTCATCTTGGGGATTTTTTAGTATGTTGTTAAATGCATTTTTATGCTTGTTGGTATTACGTGTATTTTGTATAGTGAAATGTTTTAAAAATACCACTGGGTGAGTCATGGGCGTTGGGTCATTCCCAACCTTGCAAACGTTTCTGAACTTATGAACCTAATGTTTTGGGAAAAGATGTAACTCAAGTATTTTATTGAGTAAACCGGTGATATTAGTATTTAAATGATTTATCGTATGGGTATAAATCTCTTGAGTAAGTGTTATTTAAATGTGTATCATGGGACGTTTGGATGGAGTGAATGAGATTATAAACTTGTGGAAAATGATTTACGTTGGAGTTTATTCATGTAGTCGAAGCATGTATTTGCATATATGTGGTCGCTGCATTTTATTGCATTTTGTGGATTTCAGCATATGGTCGTTTGGTTAGTTGAGCTTAAGGCTCAGTTTTCGGCTTTGTCGGGTATTGGGGACTTTTGTCCGGTTTTAATAACTTAAAGTGGAGCGTTGGGTGTGAGTTGCATTTATTGCACTTTATTTTGGAGAATACATGTTTTGAGTGTGTGTGTCATTCAATTGGAGTCATGTATTTTAGACTGTAATGCATTGGATCCATAGGCAGGTAAGTCAGACGTGTTTAATGGTAAGGACTCTTGGGATTCTCACTTTGGGAAATAATGTTGTGTTGGCATTGGCGTCGTCCCGGTTGTTTGGGGAAGAGGAACCTTTATGGGTTGTACTTCTAGACCATGAGTCTTGTGTTGGATGTCTAATTCTTGTGCATGAGGTTAGACATCGGAGTTGGGGCTCCTATCTTGAATGCTAGGGAGTAGGCACTAGGGGTCGAATGAGTACCCTGAGGATGAAACTCCGCTAGAAACCGAACAGACAATAAGATCGTGTATCCTTGAGGTGTAGCTCGGCGGAGCAGGCAATAGGGGATACGGTGTTTGGGACCTGAAATAAAGTCCGACTGGAGGTGTAGCTCGACGGAGCAGGCAATACAGTCACAACTGGAGGTGTAGCTCGGTAGAGCAGGCAATACAATCACGATTTGAGGTGTAGTTCGACAACATGGTTATGTGGCTTAACTTTGTGTTCCGCCATGTACAATGGAATCGGGTCTCCCCCGTCACCGGAAGGTGTTATTTTGGTATTAAAGGGTAGTATTTTATTATCCATATTTTCGGTGACGTGTTGCATATATGGGTCTGTTTACTCAAGATTTATGGGTTGTGTATTATGCCCCGCCCACGTTTGGGGTGGTTCGAGAAGTAAAATCTTATTTCGCATCATTATAAATTGGGAGTTTTGCTTTCTATTCACGTTTTGTCGTTTAATATTTAAAGTAAATATTTTGATTGTCTACGATTTAAATTGCATTCTTTCCCTTTAACAAATATATTTATTCCATCTTGTAAACTCTTGAACTCCCTAGGCGTTACCCTAACCCTTTTATTTGTCGGTATGTGCATCAGGTTCTGGTTGGGGGAAATGGTTCTAGCGTTGTTGCGAAGAGCTGAGTATTAGTCATATCCACGGGGGTGAGTAGCCTGGTGAAGTCTTCCGTCTTTATCTTGGGAATAGCAACTTGCATTTGGGGCTTAGTAACACCCGACTCGATTTAGTCTTCGTGTAAGACTTTATTTATTTGTTGATGGTTGAACCTAGATTAGTATTTCAAGTTTGGACTTGTTGTAAGAGATTTTATCTTTATTTGAGGTTTTATTGAAAATTTTAAATTAGTTGTTCTTTCCAATTTTAAGGGTGTTACACGACATCAAATGGGTTTAGTACTTCTATTTTTATTGATTTAATCTCACTAGGCTTTAGCCTAACGCTTGATCTTTGGTTGTCATGTCTGACAGGTCATCTTAGCGGTAGGGCTCGTCTGGACTGAGTGGAGGACCTTAGGTCGTGAGTGGTCTTTTTGAAGATAATAGTGACCAATACGTTGATTTTGGAGGACATGCCTTTTGGAAGGATAGCGATACCCGACTATAATCTTGTTTACAAAAATCTAGATTATTAGGTTGTCGTTTTTTCTTTATTGTAATTGGGTTATAAATACCATACTTTTTCCCCGTTTTGGGATGATACTCTTGGGTTTGATTTGTCTTATCCTTATTATTCAGGTTTAAATTATCCCCTATTTCAGGATGACAGGTTTCTCTACTTATAGACGTTATATTGCCTAAATTTCGAATTTTATTTCTTTTTAAATTTTAGGATGTTACAACACCGCACCGCAAAACACGGTTTGAAACTTTCATGGTGCGGT
Source organism: Arctium minus (assembly GCA_954870635.1). NCBI lineage: Eukaryota > Viridiplantae > Streptophyta > Magnoliopsida > Asterales > Asteraceae > Arctium > Arctium minus. The sequence goes on along the minus strand of OX941096.1, from coordinate 20,073,323 downwards.
TTGCATGTTTACTAAATCGCACTATGCGGTGGGGTTTGTGGTTTTGAGTTATCAAACCGTGTTTCAAACTGCACCACACCGCATATTTTATATTTTATATATTTTTATTTTATATGTATAATATAATATAATATATAATAATTTAGTATTTATGTAATATATTTGGATTTCGTATTTTGACCTAAAGTCCCATCTTGAATAAACAATTGGCAAATTGGGAGTCCGGACTTAAAAATCGAGATGAAAGAAAAAGTTGGACACGTCATAACTCATACGTCAATTTAGTTTGAAGTTTATTTATTTTACTTCTTAAACTATTTTTAATTATGCAATATGTATTTGGAATCGGATGTATTGAAACTCTTTATTTTTTTGGAATGAGGTCAATTAGTTGTTGATTTTATAAAGTATTTTTAAAACAATAGTTTTTGGATTGTAGGCATAAAATGTGATAGGAACAAACATCATAAACTGCTCCGTGCAGTTTGAGGTTCACGCCTTGTAGTTTGCGGTTTGGAAAAATGCTCAAACCACATATGTGGTGCGGTCTGCAGTTTGACTCCAAACCGCACTGCGAACACCCCTGGATTTTAATGTAAATTAACAAAATTAAAAACATATTCAATTATAATAATAAATTGGGAAAACAAATAGTTTTTATAAGATAAATTACATTAAAACGTGTTGTAATTCGAAACAAAATTTGTGTAACGTACTTTTTCACCTTTTGTCTAGTTGCCTTCGGGCTTAAGTATGGAGTTAGTAAAATTGAATTGTCTCAATTCTCCCGGATGAAATGCAAATAATGGAACAGGAGAAGGATTTCTCATTCTTTAGCCGAAAAAGATATGTGTCCATGAAAGGCGAAGGGAGGCTGGAATGCCGACATACGTCTAGATTTTCATTTTGATACCTTGTATATGACATCTCAAACATTTAGGTATATAGTTTACATCTAAGATTGCATGATGCAATATACTTTGTTCTGATTCCTATTTTATGTAGCACATTTTGGTCTAAATATTTGAGATATCATATCAGAGGTACCCAAATGAAATTTAACAAAAAATCAAACCCGAGTATGTTTTATTTTCATGCAATTGTCCTTCAAAATACATGTTGGTTTTAAATTCGAGTAATAGTATGTTTTGACTTACAAAGACAAAGGTGAGTTCTTTCATACCTGAAAATAATCTGACTCGACAAACCAAACAAACATGGTTTACAAAATCATAAAATCACTATGAAGATTATCCAAAACAAAGCCACAACAAATGTCATTTTCACAACATCGGGTACAATTCTTGAGGAACGTCGAAACGAATGGGACGCTCATGAAGGATATTAGTTGGGTTAAGGTGGTCAAGGAATGGGGGCTATCCACAGATTAGGTGAGTCTCCTTCCTTTTTGGTACTCCATAATTACCACAACTGGCTTCATCAAGGGATACTTAGCAAAAGTGGCTCATATATGGACTAGCTCGAGAAGAACGAGGCAAGGTAATTCACACAAGCATGACAACAATTCTTCGACATTGAAGAACGTTTTAATTGTAACACCTCAAAAATCAGAGTAAATTAAAACCTGGAAATCTGACAATATAACGAATGTAAAACCATAACTTTTCATAAATGGGATCAGTCCTCCAGACTATACAATCCTATACAAGGATTTCATCAAAAGAATGGGACTTAACAATGCCCAGCAATAATATTAATCAATCCCAAAAACCTCGAGACTCAAAACTCGTCTCTCCAAAAACCCCGGCAACCCACCGCTAATGGAAACCTGATACACATACCATTTGAGAAAAAGTGTCAGACTTAAAGCCTGGTGAGAACATACAGTTTATGAAGCTCAAAAGATAAAACATTTGCATCAAGATAACATTTCCAAAGAGATTAAGTTTACAATTTAGGTCCTCGCCACAATCGGGCTTTTTCGTTATAAACATACCACAAAAGGACCGAAAATAAAATATTTTACCAAGGATCGTGGCGTAACACGAAGTTAGGCCAACAATCCGAGTTACGAGCTAAACCAATTGGAGTCCGCGGATACGAATCACAAAGTCCGTGCTTCAACGTGAGATCAAGCCCCAAGCGCAAAACCAAGGTATACTCCTTCACTAGGATCACTATGAACCATGGCTAGTATCCGGCCTCACATAACCGTACCAAGTTGCCCCCGAGGAACAAGTGATCCATAGCTACAATTCTGGGGAATGTAACATCCCAACAATACAGTCTACTCCAAAACCTAGGGATCCACTAGTAATGGTAAGGACTCGTCACAGCAACGTATGTGACCAACCATAAATAAACATATGGTTACAAACACATTTTTATAAACAAAATGCTATTCCCAGTTCAACTTCTGGTAAGAATGAAAATCATTTAAAAGAAGTTCCTTTGAATATTTCTTTCGCATAAACGCACAGGTAAAACATCATTTTACTTTTAAAATAAGATAAGATCAAAAAGGTAACTTTTGATATGTATACAGTTTAAAATGATAGTAGGAACTCACCTCTGTTTCCTTCTTCTTAACGAGCGCTACCTATGATAACACCGAAAGAATCGGTAAGTCGAAATACAGATAAACCTCTCGTTACTTGAATAGGACTCAAAGACACATAAGCTAACAACTTAACAGAACCTAATCCGGTTAAAGGCAACAACCGGTCGAACACCACCCCGGGTCGAACACCTCCCCGGGTCGAACACCTCCCCGGTCCAACACTACCCCGGGTCGAACAGACAACACCGGTCGAGGGACCATCCGGTCGAACAACCCCTCGGTCGAATCAACCATCCGGTCGAATCAACCCTTCGGTCGAACACCAGTTCGGTCGAATCAAACCTTCGGTCGAACACCAGTCCGGTCGAATCAACCCTTCGGTCGATTGACCATCGCCTTGTTCATCAAGAACAGCGATGCAGAACCCAGATTCAACCTAGATCCAAATGAGAAAATACTCAGATCTCAAAATGGAACGGTTCAAAACCTACACAACGAGATTCTACACGGCTAAAAGCATTCAGATCAAAGCATTAAGCTAGATTCGTACCTCGATTTGCCCGAAATGATCGACCCAAAACAAAGCTTCTTCTCCTGCCTTCCTTTCTCTCTGACTTCAAAGATCTCAAGAACTCAAATCTGATATTTTACAAAATATCTAGATTTAACTTTGTATATATATTACCCAAGTTACACTTTGCCCCCTTGAACTTTGGGTAATGGTCAACTTCTCACCCAATCCCAAAATTCAGGGTGTTACAATCCTCCCCAACTTGGGAATGATTTCGTCCCCGAAATCCAACTATACAAAGAGATGAGGATATCTACGCTTCATATCCTCCTCAGATTCCCAAGTCACATTTGCTCCTCGGTGATGCTTCCACTGCACCTTGACCAAAGTGACTTCCTTATGACGCAACTTCTTAGTCTTTCTCTCTAAGATGGCGTCGGGTTCTTCCACACAACGGTTACCTTAGTCAACCCTTAACTCTGAGAGGGGAATGACGCTGTCTTCTACCGCCAAACACTTCCGGAGGTAGCAGACATGAAACGTGTTGTGTATTCTACTCAACTCCGGTGGCAGTTCCAACTGGTAGGCTTGCAACCCTACACGCTTAAGTACTTTGAAAGGTCCGAGGAAACGAGGACTCAGCTTCCCACGTTTTCCGAACCGTATGATGCCCTTCCATGGCGATACCTTAAGCATAACGCGGTCGCCTACTTGGAATTCCATCGGTCGCCTCTTCTTATCGGCATAGCTCTTCTGACGATCTTGAGCCGCTTTCATCCTCTCTCTAATACACTTGACCTTATCGGCAGTCTCTTGCACGATTTCAGGTCCGGTGAACTGCTTCTCTCCTGCTTCCAGCCAACACACGGGAGTCCGACACTTTCGCCCATACAATGCTTCAAAAGGTGCCATCCCAATACTCGAGTGGTAGCTATTGTTGTAAGCAAACTCTACCAAAGGCAGGTGAGAGTCCCAACTACCCCCGAAATCGATGACACAAGACCTCAACATGTCTTCCAAGGTTTGGATCGTTCGTTCGCTCTGCCCGTCGGTCTGCGGATGGTAAGCCGTACTCAACTTAACTCGCGTACCAAGCTCTTTCTGAAACCCATCCCAGAAGTTCGAAGTGAACCGGCTGTCACGATCCGACACGATCGACAACGGTATTCCATGCCTCGAGACCACCTCATCGATATAAAGCTTCGCCAACTTATCCATCGGTAACGTCTCGCGCATAGGCAGAAAGTGAGCGCTCTTCGTCAATCTATCCACTATCACCCAGATGGTATCGTGTCCCCGAAGAGTTTTAGGCAACTTTGTCACGAAGTCCATGGTGATATGCTCCCACTTCCACTCGGGAATCTCTAAAGACTGAAGACTCCCATACGGTCTCTGATGTTCGGCCTTAACTTGCGAACACGTCACACAACGCTCAACGTAACGTGCCACATCAAGCTTCATCACCGGCCACCAATAGTGCAACTTCAAGTCCCTGTACATCTTCGTACTTCCCGGGTGAATGGAATACTTGGACTTGTGTGCGTCTTCTAGCAACAGCTCACGGTTTCCCCCAACCTTTGGCACCCACACACGACCACTGAACAGTTTCACTCCGCGGCTATCCTCCGTTAAGAGTAAACGCTGTTTTGTCATGACTTCCTCTTTGAGATTCTCTTCTAACAATGCTTCCATCTGAGATGTCTTGATCTTCTCAATAAGGCTAGACACTAGCTCGATTCTTGAATGGGTAGCCCGAATACTCCCGCTATAGTCCTTCCGACTTAGCGCATCGGCCACCACGTTCGCCTTACCGGGATGGTAAAGCAATTCACAGTCGTAGTCTTTCAACAACTCGAGCCACCGCCTTTGCCTCATATTCAGCTCTTTCTGACCAAAGACATACTTCAGGCTCTTGTGATCCGTGTAAAGAGTACACTTCGTGCCGTAGAGGTAATGTCGCCAAAGCTTCAAAGCGAACACCACCGCTGCTAACTCCAGATCATGGGTTGGATAATTCTGCTCGTGTATCTTAAGCTGCCTCGAGGCATAAGCGATTACCTTGCCTCGTTGCATCAACACGCAACCCAATCCCATCTTTGAAGCGTCGCTGTACACCACGAAATCTTCCGACCCTTCAGGTAACGTCAAGATCGGAGCTTCACACAACTTCTTTTGAAGGATCCGGAACGCCTTCTCTTGGGTTTCGGTCCATTCAAACTTCACATTCTTCCGAGTCAGAACTGTCAAGGAAGAAGCGATCTTGGAAAAGTCTTGAATGAATCTCCTGTAGTATCCCGCCAGACCCAAGAAACTTCGGATCTCTGACGGACTCTTAGGAGGCTCCCAATTCATCATAGCTTCAATCTTGGAGGGATCTACTTTCACTCCGTCCCGAGTGACTACGTGCCCCAGAAATTGTACTTCCTTAAGCCAAAAGTCGCACTTGGAAAACTTGGCGTACAATCTCTCTTTTCTCAACACTTCCAGAACTTCACGAAGATGCTGCTCGTGCTCTGTCTCACTCTTGGAGTACACGAGTATGTCGTCAATGAATACAATGACCGACTTGTCGAGGAATGGTCGGCACACTCTATTCATCAAGTCCATAAACACCGCTGGTGCGTTCGTCAGACCAAAAGGCATTACAAGGAACTCGTAATGGCCGTAACGCGTTCTGAAAGCCGTCTTCGGAACATCTTCTTCTCTCACCTTCACTTGGTGATAGCCTGATCGTAAGTCGACTTTGGAGAAACAACCCGCTCCTTGAAGTTGATCGAACAAGTCGTCTATTCTCGGAAGCGGATACCTGTTCTTCACTGTAGCTTTGTTCAACTCACGATAGTCAATGCACATTCTCATTGTGCCATCCTTCTTCTTGACAAATAAGACCGGAGCTCCCCAAGGTGACGAACTCGGTCTTATGAATCCCTTCTCAAAAAGCTCTTGGAGTTGTGCTACCATCTCTTGCATCTCCGATGGCGCTAAACGATAAGGTGCTTTAGCGATCGGTGCAGCGCCTGGCACAAGATCAATCCGAAACTCTACCTGACGATCGGGCGGCAACCCGGGAAAGTCGTCCGAAAAGACATCTGGATACTCCCGCACGATCTTCACATCTTCCAGCTTGGACTTCTCTAACTTGGCATCGATCACATAGGCTAGGAAGGACGAACATCCTTTTACTAAACACTTGCGTGCTTTTGCCATTGTGATTATTGCCACTTCACCCTTTCTCTTTTCGCCATAGATGACCACGACCTCTCCAGAGAGGTTGGGAAGTCGAATCATCTTCTTGGAACACATGAACTCAGCCTGATTGTTTGACAACCAATCCATACCGATTACAACATCAAAACCCCCGATTGACATTGGTAGCAGATCGATCGGGAATTCTCTCCCTTCGATGCTAAGAGCACACTGCTTCAGAATTTCGTGGATCAGAACTTGCCTACCATCTGCTATTTCTACTACTAATGCATCCTCAAGACTAGTAGTGGGCATAGCAATTTTCTGACGGAATAATTCAGATACGAAAGAGAAACTAGCACCCGTATCGAACAAAATACGAGCAGGTACAGAGTTTATAAGAAAAGTACCCGATACCACATCAGCGGATGCCCTAGCCTCTTCGGCCGTCATCTGAAAAGCTCGGCCCTGAACCTTCGGAGGGTTCTCCTTCCTTGCTGGCGCACTACCCGACACAAGCTTCGGGCAATCTCTCTTCACGTGCCCCGGTGCCTTGCACTCATAACAGACGATTCCACTGACCGGGCAATCTCTGACAGTATGCCCAGGCTTCCCACACTTATAGCAAGTTTGAGAACTGTTACTGCAGTTACCGTGATGCTTGGTCCGACACCTCGGGCACCACCTTGCTTCCTGGTAACTGCCGAAATTGCGGTTCCCAATAAAAGGTCGGGTCCGCTTGGGAGGTACTGAACTGTTCTCCCACTTTCTCTTTTCAGGCACCACCACTGCCTTCTCAGATTTGCCCTTCGTGAACATCTCTTCCATAAATTGAGCTTCTTCCACCATCTCTCGGAGGTTAGAAGCCTTGAAATTATGGACCATAGATTGCATGTCCGCTGGCAAGCCGTTGAGATAAGCTTTCATCTTGTCTTTCTCTGTTGGGGCAGCGTGCCCCACCAGACCAAGTTTCTCCATAAACTGACGGGTGTACTCCCTCACCGTCAGGCTCCCTTTCACCAAAGACCGGAATTCTTTCTCAATTCGGTCCATGGTCCTCTCGTTGCAAAACTCTTCTAGCAGCTTCTTCTTGAACTCGGCCCATGACAACTGAGCCAACACTTCAGAAGATAGAGTGGATTGGATGATATTCCACCAGATGAGTGCAGTGTCCCTCAGCAGTTGGGTACCAAACCGCACCCTCTCATCATCACCACATTCGGAAGAGCCAAAAGCTTGCTCGACCGCTCGGATCCACTTAACGCACACCACCGGGTCATCAGAACCGAAGAATTCTGGCGGTCCGCAGCCCAGAAAGGACTTATAGGAACAACTCTTCCTGTTCCCCGGAGCTTCAGAACTCCTGCGCTCTACTGCCGTGACCCTTATACCATCACCTCCAGAACCTGCTACGACGTTCTCCACAACCGTCTCACTTCTCCGATTGTTTACGTCGCGGTCCTCCATTGCTTTCAGCAGAAACTCTTGCTGCTTCGCCATCTCTTCTCTCATTGCCAACATCACGCTGGCCAACAACTCTGACTGGGGATTAGCATCCCCTATAACTGGGTGAGATGAAGCCAGGTCCACACGCGGAATGACCTCTGGCCCCCCACCTAGTATTTGTTGAACTGGCGGACGCACGACAACCTCAACTCCTTCCGGCTGATCAGCTGTGGAGGCTGTCGCTTCCAGACCGTCAACACGAGTACGCGGTCTACCACGCGTATTCACCATGCTGAACAACTTTACAGAACAAGAAAGAGATAAGAGAGAGATAGGAAAAACACGAAAGGAAAATGTACTATCACATTATCAATTGTCATATCAACAGCAAATCAAGGACTCTTACGTACAATATCCTCATAATAACATTAGCTAAGTGAAATTATGAACATACAACACATAACGGTTCTTGTCACCACCATTACAACGCCTGATAAACGTACTTTCCGTTGACTCTAAGACTAACCCATCTTAGGAGCTCTACCCAATTCTCGCGGATCAATTCTTAGTATACGCAGTCTAAGTCTAGACATCTTACATTCATGCCTAGTTCGCTTAAACTAGAGCTCTGATACCAACTTGTAACACCTCAAAAATCAGAGTAAATTAAAACCTGGAAATCTGACAATATAACGAATGTAAAACCATAACTTTTCATAAATGGGATCAGTCCTCCAGACTATACAATCCTATACAAGGATTTCATCAAAAGAATGGGACTTAACAATGCCCAGCAATAATATTAATCAATCCCAAAAACCTCGAGACTCAAAACTCGTCTCTCCAAAAACCCCGGCAACCCACCGCTAATGGAAACCTGATACACATACCATTTGAGAAAAAGTGTCAGACTTAAAGCCTGGTGAGAACATACAGTTTATGAAGCTCAAAAGATAAAACATTTGCATCAAGATAACATTTCCAAAGAGATTAAGTTTACAATTTAGGTCCTCGCCACAATCGGGCTTTTTCGTTATAAACATACCACAAAAGGACCGAAAATAAAATATTTTACCAAGGATCGTGGCGTAACACGAAGTTAGGCCAACAATCCGAGTTACGAGATAAACCAATTGGAGTCCGCGGATACGAATCACAAAGTCCGTGCTTCAACGTGAGATCAAGCCCCAAGCACAAAACCAAGGTATACTCCTTCACTAGGATCACTATGAACCATGGCTAGTATCCGGCCTCACATAACCGTACCAAGTTGCCCCCGAGGAACAAGTGATCCATAGCTACAATTCTGGGGAATGTAACATCCCAACAATACAGTCTACTCCAAAACCTAGGGATCCACTAGTAATGGTAAGGACTCGTCACAGCAACGTATGTGACCAACCATAAATAAACATATGGTTACAAACACATTTTTATAAACAAAATGCTATTCCCAGTTCAACTTCTGGTAAGAATGAAAATCATTTAAAAGAAGTTCCTTTGAATATTTCTTTCGCATAAACGCACAGGTAAAACATCATTTTACTTTTAAAATAAGATAAGATCAAAAAGGTAACTTTTGATATGTATACAGTTTAAAATGATAGTAGGAACTCACCTCTGTTTCCTTCTTCTTAACGAGCGCTACCTATGATAACACCGAAAGAATCGGTAAGTCGAAATACAGATAAACCTCTCGTTACTTGAATAGGACTCAAAGACACAGAAGCTAACAACTTAACAGAACCTAATCCGGTTAAAGGCAACAACCGGTCGAACACCACCCCGGGTCGAACACCTCCCCGGGTCGAACACCTCCCCGGTCCAACACTACCCCGGGTCGAACAGACAACACCGGTCGAGGGACCATCCGGTCGAACAACCCCGCGGTCGAATCAACCATCCGGTCGAATCAACCCTTCGGTCGAACACCAGTTCGGTCGAATCAAACCTTCGGTCGAACACCAGTCCGGTCGAATCAACCCTTCGGTCGATTGACCATCGCCTTGTTCATCAAGAACAGCGATGCAGAACCCAGATTCAACCCAGATCCAAATGAGAAAATACTCAGATCTCAAAATGGAACGGTTCAAAACCTACACAACGAGATTCTACACGGCTAAAAGCATTCAGATCAAAGCATTAAGCTATATTCGTACCTCGATTTGCCCGAAATGATCGACCCAAAACAAAGCTTCTTCTCCTGCCTTCCTTTCTCTCTGACTTCAAAGATCTCAAGAACTCAAATCTGATATTTTACAAAATATCTAGATTTAACTTTGTATATATATTACCCAAGTTACACTTTGCCCCCTTGAACTTTGGGTAATGGTCAACTTCTCACCCAATCCCAAAATTCAGGGTGTTATATTAATGGAGTTGCTTTGATACATTATGTTAAACATAATGTTATGAAATTCCCATATAATTCAAGATTCAATGGTTTTCTAATTCACATCACCAAACTGATACGGAAACGTCGACCCAGAAGTTAAGAAACTTGGAACCTTCGTATGAGATAGTTTAGGAAGCGAATATCCCAGGTATAGGAATCTTCAACTAACCTAGAGCAAATCCTTGACCCATTAGTTATAAAACTAAGAACCAAAGGAATCTGAAACGCCACAAGATCGTGCTCACAATCTTGATAAGTTCTTGAACTATGAACGCTCTCGCAAGGAATCACAGCTCACAAAATGAGTTAAACTCAAAAGAAAGGGTTCATATTACTTGGATGATGATTTTCAAATGATTACAAAGACTCCTATTTATAGGGTTCAAAATACACCCCAAAAGACTCTCCATAAAGTCTAAGACTTAAATTTCAATCAAGAATTAAAGGCATACCTTTAATTCATGAATCTAGACATACTCTAAATCATTATTCAAAGACTTTTAAACACCTAGACTTTAACCTAGGCCTAAAAAACGGATTGGGCTTTATACACTAATTTATTGGGCTCAAATTCAACATAAACAAAAGAAAATAGTTCAATCTTGGGTTGCCAAAATAATGATCATGGGTTTATTCTTTGAAATGGCCCAAAAGCTTGCAATCTTCAAATAAAAACCTTCTTTAAGCTCCATCATTGATCCAAAGCTCCAATAAGCATAATACCGTGCGTTACATGCAAATCTTCAATGGACTTTACTTGAATCTCCGCAACTAAACTCATCAAAGCTTCTTTGACCAGTTTCGATCTTGATCTTGTAACTGGACCATCTTGAATTGCCAAGGGATCTTTCATGTGGTTGAATGGTACTCCATCATTCTCTCCCCCTTGAAAAGTATTTGTCCACGAATCATCACCTACATCATAGGGAGAAAGATCTGCAACATTAAAAGTAGAGCTTACTTGATACTCACCAGGAAGATCTAACTTGTAAGCATTATCATTGATTCTTTCGAGGACTTGGAATGGTCCATCTCCTCTAGGCTGCAACTTTGATCTTCTCTTTCCAGGAACCTCTCTTTCCTCAAGTGTAACCTTACCCAATCACCAGGTTCAAACACAACTCTCTTTCTACCTTTGTTTGCTTGCTTTAAGTATTGATTTGTCCTCTTCTCAATGTTGAGTCTTACCTTCTCATGCAATTGTTTTACCAATTCAACCTTCCTTTTTCCATCTAGACTGGTACGCTCTTTAATGGGAATAGGAACAAGATCAAGGGGACTCAAGGGATTGAAGCCATACACAGCTCAAAAGAAGAATAGTTAGTAGCATAATGCACACTTCGACTATAAGCAAACTCAACAAATGGCAAGCAACTCTCCCAACTTTTCAAATTCTTTGAAATAATGGCTCTAAGTAATTGAGACAAAGTTCTATTAACTACTTCAGTCTGCCCATCAGTTTGTGGATGACTTGCAGTAGAGAATAAAAGCTTAGTACCCAGTTTACTCCAAAGCACACGCCAAAAATGACACAAAAATTTGACATCCCTATCACTCACAATAGTGCGTGGTACACCATGTAGACGTACTATTTCTTTAAAGAACAAATCAACAATGTGTGAGGCATCATTTGTTTTATGACAAGGAATAGAGTGTGTCATCTTGGAAAATCGATCAACAACAACAAAAACAAAATCTCGGCCATTCTTTGTCCTAGGCAATCCTAGCACAAAGTCCATGGATATGTCTACCCAAGGTTCAAAAGGAATTGGTAGCGGGGTATACAATCCATGAGGCTTCGATTTTGATTTGGCTTGTTTACAAGTTAGACATCTTTCACAAATTTTATTAACATCGTCACGCATTTTTGGCCAAAAGAAATGTTCTTTTAAAACATCTAAAGTCTTTTGAACACCAAAGTGACCCATCAAACCTCCCCCATGAGCCTCACGCACAAGCAATTCACGCATAGAACACTTTGGAATGCACAACTTGTTTTCTTTAAACAAATAACCTTCATGTTTATAAAATTTGTCAAATGATCCTTGTTCACATGCAACATATAGAGAAGAAAAATCAGAATCATCCTCATACATTTCCTTAATTGATTCAAATCCAAGAAGTTTAGAACTCAAAGTGGTGATGAGACTATGATGTCTAGACAACGCATCGGCCACAACGTTTTCTTTTCCTTTCTTGTATTTAATCACATAAGGAAATGACTCAATAAACTCAACCCAATTGATATGTCTTCTACTTAGCTTACCTTGACCCTTGAGATACTTCAGAGATTCATGATCCGTGTGAATCACAAACTCTTTTGGTCTCAAATAATGTTGCCATGTTTGTAAAGACCTTACCAAAGCATAAAGCTCTTTATCATATGTTGAATAATTCAATTGTGCCCCTTTTAGTTTGTCACTAAAAATATGCAATGGGACGACGTTCTTGAATTAAAATAGCCCCATTACCCTCCCGGGATGCATCACACTCAAGTTCAAACATCTTATCAAAATTTGGTAATGCAAGAATAGGGGAAGAGGTCAACCTTTCCTTTAATAAGTCAAATGCAGCTTGTTGCTTTTCTCCCCAATGAAAACTTACCTCTTTCTTCACAAGTTCATTGAGTGGGGCAGCTATGGTGCTAAAGTCACGAACAAATCTTCGATAGAAGCTAGCTAGCCCGTGAAAACTTCTTACCTCCGAAACCGTTGTTGGAGTTGGCCATTCTTGGATTGCCTTGACCTTCTCAAGATCCACTTCAATTCCTTTGCCACATACAACAAATCCTAGAAAAACAACTTTATCCATACAAAATGTGCATTTTTTCAAGTTAGCATACAAGGATTCACTTCTCAAGGTGTCCAAAACAATACGTAAATGCATCATGTGTTCTTCCATGTTTTTACTATAAATCAATATGTCATCAAAGTAAACGATGACACTTTGACCAATAAACTCACGCAAAACATGATTCATCAATCTCATGAATGTACTAGGTGCATTATTTAACCCAAAAGGCATAACTAACCACTCATACAATCCAGATTTTGTTTTGAATGCGGTTTTCCACTCGTCACCTTCTCTTATTCTAATCTGATGGTACCCACTTTTAAGATCAATTTTGGTAAAAATGCCAGCCCCATGCAATTCATCTAGCATGTCATCTAACCTAGGAATAAGATAGCGATACTTTACCATGATTTGGTTGATGGATCTACAATCGGTGCACCTTCTCCATTCTCCAGTCTTTTTGGGCACCACAATCACGGGAACGGCACAAGGACTCATGGATTCTCGAATCCTTCCTCTTGACAATAAATCTTCCACTTGTCTTTGGATCTCTTTTGTATCTTGGGGGTTGGCTCTATAAGCTGGACAATTTGGAAGAGTAGCCCCTGGAATGAAATCAGTCTGATGCTCTATTCCTCATAGAGGTGGCAATCCACTTGGTTCTTCCTTCAGAAATACATCATCATATTCCTGCAAAAGATTCACAACAAAACTCGGAAGATTTTGGGTTAGCTCACTAGTACTCAAACAAGCCTCCTTGAAAACTAAAACCATCACCCTCTTGTTTTCAACTATCACCCTCTTGACTTCACTCAATTTTACAAAAAAAATCGACTTGGTTTTCTCTCTTTTATTTTCCTCCTTTTCACCTTTCAATTTGTTTTTATCACTCTGTTTTCCCCTCGGTCCACCACACTCATTATTTTTCTTTTCAGCCTCTCTCGGTCTCCTTGCGGTGATCATTTTAATTTGATCCTCGTGAACTTGTTTTGGAGATAACGACACAAGAACAACTTTCTTGTCATGATGTTTGAAAGTGTACTGATTATGAAAACCATCATAGATAACTCTTCGGTCAAATTGCCATGGCCTCCCCAAAAGTGTGTGACTGACATGCATTGGAACAACATCGCACATTACTTCATCTTTGTATTGACCAATGGAAAAGAAGATCAACACCTGTTTGGTCACTTTCACTTCCCCACATTCATTTACCCATTGAAGTTTATATGGTAGCGGATGTTTTAGAATGTGCAAATTTAACTTCTCAACAACTTCGATGCTTACAACATTTGCACAACTCCCACCGTCAATGATTATAGTACATACCTTTCCTTGCACCAAACATCGTGTATGAAATATGTTTTCTCGGTGTTGTGTGTCATCCACCTTCACTTGCAAGTTCAAAGCTTTTTTCACCACCAATAGTTCACCATTTTCTGCCTCGGTTTTCTCCAAGTCCTCTTCCTCATCCTTCGAATCATCTTTTTCACTTTCAGACTCCACTTCACCACTTTCATGAAGAATCATGGCTCTTTTGTTTGGACATTGTGATGCAATATGTCCCATACCTAGACAATGAAAACACTTAATTTCACGTGATTTAGAATGGGTAGAACCAATACCTTTACCCTTGTCCACTTTGCTGCCTTCATTTTGGGATTTTGAAGTGGTTGAATTGGTACCCTAGAATGTCTCTCCTTTATGTTTATTTAGGGGCTGGAAACTAGATGCTTGGCCCCTTGAGTAGGTATTTCTCTTCTTTAGTTGCCTCTCAACTTTCATGGTCGTATGCACCATGTCCTCAAGTTCCACACAATATTGAAGTTCCCCCACATTGGCAATGTCACGATTTAGGCCACTCAAAAACCTTGCCATGGTTTCCTCCCTATCTTCTTCAACATTTGCTCGAATCATAGCAATCTCCATCTCCTTGTAATAGTCCTCAATAGATTTTGTTCCATGATTCAAAAATTGTAATTTGCAATATAAATCTCTAAAATAGTGAGAAGGAACAAACCTCTTCCGCATAACCGCTTTCATTTCATCCCAAGTAGAAATAGGCCTCTCATCATATCTCCTTCGGTTTGTTACCAATTGATCCCACCATACAATTGCATATTCCATGAATTTAATGGCAGCTAGTTTTACCTTTTTATCTTCAGAATAGTTGCAGTCAAATATAAGATCCACCTTTTTTCCCATTCCAAATAAGTTTTCGTATCACTCTTCCCTTGAAATTGTGGAATTTTCATTTTGATGTTGCTAAGTCCCCCATCAGCCCTTTGATTTCGTCTTCTATTACCATGTCTTCTTCTTGGATGTCGTAGTCCATCTTCATACTCTTCCTCCCTTCGTACTCCTCTTCTCTTTAAGATCGTGGCGTAGGTGGTTCTTCTTCTGTCCTCCTTTCAATTCTATCCAATCTTTCCATCACACCTTCTAGTACAACTCCAAGTCGTTGAAATTGTTGTTGCATGGCTCGAACAGTAAAATCATTCTCCCTTTCATCGTTGGATGGATTTCCCTGAGAATTAGAATCTTTTTTCCACATACTTAAATATTAGTATAAAACAAAATTTTCTCCTCTCAAATCCCTCGTGTTTGCACTCAATATGGCTTTTATCTCCCCTCAATTGTTCTTACACACTCAATGCCTTTTACCTCTTGATCCCTTGTAGAGCTCAATTGGTAAAAGAACAAAACAAATTTGAACACAAATCTCGGCGTTCAAGCAAACCTATATCTTAGCCTTTGCAGGAAATAGAATGAATGTCTCCAAAAAAACTTACCTTAGAAATTGGAATTTCGGGTGGTTACTCGATCAATATTGAGATGAGAATATGAATCTAACAAAGAATACAACTTTCTTTCTTTTTCTTTTTTTGTGTCTTTGAAACAAATATTGCAACTTTTTTTTTGCACTTTACATTTTTATTTTGGCACTTTTTTTTGTCTCTTTCAAGAGAATAAAAGAAGATGAAGGAGTAGATTTAGGAAGAAAATGACAAAGAAGTAGAAGTAAAAAGAAAAAGATGAAAATATAAGGAAATATATAAGAAAGATTGATTAGAAGAAACTGAACCTTAGCTCTGATACCAAATGATACGAAAACGTCGACCCGCAAGTTAAGAAACTTGGAACCTTCGTATGAGATAGTTTAGGAAGTGAATATCCCAGGTATAGGAATCTTCAACTAACCTAGAACAAATCCTTGCCCCGTTAGTTATAGAACTAAGAACCAAAGGAATCCTAAACGCCACAAGATCGTGCTCACAATCTTGATAAGTTCTTGAACTATGAACGCTCTCGCAAGAAATCACAACTCACAAAATGAGTTAAACTCAAAAGAAAGTGTTTATATTACTCGGATGATGATTTTCAAATGATTACAAAGGCTCCTATTTATAGGGTTCAAAAGACACCCCAAAAGACTCTCCATAAAGTCTAAGACTTAAATTTCAATCAAGAATTAAAGGCATACCTTTAATTCATGAATCTAGACATACTCTAAATCATTATTCAAAGACTTTTAAACACCTAGAATTTAACCTAGGCCTAAAAAATGGATTGGGCTTTATACACTAATTTATTGGGCTCAAATTCAACATAAACAAAAGAAAATAGTTCAATCTTGTGCTGCCAAAATAATGATCATGGGTTTATTCTTTGAAATGGCCCAAAAGCTTGCAATCTTCAAATAAAAGCCTTCTTTAATCTCCATCATTGATCCAAAGCTCCAATAAGCATAATACCGTGCGTTATATGGAAATCTTCAATGGACTTTACTTGAATCTCCGCAACTAAACTCATCAAAGCTTCTTTGATCAGTTTCGATCTTGATCTTGTAACTGGGCCATCTTGAATCGCCAAGGGATCTTTCATGTGGTTGGATGGTCCTCCATCACAAACAAACTCTTTAGTAATAAGGGTCGAGTTTGTTAAAATATATCACTATTCACTCACATATAAAAACTCCATGACCTTAAGTCGAACGACTAGATAACGTGACCAAATGAGAAACACATGTGACACCTTATTCAATATTCTCATTGCACATCTGTCCAACATGTATATTCCCTAACTTGTACTAATATGTGGTGCAAGATCCCACATTGGTTAGGGGAGAGAAAAGAAAATTGCCTTATAAGAGACTAGATACCTCCTCTATCAGTCGCGTTTTAAAATTAAGTCTAGGTGTGTGGACAAAGCGGAAAATATCTAGTACGGTTAGCTTGGGATGCTAGAAGTTGGTGTCAGAGTCGGGATCATTCTTGTTAGGAATCAAGAATACAGAGGTAAGAGCCGGGAACCGGACTGGTGTGCTAGCGAGGACGCTGGCTCCTAAGGGAGGGGGTGCATTATGAGATCCTACGTTGGTTGGGGAGGGAAACGAAAGTTGTCTTATAAGGGATTGGATACCTCCTCTATCAGACACATATTAAAACCGTGAGTCCAGGTGTATGGACAAAAGGCAAAATAACTGGGATGGTTAGCCTGAGATGTTGCATGTGGATTCTATCTCTTATATGAATTATTACATATAGACGTCGTCGCCATATTACTTCAAATCAAACCCAAAGTAATACATAGATCAGGGACACTCAAAATACATTAATCTAAAGTTATTATTATACTTATTTATGACACATAATGCAAGATAAACATTTGTCCAATTCTTTCACTAATATTTATTACATGATTTAATATCCAAACTTTCAACCATCACATGATTAACTTTAATATAGACCAACAAGCACATTTTATTTCCTATTTGGTTGATGTTGGAAACATTAGATTAAACACACTCTTTACTTCATCAATTAGAGATCAAGGATAACAAGGGCCTATTTTGTTGGTGAGATTTGTTAAGATTTGGAGAGATTTGTAATTGTTGTTAGAGCAGAAATATGTTGGATACAAGATCATGAAGACAGAAGGTCAAAGTTCAAGAAGTCAAATGCTGGAAAGTCAACTCTTAGTGAAAGTCAAAGTCTTTGTGTAATAAGTCAAAGTCAAAGTGTCTTGTATTTGTTTTCCTTGTTGTATTTGTAAGTAGTATAAATAGGTTCTTTGTCTTTGTAATGTGTAAGTAACATTCAGATTGTAGAGAGTGGTGAGCAGATTAGGGAAGAGATGTATTGAATATTATTCTAGAGAGAGAGTGAATGTAGAGAGAGAAAGTAAGGGTGCGTTTGGTTTGCAGGAATGGATGGGATTTCAAGTATGGATTTGGATTTTGAGGGATTTGGATTTGGGGGGATTTGAAATCCCTTCATGTGTTTGGATAAGAATTTGAAATCCATCAGGCTTTAGAATCCATCAGGATTTGGATTTCAAATCCAGGCTCATTGCAAAGGATTTTGAAATCCATCAGGTAAGGGATTTTAAAATGGTCAACGGATTTCAAATCCGGTCAATGAATTCCATTCATGCAAACCAAGCGCATGATTGGAATGGATTTGAAATCCAAATCCCTCCAAATCCATTCCAATCCCGCAAACCAAACGCGACCTAAGAGTTTGTGTAATCTGTGATCATTATCAATGACATATGATTTTCACAAATCGTTCATCTTGATTGTTTGTTATGTTTAGAACTCGAATCTGGGAATAACAGAATTCCATTCTAATCTTGTGTTTGATTTAAAAGAAATATGGAATTTGAAATCCTGATATTTTAATGAAATCTCACAACCCATGGATTAGAAATCCCTTAGGGCACGTTTAGTTTGCGGGATTGGAATAGATTTGGAGGGATTTGGATTTCAAATCCATTCCAATCCTGCGTTTGGTTTGCAGGAAAGGATTTCGTTGACCAGATTTCAAATCCGTTGACCATTTTAAAATCCCTCATATGATGGATTTGGAAATCCTTGGCATTGGGTCTGGATTTGAAATCCAAATCCGATGGATTCTAGAGCATGATTCATACTTCAAATTGTATCGATCCAAATTGGATGTTTACCAACAAAAATAAATTATTTATAAAACAAACAAATAATAAAAAAAAAAACTCAATCCAAATCCTACAAATCAAGCAAGACTTGTAAAGGAATGGATTTGAAATCTATTCCAAATCCTACAAACCAAACACATGAAGGGATTTCAAATCCCCCCAAATCCAAATCCCTCCTTGAAATCCAATTCATTCCATTCCAATCCCACAAACCAAACGCGCCCTTAGAGATTATTGTCATTTCAAATCCAAATCCATGGATTTCAGTTGTTTCAATCACATCTTTAACTCGAAACCATGGATTTTAAAAGGTTTTTTTTTGGACCATACATATTTTACCGAAACAAACAAATTATTTGTAAAACAAACACATACTTACAAAAATTAAATTTTCATTTCAAATCCTATAAACCAAACAAGATTTATAAAAAAAATAGGAATTCAACTTTAAACCAAATCCTACAAACCAAACAACCAAAGATTCTAAATCCTTCCATGAAATCCTAATCCTTCAAAAATATTTCGTCAAGCCAAACGTTCACTCGGAGATATGATCCTTCCACTACAACAAAATTGGGTTTATAGGACACTTAAAATAGCTAAGTGTCCTAATAGAGTTTTTATAAGACTTAAACTTATAAGAACAAACAAAAAAAACGTCTTATCTAAAAGTGTTACAATAAGCTTATGGGACACTTTTAGACGTTGTAACAAATTTTTTAGGACATTTTTCAAATAAAGTGTCCTATGTTTAATGCGTTAAGTCTAAATATTGTATCCAAGATTTAATAGGAAAGTCAAAGATGTAAAAGTCAACATAGTCTTTGTATTAGAATAGTCAAAGCCTGTTTAACATTCCTTAGTCATTAAGTCTTTGTTAGTTTGTTGGTTTAAATAGCTTTAGATTCCTTGTAATCTTGGAACATCGAGTAACTAGAGTTGTAAGATTCATATTGTAATATCAGACTTGTGATTGAAAAAAAGATCTACTTTCTCTCTCTAGTTTCTCTCTCTAGTTCTTGAGTAATTGCTTGATTGATTGGGATTTATTGATTAACAATTGGTATCAGAGCTGAACCAAACATTATCAGAGATGATTTGATCAATGATTTGAATTG
The DNA here is from genome assembly GCA_954870635.1 of Arctium minus. NCBI lineage: Eukaryota > Viridiplantae > Streptophyta > Magnoliopsida > Asterales > Asteraceae > Arctium > Arctium minus. The sequence continues at coordinate 20,053,395 of OX941096.1, read as the reverse complement.
AAATCTGGTTTTTGAGTTCGAAAATTTGATTTTCTGAAAAAAAAATCAAGAACTCGTGTTTTTCACTGTTCATCCGAATTTTGTGAGAAAAATCATTTTTAGTGCAACAAAATGGATTCTTTGGATTCGTTTTATGTTGAGGATTGTTTCTTGTATTGATTACATCTCAAAATACGAACTAAATCAATGTCAATTTTCGATTTTTGAACTTTTCTTGAAATATTTGTTCGAACTCTGTTCTTGATCGATTTGTGTGAATTGTTGTTTTTAATCGAAATTTGATAGTAATTTTGTGTTTTGTAGTGTTTTTCGATGTTTCTGATAAATTTTTGAGATCAAATTTGCAGATTTTGATCGATTTGAGATAGAAAGAGCCAAGATCCACGGTTTGCGCAAGTTCATACTATTTGCGCAAGTTTATCTTCGAGTTCATAGACATTTGCGCAAGATTATCCGGGCTTTGAGAATTATCATTTGCGTTTCAAGGCGATCACGTAAAGCATAGTTTGCGCATCCTGTAGCTCACGCAAAGCTACTTTGCGTCTTGTACTTGTCACGAAAAGTATCATTTGCGCATCACTTGGCTTACGCAAAGCTCAGTTTGCGTATCACTTGGATTACGCAAAGCTCATTTCGCATCACTTGACTCACGCAAACCTCATCTTGCGTTTCACTTGGCTCGCGCAAAGCTCACTTTGCGTTTCACTCTGATCACGAGAAGCTTGATTTGCGCAACACACAGTTCACGCAAAACTCGACTTTGCGCTATATCAAGTGTTGGTCAAATTTTAAAATTTTGTGCTAGATTTCAATTTAATCTGATTTTTGATTTTCTGATATACAGTTTGGAACGATCATACATATCAAGCTAATGTACTCATTCAAGATGGGATATTTTGGTGAGCTTGAAGAGAAGATTAGAAAGCTGAATTTAGAGAAAATTAATCTGGGTCATGTTGTTGACTTTCACTCACAAAAGTCAAAAGAGCATTATGAAGAAAGCATAAGACTGAAAGAGGAAATCAGTGCTTTAAAGACTATCAATGAAGATCTTCTGAAAAGATCTTCTGGGCAGAATGGTGAGAAGATAAAGAAATTGGAATCTGAGAATGCTGAACTTAGAAAGAATTTATCTGATTTTGAAAAACAACTTGCTGAAAATAAAGCTGATTTTGATACTGAAAAGAAAAAAATTTCAAAGAAGTTCTCAGATTTCTCAAAGAAATGTTTTGAAGAGAAAAAGTCAGTGGATCTTAAATGCATAAAACTTTCTCAACAAATTTCAGATTTTGAGAAAGTACTTATTTTGGAAAGAGAGAAGTTTGCTCAAGAAAAGAAGGCCATAGAACAAAAGAATGTGGGATTCTTTAAGGAATTATCCGGCCAGAGAAATGATTCAGAAAAAGGATTTGAAGAAGAACGATCCATCTTTGAGTCTGAAATCAAAAGGCTAACTTCAAAGTTATCTAAACTATCTGAAAATGCACTGAAAGAGCAGAAAACGAAGTCTGAGTTCACGAAGAATATTGACCTACTTGTTAAAGAAAGAGACAACTTTGCTTCAAAGATCAAAGAGCTTGAAAAGTCTGCTTCAAGTTCAAATCAGAAATCTGTCTCTTCACAAAGGTCAATTAAATCTTTTGATCAGATTCGTAGATCTAACATTTTCTATGATAGATATCTAGATGGTTCAGGTACATATCCGAGAAGAAGAAGTTACAAGAAAGAGAAAATGATCTGGAAAAAGAAATCAGTCAAGGATGACAAGGAAGATGAGCCGAAAGGAAATACATCATGTGTACATGTACATAAAGCAAAGAAGAACAAAGAGCATAAAGGTAAACCTGACCATATATACTCAAAAGATCAATTACTCAGGTTTTCAGGTAATAAATATTATTGTTCTTACTGCTGTACACATGATCATATTCACAAAACGAGTGATCATTTCTGGTATGGTTCTTACTCTATTTCCCCCACAAGAACTGCAACCAACATTCATGGACCCAAATACCAGTGGGTACCAAAGTCAAAAACTGATTCTGTGTTGCAGGCACCTCAAGTTAAGGGGGAATAAAAGAACAATGGTTTTTGAACACAACAGTTCAAAACCCAGACTTCAATGTCAAGATTATGACTCTTGAATAACACAGTTCGAGACCCGCACTTCAATGTCAAGATTATGGCTCTTGAATAACACAGTTCGAGACCCGCACCTCAATGTCAAGATTATGGCTTCTAAGCACATCAGCTTAGGACCCATACCTCAACGATTAAAGACCTTTACTCTTGTCATGATATGAGGATTGTACTCCAATACTCAAATGAGGAAATCAACCATCAAGGGGGAGTACTTTCTTTTCTGAAATATGCATTAGAGAGATATGACGGACTACATTCCCGAAGGAATTATAGATCTCTATCCTGTACTTTTTCACTGATAAATCTTACTGATATGACGGACTACATTCCAGAAGGAATTGTGGATCTCTATCTTGTTTTCATTGATAAATCTACTGTTGCATAATTTATAGGGGGGGTAAAGGTGATGACTTCTGATCAAATAACAGATCAGGACCCGTTTTTCAATGATCAAAGAAGGATATTCTGCTAATATCCAGGGGAAGCTTAAAAGATCTAAATCGTTCTTTCATGATTTGAGGGGGAGCTTAAAAAGGTAAATATCTTCTGTTCTAGATCTCTGATTGTTTGGAAGAAGAACAACTTTCAAGCATGAAAAACGCTTTCTTAAATGTTCAAACCACTTCTGGTTCTCAAAAGAATTTATGAATTTAGAAGTGAGATTTTAAATGTTTTTCAATTTTGAGCTTTAATGTTTAACTGATCGTGTGTTTCCAAAGATCAATACTTGTGTATTATCTTGTCCATATACTGTAAAGTATTCACACACATCGGTTCAGTATTTCATTTGATACCATGTCTCATAACGAACATATTTTTCGATGGTAATACCCTCGTTTGCTTTCATTGTTGTTGAGCATCAATTATCATTTCATTCATATTGCTAAATTGTTTATATTCGTTCATATAAACAAAATATCCAATTCTTTGATACCCTATCCATTTCATTTGATCAGATTGATACATTGTCAGATTCTCAAAACAATTCTCTTGATTTCATTTCATTCATTCAATATCTTTGTTTTGAGAAATCTTCAAAGTTCAATTGCTCAAATCTCATGAGCATACATTCTGACACTGTTATTACTTTGTGCTTAACTGTTCAGTTAAATTGTTGAGCATTCATGCTTTTTAGGACTTACATGGGATTCGTGTGTGAGCTTAAACAGAACTTCCATGGATTCACGTCAACCAGTGTTTCCTACCCAGGAAGTTATCCTTGAGTGATTGAGGGGTGAGGGGTCAAAATTAAAGAGTGGGGGAGATAACTCATCCGGTTGAGTTATTCTCATTGTGTGGAGCGGTAAAATGGAAAAGTGAGTTTGGCTAGAAGTGAGCATAATGATTAAAAGAAAGAGGGTGTGAGAACAGAGTTAAAAGAATATCAGAACTCTGCACCAACCACTTTCTGAGCCGGGCAACCACATCTTCTGATTGGTTCACATTCTTTGGTGACCATCATTGAAAAAGGCAGTGAGCCCATGCCAACTCTTGCTATTACCCCCACCAACCACTCATTTCTTTCTTAACAAAGAAATGTTTCATTTTCTTTGGGGATGCAGCATATATGCTATCTAATCTTCACTCGGAAGATTTAGATATTGAAAAAGAAGGAAAGTTGCCCCACCTTCGCACCTCTTTCATGCACATTGAGTCCGTGTAATACATGTTGTTGTCTCAACAGTTTACACAATTTGAGCCTTATGAAACACAATCATTGTGCTAAAATTCTTTCATACACAAGCACGAGCACACAGAAAATTTGTTTTTCTGTCAGAACATTCATAGATAAACCTTGTGTTTTTCAATGATTGAATGGAAGTCCTGGGGAGTCATCATTAAGCCAGCTCCTTAAAATTGTACATTCGTTGTACACAGTGACTTTGTGTTACTGACAGGCATTCCTAACTGTTTCATTTGTTGATTCAGGGTTACCACGTTCATTATGTCTGAATTTGAAAAGATTCGAATATATATCTTTCATGAATTGACGGCTCTCAGATCAAAGCGCGCCAATTGTCAAAGGGGAGATTGTTTTTTGAATACAAAGGGGTGATCAAAGTCTGTGATGAAATTGATGAAGTTTTGATGATCAGGATGCTCGTAATCATCAAAAAGGGGGAGAATTTTACAAAGATCAATTTCAAAGCTGAATTGTCAAAGTTCAAAATGCTTCCGCTGTTTCAAAGACAAATGTTTCTGAAGAAAGATAATTCAAAGTTAAATCAAGATGATTGGTGAAAGATGTTTTCTGAAGACAGTACAGAGATCAAAGAGATGAAGATACAAGTTCAAAGATGTTCAAAGTTTGTGAAAGAAGTTTAATGTCAAAGGTTCAAAGGTGTTTCAAAAAGATTCAAGAAATCAGTTTCGCGTTCAAGGCATGTTGACTTTCAAAGCTACAAAGAGAAAAAGACTTTCCAAGATTCTTCAAAGGCTGAAAGACTAAAGACTGTGAAAGCTTCAAAGTTCAAAGATAAAGAATCAAAAGCTGAAGAATCAAGAGCTGAAGATTTGTATCAATTTTTTATTAAATCTTGAATACAAAGGGGGAGATTGTTAAGTCTAAATATTGTATCCAAGATTTAATAGGAAAGTCAAAGATGTAAAAGTCAACATAGTCTTTGTATTAGAATAGTCAAAGCTTGTTTAGCATTCCTTAGTCATTAAGTCTTTGTTAGTTAGTTGGTTTAAATAGCTTTAGCTTCCTTGTAATCTTGGAACATCGAGTAACTAGAGTTGTAAGATTCATATTGTAATATTAGACTTGTGATTGAAAAAAAGATCTACTTTCTCTCTCTAGTTCTTGAGTAATTGCTTGATTGATTGGGATTTATTGATTAACATAATGCTAAAAGATTCTCGTATTCTTGGTATTAGAGGTGAAACATCACTTCCAAGGTAGACCCTGAGAGAGGCCCATGTAAGGGTTACATACCTTCCATCAAAACGAATTCTTAGACAACTAGTTGGATCACATGACCCTACATGAATATTTGTCATGTTACATGTCATATTAAAAGATCCATAACCAACCCATTATAATGGGGGAGACTAATGACACCCTTTTGATTACTAAGTGCACCCTTATGTTTGCTAATAGTACAAATGTCATCATTATTTTTTTTTGTTTTTTTTTTCATTTTTTGCCTTTTTGTTGTCTTTTTATATATTTATATTTATTTTTCTATTTTATTTATTTGTATTATATATTTTAAAAAGGTTTTTTTCTTTTACTTTTTGGTTTTATTTAAAAATAAATAAATATTTATAAATATAAATATTACGAATTTTTTATAATTATATAATTATAAAAATAAAACATAAACATTGTGATTTAACATATAAATAGAACATAAAATAATCTATATTCGATTATTCTAAAATAACATTATCCGAAGTACGATTAACACGTAAAAGCCGCATGTACTTCTGTATTCGCTCTAAATACGGGGTAGCCCGTCCAGCAGCACACAAATAACTGTAATGGAAAAAATGTGCTACAATTTCCGGAAACGGGTATCATTCTGCCATATCTAATTTCACATAATGATTACCATTAACGTACCCAATTGTAAAAACAACATGTTGATACCACTCTGGCGGAGTGGACCTAAGCGGCAAGTACGTCCCACTGCCGGTCATACTTATAACGTGTAATATCACATTATATTTTGAAGCAATCAAGACACCTATTTCAGGCATTGTTATCCATTGTTCAAATGGTGCACCTTGATCTGATCAAAAGTTATAAATTTTATAAATTTAAAAACAAATTTATAAAATTTATAAAATCAAAACACTCACATATTATATAAATATATAAAGATAATAATATATATAAACAAATAATAATAATAATAATAAATATCAAGTGATATGATATGTGATTCCTTAAAAAATGATTGGTACATTTTTCAAAGCAATCAACACCCCATTCAAAAGGTACCATTAGAGCATCCACAGTGTACGTGTTTTTCACCAAACTTTTTTATAGCTTTTTTCTTACACATTATTTTCACCTCAACAACTTAAAAACCTTTATATACCTCCATTATGTGAAAAACCTCACCCAAACTTTTTCATTACTTTTTAAACTATTCAGAGTCCCACTATTTTAAATTTATATCATTTTTATTCTTATTTATAAAAATAAATACATTAAAATTCATACAAATACATATTTATTTATATCAAGAAAATATTATTAATTTAATTATGTATTTAAAAATTTAGCTAGGTAAAAATAAAGAAAAAAAGTTATTTTAAAAGTATGTACAATAAAATTAATAAAAATTAGGTTATTAACAAATATATAAAAGTTGTATAAAAAGTATGTAAAATAAAAATTAAAAAATGTTAAACTTAAAAGTATGTATAACTGAAAATAAAAATTGGGTCATTAAGAAATCTTTTAGAATTGTATAAATATGTCAAATTTGAGATATTATTTTAAAAATATAATTACTTTAATTATGTATTTATTTAATAATTATATTTAAATAGGATTATTTTAAATATATTAATAAATAAAACTGGTTAATAAATAAAACTGATTAAATACGAAACTTTTATAAAATTCTATAAAGTTAAAACTGATTAAATACGAAAAAACTACAAAAAAACAGGTCATGCAATTACGACCTATGACGAAAAAACTCATTTGAAAAACCTCTCCACTATGTGAAAAACTTAAAATGAGGTTTTTGCTTTTTGAAAAACCTCCTAAAAAGCTCCCAAAACCACTCAACGAGCACACTGTGTATGCTCTAAGTGTGCTCGTTGGAAGCTTTTTGGGAGCTTTTTAGGAGATTTTTCAAAAAACAAAAATCTCCTTTTGAGGTTTTTCACATAGTGGAGAGGTTTTTCAATTGAGTTTTTTCGTGAGGTTTTTCGTTATAGGCCGTAACTGCACGTCCTGCTTTTTCGTAGCTTTTTTCGTATTTAATCAGTTTTAACTTTATAGAATTTTATAAAAGATTCGTATTTAATCAGTTTTATTTATTAATATATTTAAATATAATTATTAAATAAATACATAATGAAAGTAATTATATTTTTAAAATAAGATCTCAAATTTGACATATTTATACAATTCTAACAGATTTCATAATGACCCAATTTTTATTTTCGGTTATACATACTTTTAAGTTTAACATTTTTTTAATTTTTATTTTACATACTTTTTATACAACTTTTATACATGACGATACACAAATATTTCAATGTTCCACCAACGAGTTCCAACAATACCTTCAAAGGAATTTTGAGATACATTCAAACGAACTTCATCATCAGCTTCGTTCCGACTTGGTCGAACATATTTGGTCTCTTAGTGATCATGAATGAAAATTTTATTATTTCAAGTATTGTAATATATAGTATTGTTTAATTTCAAGTATTGTAATATAAAGTTTTGTTTAATTTAGTTTTATTTGAGAGGTTAATTGTTATACAATAAGAAATTTATATATAATATATATTGTATTAAAATATTTAAAAAATATATGTAAAATAAATACATAATTAAATTAATAATATTTTCTTGATATAAATAAATATGTATTTGTATGAATTTTAATGTATTTATTTGGGAAATTAATTAAAATGACCGTATTTCAATATCGTATTACCTAAATGCCCTAAATCTCTTTTATTTTGCCGAAATACCCTTTTTAGCCGGGATATAGGGTCGGGATGAGACCCATCCCGGGGTTATGGAGCTTCGTGGGGCCGAATAGTGCAATCCCAGGGTTAGGGCCGGGATCAATACGAATGTGTCGGGGTAGGGGGCCGGGATGGGAGAGTTTCCCGGGGTGATGGCCGGGATGGGCAAGTGGTAACAAAGTGATTGGATTTTATATTATTTTAATATATATATTTACATTTTATACCCCTAAAATTATTTAGTTAGTTTACTTTATACTTTTTACTTTTCTATTTTTCATTTTACACTTTCACCATATTAACACATATAATCGTATATTAACTAAAATACGTTAAAAAAATACGTTTTACCATCGAAATGAGCCAAATATTGAATATTTTTGGATTTACTTATTTATTATATATTATATCTGGTTTAGTTTTAATATCATTATTATTGTAAAAACTTTTAATAATTATCGATTATACAGATACGACAATTTCAATACATTTATTTTTAAAATGAGGATATTTGAATTTTACTTTTATGTTTAATGGATCAATGGTAAAAAAAATCAGGTGAAAACATAAGGTGAAATGATTAACCAAATTTAAGACATGTTTGCTAGCATCTTAATATGCTTAATGGGAGTCCCACCTTATTTGTTAGTTTTACATGATTTTTGGTAGTGGTTTAATGATATTCAAAAATATTAATTATGTAATATATATAATATATAATAAATAATTAAATCCAAAAATATTCAATATTGGGCTCATTTCGAAGGTATCGAAGAGACGATTTTAATGGTGTAACTTGTTAGAATTAAAACGTATTTTTTAACGTATTTTAGTTAATATACGATTATATGTGTTAATATGGTGAAAATGTAAAATGAAAAATAGAAAAGTAAAAGGTATAAAGTAAACTAACTAAATAATTTTAGGGGTATAAAATGTAAATATATATTAAAATAATATAAAATCCAATTCCTTTATTAACCACTTAACCATCCCGGCCATCACCCCGGGAAACCCTCCCATCCCGCCCCCTACCCCGGCACATTCGTATTGATCCCGGCTCTAACCCCGGGATTGCACTATTCGGCCCCACGAAGCTCCATAACCCCGGGATGGGTCTCATCCCGGCCCTATATCCCAGCCAAAAAGGGTATTTCGGCAAAACAAAAGAGATTTAGGGCATTTCGGTAATACGATATTGAAATACGGTCATTTTAATTAACTTCCCTATTTATTTTTATAAATAAGAATAAAAATGATATAAAGTTAAAATAGTGGGACCCTGAATAGTTTAAAAAAGTAATGAAAAAGCTTGGGTGAGGTTTTTCACATAGTGGAGGTATATAAAGATTTTTAAGTTGTTGAGGTGACAATAATATGTAAGAAAAAAGCTATGAAAAAACTTGGTGAAAAACACGTACACTGTGAATCCTCTTAGCATTGCCCATAATAATTTATAACCATCATATATCACCCATCGAGATATTTAGTTAAAACTAAAGAGAACATTTTGACTAATGTCAAAGTTGTACAAAAGTGGATAACCACCCAATTTACTATACTATATAAAACAAATACATACATATGTATGTACCTACATGTGCATGTGTATACACACATATATAACCACTAGATTAAAAATTTTATTTTCAATACTTTTTTCACTAATTAGAATAATTAAAGGAAAAATTAAATATCCTAATTTATCTTCTATTTTTTCTATAACTTTTTTTTGGATATTGACAATAATTTATTTTTGATCCAATTTTTCACTGTAATATTATTGGCGATTTTACAATCTACAAATCAAATAAAATCTCATTTGCCTAGCTAAATCTCATATGTTAATATCAATATCAATGTTCTTCAGTGGTCGTTTAAAATGTAAATAAACGCAAAAGATCCGAGAAAACTATTATAAGAACGTGCTAATGTGTACATTGGTTCAATTTACAAATTATAATCGAGATTCAAATTAGTTCAAGTTCATATGTGAATTTTTAAAAATATATTATCATTGATCTTAAGTTAAAGATTATGAAGTTCTATTTTTTGGTATAATTTATTTAATTGAAATATTAATTAGATAATTAAAATTTTTTAAAAATGGTAATCTTTTCTTATTTAAAAATAGAAATTGGTAGAATTTTGAAAAATTAGTGGATTGGTGATTTTGTGTATTGTATTCACTGTTCTAAAAAACTCGCGGCACAGCCGTCATGGCGCGTCATGGCACCAAGACTTGTGTCTCATGCCACGTTAAGCTTGTGGCACGCCATGGCCTAATGCACAGTTTTTGTAATGCAATATTTGGTATTTTTTATGTTTTTAATGTCTTATTTGTGGTTTTTACTATATATAACCTAATTTAACTTGTTTATTAGTATTGACTCATTGAATAACACGCCAAAACATATGTTTTTATATATAATATTATATATAAATTAGAAATTTGACGCCATAAGTCACGCCTTGAAAACGCCAAGGCTTCGTCATGGCTCCTAAGGCTTGAGGCTTGGCCTCGCCGCCACGCCACGCCTCACGTCATTTAGAACCTTGATTGTATTAGTAGTGATTTACGTTGTGTTTGTCGAATCTAAAGTCTTTTTTTACGAAGGAAAAGGAAAAAGGGAGGAAAAGAAAAAAAATCTCGTGTACTTGTGTCTTTTAGGTGGGGAAAAGAAAGGAAATGAAGAAAAATAAGACTAAATTTTCTCCCAAATGTGGGAGAAAATGGAAGTAAAGGAAAAGAAAAGAATAAAAACAACTAAAAATATTTATAAAATTACATTTCGCAGTAAAATAAATAAGGGTGTATTTGTAAAATTGACATCCTTCCTTTCCTTTCTCTGCTGCTCAAGAACATAAACTTTATATCATTTTATTCCTTTTGCTTTCCTTTCTTTCTATTCACATTTTTTTCTTCTAAAATTTGAAAACACGATGTTAGTTTACAAAAAGTTTCAAATACCCCATCAACTTTCTTATGTTCTTTAAATTATTCACCATTTTGTCTTATTTACATACATGGCTTTAAAATCTTGACCACCAAAAAATCCATCTAATTGATGAGATCGTTTCTCACATTATAAACATTTATGCACTTCTCATTTGAATGCTCTCTCATATATATATATATATATAGGGCCAGGTTCACGTGAGACCAAGCTGTTTCCGTGAGACCGCGTGAGACCAAGCCTTAAAACATGAAACTTCACACCGAAACACTGTGAAGGTAAAAACATTCGAACCTTCATAATGTAATCACACTATGAAGGTAAAAAAACCTAAATCAAGTTAAAAAAAATCAAACCTTCACAGATAAAAGATTGTGAAGGTATATCCAAACCTTCACAGTGAAGACGCTGTGAAGGTAAAAAAAAAACGAACATTCACAGCGAAAAACACCGTGAACGTAACATTTACGGTGTTTTCCCTATGAAAAGTTCGATTTTTTTTACATTCACAGTTTTTTGGTGTGAAGTTTCATACTTTAAAGTTTGGTATCACCGGTCTCACAGAAACTGTTTGGTCTCACGCGAACTTAAGTCTATATATATATATATAGACGGAGGTTCAAGGGAAAACCTTAAAAAAACGGAAAATTGAAGAACACTCTGGTAGTTCTTCATCTAGACTGTATGCACTTGTGCATACAGATAAATTATGTTGTTTTCCGGTTTTTATGCACAAGTGCATTATGCACTTGTGCATATGGATAAATGCATGTTACAAATTACCTGTATGCACAAGGGATACCGTCTACCAAGGTGTTCCTCAGTTTTTCGGTTTTTTGAGGTTTTCTCCTGAACCTGACCCTATATATATATATATATATATATATATATATATATATATATATATATATATATTCCCATAGAGGAAGGTTCAAACGAGAACGCTAACTATTTAAAAAAAATAAGAAAACAACAATCATGTACAAAACATATGTGATTTTACATTAACCCGAAAAAAACGGATGCGGACGACTTTGGCCACGACCTAAAGTCACGTGTCATATAAGATTTTGTATGTACTCGACAGTTTTCGTATTTTCTTAAAATAGATTTTGTTCTCATATGGACCCACCTCTATTCCCATATATATATATATATATATATATATATATATATATATATATATACACACACACACATACTTAGGATCATGTGAGACTACCTCCTAGCTGTTGAATCTCCTTGATATAGAAAATCTTCATAGTTAGGGTTGTGAACGAACCGAACGTTCAGTGAACCATTAGGCGGGAATTTCGTTATGTTCGTTTATTTAATAAATGAATGAATATGAACATACATTAATTTTTTGTCCGTTTAGTTAATGAAAGAGCATGAACAATGACGTCGGTCGTTCATTTATGTACGTTTACAATTGTTTGTATACATAAATATATTTATATATTATTATCGTAATATGTAGAATCATTAATTAAATTAAATTTTTAGATTACATTTTTTGTTCAGCTTAAATTTACCCGGTTTTTTATTTTATTATGTTACTAGTGTGTGACACCGCACAATGAAACTTTGTTGTTGGTGATGAAAGTCTGTTGTTACAAAATATGTAACTAAGTTATGATGAACATAATTTCTTAATTGATAACTTATGAAATACAATATAAAAACAATGAATGTATTGAGAGTGTTTTCAATATAAATTATTTGTATTCATATTGTCTTCCTTAGCAGAGATAATTCCATACTAAGGGGCCATTTACCAAATGCTTACCCGGATAAGTGTTTACCAATAAAATTTAATAATATCACTTACTTAGCGGGTAAGATTTTAGTCCACCAAAACGGTATCGTATGAAACAATTTTCCCAATAAGCGTTTACCGGTAAAATTTAACACTATCAATTACTTACCGGGTAAGATTTTAGTCCACCAAAACGGTATCGTATGCAACAATTTTCCCGGTAATCGCTGACCGTGGTAAGAGTCTTCGCCATCACTTACCAGGGTAAAACTATTGGTCCTTACCTTAGCTCTTACCGGGTAAGATTCTTGGTCATTGTCATCTTCATCCATAAGGTAATATAACTTGGTAAGCGCTTACCCAGGTAAGCATTTGGTAAACGACCCCTAAATTGTGGTTAATTTCACAGTTAATTGTTCGTGCTCTTCATACAATTTTGCACAATTGTGACCACTGTAACTTGACAACAAATTCCCTTCTCCTAAGGTGATATAATATAATCTCAGATTTGGGCAGGTTGTTGTAATTCCGTACTCCAAATCTTCTTCCAATCTTGATACATTATACTATTATATGTAGCGATAGCTAACAATGATACATAATATTATGCAATATTTTAAAGAAAACTAATTGTCAACATTTAAGCTTACACGTTAAATAATAAGCATATAAATAAGTAAAAAGAAAACCTAAAAAATGAAAATGAAAGTCGGACAACAAATCTAACACACAAAAACTAAACAAACACGCTTAAATGTGAGGGAAAATGACAAATTCATCATGAACAACCCGACCTAAACTCCAAAGACAATCAAGCATGTAATACACTGTCTAATAAAAGGAGGGTTGGTTCAAATAGTGCAAATTGGCACAAAATAACATATGTTACCAAGGATCTTTGAATCACACATGTTAAACTCTAGGGATAACCCTTTAGTTGGTAGTTGATGAAAAATAAGTTTGGATGACTTTGATCTTTCGATTACCAGTCCCAAGGCAAATGCCTCATGCACCAACATGTCCTTAACTTTGCAACTAAATTCATAATAATGCAATGATAATGTTTTGCATCATAATATTAAACTATTAAGAACAATCAGTTCCAAAAGAAAACTATTAGAAATATCATAAAGAAAGTAAAATACACACACAAAGATGTAAATAGATGATATTACCTTTAAGTACATTTCTACTCAGGAAATAAGAAATTCATTCTCATTGACATTGATTACAAAATCTCTTAAGTATGACAAGTGAACTATTCATATTTCATCATCGCAAAATACTAAATTCCTAAAGACAATAATACAATATAGAAGATGCTTAAACTAACATGGATTTTATATTGATTGTGGCTAAATGAAATTCAATCATAAAGCTCTTATTAACCATAACATAAATTAACTTATAAAAGAAATCATAGTTAGATAAACATTTTGTTGGTATTTTACCTTGAGAATGATCCCACATAGGAAGGAATGGAAAACTTTGATGAGTTTATATGGCTTGTCCCATATGACTTATCAAAATGGATCAAAGCCCGTCTAAAGGACTTGGTTTGGGTTTGTAGCTTGGCACATATATATTTAAACGGTCAAAGATTGGGCCTTAGGTCTCTTGACCTCAAGTGGAATTTTTACAACCGACGACGGTTAAACCGCCGATTAACCGTCAAAACTATATATATGTCATGGTTTCCCTCCAAATTCGTGAGAATCATTTCCTTCCATATTTTCTCTGGTTTTTCTCTCCTAAACGATCCATGGAAGCATAAGGAAACTCGACAGATTCACGTTCTCGTGCAAAAACGCGAATAGATAGTTGAATCCTCTAAACGGACGCTCGGACTACGCACGAGTAGGGGCGAAATTCTGTTTAAGGACATTGCGTTTGCAGGCCTCTATTTATCATCTTCAAATCGTCGATTTCAAGTTAGTATCTTTCTATTTGTTGATAAGAATTTCGATATATATATATATATATATATATATACACACTTTGTTTTGTTTGATATTTTTCATACGATTTTGCACAAATTTTATATACAAATTATGGATTCTTCATATTCCATAACCCTGGTTCTAACAATCTTAAACAGAATTTTGTGATGGATCCTACATCCATGATAAAGAACCATGTGGAGAAGCCGAAAAAGTTTAAGGGAACGGATTTCCGACAGCGGCAACAGAAGATGTTGTTCTACTTAACAACTCTTCATGTTTCCAACGTGTTAAACGATGACGAACCCACAAATCCAACCGTGAGTGTTGGACAAAACGTTCCTACCGCCGCCCAAACGAAACAATTTGAAAAGGTGGTGGAAACTTGGAAAAGCAACAAGTATAATTGTAGAAATTATATACTTAATGCTCTCGATGATTCCCTTTATGATATATACTCAACTTTCAAAACCGTGACAAAAATATGGGAATCATTGGAGAGAAAATACAAACCGAAGTTGCTTGCTCCAAACGATTTGTGGTAGGAAAATTCCTACACTACAAGATGAGTGACTCTAAGTCAATCATCAAACAAGTCGAGGAACTCCAAGTCATCACTTACGAGTTGGAAGTCGAAGGTATGGGAATAAGCTCTAACTTTTTGGTTGGGTCTATAATTGAGAAGTTGCCTCCTTCATGGAAGAACTTCAAATTATACCTTAAACATTTAACTGATGATATGAGCTTTGAACAACTTGTCCTCAAACTTCGAGTTGAGGAGGATAACAAGCTTACCGACAAGGCTGATGCAAGTTCCCTTGAGCCTAATGCAAACATTGTGGCTACAAGCACATCTAAAGGAAAGTTTCATAAATTTAAGGGCAATGACATTGCCCCTAGACCACCCTTCAAGAACTCTCTTGCCCCATAGAAGAAGAACTTCAAGAAACCACATATCCTAAGTTGTTGGGTGTATGGAAAGCCCGACCATAGGGATAAAGATTGTAGACACAAGAGAGATCACGGTGGTGGAAACGGTGGTGGAGGTGTTGGACCTTCTCGCCAAGCAAACATGACTGATTCTGAAACACAATTCATTGGAGTGGTGGAAGCAAATATGGTGACAAACACTATGGATTGGTGGCTTGATTCCGGAGACACGAGACACATTTGCAACTCCAAAAGCTCATTTGCAACCTATCAGAAAGTTAGTGATAAAGAACCGATGTTTATGGGGAATGCGTCTACAACAACGGTAGAAGGAAAAAGGAAGGTGATACTGAAGCTCACTTCCGGAAAGGACCTTGTTCTTACAAACGTGCTACATGTGCCTGACAATAGGAAAAATCTTATTTATGGTTCTATGTTAAGCAATAAGGGATTCAAGATTGTGTTTGAATCCGATAAGTTTGTAATAACCAAAGGTGGATTGTATGTTGGGAAGGGTTACCTTAGTGAGGAACTCTTCAAAATCAACTTTGTACATAACGACAATGTAAATATTGATAATAAAATAACGGGCTCTAGCTCGACTTCTATCTACATGATTGAGTCTTCTACCTTATGGCATTCTCGACTTGGACATGTCAACTTCCGTTATTTGCAAAGAATGACGAACTTGACATGTTACCATCTTGTTTAATGAACAAGAAATCAAAGTGTGAAATTTTCATAGAATCTAAATTCTCTAGTCATCCACACAAATCCGTTGAGAAAAACAATGAAGTGCTTGATGTAATCCATAGTGACTTGTGTGAGTATAAAGCAACTCCTACACGTGAAGGGAAGAACTATTACATATCATTCATTGATGATTGCAACCAATTTTTCTATATGTATATAATTAATACCAAAGATGAGACTTTGAATATGTTTAAGACTTACAAAGCTGAAGTTGAAAACCAATTTGACAAACGGATCAAAATCTTAAGATCCGATAGATGAAGAGAATATGAGTCTAATGAATTTGCTGAATTTTGCTCCTCTCATGATATTATACATCAAACAACGACTCCCTATACTTCTTGACTAAATGGAGTATCCGAAAGGAAAAACCGGATATTGAAAAACATGATCAATTCAATGTTGATAACATTAGGAGCACCACATAGCTTATAGGGGTGGTTTGCCTCACGACAAACATGATATTGAATAGGATCCCTCACAAAAAGAGTAATAAATGTCCATATGAACTATGGAAAGGAAGGTTACCCATCTTCAAAAGAATGAAAGTGTGGGGTTGCTTGGCTAAGGTTCAAGTTCCTTTGCCTAAAAGGATGAAACTTGGACCCAAAACCATAGATTGCATATATGTTGGTCCAGCCAACAATAGTGCAACCTATAGGTTTCTAGTTCACAAGTCTAATGTAGATGACGTGCATGTCAATACAATCTTAGAATTTGCGAAAGCAGAATTCTTTGAAGATATTTTTCCTTACAAGGACAAAGAGGGTCAATCCTCTAATCCAAGGAAAAGAGCTTGTGAGGAAGCAAGTCATGATGTATTAGATCAACGTGCTTAAAACATTCAAGATGTAGCTTCTAAGGTTCAACAAGAAATGAAACCTAGAAGAAGCAAACGAGGAAGAATAGCTAAAGACCTTGGACCCGACTATATGACCTTTAATGTGGAAGGTGAACCTCAATACTATAAGGCCGCCATGGAATCATCGAAGGCACCTTATTGGGAAGAGGCTATCAATAGTGAGATATATTCAATAAATCAAAACAATACTTGGAAATTCGTTGATCCACCTCCGGGACACAAACCTATTGGCCATAAATGGATCTTTAAAAGAAAACTTAGACCCGATGGTACCATAGAAAAGTACAAGGCTAGATTAGTAGCCAAAGGGTATCGTCAAAAGGAAGGTCAAGATTTCTTTGATACTTATTCGCCAGTCACTAGAATCACATTCATTAGGACTTTGATAGCAATAGCGGCGATTCACAATTTGGAAATTCACCAAATGGATGTGAAAACTTCTTTCCTAAATGGCGAACTAGATGAAGAGATCTATATGCAACAACCTGAAGGGTTTGTGGTCAAAGGTCAAGAACATAAGGTCTGCAGATTGGTGAAGTCCCTCTATATACTTAAACAAGCACCAAAGCAACGACATGAAAAATTGTATAACACCTTGTTGTCAAATGGCTTCCAAATCAATGAATGTGATAAATGTGTATATGTTAAACAATGTAAAAATGTGTATGTTATTATATGTTTATATGTCGATGATATGCTTATCATGGGAACTAACTTGGATGTCATCAATCAAACCAAGAAGATGCTACATTCCTCATTTGATATGAAAGATATGGAAGTAGCCGACATTATCCTTAGCATTAGAATTCAAAGAAATTCTAATGGATACATCCTATCCCAATCCCACTATATTGAGAAAGTTCTCTGAAAGTTCAGACACTATGATGACAGACCAGTGGTCACTTCGTTTGACCCATCTAGTCAATTAATGAAAAATCAAGGAGATAGTGTCTCTCAACTTGAATATACTCAAGTACTTGGTAGCTTGATGTATTTTATGAATTGTACTAGACCTGATCTAGCATACTCGGTGAGTAGACTTAGTCGCTATTCACACAATCCTGGAAGAGATAATTGGTTTGCACTAGTAAGAGTGCTCCGATATCTTAAACATACATTGAACTATGAATTGAACTACACAAAATATCCTCCTGTTTTGGAAGGATATTGTGATGCCTATTGGATTTCCATCAATTCAGAGAGTAAGTCCACCAGTGGGTATGTATTTACACTTGGTGGAGCAACAGTGTCTTGGAAATCATCAAAACAAACGGTGAATACACGATCCACAATGGAAGCATAATTTGTGGCTCTAGACAAAGCGGCTGAAGAAGCGGAATGGCTTAAAAAGATTCCTAGAAGAAATTCCCTTGTGGCCAAAACCAATACCAACCATTTGTAATCATTGTGATAGTATGGAAACTCTTACAAGAGCAAAGAATCAGATATACAATGGTAAATCGAGGCACATAAGGCGTCTCCATAACACAATTCGGGACTTGCTAAAGAATGGTATCATATTTATTGATTGTGTGAAATCAAAGGAAAACATAGTCGATCCTTTGATGAAAGGGATAAGTAGAGAGCAAGTCATATACACATCGAGGGGGATAGGCTTAAAGCCAACTTAATGAGTTATTACCCGGATGAAACCTAACCTAGCAACATTAGAGATCCCATGGTCTAGGTTCAATAGGCAAACTAGTTGGGGAAAACTCAATACACAAGACAACACACAGGTATGCTCATTTCTATGAGAATCTTTGTGTGTTTCCATTGACGCTAAAGGGTTGAATATTAATTCTTAATAATGCTAATAGCTTTGACAGTGGTATATGAAATGTTCTTGATTGGCATTACCTATGTGATATTGATGTGTGGTTGCATCTATGAGGACCGAGATGGCTACATTCTCTAAGAATCTCATGAAGAAAGGATAACTTCAAGACCGAAATGAACACAACCGTAAGAGTTTCACTATGTGCAAGATTTGATGTATGTGATACTTATTGTCTAGATTTACTAAACAATGTGGTTAGTTCAAGACTTAATTCACTACCCACAAAGTGGATCCGATTTCTACTCACTATGAAAGATTCAAGTCCAAAAGACACCTTTTCAAATGTATGTCATATCTTATTTCATGGAATAGAAAACTATATCCTTGTATTACTTATTTTCTATTCAAACGTGGGGTATTGTTGGTGTTTGAATAGAAATGTGGGGTATTTTTGGGATTTTACCTTGAGAATGATCCCACATATGAAGGAAAGGGAAACTTTGATGAGTTTATATGGCTTGTCCCATATGACTTATCAAAATGGATCAAAGCCCATCTAAGGGACTTGGTTTGGGTTTGTAGCTTGACACATAGATATTTAAACGGTCAAAGATTGGGCCTTGGGGCTATTGGTGTCTCTTGACCTCAAGTGGAATTTTTACAAATCCATTAGAGATCCTCGCAGCCTCTCACACGGGCTAAAGTCGCACGGATTCCCGTGCAACTCGCTGGATGTTACGACAGCGTCTCCGGCGGCTTCCCACGCAGCCTAAGTTGTGGGGAAACCCGCGTAACATTCTGGAGTACAACGACCATGACTTGCGCAACTAATGTCGCGACATAAAGTCGTGAGCCAACCCGCGGGAAGCCTTTTCACAGTCAAAATTCAGTTAAACCGCCAATTAACCGCCAAAACTATATATATGTCATGGTTTCCCTCCAAATTCGTGACAATCATTTCCTTCCATATTTTCTCTGGTTTTTTCTCTCCTAAACGATCCATGGAAGCATAAGGAAACTCGATAGATTCACGTTCTTGTGCAAGAATGCGAATAGATAGTTGAATCCTCTAAACGGACGCTCAGACTACACACGAGTAGGGACAAAATTTTGTTTAAGGACACTGCATTTGCAGGCCTCTATCTATCATCTTCAAATCATCGATTTCAAGTTAGTATCTTTCTATTTCTTGATAATAATTTTGATATATATATATATATATACACACACACTTTGTTTTGTTTGTTATTTTTCATACGATTTTGCACAAATTTTATACACAATTTATGGATTCTTCATATTCCATAACCCTGGTTCTAACACATTTAGCTTAGAAGTACGAAAAAATAGGCCAAGTTTTGGAAATATATATGATGGATATCAGAGTTTGGTAAAGATTTATTGGTCATGATTAATCTGAAACATGGACCAAATTGTTAGTCCTATATCCTCTAATATCATGGATATAAATGAAAAAAAAGTAAACATAACTAACAGAAAAAGTAATAACAAAATTGTAAAAACAAAAAACCATTAGATATCATGATCAATGAAAATAATATCCCCCAACTTATTGAATTAAACCATTTTACTGGTTTCGAAACCAGGATTGGCTTTTCTCTGTCTCTAGATTATCCACGGTGATGATTGCATCAGATGCCATGCTTGTTATGTGAGCCACTTTCACCGAAATCACCCTGCATAAAGTAGTTGTTTAAATGACCAAAAAGATCATTCTTATAAGTCGGTCAAAGAAATGTAGAACTTTGAATATAGTTTGTTGATGATATGTTAGTAAGGTGGCACTCACAAAGTTTTAGGATCAGTTCACATGGTTCCAAACTCAAGCTTGAAGCTTTATGAACACATACAAAATTATCATCACATCTACCGCACCAAATTCACATAATAATGATGATCAAAACATGTTATATTACTAATAGCAAAACAATTTTTCCTTGCAACGTCTTTCCAAGCCTCATGTGCCAATAACCATTAAAGGTACATGCTTTAAGTTCCCTCCAAATTAAAAATAAGAAACTAAATATAAAGAAGGAGAAAAAATTTTAGTTGTACAAATTTCATTGGGTTTAACATGGTTAATGAATATATTTTAAGCAACCTCAAGGGGCTTTACATAAGAGCAATAAGATGTTAAGCCCCCAAATGAAATGTACTTTCATCTATGAATCACTAAATAGAAACCTTATTGGAATGGGTTTTTCAGCCAATTCTATGGGTTGGGATAGTAACAACACACGTATAGTAGAAAATTCAAAAGGCGATAATTTGAACTAAAAGATATTTTAGAAGTTTGTAATATTATGGATTCAAGCTCGAGCATAAAACAAACACTAAAACCTATCAAAACCATTGAAAAACAGATCCAGTTATAATTAACATATCAATAAAGCTCTATACTAATATATAAAATAAATAAAAGAGATGTACCATCAAATCTTTAGAATGAAAGTTGAGATAAATGATGCCTAAAAAACCAACGAAGTAACAAAAGCTATATCTTCATATTCTAATAGCCATTGATTATTCCTCACTTGAAGAGTTTGGGGCCAACCTGTAAAGCATACTCAAAATATATCAGAAGCAAAAAAAAAAAGAAGAAAACAAAACTAAGAAACCAACCTAACAATCACAAAGACTATCTCGATATTTTGCCTCTCATTAGAGGTTTCTCGACGATGGCTACTCCAATGTCGACATGCTTTGGAAAAAAAGGAGAACATATAAGTATAAAAAACCATAAATGTAGAAGATAGAAGTTAAAAAAAAACCTTGACCAACATATAATCAAAATGACTTTCAGACTCACATGTTGACTTGATGCTCCTTCTATTTCGGTGGCCTCTAGATGATGGGTTCTCTCTGAGGATCTCAGATTTCAGCAGAAATCGGCCATAAGATAGTATGACTGCGCCTCTGAATCAAATTTCTGGCATACATGTGAGTCAGGAGATTGTTTGTAACACCCGAATATTTTAGTAAGTAAGAATTTCCCCTTTTTCTCCTTGTAGTGAGTTATGATTATTAGTTGTTGTTAGGGGATTCTTTGTTGTTAATACCTAAACGATCAAGAGTGTTCCGTGTGTAAAAAGGGATTATTTGGGACTCGCTACACCTGGGGCAACTGGTAGCAAATTATCGTGTACTGCATAGCTGGGGCACAGTATTACCCAATGAGAGCACAAGTATATACCTTCACTGGAATCACTTCAAGTAATATAACGGTAAAAGTACCAAGTATCGTTCTCACAGGGACTGAACTACTGAGAATTGCTGATTTTTATGAACTTCTTGCACAAGTTTCGAGTGTGGGAAAATATTGTTTTTGAAGGTGGATTAATACTAGAAAATGCGAAATGAATTTTATAATTAAAGTTGGGTACGGATGTAAGCTTTTCTTGGGAAAAACGTAGTAACAAGTTGGTTAGACTCTTTGTAGTACGGAATGTCTATAAAAATCCCGATCTCTCGAAAGTGGATTTTTATAGACTGGTCCTACAAAGTGTTCATAAATTGTCCATCTTTACTGAGTCTTGATCTTGCAGATTTAACTAAGTTGATAAAAATAATCAAGTTCTACCAGTATGGAGATTTATACCCAAATCTCTTTGTGATATAAATCTCGACCGGTGTTTGAACCATAGTAAATCATACAGAAGCCGTATATCTACGTGGTTATCAAAGACTCTCTCAAATCTTTGTGCATCACTTAAGTCGTATTTTGAATCCGCCCCTCTCGAGGTCAAGATTTAATATTAACACATCAAAGTGATTGGCTTATCTGCATTGAATTGGAGTCCCGACTCAAGTGACCTAGCTCAAGAGTTAATAATGATGGCCACACCCAAGTGTTGCCTACTAGACTCAAGTTGGCTTACATTCGCACCCAAGAGGGTGCTTAGCTCATGACAATAATAAAAGACATAATGTAATAAATGAAATATTTGTTAACTACTTGCATTAATAAATGTAAATTGCAAACGTAAATGGAAAGTATTTAATTTAATTACTAAAAATAAAAGTACGGAAATTAAATACAATAAAGTAAGTACGGAAATTAAATACTGAAAATAAAAGACAAAATGTAAAAGACGGAAAGTAAAAGCAAGAAATACAGACAAGAATTAAATCCTACACTTCAAGTCAAAATACTTTCAATCAAATATTTTAGACTTGAATGAGGAGAGAATGATGGTGAATGTTGATGGAGAATGGTAGATGGGATATTGATTGTGTCATAAATGTTCATCCAAAGTCTTGCTTTTATAGATGGGAGGCTTGAGCATCCAATGGTCTTGATTTCATCTTCAATGTATGGCCAAGATCACTCCAGAAAATTTGTGTTTCCAGCTCACTTCCAGCCCTTATTATCTGCTGGATAAAATTATCGGGTGCCCATAGTGGGCACACAAGTGCCCACAAATCGATCAGCAACACTAATTCTTATAAAATCAATTAAATTGGTTAAATTATCACATATTGCAAACAATGTGGACCAAATGAAGGAGATAGGAGCCAAATGGGTAAAAAGATGAATAAAACCTATAAAAAATAGCAACAAATAACTCTAAAAAAATGAGAGTTATCAGCAACCATTCCCAGAGACAGTGCCATAGGGCACGATTGCCTATCAATCTCTTGGACCAATTAGCACCCTCGGTACATACGACGCGATTGTGCCCTACGACAGTGCCAGGGTCACAATCATAAAGGTAAGGTCGCAGGGAGGGGAAAAGCCATAGTACATCCGGAGCGATAATCCGACACAAGCACCCAGTCAAGGTTGCACCCAGTCAGATTGGGTTTAAAAGCCACAAATTGGATATTAGGCAGAAAAACTCATTTCATCTCAATAGTGGCGATTTTTGGCTCCTGTTCGTGCGATTCTTCTCATCTATCTTATCACACATCAAGAGGTAGTTGAGGACATTGAAGAGCACTTAGGGCAAGATTTAAAGGTGGATTTGTGCCAAAGAAACAAGAGTGCTTTCTCCTTTTCTAGGGTTTTGGTGGTTTTTAGGTTATAACCAAAAACTAGTATTGTGAGTTCATTTTTCTTTACTAAACTTTTATAAGTGCCAAAATGAGTTGTTAACTTCTTAATTGTCTTTATTTTCATACATTGTGGACCTTGAGAGGTTTAGACCATCTAGGTCAAAATGTGACATTTTGGATACTTGAGTATGCTATAACTAAAATGGAAGTTTTATATACAATCTATGTTTTGGGGTTAAAACTAATTTATATAGTGTTTAACTAGACTAAGATGTTGAATGGTTTGGTGTAGAGTGATTAAGTTTTCAAAATGATTAAGAGGCTCTTATGATACATTGCAAAATGAAATACGGTTGTTTGCTAATTGTTTAGAATGAGATTAGGGCTCTGAATGGTTAAGGGAGGGAGAAGATACAAAATCATTCAGTGGGTTTTGGAACCATTAAGAGGGGGACCTTTTTTTGCCAAACAAGATTCACCTCTTAACGATTCAGATGTTGCCTCTTAATGGAACCATTAAGAAGTAAATAAAATCCTATAAATGTAATGGATCCATAGGCATAGGAGTCGGTTGTGTATGGGAAGAATATTCCTGTTTCGTAACGAGAAATAGGCAAGATGTGGGCTCTTTGAGTCTGGCATCGACCAATGACCAATAATTGTAATTTCTCTTGAGCGAGTGAAATCTAGGATCATCAAGGGTCTTACGCCATGAACTTTCAGGGGTTGAATTGGATGACCATTGATCTGTAGTGGGGCTCATTAAACATAAATATGTGGCTTACGTTTGTGTTCCGTCACTATCAATGGTAAATCGGGTCTCCCCCGTCATTGCAAGATGTATTTGTTGTATGATCTACTTGAAAGAGGAAAATGATTTGTTGATTTCTAACGACAAGTTTGTAATTCCGGATTTACACTTTGTATTCATTAATATAAATTGTTTGATCTCACTAGGCATTAGCCTAACACTTTTTCTTAATGTCATGTATATCAGGTCCTCAAGGTAGCAGGGCGATGAATGTTTGAGTGGAATACGTCAATCTATTGGGACGATACTTGGGAGATAATGTTGATATAACTCTTTTCGTGATCTTAGTGACACCCGTTTCGAATCTAGACTTAGAAATTGTTTATATTAGTAGGTTGTTAGCTAATGATTCGTTACAAATGTGAACTCCATTACTATTTCCCCATTTCGGGTGATTATATTTTATGTCGTGTTCTTTTATGTCCAATTTTAAGGTTTAAATTAGCACCTATTTTAGGGGTGTTACATTGTTGCCGGGATAGTTTTGGCCGTGGAGAAGGCAAGGCAGAGAAAAGAAAGAGGGAAGATAAGAAACAAGATAATTAAGTTGATGTAAGAGTTGTGCTTTGAATGGTGTATCTTAATTTTCTTCTTTTATAATTTCTTAATCTCAACTCAATGTAAGGCATGTCTTTCAAGGCACTTAAGATAAAAGAAAACATTGATCCTAAATTTCTGAAGCTGCACATCATGGCTACTGGTTTTTTCTTATATATATATATATATTAGTCACAAAATGATGATTAATAGTGGTTGTTTTTTGTTCATTTATGTTCATTTATGTTCATTCGTTTATATCCGTTTAACATCTTAATGAACGAACAAAAACGAATACGAACAAACACATTTTCTTAACGAACGAACATGAACACAAAAAGTCTCATTCGTTTACCATTCATGTTCATTCGTTTGTTCGGTTAAGTTAAACGAACGAACACGAACAAGCCTCCATTTGTGTCTGTTCGGTTCGTTTACAACCGTATTCATATTTTATCTCGAATCTTCATTTTTTTTTTCACGAAAACATGATAGTCTCATCACCACCGCCACCCCTTCCTACCTTCCACCACCATGCCCACTCATCACGAATAACTGTATATATGTGTGTGTGTGTATATATATATATATATATATATATATATATATATATATATATATATGGGATAGGCATGCATATATATATATATATATATATATATACCATGAATTGGGGTAGTCATATGCAACGAAACTTCATTTGGATAGTCTTTCCTAATGGTTTCAGTTGTCCACGACAAATTCTCCAGCTTTCCATTTCCAGTTTACAAACTTACTGTGAAGTTTTTGTTGATTTCACTTGGAGACCATTTTAACTTATATATATACACACACATAAATTGTTTCTTATATGACTTGATGATATTTTTATTCTAATGTCACAACCCATAAAATAGATTATCATGAATAAAACACGATTAATCATGAATATGTGTTTGTATAAATGGATATATATCGTGAATTAGGGTAGTCAAGTGCAACAAAACTTCTTTTGGATAATCTTCTCTAATAGTTTCTATTGTCTACAACAAATGCTCCAACTTTTCATTTCTAGTTTACAAACCTACACAACAAACTTACTGTGAAGGTTTCGTTGATTTCACGTGGGGAAAACATACTTTCTACAACCCTTCACAAGAAATATTAATTTGTTTTATAAATACTCGATCATGAAAAACACCTGAACCGAGACCTGGGTCGTTTCATCAACCATCATTTCTTTTAGCTTACACCTCTTGCCTATCGAAGTTCAACTTTTTGTTCTAGTTTACAATCCTTCACAATAAACTTATTGTAAATGTTACACACCCTTTACAACAAACTTACCTTTTTTGTATAATTGGTTTGTGTCTAATTTTGATCATATTTCGAGTATTTTAGATTAAAAATACGTGGGTAACATATTTTAATTTTAAAAATAAAATTTTACTAAAAAATCCTTAGAGGATGGTGGATGGTGGTTGGTGGTGGTAAGGGTAAAGGTGGTGGTTGGTGGATGGTTTGGTTGTCGTGGTAAGTAACGTTGGTGGTGGTTGGTAGTAGTGGTGGCTTGGTAGGTGGGATGGGGTAAGGTTTAGTGGGGTGGGTATGGTGGAAGTTTAGGGCATGTGGTGGTGGTTAGGGGTGATCGATGGGTATGGTCGTAAGGGTGGGTTGTGGGTGGTTGTGTTAATGGTGGGGGTAGGGTGGTTAGGTGGTTGTGTTTAGGGGTAGGGTAGGGCTGGGATGGGGTAGGGTAGTGTAGTGGTTCTTATCGGTGGTACTTAGGATGGTAAATGGTAGGGTTGGGTAGAGGGCGAGTGGTATTGGGAAGGGTGGTAGAGGATGGGGTGGGGTGTAGTGGGTAGTGGTGTTTGTTGGTGGTGGGTGGTAAATGATAGGATTGGCTAGGAATGGGTGGTGTTGGGCAGGGAGGTAGGGGGTGTTGTGGATGGGATTGCTGGTAGGTGGAGGTGGTTGTTGGTGGGTGGATGGGGGTAGTATTAGGTGCGGGTGGGGTTGGATGTTCCTCCGCCTTGATCTATAGTGTAACAACCCAACAAGAAGCAACAAGATAACAATTGAATCTTAATAATAATAATAATAATAATTCATGCCAAAGCGGCCCCAAGCGTACAACTAAAATTTTCAAGTTTGCAAAGACAACCTATACACAACTGAGATATTAATAAAGCGAACTAAGATGACAGTCTTCTATCTCTTCCCGCTACATCTTCTCTTTGCCCTTATCTGCCCTGCCTAAATCACGCATGCCTGAAAAGATTTTTAGTTTTGAAAGAGCGAGGGTTAGACCGAAGGTCTAGTGAGTCCCCTCTAACAGATAAGCAACAAAATATCTTTCCAGAAAATTTTAAATCAACAGATTTATAAACACGTAAGGATAAATCACGCTACTGACCACACTATCGTCGAAGACGGTGTGTCTAACTCGCATTGCCTTAATTTTTGGGACACACCCCCAATGGCATAAATGGGCCACACTCCCCGGTACGAGTAGGCGGGACACACTCCCCGACTTAGGTCACAATCTCCACAAATAATGTATGCATACATTTAAATATCAACGATTTATAACACGCTTAAATAATTTCGCAATAGTCATGCCATCGCAAATAAATCAAAGTTTAAAAATTAAACTTCGCATGCTTTAACTAACAGAAGGTTTAGTTCAGGAAAACTCACATGTCGTCCTTTGCTTACAGCTTTAAGTCTATTTTTAAAGTCCGAACCGAAACCTATAAAACAAGATATTGTTCGATAAACGCTCAGTACTTTCTATTTTAACACAGTTGACTCTAACCCCACAATCTCAATGGTTCCAAAATTTTTTAAGAGAAACCCCGACCCAATAAAAACCACTCGAGACAAGGTACCTAAAGTCCAAGAAATAAAATAAAATGGGTCGACCATCCATAAGTCTAAGCCCAATATATAAAATTGATTAATGAATTGGACATGGGCTTCGGCCCACATACAGGACCCGGGGACAGGGGCCATGAAGGTCGCCCGGTGTGGTCAACGACCGGGGTCTCACCCCCCGGTGACCGGTGCCAAGGACGACCGGGTCTGAAACCCCCCGGTGATCGATGCTAAAGACGACCGGGGTCTAAATCCCACGGTGACCGATGTCAACTTCTTCGACCGGTGCCTCAATTCCCAACCGGGGCCAAAGCCATCCGGTGACCGGAGTCACTCGGGAAGATTATCGAACAAAACCCCAGAGACCCGATATACCGATACCACCGAATCATCTTTAATACCAGATATTAATAATAACTCAATCCCAAAATCCAATAATCAAATGCAAAGTCTCGATTCCAATAAAATATCAAAACCAACCCCAACTCATACAAACATCAGATTCTTACAAAATCCTAACCCCAATACAAACATGCTATATCAATGTCTACAAATGAGAAAAAAAAACTTAGGAGGAAGATTACCTTAAGGACGAAATAAGTAAAACTTGAAATCAGATAGAGTCGACTCCTTTCCCTCTTCGATCGCACAATCTCCCTAATCTTTTTCTCCTTTCCTCGGCCGCCAAATGATATCAATTTAGAATCATTAGGGTTAAAACTCCTTTTCTTTTCAATGTTACATCTTACTCCCTTACACCTTAGAGTCTTGACCAACCCACACCCAAACTTTAAAATATGTAAAATTTACACCCGGTTATTACAATATTCCCCCCTCAATAGAATTTCGTCCCCGGAATTCCATCGCTGAACAAACTGGGGTATTGAGTTCTCATAGCTGACTCTAATTCCCAAGTCGCTTATTGGCCCTTGTGGAATTTCCACTAAACTTTCACCAATTGAATTTCCTTGTTCCTCAATTTCTTCACTTTACGATCTAAAATGGCACCGGTTCCTCCACATAACTTATTTTCTCATCTACTTGGATATCCTCCAATGGCACGACAACATCTCTATCTGCTAAACATTTCTTCAGATTAGATACATGGAAAACGGGGTGCACTCCTCGCAGATCCATGGGTAATTCTAATTTATAAGCTACCTCCCCAACACGCTCCATGATAGTAAACGGCCCCACAAATCTCGGCCTCAACTTGCCTTTCTTGCCGAAATGAACAACTCCCTTCCGTGGCGAAACTTTTAACATTACCAAGTCTCCCACTTGGAACTGTATCGACTTTATTCGCTTATTTGCGTTAATCTTCTGACGATCTTGGGCTATCTTTAACCTTTCTCGGATCTGACAGACCTTATCGGCTGTCATTTGTACAAATTTTGGTTCGGCTAACTGCTTTTCACCCACCTTATTCCAACATAAAGGTGTTCTACACTTTCGTCCGTACAACGCTTCAAACGGAGCGACTCGAATAATAGCATGATAACTTTTGTTATAAGAGAATTCGATCAGAGGCAGATGAGTCTCCCACGAACCTTTGAATTCAATAACACACGCTCGAAGCATGTCTTCCAATGTTTGAATAGTTCTTTCACTCTGGCCATCCGTCTGCAGATGGTATGTTGTACTCAACTTAAGTTGCGTACCCAACTCTCTTTGAAGGCTTCTCCAAAACGACGACGTGAAGCGAGCATCCCGATCTGACACGATAGATGATGGTACTCCATGTCTGGATACAATTTCATCAATGTACAGCTTAGCCAACTTCTCCAACGAGTATGTCTCCTTGATCGGTAAAAAGTGAGCAGATTTTGTGAGTCAATCCACTATCACCCAGATGACGTCATATCCCTTGGGTGATCGCGGAAACCCAGTCACAAAATCCATCGCGATTTCATCCCACTTCCACACGGGTATTTCCAACGGTTGCAATTCTCTATACGGTCTTTGATGCTCCGCTTCACCTTCAAACACGTTAGACATCGATCACCGAAGTAAGCTATGTATTTCTTCAAGCCTGGCCACCAGTAACTTTGTTTCAGGTCTCGATACATTTTATTGGTTCCCGGATGTATCGAGTATCGTGACTTGTGAGCTTCTTCCAACACTCTTTTTCGAAGATCTCTCAACTTTGGAATCCACACTCTTTTCTCATAACATTTAACCCCACGGTTGTCAACGATCAACAAGTCGACAATTCCAACGATCCTTTCGCTTTTCAAGTTTTCTTCCGACACTGCTTCCTCTTGGTATTTCTTGACTTCTTCTAAAAAGCTAGAAGTTGCCTCCACTCGAAACGCCACTATTTTAGATGCAGTATTGTGCTCTTTCCGAATCAATGCATCAGCCACTACATTGGCTTTACCTGGGTGATAGAGAATATCGCAGTCATAGTCACTTAGAAACTCTATCCATCTTCACTGCCTCATGTTTATCTCTTTCTGATTGAATAGGTGCTGAAGGCTCTTATGATCCGTATATATTTGGCACTTAACTCCGTACAAATAATGTCTTCAAATCTTCAACGCGAAAACCATAGCTGCCAGCTCAAGGTCGTGCGTCGGATAATGTTTCTCATGATCTTTTAGCTGACGAGACGCGTAAGCGATTACCTTCCCATCTTGCATCAGCATGCACCCCAGTCCTAACTTTGAAGCATCACTGTAGATCACGAACCCTTCTGTACCGTTGGGTAAAGACAAAATAGGTGCACTACTCAATTTTTCCTTCAGCTTACCGAACGCATCCTGTTGAGCTTCTTTCCATGAAAATTTAACGTTCTTCCTCGTTAGAGCCGTTAATGGCATGGCTAATCTCGAAAAGTCCTGAATGAACCTTCGATAGTAGCCCGCCAAGCCAAGGAAGCTTCTCACTTCGGACGACGATTTTGGCACCTCCCATTCTTTGATTGCCTTAATCTTCACTGGATCCACCTTAATCCCGTCTTCCGACACCACGTGCCCTAAAAACTGCACTTCTCTTAGCCAAAATTCGCATTTCGAGAATTTGGCGTACAACTTCTCCCGCTTGAGCAACTCCAACACAGATCTCAGATGCACCTCATGGTCGCTCATGGACTGTGAATAAATTAGTATGTCATCGATGAAAATGATGACACACTTGTCCAAAAATGAACTACACACCCTATTCATCAGATCCATGAATGTTGCCGGTGCGTTTTTCAACCCAAATGACATGACAAGAAATTCGAAATGTCCATACCTCGTGCGAAAAGCAGTCTTGGGTACATCCTCCTCCCTTACTTTCAGCTGATGGTAGCCCGAACGCAGGTCTATCTTTGAGAAATAACTCGCACCTTGCAACTGGTCAAAAAGGTCATCAATTCTGGGGAGCGGGTACTTGTTTTTGACTTTTACCTTGTTGAGCTCTCGGTAGTCTACACACATTCTCATAGACCCATCCTTCTTCTTGACGAATAACACCAGGGCTCCCCACGGTGACGTGCTGGGACGGATAAAACATTTTATCCGAAGCTCTTGCAGTTAAGTCATCATCTCCTTCATTTCGGCCTTTTTCTTTTCACAATCTGATTTTCAAAGTCAGAGATTTTTCTTTTCAGCTCAAAATTCTCAGATTCCAAAATCTTTACTTTTTCTCTTGGAGATAACTTTGATTTATTTTCAAGCTGATCCCACAACTGTTTTGCTGTAGCCTTTTTGCTATCTAATTGAATAGAAATCTCATCTGAAATTCCTTTCAATATAAAAACTTTGGCAAATTTATCAGCTTCATGTCTCCTTCTCAGCTCATCTGTGTATTCGTTAAGATATATTGGAACCTCTTTTCTTTCCAAAATTCCATAAGCTCCTGGATAAGAGTAAAACTTTGTTGGAATTTTCATCATTCCTTCCTGTAAAGATAATCTGATATAATCACTCAATTCATGTTGATCAATGAAGTCTAAGAAATGATCTTTCCACTGCTCATATTCTTCTCTGACTAAAACAGGAGGTTTCACATCAGTTTCAGTTGATAAAACTTCTTTAGAAATAGACATCTAGTCTAGTTTATATTATTCTTGAAGTTCTGAAATTTTCTGTGCCAGACTTTTCTCTCTAGGCCTTTCAAAATAATCATCATCCATGATTCCTGTAACAAAAAGAACTTGAAATGATCGTTAGTCCAAATGAAATCAAGTAAATCAGAAAAACTTGAAATAGGAATTCAGAAATTCGGATCACAAAAAGAAATATGTTCCCTTACGCAGATTTAGCACGGTGGTCCCGCTAAAATTTAGATTTCGTATAAACATACAGAATTCACAAAACACAAGAATTCGTAAGATGAAAGATACGAATTCTGAGGAATTCGTAACACACTCACTTGCGAATTATGTTCTTTTCGCAAGTCTCACAGATACGAACTCTGTGAAATTCGCAAGAAACCCTTCTGCTAATTCTATACTTAAAGAATTTGAAAAATATTCTTGCGAATCCTATGAAATTCGCAACACACTTGTCAGCGAAATCTGTGCAATTCGCATATCAGACATCTGCGAATTCTGTCCTTATGTTTTTCAGAAATGAAATTATGTGAAATCTGATATATGCGAATTCTTCAACCTTTTTACGAAATCTTTGAACTCTGCGAGTTCTTGATGAATCTTGCGAGTTCTTCAAGATTCTTGCGAGTTCTTCATATCTCGTTCAAGAAACGTCTCTGATTAGCTAAAAACCCAACTTATACTTTGATTTTCGATCTGAGACTTCAACAAATTGACCACTAACACACCTAGAACCAAAAACCAGCAACGGATTTCAATCTAAATCACAAACTATTACAGTTTGATTCCAATTACAGTGCGAAGAAATCGTGAAACTCGATGTTGATCCAAACTCTCTCAGTGATTTGATAACGACCATCTTCTATACTTAGTGAAAATTACGTTTTAATATGTATTAGTGTTTCACCATCAGCGATAAGACTGAGTCTGTTCAGTTATCGCTGATAGTCTCTCTCATAAACATTTCTATGTATTAGTGTTTCACTATCAGTGATCAGACTGAGTCTGTTCAGTTATCACTGATAGTTTCTGAAGTAAACAGCCAACGTAATCCCTGAAGACAAGTATCGCGTCAACATATGTTCACAACTGAATCAAAGACGAAGCTACTGAACAAAGAGAAGTCTACTAGTGACCTGATGCGGATATCAGTGAAGCAAAGACAACTCTACATATACGCGAAGGAACATGAGGAAAAGCTTCAGCGATAGCTGAACTTCTTTATCTCTGAAAGAAGAGATACTCAGCAATCAAATGATCACTTAGCCTATGTCTCAAGTTTCTTTTTGTCTATCCTTGCACAACATAGTACAATGGGTCAGAACGGACATGTCTCTGCAACCATTCGTACAACAACTCTGTCAACTACACTGTTCATGAACCGGCCGAAAGCATGTCTCCCAAAAGTCAGACTCCCAAAGCCAATCAGTGAACGCCACGTGTAAAGTGCCCTGCCATGCATTTAATACAAAGGGTATAAATAGGACGTTCACCCTTTCATCTGAAAGGGGTGCTTAATTCCTTGAACCCATATAGAAACCCTTGCTTTCTATATCTCTAAATCCCCCATTCTCTGAATTTCTAGTGCAACCATCTTAGTGTTCCTTAAGTTTGTTTAGATTGAGTCTGTCTTAATCTTATTCCGCAACAAACTTGTAAATTGTATTTGATTTATCAATAAACAATTTATTAAACTTTAATTTCTGTGTTTGTATTCAACCCCCCCCCCCTCTTCTACAAACTTGTTAAGCACCTTCGGGACCAACAAGTGGTATCAGAGCAGTTTTTTTAATCTAATAAACAAGATCTTGCTGTATACTCTTCCTTGCTATTCTAAAATGGCACTAAACACAAACACAAACTACTATGATAACGGTTCACTTTCTAAACCTCCTCGATTTAGCGGAGATAACTTTTCTCTATGGAAAAATCGAATGATGCTATTTCTTGAAGGTGCGGATCCTACTATACCTGAATATATAGAAAACGGACCCTATGAACCTGTTAGAATAATAGCTGCGGTTCCCGCTACTGCCACCACTGAAGCTGTCCCTGAACGATATGTCGTTAAGGAAATAAGACAGTGGAGTGATGAAGATAAAAAGAAGGTAGGAATAGATGCAAGAGCAAAGACCATTATCTCAATGGCTCTGCCTGATGAAGTTTTCCATTCCATCATGCATCTGAAAACTTATAAAGAAATGTGGGAAACCATATGTGTTCAATATGAGGGCACCACTGAAATCCAAGAGACTCGAAAGATTAACTTGGTAAGACAGTATGAAAGTTTTATCGCTGGTAAGAATGAATCTCTTTCTGACGTTCATCAGCGGTTTAACTGCCTAATCATTGACCTAAGAACTGTTGGTAGGACCTATTCTAATTCTGAGGTCCTAACAAAATTCTTGGAAAGTCTTCCTGAAAGCTGGGACAGTTATTCAATATCTCTTAAGCTGACAAAAGACTTACATACTCTCTCTCTAAGCACTCTGTATGGAATATTGCTCAACTATGAGCAATCTAATCTCCTGAAGAAGAATCTTGTAAAAGATTCTAAAGACTCTAAAAGCACTCCTGTTGCTTTAGTCTCTTCAGAGATAATTCCATCTCAGCGATCTACTCTCACCATCACTGAGTTAGATTCTGAAACTGAGGATCTATCAGACCCTGATCTTTCAGAGTTTGATGAGTCCTTAGCACTCTTGACAAACTCTTTTAAGAGATTTTCAAGAAAGAGCAACTTCCGAAGAAGTAAACCTCTCTCTCTTACTGAAAAGCCAAAATCAACTCCGATTGATAAGGCTACTGCCACTTGCTATAACTGCGAAAAGATTGGACATTTTGCTAGTGAGTGCAGGTCGAAAAAGCTCTTCAAACCTTCTACCTCAAGAAGATCCAGTGATGACAAATATCACAAGCTGAAGAACAAATATCAAAAGCTGAAAAGCTATCAGCGAAAAGGTAAAGGTCTCATCGCTGAAGAACATGACTGGCTGAATCAGAAGATTCATCTTCTGATGAAGAAGAAGTCGCTAATCTTTGCCTCATGGCTGAGATTAAAGAAGAAGTGGAAGAACCATCTGAACCTTCTATGAGCTACATATCATCTCAGGTATCTATCTCTACAAACCCCTCTCTGCCTGAAGCTGAGAGAAGTCGCGCTGTTGATGTGCTGACGATTGACCTTTATAATTCTCTAAACGACAAAACTCAAGCTGAAAATAAAAATGTACATTTAACCCAAGAGCTAGAGAAATGTCATGAAAAAATCAGTAAACTAAATATTTTAGAAGAAAAGTTGAAAGATCAAGTCATTATAAATGATATCATCAGCATTGAACGCGAACAAGCCATCGCTACTCTAAAAGCAGAAAAGGCTCATGTTGAAAAATGGTGCAAAACATCAACAAAGATCTCTGAGATAATAAATGCTCAAACTCCTGAAAGTGATAGAACTGGTCTTGGTTTTTGGACACCACAGGATGATCCTAAAGAAGAAAGTTCCTCGCTTAAGTTTGGAACTTTTGTCACATCTTTCTTTGACACTTCTTATAATCAATTCTATCCCTGTTCTTCTTCAAATCCCATCTTTGAGGAAAAATCCAAAGACACTAAGTCTACGGATAAAGGAAAGTCCATTCTCCTTCCTCAGAAGGCAACCAGGAAAGCAAAGCTGAAAGTTCCTTCTAAACCTTCAGCTAAGCAATCCTCTAGATCTGTGATAGAAATTTTTGATCTCTGTCCTCCAAAGCTAAAGATTGACCTTAGACCAACGAGATCTGAAAAAATGAAAATTCCTCCCATATCTCATGAGAAAAGCCTTCTCGGACCTGGCCCTGCTCATCTTAAACTTGCAAAACCTTCTACTGATCCTAAAACCGTTTTCAAATACAGAAAATGTTATCACTGTGGTTTTACTGATCACATTGCAAGCAAATGTCCAAATGCCACCAAAGCTGATAAAACAGTTAAAGTGAAGAAAAATGCCTCTAAAGCTAAGAAAGTCACCAAAGTTGAAAAATCAACCAAGGTGAAAAATACCACTAAGGTTAAGAAATTAACCAAAGTGAAGATTACCACTGAAGCTGAATCTTCATCAGCTGTGAAGACTGCTGAATCTTCTTTATCCACTAACTCTGAAGGACCCATTGAAAAGTGGGTACCAAACAACGCTTAATCTTCCTTATGTGTGCAGGGATCAAAGGGCATCTGGTATCTCGATAGTGGATGTTCTCGTCATATGACTGGACAAAGAGACCTGCTCACTAAATACAAGGAAGAAAAAGGTCCCTCTGTGACCTTTGGTGGAAATGGAAAAGGATTTACCCGAGGGTTTGGTGTCCTCAGCAATGGGACAACTACCTTTCGAAGAGTCGCTTATGTAGATGGACTGAAGCACAACCTTCTAAGCATCAGTCAGCTATGTGACAAAGACTACGAAGTTCGCTTTTCTAAGAAAGCATGTTCAGTGGTAGATGAAAAAGAAAAACTTTCTCTCAGTGGTTATCGCAGAGAAAATGTCTATGTAATAGATATGGACTCTACTATCACTGAAAACTTATGTTTTCTCTCTAAGGCCTCTTCTGATGTCAACTGGCTATGGCATAAAAGGCTCTCTCATCTAAACTTCAAAACCCTGAATTCTCTCTCATCTAAGGAATTGGCTTCTGGTCTTCCTCAGCACTCATATGCTAAAGAATCTCTCTGCTCAACATGTGAAAAAGGAAAACAAACAAAAGCTAGTTTCAAGTCGAAACAAGTTTCCTCAGTGACAAGTCCTCTTCATCTCTTGCATATGGATCTGTTTGGCCCTGTCAATATCCAATCAATAGTTGGAAAGAAATATACGCTTGTCATTGTAGATGAATATTCTCGCTACACCTGGGTTATCTTTCTTCGCTGTAAGAGTGATACTCCAGAAGAACTAATATCTTTTGTTAAAAAGATGGAAGTGCTGAACAATCTTACTGTTCGTTCAATAAGAAGTGATCATGGAACTGAATTCAAAAACAGTTCCCTGAACAATTTCTTTGAGAACAAGGGAATCTCTCACAACTTCTCTTTAGTAAGAACACCTCAGCAAAACGGAGTCGCTGAAAGAAGAAACAGAACGATCATAGAAGCTGCTAGATCAATGCTCAGCGATTCTCATCTCCCTACTCAATTTTGGGCAGAAGCTGTAAACACTGCATGTTTTACTCAAAACAGATCACTGATAATAAAGCGATTTGGGAAGACAGCTTATGAACTTTTTCTTGGAAGGAAGCCTTCTATCAGCTTTCTTCATATCTTTGGTTGTCAGTGCTTTATCTTAAGCAACAGAGATCAACTTGGAATGTTCGACCCAAAAGCTGATGATGGAATATTTCTAGGATATTCCTCCATCTCCAAAGCCTACAGAGTCTTCAACAAGAGAAGACAAACTGTAGAAGAAACAATTCATGTCACTTTTGATGAAACTCGATCAGCGAACTCTAAACCAATTGCTGACAATGAAGAGTTAAATGCTTGGATGCTCTCTCACTATAGAGAAACTGAACCTTTCTTCTCAAACCATCAGCACACTGAAACTCCAGCTGCTGATGAAGAACCAAGTATCATACCTCCCACCGCTGAATCCAACTCATGGATTTCAGCTGAACCTATAAACACACTTCTACCATCAAATCCATCTACGTCTGAAAACCCTTCTGAAAGCATTGGTGTATCTAATGTTCAACAATTACTAGCTGATGAACCTCAAGCATCTTCATCGGCGACTGCTCCTATTGTTGATCCTATCGCTGAAATAAGCAATCTTGCTCCTGCTCAGCGATGGACCAGAGATCACCCCATAGATCAAATTCTTGGTGATCCCGATGCAGGTATTCAGACACGACGAAGCTCAGGTAATATCTGTCTCTGTGTAAATTTTCTCTCTTTAAAAGAACCAAAGAAGACTGATGATGCCCTCAGAGATCCAAACTGGGTCAGCGCTATGCAAGAAGAGCCGACTGAATTTTCTCGAAACAAAGTTTGGAATCTCGTTCCTAGACCATCTGATAAAACTGTAATGGGCACCAAATGGGTGTTTAGAAACAAGTTAGATGAACATGGAACTGTAACCCGCAACAAGGCTCGACTTGTTGCTCAGGGATACAGACAAGAGGAAGGCATAGACTATGATGAAACCTTTGCCCCTGTGGCCAGGCTCGAAGCAATTCGACTATTCTTAGCTTATGCAGTCTATAAAGACTTCATCGTTTATCAAATGGACGTAAAATTAGCGTTCCTAAATGGAAAGCTGAATGAAGAAGTTTATGTAGAACAACCACCAGGGTTTTATGACCCTAAGTATCCAAATTATGTTTATAAATTGGATAAGGCTCTCTATGGTCTAAAACAAGCCCCTCGTGCTTGGTATGACACTCTCTCATCTTTTCTTATCTCTGAAAATTTTGAACGTGGCAAAATTGATAATACGTTATTTTTCAGAAAGATAAAAGGTCATATAATTCTTGTACAAATATATGTTGATGACATAATATTTGGTTCTACTAACCCATCTCTGTGTACTCGCTTCGCGGAAAGAATGAAGAAAGAATATAAAATGAGTATAATGGGTGAGCTGACATATTTTCTTGGTCTTCAGGTTAAACAATCTGACAAAGGTACTTTTATCTGCCAAGGTAAGTATGTTAAAGATATGCTGAAGAAGTTTGATCTCACACAAACTTCAGCGATGAAAACTCCTATGGCACCACCCCTGACACTTAACAAAGATCCTTCTGGAAAACCTGTTAATGTCACTGCCTATAGAGGAATGATAGGCTCCCTGCTGTATCTTACAACGAGCCGACCTGACATCATGTACTCTACTTGTTTATGTGCACGCTATCAATCTGAACCCAAGGAATCCCATCTGATCGCTGTAAAGCGAATTTTCAGATATCTGAAAGGAACTCCTAACCTCGGTCTTTGGTATCCCAAAGACTCAGGGTTCGATCTAACTGGTTATTCTGATAGTGATTTTGCAGGCTGTAAACTCGACAGAAAGAGTACCACTGGTGGATGTCAACTCCTGGGAGGAAAGCTAGTAAGTTGGACAAGCAAGAAGCAAAATTCTGTGTCCACTTCCACAGCTGAAGCTGAATACGTAGCCGCTGGAAGCTGTTGTTCTCAAATCTTGTGGATGAGAAATCAACTATTAGATTATGATCTTCAGCTGTCAAAGATTCCTATCTATTGCGACAGCACTAGTGCTATCGCTATAGCAAATAATCCATTGCTACATTCAAAGACAAAATACATCGAGATCAGATATCATTTTATCAGAGATCATGTGATGAATGGTGATATTGAACTTCACTTTATCCCTACTGACTTTCAGCTTGCTGATCTATTCACCAAACCTCTTGATGAGACAAGGTTCAACTTTCTCATCAGTGAGCTTGGAATGCTGAACCTTGAAGAATAATTCTTCAGCGTTCATGTATTGTGTCAGTAATCAAAAGTTCCCCTTTCATCATTCTCTCTGATAAACATTCTGACTCTCAGGTATGTTCTCTCCATCCCTTCAACTGAATCTTAACTCAGTTAAGATGTTTTTTTTAAAATATAAACTTTAATCACTAAACTTTCTTCAAATGATTAAAAGCTTTTTGAAAAATACATTAATCACTGATATTTCTGGTCAGTGATCCTTAAAAAGAAAATCTATCCCTATCTTTTCCATCAGGGATATTTTCAAAAAGAAAATTAATCGCTGATTTTTTCTTCAGTGATAAATTCAAAATGGAAAAATGAACAGTCTTTCCTCTATGACGTCATTTGAACCGATAAACATGCCTTTTTTCTGACACGTTCGTCCGTTGCCCTTCCATCCAATCAACTTCGTGGGACGTGTCCATGTCATGATGAGCATTTGTTTTCCCGCTTCTCACACTCTCTCTCTCTCTCTCACATATAAAAAGAATGTTTTTCCATTCTTATCAATTTAGGCTTTCTGGAAATACTTTCAAAACAAGAATACTCTCTCAAGCATTCTAGCAATTCTCAAGCATTTGCATCTTCAACCTCAAAGATCAACAGGTTATTCTTGATCTTCTTCTTCTTATTCTTTTCTCAAATCTCATTCATAAAATCATTTTCATTTTTTATTTTATTCTTTAAAAACCATTTTACTTTGATTTTCTCTATTCAAAATCTTTGGTTTTTCTTCTTGTTCTTAAATCTTGTTCTAAGATAAACTGTTTTCCTCTACAAATATGTTGATTTTCTACGTTTCTTTCCTCAAATAGAAACTAGCAAATCTTCTTTATTATAAGACTAAAAACCTTTCTTGTACTTGTTTATCTACTCATCATTCAGAATGGCTCAATCTGCACTTGTCGCCTCAAAGAACGTCAAGTTCGCCATCTCCGATTCTGAGCTTCCAAAGAACAATCATCTCGCTCGTCTGGAATTTAACAACAACAAATACCCACATCTGGTGGAAGCTGCACAGTTTCTAAGGAAATCCTGCATTGCCTACGCTATCACTGTGGATCCCACACCTTCTAAAGCTCTACTTCAGTAATTCTGGTTCACCGCTGAAGAAACCTCCCTCACCAACAAAAAGGGTGAACTGGTTCCTGCCATCTCCTTCAGCACTCAACTGGGCTCAGGGATGATGACTGCTATAGGTCTAAGAAAAGCTCTTCGATTTCCTGACAAGCCCAGGAATGAATTCGACGCATTGCCAACTGACGTT
Organism: Arctium minus; assembly: GCA_954870635.1. Lineage (NCBI taxonomy): Eukaryota > Viridiplantae > Streptophyta > Magnoliopsida > Asterales > Asteraceae > Arctium > Arctium minus. The sequence continues at coordinate 20,012,612 of OX941096.1, read as the reverse complement.
GAACTCATCCAATTCCTGGATGCCATGGAATACGCTTGGGAACCCAAACCAAGAACTACGATTCCCAACAAGAAGCTGAATCTTGTGAAGAAGGCACTAATGCCTTCCCAGCTCAACTACATCTTCTTCCACATCATTCAGTGTATGAGTGGGAAGAGTGGGTCACTGGACCAAGCCAGCAAGGTTTAGGTCCAGATGGCTTACTCAGTGATCGCTGGACGCAACTTCGATTACTCCACAGCTATCTTTGACGACCTGAAGTCAAAGATAGAGAAGACTGAGAGGGATCCCAAAGTCCCTTACGTACGCTTTATCTGCGCGTACCTGAAGTTCCTCTACCCTTCTACTTACCCCACTGACGCGGATGTATCCTTTCCAAAAGTGGGACAACGATCCTTGGAAGTCAAGCCGCTCCCCAACGAGGTAAGTATTTCTGAACTTCGCTCCCGACTCTCTCTCCTCACTTCTTCGACTTCAGCGGCTACGCAGGAGGTTCCTTCTTCTGCTATCCCTGCCGTTACACCTTCCAAACGACCATCAACTAGTTCCCCTGGTCCTTCAAAGAAGGCCAAGGTGACCAAGGAGAAAGCTACTTCTAGCTCTATACCTAAGGATGTTTCTCTACAAACTTCCTTGGATGCTTTCGTGGGTCTCTCCTCCACATCCTCAGCAACAACCACTTCAACCGTGCCAGCGATCTCGGTCGCTGTCACAACAACAGTAACGCAACCTACGATCTCAGCTCAACAACCTGAGGTAACTACCCCTATCCCTACATCTTCTATCCCTATCTCTAGTCCTTCTATTTCTTTGATCTCTAACCCTCCTTCTATCTCTACTCCACAGTTTGGACCCATAGGACCTGAACATCAATATTTTGAGGAATCTTTACAATTCTACAAAATGTTTGATAATTCAGGTATCCCTATAACCTTAAACACTTCTCCCAACTCACCATATAAGCTTGGTTCTGAAAAACTAACTTATCTTTCAGGTCCTAGCTTAGCGACTGTTGACACCAATGTCAACAATCTGAGTGCAAAGGTGGAATCCATTACTGCTTCTCTCAACACCACCACCAACGCTGTTCAATCAGCTGGTGAAGCGCTGAAGATGCTGACTGCCACCTGTGCCTCCAAAGCTGACATCTCTCAAATCGCTACTCTTCAGGAAGCGATTGTCAAAGTCATGGAAGAATCCAAGCAGCAGTATGATGACCTGTCTGCAAAGATCGACTCCTGCACTGCTACTCTTCAGCAAGTCCTCGACAAGCTGAAGGCATCAGCTCCAGTTCCTGCTCCATCATTTACAGAAGATGATCGTTCCGCTCTAACCATAGCTGTGGAATTCATTCATCAAGCTACGTCCGACATCCCTGAACTTGAAGGACGTCTCACAGGACTAGAGGCTGAAGTCCAGAAGTTGGCTGCCGCAAAAACTTCATCTCCTTCCAAAGATCTCTCCCTTGTTGATAATGACAAAGAGGGGGAGAAGACGGCTGAAGAAAATACGGAGGTTGAAGTCGATGCTGAACAACTGAAGGAAACTCCCTCTCGTGTTGAGGGGGAGATAGCTGCTGACAAAGTCCCTCCTTCCATCGCTGATCTTGTAGATGATGAAGAAGAGGAAGAGGAGGAAGAAGATAATGAAGCCCTTGATCTTGAAGATCAAGAGGATGAACCTCATCAAGATGATGATGATGACGATGAAGAAGATCAATCCTTATGGTGTTCTTCAGCCGTCACTTCATCAGTGATAGCTTCGAAAGAAGTTATCAAAGCAGGGGGGAGACAAGAGAAACCTTCAGGAACCCCTTCCCAAAGCAAAGGAGCATCTGCTGAGGGAACCCTGAAGATGATTTCACTACCTGAGGAGAATCCTTCTCAGGTATGCCTTACTCTTGTTCCCTTATCTTACTATAAAAATCCTACCCCTGTTTCTTTCTAGCCTTTATCTCTCTCCTTCCCTAAAATAAATCTAACCTTTTTCTTTTTCTGACCAGACAGTTCTCTCCCCTGCTTAAGGGTAAAGAGCTCCAAATAATCCCAGCTGTTGAAGCTGATGACCAAATAATCCCAGTCTCTGTCAGAGAGATTGATGAAGAGAATGAAGAAGAAGAAGAAAAGTCCCTGCAACATCATGGAAGGCCCTCTAGACCATCTCACTGGTCTGAGGAAGAGAGAAAGAAAAGAGCATAGATGATCTCTCATCTGGAGAATCAACGACGAAAGGTCCCCTCTCAATCATCAGATCTGAGATTCCTGACTGAAGCTGAAATTGAAGAATCCGTCAGGGCTGAGAAGCTGATTGCTGACTGTCAAAGAGATGCCTCTCTGGCTCTCAAAATTCAGTCTTCTCAAGTCAAAGACAAGAAGCTGAAACGCAAACCAGTAGAAGTCCAGGCAGCTCTGTTGAAAGAAATTGAAGAGGAACGCTCCAAAGAAAAAGCGGTCAGCGATAATACAATCGATTGGTGCAAGCACAAAATCGACTATCGCTCTGACCCACTGAAGATCTTAGCGGTTGCTATCTCTGGAAGGAAGAAGAAGGATAAACTCTCTGTCACCATGGAGATTACCAGAGAGGATGGAAGCTGCAAGGCTATGTTCATTTCAAAGCTGGAAGACTTCGGCTACATGGAGTGGCTTGAGTTCAAAGATGCGCTGAAGAAATCAAAGTCTACATACAGAGGCTACGTTGAAAGTGTGAATGATGCTCTCATCAACAAAGTCGCTGCAATACTAAAGGTGCCATCTACTCTTCCCTCAAAATCCATGTAAGTCAAGAGAAAGCCCATCTCCTCCTCGTCTGATAATGTCGCAGTGATAAGGAATGAAACCTCCATCAAATTCTCCAGAGAAACTTTGTTCGGTCCTCCTCCTGATCTTTCAGTTCTGGATATCTCTCTGCCTCCTGGCGGACCATATGTTGCAGGACAAGTTCTTAAAGAACCTTTTGGAATCTTCTTCAGAGATGACGAGGAACAACTCAGATTTCAAAGGGTCTCTGAAATCCCTATCTGTCCCCTCGCTCTTCTCAAGGATCTCATGTGCCTATGGTGTACTCTCTCTCCTGCTGCTGAGCCAATCATAGCGATTATCTGCAAAGAATCTTTAGAGCGAAGGCAAAAAGGAGAAGAAATACCTGAGTATTTGATTAATCCTCCTAAATCCTCTTTAGATAGCTGATAGATTGGTTTTCTTACTTATAATCTATTAGTTTAACTTACAGTAGTTAGTACATCACTTGTACTTGTAATTTTCATTCCTTGTAATTCTTTTCTTGGATTAATGAAAATTTCAGTGAAGTACTTAACTCCATCAGTGCTGTAAAAGATCCCTCAAAATAGTAATTGGGACATGTATGTTATGAGTCCTGATTATTCCATCATTTTGAACTATAAAGTAATTTTCTTCAGTTACTTTGTCATTATCAAATAGGGGGAGATTGTTGATCCAAACTCTCTCAGTGATTTGATAACGACCCTCTTCTATACTTAGTGAAAATTACGTTTTAATATGTATTAGTGTTTCACCATCAGCGATTAGACTGAGTCTGTTCAGTTATCGCTGATAGTCTCTCTCATAAACATTTCTATGTATTAGTGTTTCACTATCAGTGATCAGACTGAGTCTGTTCAGTTATCACTGATAGTTTCTGAAGTAAACAGCCAATGTAATCCCTGAAGACAAGTATCGTGTCAACATATGTTCACAGCTGAATCAAAGACGAAGCTACTGAACAAAGAGAAGTCTACTAGTGACCTGATGCGGATATCAGTGAAGCAAAGACAACTCTATATATACGCGAAGGAACATGAGGAAAAGCTTCAGCGATAGCTGAACTTCTTTATCTCTGAAAGAAGAGATACTCAGCAATCAAATGATCACTTAGCTTATGTCTCAAGTTTCCCTTTGTCTATCCTTGCACAACATAGTACAATGGGTCAGAACGGACATGTCTCTGCAACCATTCGTACAACAACTCTGTCAACTACACTGTTCATGAACCGGCCGAAAGCATGTCTCCCAAAAGTCAGACTCCTAAAGCCAATCAGTGAACGCCACGTGTAAAGTGCCCTGTCATGCATTTAATGCAAAGGGTATAAATAGGACGTTCACCCTTTCATCTGAAAGGGGTGCTTAATTCCTTGAACCCATATAGAAACCCTTGCTTTCTATATCTCTAAATCCCCCATTCTCTGAATTTCTAGTGCAACCATCTTAGTGTTCCTTAAGTTTGTTTAGATTGAGTCTGTCTTAATCTTATTCCGCAACAAACTTGTAAATTGTATTTGATTTATCAATAAACAATTTATTAAACTTTAATTTCTGTGTTTGTATTCAACCCCCCCCCCCTTCTACAAACTTGTTAAGCACCTTCGGGACCAACACTCGAACTCAACAAATCTCAAAATCAGAGATCAAATACAGTGCAGAACTCTAATTATCCTATACAAAATCATTCTAAAACATAATTCGAACAAATTGAACCAATTATAACTCAAAATTATGCTCAGAATCTCAAAATCAAATCTGGACTTCGATGAAACAGTGTCGAACTTTCTTTTCAATCGATTTTCTTGATTTCAATTGGATTTGCTCTGATACCAATTGTGTGTCCCTGATTCAAGTTTCCAATCACAAACAAATCAATACAACCAAGATGATTAAACTACCTGTTTGATTTCAATTCCAAATTCAAATGAATTACAACTGTTTCTCTCTTTCTCTCTCTATACGTCACTTTCTCTCTCTATAACTTTCTCTCTCTAAAGCGTACAAAATCCTCTAGTCATATATCTATTAAAAAAACAAAAAATATTTATATCTACAAGTCTAACAAGACAAAACTAAAACTAAACAAACTAACATATTGACTTTGACAAATTATTATACTTTGACTTTGACTTTCACCGAGAGTTGACTTTCCAGCTTTTGACTTATTGACTTTTGACCTTCTGTCTTCATGATCTTGTATCCAACATATTTATGCTCTAACACGGCCGACGCCAAACGATAAGGTGCTCTTGCCATTGGTGCCGCTTCCGGCATCAAATCTATCCTGAACTCTACTTGTCGATCCGGTGGCAAGGTGGTTAAGTCTTCCGGAAACACTTCCGGGTACTCACACACTATTGGAACAGATTCTAATCCCTTCTTCTCTTTCTTAGCGTCTACTACATACGCTAAGAACCCCACACACCCTTTCACTAGGCAACGCCTAGCCTTGATCATAGAAATCAAGCACGACTTCCTATCCCGACGATTCCCATACACTATAACTTCCTTCTGATCAGGCAAAGATATATGAATTAGCTTCTTATTACAGACAATGCTGACATGGTTAGACGCTAACCAATCTATCCCCACAATGACATCAAATTCCCGCATGCCCATCGGGTATAACCGCAATAGAAAGGTATGACCGTCAATGTCTATACTACACCCGTCATATACTTCTCCCACTAAGACTCGACTATCATCTGCTACTTCTACTTCAAACCCTTGACTAAGCTTCTTGGGTTTTACAAGCAACTTATGCACGAAATTCGGAGACACAAATGAATAGTTTGCGCCCGAGTCAAACAAGACTTTAGCAAAAATCGGGTCTATGGGAAAAGTACCTGTCACCACATATGGCGTCTCCACCGCCTCTTCCGCTGTCATATTAAATGTCGTAGCTCTTGCCCGAGCTGGCTCCACCTTCTTCTCGCCTCCCTTATCCCCATATCCTCCAACTACTCCTTTCTTCAACTGATGGCAATCGGTCCTGATATGATCAGGAGACCCATACTGGTAACAAGATCTTAACCCGCGGTAGTCACGATCCATGTGTCCAGTATTTCCACACTTGAAGCACCCTTCCCGCTCTAAGAAACACTCCCCCTTATGCATTCTGTTACATTTGTTGCACGACCTACTATCGTTCTTGGAAACAACCTGCTGATCAGATTTAGCAGATTTGAATGTTCTGGAATCACGGACAGTTCCCTCCTATTTCCGCTTGTCCCCACTCCTCTCTGTAGCTTGACGGGATTTCTCGATGAATTTTGTCGTATACTCCCGGACTGTCATATCTCTCTGTTCCAAGCTCAGAAATTCTTCTTCTAACTTTTTAACCGCTGCTAGAGGGCAAAACTGCGCCTTGAATCTTTTCACGAACCCCTCCCAGGATAACTCTTTAGCTGCCGCCGAACCCTGTCCCCCTGATTCAACGTCCCACCACATTACCGCCTCATCTTTCAACATAGACAGCGCGAACACAACCTTATCCCCCTCGGAACAATTGCTGGTATCAAATGCTAATTCCATCCCTTTTACCCATTTCATTTCCAGCACAGGGTCACACTCACCCTTGTAGGTAGGGGGTTTGCAAGCAGCAAACTCCTTGAAGCTACACCCTTTCTCGACCACTGCTTTGGTCAATACTGCGGGAGTCGACTGTGAGTGGCTCCCCATCACAGTCACCGACGAATCAGATATCTCAGTCACCTCTCTATCCTCACTCTTTTCCTTACTTGCTGATACTTCAGTAGTTCGTTGAGCCAACAATGCATTCAGAGTTTCTTGTAATTTCCCCATCTCAGCCGCAAAGGTTTCTTGCGTAAGAAATCCTTGCGTTCGTCCCCCACCAAGGTTCCTTGCCTGCCTACGACCTCTCACCGAAGTTGAACTCTCCTGCAGAGAGGTTTCTTTTCCAGGTCTTTCCCCTACACTTCTAGCCCGACGAACTACACGAGTCACTTGTCTTCCTCGGGTTCTCTTAGCTGGTTCATTCACTTACGTGATCACTTTCATAGTCGTTTTCCCCTTAGGTTATGTCGCGACCCTTCCCTCGGTTTGCAGTTGCCTAAGGAGGAGCAACTGGTCCATCCTCAACGATCTCATTCACAGGTGCCACCTCTACTGGTGGCACTGATCTGCTCCTAATCACTCTTTCTGACATAACTACAGATAAGACACCAACACAAAAACTTCATTAAGACAAACCCAAGGTAATAAAGCAAGTTAAGCACGCACATGTACCTGTATATTTATAATTACACTGGCCAGATGTAATTTTAAATTTACCTTACATGTTAGTCCTTACTACTCTATCACTCGACTTCCTAAGGTCATCTATAATATCTCAGTTGTGACTTACTCCCTAAGTTTAAGTCTAGGCCCGTCCGGTCACCTAGATCCCTTAAACTATGTCTCTGATATCAACTGTAACAACCCAACCAGAAGCAACAAGATAACATTTGAATCTTAATAATAAGAATAATAATAATTCATGCCAAAGAAACCCCAAACGTACAACTAAATTTTTCAAGGTTTGCAAAGGCAACCTACACACAACTGAGATATTAATAAAGCAAACTAAGATGGCAGTCTTCTATCTCTTCCCGCTACATCTTCTCTTTGCACTTATCTGCCCTGCCTAAATCACGCCTGCCTGAAAAGATTTTTAGTTTTGAAAGAGCAAGGGTTAGACCGAAGGTCTAGTGAGTCCCCTCTAACATATAAGCAACAAAATATCTTTCCAGAAAATTTTAAATCAACAGATTTACGAAGGGATAAATCACGCTACTGACCACACTATCGTCGAAGACGGTGTGTCTAACTCGCACTGCCTTTATTTTTGGGACACACCCCCAATGGCATAAACGGGCCACACTCCCCGACTTTGGTCACAATCTCCACAAATAATGTATGCATACATTTAAATATCAACGATTTATAACACACTTAAATAATTTTGCAATAGTCATGCCATCGCAAATAAATCAATGTTTAAAAATTAAACTTCACATGCTTTCACTAACAGAAGGTTTAGTTAAGAAAAACTCACCTGGCGTCCTTTACTTACAGCTTTACGTCTATTTTTAAAGTCCGAACAGAAACCTATAAAACAAGATATTGTTCGATAAACTCTCGGTACTTTCTATTTTAACAAAGTTGACTCTAACCCCACAATCTCAACGGTTTCCTAATTTTTTTTAAGAGAAACCACGACCCACTAAAAACCACTCGAGACAAGGTACCTAAAGTCCAAGAAATAAAATAAAATGGGCCGGCCATCCATAAGTCTAAGCCCAATATGTAAAATTGATTAATGAATTGGACATGGACTTCGGCCCACATACAGGACCCGGGGACCGGGGCCATGAAGACTGCCCGATGTGGTCAGCGACCGGGTCTCACCCCCCGGTGACCGGTGCCAAGGACGACCGGGTCTGAAACCCCTCGGTGATCGATGCTAAAGACGACCGGGGTCTAAATCCCCCGGTAACCGATGTCAACTTCTTCGACCGGTGTGACCAAAGGTCGCCCGGTGCCTCAATTCTCGACCGGGGCCAACGCCATCCGGTGACCGGAGTCACTCGGGCAGATTATCGAACAAAATCCTAGAGACCTGATATACCGATATCACCAAATCATCTTTACTACCAGAGATTAATAATAACTCAATCCCAAAATCCAATAATCAAAGGCAAAGTCTCAATTCCAATAAAATCTCAAAACCAACCCCAACTCATCCAAACATCAGATTCTTCAAAAATCCTAACCCTAATACAAACTGCTATATCAATGTCTACAAATGAGAAAAAAAAAACTTAGGAGGAAGATTACCTTAAGGACGAAATCAGTAAAGCTTGAAATCACACTAGAGTCGGCTCCTTCCCTTCTTCGATCGCACAATCGCCCTAATCCCTTTCTCCTTTGCTCGACCGCCAAATGATATCAAATTAGAATCATTAGGGTTAAAACTCCTTTTCTTTCCAATGTTACATCTTACTCCCTTACACCTTTGAGTCTTGACCAACCCACACCCAAACTTTAAAATATGTAAAATTTACACCCGCTTATTACATATAGCATGTTTTAGATCATGAGTAAATACTTTTTAAGAATATAGAAGATCAAAAACTTGATTTAACCGAAGCAGGTGAGGGTGATGGGTGATGTTGGGGGTCGATGGGGGTGGGAGTTGATGGGTGGCGATGCATAGGGGTGGTAGGATGGGTGGGTGGTGGTGCTTAGGTTTGTAAAAGGTGGGGTGTGGTGTTTGGGGGTGGATACGGTTGGTGGTTGGATTTGAGGGTGTGGTGGTGGATAGTGGTTCTTGGGGGTCGTAGGGATAGGGTGAGTGGTGATGTTATGGTAGTATTGGAAAAGATAAACTAGATAATATTAAATTAAAAACTATTATTGATTGATTTTAGGTCTAAGAATAATCGGAAAAAAAATGTATTATATGAATCATCATCATTTCTTATATTCAATTTTGTGTTTGATAAAAGTTAAACCATTAAGATTGTTTTCATACTTATTGATGATGTATTGAAAAAATGCATTATAGATCTTTTCGTTTCTTTCTATTCGTTTCTTTTTACTTAGGGGTTGTTTGTTTACCTCTTAATGGTTCCATTAAGAGGCAATCTCTGAATCGCTAAAAGGTAAATCCTGTTTGGCAAAAAAAAGGGCTGCCTCTTAATAGTTCCAAAATCCTCGTAATGATTTTGTACCCTGACCCTCCCTTAACCATTAAGAGCCCTGATTTCATTATGAACAATTAACAAACAACCATATTTCATTTTACAGTATATCATAAAAACCTCTTAATCATTCAGACTACTTAATCATTCAGCACTAAACCATTCAACAACTATCAAACAGCCCCTTACATACAAGCTCACGACGTATGTAAAAATGAAAATAAATTATACAAATACCTTAATTCATATAAAAGTCAATAAAAGAAAACAAATATCATTTAAACCAAATAAAATCACATTATATTAATTATGTTTGTTTGTAGCCTTGTCAAAAAAGACCCCAAAATTACGGGGACAAAGAAGAGAAGAATGATAGGCACATGTAAAATGGCTTATGTAATCATTACAACCAATTAAACCCCTTCAATGTTACCTACCATTTGCTCCACCCAACCATTATTAAACAATTTTAACTTCACATCTAAGTTGTTAATCCACCCACCATTTCAACTTTACTCCATTCTACTTCTAGGATGGAATTTATATTTTACTTCTAAAAGTATGTCACTTTTCATAATTACTGTAAACTTGAGGGACTAAAATGAAAATTCACTTTTCATAACTCAATCCAATCCAAAGCCAATTGATACTCATTCGAGTTGTAAAATCTTCAAAACCTAGATATTATATTGGAATTGGGTTAGGCCATTTGAACCAAACCCAACCTAATGAACCTGATGTTTTGTATTCCATGGATTTATATGACTGTTAAGTTCTTAATTAATATTTGTACAATAGATATTAGACCAACCTGTAATTAGTTAAATCTATAATTATATCACAATTTCAACCGTAATTTTACTTTCTTATTTGCATGAACCTTTAATTTTTTTCTTTGTGTTTATTTCATGTTTGTTGGTTCTTTAAATGCACAAAATTGCATGTTGGTTCTTGTTCTTCGTCTTTGAACATTGAGTTTGTTGTAGCATAGGAATAGAGTATATAATTGTCTATGTAATTGTTAGCCTTAATAGAGAACCTCATGCAAATATATCTTAATATCTCTTATGTATTTGTTACCCTTCTTTGTATGCTTTCATTTTGATTTTACTTCGTTTAAACACAATCATTTAGTTAGATTGCAAATGATGTGCCAAAATTTCAATCTAACCAACCTAACCCGCATAATTTGAATTGGGTTACTTTAAGTTGAGTTTCAAACTGTAAACATTAGATTAGACAATTTAAATATCTTCAACTCGATTAATGTCTGCAGTGCTATCCCTATTCATAGATCCAAGAAGTACATTTTGAGAAAATAGAAAATATTTAAATTATAATTTTTTTAAGATATTTCTATTCACTACAATAATTAGCAAAGAACAATTGCAGCTATTAGGGGCTGTTTTGTTGGTTTTCTATTAAGTTCTGTATGGATAAAGTTGTCTTTGTGGATTAATTTGTCTGTATAGATTTGGAAGGTTTTTATGTGAGAGAGTTTTTTCATAAATGGAAGAAACGATTTTTTTAATAGGAGAGACTGGTTTGGAAAAAACTTGGCTTTCTGCATAAAGCTCCCCTTGAAATCTTACTGAATAAGCCACTTTCTATATTATTAAGCCACTACCAAACAGTCATACATAGCTGACTGAAAGTTATGATCTCATTAAGCTGCTAACAAACAGGCCCTTAGTCTCATTCTGCTTTCACTACCGAATGAACAATTTTTCTTTAAACCACATGTTTAATTTTGGATAAGTTGTATAAAAAATACAACGCGTTCTGTTTCTATTTTTTTTTCCTAATAACCTATTTTCAAAAGCTTCGGTTTTATGTCTACGATAAAATATCTTAAACACAAAAGTTTAACATTTTTCTTAAGAATCATCTTCTGTTTACAAAATAATATCTTCTTCGTTTTAAAATAAATGTCGACAATGAAAATAAACATATTTTAGAAATATGTAATTATTACACTTTTTAATTAATAAATGGATAAATTTACCCTTAGTTATATAAAAAGAAATTTTTTCCATCTCATACTTAATGGTAAAATGGGAAATTAGACATTTACTTTTAAAAGCAAACACTTATTTTGGAACAAGTTAAAATAGTAACGTAGACACTTATTTTGAAATGAAAGAAATAGTATATTATTTCTTTGTTCACAAAGTTATAACTTGTTTCAGTAATTATATCAAAGGCGTAATATGCTCTTAATTACATTAGATATATATGTTCCTAAAACAGAACTTCTATAAAAGTTGGTTCCTTAAAATAGTTTAGGGTGCGTTTGATTTGCGGGAATGGATTAGAATGAATTGGATTTCATATAAGGATTTGGATTTGAAATTCCATAATGTGTTTGGTTTGTAGGAATGGATTGGAGGTGGTGGTGGTAGTGGTGGAGGGGTGGCGTTTGATGGGCTTTAGAAGCAACCATCAGGCTTGGATTTGAAATTCTTGCCCTTTGCAAAGGAATTTCAAATCCATCAGCTATCGGATTTTAAATCCAGTCAATACATTCCATTCCTGCAAACCAAACGAAGGATTTAAGTGGATTTGAAATCCAAATCCCTCTAAATACAGTCCATTCCGGTAAACCAAACGCGACCTAAGTTTTATACATTTTGACTTTCAATTTTGAGGGCTTTTAGAATTTTTTTTTTGATTAAAGTTGATGTGTCAATTTGCTTTATAAATGAAAAGGTCTTGTATAAATGGAATGTGGTAGCATTTATTTTATTAATTTCTCGTTTGGTGACGTTTTGGTTTTTTATATTTTCTTCGACGTTTAAAAATACATGAATTACTTTTATATTTTTTTTTGGAAAGGGTATCGTGGGCCTATGGCCCAGACTAATCCCTGACAATTAAGGCCTTTGGCCCAGCTGCTAAAGCGTGCAGTCCTGAGATTATCCTCAGTGGCCACAAGTGCTGCTAGTGGAGCTCGAACCCGGGTTGAGCGCTATGAACTCCCCAAGCCTTTACCACCACGCCACAACCCTTTTGGTTTACTTTTATATTTTATAAGTATATTTTAGAAAAAGAAAATACATGAGATACTTTATCAGTATATTTTATATTAAAACAATGATTATAATTAGCCACTACAACAAAGTGGCGTTTGGTCTAAAAAATGTTTTTGATGAAATGAAATCTATCAAAGAAATTTGACTTTATAGGATTGGAATGAAATGATATCAGATTTGACTATCTTTTTGGTTGACAGACATTGGAATGAAATCTGTTAAAGAAGTTATACATTGTTTGTATGGTTCATAATATATAGCTTCGAATTGAAATAAAATATTGGTAAATGATTAAAATATTTATTTGAAAATTTTGACTTTTATTTTTAAATTTAAAATTACTTTACTAAAATACTACATATGATTCGGTTGTTTTTTTTTTTTTTTTTCATATTCCAACAAATGGATATTTTCTCTTTCCAAAATTAAATCGGATTCTAATAACGAATTAATGTTAATACTTGATTATTAGTTATATATATATATATATATATATGTTTTTATAATCATAATAACTACATTAGTTTCTTAATTTTAATTTGATTATTTTTCGATATTTAAAAAAAAAGGGGGCATGCTTAAAAAAATTGACATAAATATGCAGAAAAAATCAAAATGGCTTATTGAATTGTATTTTTTTTTTCTAAAAAATATTTAATTTTTCATTCCAGAAACTAGAAATCGAGTAGAAAGTAGAGAATTAACATTTCATTCCATCAAAATAACATCTTATTGTCAATAAACGTTCAAATCCCTTATTTGTGGAATTCATGGGATTTGAAGATTCCTTTCCTAAAAAGGAACGAACCAAACGAGGGAATAAAATTTGGTAAAAGAAATTCAACATTCCAAATCCATCAGATTCCTTAAGAATCTGTGAACCAAACGCCACCTAAGGGCTTGTTTGTTCGCAACTTAATTAATTTAATGAGACTCACAACTTATTTGTTAGGTATACATGATTGTTTGATAGTGGCTTAGTGGTATAGAAAGTGTATTCAGTAAACTTCTAGGGGCGAGCTTTATGCAGAAAGCCAAAAAAAATTTCAAGCATGCCCCTCTAAATTAAAAATACGTTTATTTCATCTATGAAACAAAGCCTTCTCAAACAAAGCCTTCTCAACTATACATATAGATTAATCCTCGTACACAACTTTATCCACACAGGACTTACTGGAAAACCAACCAAACGACCCCTAAGTGTCCAGTAGACTACTTTGTAGAATCAAACGATAAAAACTTCATATCTAAATGTATTGCAATAGGTTTATAGGATGCTTTTGGGCATCTTAACAGGTTTTTTAAGATACTGTTGGTCCCAAATAGAAATGACAATAATAAACAAGTATTGTAGAAGGGGGGAGGGGGAGGGGGAGGGGGAGAGGGAGGGGAGGTTGAATACAATACTCAAAATTTTTCACTTAATTTAATTCTTTATTGATATAAAATCAAGAATTACACATAGAAAACTTTTAAGATTGTTACGAAAAGAATAGGTAAAACTATTCTAACAATTTTTCACAAAGAAACAATAACACAACTTAAAAACACAAAGAATAAAGCTATGGAGATGAGAGAGCAAGTTTGCCAACTTTTTGTTTGAGTGCACTGAGATCTCTTTTAAAAAGCGTGACTTTGCATAGGAGGAGTCTTCACCTTTAAATACTACCATGTGCGTTAATCTCATGAGGACACTTGTCATCTTGGGATTGGAAGCCAGAGGTGTCATCCATAAAGACAAAACATCCTTTTTGTCTCAACATGAAACAAAATTGACCTTAGGACCTTGTTATAGACAACATCTGAGAATGGCATAGAAGACACACATCCTTTTTCTGAACCTTTGGAGAATGTCCCCATCATTTCATGATTTGGTGAAGATCTTCTGTGCATGAGGACAAAGGTTTGTACCTTTGTGTCAGATGAAAGTTGGCAGATAGAAAACCAACCGATTTGCAATGGGCCAATCGGTAGATGGGGATCTAGCCGACAAGAGAAAGTTGGCTGAAGTAGGTCCCGCCAATTTGGAGGGCTCTATTTCGGCAGGAAGGATACCAGCCGATTATTGAGGCTATAATCGACAGGTAGATAACTTTGTTGTTGTTGGAAGTTTATCTTGATCTGCATCTGAAGATTTACTTCTTGCTGATTTCGGTTGGTCTTCGACTTCACCGATCTTTTGAAGAATGACAAAGCTATTACAAAGAACCTTGAAATAATCTAAGTACAAAGGATGTTCAAAATATTACAAGTAAGAAATGATAAGCCGAAAGGGAGGTCATCTTTAAATCCTTGATGACCCAACAATCTCCCCCTATTTTATGATGACATCCCAAATTTAAAATAGAAAGAATAAGAAAATGAATAGTACATTTTGCCCATATTTTACTCTTTTGGGTTCTTTTTCACATAGACCATTCTTTTTGGATTTTTTAAGGTATCCGACATTTACAAGTATAAATGAATGAAGGAATAAACTATTTACAATATGTACTAAAAGAAAATTGCACTTGTAATGATCTCAAAAGTTTGAGTACAAGATAAGAAAAATTACAAGTACAATTTAATAGTAAGGAAAAAGAAACTAAGCTTCTTTAAAAGGATCATCCATTATGTAGTCTCTCTTCTTCAGCTCATCGGTTACTACCTAGTAGAGAGAAACTGCATGAGGCTCCATCGGAATGATCTGAAGAATCCCATCAAGAAAAAGACTATCGACAATATGGATCTGATCAGCTCTAAAGAGGATTTGGTCGAATTCATCGTTGAAAAAGATACCATATGTCGACTCGAGGATGATCGTGGTGGAAGGTTGAGGCACGATAGTCGGCAAGGAAAGGTCAAGATTAGAGACTTTTGGGACCTTTCCTTCCTTAGCCATCTCTTGGAAAACACTTTCTTTCTTCATAGATCTAGACTTCCGCTTGGAGGAGGAGGAGTTATGATCGGTTTTGAGCTTCTGAATGAACTCACTTTCGACCGCCAAGTGTTCAATTCAGTACTTGTGTAACACCCGTAATTTTCGGTAAGTAAAGGTCACCCGAACATTTTTGGTAACTTGTAATTGGCGGGATTTATGTTGGGAAATCATTTCTATGAGATCCTTAGAGTATCGGGAGAGTTGGCGTTGAAAAAGTCGGGTTTCGGGGATTGGAAAGGGTCTGGCTACAATGCCTGACGACTATGACAATGTCATAGTCGCACGGTCATAGTCGCACAAGTTGGAACACCCACGGTACACTTGGTGCGACTATGACACGTGACAATGACCATGTCATAGTCGCGTGACAATGTAGCACCCAGGGTGCGACTATGACACTCGACAATGACCATGTCATAGTCGTGTGGCAATGTAGCATCCAGGGGGCAACCTGCTGATAAATCCGATTTTTAGCCTTCTTCTTCATTTCTCAATTCTCATTCTTCTTCCAACTCTCTGAAAACCTCTCAAGAAAAACCCAACATCATCCTTTGATGTTTTGGGACATTATTGACTCAAGTCTTTGGGTATTATGGTGGTAAACCACCATCAAGTAAGGATTGGAAGCTAGGGTCAAGAACCTCCATTTTCATCTCCAGTCTCAAGCTCCATTTAGGGTTTTCTAGGTTTTCACCAAAACCTAAGTAGTAAGCTCATCCTTTCGATTTCCAAGCTTCTTTATGAGTTATAAATGCTATTTTGATGACAACCTAGTGCCTTATTTCTCCAATTTCAGTTTGGGAAGATTTTGAGAAAAGTTAGGTCAAATTAGGGTTTTTAGTCAAAATGGAGATTTTGATATAAGTTGTTTGGGGAATGATTCTAAACACTTGGATATGTGTATTTATGGTTGGAAAATTGTGGATCTAGGTTTTTGGGAGTTTTGGCTTGAAAATTCGAATTTCTTCAAAGGAGCTCAAGTTGGGGAAAATCTAGATTTAGCCTAAATCTAGCAAGGTGAGTTCAAGTTGATTTGTGAAAACGTTTGAGCTGCCGGATCCGACTCATTTTCAGAGCCTTGACTTTCATTGGGTGGAGGTGTCACTGAACGTTGGGTAATGACTCGTAACCCTGAAGCGTCTAGTCTAGGTCTCTGACCCCCACCAGTACCCCTCTCTGAATTTTTCCTCTTCACTCCCCGTTCTTGTACCCCCCTCAGTAGCAAGAACCCTCACAGACTCCTCTCTCCTAAGGATTGAGCTTTGGTAGGGATAACTGGTCCTGGAGAATCTCTATAAGACACTACACACTCGGATTCTATGTTAGCATAGTCAAGCAATCCTTCTGGAATAGGCATAGAAAACCTAAATTCCTTCTTCTGTTTCATCAGAAATCTCATGACATTAACCGGTGCAACTGGGTGATTTTGTCTTCTTGGAATATCTTTGTTGCTTCTGAGCATGCTTCTGACTATAATAGTGAAAAACCTCTGGTATGGCACATAGTTTGGTGCTTTAGATGTCTTCTTGGAAATCACTCTCTCATACAGTTCTGTCCAAAAGATAACGACATAGTCCACATGTAAGTCATACACAATAGCATGAAACAACTTCAAGATGTGTATACTGGCATTATCTGATCCATGGACTTTAGCAGTGAGGCACCGATTGATCATCGAGAAAAGAGTATAGTAGAACGGCGGAAAATTGTTCTTCTTGAAATGATTGACTTGGGTAAGTTGTTCAACATAACCTATATTCCTGATTCCTTGGAATACTTCAACATCTGTCGGAAAGTTATCATAAGAAACTCTTCCTTCTCTGGCATCAGTAGCAGGCAAGCTCAACATGAATATGAGTCTCTGATAATCCAGAATTGATTTGAAGTGATCAATTTGAAGCTCAAACTGAAAAACTCTTTCAGTGCCCACTTTCTTTATTGTAACAATAATAGTCTTCCATGCTTGTTGAACATATAACTCCGGAACTGTGGCATAGATTGTCAGTGCATATCTTAGCGGATGGTTTTGCAGAATGCTCAGAACCTGTGAATCTATCTTTAACAGTTTGAATTCCACATAGTGATTATTAGGTGCCTGAGGTTTCATTTCTGATGGAGGGATCAGAATCAGATCTGGATTGACACCAGGTTCAGCTTGGTAATCAGATCTGGATGATGGCATATGCAGTTCTCTGGATGCCTCAGGTGGTGAGTTCTCATCCATTTGTACTTGCTGATGAACAGATTGATTTTCAGCCATTGAGTACCTGAAAACATAGAAGATATGGACACATGTCCAATTTGTCAGTTAAAAATCCAAACTTTTGATTTTGAATTTTTTTTCTCAAAAATCACTAAGTTTGAAATTCGCATGAAGAAGGACGTGAATTCCTCACTTGAAAGGAATTAAAATTCGCATGAAGAGATATGCGAATTCTTAACTTGAAAAAAAAAATTGACATTCAAACCAAAATTTGTATAGAACAAGAATCATACAAACAATTCTCATGGAACAAGATTCATATAAACTTTTCGCATAGAACACTGAAAATTCAAATTTTCAAATTTTGAAAATTTTCAAAGTGTTTAACCAAGAACACTTATGATGTTCATAATCAAAAACTCATAAAACCCAGATTACAAAAATCTTTGATTTTGATTTTAAGCCCAAAATTTGTTAACATTGAAATTCGATTATGAAATTAAACCAAGATTAACCATTTAATTTGAGATTAAAGACCATTTTAATCATTTATTTAAAGATTTTGTTCAAGAACAGTATGAACATCAAAATTCCAGTCGAAGAGTCGACATTTAAAAACTCATCACAAATCTCAACAAATGTTTGATTTAGGTCAAATAAACTCTTGATTATGGTTCGATTAAATCATCTGAATATTACTTACGGGGCGTTTGGTTCGCAGAATATTTTTGGATGGAATGGAATCTGTCAAAGGAATTTGACTTTGATGGAATTGGAATGAAATGTTGTCAGGTTTGACCACCTGTTTGGTTGACAGAATTAGAATGGAATCTGTTAAATGAATTGGAATTTTTCTGTTTGGTTCACAGATTGTAGCTTCAGAATTGGAATGGAATTTTGGTAAATGACCAAAATACCCTTTTGATTATTTTAATTTTTTAAACAAAAATTACTTTAATAAAATAGTCATTAAATAGTTTAATTTTTAACAAAAATTGTTTTTATTATTTTAGCACATGAATGATGCCGAGGGAGTGAGGAGAGAGAGGAGAGGAGAGAGAGGAGAGAGAGAGAGAGAGGAGAGAATGGAGGAGAGATAGAGGATAAAGGGAGAGAGAGGAGGAGAGAGATAGAGAGATAGAGAGATAGAGAGAGGAGAGAGATGGGAGAGAGAGAAAGGAGAGAGAGAGGAGAGAGAGAGGAGAGATAAAGAGAGAGGGAAGAGATAGAGGAAAGAGAAAGAGAGAGGAGAGATAAAGAGAGGGAAGAGAGAGAGAGGGAGGAGAGAGAGAGAGAGGAGAGAGTGGAGGTGAGAGAGAGGAGAGATAAAGAGAGGATAGAGAGGGAAGAGAGAGAGAGAGAGAGAGGAGAGATAAAGAGAGAGGAGAGAGAGGGAGATAGAGATGAGAGAGATAGTTGGTGTTTGTTGATAATCAATATTAGTAGGGTTTAGTTTGGAGTAAAGGGTAAATTTGGAATTATCAAAATATAAGATTCCATTCCATTGAAATCCTTGGGTTTTAGGATGGAATGTTCAAATCCTTCATTTGTGGAATTTGGTGGAATTCACACATTCCTTCCATAGAAAAGAATGACCAAACAAGGGAATTGAATTTGGTCAAAGGAATTGGACATTCCAATTCCATCAGATTCCATCAGAATCTGCGAACCAAACGCCCCCTTAGAGTTCAAGTTTAACCACAAAGAAAAAAAATCAAGATTTGAATTTGAAAAATTAAAGTTTCAGTCCAAAGTTTGAATATGAACAGTCCATGAGTTCGATTCCTAAAACCCTAATCCAGTCGAGGTAAACTTGCAAGAATCAAGAAAACAAACACAAACAACAATAACAGAACAAAGATTAAACAAAAAAAATAACCTTTTGACTCAAGAAATCGAAGAAAATCGCAAGGAATCGCAGAGGAGGGTTTAAGTGCAAGAATTCGTAAGAAAAGCCAAGCTTCGAAAAGTGATTAAAACTGAGAAAACTCATGTATTTATACCCAAGAATAAATTTGACACGTGGCACGATTTGATTGGGCATCAACTTTTCATATGGCTTGGGATGCGAATTTGTCTTAGAAAAAATAGACAAATGTGTGTGAGAAATTCGCATGGAACGAGATGCGAATTCTGTGCCTAATAAAACAATTCGCATGGCAAAGGATGCGAATTTCATCTTTTCGCATGGCATTAGATGCGAGTTTCTCACTTTTCGCATGAAGAAGGATGCGAAAAGTAAGAATTCGCATGCCACAGGGTGCGAAATCCTTGAATTCGTATACCACTATGTGCGAATTTTGGACTTAGCAAAATTTCCAACTTTTCAAAAAATTCTAAATAAAGAAATTTGCCAAAATTAGAAACCTTTTCAATAATTTCCAAAAATAGAAACTTTCCAAAAATGGACGTTTTAGCTCATTTTATTTCTCAAAAACATTTACACACACATACTCCCTTTTGAATATGCTCCTCTATCAGTATAGCTCCCCCTTGACTTGATCTTGCTATCCCTTGATTTGATATCTGATTTGTTTTGTTTCTTCTTGATTTGACATCTTATTGCTCCCCTTTGACTTGAAATGGATGTTTAGGATTTGACAAATATGCTCCCCCTTCATACCTGCATTTACTCAAAGCATTCAGTATTCTTGAAATAACAAGATATAACAATTTTCCCAAATATTCAAGAATAATAAATACTCCCTTTGAGATGATTTGACAATCAAAAAATATTTTTCAGAAGAAATCTTTGAAGTATGAGTCCTAATCTGATGTGATTAGAAGTCTACTTTGACTTTGAAGACCGAGTCCTGAACTGTTGTGTCCATAAGTCATAACACCTTCACTCCTTCTTGAGTGTTGGTTCCTGTACCACAGGTTTAACAGGTTTTGGTACCCATATGAACTTGGGTCCTTCGTTAGTATGTGAATACTTCTTTGATTGGTTTCCACCTCTGTGAAGTGCAGTATCATGAGAATAGACATTATAAGAATAATACCAGTTGATATGTGTTTTGTGAACAAACTTATTAGTACAACAGTAAGAACAACATAATTTTCTTTTAGCTAACCTGATTAAGTGATTGGTAGACATGATATAATCAGGGTTAGTAAAAGATTTACCTTTAGCAACTTTGTTCTTGTTTACCTTTGGAGCTTGTGCACTGGAGTTCTTATACTTTTTATCTTCTGGAGATCCCTTCACAACCCAGATCATCTTTTCTTTCTCAGATGCTTTGTAACCAGATTTTGAAAAATAAGCAGCATGTTTATCAACAGATTTGACATAAAATGAACTTGGAGTTTTGATCTGATTTGGTTTCAAGACTTTTGATTTTACATCTTTTTTCTTGAAAACCATTTTCTGAAATAGACTTGAAACTGATTTAAAAGAACAAACTGATTCAACTGAATCATCATCATAAGAAGATAAGTCAGTTGTCTCAGCTGTTATTTTATCAGAAAAATCAACATTAGCTATTTCAAGTTGTTTGATTTTATCAGTTAATTTTGATTTTTCATTACAAAGCCTATCAAACTTGCTTTGCAGATCAGATTTGCTCTTTTGTCCTTTTAGAATGTTTGAGTATAAAGTAGCCAACTTGCTCGTTAATTTTGAAATTTCAGCTTCAAATTTTTTTCTCTCTGATTCAAAATCCTTTTCTAAGCTCAGATTTTTGCATGAAATTACTTTGAAAAGAGAAGTATTTTTCTTTTCAGTAATTTTCTTTTCTCTTTCAAAGATATCTCTTTCGGTGATTAAAATCTTTTCAAATTCAGAAACCTGCTTAGAAAGTTTTGCACATCTGATTTCTAAATCTTTCTTTTCTTTTTCAGTTTTTTCAGCTTTCTTTGAAAGATCAGATAATCTCAGATTGCAAGTTTTCTCTAGATCAACCTTTTCATTCTTGCTTCTCTCTTCATACTTCTTTATCCATTCAGCTCCTTTTGCCTGATATGTAGATACCTATTTTTCAGCTTTCTTCAATTTGACATTCAGCTCAGCAATCTCAGCTTTCATATCTGTATTTTGAAGTTTAAGCTTTTCATTTTCAGCTTCAATCTTCGGTATCTCGGGCATGTATGCCATTGCACAATCTCTGTTTGAGAGAATAACATTTCCCTTTTCATTTGTGTAAGGCATTGTGAAAAAATTATCTGAAATAATGCTTGAATTGATCGTTAGTCAGATAACCAGAAAGATGAACTTTGAAAAATTATCAAAAGAACACACAAAATATTCTAAGTGTAAATTTATCACACCATAATGAAAGAAATTCGCACACAAGAAACAATTCGCACACTAACAAAAAAACAATTTGCAGAACCACACAATTCGCACACCAAATGATGAAGATTCTTCACTTTTCGCACGCAGTTAGATGCGAGTTCTAACAATTCGCACGTAGTAGGATGCGAGTTCCTACTTTTCGCAGAGTGACTTATGCGAATTTTTGACTTAGTTGATTTTTCAACTTCTAAAACTATGAACTTTTCGCACAAACTCTCAGTGTGATGCAAATTCCTCCCTTAGATGATTTCCCACTTCCAAACTTTTCGTATCGATGCGAGTTATGGACTTAGAAAAGATTTCTCTTCACAATGCGAATCTTTCAACTTTTCGTATACGGATAGATGCGAAATCCTGCAACTCGTACACTACTCTATGCGAATTCCATCTTTTTGCATATAGTGTGATGCGAATTCTTCACGTGGCAAAAATTCAAAGTTTAATGAGATACGAGTTTTCCTTCAGACATTCGAGTTCTCCATCAATCGTGCGAGTTCTTCATCAATCGTGCGAGTTCTTCAGATCTTGAACTTTTTCCTTGATTTTCCACTGATTTCCACTAAATCCTCTGAATTAGACCACGAAACTTGGCAAATTTGATCAGAATATGATCGTGAATAATCCTTGACACTCAATTTCACCAAGAATCGATTTGATCATCATGATTTGACAAGATCACAGTATGCAGAATACGAACTCAAAAGTTTTCAAAAAAAAATGAACAATTGACTCTGAAATTGTGTGAATTTTTGTGAATTTGTGATTACAATGTGAATACTAATTAATCTATACTATGATTCGAATACAGTGCAATCAATCTAACATAAAAAACAACACAAAAAGTCAAAATCGATCAATGGAACAGTGAGATGCGAGTTCTTTGATGAACAGTAAACTTTCTTGATTTAGAAATCCAATTTCTTCTTGATTGATGATTGTAGATCTTTCGAATTAATCTGATTCAACCCTGATACCAATTGTGATTCTAGATTCAAGCATTAACATTCAAAGATCAAACAAATATTGAAAAGAATCTAGAGAGAGAAATAGTCACAAGTCTTTAGTTACATATCTCACAATGTCACACGGTTACAAGACTTAGAATGCGTATTGTTACAAGACTTACAAGACAAAAGACAAAATACAAGTATTTATATGGGTCAAACATTCTTTGACCTCATACAATGCACAAGGTAAAAGTCAAACAAACTTACAAGATAAAAGGTCAAACTATTACAAGACAAATTGATTCAAACATGATATAACATGAATATTTACGTATTTTGAGTGCGTGTGTCATTCAATTGGGGTCATGTAATGTTTTAGCCCTGTCTGCTATGGATCCATGAGCACCTGAATCCTTTTGTCCGAAGATGGAATGATTAGTTTTCCACATTGCGGCACGTTAGGCATCGGATGTGGTGTAAGTCCTTCGTGCAAGTATCTATGGCTGTATGTTGAAAGATGCCGAGCATGATACTTTAATTATTTTGTCCGATGGTGGAACGCTAGTTTTCCCCATTGTGGCGTGGTTAGGCATCAACGGTATGGTGTAAGTCCTCCACGCAAGTATCTATGGGTGTACGCTGAAAGATGCCGAGCTCGATACTTTATACCGATATGACCATGTAAATGGTGTTAATAACATAATGTGTGGCTTACTTTGTGTCCGTCACATTATATGGAATCGGGTCTCCCCCGTCACCAAAAGGTGTTGTTTTCGGTCAGGGGCTTTAATATTTATGTTTTCAGTGATGTCTTTTTTGTGTGGACTATTATCCATGATTTTGTGTGCGGAGTATTGTGCCCCACTCATATTTTAGGGATATGAAATGTTATTCATGTTTTCATAAATTGGAAGTCGAGTCTACCCTCGTTTTGAGTGAGTTTTGGGATGCATCATTTTTATAAAGAATGTTTTGTATTGAGGCATTCATCTTTGAAAATGCATATTATTGGAGAACGAGTCGTTTCCATATTTAAAGTGAATCATATTGAAAGACTATGAATTAAGTTATATTCTTTCCTTTTAACAATATACTTATCTATGTTGTAAAACTCTTGGACTCACTAGGCGTTAGCCTAACCTTTTTATTTGTCAGCATGTGCAACAAGTTCCGGTTGGGAATAGTTCTAATAACATAGTGAAGAGAGAAGTATTAGTTGTGTACCCGAGGAGTGAATAGCTTGATGAAGTCTTCCGCATTAGGTTGGGGAGAGCAACTTGTATTTGGGTTGAGTAACACCCGACTTTAGTTTAGTCCTTGTATATCATTGGAGTTTGTATATGTTGAGGTTATTTACTAAATTTTTATGTTTGAGGCATATTGAGTTTTGATTTGTAGGAAGAGGTGTTGTCTTTTATTTGATGTTATATCAAAAAATTTATTAGTTGCTTTTACCAAATTTGAGGGTGTTATAACTTGGTTCGGTAGGACTTCATCCTATTGTTGGTCCTTAAATAAAATAACTTATTGCAACACCTTTATGTTGGTCCTTAAATAAAATAAATTACGTAATATGTGTTTGTAAAGGGGGGGGGGGATTTTACCTAAGAAACTTTTGCAAAAAGTTCTTTCAAAATAGGAGAGTTGCAATTAATGACAAGAGTGGCCTTTTATAGCCACCATTGTATTAACTGCAATCATCCAACTTTAACATGTGTGTTCATATGATTTGATGATCCATGCATGTTTGTACTTTTCACTTCAGCCTTTGTAGTTGATGTAGACACTTGTTAACCCTGTTGATCCAGTCTCTCTCAATGATCCTTTTACTTAGTGCTAAATTAACTATAATTGTTATTGTCATAAGTTTCAGTTTCAACGATAAAATGCTGAGCCTGTTCAGTGATCGTTGAACAATTAAATGTAAACAATTAACTTAAGTAATCCTTAAAGACAAGACTCAAGCTGAATTAAACTCTCAGTTAAAGTCGAAGACCAAAATGATGAAAATAGATAAGTCTACTTATGATTTGAAGTGGTATTCAGTGAAACCAAGACAAGTCTTAAAAGAGTGACAAATCAAAGCAAGACTCAGCGATAGCTGAAGATGTTCCTCAGTGATAGCTGCTCAAGAGTCTTGCTCAACAAGATTTGTTTGTCTTATTCTCCTACACAAATAGTACAAAGGTACAATAGCAAATAGTGCTCTTGTCTATCTCCGTACAAACCACTCTCTACTCCATTGTTCATATGCGGCTAAGAGCATGGTTTTATCAAAAGTCAAATACAAGCTTCCAATACCTTTTCGATACGTGGAACGTACCTTCTGACTTGTATTAATTGCATAGGGTATAAATAGGAGTGAAGATCATCCTCTCCAAGGATCATTGCTTCTACCTTTGAAGAATTCTTTTCTTCAAACTCTCTTTTCTCTTGTTCACTCTTCTTGTGCAAAAGAACTTAGTGATTTTCATAGATTATTTAGAATAGGTTTACCTTTTCTATTTCCGCAACAATCTGTAATTTCTATTTTTGATTTATCTATAATCAATAAATAAATTTAAAAAGTATAATTTCTGTATTTATATTCAAACCCTCCCTTCTACAAACTTAAACCCTTGTAGAACCCATTTGGGACCAATAAGTGGTATGAGAGCATTGTTTTTTAATCTAAGAATCTTGTTAATCTCTTCCTTGCTATTCTTAACATGGCACTAACACACAAACATCAACTACCATGATAATGGTTCTCTTGCAAAACCTCCACGATTCAGTAGAGATAACTTTTCTCTCTGGAAAAAATTGCATGTCTCTTTTTCTTGAAGGTGTAGATCCTGATATCCCTCACTACATCACTAATGGACCCTAGGTCCCATCAGTCCTTGCTCTCGTAGTCCTGCTACTACTACTACTGAAGCAATACCTGAAAAGTATATTCCAAAATAAGTCCATCAATGGAATGATGAAGATAGGAAGAAAATTGCCATTGACACTAAAGCTAGAATTGTCATTGCTATGGCACTTCCCGATGAGGTATATCATTCTGTAATGAACTTAAAACCTCTAAAGCCATGTGGGACACACTTAATGTCCAATATGAAGGTACTAGTGAAATACAAGAGATAAGAAGAATAAATCTGATAAGACAGTATGAAAGCTTCATTTGTGGCAAGAATGAATCTTTGACCGAGGTACATTAGAGATTGCTTTAAAATTCTTGGTCGGGAATATTCCAACTCTGAAACTCTGACAGAGTTTCTAGAATGTCTCCCTGAAAGCTGGGACAACTATTCAATATGTATTAAGCTAATAAAAGACCTCTCTCACTTGTCCCTCAACCCTCTCTATGGGATTTTGCTCAATCACGAGCAATTCCTGAAGAAGAATCTCATAAGAGATTCAAAAGACATTAAAAGCACACCTGTTAAGAATGTACGCAAGTTGGCTGGGCGGTTTTTGATAATTTTACAATCCAACCCAATTACGGAGGTTTGAAAATTCTCAACCCAACCCATTCAAAAGTATAACCCAACCCAACCCTTGCGGGTTGGGACGGGTTGGGTTGGGTTGGCGGGTTAAAAATATACATAAAGTTGACGAATGAAATATAATAAATAATACTAAAAGTATACTCAACAAAGTTATTAGTTATTACAAAATATGTAACACCCTTGATTTTAGAGGCTTTAGTTAATGTTATAATGGTTGTTCGACTGTTAAGATGGAAATTTAATAAGGTTTTATATAGGCATCTTAATGGAACCTTCCAGGATCGGATCAGACGCATTAAATACTAGAACACCACACAAGAAGGAGCCCCGTGACCTGGCGTGCGACCCTAGGTCGTGGCCCAGGCCGCTTAAGTTGCTGTATGGTGGGAAGGGGACGCGCGCGGCTTGTGACGTGACTTGAGGTCGTGGTCAAGGCCGCAGGAAACTCTCAAGCGGATTAAAGGTGCGATTTTTGGGGTTTTTCTCATCTCCCTCTTCTCCAACTTTCTCCTGCACCTTCCTCTCTATATTTGTGGTTTTTTGGAGAGTTTGAGGTCCGATTTTGAAGACCATTAGAGACATTCTTGATGATTTTGAAGTTATCAAGTTGGAGGTAAGATCTCCTATCTTAACCCAAAATCTAGGGTTTTTGTGTTCTTTATTCCCCCTTCCATTTTTCCCATTTTAGTGTAACTTTGGAAGTGTTGGTAGTAGTAGGACTTTGTGGAAACTTTTGAGGCTAAGATTTGGAAAGCTTGCTAAAAGATCTCAAGTCTTCATCAAAGGAAGCTCAAGATTCGAGGGTAAAGCCTAGATTTAGCTTAAATCTAGCAAGGTGAGTTCAATATGATTTGTGAAAACTATGTACATGCCAAAAATGTCCATTTTGAAGTATTTATGTGTTTTACTTGATAAATATGAAATATGGGTTCATGTGACGAGCTTCGTCTAATTTGGGTATGTGATTCTATAAATCTTGTAAAAACCCAATATGTGGGATTTTTGGGATATTTTGATAAATAAATTATGTTGATATGTTTCCTTGATGATTTAATATATACATGGAGGTCATTGATGAAGTGAAAGAAGAAAGGTCTGAAGCTTCTTCTTCCTCTACACAAGCCTCTATACCATCTCAGGTATCATCTCTATCTAACTCTTCTCAAGCTGAAGCTGATACACGCTTATCAATCAACTCACTGACGGTTGATCTTTACAACGCTCTTAATGGGAAAATACAAGATGAAAATTAAATAGGGACCTATCTGTAGAGCTCGAAAAATTCGATTTTAAATTAAAAGAGATGACTAAGATCGAAGAAAATTTAAACGATCAAGTCATTGTAAATAAAATCATCAGTATTGAACGTGAGTAAGCTAGAAGCTGAAAAAGCCACTATCAAAGGATGGTGTAAATCTTTAGCTAAGATAACTGAGATCATAGGTGCCTAAATACCTGTTCAGGAAAAGAGCGGTTTAGGATATGACTATGAAAAATACAATCCTAACAGAGATCGTTCCATGCTCAAATTCGGAATATTCGTCTCTTCTATTTCTTGACATGTAACACCCTGAAAAATAAAGGTAAATTTAATATTGAATAATGGTGTTTATAAGACATCTATATAAATGGAATAACCGAAAAAGGGGAAATAGTAATAGCGTTTACAAATATAAGAATGGAAATTATAACTGACAACTCACTAATCTAAACTATTTACGTCTAGATTAAATGATTGTTAACACAATTTCCCAAAAGGGGTAACTATCCAAATCTGTATGCCAAGCTCCTAAAAGACTATCTCGGAAAGGTGCCAATATTGGCCAATATGCTCATACCTCAAAGCTTGTGAGCCCCGTCGCTAAAGGAACCTGATATACATGTCATTTAAGAAAAAGTGTTAGGCTAAATCCTAGTGAGAACAATCAATTTATAAAATGAAACGAGAAATGAATAACAGTAATGTTTCATAAAGTTGATAAAGTCCCAATTTCATTCATATTATAAAAGACCGATAGTTTGGTGGTACCACTTATAACAACGGGGGAGACCCAATTTCCATTGGACGTGGCGAAACACAAAAGTAGGCCACAAGTCCATATTTAGAGCTTCTATTATAGTACATTGGTCATCGAGTTCAACCACCTACGGTCTATAGATCGAGTCATCCAATACACTAAAATATGCCCCTTGGCTAGAATCAAATCATTATGGGTCACACGGTCATCAAGATCAACCACCCACGGCATATAGTTTGTGTCCTCCGGTGATTCATTACCCATATCTAGCTAATGAGTGAAAACAACCGTCCAGTCGTATATAATAAATAAAATCTGACCTTTTTGTCTATTGATTAATTAGAAATAGTCTATTGCTAGCTGCAATTTCATTTATGACTAATCTATAATTCCACACATAGTTATCACCATGAAATCCCCATACCACAATTTCCATACATAAATAACTTTCAAGCATTCGAACTACGCATAGGTCAATAATTGGTCATTTCCATTTTCAATATAATATATCTCCAAAATAAGGCTTTCCAAACATTTGACAACTTTTAGAATGATCTTTGACCAAAACCTATAACAAACCATTCTCAAGTAAAACCCTCAATATAAGGAAAAACCCTAAATGATGTCAAGACAATTTCATTTATGTATTTAGTCATTAATATGTAAATAGAACACATTTTATACATTAAATCATGATTCCCAACTACATAAACCAAGACATATTTAAAACCCTAAAAATCTCCAAAATCCATTTTTGGTCAAAACTTTGTAAGAAGTAGAAATATGCACAAGGAGGAGTCTATAGGTTCAAAATGAAGATTTTGACATGTATAAAGTACAAAAGAGGTGAATGAACTCACAAGTTTGATTTTGGTAAAAACCTAGAAAACTTAAACTTTCATGAAAGAGAAGTGAGATGGAGAAATTGAGGTCCTAGATTTCCAGCCCTAGCTTGGAGATGAAAATATTGAAGAAATGATGGTTGAGACCCTCTAGGATGCTACTAAATTGCCTTTAATGGTGTTTCTTCAAGTAGAGAGCATTTAAGATGAGAGTGATTGGGAGAAATGAGATTAATGCTTGACAAGCGTAGCATTTATGTCCCTGCACCCCGATGGCGATAATGCCACGTGATTGTGCCCCTAGCATTGTCGTCGGGCACATTCGCCCACCTTGTATCGAGCCTCGTGCTCTTGCCATGAGAGTGACATGCGACAGTTATCTGGGCACTCTCGTCGGACACTCTCGCCCATAGTGTACGGAGAGGGTCCTGAGCCTCGCGACTTTGCCCAATTATAATGCTGTATGGCATAGTCGTCGGGCATTGTCGCCCAACACCTCCCGAACTCCGAAAATTTGACTTTTTACACAGAAGCTAACGATATAACATTCATTATTCCAATGGAGCTATTTTTAATTAATATATCAATTCTAAAAAGCATCTATGCAAAATAAAATAGAATTACCGCTTACCAAAATCACGGGTTTTACAATCCTCTCCAGCTTTGAAATAATTTCATCCTCGAAATCTAAGCTATATGAATAAATAAGAATATTTTCACTTCATGTCCTCTTCGGCTTTCCAAGTCATGTTGGCGCCATGGTGATTCTTCCATTGCACCTTGCCATTGTGACTTCCTTGTCACGAAGTTTCTTTGTTTTCTTCTCTAGGATTGCATCGGGTTCCTCAACACACCGGTTGCCCTCGTCAAATCTTATTTTCGAGAGAGGTATAACACTCTCCTCTTCTGCCAAAAACTTCCGAAGGTAACATATATGGAACGTGTTGTGAATTCCACTCATCTACGGTAGGAGTTCCAATTGGTAGGCTTGGAGTCTGACACGTTTGATCACGGTGAACGACCCATGGAAACGGGGACTCAAGTTCTCACAATTTCCAAACTGGATGATACCCTTCCATGGGGTCACCTTTAGCATCACACGATCTCCCACTTGAAATTCCATCGGTCACCTTTTCTTCACGACATAGCTCTTTTGCTAATCTTGTGTCACCTTCAACCACTCCCGGATGCCTTGTTGGCCGTCTCTTGAACAATTTCAGGACTGGCAAATTGCTTCTCTCCCGCTTCTAGCCAACACACAGGAGTTCTACACTTCCGTCCATATAAGGCCTCGAACGGTGCCATTCCAATACTTGAGTGGTAGCTACTATTGTATGCGAATTCCACCAACGGTAGGTGGGAGTCCCAACTATCCCCAAAGTCGATCACACATGATCTTAACATATCTTCTACCGTCTAAATTGTTCTTTCACTTTGGTCGTCGGTTTGGGGATGATAGGTCATACTCAACTTCACCCTTGTACCTAATTCTTTTTGTAGACCGTCCTAAACGTTTGATGTGAACCGACTGTCACAATCCGAGATGATGGACAAAGGGACCCAATGCCTAGAAACCACTTCATCGATATATAGATTTTCCAACTTGTCCATTGGTAAGGTCTCACGCATGGCTAGAATGTGAGCACTCTTGGTCAATCGATCGACTATTACCCAAATGGTATCCTGACCTCTTAAGATTTTAGGCAGTTCAGTCATGAAGTCCATGGTAATATATTCCCATTTCCATTCGGTATCCTTAGAGACTGAAGACTTCCATAAGGTCATTGATTCTTAGACTTTACTTGTACACAAGTCAGACACCACTCCACGTAGGGTGCCACATCTGATATCATAATTGTCCACCAATAATGTGTTTCCCGGATAAATGGAGTACTTGGACTTATGGGCGTCTTCTAGAAGTAGCTCCTGATTGCCTCCAATCTTGGGCACCCATACACGTCCGTTGGAAAACTTCACTCCACGGCTATCCTCCGCGGCTATCCTCTGTCAAGAGTAATTGTTTCTTTATCATTTCCTCCTCTTTGAGATTTTATTCTAATAAGGCTTCGGCTTGTGACGTGTTAATCCTCTCGATGAGGCTTCATACCAATTCAATTCTGGAAAGGGTGGCTCGAATGCTTCCACTATAGTCCTGTCGACTTAAAGAATCGGCTACTACATTTGTCTTACCCGGATGGTAGAGAAACTCACAATCGTGATCCTTAAGTAGTTCAAGCCATCTTCTTTGCCTCATATTCAATTCTTTCTGATCAAAGACGTATTTTAGACTCTTATGATCCGTGTAGAAGGTACACTTCATGTCGTAGAGATAGTGTTGCCATACCTTTAAGGAAAACATTACCCCTGCTAATTCTATATCATGAGTAGGGTAGTTCTTTTCATGCACCTTGAATTGCCTCGATGCGTAGGAAATTACCTTACCCCTTTGCATCAACACGCAACCCAAACCCATTTTTGAACCATCACTTTAAACCAGGAAGTCCTTCGACCCTTCAGGTTGGGATAAG
The DNA here is from genome assembly GCA_954870635.1 of Arctium minus. Taxonomy (NCBI): domain Eukaryota; kingdom Viridiplantae; phylum Streptophyta; class Magnoliopsida; order Asterales; family Asteraceae; genus Arctium; species Arctium minus. The sequence continues at coordinate 19,980,853 of OX941096.1, read as the reverse complement.
ATTGGAGCTTTACAAAGCTTCTTTTGTAGAGTTTGAAATGACTTCTCTTGAGCCTCGGTCCACACGAACTTCACATTCTTCCAGGTTAAGACTGTTAATGATGAAGCGATCTTGGAGAAATCTTGGATGAATCTCCAGTAATATCTCGTAAAACCCAAGAAGCTTCGGATCTCTAATGGGCTCTTGGGAAGTTCTCAATTCATCATTGTAACACGTTGAAATTTCATCCCAATGGAAGAAAAGTGTTGAACTAGGTTAATCGGTAAAGAAAGAACCACATATGGAGTATGGCTATAGTGCCATGTGGTTCCAATGGTACTGAGAGTATGGTCGTCTCAGCTATAGTTCCATGTGGTTGTGACACCTGTCACAATAGCACCAATGGTACTAAGAGTATGGTCGTCTCCGCTATAGTGACATGTGGTTGTGACATATGTCACAATAGCACCAATGGTACAGAAAGTGTGGTAGTCTCAGCTATAGTGCCATGTAGTTGTGACATATGTCACAATAGCAACGACGATTACCAAGTGGTTGGTCATCCCAACGAATGAGCCATGTAATTATGACAATGGTGTAACACCCGTAGTTTTTGGGTAAGTACTATTTCAAGTTCGTGTAGAAATCGATCTTTTAACAGAAATAGAGGAAATTGGATTTTGGGATTAAATACTAGATTTTATAGTCTTGATAGACGTGGAATTCAAATACGAGTCAAATGGTTCTTTTCAGAGCAAAATTGGAGACGAAGAAGTTATGGCAAAAACAATGTTCGGTGTATTCTGGGCTATAGCATGTCACAATCGCTGAAGGCCAAAACTCTCCGTACAATCTGAGAGATTATGCCCACGATTGTGACATTGTCACTATAGCATGGCACAATCGCATGGGGGTACCATTGTGCATAAAGTCGCGATCTTTAGTCTTATTCTTCATTTTTTTCATATCTCTCTCATTTCTACTCCGTTTTTGGTGATTCAAAGTGATATGGTTTCGTCTTTGATAGATTTTAAAGGATATATTTTTAGTTTTGGGAATATCCAAGAGTATTTGGTGGTGGAGTGGAAGCAAAGATCAAGAGCTCATCATCATCACCTCCATCTTCAAGAAATTTAGGGTTTTCAAGGTTTTCACCAAAACCTAAGTGGTGAGTTCATCCTTCTAGTTTCTAAAATTTATTATGAGTTATAAGTTCTCCATTGATGACTTCCTAGTGTTTATGTTTCTCAAATTTCGGTTTGGCGGATTTTGGGGAAGTTAGGTCAAAACTAGGGTTTTGGTCAAAATGAAGATTTTGATATAAGATGTTTGGGGGGATGACTTTAAGTACTTGGATATGTTTATTTATGGTTGGAAACTTAAGGATCTTGGTTTTTGGAAGATTTGGCTTAAACATTCAAATTTCTTCAAAGGAGCTCAAATTGGGAAAAAATCTAGATTTAGTCTAAATCTAGTATGGTGAGTTCAAGTTGATTTGTAAAAACGTTGTACAAGCCAAAAATGTCCATTTTAAAGTGTTACGTGTTTTACATGAAATTATCAATTATTGAGCTATTTGGTGGGTTTTGATTATTTGAAGTGTTTAACTTCATAAACCTTGTGAAACACCCACATTCGGGATTTTTGGGCGATTTGATAAATAAATTATAAATGAAAGTTCTTTGATGATTTATTGTATAAATGGAGGTTATTTGGTCAAAATGCACTTTTAGTGTTTGTTGGAAATATGCATAGTTTATGTAATGGGACGTTTTGAAAATACAAACGTGTGAGTCATGTGATTTTGGTTATTCCCGACCTTGTGAACATTTTAGAAATTGTAAACCTTTTTGGTTATGGGCCAAAGGCCAATTTGAATTTGAGAGTCAAACATTTTGGGAGAAGATTTAATTTGGTTTATATAACCATAATGGCTCACGTATTTTAGCCAAACGTTTATTATGTCTTTTGGTCTTGATTTATACTCAGATGAGTCTTTGGAGTATTTGTTCAGTTTTAGTAGCTCGATAAGGAACATTGGACGTATGGTGTACTTAGTTGCATCTTATTTGAGAGTTACATATTTTGAATGTGTTAGTTCATTCGTTGGAGTCATGTAACGTTTTAGATTATAATGCATTGGATCCATAGGCACTAATCGTTTATATGAAATTGGACGGTGTCTCTCATTATGGCTAGACATGGGATTGACTATTGGGAAGTCGAGCTATAGACTGTGGGTTTTTGATTGCGATAACCTTGCGACCCATGACTCTTAAATTCTAGCGAGTGAGTCCTTCTTAGACCATTGGGAGCTCGAACTAAAGACCGTGGGTGGTTGAACTTGATAACCTTTGGTGCTATAATAGAAGCTCCATAACATTGTATGTGACTTACTTTCTGTTTCGCCACATTATATGGAATCGGGTATCCCCCGTCATCGAAAGGTGTTGTTTTTGGGTATTGAGTTTTCGTATCCATGTTTTCGGTGATGTTTTATATACATGGATTATTGTCCATGATTTATGGGTTGAGTATTATGCCCCACCTGTGTTTTGGGTGTTTCAGGATATAAAGTTTTATCCCCATTTTCATAAATTGGGAGTTCGATTTCTATTCAAATTTTGAGTGAGTTTTAGGTTGCATCACTTCATGAAGGAATGTTTTACATTTGGGCGTTCATCTTTAAAAATGTGTATTATTGGAAAATGGGTCGTTTTCATATTTAAATGTAAATAATTTTGAAAGATTATGATTTAATTTGCATTCTTTCCTTTAATGATATATTTATTCATGTTGAAAAACTCTTTAACGCACCAGGCATTAGCCTAACCTTTTTATTTGTCGGCATGTGCATCAGGTTTCGGTTGGGGAATGGTACTAGCGACACTGTGAAGGGATGGGTGCTAACTATGCACAAGAGTGAGTAGCTTGGGTCAAGTCTTCCGCACTTTGGGAATAGCAACTTGGATTGGGTTTAGTAACACTCGACTTTATTTAGTCTTGGTATAAGTCTCGAGTCAATAATTGTTGGGATTAGATGTATGATTAAATTTGAGGTATTTCCATGTATGGATTTGTAGAAAGGGATTTTTACCTTTACTTGATGTAATATCAAAATTTTTAATTAGTTGCTCTTTTCAAATTTGAGGGTGTTACAATCATGGCCTCGATATTAGAGGGCACCTTCACTCCGTCTCGAGTGACAACGTGTCCCAAGAATTGTACCTCGTCTTGCCAAAAGTCGCACTTGGAGAATTTTGCATACAACTTCTCCTTCCTCAATACTTATAAGACTTCTCGTAGGTGTTGTTCGTGATCCATCTCATTCTTCGAATACACGAGTATGTCATTAATGAATATAATTACCAACTTGTCAAGGAATGGTCGGCACCATCTATTCATTAAGACCATGAACACCGCCGGTGTGTTAGTTAGGCCAAACAACATTATCAAAAACTCATAATGGTTGTAAAGCATCCTAAAAGTCATCTTCGTGATGTCGTCCTCATTCACCCTCACTTGGTGATATCCCGAGCATAGATCGATCTTCGAGAAACATCCTGCTCCTTGCTTTTGATCGAATAAGTCATCGATTCTCGGGAACGAATACTTGTTCTTTACTGTCACCTTGTTCAACTTCCTGTAATCGATGCACATTATCATTGTGCCATCCTTCTTCTTAACAAATAAGACTGGATCTCCCCAAGGTGATGAGCTTAGTCTTACAAATCCTTTCTTTAGGAGATCTTGAAGTTGTGTCATCGTCTCTTGCATCTCGGAAGGAGCTAATCGGAAGGGAGCTCTAGCAATCGGGGCCGCTCCCAGGACCAGATCTATCTTAAACTCCACTTTACAATCCGGTAGCAAATTGGGCAAGTCGTCCGGGAATACTTCAGGAAACTTGCGCACCACCTTCACATCTCCGGGATTCTTCTTCACCAGTTTGACATCTATCACATAAGCTAGGAAGTATGGACATCCCTTCACTAATCAATAAACAAATTTAAAGAGTATAATTTGTGTGTTTGTATTTACTCCCCCCCCCCCCCCTTCTACAAACTTAAACCCTTGTAGAACCTCTTTGGGACCAACAACTGGTATCAGAGCAATGTTTCTTAATCAAAGAATCTTGCTATTCTCTTCCTTGATATTCTTAGCAATGTTTCATTTTGAGACATGGTAATAACAATATCAATAAGAAATACTAAATCGGTGTGTATGAATACTTGACAGTATAAGGAAAAGATAATACACAATTATTAATCTTTGGAGACACAGGATTAGTTAATCATTGAAGCTCATATCATGAAAACATTTAAAATCACACTTCTAAACTCATGAAATCTTTTTGAGAATCGAGAAGTGATTTAAAGGTTTAAAAACATGTTTTCATGCTTGAAAGTCGTTCACCTTTTAAACAATTTGAGATTAAGGTTAGAAAAATCTTACATTGAGTTTAAATATCATAACTCCGCCTCAAAGTCATGATTAATTGAATAAAGTCTTGTAAGCTCCCCCTCAAAGTCTGCACTAAGTCAAAAAGTCGTCAAAAAATATTAAAGTCTTAGACAAATAAAAACATTGAAAAACGAGTCCTTATGTGATTTGATTAGAAGTCAATATTTCACTAAAGATTGAGTTCAAAATTGATATGTTTAGAAGTCATTAACTCCCCCTGAAAATATACATTAAGAAAATTTCATCAGTAGAAAACATACTCAAATATTCTAACTCCCCCTTGAAATTTGATCATCTTGTTCTTAATACACACTCCCTCTGAAATCATGAGCAAACCTTCAGTATAGATATCTTTCGGGATTAAAAATAAAGACATGAATAAAACTATAAACCAAACTGTACAACGCTAATATGGATTATGTAAAGATCATGTTTTAAGATTCTGCATGCCTAATTTTGAAATCAGAAAATTAAACCTCTTTTCATCTAACGACTTAGTGAAAAGATCAGCAAGCTGATAATCCGTTTTTACAAAGTACAACTCAATCATACCTTTTTCAACATGGTCTTTTATAAAGTGATATCTCACGTCTATGTGCTTAGTCTTGCTGTGTTGGACAGGATTAGCAGATATAGCGATTGCGCTCTTTGAATCACAGTAGATCGGGATCTTGTTAAATTGGAATCCATAGTCTCGTAACTGCGTTCGCATCCACAACACTTGAGAATAGCAGCTGGCAGCATCTACATATTCTTCTTCCGTTGTTGAAGTGGGTACACAAAGTTGTTTCTTCGATTCCTAGCTAACGAGTTTGTCTCCCAAGAATTGTATGTGACCCGACATACTCTTCCTATCTAACATACAACCAGCATGATCTGCATTTGAATATGCTGTCAGTTCAAATCATGTATCTTTAGGATACCACAAACCAAGATCTTCGGTGCCCTTCAGATATCTAAAAATTCGTTTAACATGTAACACCCCTAAAATTGGAAAATAGCAGACAACAAAAATTTCCAAAACTCCCTATGATACATAACTTGAAATAACAAATATCTAACGTTTACAAGGAAGTGACACTACAACAAGTATCGGAGTTCTAACGGAACTATCTAATTCCACAAATGGGGATGAAGTCAGTCGGGTGTTACTAAAACCACCAAATCTGCTATCTTCCCAAAACCGGATGATGTCTCTAGAGCCATCCTACCGGAACTTCTACCAAGCTCCACTCGTCACTCAGATCCACCTAAGACCTGATATACATGTCGAAAATAAAAAGTGCTATGCTTAACGCCTAGTGAGTTAAAGCAGTTTTATCACATAAATCATAAAACGTTTAAAAAGAATACTTTATTCCAAAAACGTCCATCCCTGAAATATTAGTTATAAAAAGGCTTTGATCATAAATCATAATACTTGCAATACTGAACATTCCCTTTCAAATAATATTCACTAACTGATTTTCCCTAAAACGCACCCAAAAGGTATTTCGTCAAAATACTATTCATTATAAATAAAATGGTACGTTTTAGCACCGAAGGTACGGGTAAGGGAATACCCAAGATAATACCTTCTGGTGACGGGGGAGACCCGGTTCCATCGAATGTGGTGGAACACAAAGTTAAGCCACTTATCAATGATCACGAGATTTCCTACGGTCATGAATCCCCGTATACGGCTCCATTGAGCAACCACCGCAAGATACCCAAACGACCCTAGTCTACTCGACCTCTAGATGAGTATCACTACAAAAGTCAAAAGTCCCCGTATCAGGCTCATCATGGGTACCACCGCAAGACTTAGCTCCGTATACGGCTCTTCAAGAGAACCATCGCAAGCTTACATAACAACATGACTTGGGGACCACTCACTAGACTCAACCATGGACAACAAGACTCAATGATGAACAAACGAGTCTTATGCCTATGGATCCAATGCATTACAGTCTAAACATTACATGACTCCAAATGAATGAGCTAATACATTCAAACATGTAATAACCAACATTTCTATAATTGTTACCTTTCCATAAATGCTCCATTTAGCCATTTAAATTGGTCGACGTCCCAAAACTCATTTGAGAGATAAACAAGCCATAGATATCATAAGACATTGGCAAAATAATAAAGCCATTATGGCTACATGAGCCGAAGTCCAACTTTTCCAAAATGACATTTTCCAAAGTATGGTTGGCCGAAGGCCAAAACATAAGGTTTACAATTAACCAATATTCATAAGGTCAAGAATGACCGTTCCCAATAACCCAAGTAAGTCATTAAGTTCCAACATTCAAAACTCGTTAGTCTGGTAAAATCACCAAATAAACCAAAATCAAATAATTACCCAAAAGTTTCCAACTCTTAAAAATCACTCCATCAAACCCATTTGTAACCCCAAATCGCACATTTAGAAAGCAACGAATTATGTTATTCAAATCCTTCAAAATCCCATTAAATGTTTACTAATGGATCATCATCCACTTTGGTGGCCAAAACGCCTAATATCGTTTTATAAATTGTTTAGAAACATTTATTAACCCAATAAGCTCAAGAATCCCAAAACACCAAAACCTATTTGAATATCAAGTGAGCATATAATTGTATGTTTAAAATCCAAAACATTTATATTTTGACACGTATATAGTTTTGTAAAGCAACTAGAACTCATCTTGCTAGATTTAGACTAAATCTAGATTTTACCCACAACTTGAGTTCCTTAGATAATATCTTGAATCTTCCCACTAGCTTCAAGTTTTCCACCACAACCTTAGTTACAACATATCTATGTTAAATCAACACCCAACAATGGAAGAGAAAGGAGGGCCATAGAACTCTAATTTCTTAAGTGGAAGAGGAGAAGGTTACCTTACAACAAAACCTAAACCCACTAGAAAAACACTTCAAGATGCACTAATATGACTTCAAATCTCCAAAACTTCAAGAGAGTCAAGAGGGATTTGATGAAGTCTCAAAACCCTAGAAAGTGTTGGTGGAGATGAGATAACGGATGGCTAGCTTGAAGATCCTCACCAAAGAGCCCAAAGTGTGGTTGATGAACAATGGATGCTCCCAATCAACCCCAAACAAGAAGTAAGTGAAGGGGAAGTTTCTAGGGTTCCAAAATCGCCTAGAATGCTCTCAAGGATGACCTAAAATTGATTTGGGGGAATGAAATGGGATAAAATCGGGTAGAGGTGAGTTTTATACCCCCTGCACCCCGACGGCGACAGTGCCCGACGACTTTGCCATGGGCATTGTCCCGGCCATAGTCGCAGGCTTCACCCTCTGTTCGGTACCATTTCAGCGATAGTTACACGCGATTGTGCCACTAGCACTATCGCGGTCACAGTCGCTCGACACGTACCGCGACCCCTAAACCTACGACGATCGTGATCAGCGATTATGACATTTGTCATAGTCACGTGGCACTCTCGTGCGAAGCACGACCCGCCCTGTTTTCCTTTGATTCGACATCTACGAGACCAAGCTTAAGGGGCTAGGATCAGTGAGGAGTTCTAGACTAAGATTTGGGCTCGAAATACAAGAGCTAACGAAGGCGAGGCATGACACGCCAGTAAATCTTACTTGAATTTTTCGGGTGTTACATAACAGCCAAAATATGGGACTCTTTGGGCTTGGCCTGATATCTTGCACACAAACATGTCGAAAACATAATATCAGGTCGGCTTGTCGTTAAGTACATCAAAGAACCAATCATACCTCTATAGGTCTTTTGATCAACAACTTTCCCATTTAGGTCAGCTCCGATCTTAGTCCCTGGTGCCATCGGGGTGCTAATAGGTGCACAATTTTTCATTTTAAATTTCTTTAAAATATCACAAATTTACTTGGCTTGATTTATAAAAATCCCCGTGGAAAATTGTCGGACTTGTAATCCGAGAAAGAAATTCATCTCTCCCGTCATACTCATCTGAAAACGTGACACCATTAAGGCAGAAAATTTCTTATAGTACTTAGGGTTTGTAGACCCAAAAATTATGTCATCTACATAGATTTAAATGAGAATAATATCACCTTTTTCTTTCTTAATAAAGAGAGTAGGGTCGATCTTACCTTTAGAAAACCTGGACATGACTAGGAATTTTGAAAGAACATCATACCAGGATCGAGGTGCTTGCTTTAATCCATAAAGGGATTTGTCAAAGATGTAGACATGGTATGGCTTATCAGCATTGACAAACCCTTCTGGTTGAGGTACATACACTTCCTCTTTCAATATGCCATTCAGAAAAGCCTTTTTCACTTCCATCTGATAAACAGTAAAGTTCTTGTGTGAAGCATACGCAAGAAACATTCGAATTGCCTCGATGCGTGCAACTGGAGCATATGTCTCATCGTAATCAATGCTTTCCTCTTGTTGATATCCTTTAGCCACAAGTTGAGTTTTATTACAAACTACTACACCATCTTCATCTTTCTTGTTTTTGAAAACCCATTTAGTGCCAATGATAATTTTACCTTCATGTCTCAACACGAGTCTCCATACTTTAATGCTTTGAACTGATTAAGCTCTTCTTGCATAGCGACTATCCAATCAGGATCTTTAAGGGCTTCTGATACACGAGTTGGCTCTATATTTCTCAAGAAAGATTCATATAAGCTCTCATTTGTTGTAGCAGACCTAGTTTGCACTGGTTTCGAAGGATCTTCGATAATCTAGTGTATCGGGTGCTCTTTGGTCCACTTGTTGACGTGAGGAAGTGGAAAATAGGTAGATTGGTCATTTTGATCGTCTATGTATCCATTATCTTGGGGTTCAGTTGAAGTGACAGGTTCAGAAGTTCCAACATGTTGAACAATTGTTGTTTGTTGAATTGGCAATTCCGTACTAGCAACCAGTTTTACATCTTCTGACTGTCCAACACTCTGTACATCTTCAACTGATTGAGTTTCTTTCTGAAATGGGGGAATTGGCTCAGTTGATACATCTGATGTGATTGGATGATGTTCGCTTGAATCTTTAGAACTGTCAATCACAACAGGTTTAGACACTTTAGTTCCGAGAAACTCATCATAAAAATGTTCAAATAATAAATATAATTCTGTTAAATGAAAAGTAGACGTTGAAGCTTTATCAGAATTATAAACACTAGAAAAAGGTTCGAGACAGATGTGTCCAGAAGCTAACACTCCTGTAATCACGGGTTCTGAACTGCTTTGTTCAGAAGCCAATTCCATAGCTTCATCGAATGTTACATTAACGCTATGCACAATGATCTTTGATTTATTTAGGTATTCTCTATATGACGTGGATGCTTGAGAGTAGCCGATGAAAATTCCTTCTTCAGCTTTTGGACTTATTCAAGTTCTCCTTGTCGTTTAACACATAACACTTGCATCCAAAAATATGAAAATGTTTAATGCTTGGTGTTTTATTATTTATAAGAGCATATAGCGTCTTACCGAAGCGACAATGAATAATTGAATGATTTTGCGTATAACAGGCAGTAGAAACAACCTCAGTCCACAAAAATATAGGTAAGTCATATTGGCTCAACATCGTGCGTGCAGCCTCAACTAGAGTCCTGTTGCGTCTTTCAACTACCTCATTCTGTTCGGGCATTCTGGCAACAGAGTATTGATGTGTTATCTCGACCGATTCGAGATAATCTTCAACGGTTTTGTTTCTGAATTTTGTGCCATTGTCTGATCTAATCAGCTCATTGTTCTCTGCATATTCACTCTGACACTCTTTAGGAACGAGATGATGATTTCGGGAGTCTCGTCCTTTGACCTTAAAAATTTTACCCAAGTGTATCGCGAGTAATCATCCACTATCACCAAGACATATCGCTTGCCATTTATACTCTTTGTATGCATTGGACCACATAAGTCTATGTGTAGTAACTCTAAAGGATCGTTTGTATTTGGTTCAGGCTTAGGTTTATGCGATGCTCTTTTCATCTTCCCCTTCTCACATGCATCACACAAATGTTCTTTTTCATATTTGAGCTCAGGTAAACCTTTCACCAAATTTCCTTTCACCAACTGAGGTGAGAAAGTCGTCTATGCCACAACCAACTTTGTTGCATAGAAGCTTTTGAGAGTAGACACACAACACTTTCAGGTTTGACATTGGATAGATTAATCGTGTAGAGGTTTGACTTTCGAGTTCAAACCAAGAGTTCTTTTCCGTCTTTTGTTCGTAACCACACCTCTTGGCTTTGAAATAAACCTCTAAATATTTATCGCAAAACTGTCCGATGCTGAATAAATTGTGTCCTAGTCCTTCAACGTAACTCACCTTCTTAATCGTTATGTTCTCTTGAACTACATCTCCATATATGAGAATCGGTGAAAAGTGATCATTCCCGAACCAAACATTGCCATAAAATTTCTCTGTATAATTAGACAAAATATCTTTTCTCCCGGTCATATGCTTGGAACAAACTGAATTCAAGTACCACATATGACAGGACTGCATAAGAGAAATTAATCAATAACTGGTTTAGGTACCCACTTGTAAATGGGTCCTTTCTGGTTAGTCTCAAATTTTGGCACCCAACAAAATTTGGGTCCTCTTTTCTTTCTAATAACACTTGAGCTATCAGAATGATATATATAACATGAACCAAACCAATTATCATAATAATGACGATCAACAAAATCATTTCGGCCATAAGTAGAACACTGAATCGTAGAATGAGATAATTGAATCAATTGCTTTATTGTATAAATCTTGCATGGAAGTGCAAGTTTTTGTTTATTCGAAGCAAATTGATCAACCACATCACTACATCAATCAGATGTCCTATTACATTCAGAGACTGAAAATGATTTTGCCGATTTTTCATCTTTCTTTGGTCTCTACTCAAGCTTCATTTCAGATCTTTTAAATCTCAAATCTGAAACAGAAGATTTATACTTGTTAGAACTATGAGATTTCTGAGATTGTTTCTTCCTAGACTTACTAGTATTTTTCCATTTCTATGAGTGCTTCTTTTTCTTACCTTCAGCATAGTAAGCACTTACAGGAACTGTGTCATCAACCTTAGTTGATGATTCACCAACTTCAAATACACTTGGTAATTCTTCAGAATTAATAACAAATTTAGAATGTGGAAGTTTTGCATTAAAATCAAACTTTTCCACACATTCATCAGAACAATCATCAGAATTTAAAAAATCATCTTCATCAAACAAATCATCGTCATCTGAATATTGAGATGCACTTGAAGATTTTGGAAACATAAAATCATTGAATTCTTTTTAACACTGTTTTTGGTAAGGCGTTTTTTCAAAATCAGATGGTTTAACAGTACAAAATATGTTTCCCATAAAAGCTTTGCATGAAGATGCATCTGAATCAGTAGAGTTGTTTTCACATGCTCTGTTTGATTCCGATTTGTTTTCAGCTTTAACCTCAGATTTTGAATCAGTGTTCAATAAAACAGTAGAAAATACAGTCTTTTCTAACTCAACCAAAATCCTTTCTTGCTCTAAAGTTTTCTCAACCTGAGAAAGTTTGCTTTCTAAGATGAGTGGAGGAACATAAATATTTCCTTCATTAGGCTTTGCCTCCAACTCCTCATTAGAATAACTTTGAAAATAATCATTAGAAAGAAACGTTGGTTGATCAGCAATGTAACCCTCATTCAGTTTATCATAACATAATGGTAATTGTATTTTAACTGTGTTTTTCCTCTTAAGATCTTCTTGTGCCTCTACCTCTTCAGATAACTTTATCCATCTGACTTTTAACTTAGGGTGTTTGTCAGCCGACTTTAAAAAATCAAAGTCATAAAGAGCAGGCCGTTTTGAAATTCCCTTTTTCAAGTAATGTGGGTTGTCACACCCAATACCCCAGTAAGCGTTAAAATATTTAAATTCCTTTGGTTTGTTTAGATGAATGGTTTGGTCAGTTTGGCCTTTTGCATAAAGATTTTCTTTCAAACCAATAATTTTTGCAATCAAAGACTTGTTTACAGATTTTAAATCTTTATATTTTCGAATAACCTCTTTCTTCTCAAGTTCACACAAGTTAAACTTGGAATTTGCTTCAGATATTTGATTATACAAATCAGTCTTGTTATTCAAAAGTGCTGACATCATTGTTCAAAGAATCAATCAATATTTTCTTCTCAACAGACTTGTTGTAAATCGAAGGAACCGAGCATCTTACTATTCGCAAGCCAAAGGTACTGAGTTTTAAACTTGTCGTAAGCTACACAAATTGAACAGTAACTTGACACAGATGCCTTCTTGCGTCAAGTTCACTTGTCGTAACTAATCTGATGCGTCAAGTAGCTTGACGTAACATGCTTCTTGTGGGTTCCTCACTTAACCAAATTTCACAAAAACTTCAAACCAACACTTGAACCTTGCGATAACCACTATGATGCTTGCGAGTTCTATATGAATCTTGCAAGTTTCTTTGGATCTTGCGATAAGTCGAGTTCAAATCACTAAATCGGCCATAACTCGATCAAAAATCCAAATTAGCCTCTAAAAATTTGTAGATTTGCTCACGAAATGATTCTGAACATATTTGCTGTAAACAATTTTGACCAAAAACTACTACAAATCAGATTTTGATCCAATCATAGTCTCTGAAATTTTTCGAAGTAAAATTCACAAAAATTCCAAATTCACACAATTTTGTTGTGAATTGGACAATACAATATGAATGAATCTTGTTCTACAACATAAAACGAACATGTTAGAGCACATTTGTTGAATCCAAGATCATTGAGTTTGAAAGTCAAAGCCTTCAAAGTCAAATATGCTTAAAGAAGAAAATCAAAGTCAAAGTCTACTTAGTTGTTTAGTTTATGTTTTGTCTTTGTAATATTGTTGTTATAAATAGTTTTCTGTTTTGTAGAATCTTATAGAACTTATCAGAGATGTTATGCTTTCATAGAGAATCTTAGAGAGAGAAATATTGCAAGTCAGAATGATTGTAATTTGTTGAATTCAAGTTCAATCAAATGGCATTTAGCATCAAATTGTTTGTTTATCTTGATTGATTTGCACATTATTGGGACACACAATTGGTATCAGAGCAAGAAGAAATCAGAATTGTGTTCAAGAATCTGAGTTTTGGTCGATTTTTTCAAGAACTCGCATAACGTATTTGTCCAGATCGATTTTGTTTAATTAATGTGTTTTTGTTTGTAATTCTTGTTGCTTTGTACTCGAATTGTTGTTTAGAACAAAATTGATTTGAGCTATTTTGTCCAATTCACAACTGTTTGTGTGAATTTTGGATTTGTTGAATATTTTGTTCGAAAGTCTTGTACGCACTGTATTTGGATCAAGATTGTAATCTTTGTTGTTATTGATCAAAATCAGGTAAAAGGAATATGTTTAGAAAGTGTTCGAGATCGAATTTACAAAAGATTGTAATCTTTGTTGTTATTGATCAAAATTAGGTATTAGGAATCTGTTTAAAAAGTGTTCGAGATCGAATTTACAAAGTTTCAGGATCAAATTCGGAGTTTTAAAGGATTTTTGGCTGAATTTGGAGTTTTTGAGTTTGACAACTCAAGAATTCGCAATATCTGTTGAATCCGCAAGTTCATCCTAAAGAACTCACAAGTGCAGAACTCAAGAACTCGCAAGACTTGTGTGATTGAAATTGTTGAAAAAGTTTTTAAGTAAAGAACTCACAGAGGACTTTCAACGAAAAGTTCAGATTTCGGAGGTATTGGCTTACGTAAAGTAGGGAATCCATACGACTAAGTCTGCGGAAAGTTACTGTTCAGTTTTTTTGGCCTGCAAAAAGTCTCAGAACCCGCAAAGAGAAGCTTAAGGAAAGTTCTTAATTTTTCTTGGATCAAATACTAAGTCTAGAATTCGCAGGACTCGTTTGACAAAAAGCTTAGTTGATACATTGAGAAAAATCTAAGGCAAGAATTCGCAAAGTTTTAATTGCGGAAAGTGAGGAATCCGCAAAGCTCATTCTGTGGAAAGTCAATAATACGCAAGCTTTACACTGCGGATTGTGGGTATTCAGTGGTCTGCGAAAAGTGATGTTCAGTGGTTTAAAGATTCTATACTTAGTCAATTTTTGACTAATTTTCAGGTTTTTGAAAATTTCTAATTTTTGTGAACGGTCGGTGCAAGTCTTATCAAGTGTGCTATACAATGTCATCAAAAGAAGAGATAGTTAAACTTAAAGCCAAGATTGTTTCTCTTGATGAAAAGAATGTACAAAAGCGTGAGAAATATTACCAAGATTTTGCTGGAAAGAAAAATTTGATTGAATACTATAAGAATAAAGAGAATGAGCGAGTTGATTCTTTTAATAGACTTAAAGAATGGCTTCACCTAAATATTGCAGACCTGAAAAAGGCAACTAATTCTGAGAAATATTCCAAATTATTTGTTGAGTATAAGCAACACATAAAAGAGCTTCAGAAAGAAATTATTTATGTTTTGAAAGGTGACAGAGTTAAGAGTTTGGAAAATCAGAATTCTGAGCTAATGAAGAAGATTTCAGAGATGGAGACAGATAATGTCAAGAGAAAATGAAGAGAAATCAAAGGTATTAGAAACTGAGAATATTGAGTTGAAAAGAAAGATCTCAGGCATGGAAACTCAAATTGTCAAAGACAAGCAAGAAACTTTCAAGAAGAGTGAAGAGAAATCTAAGGGTTCAGAAAATGACATTGCTGAGCTACAAAAGAAGATTTTAGACTTAGAACAGTTGATTACAAAAGACAGAGCTGAGTTTGAGAAAGAAAAGAAAGGATTTGCTAAGGAAAAACAAATGTTTGCACATAAATTCTCTGAATTCTCAAGAAAGACTTTTGAAGAAAAGAAAGCGGTTGATCTAAAATGTGCAAAACTTCCTCAACAAGTGTTAGATTTTGAGAAAGTGATCATTATGGAAAGGGATAAATTTGAGAAAGAGAAGAAGATAGTTGAGCGGAAACATGTCGGAGTTTTCAAAGAAATGTCAGACAAAAGAAAGAGTGTTGAAAAGGATTTTGAATAAGAAAGAAAGATATTTGAGACAGAGATTAAAAAGCTTACAAAGAATTTTTCTGAACTATCAACAACAACATTGAAAGAAAAGAATGCGAAGTCTGAATTTCAGAAGAAGATTGACTTACTTACAAAAGAAAGGAACAATTTGTCTTCAAAGATCATAAAACTTGAAGAGATAATCTTTAAGGTGAATTTGTCTGAGCAAAAGAATCCAGATTCAATTCTTCAATCACCTAGAGAAGATTCAGCTGACTCCGAATGTTCATTCAAGACAACATCAAGTTCACATCACATAACTGTTTCTACAAAAAGGTCAGTTAATTATAAATATCAGATTCGTACTACTAACCTTTTCTATGATAGGAATGTTGATGGTTCAGGTACATTTAGAAAGAGAAATGATAAAGAAAAGTTGGTTTGAAGAGTAAAAGGATCTTCTGATGAGAAGAAGGGTCAAAAATCATTTGTGCATATAGTGAGTGACAAAAAGAACAATGTTCATCAAGGTAAATCTTTTGGTAAATCTGATCTTGTTTACACTGTAAATCAATTAATCAGGTTAGCACAAAAGAAAATTAGTTGTTCTTATTGTGGTTCAAATGATTTTGTCAGTAAAAATTATGTTAATTGCTGGTGTAGTTCTTATTATATTACTCTTAAATGAACTGCAACTAACAAACCTGGACCCCAAATACCAGTGGGTACGAAAAGCTACTTCATCTGTGTTGCAGGCACCTAAAGTGTAGGGGGAGTAAAAAGATAGACTTCTGAATACATCAGTTCAAAACACGTACTTCAATAAATGTTGGCTTTTGAACAACACAGCTCAAAACCCATACTTCAATGTTAAGGAGTATGACTTCTAGACAAAACAGTCTAGGACGTGCCTCAAAGATCAAGTTTGACTTCTAAACACAACAGTTTTTGACTCATACTTCAATGATCAAAAGAGATTGTGTACTCCGATTCATCAAAGGAGATGATCAACTTTCAAGGGGGAGTACATCTTATTCCTACTGACTAATATTGCAAATGCATATTTTTAGGGGGAGTAAATGACTTCTGATTAATTCCTCGTGTTTCAATGTTTTAGTTTGACTATAAATTTGATACTTTGATGACTTTTTGTATGAATGCAGATTTTGAGGGGGAGCTTACACGATCATATCTCATGAATTATGGTGAAATTTGGTTTGTATGTTCTAACCTTAAATCTTTGAATGTTTGAAAGAAGGATGACTTTTAGACATGAAAACATGTTTCTTAAATGTTCAAACCACTTCTCAATTCTTAAAATGATTTTATGATTCTAGAGGTGTGATTTTTAAATGTTTTTCATTTATGAGATTTCATGATTAACAAACCATGTGTTTCCAAAGATTAATACTTGTGTATTATCTTTTCCATATACTGTCAAGTATTCATACACATCGGTTTAGTATTTCTTTTGATTTTGTTATTACCATGTCTCAAATTGAAATAATTTTTCGATGGTAATAAACCCCGTTTGAAATTCCATGATTGTTCAGGGTTACATTCATTCAAAACATGAACAATTCTTTCACGAATTGTCTATATTTGTTCCTATAGACAAATTCCAATTCTTTCATGACCTAAGCTTTAACGTTTATCATTCATATTTGATCTTTTCGATACATTGTCAGATTCTCAAACAAATCTTTTGTTTTCATTTCATTCTTCCAATTATACTTGTTATGAGAAATCTTCAAAGTTCAAAATGCTCAAATGTTCATGATACTTTTGATGAGCATGCATTTATCTGACATTGTACTTTCATATTTTTGAGCTTTAACTGTTCAAGTTAAACTGTTGAACATCATTCTTTTAGGATATATTTCATGGGATCAGTGTGCGAGCTTAACAGAACTTCTATGGATTCACGTTAACCACTGTTTCCTACCCAAGAAGTTATCCTAGAGTGATCGAGAGGCGAGGGGTTATAAATCAAAGAGTAGGGGTGTTATGAGGTCAAATGAAAAATAGAGTTTGGTTAGATTCAAGCTTAATTGTTAAAAAGAAAGAGGGTGTGAGAACAGAGTTAAAAGAATATCATAACTCTACACCAACTACTTTCTGAGCCGGGCATCCACACTACTGATTGTTTCACAATTCTTTCGTGAACATCATTGAAACATGCACTAGCCCATGCCAACTCTTGAATTAAACCCCACCAGCTGCTCATATTTTTCTCAACAAAAAGATGTTTCATATTTTCTTTAGGACGCAACACATAATCTATCTATTCTTCATTTGGAAGATTTGGATATTGAAACAGAAGAAAAGTTGACCAACCTTCGCACTTCGATCATGCACATTGAGTCGTGGAAACTTGTTGTGTCTCAACAGTTTACACAATTTGAGCCTAATAAAGCACAAAATGCTTAATCCTTTCATACACAAGCACATACACACAGAAAAGTTGTTTTTTTGTCGGAATGTTCATAGAATTACCTTGTGTTTTTCGATGATTGAATGGAAGACCTAGGGAGTGATCATTAATAAAACTCCTTGTACAGTACATTCGTTGTACTAAGTGGCTTCGTGCTACTTGCAGGCATTTGAACTGATTCATTTGTTGATTTAATGTTACACTCAATTCTGAATTTGAAATGATTCGGAATCATTATGAATTGACATATGGTTCAGAAATTTGGATATATACTTTTTCATGCAAAGTTTTGATGATGCTGATGCTCGCATTCATCAAAAAGGGGGAGAAAATAGATCATGAAAAAGTAGTTTGGAGAAAATGTTACATGAAAAAGAGTTCATGGGGGAGACAATATCATGAAATGAAAGATGGTGAAAGAAGTGAAAGTTATCTGAGAAGTTCAAGTTCAGTGATATGGGGAGAAAATCAAATTTGAGTTAACAGTTTCTGAGCTATATCAAGATTTCAAGAAAGTTTGTTGAAGAATACAGAAAATTTCTTTGAAGATGATTTGCTAAAGCAAAGTGAGCCAAATATGAAGATAATTTCTTTTCCGAAGACTGTAAGAGGTTATTATAAACTTTGGGGAGATTGTTAAAGTTCTTAAAGAAGATATTCACAGACTTTGAGGGAGAATGTTGTTTCTCATCATCCATATTTATTTTATGGTTGAGGTTTTTTAATGTTGGTTTGATTTAGATTTTTGGTTTTTAAATCTGTGTTTGATTTAGGTTTTTTTAAATCTAAGTTTGATTTAGGTTTCTGAACGTTGGTTTAATTTTTATTTTTTTAATATAGGTTTGATTTGGGGTTTTGGTTTTTTAATATGGGTTTGATTTAGGTTTTTTAAATTATGGGTTTGTTTTTAGTGTTCTTCAAGTGATGAATGTTCAAGAAAAAAAAGAATATAATTGATGAAAAATGGTAAAATATGGAAATAAGGAAATAAGGTAAAAGGACCAATTTACCCTCGTTTTTAACGGACATGGTGGACGACCATTGCCCGAGGAAGCAAATCCATAACAAACTACATACCTAGAGGTTTCTTATGTAATAAATAAAATTAAGGGACCATATCCATAATTTTTGACATACCTTAGGGACCAAAACTGTAATTTACTTTTAAAACTATAATCTTATAAACATATAATTTTAAACGACTAGTTGTGTACCCGCGCAATGTGGCGGGGTGTAAAAGATTCGTTAAGATTTATTCAATTTCAAAATAGATGTCATAAAGCAAGGTTCGTTAAGTTTTATTCAATTTCAAAATAGATGTCATAAAGCGTACTACATTTGTACATATGTTAGATTTAAATATACATCCATCCAAAATGTTGTTGTTAGTAGCATCTGCAATCATCCATAAAGAAAAACAAATCCTTTATATAGAACATGTATAAAAACAAATATTTTTGCACTTGCAATTATGGGTGCAATGAATAAGATTCACAGTGACAACACGACCCTATTGAAGGTGTGGTGCTTTAAATAATTTTTTTGGAGTACTCTTTCCAATGAGACTTAATTCGACACCCTATTACATCTTTCAAAACCCATTTCAAAATAAGTAAGCATCCTATTACATTTCAATGAGACTTACTTCGACACCCTATTGCATCATCCCATCAAACATAAACTAAAGCTAGTGCATAATTAATAAGTTGTAGCCATCTCTTCCACAAACTCCATATGTTGCTTTAGAAATCTTCATTTGGCAATACATGAAAAGGATAGACATTAATAAGAAGGAAGCTTATCAGTAACAGTTAGGGATGGTGATTTGCCCCGACCCGGTGGGGAACCCAATTCACCAGATCCGATTAGGGTCGTAGATTCCCCACTAAATCGGGTCCCAGAGCCAGGTCCAGAGCCGAAGAGCCTCGATAGGATGAAATCAGAGATGGGGTCGGGGCCAACCGGCCGAGTAACACAACCTTGTACACGGTATAATATTATATTAATTATAGTTATTATTAAATATGTGTAATTAATATAGGTACATTCACAGGAGCCCAAGGCATTGTAGCTTGATATGTCAATACTTCAAGGCTCTTGCTCTGATTTTTAAAGTGATGCAGCCTGATTTTTCTAGCAGTAAAGTTCAGACATTAGCACCACAATAACAAGAAAAAAATTGAGATTGAACATGAGGCAGGTGGAAACCAATAAGCCATAGAATCATTTGATTAATGAACAAAAAAGAAGGTAACAATTGTTCGGCTACTATAATGTGTATAGGATATCCAGGTAAAAATCAACAACGTCCCACATTGCTCAGGTTAGGGAATTTGGCAAAACAATGTACAATAAAAAACATATAATATTTGTAAATGGGGTTTATATGGTAACAAAACTGGTGTTCTCCAAAGTGACCTCATCCTCCTCACCACCAGAATACTAATATAGGTTGTCGCCAGATAACATGTCAGGATCTGATTCTTAACAAGAATAATGAAACTCATAAACAATATTAAAGAAGTTGCGGAAAAACACTTTAATATTCAAATATCAATGTAACAGTAAAGTAGAAATCACAACTTGTAAACTTTATTGAATGATTAAAGTTATAAGCTTTCGCACAAAACCTCAATCTTGATGAACAGGCTCACCAAGACGAATTCTACTTCTCTAGAACTAGGGTTGTAAACCTTGAGGTCAATTCTCTCTTAAAACAAAAAAAAAACTCAGAATACTCGTGTTACAAACTATTCTGAATAATTCTATACATATACTGAAAATAAAAGATAATTACAAAATATAAAAGATCTTCAGTATATTCTTCCATGATTATCTTCAACCTTCCATGATTATCTTCAAACCTTGATCTGCGCGTCTTACCAAGGTTATCACATAAGCAGTATTAAGTCATAGCAGGATTAACACTCTGAGCAGTATTAATCTTCACCAACAGTAGTAACTATGCTTAGAAGTATTAATTTCTACTAGCAGTAGTAATAACTTGTCTCAGCAGTAGTAACCATGTTGTACTGGCAGCAGTAATCATACTTAAACAAATCTTCAGTTCCCAACAATCTCCCCCTAACTTGACTTTTAGAGAAGAGAAGTCAAGTTCTTCAGATGCTCCCAAAACTCCATTGCTCATAATCCTGTATCAGAATTCAGCCCCAAACTTTAATTAAGAGTTCTGTGGATCAAGTATCTTGCCATTTTAGAATCTGGTGCACAACCAAGCTTTTTCTTCAACATAAACTCTATCCACTAAGAAGTATTCAATGTGATTTGTATCCATAGCCAGTGCATATACTCCACTTCTTTCATACAGAGTCCAGTTGTTAATGGTTTTGAAAACATTTCTGATAACATGCTGAACTTCCTCTGGCTTGAACAACATGCATAGATATTCCATCACAAGTTTTGTAACTGGTATCCCTGGAGTTTTCAGCTTATCAGCATATAATTTCATCCCCACCTCAAACATTTCCTCTAAATCAGATCTGGAGCATACTCTTATAATCTTAGCCCAAGTAGGATACACTTCAAACATGTCATCTTTCCTTTTAAGCCTGATATACTCCTTTCCATCTACTTCCATGGTATCCCAGTGAATAATCTCAGGAGGCTTGACACCAACCGGTTCAGCTGTTATAGGCTCAGACACTTTTTCCATCACCACCATGTACATATTCACATCAGAAGTACTGGATGGTTCTTCCTGAGATTGAGCTTCCCGTTCATCAGACTTAGGTGCCCCTTCTTCTTCAGCTACCTTCTGTTCTTTCTCAGCTTCTTCCTCATCCACTTTAGGTTTCTTAACTGGTTTTCTTCTTGCCATCATTTTTGTTCTTTTCAAAGTCTTCAAACTTTCACCTAGAGTAGCTTCCTTCCTTGGAGTTTCTTGATCATCAGGAAAGGGTTTTTGTATTTGAATGTCATGCCTCTCCTTCATCTTCTTTTCCACTTCAACTCTTGCTTGGTCATTTCCTTGTAACTTAGTCATCTCTGTCTCATATAAACCTTTGATTTGATCAAATGACATTTTTGTGAACATTTCCTTTTTGACTCCCACAGCACCTTTGAGGAAAATGATCATCTTCTTTCTCTCTTGAGTGCCAAGGTAGGTCTGTGAAGGTTGCCTCTTCTTTGCACTCATTTTGATCATTACAAGCTTCTTTTTTAGTGCAGTTTTCTTCTGTGCCATCTCTGTAGCCAAACTCTTTTGATATACTTCATTAAGCTCTGCAGCTAGATCTCTTGCTATCTCCCTATCTTTTTCCACTTGATCTTTTTCTGCTTGCTCAAGTTCTGCCTGAATTTTCTTAGCCAAAGCTTCATCTGACTCAATCAACTTTTGCTTTTTAAGTGGTTGGTCAGATTCCACTATCTTGGTTTTGCCTTTGTCCTTGCTTGCTACCTTATCAACACTAGCTTTCTTGATAACCTCAACATTGTCTTTGATGACAGCTCCTTTGGTCTTTGAAGTGACCTTAGGAGTGTTATGTTTAGCCTTGATTAGTGTTTCAGCTATCTCAATTTCGTCCAAATTTCTGCTAAGGAGGTCAGTTAATACCACTTGAACAATTTCTGCTGCTTCATTTATTTTAGCAACATTAACTATTTCTGCTGCTTTCTCAAACACTAATTCTATTTCTACTGCTTTCTCTATAACTGCTGCTTTTTCAAACACTGATTCTGTTTCTACTACTTGTACAGCAAACTCCCCTCATCTCCATATTTCTCCCCCTTATTCTTAGCATTCTCCATGTTGACCTCAGCTTCTGACTCCCCCTTTTTGGGAGCATCATCCACTGGGTTCCTTCTTCTGAGCTCAAATCTTTTCTTTGACCTTCTTTGGACCACCTTCTTAACCAACTTCTTTAAGGTGCTGATTTCTTCTTGCTGGTTGATGATGACTTTCTTGAGTTCATTTACAACCTTCTTGTGAGAATCCAGTTTAGTTGCCATGTTGGACATGGCAGAAATCAATTCCTGGTAGTCATATCTATCATCACCTTCTCCAGGAGTGTTAGCCCCTTTTGAGGGATCATTGGTATGTTTAATAGGGATCTCCAGCCAGACTGAAGCACCACCTATTCCCTTAGTTTCTGGGCACCCGGGACCTTTGAATGATTTCTCATTCAAATTTGCCGTGGGGAAGGTCTTAGTGATGTTACCACTGGCCTCCTCTGTGCTAGCAGAAGTAGTGGCAGCCTTCTCACCCACATGCTCATGCATCTCCTTAGTGAGCACCTCCTTGGGGTTGGGAGACACCCCAGTGGTTTCCCTATGGATATTCTCTAATGGAGAATGCTCCATTAGAGGGCTTTGAGGTTCTAGGTTTGTAGGAGGTACAACAAGGGAAGGAGCCTTGTGTACCTTTCTCTTAGTATAAGTTTTGGATATAACTGGGGTTGGCTTAAGAACAAGGGATTGAAAGAGTGATATAGTGGTTGAAGGTTGGGTTTGGCTATCAGTGGGATGGTCTAGTGAGGGCCTTGACCCTGATGCCATACCTTCTTGGTTGTGGGACACCACCATCATTGTAGAGAACAATGGGGTGTCAACTCCTTCCGAGTCCTTGGCAGATCTTTTCATATTTGAAAAGACCTTGCCCTTGGAGATTTTAGGTACATATACCGCATTAGACTGAGGCATATCCGTCAATTCAGAGGTGATAACCGCCTGGACAAATCTTGGATACATATAGAAACTCTTTTTATTATCCAAGTTTGATACAAGGTCTTTGAAAATCATTTGTGAGAAATTATACTTTCTAGCAGTGGACAAGCAAACCAAAGCATAAGCAATGGTACTACTGAACTGACTCCATCCAGTAGTTTTTCGAGAAATACAGTGCATAAGTGTATGAACAAAGAAACGCCATTGGGGAGAAAAGTTAGCTTTGTAAAATTTGAAAACACCCAGTTGGCCTTCATACCCCATTCTTGTGAGATTGGAAAACAAATCCTCATTAGAGATAGAGGTAATACCTGAGGCATCGTCTAGTCGTAGACTGATGCGAATGACCTCTTCAGAGATTGTCAAGGGTTTGTCACACACCTTTGTCTTCATACACTGCACACCGTTTTCAGTAACAGTGGTGGCATTCGCCTAAAATTGCTTCTGGTGCTCGATGTAAATTGGTGGTGACACTGTAAGAGCATGAGCTATATGACTGGAGTAGTAACACAGACTAGCAGTAGTAATAATGAACCTGCAGTAGTAACTTTGCACTGGCAGCATTAAAACTGCACTGGCAGCATTAACGATACTTACACTGTTGAAGCTTGTGTTAGTCTGAGCAAGGCAATAAACTTCCTGAGAAAGATGATTAGTAGCACCAAAAAAAATAAACAAATAACAGGTATACAAACACTTTTTAAACATGAGCTCATTCAGAGTTGATCATGCCCACACTTGTGACCAAGAAAGTGAATCTACCCACATCAAAAGTTTTAGTGAATAGATCAGCAAACTGGTTATCAGTATGAACTTTAGCAACTTGAATAAGCTTCTTTTCATTGCAGTCTCTAATAAAGTGATACCTGATTTCAATGTGCTTTGTTTTGGAGTGCTTGACTGGATTGTTAACAATGCTAATAGCACTGCTATTGTCAATGAGGATTGGAGTGTGAAGAAAGGTTACCCCATAGTCCAACATTTGATTCTGAATCCATAGAACCTGAGAGCAGCAACTTGCAGCAGCAATGTACTCAGCTTCTGTTGTGGATAAGGACACTGTGGTTTGCTTCTTACACTGCCAAGAAACTAGTCTTGCACCCAAAAGCTGACATCCTCCTGAAGTAGACTTTCTATCCATATTAGCACCACCCAAGTCACTGTCTGAATATGCACCACTTGTCAGGATCTGATTCTTAACAAGAATAATGAAACTCAGAAACAATATTAAAGAAGTTGCGGAAAAACACTTTAATATTCAAATATCAATGTAACAGTAAAGTAGAAATCACAACTTGTAAACTTTATTGAATGATTAAAGTTACAAGCTTTCGCACAAAACCTCAATCTTGATGAACAGGCTCACCAAGACGAATTCTACTTCTCTAGAACTAGGGTTGTAAACCTTGAGGTCAATTCTCTCTTAAAACAAAAAAAAACTTAGAATACTCGTGTTACAAACTATTCTGAATAATTCTATACATATACTGAAAATAAAAGATAATTACAAAACATAAAAGATCTTTAGTATATACTTCCATGATTATCTTCAGCCTTCCATGATTATCTTCAAACCTTGATCTGCACGTCTTACCAAGATTATCACATAAGCAGTATTAAGTCATAGCAGCATTAACACTCTGAGCAGTATTAATCTTCACCAGCAGTAGTAACTATGCTTAGCAGTATTAATTTCTACAAGCAGTAGTAATTTGGCTCAGCAGTAGTAATAACTTGTCTCAGCAGTAGTAACCATGTTGTACTGGCACCAGTAATCATACTTAAACAAATCTTCAGTTCCCAACATAACAACTTCAAAACCGGGTCTGGACCAGGTCGGGGAACGGGGTTGGACCGTATAACAAACCGGGGCCATGATATGAATCATCGTACCCGCTGAGGATCACGGTTAACTTAGATGAGAAATTAGTGGAAACAAAAACAAACTTAAATATTTTCTCATTGGCAAATTTTTTACGCTAGCACACTTGGATTTGTTATAACCTTGTTTTAGTAAAGGGGAGCAAAGACATGGATAGTGAAGGATTCAAGCAATTGCTATTTCACATAGGCATATTGTAACAACTAATGGCATCAACATTATCCTTGACAAACCGCATCTTTGGATAGACAAAACGTTCCATGGAATCAATTCAAGCTAATATTTCTTAATTTGTTACCCATTGATCTACTATCTATTACTATAAAAAGTAGTTGGCCAAAAACACACTCCAAATATTAAAGTTGTAAAAATGACCAATTGACTGCTTTGCTTTTACCTCTATTCTTGTCTTCCTTTTGCATGTTCCCTCTTGTCTCAATCTTCATTCACCTAATATAACAAATGTTAAAATACATATGCTTCATTGACCTGTTAAAAAAACACACTTGACAAAAAAATAATTTGAACAAAAGCATCTATTAATTTGATATTTACTGTTTACCCAAATTCACCATTGCGCTAATACTTTGGTTAAAACTGAAAATATATGAAACAAATGGATTACTTCTATCTTCAGGTAACTCAACCCCTGGTAGTAAAACATACCCAAATTTACGAAAACAAGAAACCTATCACAATTGCTACAAAAATAAATAGTGTACTAAATTGAGCAATTTGAGTAATTTCAAGACCTAAAAGTGCAAATCTAAAATCCCCATTTAGAGGACCAAATATTGCTAAACTTTTCACAAGTCAAGGGTTTAACAAAAACAATTGTTTTACTCTTTGGCAGGTCTACATACATCTTACCCTCATCAGACTCAACATCAAGTGGGATATACTGGTTTAATTTAGGTGACCAGACCAGATATGGTCCAGTAACTGTAGTTACTGGTCACTTCGTGACCTCTATCAACAATTAAGGCACATCTTTGAAACACAAACCATTGTGGTCCCTGGATAAGTGTATAATAAGATTGCTTACCAAATAGTAGTATAATGTTGATGAAGGTCAAAAACTTGTCTTGAATATCTCTAGCATTGTTAACATCCATGTTTTGTAGCTTTCACAGCTTTCACTGTGAACACCACCACCTAACATAAATGAATCCAAGCAACAAAAAATTTATTCCATTGCCAGGATTTGCTTAAGCTAATCAAACTTCATTTTCTCAACCATATATATCTGCAACTATGTTTTAGGTAACATATCAAGAAAATACATTCTTGAAAACCTTCATTTTTATAGAAATATTTCCTAAATATGTAATTTTTATTTTGTATATAAAAACCTTCAAATCTTGCAACTCCTACAATGGTAACAATCACAATCTCAAATGATACTGAAATCAACACACCAAATGATAACAATATTAATATCAAGGAGAAGATACCAATACTTATGTTATGTGAACAGAGCAGGGCTGGTCCGATGCTTTTGGATGCCCTGCGCGGAGAGCAAAAAATATGCCCTCCAATGAACGAAGAACACAAAAATTATTAAGGGGTTTGGAACCTAGTCATGCTAGACGGCTCATCCTCATGTCGATTATTATTAAAAAAAAGTTACAACAGGGGACATAAACCAAAACCCCAAACAACAAAATAATGATAACATCACCTGAAACAGTGTCGTCGTGCATTTCGTAAAAAAACAAACTCTTCGACCAACCATACTTAATATGTCAACACTAGGGTTCAAGCTAAATAAGTTATATAGGGTCAGTCCAGATGCATTAAAGCTAAGAAAGTCAGATCGTTTCCTTGTTTTGGAGGACTTTAGAAATATATCGAGCAATATTGGAATTATGCATTTGGATAGAAAACTATCTGGTCATTGTTCTTTAATCATAAAGGATATTGTAGCAGACCTTGGACCTAAGCTGTTCAGAATTTTTGATTCTTGGCTAGATGAAGCCCTTGCACAAATGTTTGTTGTTGAGGCTTAGAAAACCCCAGTTAGGTCTTCCAATCCATATTGTATTTTCAAATATCGTTTAAAGAACGTCAAAGTAGCACTAAAGCTCTGGAGTAAAAACAAGATTGGGAAGTTGGATGAAGGTATCGCCAGATTAAAAAAGGAAGCTTGAAATTGGTACTTACACGCGGAATCGAGAAATTTAAATGAAGATATGAACTGTCGAAGTGGAAAGATGCTCTAGAAGGCAATGGCTTGAAATAATTCTAAAAAAACTAAAATGGCCAAACAAAATCTGATAGTAATAAGCAGATTGGAGAAATCAGATTAAGGAACTAAGATTATACCTAAATATCAAACAACCAACTGACGAATCAAGCAATCAAAATTTAGATATATATTGATTATTCATTTATTTGATTAGAATTAGAAGGAAAACACCTGATGGAAAGTGACTCTGAGAGGCAGTCTGCAATCACGATGGTCACTGGTCTGGCCGTCTAGCGTCCGGATGTCTGGTGGTCGACGTTTGAGTTTTGACAGTCGGCGATCATCACAGGCGGTGCAACGGTGGTCGTGGACTTGGGGTCAACTGGTCATTGATCGATGATTTAAGAAGCGAAGAAGGAAGAACCATGATTCGGTGCTGTCTGATTGAAGAAGCGTCAAGCGGTGAAGGTCGTTTGAGTAATCGAGGAGGACGTTTAAGTCTTGGCAGGCTGCAGACTAATTAAAAAAATAAACGGAACCTAGTAAATGTTAAAAGGGAGTTGCATTGTTATGCCCTACTGGGCTATGATGCCCTAGGCAAAGGCCCATGTCGCCTAACATTTGGGCCGACTCTGGAATAGAGTTTGCATGCCAAACTGTTCCACCATAAGCTACTAAATACCATGAATTTGCAACCCAGGAAATGTTGGATTACCTTGTAGTTTGAAGGACCTGCTGATAAGCTTGATTTCAAATGAAAAAAACATAAATGGTAAAATGTGGGGAAAGAACCAGTAGCATAAACAAACAAGAAGCAAATACAAATTTAACAATTCTAATCCACTCGGTCTCAAACCATTGTAAACTACAATAACGAAAAATGTCTTACCAGTTGAATGATAAGCGGGTTGTGTGCTTAAAAGTGGTTTTCTAGGAACTCAAAAACTGCAAAAAAAAAAAAAAAAAAAAAAAAAACTCAAATTAGAGTAACCCATCGGTCACAAAACATTACAATGGGGTTTAAATCCATACAGAATCCATGTATAATCGATACAGAAAAAACCATTTGGGTCGAAACCGGTTGTTATGGTTTAAATAAATAAAAACAATCAGAAGCTTCAATGATACATCCACCATAAAGAAACTTCATTTGATAAAAAAAAATTGTAAAAAAGCTTCAATGGATATATAAACATTGAGAAGGGTTTAGGATCGAAACAATGGTCAAGAGTCATTGGGTTTAAATAAATAGAAACAATAACGAAGCTTACCTTGGATCGAGATAACCACCGAGATCAGTTGAAGGAGTCGATACAAAGGAAAGTAAATCGATTGATATACAAGCAGAAGGTTGAGAGAAAGTAAACATAAAGATCAATGTAAGTGCTTGGTATATAAATAAGGAGATCGATTTGGGGGAAGTAAATTGGAAGTAGTAATCGTTGTCTTGGGAAGAGAAACAATCAATTATCTTGAGAAGAGAAGCTTCAATTGCTTTGGGGAAGTAAACCAGGAAGCGTCATGTTTGGGAGTCTGATTACCAAAGCATTAAGAAGTTGTACAACATGCTTCTCATGTTGTAATTTAGAGATTTAAAAAGGGTGGTACCTTAAGCTTTGGTAATTGTTTTTAAGAGTTTTAAGACTTTAACAAATCTTCTTTATAAATGAGTGTAGATGATTCTTAAAAAAAATACTAAAATAAGATATGCTTTTTTTTCATATGGTTTACCCATTTTTAAAGTATATTTAATTAATATTTAACTAAAAATCATGATAAGATAACATGATAAGCAACGAAATGTTGTCGATTTGGCATTTAGGATTCATTTCGTGCATAGTTTTGAACCGTGACATAAGAAAGAGGCACGAGTTCATGTGATCCTTTGCACCTAATATTATTTTATTTTATTTTATAGTTGAACACAATATTAAATATTTAGATATTCGATTAAAACTATATGGTAAAATATTTAATTTTTTTAAATATATATTTAAATAAATAAAAGTCTTCTTGGAAGGTTGGACTAACCACAAGGATGATAAAAAAAAATAATTCAGATATAAGAGAATCTCAAACAGATTCTTTAAAATTTCTCAAAAAAAAATGAAACATTGAAATCTATAAAAGAAAAAATATTTAACTCCAATAAATTCCCAAATTTGAATATTACAAAATTGATTATATTCATTCATCTAATAAAATATTGTTTTTCTATCTAAAATTTAACTTCAAAATTTTCTATCTGTGGGAATATAGTAAAACTATTTTCCTATCATTGCAATCATTTTTGGAGAACTTTACACACTCTCATACTTTCTTCATTTTAGAGAAATGTTTTAAAAAGGAAAATTGGCCCAAATGGCAAAACACGGGGATGGATTGGCCTCTTAGCCATCCCTCTCCCCGTTTCACTAAAATAGCCCAATGGACGCAATAGAGCCCAGGGATACAATTCCGCCCTAGGGCGTCATTGCATCCCTGGGTTCTTTTATACTGGAACGGCGACCGACACAAGTCCCCCACCTACCATTTTTAATTACTTGATCGAATCCCATGCCGGAGCTGTCGTTTTCGCACCACACCACCAGATGAGTTCGCTATTTTTTTAATCGATTTGGGACCACAAATGGTTGAGGTTAGTGACTTCCCTCTAACTCTTCTATTATTTTAAGCACCCGTCGATATTTTGGCCGTTTTACATGGAGCAGCGGCGACCCGACCGTAAGGGGGTTCCACCGGTGCGCAAAAGGGGGCGTACATGTCTTTTTCATTTCCGTTGATCGATTTTGTTGTTATGTATGTTGTATAGTTTAAAATGGTTGTAGTTATCATTTTATATTTTGGATTATAAATTTTTTTATATTTTCGTTGATCGATTTTGTTGTTATGTATGTTGTTTAGTTTTAAATGGTTGTAGTTATCATTTTATATTTTGGATGATAATTTTTTGTATATTATCATTTTATATTTTGGGTTATAATTTTAATGTCATAGTTTTAAATGGTTGTAGTTATCATAGTTTTAAATTTAATATTAGATTAAATGGTTGTAGATGGTTGTAGTTATCATAGTTTTAATGTAGTTATTAACATAGTTTTAAATTTAATGTTTTCAAAAAAAAATTACACACATTATAGAACATTGTAAATACCCAAAAATCCTTTACTTTAAAAAATTACACGAAAAAATCCTTTACTTTAGAAACTTACACTTTAGGTCCCTTAACTTTAGAAATTAACACTTTCGGTCCCTTTACTTTAGATACTCACACTTTAGGTCCCTTAACTTGAGAAATTTACACTTTTGGTCCTTTAACTTATGAAATTTACACTTTAGGTCCCTTAACTTTAGAAATTAACACTTTTGGTCCCTTTAGTTTAAAATTTTACACTTTAGTCCGTTGACTTTAGAAACTGACACTTAGGTCCTTTAACTTTTGAAATTTACACTTTATGGCCCATAACTTTAGAAATTTACACTTTAGGTCCCTTAACTTTAGAAATTAACACTTTTCGTCCCTTTAGTTTAAAATTTACACTTTAGGTCCGTTGAATTTAGAAACTGACACACGGTAAGGGGAAAAGGTCAGCGAATGGGGTTGACACTTCACGCTCCGTCGACATCGAACAATTAAATGATAGAGCTTCAAGGATTGACTGAAATGCACCAGAGACAACGGAGGATTGGGCGTAGTTTGGGATAACTGCTTACGATGCACCGATCATGCCTCAGGAGTGAGAGCAGTTTAACAATGCACGAGAGACATACTACACTACTCATGGGGGAGAATCCCCACCTACGTATCAATCTAACCAGGGGCCTGGTCTACCATTGTCTCTGAAAATCCAAGATCACTCTAAATCTAGTGAGAGAAAGTAGAGAGAGAAAGTGTAAGCGCCAAAGTCTTTTCTATTCAAAATATGCAATCCAAAGTTACAAGGAACAAAGCCACAAGGGACTTAAATACCCAGGGCTAAAACAAGATATACAAACTCTCTAAAACACAGTATTAGCACAAGACTATAAATACAATGGTTACTATAAAATCTGACTTAACAGTCTCAGGTACTGCTTGCCAGGTTGAGAAGTTCATGTGATGAGAAAATATTTGGCATTTTCGTGCGTGTAAATAAAAGTTAAGGAGAAGTTAAAGAGACAAAGAGTTCAAACGTTTATCTGCTGCTCAAGATTCGCTCAAGATTCTATTTTCTCATTTTCGATTTCTAAAACTTGTTTTTCACTAGTCCAATGAAATTTGAACCGAGGAGCATATCTTGCAAGAGTTAGATAATTGTATTCATATAAAGTAGGAACTTCTGTTTTAGCTTTGTCTAAAAAATGCGGATTTTCAAAGCCAAGTCCCCATTTTTCTTTGATAGACTCATAACTCCGTGGTTTATTCAAGTAAATAGTTTGTTCAGTTCGATTTCTCAAATATAATTTTTCTTCCAACTTATTTATTTTATCCGAAAAACTTTCTTTTTGTTTGGTCATTTCTGTCAAAGAATCAAGATAAGTCATATTTGATTTTTCTAAATCATCTAATTTCTTTTGAAAGATTTCTTTTGTATGAGTGAAAATAGATTTTTCATCTTTCAAATAAATTTGTAATTTTTCAATCAAATTTGACTTTTCTGAATTTAATTGTTTTTCAGATAATAACTTTGAGCGAAGATCATGTAAAGCAGTTATAATGATATTCATCTGTGAGGAAATAAATTTGAAGTCGAATTCAGAAGGTACCTCAGATTCATCAGTTGAATCATCATCATCATCATCATCACTCTGATCATCTCCTATGAAGCACATATGAGCAGTTTCCACATTGTCAGCTTCATCGTCGGGGTGATCTAGCCAGAATTCTTCTTCAAGCAGCAAAGCAATTCCATTCTCTCTCTTTTCGGCTAGTTCCAATTTCTTCCGGTAATAAGCCGAATCCCGAACCACCTTTGCTCGACACTCCTTTGAAATATGACCCGACTTTCCACAGTTAAAGCATGTTGCAGGTTTCTTAGCCTTGGGCACTTGGATATTCTCGTTCTTCTTAGACCCTGAAGTGAAGCGAAGATTGTTGGAACCCGAACGAGGTTGGAACTTCTTATTATAGTGTTGTGAGAGAAAAATCTTTGCTTTCTGAAGAGCTTCGCCATCGTCATCAGTGGCCCCGTCATAAGCATTTTCAGTTAATGCTTGTTCAACCAATTGACTCATGAGAAGGGCAATCGGGTCCACTGTCTTTTTGTTCTTTTTGTCAAGTTTAGCCTTCTTGTCCTTGACTATGCTCTCATCTGTCATCAGAATCTCATAAAGCTTTTGAATTTGCATTGAAGATATCCGGACATCATTCCTCAAGCAATGGCAAGATTTATTCCATTCCGGTTGCAAAGCGTTGAGAAACTTCAGATTAGTTTCTAACTCATTTTTAGTCACTTTGATCTTTTGCAGATCGTTCATTATTACCGAGAACCTGTCAAAGACACTTTTCAAAAACTCCCCATCCTTTGCTTTGAATTCCTCAAAATTGTTCATGTAGCGCGTTTGCCGAAGTTGTGTAGCAACCGTTGAACCAAGCATAATCTTTTCTAACTGAGTCCACATCATCTTCGGATCATGCTTGAAACAATCAATTCGATTGTAGATAGAATTAGGTAATGCTAACATCATATTAGACTTTGCTTCATAATCTGCTTTTTCTCGTGTAACCTCTTCGGCAGTCAAAGGAGTATCATTCTTAGGTCTGACAAATGGTCCTTCAGTAAATGACTTCATCATGTTCTCTCCGTTAGCTTGACGCTCGATGAAGTTAATGAACCGATATTGCCATTGGGTGAACTCATTTTCATTGATCAAAACAGGAGGGCGAGTATATGTTCCCAACGACATCATAATATCGTTCTTGTAAAACTGAGCTTGAAACGAGAACTTTGACATAGCCATATCTTCAAAAATTCAGTGAAAATTTCCCAAGTCTTGAAACAGTGAGAGACTGGCGCAAACTGGAGATTTGCGCTAACCGTGACTGGTGCAAGCTATGTTTTGTGCGAACAGAAGATGGCGCAAACTTTTTTTGCGCGAGATGTAGAAGACGCAAAGTTGACTTTGTGTTAGATGTAGATGGCGCAAACTTGAGATGAGTGTGACGTAAAGACACTTTGCGCAAATAACAGATGGCGCGGATTGAGATTTGCTCTACTAGAAGGTGGCGTAAAAATCTCTTTGCGCAAGATGAAGATCACGCAAAAATCTCTTTGCGCGAAGAACTGAAGAAGAAAACTTGAACTTAGCGAAAACACGAAAAACAGAAGAATCTGGCGCAAAGTCTGAATGAACTGGCGCAAAACTCTGATGAATCTGGCGCAAAACTTGATGAACTGGCGCAAATCTCAGATCTGGCGCAAAACGCAGAAAATCAAGAAATATCTTCTAAAATCGATTACAGATACGAAAATGATGAAATTTTATACACAGAATCGTTCAAAAACAGTTTTCTAAACACTTTCAAACAAACAATTTGAACAATTTTCGCAAAAAGTGAGAAATCTTGAATCGAACAGAGAGTTTTATCGAGAACAATAAGTTTTATTGAAAATCTTTAAATTGAAGATCAAAACTCGATTTTCTTGCAATCTGATGTGAATCAAAAACGTTCTATCAATAAAATCGAATCCAACAAACCAGAAAACAATACAATTCGATTAGAAAACACTCTGAATTTGATAAAAAATCAAAAAATGAGATTTTCTTGAAAAAATCAAGAAAATCAATCAAATTTTCTGATTTAAACACAAATACATAATCAAAACATGTTTCTCTCAATCCTCTCAGATTCAGATTAGGCTCTGATACCAATTGAAAATCCAAGATCACTCTAAATCTAGTGAGAGAAAGTAGAGAGATAAAGTGTAAGCGCCAAAGTCTTTTCTATTCAAAATATGCAATCTAAAGTTACAAGGAACAAAGCCACAAGGGACTTAAATACCCAGGGCTAAAACAAGATATACAAGCTCTCTAAAACACAGTATTAGCACAAGATTATAAATACAATGACTACTATAAAATCTAACTTAACAGTCTCAGGTACTGCCTGCCAGGTTGAAAAGTTCATGTGATGAGGCAAATGCGGAGATACGAAATATAGGCAGGATGTGGCTACAAAACAAGGAATTTCAGAAGGAGAAAGAGGCAATTATCGCGGAGCAGAAGAAGTTCCTAGAGATGATGAAGCGCGATGTTAGGGAGAAGAAAAATGAGATTTAAAAGTTAGAAGATGAAGTGGTAGACATCAAAGAAAATTACACCGACATGGAGGAGCAGATGAAGGCAAAGGCTGGCTGGATCAGGAGGATCCGGGAAATCTACTCGTAGTAGGTTTCTGAAAGGGTGGTTGTTGTATGGATGCACTTCATCCGTTTTCTTTTGTTTCAATAAAATATTGGTTTAATGCTTTAATGTTTACTTTAGTAAATAACACAAGAAAACTTAACAAGCACGATAAGGTAAATAAAATCAACACTAAACATAAAAACAATATCACTTAGCATACAAGACGTAGTCGTTACAATCAAGTGAATTCAATCTTAGAGAACAATAATAATATTTATAAAAAGTTTATTACATACATGGTTTACTCGTTTAGATCAACATTTAAATCAAAAGTACCATGTCTAAAACTTTCATAATTCTCTTGGGTTGATACTAGTTGACTACCAGATGCCCTTTGAGTTTGTCGAAAGCCCAATGAGGTCCATTAAAGCCCAACTGGATCCATTAAAGCCAAGTTCATCCATTAAATCCCAACTGGCTCTATTAAAACCAAATGGATCCTTTAAAGCCCAACTGGATCCATTTAAGCCCAATTAGATCCATTACAGCACAAGTAGAACCATTAAAGCCGAAGTGGATCCATTAAAACCCAAGTAGATCCAACTCGATCCATTAAAGCTCATCTGGATCCATTAAAGCCTAACTACCGGATGCCCTTTGACGGCTCACATTTACTGGTACAGGAGATGGACAGTTTGCTCGAGTGTGTCTTGTTTGTCCACGCCGAGAACATCTTCTCTGGATGGGATCCTCACCCTGAGATGGGATACGTTCATGGTTACTCGGTCTACCAGCCAGTCTTATTACGACCGGTGGTTTAACAGTCATAAGTGGGTGTTCTGGAACAACCCATGTTTCTCCTGGACCGACTGGATGTTTGAGCTCTGCGTAAGTTTGTCGGAAATTATCCGACGCGTAGTAACCAGTCGCCAGATAGGAGACATCTGTACACCGTTGATTTCTTGCGACGACGATTGCATGGTCGCATGGTATTCCTGAGAACTGCCATTTCCTGCACAAGCAAAGTCGATTATTGAAGTCAACTTCTGCGTCCCTACCCATCGCGGACTTCACATTGCAGACTTGTGAATTCTCTTTTCAATTTTGGCCTTCGCCCACGGCGTGAGACGATTCACCATTTCCTCTGCGATAACACAAATTTGTTACGTTAGTATTGCAAAAATAAAAACATAAAATTCAAACAGTCAGAAATCCAAGGATGAGAACCTCCATTTCTCCGACGAATCGAATACCATTCTTGCTGAAAATATCGAAAATAATCCATAAGTCCCACAATAGGTAGTTTCCGTGCAAAATGAGACAATGCATTCACTGACTCGGCACTGTTCGATGTCATTATGTTGTAATGCATTCCTTGAAATGGGCCCTTGACCATTTCTATGGTCTAACCTGGTCTATAAGCGGAGCTCTAACAGGTAAAGCACCTCGTAGAACCGCCATGTTCAGTTCAAACTCCTCCACTGTATATGCTTTACACGTCCTCCAAAATAACATTTTTCTTGTATTTGACCCTGCTGTCCCTGGTTTTTACGTTCATCAATAGATGGCGACAACAAAGTGCATGATGGGCGCCTGGGTACACTGTATTAATTGCTTGGTGAATTGAAGCAGCCCTGTCGGATACAAAAACCAACCCCTCAGGTTCCCCGATACAACGCTTCAGCATGGTTAAGAACCAAGTCCACACATCCCCACTCTCAGACCTACCCACTCCGAAAGCGATGGGCACAATCTGGTTATTTGCGTCCATAACAACGGCTAAGAACATTGTGCCCAAGTAAGTACCCTTCAAATGAGCAACATCGATGATAATGACCGGATGCAGGTGTGTCGTAAACGACCGAATCTGGATATTTAAGGCATTTACATATTATAACATTATTCAATATAGCAGTTCAATAAACCTGTTAAAGCACATATCTATTGGATTCAAGATCATTATTATCTGAAGATGGAAATCTGAAGTTAAAGCTGATAAAGTCGTCTCAACAAATAGTCTAGGGTCCTTTTGTAATAAATAGTCAAAGTATGTTTTCGTATTTATTTTATTAGGCTTTAGATTTTAGTTATTTGTGTATTTGGGCCAAGCCTTGGAAAGCCCATTAGGCTTAATCTAGCCTAAGTATAAAATAGTTTTAGTTTTATGTTAATTAGGTTAAGAGAGGTTATTAGATGAGCTTAATTAGATAATATCATTATTGAGAGGAGGCTGTGTTGGTGGTGGTGCGCCGTGAAGAGAGAAACAGAGAGAGAGATCGATTTCAAGAACTTGTAACTCATTGAATCGTTTGATTAATCAATATCAGGTTTGCATTATTGTGTTGATTATTTGTTTACTTGATTGAATGATTGCATATTGGGACACACAAAACCATATAGTGACGCGAAAGTTATTAAAATAACAACGTACCGTGAAATCGAGGGTAGCGAAACACATCTCAAAACATCCTCTATTGTCTGTTCTTATTGAGGTAACGGTACCAGGATTTCGGAGCTCCAGATTATAGAGAAAGCAGGGGAATCGGGTAAACGATTCTTTAGGGGTACCACGCACGATCGTCAGTGCATAAGCTTTTGCGCGCCAGGATTTCCAGTAAGAAATATCTATTTTCAAATCCGATCTTACGTCGTTGACAATGTCGGATCCACGGTATGTCCTGCTGGTATCATGTACTTTAGGGTAAATATAATTACCCAATACTCTACTGTTTGCTTGATGGTGGTTGGGATGCAGCTGCGTCCTCGAGCAAGTGTGTACGTCATTCAATATACGAACATGAAACATATTGGTTTTTTCGACAGAGGTCGAATAGATACGCTAAGAACAGCCAGCTTGCCTACATCTGGCTTCGTATCTGGTTTTATTTGACCAGTACACTCCAAACTCAAAACCCTCTTCAAGAAATGTCAAACCGAGAGCGAGTGTAAGATCGTCTTTCGTAGGGAATACTTGCCCCAAACTTACTTTTCCACTACGATTATAACGTGGGGGGTAAGTTGGGTGTGATGACTGGGGCCGATGATGGAAGTAGAGGGGCATATCAAAGAAATCATTTATCCCACCGTATGATTTGATAGGACTAGTTTCTGGTTCGTCGTCGTCTTCATTAGTATCAACATCAGATAAATCCAAGTGGTAAACATGACACTCCTCATCATGTCTATAAACTTCGTCATCGTCATCTTCTTCCTATTCTTCTTCATCTCCTCCTTCTTGTTGTGTTTCGGGAACAACATCTGGGATATTCTAATCATACCAAGAGAAGGATCGATACGAAATTTTCTGTGAATAGAACTAACTAACCTCGGATGCGTAATGTTTGATGCCACCTTGACGCGGGTTATCGGTTGATCGGTAACATACTCCCACCCGTTATCATTCTGCTGCCATGAACCACCACTTAGGAGATGTAACTTCACTTTATCGTCTCCGGAACTCATATTTTAACAAAAAAAAACCCACAGAAAAGGAAGATACACAAGCAAATCAATTGTATGAAATTGTGGATGAAAATTGTGATTTACTACTTCAATGGTTGCACCTCTTATAGCAATAATTTAGGGAATCAATTTGTACAAACACAGGAAAATAATTCATCTGCTAAAGTTGATTTGATATCACAACTTGTTGAAAAATACAGTAAACATCAACATGAAAAAGCAACTTAAAAACGTGAAAAAACAGCAAACCAACAAAAATCTAAGGAGAAACCCAAATTAGGAATAATTGTGTATGGGCGCCATTGCGTCCCTGGGCTCTATTGCGTCCATCGGGCTATTTTAATAAAACGGGGAGAGGGATGGCTAAGAGGCCAATCCCTCTCCGTAGTTTGGTCAATTCGGCCAATTTCCTTTTTAAAAATCTCTTGGAGCAAAAAACATGCCTGAAGTACGCAAAATCTCCATCCTCCATTTTGTAGAATCTGTTGGAGATACTCTAAATAAAATGGTATTTTCTGTCATCAATTACACAAAATAAATAACCTTTTATTTTAATTATTATAGATAACCTAATCCATACAAAATTTAATAGGAAAAAAAAAAAAACACATCTTAGTCAAAAATAATGGTTTTGATATTTTCTTATATCTACCATGACATTTACATCTTAGGGGTCTTTTTTATTTACAGGGGTTTTTTTAAAATGTTATTTTATAAATCAAGTGAAACTTTATTCTTTTGTTAGATGGACTTCACCTTTTCACAAGAATTACCCCTGAGGCCTGACTAGAAATCGAACACAAGACTTGATGTGTGAAAATTCGAGTAATTTTATGTAAAATTTGGCCAGTTTTATTATACTTTCAACCGAATTGAAAACATTTAGTTAATAATAAACCGTGTCAAATGAGTCGGATGGTTTAAAAACGTTCGACGTATATTTAAATGTTTACAACCTCATAACTTGATTTTTACAAAGAAAGATTTTTTATTTAATGATAATTTTTATAAATCATATTTATATATTAATTATTTTAAAAATAAAGGGAAAAGTTCAAAAAGAACCCAATAAACGATCTCTTTTTGAATGATTAAGTCCCTGAACTATTTTTCGAATGAAAAAACCATTAAACTTTCTAATTTTGAATGATTAAGTCCCGCAACTATTTTTTCGAAAGAAAAAACCATTAAACTTTCTAATTTTGAATGATTAAGTCCTTAAACATTCTTTTTGAATAAATAAACCATCGAGCTTCTAAAAATTGGTTACCTTTTTTTTAAAGATACCTGGAATTGACTATGATGGTTTTAAAGTAAAAACAAATTTAAATCAGTTTTACCGTTCTCAAACTCTATGCCATTAAAACCCCTCACAAACAATCGTATCGCTTTGCCTCGTCACTCCCCGTTGTCCGAACATTGTTCGTTCTCCATATCGCCTAACACGTTGTTGCCCCTGCCATCAATCTTCCTCTTTTTGATCTATTTTTGATCTATGAAAAGAGGAAGAATCAATAGATAATCAGTTACAGATAGTTTTTTTTTGGTTAAAATGATGTAAGTAACCAATTTTTAGAAGTTTGATGATTTAATTTATTGAAAAAAATGTTCAAGAACTTAATCATTTAAAATGAGAAAATTTAATGGTTTTTTCATTCAAAATGAGAAAGTTTAATGGTTTTTTCGTTCAAAAAAATAGTTCAGGGACTTAATCATTCAAAATGAGAAAGTTTAATGGTTTTTTCATTCAAAAAATTAGTTCGGGGACTTAATCATTCAAAATGGAATAGTTTGTTGTGTTTTTATTAACTTTTCCCAAAAATAAAATATGTTGACATACTAAGAGGTCGTTTACCAAACACTTACCAGACATCACTTATTTTATTATGTGAACATGACAAAACTGAGAATCTTACCAGATATAAGACAACATAAGGGCAAAAAGTCTTACCCGCTAAGTGAGTGAGAACTGAGAAGACTCTTACCCGGTAAAAGCTTATTGGGTAAAAGATGTTTACCAACAATCAGTTCTGATAGTCGAAAATGTCATAAGGTAAGTAAATGGGGCAACTAAATGGGGCAACTCTTGCCTGTAAGCATTTAGTAAACGGACGCTAAGGCTATTTAACAAACGCTTACTTTGGGCGTCACTTACCTTATCTACCGAGAATCTTGCCTTGTAAGTAATGGAGAACACTTTTACCCGATAAGAGATGTTTACCGACAATCTGATAATGTCCAATTCAAGCTTAAGGAATCAATTAAACACAATTCAAACAAGATTTTAGAGAGAGAGTGTAGAGAGAGAAAGTCACAAGTCTATTGATTCAATATGATGTGCGTACAATGACAAGAGTTACAAGCTTCTCTCAACGCCTAAGCTATTTATACTTCTAGACTTCTCTCAAACAATACAAAGTAACCTCACTACAAAGGTTCTCTCAAAACATTAAAAGTCAAAACATAAAGTCAAATACACTGATCTAAACAAATACAATAACAATCTCCCCCTTTTAGATCAGTTGTGAATATTTGGTCTGCCCCAACGTGATAGTCTCCCTTGATGAATCCCGAGCAAAGACTCAAAATTTCTGATGCCACGCCGAAAGTTGAAACGATCATAAAGAGCATCAACTATTCTTTCAATGTTGAATCTGAGTTGCCTTGGCATACCTTTTTCACCTTGCTTCTTCTTCTCCTTGTTGTCTTTAAGCTTACTCTCCAATTGCAACTTTAACATCCTCAAAGTTCCATCTGAAAACTTGGCGATTTCTGAAAGTCTGAAGAACCTTTTCTTGTTCTCAGAGTTCTTGTAAACCACACCAAGTTCAGGCTTCTCAAGCACAGTGAACAAACTATACTCATCAACGTTCTTCAAGCTAAGATCAGGCTTTATCATGTTGACTTTCTTTTGGTTTGTCTCTATTCCAAGTTGAAAGTCATAGCAGTAAGTGAAATTGAATTGTCTTCTCATAAACCTCTTTACAGCATCCAGTGCAACAAGAATGTTTTCCTTCCTTACAGTCATATTCCTAAAGAGATGATACAGATACTCGATGTCGTCCACATTCATGAAACAAAAGTCAGCTTCAGAGAAAACACATTCAGTTAAATCTCTTCGTTGCACATGGAATATCGGATACCAGATACGTACAAATTGAACAAGTCTCACAAGCTTTAACGAGACAATCCCTGACTTGTTTCTCACAATACTCTCCCTTTGTCTGACCCAGTTCATCATTTTTGCATATTCTTCTTGATAATCTGGATGTTGGTCTGAGACACCCAAGACTTTAAATCTGTCCATCTCTCTAATCCTGTGAACAAAAATATTCTTCATCTCTTCTTCAAGAAATGTTTCCTCAATCTATTCCTCAACAATCTGACTTGAGCATCAGTAAGAACAGGAGGTAAAAATGGTTGATCAGAAGGACCAATTTGGGTTTCAACAGGGTTAGAAGGAAAGAAAGATTCATTTACAGTGTTTTGGTTAGGAAAGTTTTCAGGGTTAGGTAGTTCAATAAAGTTTGGGATTGGGAATCTTTGTGGGCTAGATAAGTTTGTTTAGGTAGGTGAAATAGGTTGGTTGGTTGGGATAGTTTGAGTTAGGGTTAGTTGGGCAGTTTGAGTAGTTTGGGTAAGTTGGGTAGTTTGGATAGGTTGGGTAGATTGGGTAGGTATATCAGGTTGAATAGGTTGGATAATTTGGATTTCTGGGCTTGATGTAGGTTGGTTTATTTGGCTAGATAGGTTAGAAGGTTGGTTGGAAGGTTCAATGACAGCCATTTCTTTAAATGAAGGAATTTCAGATTGTTGAAGAGTGGTTTCTAGAAGATCAGTGTTCATAGGACTGAGTTGGATGTCTTCCTG
This sequence comes from Arctium minus, assembly GCA_954870635.1. Taxonomy (NCBI): domain Eukaryota; kingdom Viridiplantae; phylum Streptophyta; class Magnoliopsida; order Asterales; family Asteraceae; genus Arctium; species Arctium minus. Next base: position 19,938,637 of record OX941096.1, on the reverse strand, counting down.
AGAGCACTCAAGGATGTCCAGAATGTTAGCTTCACCTTCTTCAAACAGATCTCTTTCTTCTTCCTTTATCTTCCAAAACCTTTCTTACTTTTCATCATAAGATGCCTTATCATCAGAAGAAAGATCTATGGCATATATCTCTTCCAAACCTGTGAGCCTGATTATTTCTTCCTTTGTAGCAACCACGGGCTTTTCAACCAATGGATCTACTTCTTCATTGGCATACAAAATCAGCTTCATTCTTTGACCTTCACCAACATCCATTTGTTCATCACCAACTAAATCCAGCATTTCAGTATCTTCACCCCTTTCTGAACCACTAGCAGCACGTTCAGATTCTGAAGCAGTTCGTTGTCTCTTACTTATCTCCCCCTCATGGTCATGATCATGTCTTTTTCTTGAACCTGCTTGAGTCTTACAAGAATCCTGAACTGCTCTGGTCAATTCCTGGATATGCTGAACTATCTTTGCCTTGAATACATTGAACTCTGTAATGGAAACAACTTCAGTTTGTAGTTGGGGTTGGTGAGTTCTAAGCAATCCAATCAGGTCAGCATCTGAATCCTCAGCGGGTGCCTGAGACAGTAATTTGGCAAAAAGAAGTGATTTCAGCTCCTCCACCGATACATCAGCTTGTTGGACGGGTGGTGGTAGAGGTGGCTGAACAGGCTCTTCCACCGCTGGGCCTTTACCCTTTAACAAACTCTTCACCTTTGCAATCTCCTCCTGAAAGTTCGTCGTTAAGCGCTTAGTGATATGATTTTCAACTGCCTTTAAGGTGCCGTCGAGATGTTCCTTTGACACGAAGTCGGTTAAAGTAACACCAGGGTCACTTAGACTTCCCGTTAACACAACTGTTCAGGATCCAACAGTGTGGCATGTGTTCATCGTTGGAATTTCGTTAACAATGACAGAACTTCCACCTGATCCTTGTAGTCCGGACTGCGGATCTATTACAGGTGTTCCGACCGGGTCACTAAGACGACCGGTAATAGCAGAAGGTATTGATTGTGTCCTATAAATGAAAACAGATGTATCAATTGGTTCTAGACTGAAATGTGCACTTAAAGAAGTCGAGCTCGGGGGCAATTGAGCTCTTGCTTCAATACCTGCCAGTTCCGAGTGAACGGCAGATAGAGTATGTGCTAATTCCCCGTGTGAAGATGAGACTACAGCCTGTTAAGAGGCAGTAGAATGGCTAGTTGTGGTGTGCATTTGCATCAGCGGGCGACTTATGTCTTGTACATACGATTGCAACACATGGAATGGAGCACTTGATGTGGTTACCCGTCTAGAATGGTAGGTTATGTGACACTCATGCTCTCCATATTCTTTTGCTTCAACCTCTCTCAGTCTCACACTTTCAATATTTTCAACTATGTCTCCCTCTGATCTCCTTATATCTCCCACTACTTGAGCAATCTCCATATCAGCAGTATCAATGATCATGTCCTCATGATGTAGAGAAACATCATCTAGAAATCCAAAACTATGTTGGAGATTCTCATTGTCAATGTCAACTTCATTAAAAATAGCCTCTTCAGCATGATGATCCGAAGTAGCTGAAGGTACAGAATCTGAAGAATGCCTTTCCGACTCAGTATCATATATCACACCATCATCAGCAATCCTTACCTGAGGACTTGTTTGACGAATTAAAGTTCGTTCAGGTTCGGATGTAGAAACCTCTAGACGTGTGGCAGCTTGTGCCGAGGTCCCCACAGCTTCAGATGCAATGATCTGAACCCCACCAGTTCCCCTCTCTAAATTTTCCCTCGTCTCTCCCCGCTCTTGAACCCCCGTGGTTTCAGGAACCCTCACCGACTCCTCTCGCCTAAGGTTTGAGTCATGGGTAGGGATTACCGGTGCTGGTATTCCCATAGACTCTCTATACTCAACTACACACTCAGAGTTCGGATCGGCATACGAGAGCAGAGCTTGTGGAACCGACATGGAATAAGTTAAATTCTTTCTCTGCTTCTGTAAATATTTCATCTCAAATTCCGGAGCAAGTTCATGTTGAAGTCGTTTCGGAATGTCTCTGTTCGATCTGATCATACTTCGGATAATCAGCTGTAAGAATCTCTGATAAGGCACATAGATAGGACTTTTGGATGTCCTCTTTCTGATAACCTTCTCATAAAGTTCTGTCCAGAACACCACGGAATAATCAACATGTATGTGGCCCAGTGATTACTAGCTTAAAACACATTTAGATTGACACAAACACTTTTATTAGATCAATCACATGAATTACAATTAATCACAGATCTAACATCTAGTCACAGATCTCACGTATGTGTGTGTTCTTTGTGTGTGTTCTTACTCTCTCTCAACTACCACCAATATTACACCTTCACTTTCACACACTAACTCTCTTGCACACCCTCACAAACAATACAAGGACTTGCTTATATATAGGTCAACATGACCAAGCAAGGTCAAACCTTCTAAGCTTATTACAACTCACACACAAACACTAATTACAACAATGACCCTCATTTAATCTTGAATACAATTACAGTCTAACAATCTCCCCCTTTGGATTCAAGATTAAAAAAAAAATTGGCAATAATCTTCAGGTCTTTATATCTTCAGAATTAACTTCAACTTCAAATCTTTTCTGGCTTTGACATCTCGAAAACTTTGACAATTCTTCAAACTTGTCTCTCCCTTTGAATTAGCTTTTACATATTCTGAATAAACAACCTTTCTTTCAAACTCTGACTTTCTTCAACTTTTTCTTTGATAAGCTTTCTTTAAACTTTGACTTTGATCATCTGAAAATTATTTATCTCCTCTGAAATCTTTAACCTTCAATCTGATCTTGAACTTTGATTATTCTCCCCCTTTTTAATGATTTGTAAGAATCGATCATCTTTAAAACACTTCAAGGTCAGATATGTCATTGAATAAACTTCCCAACGTCTGATAAGCACATTCTTCATACAATCTCCCCAATACATGATGTGATAAAATCTGTCATCTGATCTGAAAGAGCCGTTGAACCATGAATGTATTCATCTGAATCTTTTCAAATTCAAACAAAATAAGAGTTGTAACCCTGAATCAACATATGAAACAGTTAGAAATGCCTGTCAGTAACACAAAGTTACTGTGTACAACGAATGTACAATATAAGGAGCTGGTTTGATGTTGACTCCCCATGACTTCCATTCAATCATTGAAAAACACAAGGTAATTCTATGAATGTTCTGACAGAAAAACAAATTCTCTATGTGTACGTGCTTGTGTTTTGAAAGAATTAACACAATGATTATGTTTCATAAGGCTCAACATATGTAAATCACTGAGACAGCAATGATTATACATGGACTCAACGTGCATGAGAAAGGATCGAAGGTGGGGCAACTTTCCTTCTTTTTCAATATCAGTATCTTCCAAGTAAAGATCCGATAGATTATGTGTTGCTTCCCCAGAAAATGTGAAACATTCTCTTTTTAAGAAAAGAATGAGTAGCTTGTGGGGTTATATGCAAGATATGGCATGGAATATTTGCCTATTTCAATGATGGTCACCAAAGGAATGTGAACCAATCAGTAATGTGGCTGCCCGGCTCAGAAAGATGTTTGGTGCAGAGTTCTAATATTCTTTTAACTCTGTTCTCTCACCCTCATTCTTTTAAACATTTAAGCTCACATCTAACCAATCTCTCATTTCCATTTTACCTCAGCTAACTCCCACACTCAATTCTTTTAGACCCCTCTCCCCTCAATCACTCAAAGGATTTCTTCCGGGGTAGGAAACACTGGTTATCGTGAATCCATGGAAGATCTATTAAGCACTCACACTGAATCCCATGTTCCTAAAAAGTACATGATGTTCAATGATTTTCTTGACATGTAAAGCACAATAAATCATATGTCAGTGTTTGTATGTTCATTCAAAAATCAGAAATGAAATTTGAGCATTTTAAACAGTTAAGATATCTCAAAACTTTATGTGAATGAAAAGAATAGAAATGTTTTGAGAATCTGACAATGATTAAGATCAGATCAAATTTTCATGAAGAAAAATATTTGGGAATTCAAAGACATATGTTGTTTATATGAACAATATATAAACATATTATCAATGAAAGCACATTTAAAAATGAAATGACGTTTGATTCAAACAACTGTGAATACCAAACGGGAGTATTACCATAGAAAGATATATCATTTGATACATGGTAATAACATAATTAATTTGAAAATACTGAACCAGTGTGTGTATGAATACTTGACAAAGTATATAGAAAAGAAAATACACAAGTATTATTCTTTAAAGAACACACGGCCAGATAAACAATAAAATTCACAAGTAACCAAAAATCATTTAAAATTCACACTTCTCAAATCAGAAAAACATTTTAAGATCGTGAAGTGGTTTGAACATTTTGTAAAAAAATTTCACAAGTGAAAGTTGTTCTTCTTTCACAAGTGTTAAAGTATAAGGATTAGAATGATATACCTGTAAATCAGAATCCTTAACTCCCCCTGGAATGAATATAGCAATTAAAATATCCTTGACTAGATATCCTCCCCCTTGATATCTGTAAAACGTCAATCTTTTTAGAAAAAATATTATAAAAGATATAGCAATATAATATCTAAAATCCCTTTCAAACGAAAAACTTCCTTTCAACTACTCCGTTTTGTTGAGGAGTGTAGGCAATAGAAAAGTTGTGAGAGATCCCAACAGATATGAGATAACTCTGAAGCTTTTCATTCTTGAATTTCGTGCCATTGTCACTTCTCAAAGATATAACCGGCAATTGTAGTCGAACCTGGATCTTCTTTAAAAACTCAATGATCAGCTCTGCTGCATCTGATTTGTTCCTTAAAAATTCCAGCCAAGTATATCTGGAGTACTCATCTATCATGACCAAAATATATTTCTTACCATTGATAGAATGAGTCCTCATCGGGCCGCAAAGGTCCATATGTATCAATTCAAGAGGTGTTGAAGATGAGAATTCTGTCTTTGCTTTATGAGATGTTCGCTTCATCTTTCCCATTTCACAAGCGGAACAAAGAGAATTCTTCTCAAACCTTAGTTCTGGTAGACCTTTGACAATGCCTTGTCTCGCCAACTGATTAATCGCATCAAAGTTTTGATGAGACAGACGCCGATGCCATATCCAACTTTCAGCTCGTGAAGCTTTTGCAATCAGACAAACAGGTCTTGATGCAGAAAGTATTGGAAAATTCACAGAATAAAGATTTGCATTCTGCTTGGCTTTAAAAACTGCACGACCATCTTTATCTTCAATATAACAACATTTATCAGTAAACCGAACTTGAAATTGACTATCACAGAATTGACTTGTACTGAAAAGATTATGATCAAGTCCTTACTCTTTTGATTGTCACGGTGCCATTTGTTAACGATCCGTGTCCTCGAATGTATCTTGTAACCTCAGAATTAGCATAACTTACAGTATTGGCAGATTCCTCAACATAATTGTGAAGTAGATGCTTAAATCCTGTCATATAGCGCGAGCATCCTGAATCTATATACCATGTATGTGAGGCCTGCAAAAAGAACAACTCATTTCTGTTTAGGTACCCATATCCAGATGGGTCCTTCCTTGTTAGCTTTCCGTAACTTATCAACATCATCTACCTTAGCCTTAATTCGCCACTCATAGCGAGGCTTAGGTACCCATTTCCATACCATTTTAACATTAAGCTCATGAAATGTTTTTTTTTTTCGAAAAATGATCAATCTTAGCATGAAAAATTTTAGCCTGATGAATTAAGGAATTTAAAGCTGATTTGACATGAGATGTTTTTCTGGCAACTTTAGATTTAGGATGAATGGAAGGAATGATAAAAGCATTATCATGACAGTGTTTGCAGATAAAATTCTTACGTGCAAATGTCAAAAGCTTAGATTTATCCAATGAAGTACAATCATTCATACAACTTTGACATTTGGAAACGTTTGAATTTTTACACATCAAACTACCACTATCACTGATATTACAATTATTTTTAGCAACTTTATTTTCCTTCACATTCTTCATCCTTTCTCCTTTACCATTTTGCCTTTTTACATCTGAAACAGGAAACAGAATCTTGTTAGTTTTCTTTGAAGAAAATGATTTTGGCTTTGAAGTACAAGAGGCTTCTCCTTTCTCAAAAATACTCGGAGGATATTCAGGAGTAATAGTATAAACAACTGAAGTTTTAGAATTAACAGTATCAAACTCTGGATTAGAATGAACATTCCAGTTTTTAGAGTCAAACATCTTTTTCTCCTTTAAATTTTGTTGAAACAAATCATTTTTTAAAATATTTAACTCTCTAGAGAGTTCTTTGTTTTCTTCAAAAGACTTGTCAAATTTGAATTTGAGATCAACATTCTCATCTTCTAACTCTTCAATTGTCTTTTGAAGATCTGTGATTTGTTTCTCAAAATTAGATGCTTGATTCACCTCAGAGTTTGATTCCATTTTTTCTATAATAGGAACAGGATCTGAAGCATTCATCATTTCTGTAAAGATCTCCTCAGTCATAATTTTTAAAAAATCAGAATTAAGGTTTTGATTCATGATATTTTCATCTTTTGATCCATTTGATGAATTAGACGTGAATAAATCAGATAATAACACTTGATTCTCAACATCAGTTTCTAAATCAGATTCATCAAACTGAGACTGAGATTCAGTATTATTTTCATCAATCTTGGCTGATTCTGTTGGAGAAAATAGAGACGTAAAATCACTAAATTCTAACTTTCTTGTTTTGTAACTTTCATTTAAATCTTTATAAGAAAAACCAACAGATTTTAAACTTGAAATAGAATCAGCGCAAGATAAAGTGTCATCATCATTCACAGATTTACCTTTTACAAAAGTATCATGAATATCAGGTTTTGTAGAAGTAGAGCCCATTTTATCAAAATTATACAAATTTTCTGGTGCTCTTTTCAAAACAGTATTTGGTTCAAAACCTAAACCTTTTTTAACATTATAAAATCTGACATCTTGGAGTTTGTTTGTTAAAAGATTTAATGTTTGCTCAGTCTGTCCTCTTTTCAGATTTAAATCCTCCAGTTGCTTGATTTTACAATATGCCTCGTTTCTTTCTTGAAAACATGCTTCAAATTTTAGTTGAAAATCACCTTTTTCAGCATTTAAGTTTACAAGATCTCTTTCAAGCTCAGATATTTTTGAATTTAACACATCTTTGTCCTTTTTCAAACAATCTTTCTCAGATTCTTTTTCCTTAACAACATCTTTCAACATTGAATTTTCATCACGAAAAATCAACATTGTGTGTCTTTCATGACTAAGTTTGCCTTTTAAAGTTTTAAACTCTTCTTTCATGAATTTAACTTGAGCCTTTAAGGATTGAATACGTACCTCGGAACCACAGTCGGAATGATCAGAAGATGATCCAATGTCCTCATCTACTTTGGCCATCATACACACCTGAGTAAAGTGTGCAGATTCATCATCAGAACTCTTGTAGAGCCAATTCTATTCTTCCGCCATTAAGTTCTGACCATCTTCCACCTTCTTTGCTAACAAAGTTTTCCGAGCATAATATTCTGAATTCTTTGTACGCTTGAACTTTCAATCTTTGGAAAAATGACCTGGTTTTCCACAGTTATAACATCTTCCATATTTCGGCTCAGTCTCTTCTTTCTTTCCTTCTCTCTTCTCTTCTCGTTTCTCTTCTCACTTTTCATCTCTTTTCTCTCCTCTTTTCTCATACTTCTTTTCAGATCTCGGTTTGAACTTGTCTTTCTTGTAACTCTCATATTTCGGCTTGTACTTGTTCTTTCCAAAGCTTTTAAACTGCTTTGTGAGAAGAGCCAGATTTTCAGCGAATCGTTTCATATCCTCATCTGAATTTTCTTCAATTTCAGTAGAAGACTTATCAGTGCTTGAATCAGTAACCTCAGTGAGGAGAGCTCTGGATTTCCTTGACTTTGTCTTGTAAGAAGAACTGGACTTGAAACTTGACCCTTTCTTACGTTCAGGCATTAAGGCTAGAGAATCTTTGACCATCTTCTTTTCAGCACGAAGCTGATTTACTTCATCCTCATGCTGAGATAAAGTTGTGAAGATATCATTGACGTCTTCTTCTGCCATGTCCTTAGTCATCTGAATGTTGATAGCATAGCTTTTCCATTTTGGGTTCAAGTTCTTGATGAACTTATAATTGATCTCTGATTCTGACTTGTTCACTCCACTTCTCCTTAGATCATTCAATGTCACATTGAAGCGATTGTATGTTTCCAACAAAGTCTCTCCTTCTTTTGCATGAAAGCCTTCATATGCATTTATACTCTGATTCAGCTTTGTCTAAATTGACTTCTTTGATCCTTGAAACTGTTTCTCCAATTCATCCCATAACTCTTTTGCAGATTCCCTACTATCTACTCGATTGTAGATATCTTTAGGGATTGCCATAGTGAGATAGATAAGAGCCTCATCATCTAGCTTGTATCTTGCCTTTTCCACATCAGTAAAGAATTGATATGGTTTTGACACATATCGATCTGGGATAGCTGGAGATGTAGCTGTGGCTGCTTGTCCAGGTACAAATGATTGTGGATTTCCCGGACCATCTATGATAGATATCATATAATCTCTGTTCTTTAAATTTAAGAAGTGAATCATTCTTTTCTTCCATTGTGAATAATCTCCGACAGACAAGACCGGAGGCTTCAGATGAGATCCCATAGAAAGAAAATCATTTGCCATGGTTGAAGAATGTATGTACCTACACAAGATGAAAAATATTAGCTAGTAAAGATCTTTAAATCCAATCAAATCAAGAAAACTTAAAAAAAATTCAGAGATTTTGATTACTCAAAGAACTTTTGTCCCCCTGCGCAGACTTAGCACGGGGGTCCCGCAAACTACACTTCGCGTTTGTAGCAAGGAACGCAAACCTTAGGTTTGCGTTTGTGCTAAGGAACGCAAACCTTAGCTTTGCGTTTGTAGTGAAGAGCACAAACCAACACTTTGCGTTTGTGCTAAGGAACGCAAACCTTAGCTTTGCGTTTGCAGAGTGAAGCGCAAACGCCACTCTGCGTTTGTGCTGAGAAACGCAAACACTACTTTGCGTTTGTGCTTTGCGTGTGTGCTATGGAGTGCAAACCTTAGTTTGCGTTTGTGCTGTGAAACGCAAACTAACACTTTGCGTTTGTGTGATGATACGCAAAGTACAAATCAAACACAAATTCGATGTATGAAACGCAAACCAGGATGAATCACGCGCAAACCAGGATGAATCAAACGCAAATCAATATGAACACCCGCAAACTATGATGAACACACGGAAACCTCTAAACTCGATCACAATCATACCAAAAACTCATCTAGACTTCAAATTTCGATCTTAAAAATTGACAATTCACTCACCTAAACATCTCGAATCTAATTCTGACAAAGAATTTCGATTAAAAACACTCAAAATGACAATTTGATTCAAGAACAGTACGGTGAACTCGTGAACTCGAAAAACAACAAATCTTCAAAATTGATGATCAATTCACATGCTATTCAAAAATCAAAAGATACAGACTCGATCGATTTCACAATATGATCATAACCTGATCAATTTCAACTCGAAAATTCCACAAAAAAAATTAAAATAGATTTTGACTTCGTGAACAGTAGCGTGAACAGTACGACTCAAAACATTGTCTTGATTTTCAAACGGATTTGGCTCTGATACCAATTGTGGCCCAGTGATTACTAGCATTAACACATTTAGATTGACACAAACACTTTTATTAGATCAATCACATGAATTACAATTAATCACAGATCTAACATCTAGTCACAGATCTCACGTATGTGTGTGTTCTTTGTGTGTGTTCTTACTCTCTCTCAACTACCACCAATATTACACCTTCACTTTCACACACTAACTCTCTTGCACACCCTTACAAACAATACAAGGACTTGCTTATATATAGGTCAACATGACCAAGCAAGGTCAAACCTTCTATGCTTATTACAACTCACACACAAACACTAATTACAACAATGACCCTCATTTAATCTTGAATACAAGTACAGTCTAACAATCTCCCCCTTTGGATTCAAGATTAAAAAAAATTTGGCAATAATCTTCAGGTCTTTATATCTTCAGAATTAACTTCAACTTCAAATCTTTTCTGGCTTTGACATCTCGAAAACTTTGACAAATCTTCAAACTTGTCTCTCCCTTTGAATTAACTTTTGCATAAATTCTGACTTTCTTTCAAACTCTGACTTTCTCTTTGATAATCTGACAACTTTATCTCCTCTGAAATCTTTAAAACTTCAATTTGATCTTGAACTTTGATTACAGTCTAACAATGTAAGTCGTATACAACTGCATGGAATAATCTCAGTGTATGCATGTTGGTGTTGTCTAGACCAGAATTCCTTGAAGTGAAGCAACGGTTGAAGATAGAGAACATTTGATAGTAGAAAGGAGGAAGGTTGGTCTTCTTGAATTCACTGATCTTGGTGAGTGAACCAGTGTAACCCAAGGCTTGAATGCCTTCAAAGACTTCGGAATCAAGTGGATATGAATCAATATGAGTTTTGCCTTCTCTGGAATTTGCCTCCGTTAAGTCTAGAATCCATCTCAATCTCTGATAAGTAAGAATAGATGTGAAGTTGTCTATTCTGAGCCTGAAGTACTTGTTGGTTTCACTTTCAACAACATACTCAATCGTCTTCCAGACTTGCTGTAGGTAGATCAGTGGAACAACAGCAGTGTCTGTTAGAGCATGGTGAAGTGGATGACCTTTCAGAATCTCTACCACAAGTGGATTGGCAGATAATGAGTCAAAGTCCACATGGTGGTTATTTTGATACGGCAACAGGTACTCAGATGGATTAATGAGGGCCTGATCAGGATCTTGACCAATCTCCGATTGAAAGTGAGATCGGGAGGAAGGCATAGGAGTTTCTTTTGATCTATGTGGATCATTTTCATCCAAGTGAACACTTTGATCATGGATTTGTTCCTCCGCCATTGATTATCTGAAAAATAGAACAAGTATTGGATAAAATCCAATATGTTAGTCAATAAGCTCAAAATATGTTTTCAGAAAACCATTTTGATACACAAAGTATCAAGTACATAAACAATTGTACTTTAAATATCATAACAGATAAGCACAGAAAGTTACAAGATAATAAAATGTAACTTTGAAAAAAAATGATTAAAAAGACACAATCTTGAACATGGCACTTTACACTTTGAATTTGTTTTGACAAAATAAAGTTATATTGCCAAACACTTGAAAGTGACACTTTACACTTTGAAAATTTTCACTAAGTATGAAACACTCAAGAACAAAGAGTTTGCAAAGTTACCAAAACTCTTTAAACCTTAAATATTCATGAAGCAAAATCATAACATGAACTATTATAAACTTTGTTTAGTAGGAAACTCTCATGAATCTGCCATTGTGAACCTCAAAACTCTCAAAGAACTCTTATATTTGAATTTTGAAATTTGAATTATCCAAATTACTGTTCACTGATAATTTTGAATTTCAAATTTCTAAAATTCAAATTTGTATCTCAATAATCTGAATTAATTATTTTAATATGTATGAAATGTTCAGATTAGAAGTTCCATATCACTTTGAATTCGAATTTAGTCCAAATCAAATATTTAAAAATGAAGTCCAACAGTCCTGTTCACAAATTCGAATTTCAAAAGTTCAAAAGTTCAAATCAAAGAGTTATGAGTTCAGTTCTTGTTCAAGATGATGTTCAACAGATCTGTTCAAATCATCGAGTTCCCAAAAAAAATCAAAACTTCAAGTCACAGAGTCTTGTGTATGAGTTCAAGTTCAAAGTTCCAATAGTCAAGGTAACCTGGAAAGATAAAGAAATCGAGACCAAACCCAAATGCAATACAAGTATTATAAGCAATATAATCACTAGTATTGAAAGAACAAGATCAAAAATATGCAAGTGTTCGTCCAGAAGATGAACAGACAGAAAAACTAAAGTGCAAAAAGAATGAAAACCTAGAATCTGAAAATCGAACTGGTCACAAAAGAAACAGACAAAATATACAATAATCGAACACAAAGATGAAAACCTACACTTGATTCTTCGAAGAAAAATGAATATGAAATCAAAAGTCGCAAGTGAGCTTGAGAGAAAAATTCGTAAGTGTGAAACTCGCTAAAGATGAATGAGAGAAGTGAGCTTAAAACTGGAAAACCATCGAATTTATACCCTGAGATTAATATGACACATGGCACGATTTGATTGGGTAGCACACTTCTCGCATAACAAGAAGAAAAGATCTTGTCGCACGATGAAGAACAAGATGTGTGTGCACTTCGCGCATGAACGAGGTGCACGAAGTGGTGAAACTCGCACGACTCAGCTTGCGCGAACGAGATACGCGCATGAAACTATGTGCACGAAACAATGAACGGTAACTACTCGCAAGTAGTTATGTGCGCGAAGTAGAAACGCGCATGACATAGCTTGCGAGTTTTGGACTTCGCGCAGCCTTTGTCATGCGCGAAGTGAGAACTCGCACAATGAAGTGTGCGCATTCTACACTTAGCGCACGCAATGATTTGCGCGAAGTATAAACTCGCATAGTGCTATGCGCGTTCTATACTTCGAAAAAAATTTGAAAATTTTCCAAAAATGAAAACTTTCCAAAAATGCATTAAGCCTTTTTTCAAAAACATCAAGTTTTATAAAAACACTCTTTAAGCACAAAAATGAACTTTTTCTCTGAAAAAATTTCTTTCTGATTTCAAAATCATTTGAAAATACACACTCACACACTAACTTACAGACTTTCCATTATGCTCCCCCTTCATATGTGCAAGTCTGTGTGTCTCCCCTTTGATATAACATTCTGCTCATCTGACTGAAGTACGAGTCCTGATCTGATGTGATCAGAAGTCATAGACCAATGCAATGAGGTCCGGGTTCTGATCTGACATAATCAGAAGCCATTGTATCTACTCCCCATAAACCTGTGCATCTTGCAAAACAGATTTTACAGGTTTGGTACCCATTGATACTGGGGTACTGGTTTGTTAGATTTGCGAACCCACTTATCAATTGGTTTATAATTTTTAACTACATTATCCTGAGAAGTTATTCGGTAAGTACCATACCAGTTGTAAGCAGATTCTCTATGCACAAAATCATTATATCCACAGTAAGAACAACATATCCTCTTTTCAGCTAACCTGATAATATAATTAGTAGAGAAATACGTATCAGGTGTAGCAAAAGATTTACCTTTTCGAGCTCTGTTCTTTTTAACTTTTGATGTGGATGGAGATGATTTCTGATCCCCTTTTCCATCTAAAGAACCTTTAACAACCCAAACCATCTGATCTGTCCTTGATGGTTTTCCAAGAATTTTACTATTAGATTTAATTGTTCCATCAATAGTATGATTATAAAACAGATTTGTAGGACGAATCTGACTTGTATTAACAGTTTTAGATTTGACACTATTCTTTCTTGAAACTTTTTCAGATATAAAACTGTTAGAGCATAAATCTGTTGGATACAAGATCAAGAAGACTGAAGGTCAAAGTTCAAGAAAGTCAAATCTCATTAAAGTCAAAGTCTTTTGTAATAAAAGTCAATGTGTCTTTGTATTTGTTTTTGTATTTTATTTTCCTTGTATTAGGTGTTGGTATAAATAGTCTTGTATTCTTTGTATTTCGTAAGTAAGTCAACAGAAACAAAGTATGTAATTAGTTGTATTCAGCTGTAAGAAGTAGAGAGAGAAATCTGTTGAGAGAGAAAGAGTGTTCTAGAGACAGAAAGTTGTATTCTTGAATTTGAAGTGAAATCAAACAGGTAATTTTATTGAAATCTTGTTTTGTGTTTGATTAATTGTGTTTAGGAACTAGAATCTGGGAATAACAATTGGTATCAAAGCAGATCCAAATCTAAAATCAAGAAAAACAGAATGTTCGACAATGTGTTCTTCATATTCAGATCTGTTTTTGAGTATTAGTGTATTTTTCGAGTTGTTTTTGATAAGATTTTGTTAGAATAGTGTAATCGATCGAGTTTGTATAGAAAGATTTGTCAATTTCACTGTAATCAATACAAATTTTCGAATTTTTGTGGTTTTTCTATTCACGAGTTCTTGACACTGTATGTGTATCAAATTTGTATCGTTTGCGTATTTGATCGAATTTTTGTATAGTTTTGTGTTTTTAGATCGAAATTAGTTGTTTGTATTGTGTTTGTAATGATTAGGTGATCAAATTGTCGAAGTTTAGTGTTGAAATTCTAGGTCTAGATGAAACTTTGGTGTGATTTTGATCGACTTTAGAAGTTTGCGTTTCATTCATCAAGTTTGCGGGTCATTCTTCAAGGTTTGCGTTCCATTCAAACAGGTTTGCGGGTCATTCATCAAGTTTTGTGTAAGTTCTTCAGAGGTTCGTGTATTCAACGAGACACGCAAAGTGATGTTTGCGTCTTCAACTAGAATCGAGAAGCGAGCTTTGCGTCTGTAACTACAAACTCAAAGTTGGGTTTGCGTTTGTATCGTGAAACGCGAAGTTCATTGTTTGTCTTTTTCATGACACGCAAAGTTGTCAAATGCAAAGTAGAAGTGTATCTAGAAACGCAAAGTTGAGTTCAGAGATAAGTAGTGGTTTGCGTTTCCCTCTTGAACCGCAAAGTAAGGGTTTGCGCTTCCCACATGAACCGCAAAGTAAGGGTTTGTGTTTCCCACATGAACCGCAAAGTAAGGTTTGCGTTTGTCACTTGAAACGCAAAGTAGAGGTTTGGTGTTGATCCAAACTCTCTCAGTGATTTGATAACGACCCTCTTTTATACTTAGTGAAAATTACGTTATTATATGTATTAGTGTTTCATCATCAGCGATCAGACTGAGTCTGTTCAGTTATCGCTGATGACCTTTCTGTAAACATTTAATATGTATTAGTGTTTCACTTTCAGCGATCAAACTGAGTCTGTTCAGTTATCACTGATAGTTTCCTATGTAACACAGTTAACGTAATCCCTGAAGACAAGTCTCGCGTCAACATAGTTCATAGCTGAATCAAAGACGAAGCCACTGAACAATAGATAAGTCTACTAGTGACCTGATGCGGATATCAGCGAAGACCAGACATCTACTTACGCGAAGAAGCCTGAGGAAAAGCTTCAGCGATAGCTGAACTTCTTTATCTCTGGAAGAAGAGATACTCAGCGATCAACGATCACAAAGCTTATGCCTCAAGTTTTCTTTTGTCTTACCTTGCACAACCAGTACGATGTGTCAGAACGGACAAGTCCCTGCCACAAATCGTACACCAACTCTGTCAACTACACTGTTCATAAAGTGGCCAAAAGCATGTCTCCAAAAGTGAGACTACCAAAGCCAATCTATGAATGCCACGTGTAAAGTACCCTGCCATGCATTTAATGCATAGGGTATAAATAGGAAGCTCACTCCTTCATCTGAAAGGGTGCTCAATACTTTGAACTCCAAAATAGAAACCCTTGTTTTCTATCTCTCTAAAAATCCCCCATTCTCTGAATTTCTTGTGCAACCATCTTAGTGTTTCTTAAGTTTGTTTAGATTGAGTCTGTCTTAATCTTATTCCGCAACAAACTTGTAAATTGTATTTTGATTTATCAATAAACAATTTATTAAACTTTAATTTCTGTGTTTGTATTCAACCCCCCCCTTCTACAAACTTGTTAAGCACCTTCGGGACCAACAAGTGGTATCAGAGCGGTTTGTTTAATCTAATAAACAAGATCTTGCTGTATACTCTTCCTTGCTATTCTAAAATGGCACTAAACACGAACACAAACTACTATGATAATGGTTCACTTTCTAAACCTCCTCGATTTAGCAGAGATAACTTTTCTCTATGGAAAAATCGAATGATGCTATTTCTTGAAGGTGCGGATCCTACTATACCTGAATATATAGAAAACGGACCCTATGAACCTGTTAGAATTATAGCTGCTGTTCCTGCTACTGCCACCACTGAAGCTGTCCCTGAACGATATGTCGTTAAGGAAATAAGACAGTGGAGTGATGAAGATAAAAAGAAGGTAGGCATAGATGCAAGAGCAAAGACCATTATATCAATGGCTCTGCCTGATGAAGTTTTCCATTCCATCATGCATCTAAAAACTTCTAAAGAAATGTGGGAAACCATATGTGTTCAATATGAGGGCACCACTGAAATCCAAGAGACCCGAAAGATTAACTTGGTAAGACAGTATGAAAGTTTTATCGCTGGTAAGAATGAATCTCTTTCTGACATTCATCAGCGGTTTAACTGCCTGATCATTGACCTAAGAACTGTTGGAAGGACCTATTCTAATTCTGAGGTCCTAACAAAATTCTTGGAAAGTCTTCCTGAAAGCTGGGACAGTTATTCAATATGTCTTAAGCTGACAAAGGACTTACATACTCTCTCTCTAAGCACTCTGTATGGAATATTGCTCAACTATGAGCAATCTAATCTCCTGAAGAAGAATCTTGTAAAAGATTCTAAAGACTCCAAAAGCACTGCTGTTGCTTTAGTCTCATCAGAGATAATTCCATCTCAGCGATCTACTCTAACCATCACTGAGTTAGATTCTGAATCTGAGGATTTATCAGACCCTGATCTTTCAGAGTTTAATGAGTCCTTAGCACTCTTGACAAACTCTTTTAAGAGATTTGCAAGAAAGAGTAACTTCCGAAGAAGTAAACCTCTCTCTCTTACTGAAAAGCCAAAATCAACTCCGGTTGATAAGGCTACAGCCACTTGCTATAACTGCGAAAAAATTGGACATTTTGCTAGTGAGTGCAGGTCTAAAAAGGTCTTCAAACCTTCTACCTCAAGAAGATCCAGTGATGACAAATACCATAAGCTGAAAAACAAATATCAAAAGCTGAAAAGCTTTCAGCAAAAAGGTAAAGGTCTCATCGCTGAAGAACATGACTGGGCTGAATCAGAAGAATCATCTTCTGATGAAGAAGAAGTCGCTAATCTTTGCCTCATGGCTGAGATTAAAGAAGAAGTAGAAGAACCATCTGAACCTTCTATGAGCTACATATCATCTCAGGTATCCATCTCTACAAATCCCTCTCTGCCTGAAGCTGAGAGAAGTCGCGCTGTTGATGTGCTGACGATTGACCTTTATAATGCTCTAAACGACAAAACTCAAGCTGAAAATAAAAATGTTTATTTAACACAAGAGCTAGAGAAATGTCATGAAAAGATCAGTGAACTAAATCTTTTAGAAGAAAAGCTAAAAGATCAAGTCATTATAAATGAAATCATCAGCATTGAACGCGAACAAGCCATCGCTGCTCTCAAAGCAGAAAAGGCTCATGTTGAAAAATGGTGCAAATCATCAACAAAGATCTCTGAGATAATAAATGCTCAAACTCCTGAAAGTGATAAAACTGGTCTTGGTTTTTGGACACCACAGGATGATCCTAAAGAAGAAAGTTCCTCGCTTAAGTTTGGAACTTTTGTCACATCTTTCTTTGACACTTCTTATAATCAATTCTATCCCTGTTCTTCTTCTAATTCCATCCCTGAGGAGATATCTGCAAGATCTAAGCCTGCAGATAAAGGAAAGTCTATTCTCCCTCCTCAGAAGGCTTCCAAGAAAACCAAACTGAAAGTTCCTTCCAAACCTTCAGTGGATAAACCTTTTAGCTCAGTGACAGAAATCTTTGATATCTGTCCTCCAAAGCTGAAGGTTGATCTAAAGCCCGTGAAATCTGAAGAAATAAAAATTCCTCCCAGATCTCGTGCTAAAGGCATTCTTGGAGCTGGACCTGCTCATCTTAAGTTTTCAAAACCATTTGGTTATAAATCCACCATCAGATATAGAAAATGTTATCACTGTGGATTCACTGACCATATTGCGAGCAAGTGTCCAAATACCACCGAAGCTGATAAAACAGCCAAAGTGAAGAAAAATACCACTAAGGTTAAGAAATTAACCAAAGTGAAGATTACCACTGAAGCTGAATCTTCCTTATCCACTAACTCTGAAGGACCCATTGAAAAGTGGGTACCAAACAAAGCTTAATCTTCCTTATGTATGCAGGGATCAAAGGGCATCTGGTATCTCGATAGCGGATGTTCTCGTCATATGACTGGACAAAAAGACCTGCTCACTGAATACAAGGAAGAGAAAGGTCCCTCTGTGACCTTTGGTGGAAATGGAAAAGGATTTACCTGAGGGTTTGGTGTCCTCAGCAATGGGACAACTACCTTTCGAAGAGTCGCTTATGTAGATGGACTGAAGCACAATCTTCTAAGCATCAGTCAGCTATGTGACAAAGACTACGAAGTTCGCTTTTCTAAGAAAGCATGTTCAGTGGTAGATGAAAAAGGAAAACTTGCTCTCAGTGGTTATAGAAGAGAAAATGTCTATGTAATAGATATGGACTCTACTATCACTGATAACTTATGTTTTCTCTCTAAGGCCTCTTCTGATGTCAACTGGCTATGGCATAAAAGGCTCTCTCATCTAAACTTCAAAACCCTGAATTCTCTCTCATCTAAGGAACTGGTTTCTGGTCTTCCTCAGCACTCATATGCTAAAGAATCTCTCTGCTCAGCATGTGAAAAAGGAAAACAAACAAGAGCTAGTTTCAAGTCGAAACAAGTTTCCTCAGTAACAAGTCCTCTTCAGCTCTTGCATATGGATCTATTTGGCCCTGTCAATATCCAATCAATAGCTGGAAAGAAATATACGCTTGTCATTGTAGATGAATATTCTCGCTACACCTGGGTTATTTTTCTTCGCTGCAAGAATGATACTCCAGAAGAACTAATATCTTTTGTCAAAAAGATGGAAGTGCTGAATAATCTTACTGTTCGATCAATAAGGAGTGATCATGGAACTGAATTCAAAAATAGTTCCCTGAACAATTTCTTTGAGAACAAGGGAATCTCTCACAACTTCTCTTCAGTAAGAACACCTCAGCAAAATGGAGTCGCTGAAAGAAGAAACAGAACGATCATAGAAGCTGCTAGATCAATGCTCAGCGATTCTCACCTCCCTACTCAATTTTGGGCAGAAGCTGTAAACACTGCATGTTTTACTCAAAACAGATCGCTGATAATAAAGCGATTTGGGAAGACAGCTTATGAACTCTTTCTTGGAAGGAAGCCTTCTATCAGCTTTCTTCATATCTTTGGTTGTCAGTGCTTTATCTTAAACAACAAAGATCAACTTGGAAAGTTCGACCCAAAAGCCGATGATGGAATATTTTTAGGATATTCCTCCATCTCAAAAGCCTACAGAGTTTTCAACAAAAGAAGACAAACCGTAGAAGAAACCATTCATGTCACGTTTGATGAAACGCGCTCAGCGAACTCTAAACCAATCGCTGACAATGAAGAACTGAATACTTGGATGATCTCTCACTATAAAGGAACTGAACCTTTCTTCTCAAACCAACAGCACACTGAAACTCCAGCTGCTGATGAAGAACCAAGTATCATACCTCCCACCGCTGAATCCAACTCATGGATTTCAGCTGAACCTCTAAACACACTTCTACCATCAAATCCATCTACGTCTGAAAACCCTTCTGAAAGCATTGGTGTATCTAATGTTCAACAATTACTAGCTGATGAACCTCAAGCATCTTCATCAGCGACTGCTCCTATTGTTGATCCTATCGCTGAAATAAGCAATCTTGCTCCTGCTCAGCGATGGACCAGAGATCACCCCATAGATCAAATTCTTGGTAATCCAGATGCAGGTATTCAGACACGACGAAGCTCAGGTAATATCTGTCTCTTTGTAAACTTTCTCTCCTTAATTGAACCAAAGAAGACTGATGATGCCCTCAGAGATCCAAACTGGGTCAGCGCTATGCAAGAAGAGCTGACTGAATTCTCTCGAAACAAAGTTTGGAATCTCGTTCCTAGACCATCTGATAAAACTGTAATAGGCACCAAATGGGTGTTTAGAAACAAGTTAGATGAACATGGAATTGTAACCCGCAACAAGGCTCGACTTGTTGCTCAGGGATACAGACAAGAGGAAGGCATAGACTATGATGAAACCTTTGCCCCTGTGGCCAGGCTCGAAGCAATTCGACTATTCTTAGCTTATGCAGTCTATAAAGACTTCATCGTTTATCAAATGGACGTAAAATCAGCTTTTCTGAATGGAAAACTGAATGAAGAAGTTTATGTAGAACAACCACCAGGGTTCTATGACCCTAAGCATCCAAATTATGTTTATAAATTGGATAAGGCTCTCTATGGTTTAAAACAAGCCCCTCGTGCTTGGTATGACACTCTCTCATCTTTTCTTATCTCTGAAAATTTTGAACGTGGCAAGATTGATAATACGTTATTTTTCAGGAAGATAAAAGGTCATATTATTCTTGTACAAATATATGTCGATGACATCATATTTGGTTCTACTAACCCATCTCTATGTACTCGCTTCGCTGAAAGAATGAAGAAAGAATATAAAATGAGTATGATGGGTGAGCTGACATATTTTCTTGGTCTTCAGATTAAACAATCTGACAAAGGTACTTTTATCTGCCAAGGTAAGTATGTTAAAGACATGCTGAAGAAGTTTGATTTAACACAAACTTCAGCGATGAAAACTCCTATGGCACCACCACTGACACTTAACAAGGATCCATCTGGAAAACCTGTTAATGTCACTGCCTATAGAGGAATGATAGGCTCATTGTTGTATCTTACAGCAAGCCGACCTGACATCATGTACTCTACTTGTTTATGTGCACGCTATCAATCTGAACCCAAGGAATCCCATCTG
This sequence comes from Arctium minus, assembly GCA_954870635.1. NCBI lineage: Eukaryota > Viridiplantae > Streptophyta > Magnoliopsida > Asterales > Asteraceae > Arctium > Arctium minus. The sequence continues at coordinate 19,917,870 of OX941096.1, read as the reverse complement.
ATCGCTGTAAAGCGAATTTTCAGATATCTGAAAGGAACTCCTAACCTCGGTCTTTGGTATCCCAAAGACTCAGGGTTCGATCTAACTGGTTATTCTGATAGTGATTTTGCAGGCTGTAAACTTGACAGAAAAAGTACCACTGGTGGATGTCAACTCTTGGGAGGAAAGCTAGTAAGCTGGACAAGCAAGAAGCAAAATTCTGTGTCCACTTCCACAGCTGAAGCTGAATACGTAGCCGCTGGAAGCTGTTGTTCACAAATCCTATGGATGAGAAATCAACTATTAGATTATGACCTTCAGCTGTCAAAGATTCCTATCTATTGCGACAGCACTAGTGCTATCGCTATAGCAAATAATCCAGTGCTACATTCAAAGACAAAACACATAGAGATCAGATATCATTTTATCAGAGATCATGTGATGAATGGTGATATTGAACTTCACTTTATCCCTACTGACTTTCAGCTTGCTGATATTTTCACCAAACCTCTTGATGAGACAAGGTTCAACTTTCTCATCAGTGAGCTTGGAATGCTGAACCTCGAAGAATAATTCTTCAGCGTTCATGTATTGTGTCAGTAATCAAAAGTTCCCCTCATCATTCTCTCTGATAAACATTCTGACTCTCAGGTATGTTCTCTCTCCCTCAAAGATGTTTTTCTTCAAAATATAAAGTTTAATCACTGAACTTTCTTCAAATGATTAAAAATTTTTTTTTTGAAAAATACATTAATCACTGATATTTCCAATCAGTGATCTTTTAAAAGGAAAATCTATCCCTATCTTTACAATCAGGGATACTTTTAAAAAGGAAAATCTATCACTGACTTTTCTTCAGTGATCATTTGAACGGACAAATGAACAGTCTCTCTCCTCTATGACGTCATTTGAACCGACAATCCACGACATGCCTTTTCTGACACGTTCGTCCGTTGCCCTTCTATCCAATCAACTTCGTGGAACGTGTCAATGTCATGATGATTTCTTTTCCCGCTTCATTCTCTCTCTTATCTCTCTTATCTCTCTTATCTCTCTTCTCTCTCTTCGTATAAAAGGAATTCTTCTCTCCTTTATACGGTTTACGCTTTCAAAACTTTCAAAGCAAGAAACATACTCTCAAGAACACTCAAGCAAGTAAATCCTGAATATTGAATCTGCAACTCTTTTTCTTCAAGATACACAGGTTTATTTCATGTTTATATGCTTTGTTCATATGCTTTTTATTCTTTTAAAATCCTAATCGCTTTCCATGGATTTTATAAAATGTTTTTTAAAACTAAAGATCATTCTTTCTGATTTTATGTTTTTAAATAAAAACCTTTTGGTTTTAAAGTGTTCTTCCTTCTTTCTACCCAGAACACTATTTTTCTCCTAAAAATAACTTGATAGTTTTCCAGTTTCCCTTCTTCTATGGAAACTGGTAATCATATTATTTTTAATCTAAATCATTTCTTCTATTATGCCTCTTTCCATAACAGAAATGACACAGTCTTCAATCGTTGCTTCCAAGCATGTACGATTCGCTCTCACTGAAGTTGAGATTACTAAATGTAATCATTTGGCCAGACTCGACTTCAAAGCTGACAAATACCCACATCTGGTGGAAGCTGCTAATTTCCTCAAGCAGTCCTGCATAGCTTACGCGATCACTGTGGATCCTAAGCCCTCCAAGACTCTACTTCAGCAGTTCTGGTTCACTGCTGATGCAACTGAACTTACAAACAGGAAAGGCGAACGAGTCCCTGCTATCTCGTTCAGCACGGAATTAGGGCCAGGGAGCATGACCGCTCTTAGCCTCAGGAAATCTTTACGATTCCCTGACAAACCAAAGAGTGGATTCGACGCACTCCCCACTGATGATGAGCTGATATTCTTCCTGGACGCAATGGGCTATTGTTGGGAAAACAAACCAAGATCGTCTATTCCTAACAAGAAGCTCACCAAGATTCTTAAAGCTCAGATGCCATCACAACTGAACTTTATCTTCTCGCACATAATTCAGTGCATGAGTGGGAAGAGTGGTTCGCTGGATCAAGCCAGCAAAACACAACTGCAGATGGCATACTCCGTTATCGCTGGTCAAAACTTTGACTACGCCACAGCCATCTTTGAAGATCTGAGGTCGAGATTAGAGAAGCCTGAACGAGATCCCAAGATCTCGTACGTACGTTTCATATGTACGTACATCAAGTTCCTCTATCCCAACACCTATCCTACCAAAGATGATGGCACTTTTGCCAGGGTTGGTCAACGATCACTGGAGGTCAAGCCACTCGCCGACGAGGTAAGTATCTCTCTCCTTCGCTCTCGTCTCTCTCTCCATTCTTCTTCATCTTCAGCGACCACGCAGACGGTTCCTTCGTCTGCTATCCCTGTCGCTACCACTACTTCTAAAAGACCATCAGCTAGTCCAATTGGTCCTTCCAAAAAGGCCAAAAAGACTAAGGAAAGTACACCTTCTAGTACTATACCTGAGGGAGCTTCTCAACAAGCTACCTTAGATGCTTTTGTGGGTCTTTCCTCCACAACTTCAGCAGTCACTCATACTGCCGTGTCAGCGATCTCACTCGCTGTCACATCATCAGTAACCCCACCTACTATCTCATTCCCTGAGATTAACCCCATCCCTACTTCTATCCCCAAAACTCTTCCCTTCTCTCCTCATTTGGTCTCTGAACCTGCCACCTCTTCTTTCCCTATAGGACCTGAGCATCAAACTTTTGAGGAATCTATGCAGTTCTACAAAATGTTTGATACATCAGGTACACCTATACTCCTAAACACTTCTCTCCCCCCCTCTCCAAATAAGCCCTTATCTGAACTAACATTATTTTCAGGTCCTAGCTTGGCGACTGTTGACACGCATGTCAACAGTCTAGGAGAAAAGGTGGATGCTCTCACCAACACCATCAATGAAACCACCAACGCCGTCAATCAGGCTGGTGAGGAGCTGAAGAAGTTGACCGCCACTTGCTCATCGAAAGCTGAGAACTCTCAACTTTCAGCTCTTGAAGAACAAGTCGTCCAACTCAGAGAGTCCTCTCGACTCTTTCAAGGACGATTTGAGTCTCTTACAGCTGAAGTTCAGGGTCTCTCTTCCAAGGTTGACCTCTGCACGTCCCTTCTTCAGCAAGTTCTACAGAAAGTGAATGAACCAGCTCCAGCGCTGCCTCCCTCCTTCACTGAAGATGATCGTACCAACCTCAACATCGCTGTGGAATTCATTCATGATGCCACATGCGACATACCTGCGGTTGAAGACCGAGTTAAGCGTCTGGAGGCTGACGTTCAAGTGCTAAAAGCTTCAACAGCTACTCCAGCAGCTGAACAATCCCCTACCGCTGATAATGACAAAGTGGGGGAGAAAACTGAAGAAACCTCTATTGCTGCTGGGGAAGCTAAGGAACCTCCCTCTCAATCTGAGGGGGAGAAGGCAAAAGAATCCTCATCGATTCACTCCATTCTCTTTGAAGAGGATGAAGAAGAAGACGATGAAGAGGAAGATGATCTAGATCTTGATGATCAAGAAAAGGATCAGCCCTCCGATGACGACGACGACGATGAAGACCAATCTATGTGGTTCTCTAAGCCGAACGTCGTATCAGGGACAACTTCGCAAGAGGTTGTCAAAACAGGGGTGAGAGGTGATACATCTTCAAGTGTTCCTTCGCAAAGCAAAGACAAGCAACCGATCGCTGAAGAATGCTTGAGGACTGGATCACAATCTGAGGGGGAGCATCCTTCTCAGGTATGTCTTTCAATTGTACCACTTTTTTACTCTTTCCAAACCCCTATGTCTTTCTAGCCTTTATCTCTCTCGTTCTAAAAATACACTTATCCCTTCTTTCCTTCCTTTTCTAACCAGACAGTTCTCACCCCTGCTTAAGGGTTCTGAACTACAAATAATACCAGCGACTATCGCTGAAGAAATAATCCCAATCTCTATCACTGAGATTGATGAAGAAGAAGAAGATTCCCTGATCCATCCAGGAAGGCCCTCTCGACCATCTCATTGGTCAGAGGAAGTGGTGAAGAAAAGAGTTGAAATGATCGCTCAACTAGAAAGTCAACGGCTGAAAATCCCTCTTCAAATATCCACAGAGCTCGACTTCCTCACTGACGCTGAAAGAGAAGAATCTGCCAAAGCTGAGAAGCTGATCGCTGAATGCAAACGAGATGCCCAACTCGCTTTAAAGATTCAATCCTCTCAAGTTAAGGACAAAAAGCTGAAAAGCAAACCTGTGGAAGTTCAAGCAGCACTACTGAAAGAAATTGAAGAGGAACGCTTCAAAGAACAAGAGATCAACGATAAGTCTATCGAATGGTGCAAACAAAAGATGGATTATCGTTCTGATCTTCTTCCAATATCAGCCGTGACTATCTCTGGTCGCAAGAAGAAAGATCAACTCTCAGTGACCATGGAGATTACCAGAGAGGATGGAACCCAAAAAGCAATGTACGTATCAAAACTTGAAAGCTTCGGATTTACGGAATGGTTAGAGTTCTGGGATGCGCTGAAGAAATCAAAATCTACATACAGAGGCTACGTTGAAGGACTCCTTGAAGCCCTCATAAATAGAGTCGTTTCTGTACTAAAGCTGCCATCTCCTCTTCCTCCCAAATCTTTGAAACTCAAGAGAAAAATTGGGTCCTCCTCCTCTGAAGATGTCGCCATCATCAGGAATGAAACTTCTATCAAATTTTCAAGAGATGCACTGTTTGGTCCTCCTCCTGATCTTTCAGTTCTGGACTTATCTCTGCCTCCTGGTGGTCCCTTCCAAGCTGGTCAAGTAATCGACAAGCCTTATGGAATATTCTTCAGAGATGATGATGAGGAACTCAGATTTCAAAGAATCTCTGAGATTCCTATCTGTCCTCTGAATCATCTCAAGGATCTCTTATGCTTATGGTGTGACTTCTTCCCTGCTGCTGAAAAAATTAAAGAAATTATCAGTCAAGAATCTTTGGAACGAAGACAGAAAGGAGAAGAAATACCTGAGTATATGATCAATCCTCCCAAATCTTCTTATAGCTAATAGATTAGTTTTCTTATCTGCAATCTGTTAGTTATACTTACAGTAGTTAGTTAGTCACTTGTACTTATGATTTTCATATCTTGTAATTCTATCCCTGAATTAAATGAAAATTGCAGTGATGTACTTAACCCTATCAGTACTGTAAAAGATCCCTCAAAATAGTAATTGGGACATGCATTCTATGAGTCCTTTTTATTCCTATATTTTGAATTAAAAAGTAATTTTCTTTTGTTACTTTGTCATTATCAAATAGGGGGAGATTGTTGATCCAAACTCTCTCAGTGATTTGATAACGACCCTCTTTTATACTTAGTGAAAATTACGTTATTATATGTATTAGTGTTTCATCATCAGCGATCAGACTGAGTCTGTTCAGTTATCGCTGATGACCTTTCTGTAAACATTTAATATGTATTAGTGTTTCACTTTCAGCGATCAAACTGAGTCTGTTCAGTTATCACTGATAGTTTCCTATGTAACACAGTTAACGTAATCCCTGAAGACAAGTCTCGCGTCAACATAGTTCATAGCTGAATCAAAGACGAAGCCACTGAACAATAGATAAGTCTACTAGTGACCTGATGCGGATATCAGCGAAGACCAGACATCTACTTACGCGAAGAAGCCTGAGGAAAAGCTTCAGCGATAGCTGAACTTCTTTATCTCTGGAAGAAGAGATACTCAGCGATCAACGATCACAAAGCTTATGCCTCAAGTTTTCTTTTGTCTTACCTTGCACAACCAGTACGATGTGTCAGAACGGACAAGTCCCTGCCACAAATCGTACACCAACTCTGTCAACTACACTGTTCATAAAGTGGCCAAAAGCATGTCTCCAAAAGTGAGACTACCAAAGCCAATCTATGAATGCCACGTGTAAAGTACCCTGCCATGCATTTAATGCATAGGGTATAAATAGGAAGCTCACTCCTTCATCTGAAAGGGTGCTCAATACTTTGAACTCCAAAATAGAAACCCTTGTTTTCTATCTCTCTAAAAATCCCCCATTCTCTGAATTTCTTGTGCAACCATCTTAGTGTTTCTTAAGTTTGTTTAGATTGAGTCTGTCTTAATCTTATTCCGCAACAAACTTGTAAATTGTATTTTGATTTATCAATAAACAATTTATTAAACTTTAATTTCTGTGTTTGTATTCAACCCCCCCCTTCTACAAACTTGTTAAGCACCTTCGGGACCAACATTTGGGTTCCCCGTATGACACACAAAGTATAGGTTTGCGTTCCCCGTATGACACGCAAAGTCAAGATTTGCGTTTCCCACTTGAAGCGCAAAGTGTGGAGGACTTAGTCAATTTTTTCAAAACTATAATATGCCCTTTCAAGATTTGCATTTCTGAGGGGGACATATTTCTGGTTGTGATCAAAATTTCTGATTTTATATTTCAAGTTTTCTGTATTTTCTTGATTGTTTCATTTGGACTAACGATCAATTTGCAGTTTCTTATTGCATATATTTCTCAAACAGTTTTAAACAAGATGACTTCCAAAGATGCTCTTTCAATTGGCACTGATGTCAAGCCACCTGTATTGTTCAAAGGAGAGTATGAACAGTGGAAAGACAGATTCCTTGATTTTATAGACAGACATGCAAATGGAGAGAATATTATGCTGTCAATCATAGAAGGTCCTATGGCACCAATCATGGTTCAAATACCAGATGATGATTCTTCTGATAGTGAAGATGGTATTGAGGAAAGAGATCAAAAGATGAAAACAGTGGCAGTGGATATCTCTCAATATTCTGAAGAACAGAAAAGCCGATACAAAGCAGATAAACAAGCAAGATCTTTACTTCTTCAAAGTATCCCGAATGACATCTACATCAAAATAGACAGCTACAAGGGAAATGCTAAGAAGATGTGGGATCAGTTGCAAAAGATGATGATGGGATCCAAGGTCGGGAATCAGATGAAAGTGGCTAATTGCATCAACAGTTATGAGGAATTCAAAGCCAAAGAGAATGAAAGCTTAGAAGATACTTATGAACGGTTTGTCTTGCTTCTGAATGAGTTGTCCAAGAATAAGGTGAAAAAGAAGCAGCTTGAGAAAAATGTCAAATTCCTGAGCATCCTACAACCTGAATGGAAGAAGCATACACGTAGGATGAAGCAGATGAAGGATCTGAATGACATACCATTACATGAGGTATATGAGACTTTGAGGCATAATGAAGAAGAAGTGGAAGAGAAAAGAGCTGAGAAAAAGAAGGCTGAAAAGGTTCCTGATCCGATTGCATTGGTAGCCGGAGAGAAAAAGAAAGAAAAGAAAGAGAAGAAGAAAAAGAAGAAAGTGATTACCAGTTCTAAGTCTGAATCTGAATCAGATAGTGATGATGGAGAAAGCCTCAAACAGGCTATGTTGTTATTGACCCGTGCATTCCAGAAAAAGTTTTACAAGAAGCCGGGATCTAACTCACAGAGGTACTCTTCATCAAGTTCCAAGAATCATGAGCACCGAGAAAGGGTGGAAGGAAGGAGATATGAAGAGAATAGATATGTTGAGAAGAAACCTAATAACAGGAAGAAGTATGTGAATGACTACACTGTTGTAGAAAATCCAGCAAGTGATTCAGTCAAATGCTATAAATGTGGCAAGATTGGTCATTTTGCAAAAGATTGTAGAAAGCCAAAAGTTCGCAATTCTCAGTATTATCAGAACAAGCTGTTATTAGCCAAACAACAAGAAGCAGGCATCGCTTTAATGGCTGAAGACGAATTTTGGCTGGATCATTCAGAAGGTGAAGAGGAAGAGAAGGAAGAAACTGCTCATCTCTGTCTCATGGGAAAAGAAGTGAAGTATGATGAGTCAGATGACGAGACAGCTGATGAGGTATTAAACTTAACTGAAAAAGATTTTGTAACCAAAATGGAAGCTATGATGGTTGAGCTTAATGATCTTCAATTAAAACTGAAGAAAGAAAAAGACAGAGTTGCTAAAAGAAACAATAAGATATTTGAACTCAATAAGTCGGTTATTGGGAACAAAGATCTGATTGATTCTTTACGCAAGTCTGCTTCTGATTCTAAATCTCAAGTAGAGTGTTTTGAAAAGAAGATTTCTGATTTTGAAGTTAAAGTTTCTAAATATGAGTTTGAGAAGAAAGAATTTGCACTAATTGTTCATAAACTGCAGGTTGAAAACAAGCTTTTGAATAAGAAGGTAAATGGTCTGGAAGCCAAACTTTACGCAGAAGGCCAAACAGATCAAACCATTTTTCTTAATGCACCTGATGAAGAGGCTGATGTTAAGGAAAAATGGGGACATGGTTTTAAAAACCCCCATTACTTAAAGAAAGCCATCAGAAAACAACCAGCATTATATAATTTTGATTTTCTTGCATGTGCTGGTAAACATACTCATTTAAAACCCAAATTTGTTACCAAATTACCGGAAGAAGTTGAGGCCAAAGAAACTGAAAATAGAAAGAATGTAAAGAAAATGCAACTACCATTTAACTATGCAAAGTTAAATGATAGTTATCTTTCAGAAACACCAAAAGTTCTTTCAAACGATTATTTTGCTAGTTATTTTGTTTCTGAGATGAAGGCAAAACCTGTAATTGCAAAGGTTTATGTTCCTCCACTCATTCTTGAAAGAAAAATAATTGAGCTTGAAAATGTTTTATCTGATGAAAAACTTTTGGTAGATATTGAACAAAGTGTGTTTTCTACAGTTTTAAAGAACACTGTTTTACAATTTAAATCTACAAAGTGTTCTACAGTTTCAAAGGTACCTCAAACTTCAACTGATAATTTTGATGACTTATTTGAGTCTGCAAATGATTTTCTTAACTCTGATGGTGGGTGCATAGAAGAAATCGATATGTTTTACTTCAATGCTTTTCTTCCTGATCATTCTACTTGTCTTATAAATCAAAAGGTGTTACCAAGTGTTCTTAAAACTGCTAAATCATCAACTAAAGTTGGTGAATCGATTTCTGTAACTGATGATTATTATTCTCAAGGTAAGAAACATAAGAAACAGCGATTACAGAAACAGAAACACACCGGTACACAAAAGAAAACTCAGTCTCAGAAATCTGCTTTTCCTAATAAATCTAAATCTTTTGTTTCAGATGTAAACAAGAAAAGGTCGAAAGCTCGAACTGAATGGCGACCAAAAAGAAAGGATGATGAGATAGCTGGATCGGTTTCTGATAATTCTTGTACTAGATCAGTTAGTAGTGATAATGATGTAATTGATCAATTTGCTTCACATAAACAAAACCTTGTAACTTCTTACAAGCGATATTCAATAAAGCAATTGATTCAATTATCTCCTATTTCTACTACATCTTATCATTATCGGAGAAATGATCTTGCTTACTCTCATAATTCTTCTGATTGGTTCGGATCTTATCATGTGTATTCTTCAAGATCAAATATTTTTAAAGTTTTTCAAAAGAACAGAGAGTCCATTTTCAAATGGATACCAAAATCTTGTGCTAATCTGTTAGGGCTCGTTTTTAAATGGGTACCTAAATCTATTGTCTCCTGATTTCTCTTGCAGACCCGGCATATGTGGTACTTGGACAGTGGATGTTCCAAGCATATGACTGGGCAAAAAGCTTTATTGTCTAACTATACAGAGAAATTCAGTGGAAATGTTAGATTTGGAAACGATCAGCTTTCACCTATCTTAGGATATGGTGACATCATTCAAGACAACATAACGATCAGTAAAGTGAGTTATGTCGAAGGCTTGGGGCACAACTTATTCAGCATTGGTCAATTCTGTGATAAAGGGTTAGAGGTCAACTTCAAAGCTAAGAGATGTTCGGTTCATACGGAAGATGGCAATGAACTCTTAGTCGGAAATCGAAAGACGAACCTCTATACCATCAATCTTTCAAAGGTACAAAATGACAATCAAGTTTGCTTAATGACAAAAGCTTCATTGCAGCAAAGTTGGCTCTGGCACAGACGTTTATCTCACTTGAACTTTCGTTATATCAACAAGCTGGTTAGTGGGAAATTGGTAAAAGGACTTCCTGAGCTGAAATACGAGAAAGAACACTTATATGCTGCATGTGAGAAGGGTAAGATGAAGAGAGCTCCGCATAAACCGAAGCCTGAACCAAGCACTAGTTCTCCGTTAGAATTGTTACATATGGATTTGTGTGGTCCAATGAGAACTCATAGTTTGGGTGGAAAGAAATACGTGTTGGTTATTGTGGACGATTACTCAAGATACACGTGGGTCAAATTTCTTCGATCAAAAGATGAGACGCCCGAAGTTCTCATTACTTTATTAAAGACGACCCAGGTGCAAATGCAGCGACAAGTCAAGTTTCTTCGAACAGACAACGGCACAGAGTTCAAAAACAAGATAGTTGAAGAATATCTCGAATTGGTCGGGATATCACATCAGTATTCTGCTGCTAGAACGCCTGAACAAAATGGAGTAGTCGAAAGGCGAAATCGGACGCTAGTCGAGGCCGCTCGGACTATGCTTAGCCAATCCGACTTACCTCTATTCTTGTGGGCAGAAGCTGTGTCGACTGCATGCCATACTCAAAATCGATCCATGATACATCACCGTTTTGAAAAGACTCCATATGAGCTGATTAACAACAGAACACCAACAATCAAGTACTTTCACATATTTGGGTGTAAATGTTTTGTGCTTAACGATAGAGAGAGTCTGAATAAATTCAGTGCTAAGGCGGACGAGGGTATCTTCATTGGTTATTCTTCAACATCGGCAGCATATCGTGTTTATCTGAAGAAGTCAAAGACAGTTGTCGAAAGCGTTAATGTAACATTCGATGAAGATATGGCTTCTGAACAACTCAATTCAGAACCCGTGATCACTGGAGTATTAGCTTCTGGGCAGATCAGTCCAGAACCTGCTTCTACAGCCAATAATTCGAATAATGCTTCTACATCTATTTCACATTTATCTGATTTAGATTTGTTATTTGAATTCTTTTATGATGAGTTTCTAGGATCTAATGTATCTAAATCTGCTGTGACTGACAGGTCTGAAGACACAAGTTGCAATCATCCAGTCACTTCAGAAGTCATAACTGAACAAGAATCCCCTGTTCAGTCAGAAGCTCACATTCCTACAATTACTCCTACAGTTGAAGATATACAAGAAACTGTTGAGCCATAAGTAACTGTTTCAGTTGGGTGTCATACATTGTCTACTCAACAGCCAGATTCTGCTGTTCCAACTGATGCTTCTGCACCTGAAACTTCAACTGCAAACCCCCCTCCTGTTATTCAAACTGAAGATTCTGATAGTGGATTTCTAGATGATGATCATGTCCAATCAGTATCTACTCCACTCCCTCATGAGCATCGCTGGACCAAAGAGCGTCCTTTACATCAAGTAATTGGAGATCTCAACAAGCCTGTACAAACTAGGTCAGCGACTCTTAATCAATGTATGCATGACTTATTTCTCAGTAAGATTGAGCCAACGCGAGTATCAGAGGCTCTTGCTGGTTCGGACTGGTATCTGCTATGCAAGAAGAGATCAATCAGTTTGAAGCCCTAAAGGTTTGGAGATTAGTTCCAAAACCAGAAGGTAAAACCGTGATAGGCACTAAATGGTTATTCAAGAATAAAAAGGATGAAGATGGTATCGTCATAAGGAACAAAGCTAGACTTGTTGCCAAAGGTTACCGGCAAGAGGAAGGCATAGACTACGATGAGACGTATGCTCCAATAGCGCGTATAGAAGCAATCCGCATGTTTCTAGCCTACGCAGCTCATAAGAATTTCACAGTCCTTCAGATGGATGTGAAAACAGCCTTTCTGAATGGCATTCTTAAAGAGGAAGTGTACGTGTCTCAACCAGAAGGGTTCGTCAATCTAGAGAAGCCAGATCATGTTTATATCTTGGACAAAGCCCTCTATGGTTTAAAACAAGCCCCTCGAGCATGGTATGACGTTTTATCTAAATTCTTGGTCAAGTCCGGTTTTTCTAAAGGTAAGGTTGATACCACTTTATTCATCAAAAAGGAAAAAGCGGATATTATCCTTATTCAAATATATGTTGATGATATAATATTTGGCTCTACTAATCCTAAATTTTGCAAAAACTTTTCTAACCTCATGGTGTCACGTTTTCAAATGAGTATGATGGGAGAGATGAATTTCTTTCTCGGATTACAAGTTAAGCAGTTTTCTACGGGGATTTTCATTAACCAATGTAAGTACATTTTGGACATTCTTCGGAAGTACAAAATGGAAAATTGTAAACCAATTGGAACCCCGATGGCACCAGGTACTAAAATTAGCACTGATCCTTCGGGTAAAAGTGTTGATGTTAGAACTTATAGAGGTATGATAGGATCGTTAATGTATCTTACATCTAGTAGACCAGATATTATGTTTTCAACATGCTTATGTTCTAGATATCAGGCTGCTCCCAAAGAATCCCATTTGGCTGTTGTCAAACGGATCTTTCGATATCTGAAGGGCACTGCAGATCTTGGTCTGTGGTATCCTAAGGATACTGGGTTTCAACTGACTGCCTACTCAGATGCAGATCATGCAGGTTGCATGTTGGACAGAAAGAGTACTTCTGGTCATGTTCAATTTCTTGGAGACAAGCTCGTTAGTTGGGCATCAAAGAAACAATTATGCGTTTCCACATCGACTGCTGAAGCAGAGTACGTAGCTGCTGCCAGTTGCTGCTCTCAAGTCTTGTGGATACGAACACAGTTAAGAGACTATGGATTCAAGTTCGACAAAATTCCAATATATTGTGACTCGAAGAGTGCAATTGCCATATCTGCTAATCCTGTCCAGCATACGAAAACCAAACACATTGACGTCAGGTATCATTTTATAAATGATAATGTCGAAAATGGAACAATTGAACTTTATTTTGTAAAAACAGATTATAACTTGCAGATTTATTTACCAAACCCTTAGATGAAAATAGATTTAATTTTCTTGTCTCTAAGCTTGGTATGTTAAATCTTAAGACGTAATCGGTTGTTACCTACTAAAGTTACGAATTGTTATTTTTCATCATTTTTCTTTATTTTTATTTCTGAAGGATATCTGTACTTTAACATGTTTGCTCATGATCTCAGGGGGAGTAAGAGAAGATTTTAGATGATCTACATTCATTTGAGGGGGAGCATAACTAATTTCTGCATTTTACTTAAATGACAAATTTTTTTTGTGATGCATGATTTTAGGGGGAGCATATAAGTCAAGTCAAAAGGAGTAAGACTATGATTTCTGATTATCTCAGATCAGAACTCGTACAATCAACGTTTTATTGCTTTATGTCTTTTATTTTTCAAATAAATTTTGTGAATAAATTTTGACTAGACTTTGAGACTTATACAGGATGAGAGAGGATGACACGATCATATCATTTTTGACTTCAGCTGACTTTATGAGTATTAAGATTGAGCGAAAAGGTAAATTTCTTATTTTAATCTCAAATGTATCTGAAAGAAGGACAACTTTCAGATATAGAAAACATATTCTTAAATGTTCAAACCACTTCCTGATTCTTAACCAGATTTCATGAATTGGAAGTGAGATTTTAAATGTTTTCGTTTTATTTTGTGCTTAAATGTTTCTACAAATCGTGTGTTTCCAAAGATAATTACTTGTGTATTGTCTTTTCTATATACTTTCAAGTATTCACACACACCGATTTGATTTTTTGTTCAAAATGTTCTTACTATGTCTCTAAATTGAAACATATTTTCGATGGTAAGACACCCCGCTTGTACTTCAAAGAATTTTGAGCGTCATTTCATTTCGAAACGTCATTTCAATAATGTCTATATTTTGTTTCGTATTGACAATATCCGTTATTCTTGACCATAAGCCTTGATTGTTATATCATTCATTTCTGATCATTTTCATACAATGTCAGATTTTCAAAACAAGCCTTTTGCATTCATATTCATTCATTCAGTATACTTGTTTGAAAATACTTCAATATCTAAAAATGCTCAAATATTCATGATTATATTTTATGAGCTTACATTCATCTGACATTTGTATTTGAGCTTTAACTGATAAAGCTAAATCATTTTGAGCAACATTATGCTTTCATAGGATTACATGGGTTCTTTGTGCTAGGACTTAAATGAACTTCTATGAAATCACGTTAACCAGTGATTTCTACCCAAGAAGTTAATCCATAGAGATTGAGTGTGAGGAGTCTAAAAGAAATGAGTATGAGGTAAAATGGAAAAGAGAGTTTGGTTAGTAGTGAGCTTAATGATTAAAAGAAAGATGGTGTGAGATCAGAGTAAAAGAATATCAAACTCTACACCAACTACTTTCTGAGCCGGGCAGCCACATTACTAGCGTTTCACAACTCTTTGGTGAACGTTATTGAAACAGGCAAATAGCCCATGCCAACTCTTGTTAAAATCCCACCAACCACTCATTTTCTTCTCAAAAAGAAAATGTTTCATATTTTCTGGGGACACAGCACATAATCTATCTGATTTTCATTTGGAAAATCTGGATATTGAAAAAGAAGGAAGTCTGCCCCACCTTCGCACTTCAATCATGCACATTGAGTATGTGTTTATCTACTGTTGTCTCAGTGGTTTACACAACTTTGAGCCTTACTTGAGAGCAATCATCAAGTGCTTAATTCTTTCTACACATGCACGAACACACAAAGAGTTCGTTTCTTTGTCATAACATTCATAGAAATTTCCTTTGTGGTATTTCGATGATTGGATGGAAGCCCTGGGGGAGTGAACATCAAAAAGCTCCTTTATATTGTGTATTCGTTACACACAGTGACTTCGTGTTACTGACAGGCATTTTAACTGATTCATTTGTTGATTCAGGAGTTACATGTTCTTATTTTGTCTGGATTTGCAAAGATCTAGATGAATACTTGGTTATGGATCACAGAATCAGAGGCTCAGTTTGACAGATCAGAATGGTCAACGACATTTCTTGGGAGAAAAGTTTTGATGATATAGATGCTCAAATCATCAAAAAGAGGGAGATGATATCAAGAAATGTTAAAGTTTTAAAGTTTGGAAGAGATGGTATCAAGAAATGATAAAGTTTTGAGAGATGATTTTCAGAATTGTCCAAGTCAGAAAAGTTCAAAGTAAAGATTTGAAGATTTGAAGAAGATCAAAGAATTTCTGAAGATTTGAGGAAATTTTCTTTGAAGATTATTTGCTAAAGCAAATTCGAGTTGATTCTGAAGATAATTTCTTTCCAAAGTCTGAAAGTATTATTGTGAAAGTTTTGGGGAGATTGTTAATCGTTTGAAGACTATTTTGGAAAGAATACCGTCAAAGAAAAAGGGGAGATTGTATTGACAGAGTTTAAAAAGTGAAGACTGAATTGCTAGATCTTTCAACAGTGATCTTGAATCCAAAGGGGGAGATTGTTAGAGCATAAATCTGTTGGATACAAGATCAAGAAGACTGAAGGTCAAAGTTCAAGAAAGTCAAAGTTGAGAAAGTCAAATCTCATTAAAGTCAAAGTCTTTTGTAATAAAAATCAATGTGTCTTTGTATTTGTTTTTGTATTTTATTTTCCTTGTATTAGATGTTGGTATAAATAGTCTTGTATTCTTTATATTTCGTAAGTAAGTCAACATAAACAAAGTACGTAATTAGTTGTATTCAGTTGTAAGAAGTAGAGAGAGAAATCTGTTGAGAGAGAAAGAGTGTTCTAGAGAGAGAAAGTTGTATTCTTGAATTTGAAGTGAAATCAAACAGGTAATTTGATTGAAATCTTGTTTTGTGTTTGATTAATTGTGTTTAGGAACTAGAATCTGGGAATATCAAAAACTGGAAGCAGTTTTAAAAGAACAAATTGATTCAGTTGTCTTGTCAAGAGGTGATTGATCTATCACATCCGCATAAATCTTTTCTGACAACTGAATATTTGCAACTTCCAGATCTATTATTTTTTTAGATAAAAGATTCTTTTCTTCAAGAATTGTGTCAAATTTCACTTGTAAGTCAGATTTGGCCTTCTATTCTTTTGACATATCAGATGATAGATCAGTTAATCTTTTTGAAAGCTTAGAAATTTCATTTTCAAAATTTTGGCGTTCAAGCTCAAATTCCTTTTCTAAGTTCTTGTTTTTAGCAGAATTTCATTAAATATCCCAACATTTCTCTTTTCAGATTTCTTCTTTTCAATCTCAAAAGATTTATTCTTTTCTTGAAATAATTTCTTTTCTTTTTCAAGTAAGTCTTGTAAAACTGAGATTTGCTTGGGAAATTCAATTACTTTTTCATCAAGAACTTTCCTTTGAAAATGTGTCTCTTTCTGTAATTAAAATTTTCTCAAACTCAGACACTTGCTTGGAAAGTTTCAAACATCTATGCTCTAAGTCTTTCTTTTCTTGAAGAGCCTTCTTGGAAAAATCAAACAGTTTCTGATTGTAAAGTTTCTCTAGAATAGTTTTTTCTTCAGCTTTCTCCTTTTCTTTATCTGCCAGAAGACTTTTCATTAAATCAGCATTATTTGCTTCCATGGCAGAAATCTTCTCTTCAAACTCTTTCAATTTGTTGAGTAGAGCAACTGATTCAGCTTTAGTGACTGAAAAATTATTCTCAGTTGTCTTCAGTTTGGTTTGAAGAAGATGTATCTCTTTCTCTCTCAATTTGATTTCTTTGTCTTTTGTGATGAGAATACCTGCATAATCAGATTTTGAATTATTAGTACATTTAGCACAAACAAAAGATTTGTCAGAATTTAACAACTTAGAATTAAAATCCTGAATCTACTTTTTAAGGGCTGCATTCTGAATTTTCAGCTTGTCTCGTTCAGCCTCAATTGCAGGTATTTCTGGCATATACATGATTGCCACATCTCTCCCAGCTAAAATAGTTGACATCTTGACCAGATTTAAGAAATAATACTGATAATAAGCTTGAAAACAGTAGATCTCCCAAAAGATTCAGAAACAGTTGACTAGAAGAGTCAAACCCAGATTATCAGAAAAACAGATTTCCTGAAAAATCACAAGTATAAAACTCGCAAAAAGCTAGAACTCGCACAGAATTGAAACTCGCAAGTCACTATTCCTCAAACTTCTCGCTAAACGCTTTGTGCGCGAAACAGAAACTCGCAGAACACTAATAGCGCGAAGTGAGAAACTCGCAAACAATGTTGAGCGCGAAGTGACTTCTCGCAAGGTACTATGTGCGCGAACTTGACTTGCAAAATTTTTGAAACTCGAACTTCTCGCAAACGAAGGTAAACTCGCACGCTAGTAGAAACTCGCAGAAGCCTTTGCGAGAACCATACTGAGAAAAAATTTGAACATCTTGAAACGCGTAGAATGTAAACTCGCAAACAAGAAACTCGTAGAACAAACAATGAAACCCTTTGTGCGAACTTAATTCTCGCAAGCTGTACTATGCGCGAACCTGCAAAACTCGCACAACAAGCATGAACAGTGTTTTGCACGTTCTTCCTTAGCGCGAAACTCGGATCTTGCGAGTTCTTCCCTTTGCTTCTGAAAATCGATCCAAATCTTAATTTCCCTGCAAATCTCTTTACAAACACTTACAACAGGTTCGAAAATACAACTTGAACACAATTCGAACAAACAACTATGATCAAAATTGAAAGTTACAGTGCGAATTTTTTAAAATACAGACTCTGTGTTCGTATATCTGAAAATCAAGAAAATCTAAAATTACATCAGATCAAATGATTAATTCGTGAAATTGTGTGAATACAATGTGTTTTCTAACACAAATCGATTCCTACTAAACCAATCTTACACACCAATTTCAACAAAACAGAGAAAATTCAATCAAACAGTGAAATATCAAGAATACGACTGTGTTCTTGAAAATTTCCAGAAATTGATTCAATTTGATAATCTAAACACTCTGAATTCTCTTGGGTAGGTTCTGATACCAATTGATAATGTCCAATTCAAGCTTAAGGAATCAATTAAACACAATTCAAACAATATTTTAGTGAGTGAGTGTAGAGAGAGAAAGTCACAAGTCTATTGATTCAATATGATGTGCATACAATGACAAGAGTTACAAGCTTCTCTCAAAGCCTAAGCTATTTATACTTCTAGACTTCTCTCAAACAATACAAAGTAACCTCACTACAAAGGTTCTCTCAAAACATTAAAAGTCAAAACATAAAGTCAAATACACTGATCTAAACAAATACAGTAACACAATCCATTTTGATGGTCGAGAATGCTACTCGACATGATAAGTGAAAGTGGTGACTTTTACCGTAAATGCTTATCGGTAAGCCTTTGATAAGCGGCCTTGAAGTACAATGGCAAATCCAGGATTTTGCCTAGTGGGGGCATCTTTAAGTTAGATTAAAGGTCTGCAAAGTCGATCAAGGTGTTTTAGCCTAATTCCTTTTCAAGTGATTTTTACAAGTTTTTTGGTTGATTTTGAGTGATTTTAAGATTTTTTGTTGATTTTGAGAGAATTTTTCAGTTTTTTTGGTTGATTTCGAGAGATTTTTTTTTTGTTTTTTGGTTGATTTCCAAGTTTTTTTTAGCTGGTGAGGGCACAGGAAGAAAACTACTGAGGGGATCTATAGTAAAAAGTTTTTATAAAAATTGGTTTTTAACCTAAGAAAATGAGGGGAAAATATTAGTGGAGCCCATCCCCCCACCCATTAAACACTACATCCGCCCCTGTTGAAGGCTAAGTTCGGCAAACTAGCTTATAAGCTAGATCTTGCTTGATAAATTAACTGTTGACTAATAAACTAGTCATATTTGGTAAAAACTAATTGATTAGTTAGACACCAATATATTTAAAAGACTTGATAAATTAAAAAATAAATAATTTTGATTATTCAACCTTTTAAAACGAGGGAAAATGTTGATCCAAACTCCCACAGTGATTTGATGATGATCCTTTTATACTTGCTGAAAATTACCTTAAACGGTTGTATGTATTAGTGTTTCATCATCAACTATTATACTGAGTTTGTTCAGTTATCGCTGAGTGGATTACTATGTAATCAGCTTATGTAATCTCTGAAGACAAGCGTCACGCTCAAGAAGTTTATCGATGACATCGATGACTAAGTTGATGTTGAAGACAAGTCTGCTAATGATTTGAAGCAGTATTCAGTGAAACCAAGACAAGTCTACAACGCGTGACAAATCAAGATCAAGCCTCGGATATATTATCTTAGCATCAGTAATCCTTGATCACTGACCAACAACTATAGTTGATCATGAAGCTTGCTTATCAAGATCTGTTTGTCTTATCCTCTACACAAAACGTACGAAGGTACAAAAGCAAACTTGTTTTTTGTCTATAATCGTACAACCACCTATTTCCACTACACTGTTTACTTTACGGCCAAAAGCGTGCAAAAGATAAAGTCAAATAACATGAAGCCAATGAAAGATGGACACGTGGATTGCACCCTCTGCCATGAATTTAATGCATAGGGTATAAATAGGAGAGAAACCTTCATTTTGAAGGAGTCCTTAATATTCTTTGTGAAACTTGTAGAAATTATGCAAACTCTTCTCTCTCTCTCTCTCTCTCTCGTGCAAGAAAGCTTAGTGATTCTTATCAGACAGTTTGTTTAATCCCATAAACAAGATCTTGTTTAACTCTCTCTTCCTTGCTATTCTCCAAAATAGCATTGAACACAAACACTAACTACCATGACAATGGTTCTCTTGCAAAACCACCTCGATTCAGCAGAGATAACTTTGCTCTCTGGAAAAATAAAATGATGCTATTTCTAGAAGGTGTAGATCCTATTATACCTTAATATGTTGAAAATGGACCCTATGTACCATTTATCATATTTGATGTAGTTCCTGCCACTACAACCACTGAAGCTATCCCTGAGAGAGAAGTTGTCAAAGAAATACGCCAATGGAGTGATGAGGACAAACATAAAGTTTCCCTTAATGCAAATGACAAAACCATCATCTCCATGGCACTACCTGATGAAGTCTTCCATTCCATCATGATCTGAAAACCTCTAAACCCATGTGGGACACAATTTGTGTTCAATATGAAGGTACCACTGAGGTACAAGAAACCAGAAAGATAAATTTGGTAAGACAATATGAAAGTTTCATTTGTGTTAAGAATGAAGTTTTATCTGAAGTACACCAACGCTTTAACTGCTTAATAATTGATCTAAGGACTGTTGGTAGGACCTACTCAAATTCTGAGACTCTAACTAAATTCTTGGTATGTCTTCCTGAAAGCTGGGACAGTTATTCAATGTGTCTCAAGCTAACAAAAGACTTAAATCATCACTCTCTTAGCACCTTAGATGGGATTTTTCTCAATCATGACCAATCTAGTAAACTGAAGAAGAATCTTGTCAAGGATTCCAAAGACTCCAAAAGCACACCTGTTGCTTTAGTATCTTCATAGATAATCCCATCTCAGCGCTCCTCTACACTTACCATCATTGAGTTAGATTCGGACTCGGGGGATCCATCAGATACTGACCTTTCAGAGTTTAATGAATCACCGACACTCTTGAAAAACTCCTTCAGGAGATTTGCAAGAAAGGGCAATTCCAAAAGAAATAAGCCTCTTGTCTTATCTAATAAGCCTAAGTCAACACCTGTTGAGAAGGCAACTACTACTTGCTATAACTGTGAAAAAGTAGGACATTTTACTAGCGAGTGCAGGTCAAAGAAAGTTTCAAAACTTCTCCATCCCGTAAGACTAGAGATGACAAGTACCTAAAGCTGAAAAATAAATATCAAAAGTTGAAAAACTACAAAGGTTTAATCGTTGAAGAACATGATTGGGTTGAATCTGAAGAAGAATCAAGTTCTGATGAAGAAGATGCGGCCAATCTCTGTCTAATGGTCGTGATAGAAGAAGAAGTGGAAGAACCCATTGGAACATCCATGAGCACTACCACCTCTCAGGTATCAATTTCTTCTGATCTGGTTCTCACTGACGTTGATAGACGTCGTGCTATTGACGTGCTGACAGTTGATCTATACAATGCCCTGAATGGTAAAACTCAAGCTGAAAACGAAAACACCGATCTAATAGAACAGCTTGAGAAATGTCACCTAAAGATCAAAGAACTAACCAATATAGAGGAAAGTTTAAAAGATCAGGTCATTGTCAATGAAATTATCAGCATTGAAGTCGAACAAGCTATTGTTAAGCTGAAAGCTGAAAAAACTACAGTTGAAGGATGGTGTAAATCCTTAGCTAAGATCACTGAGATAATACGTGCTCAAATACCTACTCAGGATAAGAGTTGTCTCGGTTATGAATATGAAAAGGATAACCCTGAGAGAGATCGTTTCATGTTAAAATTTGGAATGTTTGTCTCATCTATCCTTGACACTTGTTCATCTCAGTGTTCTTTTTCCTCTTTTGTTCCTATACCTGAGAACATTTCTAAGAGTTCTAAACTCAAAGATAAAGGAAAATCTATTTCCCATGCTTATCAGAAGGTACTAAAGTACCTAAGTTGAATAAGTTTTCTTCTAAACCTTCAGCAAGTCACCCCTCGCCCTATAAAGCCAAAATCCCTGAACATGTTCAGAGATCTACTCCCAGGATAAAGGTTGATCTTAAGCCTAAGAAATTTGAAGAACCCAAGGTTCCTCGGAGATCTAAGGCTAAGGGCATTCTTGGAGCTAGCCCGGCTCATCAAAAGCTTTCTAATATGTATGTTTATGGTCTCAAGGCTACCTTTAGCTATAAAAAATGCTATCATTGTAGACTTACTGGCCACATTGCCAGTAAATGTCCCACTGCCACTAGGGGAGTGCATCGGTCGGGTCGGGTCGGGCCGGGCCAGGCCAGGCCGGAACCCCAAAAGTCACAACCCGATCGGGTTTCGGGTGGGGTTTGTGGAACCCGAAACCCGTCCAAACAAAACTTCGGGTAATCGGGTTCGGGTGGTTTCGGGTTTCGGATCGGGTTAAATCGGGTCGGTCCAAAAGTTTTCTCTTCTGAATATTTCTAGGGTTTGTCAATTGAGGAGCAGTATAATACCCAAGGTGGGACAATCCAGAAGATACAGAACAACAACATTTACCAGAAAAGATTTAGTAATAGATGTTTATAAAAATAGATGATTACCAATGTCAAGTGTCAACAAGAATGAGAAATTGAAAATATGAATGAGATTAATCAGACTATGACTTTATGAGAATGATTCTTGCAAAATGCAAACAGCCAAACAACCACCCACCCCAAACACATAGTAGCAAAGTAACAACTACGAGTCTATGAACTAACAAGAAAGAGAATAATCAGAATATGATTATCTTCGGTGGTCGACTGGAGTGGTGGAGTGGTCGAGAGTCGCCTCTGAGCCTCGCCGATGGATGAGTCGCCTGAGTCGAGAGTCCGATGAGTCGAGAGTTCGATGGATGAGTCGCCTGAGCCTTGCCGATGGATTTACCAATTTAGGGAATTAGGGATTTAGGGTCGAGTGATGAGTAAAAGTGAACTGAAGTTTGATTTGGGCGTTTAGGTTTAGGTATAAAATTAAAACTTTTTTTTTAATTTTAAAACATTTCGGATATTCGGGCGGGTCGGGTTTGGGTTTTGGGTACCCAACCCGATCCCACTTTACCCGTTATTTTATTCGAATCAGATATATCGGATGTCGGATATTTCAGATGTCAGTTTTTTGGAACATTTAGGATCGGGTCAAGTCGGGTATCTCGGGTTTGGCGGGTTCTACTCACCCCTAACTGCCACCAAAGCTGAAAAGTCGGCTAGAGTGAAGATGAATGCCTCCAAGGAAAAGAAAGTCACCTATACTCAGAAACCTGCTAAGGTGAAAAATGCCACTAAGGTTAAGAAAATTAACCAAAGTGAAGATTGCCACTGAAGCAGAATCATCAGATGTTGTGAAGATTGTTGAACCTTCCATCTTCACTAACTCTTCTAGACCCATTGTAAAGTGGGTACCAATCAAAAATTAATCTTTCTTATGCTTGCAGAACTCAAAGGGTATCTGGTATCTTGATAGTGGATGCTTTCGACACATGATTGGTCAAAAGAACTTGCGCCATGATTACAAGGAAGAGAAAGGTCCCTTAGTAACCTTTGGTGGAAAAGGAAAA
The DNA here is from genome assembly GCA_954870635.1 of Arctium minus. Classification (NCBI taxonomy): domain Eukaryota; kingdom Viridiplantae; phylum Streptophyta; class Magnoliopsida; order Asterales; family Asteraceae; genus Arctium; species Arctium minus. The sequence continues at coordinate 19,894,802 of OX941096.1, read as the reverse complement.
GGCTATACCAGAGAGTTTGAAAATTGGTACAACTACCTTCCGAAGAGTCGCCTACATAGAAGGACTGAAGCACAATCTTCTGAGCATCGGTCATCTATGTGACAAATACAATAAAGTATGCTTTACCAAGAAAGCATGTGCTGTAACTGACAAAGATGGAAAACTTGCCCTCGGTGGTTATCGTTTGGAAAATATCTATGTTATTAACATTAATTATACCATCATTGAGAAAATATGTCTTCTTTCTAAAGCCTCATTAGATGTCAACTGGCTATGGCATAAAAGGCTATCCCATTTCAACTTCAAAACGCTAAATGAACTCAGCAAGAAGGAACTTGTCACTGGTCTGCCTCAACATTCATATGCTAAAGAATCTCTCTGCTCAGCATGTGAAAAAAGAAAGCAAACCAAAGCAAGTTTCAAATCAAAGCAAGTCTCATTAATTACTACTCCTCTACATCAACTTCACATGGATTTGTTTGGCCCTGTCAACATACAATCCATCGCTGGAAAGAAGTATACTCTAGTGATTGTTGATGAATACTCCAGATATACCTGGGTCATGTTCATCAGATCTAAAAGTGACACCCCAAAAGAAATCATCTTCTTTATAAGGAAAATGGAAGTTCTCAACAACCTCACTGTTCGTTCTATAAGAAGTGATCATGGCACTGAATTCAAAATCAAGGGTATCTCTCACAACTTCTTAGTTGTGAGAACACCACAACAAAATGGGTTCACTGAAAGACGAAATTGAACGATCATTGAAGCCGCTCGATCTATGCTTAGCGAGTCTCATTTACCAACCTAATTTTGGGTTGAAGCTATCAATACTGCATGTTTTACTCAGAATCGATCACTGATCGTTAAGAGATTCAAGAAGACAGCCTATGAACTTTTCCATGGAAGAAAACCAACTCTAAGTTTTCTTCATATCTTTGGTTGTTAGTGCTATATCTTAAACAACAGATATTAACTTGGAAAGTTCGATCCCAAAGCTTACGATGGAATTTTCCTGGGATACTCCTCAGTATCCAAAACTTTTAGAGTCTTCAATAAGAGAAGACAAAATGTGGAAGAAACCATACACGTCACCTTTGATGAATCTCTATTAATTAATTCAAACCCTGTCTTTGAAAATAAAAGGCTGAATGATTGGATGTTCTCTCACCTCAGAGATGTTGATGCATCTTTCAGCAATAACCATGAAGCAGATCCTTCAAATGTTGATGTTGTCCAGTCATTATTCCAACTGAAGTTGAATCTAATTCTTGGGTTTCAGCTAGAGGTATTCAAAATAATCGGAAAACCGAGAAACCGAGTCAAACCGTTTGATCTGAAACCGAAAAAACAGAAAACCGGAAAAACAGAAAAAAACGAAAACCGAAAAACCGTGTATTCACGGTCAGTTTCGGTTTTAAATTGTAGGTATCCGCCGGTTACCGATCTGAACCGGTATATATAGAACACTTAATAATATTAGATTTTTAATTTTTAAATAACCATCAACTAAATAGTTGATATTTTTAAACAATAAAACTTATTTCAATTTCTTTTTCTTGGATTATTTTTATGTGTTTGTTATGTAATTGGTTTAAATTTTCTATTTTGGTATTATTTTTATATTGCAAATAATATTTTCTTATAAATTCGGGTAACCGTGAACCGAACCGTGGGTAACCAACTAATTTCGGTTTGGTTCGATTCGATTTGGTTCATCTCGTGGTTCAGTTTCAGTTCGAGTAACCAGGTATCCGCCTCATGCGCTTCGGTTCACATTTTTCTTACTAACCGAGCCGAACCAAACCGTGGACACCCCTAGTTTCAGTTGTTCCCATAAACATTGTACCCCCCTCTGAATCTTCGATATCTGAATCACCTCTCACATCTGAACAACAATCAATGAATAACGTTCATTCTGAACCTCATCAACTGATAGCTGATGATCACATTGCTTAAACCTCTTCATCAGCTAATATTCATGCCACTCCTTCAGATATGGACAGTCAAGTCCCTGCTCAGAGATGGACAAGAAATCATCCAATCGAACAAATACTTGGTGATCCAAACGCTGGCATTCAGACTCGACTTGGTTCAGGTAACATCTGTCTATTTGTAAACTTTATCTCTCTCCTAGAACCCAAAAAGACCGATGATGCCCTCAGAGATCCAAACCGGGTCAGCTATGTAAGAAGAGCTGACCGAGTATGAAAGAAAGAAAGTTTGGAATCTCGTTCCTAGACCATCTGATAAGACTGTTATTGGCACCAAATGGGTGTTTCATAACAAGTTAGATGAACATGGGACTGTGACTCGCAACAAAGCTAGACTTGTTGCTTAGGGATACAGATAAGAGGAAGGCATAGACTACGATGAAACCTTTTCCCCTGTGGCTAGGCTCAAAGCAATTCGATTATTCTTAGCCTATGTTCTTCACAAAGACTATAAGGTATATCAAATGGATGTCAAGTTAGCATTCCTAAATGGAAAGCTGATTGAGGAAGTCTATGTTGAACAACCCCCAGGGTTTACTGACCCTAAGCATCCAACCTATGTATATAAGTTAGATAAGGCTCTTTATGGGGTTAAAACAATCCCTCGTACTTGGTATGACACCCAATCCTCTTTTCTAATCACAGAAAATTTTGATCGAGGAAAGAATGATAACACTTTATTTTTTAGAAAGATTAAAGGTCATATTATTCTTGTTCAAATATATGTCGATGACATTATATTTGGTTCTAATAACCCTTCTCTTTATGTACGATTCGCTGAGAGAATGAAGAAAGAATATAAGATGAGTATGATGGGTGAGCTAACTTACTTCCTTGGTCTTCAGATTAAGCAATCTGACAAAGGTACATTCATACATCAAGGTAAGTATGTTAATGATATGCTGAAGAAGTTTGATCTTACTCAAACATCAGCAATGAAAACTCCTATGGCTCCACCACTGACACTAAACAAGGATCCATCTAGAAAACCTGTTAATGTCACAACATATAGAGGAATGATTGGGTCATTGTTGTATCTGACAGCTAGTCGAACTGACATTATATACTCTACCTGCTTATGTACAACATATGATCGTTGTTTAGCGTATCTTTAGGTATCTGAAGGGAACTCCTAACCTAGGTCTTTGGTATCCCAAAGACTCAGGGTTCGATCTACTGCTTATTCAAACAACAATTTTGCATGATGTAAGGTAGATAGAAAGAGCACCACTAGAGGCTGTCAGCTTCTAGGTGGAAAGTTGGTGAGTTGGACAAGTAAAAAGCAAAACACTGTGTCCACATCAACCGCTAAATCTGAGTATGTAGTCGTTGGTAGTTGTTGTGCTCAGGTCTTATGGATGAGAAATCAACTCCTAGACTATGTGTTGGTCCCGAATAAGGTTCTACAAGGATTTAAGTTTGTAGAGGGGGGTTGAATACAAACACAAAAATTACTTTTTAAATTTGTTTATTGATTATTGAGTAAATTAAAAACAGAATTTACAGATTGTTGTGGAATTAGATAAGGTAAACCTAATCTAAACAATCTAAGAATCACTAAGCTTTCTTGCACAAGAGTGAAAGATAGAGAGAAGAGAGATTGCAGAAAATAGAGTTTCTGCATGTATCACAAAGAAGATTAAGGACCCTTCAAAATGAAGGTTTTTCTCCTATTTATACCCTATGCATTACATTCATGGTAGAGGCTATAATCCACGTGTCCATCTTCCATTGGCTTCATGTTCTTTGACTTTATCTTTAGCATGCTTTCGATCGTATGGTGAACAGTGTAGTAGAAAGGAGTGGTTGTACGATTATGGACAAAAGTAAATTTGCTTTTGTACCTTCGTACTTTTTGTGAAGAAGATAAGACAAACAAATCTTGATAAGCAAGCTTCATGATCAACTATATCTGGTGATCAGTTATCAAAGATCACTGATGCTGAGAGGCAATAGCTAAGGCTTGATCTTGAGTTGTCAAGCATTGTAGACTTGTCTTGGTTTCACTAAATGCCGCTTCATATCATTAGTAAACTTGTATTCTTCATCATCTTAGTCTTCGATGTTAGCGATGATCTTCTTGAGCGTAAGGCTTGTCTTCAGAGATTACATAAACTAATTACAATGTAAACCACTCAGCGATAACTGAACGGACTCAGTGTGATCGTTGATGGTGAAACACTAATACATACAATCAGTTTAAAGTGTCTTTCACTAAGTATAAAAGGATCATCATCAATTCACTGAGAGAGTTTGGATCAACATTCTCCCCCATTTGATGATGGCAAAGCAACAAGAGAAAACTGCTAAGTGTTAAAACATAAGGATAAAGATGACTCATAAAATACATGTCCCATTTACTGTTTTAGGGATCTTTTTAGTGCTAATGGAGTTAAGTACATCACTGAAAACTTTCATTAATTTCGTAAAAAGTTTACAAAGGGAAATTGAAAATTTACAAGTACAAGTGAGTACAAAACAAATACTAAAGATAAAAAGCTTATAAATTACATGAGAAAGAGGGAATCTGTCAGCTAAAGATCTTTATCTCTTCTTCTTCCTACTTTGCATTGTAGAAGGATTTGAGTTTTGAACACTTCACGATAAGGTGTCAGTTCGCACCAGTAGATTAGATCCTTGAGATGACTGAGTGGGTTATGAAGTTCAAGGAATATCTGAAATCTGACTTATCCTTCGTGATCATAGAAGATAATACCATATGGGTCACCAAGCACTTGATTAGGAGTAAAGAGACCTTATCGTGGCAGTGATAGGTCAAGAGCTGATAGATCGGGTGCTGGTCCAAGAACAACTTCCTCTGAGAATTTGATGCATGTTTCATTTCTGTGAGGAGCTTCTTCTTCTGAAGTAGATGATCATTGTCTTTTTCTTGTAGGCTTTAGAGAGATTAAGGGAATGTTCAGAATAATTGAGACTCGTTCAATGAGCTGATTTAGAATGGACTCTACATAGCTCTTGTATTTGGACCTTGACTTTTAAGCACGTTTTGATTTCTATCCATTCGGAGAACCCAAAATTTTCTAACTTTGACAGGAACATCGTCTTTGCTGAGCCATCTATTATGAAGATAGTCATTGTGACCATTATGGACCCTTTCTTTGACTTGCCCGTTATGGTAATATCGGTGATCTTCTCATGATCTTATCTTTTTTCCATTTTCTTTCTACACAATTCAATCTCTGCATTCTTGGTTACTCTTTCTTTTTCAGCTTCATCCCTGGCTTCTTTCAGTAGTTGAACTTGGACTTGAATAGGATGTTTCTTTAGCTGTTCATCAGAGACTGAGTTCTTTGTAATTCTCGAGCAACCCTTTCATCATTCTTGCATGCCTCTAGAAGTTGCTCAGCCTTGATTGATTCTTCAATTTCTTCCTTAGAGAGGAAGTTGAGCTCGTGTCATCTAATGTTGATTGGGAGGGTATCTTTATTCGCTGACTCTCAAGTGCAGTAATGAGAGTAGCCATTCTTTGATCTTCATCAGTCACAGTAGCGTGGATTGGGATTATTGGGTCTTCTTCTCTCAGTGATTCATCAGTGTTAAAAGGTGCTGGAATATCACTTAGGGTTAAGGATGGGCTGGAAAAAGAAGTAGAAGGAGAAGAAGATTCAGAAAAGGGAATCATCTTTAGAGGATGTATATTCAAAGGGGAGTAGAGTTGAAGTTCAAGACATAGCTCTGAGTTTTGGTTCAGCTCCCCCCCCCCATAAGTGTGTAGAATTCTGGTTCCCCTCAACAGCAAGATGTTTTTGCTTCCCTTACTGAGGGGTCTTCTTCTTGGGATCTTAGGCCCTCTCCTCTGATTCCCTGATTACTATGCCTTTGATCGTAGGCATTAGTGGTGTTTGGAATAAAGCAACTCCCATCATCGTCGTCATCATCATCATTGTCATTGCCTTCGATATCTTTTCTTGTGTCTTAGATATCATCATCAGCAGTATCTTCTGCATCATCATCATCATCCTCTTCATCGTTCTCTTCAACCACTAAGGGTTCTTTATCCTCAACCTTTGACTGAGCTGGTTCCTTGATTAATTCAGAGCCATCATTGTCATCAGCTTCAGTGTTTACCTCATCTGCCTTCCCCCTCAACTGTTTTCTCCCCCTCAACTGTTGACTTTATCTCCCCCCCCCCCTTGTCATTATTGGTGGAGGGAAGGCAGACCGTTGCTTCAATACGTCTCATTGAGGTTCAATCATCATAAATGAAGGAGGCACAATCAACAACAACATCAGTGATTACATCCCTAATGTTATATACAAAGTCAGACATGGTTTTGATGTGTTGACGATCTTTGTTGGTGAACGATGGTGCATGTGGAAGGGGGATTCTTCAGAAGATTGAAAATATCAGTGAGAAGTCCATTTTGGGTGTCCACCTTTGTGTTCAGATCAGCTACAGAGGTGATAAGGGTGTTGAGGTGGGCATTGTTAGCTTGGACATCAGTCTTCAGCTGGTGTACCTCCTCTTATAGAGTTGAGAGCTGAAAAGCATCAGCTTTTGAGGAGAGTACGGTGGTGAGAGCCTTTAGTGACTCATCAGCTGTTGAGATGGTAGTGCTGTTGGAGGTGACCACTATGGAGAGAAAGGAGGTGGTAGAGTTGAGCTCCTTGATGGAGTTGTCAATGGCCTCCAATTTAGGACCCGAAATAGTAAGAGTTAATTGAGCAAACTTGTGCTCGGGATAAGTAACTGAAAGAATGAGGGGTATGGATGATGGAGTACCTGAGGGGTCAGAAGTGCAATCCAAATGACTTCCACCAAAGAAATCTGACATGTCTTGCTCGAAAGGAGTCAAGACACGTTGTTATTGAGGAATGTCGAGAGGAGTTCCCCCAGGTCCAGTAGTGAAGTTTCAAGATACTAATTCTTGCAACAAGTCGCCTTGAGTATCATCGAGGACAAGTTCTGATGCTGGCAGTGCATATGTGTTGACTAATGATGGAGAAGAAACAACGTTAGTGAATATGGTCGTGCAACGTGAAGGAGGGTCACTGGTGGTGCACGAAATAACACCTGAAGTGGTTTGATCCACTGAGGCAGGTGGGGAAGATGTCAGCTCTGCTTCAGAGGGATGAGTCATCGCTGAAGTGGTTTGGATTGGTGTAGCAGATGTCATGGAGCGAACGACGAACTTTTCTAGTAAGGATTGATATTCCATCACTGACGTTTGGGTTTTCTCCTTTGGGATATTCTTGGCTTTCTTTGAAACGCCAAGAGAGGCTTCAGATGGCCTTTTCTGGGTCTTGGTGGTGGCAACGGTGGCAGACTGGGATGGTTGAGACCCAGTCACAGTTGTCGTTGAAGGAGAAGAAGAGATGGTGTGGAGTAAGGTGGAGAAGTTTACCTCTTCTTCGGTCAGCTCTCGGTCAAGGAGTCGAGAACCCATCTTGGGTAAGTTGTTATCTTCAATAGTTAGATAGAGGCTACCAAGGAGATGTTGGAGAAGAACGTTGATGAAGCGTATGTAAGGAACAATTGGTTCCTTCTTGGAGCTGGAGATCTTCGTCACCATATCTTCAAAGATGATTCGGGCGTAGTCGATCTTTCTCCCGGTGATTACTGAATAGACGACATCAAGAGCCATTCTACTGACTTGGTCCATGCTCCCTGTCTTTCCATTCATGCTTTGAATGAAATGGGCAAAGACATAGCCAAGTTTAGTAGGCATGTGTGCCTTAAGAATTTTTATCAGTGATTTCTTTGGTAATCCCTTCACCAGGATCCAATAGTACTTCATTGCGTCCAGAAAATTGATCAATTCTTCATCAATGGGAGTAGGTTTATATGATTTGGCAGCAAGCAAGTTTAGAGCATTCCTTAGTGTTGATGGTCCAAAGCTCCCTTTGCCATGCTCCGTTTGGAAATCAATGACAGGGACTTGTTTCCCTGAAGACAACGTCTTGGTAGTGGCTTCAACAGTATACCAGAATTGTTTCAGCAGTGAGGAGCAGCCAAGATGGTACATAGTCAGTGCACAGCCGAACGGATAGTTCTTCAGGAATGTAGCAGCGTTCAGGAGATGAATGGATGGTTTCGTGGTGGGGAAAGACAACATTCCCTGATGATTGTTGGACTTGAAGATGATCTTCTCAATGTTAAAAGTGACGTTTGAGGCCTTGGTGAGGTTAACTGCTTAGGATGCCATTGCTGATATTTGGAAGGAGATGAACATATAGTTAGATTATCAGCTTCTATTTTAGGAAAGAAATGGTATTCTAGGTTATGAGCAACAATATTATATGAAAATGTGAGTATTTATGGAACCATACTACATTTTCCATATAAAGAGTGTTTGAAGAGAAGTATGAAAAGAAATGGTAGACTTGGGCAAAAGTCCAGTTTAAAACAGATGTTCTTCTAAAAACAATGTTTTTAGGGTTTGAAATGAAAATCATGAAGGAGATGATTTTTCTTAAAAAAAGGTTATTTGATCTTAATAAACAAAGATTTTAAGATCAACAAGTGTTTTGTTGTAGAAACTAACAAGTGTAAGTTTTTGTGCGTGTTCTTGGTGTTTTCCTTGCTTTGAGAGTATTTTTGCTTTGAGAGTTTTGAGTGCGTAAAGTTTGAATGTGAGACGAAGAAAGGTATTTATACGTAGGAGGAGAGAGAAACGAATGATGATAGAGTGAGAAAGATCATCATGACAAGGACACATCACTCGCATGTGATTGGTCGAAGAATAGGAACGGGCGACGTTGTCAGAAAAATCGTGCCAACGGTTATCAATAAAAATGACGTTATAAAAGAAACGACTTTTCAGTTTTCAAAAGGCTTTTAATCACTTGAAGAAATCAGTGATTGATTTTTAAATTTTTGAAAGTATCACTGAGAAGAAAGTTAGTGATAAAATTTCTTTTAAGAAAAGCTTTTAATCAGTTTAAGAGATTAGTGATTATCTTTTGAAAATTTTCAAGAAACGCTCGCTGAAAAGGTCTTCAGTGAGGAGAGATAGAAGACGTACCTGATTATTGAATAACATATAGTCAGCGATTATATGATGAATGATGAACTTTGAAGTTCAATCGTTGATATACTGAAGAGTTATTCTTCGATATTTAACATCCCAAGCTCACTGATGAGAAAGTTGAATCTTGTTTCATCAAGAGGTTTGGTAAAGATATCAGCGAGTTGAAAATCAGTAGGAATGAAATGAAGTTCAATATATCCATTCATCACATGATCTCTGATAAAATGATGTCTAATTTCAATGTGTTTGGTCTTTGAGTGTAACACGGGATTATTAGCTATTGCAATCGCACTAGTGTTATCATAATAGATAGGAATCCTTGATAGGTGAAGGTCATAGTCTAGGAGTTGATTTCTCATCCATAAGACCTGAGCACAACAACTACCAGATTAAACTTCTTCAGCATATCATTAACATACTTACCTTGATGTATGAATGTACCTTTGTCAGATTGCTTAATCTGAAGACCAAGTAAGTAGGTTAGCTCACCCATCATACTCATTATATTCTTTCTACATTCTCTCAGTGAATCGCACACACAGAGAAGGGTTGGTAGAACCAAATATAATGTCATCGACATATATTTGAACAAGAATAATATGACCTTTAATCTTTCTGAAAAATAAAGTGTTATCATTCTTTCCACGTTCAAATTTATCAATGATTAGAAAAGAAGATATGGTGTCATACCAAGCACGAGGGTCTTGTTTTAACCCATAGAGATCCTTATCCAGCTTATATACATAGCCTGGATGCTTAAAGTCAGAGAATCCCAGAGGTTGTTCAACATAGACTTCCTCACTCAGCTTTCTGTTTAAGAATGTTGACTTGACATCCATTTGATATACCTTGAAGTCTTTGTGAACATCATAGGCTAAGAATAATCGAATTGCTTTGAACCTAGCCACAGGGGCAAAGGTTTCATTGTAGTATATGTATTCCTCTTGTCTGTATGCCTGAGCAACAAGTCTAGCTTTGTTGCGGGTCACATTCCCATGTTCATCTAACTTGCTACGAAACACACATTTGGTGCCAATAACAGTCTTATCAGATGGTCTGGGAACGAGATTCCAAACTTTGTTTCTTTCAAACTCGGTCAACTTTTCTTGCATAGCGTTGACCCAGTTTGGATCTCTGAGGGAATCGTCGGTCTTTTTAAATCTCTGAAAGAGTGGCATGGATAGGAATATTTCCTGAGGAAGAAGTTTCATCAATGTGATAATCAACTATCAGTCGATGAGATTCAGATTGAACGTCATTCGTTGATTGTTATTCAAAGGTGAGAGGTGATTCAGATGCCGGGGGTTCAAAAGAGGGCATAGTGTTTATGGGGACAGCTGAAACCCAAGAAGTAGATTCGCCTTCAGTTGAAACAATGACTCGATCATCATCAGCGTTTGGAGGATCTGTTTGATGGTTATTACTGAAAGATGCATCAGCATCTCTGAGGTGGGAGAACATCCAATCATTCAGCTCTTCATTTTCAAAGATTGGTTTTGAATTGGCTGAGAGAGATTCATCAAAGGTGACGTGTATGATTTCTTCCACAGTTTGTCTTCTCTTGTTGAAGACTCTGAAAGCTTTGGATACTGAGTAGTATCAAAGGAAGATTCCATCGTCAGTTTTGGGATCAAACTTTCCAAGTTGATCTTTGTTGTTTAAGATGTAGCACTGATAACAAAATATATGAAGAAAACTTAGAGTTGGTTTTCTTCCATGGAAAAGTTCATAGGTTGTCTTTTTAAATCTCCTAACGATCAGTGATCAATTTTGAGTAAAACATGTAGTATTGACAGGGTTATCATTTTCAGATTCATAACCAAGACAACTCTTATACTGTAGAATTTAAGCACCTATTGTCTCAGTGATCTTAGCTGAGCATTTACACCATCTTTCAACTGTAGCATTTTCAGCTTTCAGCTCAGTGAAACTTTGTTCACGTTCAATGCTGATAATTTCATTAACAATGACCTGATCTTTTAAACTTTCCTCTATATTGGTTAGTTCTTTGATCTTTAGGTGGCATTTCTCAAGTTGTTCTATTAAATCAATTTTTTTTGTTTTCAACTTGAGTTTTACTGTTCATGGCATTGTACAGATCAACTGTCAGCACATCAATAGCGAGACGTCTATCAGCTTCAGTGAGAATTGAATTAGAAGAGATTGATACCTGAGAGGTATTAGTGCTCGTGGATGTTCCAGTGGGTTCTTCCACTTCTTCTTCTATCTTGGCCATTAGATAGAGATTGGTCGCATCTTCTTCATCAGAACTTGATTCTTCAAATTCAGCCCAGTCATGTTCTTCAGCGATCAAACCTTTACCTTTTCGCTTATAGTTTTTCAACTTTTGATATTTCTCTTTCAACTTTAGGTACTTGTTATCTCTGGGCTTACGGGATGAAGAAGGTTTGAAAACTTTCTTTGACCTGCACTCGCTAGCAAAATATCCTACTTTTTCACAGTTATAGCAAGTAGCAGTTGCCTTGTCAACAGGTGTTGGCTTAGGCTTATCAGATATGGCTAGAGGCTTATTTCTTCTGAAATTTCTCTTTCTTGCAAATCTCCTGAAGGAGTTTGTCAAGAATACCAGTGATTTATCAAACTCTGAACGGTCACCATCTGATAGATCCTTTGAGTCAAAATTTAACTCAATGATGGTAAGAGTAGAGGAGTGCTGAGATGGGATTATCTCTGAAGTGACTAAAGCAACATGTGTGCTTTTGGATTCTTTGGAATATTTGACAAGATTCATCTTCAGTTGACTAGATTGCTCATGATTGAGCAAAATCCCATATAAGGTGCTAAGAGAGAGGTGATTTAAGTATTTTGTTAGCTTGAGACACATTAAATAACTGTCCCAGTTGTTAGGAAGACATTCCAAGAATTTAGTTAGTGCCTCAGAATTTAAGTAGGTCTTACCAATAGTCCATAGATCAATTATTAAGCAATTAAAGTGTTGGTGTACTTCAGAAAAAGAATCATTCTTATCACAAATGAAACTTTCATATTATCTTACCAGATTTATCTTTCTAGTTTCTTGTACCTCAGTGGTACTTTCATATTGAATACAAATTGTGTCCCACATGGATTTAGAGGTTTTTATATGCATGATGGAATGCGATACTTCATCAGGTACTGCCATGGATATGATGGTTTTGGCCTTAGCATCAAGGGCAACTTTCTTTTTGTCCTCATCACTCCATTGTCGTATTTTTTTGACAACTTCTCTTTCAGGAATAGCTTCAATAGTTGCAATGGCAGGAACTACAACAACTATGATATATGGTACATGGGGTCCATTCTTAACATATTCAGGTATAGTAGGATATACACCTTCGAGAAATAACATCATTCGATTTTTCTAGAGAGCAAAATGGTCTCTGCTGAATCGAGGTGGTTTTGCAAGAGAGCCATTGTCATGGTAGTTAGTGTTTGTGTTTAATGCCATTATGGAAAATAGCGAGGAAGAGAGAGTTAATCAAGATCTTGTTTATGAGAATAAACAAACTGCTCTGATACCACTTGTTGGTCCCGATTAAGTTTCTACAAGGGTTTAAGTTTGTAGAGGGAGGGGGAGGTTGATTACAAACACAAAATTTACTTTTTAAATTTGTTTATTGACTATTGAGTAAATCAAAAACAAAATTTACAGATTCTTGCAGAATTAGATATGGTAAACCTAGTCTAAACAATCTAAGAATCACTAGGCTTTCTTTCACAAGAATGAAATATAGAGAGAAGAGAGTTTGCAGAAAATAGAGTGTATGCAAGTATCACAAAGAAGATTGAGGACACTTCAAAATGAAGGCTTCTCTCCTATTTAAACCTTATGCATTAAATGCATGGCAGATGGTACAATCTACGTGTCCATCTTCCATTGGATTCATGTTCTTTGACTTTATCTTTAGCATGCTTCCGACCATATGGTGGATAGTGTAGTGGAAAGGGGTAGTTGTATGATTATGGACAAAAGTAAGTTTGCTTTTGTACCTTCATACTTTTTGTGCAGAGGATAAGACAAACAAATCGTGATAAGCAAGCCTCATGATCAACTATAGCTGGTAATCAGTGATCAGGGATCACTGATACTGAGAGGCAATAGCTAAGGCTTGATCTTGGTTTGTCACGCGTTGTAGACTTGTCTTGGTTTCACTGAATGCCACTTCAGATCATTAGTAGACTTGTCTTCATCATCAGCTTAGTCTTCGATGCCAGGGATGATCTTCTTGAGCGTGAGGCTTGTCTTTAGAGATTACATAAATTGATTACAAAGTAAACCACCCAGCGATAACTATACAGACTCAGTGTGATCGTTGATGGTGAAACACTAATACAAACAACCAGTTTAAAGTATCTTTCACTAAGTATAAAAGGATCATCATCAAATCACTAAGAGATTTTGGATCAACACTATGACCTTCAACTATCAAGGATTCCTATCTATTGTGATAACAATAGTGCGATTGAAATAGATAATAATCATGTGGTACACTCAAAGACCAAACACATTGAAATCAGATATCATTTTATCAGAGATCATGTGATGAATGGAGATATTGAACTTCATTTCATTCCTACCGATCACATGTGAGCGACGTGTCTTTGTCATGATGATCTTTCTCTCTCTATCATCATTCGTTTCTCTCTCCTACTCCGTATAAATACCTATCCTAGTCTCACATTCAAATTTTACGCACACAAAACTCTCTAAGCAAAAATACTCTCAAGGCAAGGAAAACACCAAGAACATACATTAAACTCCACTTTGTGATTCTCAGGTTGTTTCATCTTACTTCTTGCTGTTTTCTGCTACAAAACACTTTTTGATCTTATAATCGTTGTTTATTAAGATGAAACAACCTTTTTGTAAAGATAAATCATCTCCTTCATGATTTTCATCTAAAAATCTTAAAAACCTTTGTTTTAGAAGAACATTTGTTTTAAACTGGACTTCTACCCAAGTCTACCATTTCTTTTCATTTGTCTCTTCAGCATTCTCTATATGGAAAATGTACTGTGTAATAAATACTCATATTTTCATATAATACTTTTGATCATAGCCCAAAATACCATTTATTTCCTAAATTAGAAACTAGTAATCTAACACTTCTTTCATCTTCTTCCAAACATCAACAATGGCACCCCAAGCAATGAACCTCACCAAGGCCTCAAACGTCACTTTTGACTTTGAGAAGAACGTCTTCAAATCAAACAACCACCAAGGAATGCTCTCCTTTCCCACCAAGAAATCATCTACTCACCTTCTGAACGCTGCCTAGTTCCTAAAGAACTGCCCACTCAGCTATGCCCTGACTGTGTACCCTCCCGGTTGCACATCATTACTGAAACAGTTCTGGTACACCGCTAAAACCACCACCAAGACATTGTCCTCAGGGAAGCATGTCCCTGTCATTGCCTTCCAGAAGGAGCATGGAAAAGGCAGTTTTGGACCCTCAGCAATCAGGACAGCTCTCAACCTACCTGTTGCCAAGAACTACGAACCAACCCCCACTGACGAAGAACTTATCATCTTCCTATACGCCATGAAGTATGATTGGATCATGGAGAAGAATTTCCCCAAGAAATTGCTGACCAAGATTCTCAAAGCACGCATGCCTACTGAGCTCAGATATCTCTTCGCCCATTTCATTCAAAGTATAGGTGCGAAGACTGGTAGTATGGATCAGGTATCCGAATGGCTCTAGACATTGGCTACTTGGTTATCACTGGCAGAAAGATTGACTACACCAGAATAATATTTGAAGATATGATGACCAATATCTCCAATCCAAAGAGGGAACCCATTGTTCCCTACATACGCTTCATCAGTGTGCTTCTGCAACATCTCCTTGGTAACCTCTTTCCTACAACTGGCAACTTCAACTAACCCAAACTGGTTTCAAGAATCCTCGACCGAGAGCCTACCAAAGATGAGGTACGTTTCTCAACCTTTCTCAAAACCATCTCTTTTACTTCTTTTTTCAACGGTAGCTATGATTGGGCCTCAGGCATCCCAGCCTACCCCTGTTGCCACAACCAAATCGAAGAAAAGACCATCTACAACCTCTCTTGGAACTTCGAAGAAAGCCAAGAAGTTTCCTCAGGATAAAACCTCGAAAATGTCAGTGATGGAATCCCAATCCTCACTCGACAAGTCTGTCGTCCGCTCCATGACATCTACAGTACCCAACCAAACAACTTCAGCGATGATTCATTCCGCTGAAGTAGAGTTGGCATCTACCCTACCAGCCTCAATGGCTCAAGCCACTAAAGATGCAGTTTTGGGCACCGTCAGTGCTACTTCACCATATTGCATGACCATTCTCACATTTGTTGCTTATTCTCCTTCTTTGGTCCCTACATCTGCACCACCGACATCAGCACCTATCTTCGTTGATACTCAAGGTGGCCTATTGCAATAACTACTCTCCCGTAACTACACTACAGGACCTGAGGGAGTTCCTCTCGATATTCCTCAACAACACCATGTCATGACTCCTTTAGAGCAGGACATGTCATATCTCTTTGGTGGAAATCATTTGGATTCCACTACTGAACCCTCAGGTACTCCATCATTCGTACCCCTCATTCTTTCAGTTACTAATCCCGAGCACAAGTCTGCTCAATTAAGTTTTACCATTTCAGGTCCTAAATTGGAGGCCATCGACAAATCCTTCCAGGATATAAACACCACCCTCTCCTCTCTCTCCACAGCGATCACCTCCAACACCAACGCCATCTCCATGGCCGATGCATCGCTGAAGGATCTCACCACCTCTCTCTCTTTCTCTCTTCAAAGGCTGATAACTCTCAGCTATACACCCTACAAGAGGAGGTCAACCAGCTGAAGATTGATGTCCAAGCAAACACCACTGCCATCAACACACTCAACACCTCTGTCGCTGACCTCAATACATAGGTGGACACTCATAATGGTCTTCTCACCGAAATTCTCAATATTCTGAAGAACCCTGCTCAACATGCACCCTCATTCATCGACGATGACCCTTAGGATATCAAAACCATCTCCGAATTTGTATTCAATGCAGGAGATGCAATCACTAACATTGCTACTACATAT
The DNA here is from genome assembly GCA_954870635.1 of Arctium minus. Classification (NCBI taxonomy): domain Eukaryota; kingdom Viridiplantae; phylum Streptophyta; class Magnoliopsida; order Asterales; family Asteraceae; genus Arctium; species Arctium minus. The sequence continues at coordinate 19,878,735 of OX941096.1, read as the reverse complement.
GCTTCATTCACATGTGATGATCGCGCCTCTCTAAGACGCATCGAAGCAAAAATATGTCCTTTCTCCAAGAATGATGACAATGAGGGGGTAATAAAGCCTACTATTGAGGGGAAGAAAATTGTTGAGGAGAAGAAAATAGTTGAGTGGGAGATGGAGATAAATAATGATGAAACCAATGATGAAGATGATGGGTCTGAGTTCATCAAACAACCAACGACTACACCAGCTTAGTTAAACGTTGAGGCTGAAGAACCCATCATGGTTAAGGAGGAAGATGATGTTGATGATGATATCGTAGATACGAAAAGATATCAGAGGCGATGATAATGATGATGATGATGATGACGACGATGATGATGGGAGTTGTTTCATTCCCAACACTACCAGCGCTCCTATCAAAGGCATTGTCATCAAGGAACCAGGGGAGAGGGCCTCTGAGCCCAAGAAGAAGAAGACCCATCAACAAGGGAAACAAAAACACCTTGCTGCTGAGGGGAATCTGAAAATACTACATACTTTTGAGGGGGAGCTGAATCATGATTCAGAGGTATGCCTTGACCTTCAACCCTACTCCCCTCTAAATATCCAACCACTCAAAATGATTCCATTCCTTGAATCTCCTTCTACTTCCTTTTTCAGCCTATCCTCTCCCCTAAGTGATATTCTAGCATCTTTTAACGCTGATGAGTCACTACAAGAAGATTCAATAATCCCAACATCTTTTAATGCTGAAGATATTCCAGTCTACACTACTGAGACTGATGAAGAAGAAGAAGAGGAAATTCCTCTAACTCATTTCTCAAGACCCTACGACCAACTCAAAGGTCAGAGGATGAAGAAAAACGAAGAAAGATTGCTCTCATCGCTGAACTCAAGAGTCAGCGAATAAAGATCCCTTCTCAATCAACATCTGACAATAACGAGCTCAACTTCCTTTCCAAGGAAGAAATAAGAGAATCAATCAGGGCTGAGCAACTTTTGGAGGCATGTAAAAACGATGCAAAAGTTGCCCAAAAGATTGCAAAGAACTCAGTCTCTGATGAAAAGCTAAAGAAGAATCCTCTTAATGTTCAAGCTCCACTGCTGAAAGAAGCCAGAGAGGAAACAAACAAAGAAAAAGCCACAAAGGATGCATAGATTGATTGGTGCAGAAATAGAATGGAAAGAAGACAAGATCCTGAGAAGAACAGTGATGTAACTGTAACGGGTAAGTCAAAGAAAGGGTCAATAATGGTCTCAATAACAATCTACATAATAGATGCCTCAGCGAAGACAATGTTCCTGCCAAAGTTAGAGAATTTTGGGTTCTCTGAATGGATAGAAATTAGAGACGTACTTAAGAAGTCAAGATCCAAGTACAAGAGCTATGTAGAGTCTATTTTAAATCAGCTCATTGAACGAGTCTCAATGATTCTGAACATTCCCCCAATCTCTCAAAAGCCTACAAGAAAAAGATAACGAGCATCTACTTCAGAAAAAGAAGCTCCTTACAAAAATGAAAGAGGCATTGAATTCTCAGAGGAAGTAGTTCTTGGACCACCACCCGATTTATCAACTCTTGACCTATCACTGCCAGAAGGAGGTCCCTTCACTCCTGGTCAAGTGCTTGGTGACCCTTACGGTATTATCTTCTATGATCCCGAAAGACAAGTTAGATTCCAGCGATTCCTTGAACTTAATCTTTGCCCACTATGTCATCTAAAGGATTTGATCTACTGGTGTGAACTGACACCTTATGGCGATTTGTTCAAAGCTCATATCCTGTTACAATGCAAAGCCAGAAGAAGAAAAGGTGAAGAAGTACCTGACCACCTGATACCCGAAGATGTCCCCTTTGGAGATATCAAAGAAGAAGATCTTTAGCTGATAGATTCCCTCTTTCTCTTATAATTTGTCAGCTTGTAATCTTTAGTATTTGTTTTGTACTCACTTGTACTTGTAACTTTCAATTTTCCTTTGTAAACTCATTACGAAACTAATGAATGTTTTCAGTGAGTTACTAAACTCCATCAGTACTAAAAAGATCCCAAAAACAGTAAATGAGACATGTATTTTACGAATCCTTTTTATCCTTATGTTTTAACACTTCACAATTTTCTCTTGTTGCTTTGTCATCATCAAATAGGGGGAGATTATTGATCCAAACTCTCTCAGAGCATCTCCAACAACTATGCTAAAATGGAAAAAATTAGGATTTTAACATTTTTGTTGCTCCAACAGCTATGCTATACTCTATGCTAAAATAGAGAAAAGAGGAGAGAGATTGTAAAAATCTCTAAATTTAGAGAAATCTCTAAATAGATAGTTTTCCTCCAAAACTAATTATTACCCCCAAAAAGCAAACTTTTCATCTCCCAAGTTTCTATATATTTAATATTTTAATTATATAGTTAAATAACTTGGATATTTTAATAAGATAATTAATACTAGAGTTGCAAAAATAGCATAGTTGTTGGAGTTGGATGCAAAAATGTTTAGAGATTTTGATTTCTTTTACTCTATTTTAGAAAAACTTTAGCATAGTTATTGGAGATGTTCTCAGTGATTTGATGATGGTCATTTTATACTTAGTGAAAATTACCTTAAACTGTTGTATGTATTAGTGTTTCACCATCAGCTATTACACTGAGTCTGTTCAGTTATCGTTAAGTGGATTACTATCTAATCAGTTTATGTAATCCCTGAAGACAAGTCTCATGCTCAAGAAGTTCATCGCTGACATCAAAGACTAAGCTGATGATGAACACAAGTCTACTAATGATCTGAAGAGGTATTCAGTGAAACCAAAACAAGTCTACAACGCGTGACAAATCAAGATCAAGCCTCAACTATGGTCTCTCAGCATCAGTAATCCTTGATTAATGACCAACAACTATAGTTGATCATGAAGCTTGCTTATCAAGATTTATTTGTCTTATTCTCTGCACAAAAAGTATGAAGGTAAAAAAACAAACTTTTTTTTGTCCATAATCGTACAACCACCCCTTTCCACTACACTGTTCACTTTACGACCAAAAACATGCAAAAGATAAAGTCAAAGAATATGAAGCCAACGAAAGATGGACATGTGGATTGTACCCTCCGCCAAACATTTAATGCATAAGGTATAAATAGGAGAGAAACCTTTATTTTGAAGGAGTCCTTAATCTTCTTTGTGAAACTTGTAGAAACTCTATCTTCTACAAATTCTCTTCTCTCTCTCTCTCTCTCTCACTCTTGTGCAAGAAAGCTTAGTGATTCTTAGATTGTTTAGATTATGTTTACCTTATCTATATCCGCAATAATTTGTAAATTATGTTTTTGATTTACTCAATAATCAATAGACACATTTTGAAAAGTAAATGTTGTGTTTGTATTCAAACCCCCCCCCCCCCCCCCTTCTATAAACTTAAACTCTTGTAGAACCGTAATCAGGACCAACAGAAAAGTAAAAAAAAAAACAACCAAATTTTCCTTTTTAAATAATTAAATCCTTAAACTATTTTTAATGAAAAACCATTAAAGTTTCTCATTTTTAATGATTATGTCACTAAACTTTTTTTTAATAAATAAACCATCAAACTTTTAAAAGTTTGTTACCTAATATTATTTTAACTCAAAGAAGCTACTTGAAACATGCTAGGAAAGTTTTAAAGTTAAAAAAGAAGCCTAAATCAGTTTTATAGTTCACAAACCCGACGTCATTCAAACCCATCGCCCCCTCATCGTCGTCCGCTCTTTATCACCCTCCATCACTGCCCATCATCGTCGTTGGCCCCTGCCATAATTCTCCCTTTTTTAATTCTCCATATTTTTTATGTTTATAAGTGTTCAATTAAATTGTTGTAAAAGATAATCGAAAGAAGTAGATAAAAAAGGGAGATTGATGGTAGGGGCCAACAACAGTGAATGGGTCGTATAGAGAGCGGACAACGATGGGGCAACAAGAAGTGGTGAGGGAGAGCGATGCCGTTGTGTGCGAAGGGTTTGAATGACGCAGGTTTGTGAACGGTCAAATTGATTTAATGTTTTTTACTTTAAATTATTCTTAGTCGGTTACACGTAACTTTTTTGGGTTAAAAAGGCGTAGGTAACTAGTTTTTTTTTTAAATAAATTTGATTATTTATTTATCCAAAACAAATGTTTAGACACTTAATCATTCAAAATGAAAAAAATTAATAGTTTTTCGTTTAAAAATAGTTTAAGAACTTAATCTATACTATATTATAAAATATTTATAAAAAAACTTTAAAAACACTTGTTAAAACTTAATGCACCGCTATTTAGGCATTGTTTGGCAAAAAAAAGCTAACTTTTTTCTTTGGTACATGTTTAGATGACCAAAAGCTAGCTTATTGAAAAACTACTCAAAGTAGCGTTTTGAAAAGCTAGCTAGTTTGTCGAACATAGCCTTAATGGTAATTACTTAAAATATCTTAAAAACAATAATTAAAACTTTATGTACTACATTTAATGTTATTTCTTAACTTTCAATCTTCATCTCTAACCAATTTAATTCCCCTAAAATCACTCCACATTTTAACTCCCCTAAAATCATTTTCCACATAACTAAATACAGGATAAAATTCAAATTTTAAATATAAAAAATCTAAAATATAATCAAGAAAATCTAACATAATATTTAATGTTTATTTTATAAAAAAACATATATTATTAAATCTAAAATAAATTACATTATTATTAAACTATCGAAAAACTCTTAAAAACAAGTTTTTATGCATTAAGTATTGTTTGTTGATACACATTACATAAAATTCAAGATTACAAGTCATGATGCATGAGTATAAATTTCTAAAGCTATATGTTTGAATTCATAACTAACTGATAAACATAATAAAAATAGAATAAACATCTCAATTTAAATATAAAGAATTTAAAATATATAAGATAATTATTGAATTATAATAAAATACTTCATTCTTTTATATAAAAATAATATATTATTAAGCCTAAATTAAACAAATTAAAAAAAAACAATTATCACTATCTCAAAACTATCAAAAATCATATTGTAAATCGATAAAAAAACAAAAAATAAAAAGAAATATTAAAATCATATTGTATCTCGCTATATTGCACGGATACACTTCTTATGTAAAATAGTTAATTGGGTTTTATTTAAATTAGTTAAGGGAAAAGTCCAAAAATACTCAATGGACTTTACTGTTTGGAGTGATTAAGTCTTTAGACAATTTTTTGGAACAAATAAGTCCTTAGACATTTCAAAACATGTTAACTAAATCCTTGGACTTTTGATAACCTGTTGAATACATCCTTATTACTTAAAAATTTAACTTGCAACCTATATAGCAGGTAAAACTACAAATTAAAAACAAAGTCACCTACTTTATCCACCTACAAATTAAAAATGGGAAAATTAACTAAAATATTCAATCTCATCAACCATATTTATTTTTCTTTTACCAATTTTCAGGGTCTTTTTTTCTAAAATTGCCAAAGTTTGCACATAATGTTTTTTTTTCCTGCGTAAGGATTGTTTTTTTCCAAAAAAATAAAAATAACAAACATTCTTACGTAGAAAATTTTATGTGTAAAGATTCACTTTCTGCTTATAGTTTTAGAAAAAATTTACACTTTGCATTCTTATAAAGTTATAATTAGTTATTTAATTTATTTTATATCAATTACTTTTTCATTTACATTTTTATTTTATTAACATACACAATCAAATATTAACTAAAATATATCAAAAAAATTAGTTTTTTTTTACAAATTACACCATTATAGTCGTTTCGTCAATACGTTCAAAATGAACTCAATATTGTTTTTGAACTTTATCTTATATTATTCAATATCATAAATACGTACGAATTATTTTTAATATTTACCCTTTATAATTACAAATTAATCTTATATTATTAAATAAATAACCTTAAAGGATAGAAAGTGTAAATATTAAATATAATTAGTACTTATTTATAATATTTAATAATATGAGATTAAATCCAAAAAAATCAATATTAGACTCATTTTAAACGTATTGACGAGACAATTATAATGGTATAATTTGTAAAAAAACGTACCTTTTTTTATATATTTTAGTTAATATACGATTATGTGTTAATATAATAAAATGTTAAAATGAAAATAAAAAGGTAGAAGATATAAAGTAAATTAAATAACAAATTATAAAGATGTTTTCTATTTTTTTTTGCCAAAAACAGTTTTTAAGGCAAAAAAATAATATGCTTCGACTATTTCAAGAAAAGACTTTGAAAAGTGCTTAAAAAATTAATTTTGTTGATGAAGATTGACTATTTTAGTTAATTTTCTTATTTTTCTTATTTGTAGGGTGATAAAGTAGGTGACATTTTTTTTTGTTTTTTTTTTTCTAATTTGTAGTTTTACCTATTATGTAGGTTACAAGTTACATTTTTAAGTAATAAGGATGTATTTAACAGGTTTTCAAAAGTTCAAGGATTTATTTAGTGTGTTTTAAAATGTCTGTGGACTTACTTGTTTCAAAAAATTGTCTAAAAACTTAATCATTCCAAACAGTAAAGTCCATTGGCTTTTTTTGGACTTTCTCCCATTAGTTAATTGGGTTTTTCTAAACTTTTTTTATATGTATATTTTAATTTATTATTCAATCCGTTACGTAAAGTATTAAATTTGATGTATTTTGGGGTGGACCAAGTGGTCTTGAGGCAGCTTTTCCTTTTCAGTTATAATATTTTTCATTTTGCTTTTCAAAAGCATCCAGACATCTCCCTCTTTAGGATTCTTCTCCTTCACAGACAACCATCACTCCTGCAAATCATTTCTCTCTCTCTCTCTCTCTCTCTCTCTCTCTCTCTCTCTCTCTCTCAACAGCATGTGAAGCACTTTTAACACATTCTTCACTCATCTCTGTGAGTACACCTCTCTCTCAGTTTCTGATTTAGGGTTTCTAGCCTTACAATACAATGAGTCAATTGTTTGCTAATTTGCGATCATGATCTTTGCTATATGCGGAATCAAGCTTATCTTCTTCGATGATCATGTGTTTGGTTAGTTTAGTTGGATTTTTTTTAATTATAAAATAGTTGGTGTAGTTGTTGAAATGTAGTTGAAAAAGCATTTGTGATTCAGACAACATTTTAATAAAAATCATTTTCTGTGTATGATCGTTTTAAAAATAAAAGTATCGATAGAAGATAATTTAAGGTCTTCTGTAACCTAGTTCAAGTTCGCTCTCAGTATAGTTAAATTATCCTGTTTCATGTTAAAGGTATGATGTTTTCTTGATTCTTTATTTTATTCTATTTTCTAATTATTTTCTTATTTTATATTGTTTTACTAAATTCTTGCTCATTATCTAGGTTTCTTGTTCCACTTTTTATGTCATTAATTTATTCTGGAAGCTGATTGATCTATTGTTTTTATTCTTTGGCATGGAGGATTTGTGATTTGAACAACTTTGTTAAAGGTTCGAGTAGATCCGCTATTCTGCTACAATTTACGTACTTCATTGTCCACAAAGAACTCCAATTTTGACTTTTCAAAATCAAAAATATTGTATTCGAGGTTTTATCAGTACAATATGTTTCTGTTTAATCGAACATTTTTGATAATTGACAGGGTAGTTGTCATTTTGTGACTTGAACCCAGACATCTTTTTATAAATTGCAATTTAAAAAGAGAACTCTCAAAAGTCGATCATGGACTTATTTTTTTGGGACAAAGGATGTATTACTTAGTATAGAATAAATCTATTAGAGACCACATCCCTGCAAGATCCAGGAGCATGGGGTTCAAGATTTCGAATTGGACCCTGATTTGAGCTAAACATGGAACCTGTCTCATTCCACTTCACAGAGTAATCCATAATAGAGAACTGACATTTCATGATTTCATTTGTTAGTCCATGATTTATTTTCCTCATTGATAAATCTGAAATTTGTTGGTTGGAAGAATGTAAGATACTATGAAATATAATATCTTTTGTGCTAGTTGCTAATACATACAGTATAAACTTTGGGATCATGATATAACCTACTATTGCCTCTAGTAATCATATTCCTTTCAGTTTGTAGAACATATAATTGGAAGAATGACAAAGGTAAGCCCTGAAGTTGACGATGAGACACAAACTCAAGCTGTTCTGTCAGTATCAGCAGATGTGAGCTTTGCATCAAATCAGTTCCCAAAATATAAATTAGGTCCTGATAATCAGATTTTGGATGAAGCAACAGTGGATGGTAAGGGTCCGCCACTGAAAGAGGTGGTGGCACAAGAAACGGAGCAGCTGTCCGAGCAACACAAACGTCTCTCCGTCCGTGACCTGGCCAGTAAATTTGACAAGAATTTGTCTGCTGCAGCCAAGTTGTCTGATGAGGTATAACTATAACTATATGGTTTAGACAGAAAACCATGTGCAAATCATAATGATGGTTCATGAGGTACAATGTTGTTGTCTTTGTATCTCTTAGCATAGATTGCATTGTGTTCTTATATGTAGGCCAAACTCAGGGAGGTGGCTTCCTTAGAGGGCCATGTACTTTTGAAGAAACTCAGAGATGCTTTGGAATACTTAAGAGGACGACTAGGTGGTCGAAACAAGGAAGATGTTGAAAAAGCTATTTCTATGGTATACCCTTGTTATTCTTTCCTAGTTAGTTTTCTGTTTTATTTTTGTTCTTTTTGCATTCTAGTGTTCTGTTACTTGTTTATATATATTTTAACAAGCTTCTTTTGTGACATGATAAGAAAGGTAAGAAAATCATAATTTCTATGCTGTATTCCCTAGTGACTAGTGCAATCTATTTTATGGTGGATACTTTGTCATAGGTGGAAGCGATGGCAGTAAAATTGACTCAAAATGAAGGGGAGTTGATACAGGAGAAGTTTGAAGTAAAGAAGCTTGCAAACTTCCTTAAACAGGTAACTTTATTTGTCACTTGTTCACTGGGAAGCTAAGTACAGCAGTAGAAAGTAATTCTCTGTATTATAGTATTTTGTAGATTTCTTCCAGTCAGTAATTTATAATGATGACCCTGTAGCAATTAGCAAACAAGTAATTTTAGATTGCCAAAAGAAAAGACGCAATTTCCATGGGACAAAGGAAGTATGTGTAGTTAGTTCAATATGCAAGCAACTCCTCTCATCGTTTCACTGAACTTTTTGTTTGTACTCTTCTTGTCAGAATATTCCCTATGTTTTAACAATTTCTTCTGGGTATGAGAAAATGATTTTATTATTTATTTGCAGGCTTCAGAAGATGCTAAAAAGCTGGTAAACCAAGAAAGGTCTTTTGCTTGTGCAGAAATTGAGAGTGCCAAAGCAGTAGTGCGAAGAATTGGGGAGGCTCTTGACGAGCAAGAAAGGGTATCACTAACATCAGGAAAGCAGGTAACTTGCTTATATGATGATGAAGTCTTATGTATTGGAGCTACCTGTTACTTCGTTTACCAACTTTATCTTCGACATTTATATGTTTAATTTTTTTTTTTTTGGAAAGGTGTCCTAGGCTATCCTAGACTATGCCTAGATTAATCCCTTGGCAAATTATGACTGTAAGACATGAGCCCTAATTAAACCTCAGTGGCCACAATTGTTGTGTACGTCTGGATTCGAACCTTGGACAGATGGGATATCCCACCACATCCCCCAGGGCCTTAACCAGTACGCCACAACCCTTGTGGTTATGTTTAAATATGTCGGTAACTTGATACTTATGATGTTCAAATATTAGGGTTTAGGGTATCCTTTTTATCAACCATGAAATTAAGTATTGTGTTTTTTCTTGAAAGTAATTCACCGACATGTTGCCAGGAAATGGAGGAGATGATGGAGGAAATCCAGCAGGCTAGAAGAATTAGGTTGTTGCATCACCCGTGCAAGGTGTGCTGAGAATTTGTTATTTTGTTTAATACATGCTTAATCTATTAATTAATTTATTTAAGAGCTGGTGACCATGTGCACCGAGGCTCCTTGTCTTTGCATGGTTTGGAAAGGAGTTCCGTATACTCAGTCTTTCCTTGCCAATTTTCTAAAGAAGCTATTTGTGTGACTCAAATCCTTTACCTTCTGATCATTACTCTTAACATGTCTCTCATGGATAGCCAACCTCTTAAAGCTAATACTTGGACATATTATATGGGTAAAACAGACTATACGCTGTTGGGAAACATACTATGATTCAATATTGCAACACTTAGTTGCAACTCAAAATCAATTGATTATGAGTGACTTGATTGACAATATGACAACTGTGGTCCCTTCATGCATAAATTATTTTGTTTCACACTCTATTTTGTCCTTTTTCTATGCACTCATGTGTCATTTGTACATATATGTTTCATCTTTTTTATTTGATTTGTGATATACATGTATAACAACTTATTCATGGATCCAAAGCCTCATGAATATGTGCCTATCATCTCAAAATGTAGGTTTTGTACATTAATGAATTGCAATTATTCCACCTTCATATGATAATTCTTATTAATATTACAACTTCCATGTGGTAGCATTAACCTATTTTTATACCTTTGTTTTCTAGGTGATGGACATGGAACATGAACTTCAAGCCTTGAGGAGCCAAATCCAAGAGAAGTCTGCATTCTCAGTAAAGCTTCAGCAAGAGGTATTTCACTTAAAATAAGAAAGTTGAAATAATTTAGGCTAATTAAAATTATTACTCCTTCCATCCCGAAAAGTGCAACATTTGACTTGACACATAGTTTAATAAGAACATATTGATCTAATGTCTAAAATGCCCCTTGACAAAGACAAAATAAAGGAAACTTGTGGACCAAAATCAAAGTTGCTAGTTTCAAGTAATGGTTACTAATATGCAAAACAAGCAACTTAAGATTAAAAAATTAACCAAAAAATATGTTAGCATTGTTTTGGACAAGCCAAAGCAGAAAGTGCAAAATTCTTTTGGGACGGATGAAGTAAATCATAATTTGTTTGCTTTTGTTGCATCTACTTAACTGCTTAAGTTCTAATCCAAATGCAGCTAATGCTGAAGAAATGGGCTGAGGAGAACAAGTTAAGCTTATATGCATTAGGAGGTTCTGGAAGTTTGGGTTCAATTATACGGCTTCAACCATGCTCGGAAGAAGCCATGGAGCTCTCAAAATGTACAATTCAGTGGTATCGCTTATCATCACAATGTAGCAGAAGGGAGCTTATTTCAGGTGCTTATTACATAATCTGCGTGCAACTACTTTCTGTTAAAAATATCTTCTAACATATTTTCTTTTGCTTTGGCCAACAAGGATTGTCAACGTGACATTTCTTATTTTACGCACACACTTCTCACTAGCCAAGGGTCTTCTCCCCAGTTCTTGGAAACAACCACTCTACTCTTTAGGGTTGATGTCATGTCTGCTTACATCTTAGCCCAATACCCCACCTTCGGACGGGATATCCTGTGTTTGTTTGGTTTGTTATACGTATTTTCGTGTGTATATGTCCTTATTTAGTCTTGTTGGCTAAATTTAATCTTCACCAGGTGCTAACAAATCAGTGTACGCTCCGGAGCCCTTTGATGTTGGACGGATTTTGCAAGTCGATATCCTCTCAAATGGCCAAAAATCTACCGTGACGACAGCTTGCCCTGTACAACCTGGTTTGTCCTTTTTCTTATCTTTTGTTTACAACCACACCGCTAACACTGAAACAAGTTGACAAATTTGAATGGTGTTTTATGCAACAGCTGTTGGATTGGAGAGTTACGTGGAGACGCTATCTCGGAAAAGCAATTCCGAGTTCAGTGTATGTTGTCTATGAACTTTATATTATGGCTTACATACTCTTCCGATCCCATGAAAATAGTAACCAATTAAGTTATTTTTACTTGAAGATTTCCAAAATTGGAAATTCAAAATTTCATTGGACATCATTTTTGGGATTTTGTAATTTTCATTCAGTGCAACTGTTATTAACACTAGGACAGGATTTTGGTTCTATATCATGAGTAGCTGAACTAAGTAGGAAATACCCAAATAGTTCAAGTTAGTTGATATCGTATGAAATTGAATCAAAAAAAATTTGTATTACAGGTAGTAATCTCCCAGATGAATGGACGTAATTATTCGTCACATTCTGCCCATTTGTTACGTGTGGGTAAAACGAGAATGAAGCTTTCAAAAGGATGGATTACAAAGGCCAGGGACGCTTATTCCTCTACGTCAATGCAGGTAATACTTCTTGCTTGCTTCCAAATCTTATTTTGAGGTCAAAATTGATACAACATATTTCAAGAAGATATCAGATAACTACATCAAACTTTATAAGAAACCAAGTGTTGATTTTAAACATGCACACATACCATCTCAATATGACTATATTTCACTTTTTCGTCATTTAGGACTGAACTTTAGATTTGATTTTCTTCCTTTTTTTTTTCTTTTTTTATGTAGGGCAAATTGCATAAAAACGCAACATACTATGGTCGATTCCTATTTTGTGTAACAAACTTTCAAAACCTTCATTTGTTACCTGATATGTAATATCTCAAACATTAAAACATAAGTACGTTACACAAAATGAGAATTAGACAACGAGTGTGTTGCATGTTTATACATTCTTAGAAGTAAACCAGGTACCTAAATGTTTGAGATGTTATATATGAGGTGTTGGAATGAAGGTTTTGAAAGTACGTTACACGAAATAGAAATCAAGTCAAATTACGTTTTATTTTCGTGGAATGTGTCCTTTTATGTAATATGGCATATGCAACTTTAATAAAGGCTATGTCATGCGACTCACATTTGAACGACAAACATAATCTGTTTTCATCCTATCCCTCCAATTTTATAATCCGTTTCATGGGTCCCATCTCAATTCTCCTGAAGTTGCAAATCTAACTGACAATCACATCTCCATTTCTCCTTGCACAATATAATTAGACCAAGTAAAAATTCCGAATGTCAAAAGGGATAACTAAACAAATAGCATCTTAAGTTCTTCGAAGGAAAGTGTTGTTACCACATCTTTTTGGCCAAATTTCAGATATGTGGATTTCGAGGGGGCGGGAATCTTGCTGCTAAATCATTGTTTTGGCAATCAAGAAAAGGGCAATCTTTCATATTGGTGTTTGAATCAGAACGAGAAAGAAATGCAGCCATCATTCTAGCCCGAAGATATGCTCATGATTCCAATGTAAGTACTCTCCCTCCCTCTCTCTTTATCAACTTCATTTTATACCAGCACAAATCTCATACACAACTTTCTTTTAAGCACTCGGGTCTTCATTAAATTCTTTTCACAAACACATTTTCACAAGCCGGGTATTCATGAAATCAGTCGGCTCTACTTTTAGGGGTAGAAGACAGGTCTGCGTAGATCTTATCCCTAGATCCTACTTTTAAGCCGAGCGAGACCTAATAGATGTGTTTGGTTAGAAGTCTCACACAAAAGTCTTTTCTTTCAGTTTTTGCACAAAAACTGTTTTCTCAACCCGAACTATCTCACGCTGGCCATAAACGATTGGTATCTTTGAGGGCCAGCCCAACCGGCAAATAAAAGGTAGGCCTTGGGACTGCTTCCCCATAGGTTGCCGGTTCAAGTCCCCTCTGGGCCACTGGGGATTCGTGGTTGTTATCTTCAGGGCTCCAACGGGATTAGTCAAGGTGTGTGTGCAAGCCGACCTGAACACCCATGGTTACCAAAAAAATACGATTGGTTCACTTCTTATGGGGAGTCGTTCTAACATGACAGGTGGTGCTGGCTGGACCAGATGATCAAGCATCACTTTATCTTCTGTGACTTCACTAATGCAAGTAACCAGGGTTCCAAATTGAGATTTGATTATTTCATTTTTTTTTCACTTCTAATTTTTTGTGTGTTTTTTTACTTCTGTTTTTCTTTTGGGGTGTGTTTCTACTAATGTGATGGTTCGTTTGTGCATCCTTTATAGGCATAGTTTTGGTTTGCCTGTTCCTTGGTTGTAACATCTGTTTTTTTTTTATATACCGAGTCGTTCGTTTGCACCTTATATGCATTTCTAATATGCAAACCGGGTTTTAGCCCGCCGTATCAGGTTTAACTTATTGATGAGAGTGTTGCAAAACGTTAATTCAATTTAGTTCGAGAAAAGCATTTAATCCACATAATTCATTATGGTGCTTGGTTGAAAAGCTAGTAACCGGAATCTATCATGGGTTGGATTGGATTAGATTTGATTAAAAGCACCTACGTGACCGTATTTTCGTGAGTTTTTGTATCATGATTTGGATCGGTTTATACAACATATTATTAGTTATTCGAAATCCTGTATAGAAGGGTGTTTATAAAAATATAAACCGTTGGGGAATGTTTTTCGATCATGTTTATCTTATACTACTATGTTAAAATTCTAAAATACAATCTTTTGTAAAATAACATTTACTACCCCTTACAATGTTACATTTCATTTTTCATTTTACACCATTATCATATTAACACAAATAATCGTATATGAACAAAAATGCAATGAAAAAATACGTTTCTTTTTCTACAAATTATACCATTATAATCATCTCGTCAATACCTTCAAAACGAACCCAATATTGAATATTTTTAATTTAACCGTACTATTAAATATCATGAATATCTACGAATTAAATTGTTTTATATAAAAATTCTAAAACGGTTATTGTACAATCTTTTGTACAATAACATTTGTCACCCTTACAATGTTACATTTACAACATTTACAATTACTTGTTTAATTTACTTTATATCTCTTACTTTTTCATTTTTCATTTTACACCATTATCATATTAACACAAATAATCGTATATGAACAAAAATGCAATAAAAAAATACATTTTTTTTCTACAAATTATACCATTATAATTCAATTAAATGTTACGTTTATCACCCTTACAATTAGTTATTTAATTTATTTTATATCCCTTGTTTTCTTATTTTCCATTTTATACCTTTATCATGTTAACATAAATAATCATATACGAACAAGCTCAGTATTGAATATTTTTTTATTTAACCGTACTATTAAATATCATGAATATCTACAAATACGATTGTTTTATATTCTTACACTTTATTTTATTTTCACCTTTAGCATATTAAAAATACGTAAACCAAACTAAAATATATTAAAAACACGTTTCATCAATTCATTTTATTTTGAAAAGGTTACATTGTAACACACATAACAAATTATTGAAATAGTTCACATAAATCACCAACTAGCGAATTCCGTATAGCGAAGTGATATTTGTTATCCTTGATTTGATTATACTATAAATATGAAATTATTGGAATTTACGCCTATCTTCAACTGATCCTTTTGCCCTTTATTTAACTTTTTAAATAAATTTGGAAAATAAAAATAAAATTTTACACCAGCCGCATTGCGCGGGCATATAACTATATATATATATATATATATATATATATATAAATTTGTAAAACTTGATAAATTGTTTTATATAATTTTTTTTTGATAAAATTGTTTCATATATTTGTGTTTTTTATGTGAAAATGAAAATGTTTCATCAGATTGAGAAAATGCATGAAACAATTTCATCAGAATGAGAAAATACATGAAACAATTTCATTTTTACATAAAAAACACAAATATATGAAACAATTTCATCAACAAAAGAATTATATAACACAATTTCATCAAATTAAACAATTTCATGAATCAATTTCATTAAGTTAACTAATGAAATCGATGGTTTACACGGTTTGCAAAATTAAAGTGGTTTCCATTTGATCTCTCCCATAAATATATATATATATATATACACTATATTATAAAGATTCTAAAACGTACAAAATGGTTTCTTGTACAATGTTACATTTACCTTTACACTTACTTATTTAATTTAATTTATATCTCTTATTTTTTTCATTTTTCATTTTACACCATTATCATATTAACACAAATAATCGTATATGAACAAAAATGCAATGAAAAAATACGTTTCTTTTTTTACAAATTATACCATTATAATCGTCTCGTGAATACCTTCAAAACGAGCCCAATATTAAATATTTTTTAATTTAACCGTACTATTAAATATCATGAATATCTACGAATTAATTTGTTTTTTATCCATACGTTTTATTTTTTTCCACCGTTAGCACATTAAAAATACATAATCATAAAATATATTAAAAATATGTTTCATTCTTATTATAAATTATATCATTATAATTTTTTTCGTCAATAATTATAATATAAACTAATTATTGAATATCTTTATGGGTTTAGGGTTTCATAAGTTGTTATTCTGAGGTCATGATTATTGTTGATGACATGTCTATAAGGAAGTAACATTAATTGTTCGTTCTTTACTTACATTCCGCTGCATCGCGCGGGTATATGACTATTAGTTTTAAAATGTCTATTTTAAGAAAAAATTAAATTCTTTTTCAATTAATCTCTATCTCTGCTACTATATTAAAATTGTATTACCGTTAATTAGTTTTTGGAAAACGTTGTTTTGAAAGCCATCGTTTCCGGCACACGTTTTCCTCCCCACGTCCCTGAGTTCTCTCCCACGTCTGACTCATCTACTATCTTCAGTCGTTTCTTCTCAAAATACGATTTCTTCCACTCCGCCTGCCCCTCGCCATCTCTTTCTCGCCCTGTGCTGTGACTACCATGAATGTTCTGACCGGAATACTATCGTCATAGCCTCAAATTCTTCCCCACTTTCCTGCACGGTGATTTTCAAAATCCTAATCCCACTCCCCCAACCCTCATTCAACCGATACCCTCCCCTGATCTGTCACCGATGTCATGTAGCATTCAAGAAATTAACCCTAAGAAAACACGTATGTAAGGTAACTTGCTTCTTTTGATTGGTAATTCATGTTATCATTGCTTTAATCTTTAAATAGAGTAATTTCAAGTTTATTATGGTTTGGAGTGAAGCGTTTTTATATGCTTATTGGTGAATTTCGTGTCAAAAATTGGGATTTATATGGGAGTTCTTTCACCTTCGATTATGTCTATGGGAGTATCGGGTTTTCCACTCCTCAGAGTTTTGATGACTGTGTTGTTCCTCTTGTAGTCTTGTTGATGCATTTTTTAGTGGCTAAAATGTCACAGTTTTAACATATAGCCAAATATTTGGTTTCCCTGTTCATCTTCTCTTTTAATTATTAGACAAGTTTACTTGAAAATTCTGTTTTATGATAACAAATTATGTATGTCAGGCTGTTTTGGCATTCTTATTTTCATGATGCCTTCTGTCTGTCGTAATAAACAGACTAGATGTATATGTTATAATTTTGAAGCTTATGATTTATGATGTTTATTGTAATAACCGGGTCCAAGTTTTAAATTGTAAAGTTGGGTGTTTAATTGACCAAGACTCAAAGATGAAGCGGGCTAGATGTAACATGGAAATAAAAGGGTTTTAACCTTAGTGACCTCATTCATTGTTAGCGTTCGGCGGCTGAGAAGAGAAAAGTAGAGGTTGTGGGCGATTTTTGGAAGAAGCAAGGAAGGGGTCGTTGCATTTGGATTGAAGGGTATTGTTGATCTTCTCTAAGGTAAGTTTCCCTATGATCAATGTTTTCTATTCCTAGAACTAATGCCAGATTTGATCCTTGGTTTGGAATAGACTGTTGTTTTGATTTTTTGGGGTTTTGATTTGAAGGGTAGTTGTGGATAACCCTGTTATCCTAGCTTTCTGTTGTTCGAATGACCTAAGGGAAGAGGGGGGGGTTTAGAATTTGCTTTGGTTATTGTTGGGATATAATCCCCAATCGATGTTGGTCTCATTCAGATTCGAGATTTGCGACCGACCAAGGTTTCCCTTGGTTCGGCGCTAGTTAGACGTGGGTACCGGGGGGAGGGGGGGCTTGGGCTTGTTACAGTCGGGCGACCCCGGAGGAGGTGGAACCGGGCGACCCCGGGATGGAAACCCCCGGGCAACCCCGGGAGGTGTAGCCCCGGTCGACCACGGGCACCGGGGTGCCGGGCGGCCCTGGGCATTTGAGACCCGGGCGATCCCGGTCGTGCGCGGCTTGGGTGACCCCAGTCATCTTCTTTGAGTAGATTTTCGGGTTTCGGGGTTGAGGGTTTCCGAATTTAATCCGATCTTTCTTCTAGTAGCTTTGAGTTATAAATTTCCCTTGATTTGGGATTAACCGTGAGATTTACCAAGCGACCCTTTGTGCCTTAGGAATCGGTGATCTGGACAATTTCTAGAGGGAGACTTTGATCAGGACCTCAGGTGAGTTCTTCTAAACTAAATCTCTTATGACGAAGACGTATGTTCTATGTGTGTGAGTTTAACTACAATCCTTGAAATGATGTTGCCTTAATATTTACATGCAAGAATTATTTAAATGCTAAAGAGATTGTTGTTATTGTTGTTTTTGTGGAAATGTATGCATACATGGTCCTAAGTGTGTTATGCTCAAAGTCGGGGGGGGGGGGGGGTGTCCCGCATGTGCTCATTCCGGAGGGTGTGTTCCATTTATGCCATTGGGGGTGTGTCCCAATAAGGCAGTGTGAGCCACATACACGCTGTCACCTTAGGGTGGCGGTAGTGTGAGCTGAGAAGTTTATTGAAAGTTTAGTTGTCTTCTGTAAAGCTGAAAATGGTTTATTTTATGATAAATTCTTTGAATGCTTTTTGAGTTAAAACTTTTGTTAGAGGGGACTCACTAGACCGTTGGTCTAACCCTCGCTCTTTCAAAAATTAAAAACCCTTTTCAGGTAGGCGTGAGTTAGGAAGAACAGATAAGGGCAAAAAGAAGGTGTAAGCTGGAGTTGGCTAGAAGACCATCATTTTAGTTTATCTTTTTCGTAAACTCTCAGTTGTGTAATAGGTTGCCTTTCCGCAAACCTTCAGATTTATTGTTAACTTGGGGCCATTTTTGGCGTAAAATTTTGTTATTGATATTATGCTTGTTTGGAAGTGTTTTAGGTTGTTACAATTGGTATCAGAGCCATAGTTTAAGGGATCTAGGTGATCGGACGGGCCTAGACTTAAATTAGGAGAATAGGAGCACAACTGAGAAATAGGATGACCGTAGGAGTTTAAGTAATAAGGTGGTGAGGACTAGCATGTAAGGTAAATTTGGAGTTACATCTGGCCAATGTAATTGCAAGTTTACAGGTACATGTGTGTGCTTAATTTACCTTGTTACGTTAGACTGGTTGGATTAAATGTTGTGTATTTCTCCTTTTCAGTAAGCATGTCTGAGCGGGTAACGAGGAGTATGTCTGCACCGGTGGCTGAAGCAGTACCAGTGAATGAAGTGATGGTGGATGGGCCGGTAGTTCCTCCTCGGCCGACTGCCAATCATGAAAAGGGTCGAGGTCAACCCAAAGGGAAAGGAAAGACGACTCGAAAGGCGGCCACTCAAGTGGAGGAACCGGAAACAGGAGTTCAAGGGAAGAGGACGGTGCGTGCTGCCCGTCGAGCCAAAAGTGTGGATGTGATGGTTGAACAAGAATCCTCTCATCAGGAGAGTTCTGCTGCTGTAAGGGGAAGGGGACCGACCAGGAACCGTGGTGGAGGTCGGGCCCAGGCTTTTGTAATGCAAGAGACTTTTGCCACTGAGATGGGGAAACTTCAGGAGACGTTGCAGGCACTTTTGGCACATCATACTAAGGAAGCATCGGCAAGCAAGGGAAGGAGCGAGGAGAGAGAGACGACTGAAATGGCTAAGTCACCAATGACCGTGGTGGGTAGCCACACTCAGTCAACTCCGATAGTGGAAACGAAGGCGGTCACAAAAAAGGGATGCAACTACAAGTCATTTGCGGCATGTAAGCCTCTTGTTTTCAAGGGAGAATGTGATCCGGTGGTATAGATCAAGTGAGTGAGAGAGATGGAATTAGCGTTCGACACCAGTAATGGCGCGGAAGAAGACAAGGTAGTGTTTGCATTGTCCATGCTGAGGGACGATGCAGTGTTTTGGTGGGAGGTCGAGACCGGGGGAAAGGGTTCAAAGGCAGCTAAGGGTATAACTTGGGAGACTTTTATCGCCAGGTTCAAGCAGCAGTTTTGTCCATTGGCAGCGGTGAAAAAGTTAGAAGAGGAATTTCTGAACTTGGATCAGGGTGAGATGTCGGTCAGGGAGTATACGACCAAATTTCTGGAAAAGGCACGTTTCACTGAGATATATGTGCCCAATGAAGAACGACGGATAGACAGGTATCTGTTTGGGCTAAGAAGCAACATCTGAGAGCTGGCAGCTGCAAGAGAACCCGTTACCTTCCAAGCGGTCGTCAATGCAACTGAAATGACGGAAAAGAACAAGAATCGTCAGCTGTCTGAAAGAAGTACGGAAAAGAGGAAGTGGGAGGGATCTATGCGTGATGTTAAGAAGGAAAAATCTGCAAGACCTGAACAGCGAACAACGCCAAGGGTTGAGTATAAGCCGTGAAACAAATGTAACCAGATGCACAAGGGAGAGTGCTTGATAGACAAAGATGGGTGTTTCAAGTGCGGGAAGATGGGTCACATGGCGCGGGATTTCCAGGGATCAAGAACTTGTTATCAATGTGGTTCACCAGACCACATCAAAGAGGATTGTCCTTAGCTGAAGAAGGGAGTTGTCGGAAGTTATGGGGGAGGAGGAGGAGAAAGAAAGGTGGAACCCGCCCGAGCAAGAGCAAGGGCGTTTAACATGACAGCGGAGGAGGCGGTGGAAACACCGGATGTGGTGACAGGTACTTTCCCTATAGACTCGACTTATGCTAAAGTGTTGTTTGATTCGGGCGCAAACCGTTCGTTTGTGTCACCAAACTTCGTTCATAATTTGCGTGTGAAACCCAAAAAGCTTAGTCTTGGGTTTGAGGTAGAAGTAGCGGACGATAGTCGAGTCTTGGTGAGGGAAGTATATGAAGGGTGTAATATTGATATCGATGGCCATTCATTTCCGTTGCGAATGTACCCGATGGGTATGGGGGAATTTGATATCATCGTGGGGATGGATTGGTTGGCGTCTAATGATGCTCATATAGCGTGCAATAATAAGTTTATCTGAATAGCATTGTTGGGTAAGGAAGAGGTTGTAGTGTATGGGGATCATCGAGATAGGAAGTAGTGTTTGATCTCTATGATCAAGGCTAGGTGGTGCTTAGTGAAAGGGTGCGTGGGGTTCTTAGCGTATGTAGTAGACGCTAGGAAAGAGAAGAAGGGGTTGGAGTCGGTTCCGGTAGTAAGTGAATACCCGGAGGTGTTTCCAGAAGACTTGACCACCTTTCCTCCTGATCGGCAAGTGGAGTTCCGAATAGATTTAGTGCCTGGAGCGACACCAATCGCAAGAGCACCCTATCGTTTGGCGGCGGCCGAAATGAAAGAGATGATGACTCAACTGCAAGAACTGCTAGATAAGGGGTTTATTCATCCCAGTACTTCACCGTGGGGAGCGCCAATGTTGTTTGTAAGAACAAGGATGGGTCAATGCGAATGTGCATAGACTACCGTGAGCTTAACAAGGTAACAGTCAAGAATAAGTACCCGCTCCCCAGGATTGATGATCTTTTCAATCAATTGCAAGGAGCGAGCTACTTTTCGAAGATAGATCTGCGATTGGGCTATCATCAGCTAAAGGTGAGAGAGGAAGATGTTCCCAAGACGGCTTTTTGCACGAGATATGGACACTATGAGTTTTTAGTCAGGCCCTTTGGTTTGACTAACGCCCCCGCAGTATTCATGGATTTGATGAATAGAGTGTGTAGTCCACTTTTGGACAAGTGTGTGATCGTCTTCATTGATGACATACTAATTTACTCGCGATCCATGAGGGAGCATGAAGCACATATGCGGTCAGTGTTGGAGCTGCTTAAGTGGGAGAAATTGTACGCCAAATTCTCTAAATGTGAATTCTGGTTGAGAGTGGTGCAATTCCTAGGACACGTGGTGTCAGAAGAGGGAATAAAGGTGAACCCAACGAAGATCGAGGCAATTAAAGGCTGGGAAACGCCTAAATCACCGTCGGAAGTGAGGAGTTTTCTTGGGCTAGCAGGCTACTATCGGAAGTTCATTCAGGACTTCTCGCGGATAGCCACCCCATTGACTGCCTTAACTAGGAAAAACGTTAAGTTTGTGTGGGCGGAAGCTCAAGAGAATGTGTTTGGTAAATTAAAGGAAAGCTTAAGTAGTGCACCTATCTTGTCCCTACCCAACGGGACTAAAGGATTTGTGATCTTCAGCGACGCTTCAAAGTTGGGTTTGGGGTGCGTGTTAATGCAAGAAGGCAAAGTGATTGCCTACGCGTCTCACCATTTGAAAGAGCACGAGAAGAACTACCCGACGCATGACCTGGAGCTGGCAGCAGTAGTCTTCGCTTTAAAGATTTGGAGGCATTATCTGTATGAAGTTAAGTGTCAGTTCTATACTGATCACAAGAGCCTTCAACGCCTATTCAATCAGAAAGAACTCAATATGAGACAACGTAGGTGGATGGAGCTGTTGAGTGATTATGACTGCGAGATCCTTTACCATCTGGGTAAAGCCAATGTAGTGGCCGACGCCTTGAGCCGGAAAGAGCATGGCGATGCAGCGAAGGTAGTGGCGTTTCGGGTTGAGGCAACTTCCACTTTCTTGGAGGAAGTCAAGAGTCTACAAAAAGAAGCACTCTTAGAAGAGAACTTGAAGAGCGAAAGAATTGTCGGGAATGTAAGTACGCTAACGGTAGACGGTCGTGGAGTGAAATGTTTTGGTGACCGTGTGTGGATTCTGAAACGGGGTGACCTTCAGAAGAAAGTGCTGGAGGAAGCGCACAAGTCTCGTTATTCCGTTCATCCGGAAACCAACAAAATGTATCGAGACCTGAAGCAAAGTTATTGGTGGACGGGTTTAAAGAAAGACATCGCTTATTTCGTCGAGCGATGCCTGACGTGTCTAAAAGTGAAAGCGGAGCATCAAAGGCCTTACGGGGAACTTCAACCATTGGAAATACCGGTATGGAAGTGGGATGAAATCGCGATGGAATTTGTCACCGGACTTCCACGATCACCTAAAAAGGTCACAACGCGATTTGGGTGATAGTGGATCGACTTACGAAATCGGCTCATATCCTACCGATTAAGTGTTGGGTTACGGGATCTCAAGCACAGCGGAAAATAAAACCGTAACCCTCCAAGGACCCATACGAATCGGAATAAATCGGGTGTTTCGAATATATACCTCACAGTTAACGAGACTTTGAATCACAACAACAAAGCAAGCTTGATGCCTCCACGGTATCCACGCGAACAATCCGAATCCTTTGCCTTCTTGTGATGCTAGTCACGGTTTCAAAACTTAGAAAGGAAAGGGAGCATATAGTTGTAGGTGATTTTAGAGAGAACTGCAAAAACAAAAATCTTGTATACAATGTCATACATTATATATGCACATGAGAGGCATGGCATGAAAGCACCACCATCCCTACACCTTACTTGAGTGTAGAAGTATCCATACACCATAACTCATTTTTTCAAGACCATACCTAGCTATCTTTATTTATGTCTAACATAATAGTATCTGATTTTATTTAATCAGATTAAATCAATACAAATCAGATATAATAATTAAACGTTTTAATTATTAAAACTCCTTATTCGAATATTTTCAATGCGTGTGACTCAATGGGTTCTCGACATGTTGGTAATAAATATAAATATCGTATTTATAGTTATAAACAATGAGCGGTATCTAGCAATACATCATCATCACCCAAATGCCGAGAATTGGTGATACAAACAATTACCGGTATGTAGTCAATTTTAGTGTACATATTTAATTCTTTTGTCCTTGATGTCCAGATTGAACACGAGACATTGAATGTGTCATTCTCGTTATGTCCAATCTCTAGTTTATTGATTCCCTAATATACTAATAAAAACAGAAATTGATATCTCATATCATTTATCTGAGAATGCATGCATTTCCTTAGTATATATTTATCAAGGAGCCCAGAGACATCACTCCCGTCATAAAGGAGGGAAAAATCCTATCTCGATACATGCTAGTTCTACCATGTGATTTATAACATATCCAACAATAATTCTGTCACCCAGTTACGGAATGATTAGAACAAATGTCAAATTACATTACTCACACATAACAAACTCCATATTTCTCAAGTCAAAGAATTACATGTACATTGACCACATGAGAAACACTTATGACACTCACATGACATCCAATGAAGTGTTCTCATAGCGAGTCACGTCCGATACACAAAATCTCCATTTTGTACCCATATGCAGATTCAATATCTCTATATGAATCCCTACATATGCTAGTCATTATCATATTACTTCAACCTTAAAACCCAAAATAATATTTAACTAGGGACATTTAGAATACATTATTCTAAGGTTATTTATTATGAATAATTAAAAACACAGAATATAACATAGACATAATAAATTGGGCAATACCTTTTATTTATTTATTAATTTCATGAAACAAAACGCAAAATTACAATCATCATATGATTAGCTTTTGGGCATTCACTAACATTAAGGAGACATATCCGTTGGAGAAGTGCTAAGTTGTATATAGATGAAATTGTGTCCAGGCACGGAGGACTGTCATCTATATTATCTGACCGGGATGGTCGTTTCACGTCATCGTTTTAGAGGAGTTTGCAAAGAGATTTGGGTACGCAACTCAAGTTGAGTACGACTTATCACCCGCAGATGGATGACCAGAGTGAGAGGACCATCCAAACATTGGAAGACATGCTTCGAGCGTGTGTTATCGATTTCAAAGGTTCGTGGGAAACTCATCTGCCGTTGATAGAGTTTTCTTATAATAATTGTTACCATGCTAGCATCCAGGCAACACCGTTTGAAGCACTTTACGGACGTCAGTGTAGGACACCCTTGTGTTGGAATGAAGTGGGAGAAAGGCAACTAGCTGGACCTGAAATTGTGCAAATAACAACCGATAAGGTTAACCAGATCAGAGAGAGATTGAAGACAACTCGAGACTGCCATAAAATGTACGCTGATAAGCGAAGGAAGTCAATTGAATTCCAAGTGGGAGACATGGTTATGTTAAAAGTCTCGCCTTGGAAGGGGGTAGTCCGTTTCGGAAAGAAGGGTAAGTTGTGACCGAGATATGTTGGGTCGTTCGCTATCCTAGAGTGTGTTGGGGAGGTAGCGTACAAGTTGGACTTACCCGTGGAACTGCGAGGAATCCATCCCATGTTCCACGTGTCAAATCTGAAGAAATGTTTAGCAGAAACCGATGTTGTACCGTTGGAGGATATCCATGTAGATGAGAAACTAAGCTATGTTGAGGAACCGGTGGCCATTCTGGACCGCAAAGTGAAGAACTGAGGAATAAGGACATCCAACTTGTGAAAGTGCAGTGGAAATTTCACAAAGGACAGGAAGCAACTTGGGAACTAGAGTCGGACATGAGGTCCCAGTACCCTAGTTTGTTTAGCGAAGGGATTCCGGGGACGGAATCCTTTTGAGGAGGGAGTATTGTAATAACCGGGTCCAAGTTTGAAATTGTAAATATGGGTGTTTAATTGACCAAGACTCAAAGATGAAGGGGGCTAGATGTAACAAGGAAATAAAAGGGTTTTAACCCTAGTGACCTCATTCATTGTTAGTGTTTGGCGACTGAGAAGAGAAAAGTAGAGGCTGTGTGCGATTTTTGGAAGAAGCAAGGAAGGGGTCGTTGCATTTGGATTCAAGGGTATTGTTGATCTTCTGTAAGGTAAGTTTCCCTATGATCAATGTTTTCTATTCCTAGAATTAATGCCAGATTTGATCCTTGGCTTGGAATAGACTATTGTTTTGATTTTTTAGGGTTTTGATTTGAAGGGTAGTTGTGGATAACCCTGTTACCCTAGCTTTCTGTTGTTCGAACGACCTAAGGGAAGGGGGGGTTTAGAATTTTCTTTGGTTATTGTTGGGATATAATCCCCAATCGATGTTGGTTTCATTCAGATTCAAGATTCGCGATCGACCAAGGTTTCCCTTGGTTCGACTTTGGTTAGACGTGGGTACCGGGGGGGGACCCCGGGTTTGTTATAGTCGGGCGATCCCGGGGGAGGTGGAACTGGGAGACCCCAGGTGGGAAACCCCCGGGAGACCCTGGGAGGTGTAGCCCCGGTCGACCCCGGGCATTTGAGACCCGGGCGATCCCGGTCGTAGACGGCTTGGGTGACCCCGGTCATATTCTCTGAGTAGATTTTCGGGTCTCGGGGTTGAGGGTTTCCGAATTTAATCCGATCTTTCTTCTAGTAGCTTTGAGTTATAGATTTCCCTTGATTTGGGTTTAACCGTGAGATTTACCAAGCGACCCTTTGTGCCTTAGGAATCTGTGATCTGGACAATTTCTAGAGGGAGACTTTGATCAGGACCTCAGGCGAGTTCTTCTAAACTAAATCTCTTATGACGAAGAAGTATGTTCTATGTAGGTGAGTTTAACTACAATCCTTGAAATGATGTTGCCTTAATATTTACATGCGAGAATTATTTAAATGCTAAAGAGATTGTTGTTATTGTTGTTTTAGTGGAAATGTATGCATACATGGTCCTAAGTGTGTTATGCTCAAAGTCGGGGGGGGGGGGGTCCCGCCTGTGCTCATGCCGGGGGGTGTGTTCCGTTTATGCCATTGGGGGTGTGTCCCAATAAGACAGTGTGAGCCACAGACACGTTGTCACCTTAAGGTGGCGGTAGTGTGAGCTGAGAAGTTTATTTGAAAGTTTAATTGTCTTCTTTAAAGCTGAAAATGGTTTATTTTATGATAAATTCTTTGAATGTTTGGTGAGTTAAAATTGTTGTTAGAGGGGACTCACTAGACCGTTGGTCTAACCCTCGCTCTTTCAAAAATTAAAAACCCTTTTCAGGTAGGCGTGAGTTAGGAAGAGCAGATAAGGGCAAAGAGAAGGTGTAAGCTGGAGTTGGCTAGAAGACCGTCATTTTAGTTTATCTTTTTTGTAAACTCTCAGTTGTGTAATAGGTTGCATTTCCGCAAACCTTCAGATTTATTGTTAACTTGCGGCCGTTTTTGGCGTAAAATTTTGTTATTGATATTATGCTTGTTTGGAAGTGTTTTGGGTTGTTACATATATTTATTGCCAAATACAGGCTCGGGTGAAACATATATCATGGGGACAAACTATAACCGAGAAAACAGTAATGGGATTATTCCTAAAGTGATGTAAATCATATTCAAATGAGTTGAGGAGAGTAAAGGCACTACCGAATTCTTGATCGGAGTATCTATTTTTAAGGTAATTAAAAAAAATGAGGTCTTCAATCTTTTTTCCATTATTTGTAAATTCTACACACTTTTTCTTTTGTATTTGTAATCTTTTGCTGAAATACCATTTGTCATTTCAAATCTTAAAGGAGGAGGTTTTTGATTTAGTGGAATCAAATTTAATGGTTTATTCTAAAGTTGAGGGGATGGAAAACCAGCAGGACCTTCCAGGGCTCCTATTCAAATAAGGGAAACGACTAACGACAATATCTCACTTGCAGGCGTAAAGTCACCTCACAAGTTGAGATGGATATATTTCATTTCCGTGTATCTGTGTGCCATGCTACCGGGAGCACAAATATGAATAACCAATCAAGGTCTGTTTTAAGATTACATTCACAAGTTTGTCCTTCTATCATCGCTCTTTTTTCCAGGATTAATTTTCCTTTGAGCTAGACAATAGCTTTTATAGTATTACTTTAAGTAGATTTTTGAAAGCAGAGAAAAATGAATGTTATATCTTCAGATTATATATACTATGCTATTTTTAAATGTATCTATTTATGTATCAACTTTGTTTAGACAACAATTGTTTTACATGTATCATTTTATGTATCAACTTTGCTTAAACATATTTTTATTGCACATGCCATTTTCATGATTTCATTGGAATAAAAAAGAATTGCAGGTGTAATAAACGGAGATGACATATTGTGTGCTAAACTTCATTTAGTTGACCTTTTCAGAACGGGCAAAAATAACAGGAGCTGACAGGATGTGTTTATGGGAAGGTATGATTAACATCTCTCACATTTTGCTATGTACATTTTTTCTCTCATTTTTCTCGGAATATAATGTGTTCAATTTGCTATGTAATTGAATTCCAGTCCGATTGCCATGTTTTTGTATCATTGGTTCATCCACCACACCGGGTCAATTTAGTAGATCGGTTTTCCCACTTTTGGTGCCTAACAACTATGTTTTAATTTAAAAATATATTTTGAATTATTTGATGTAGTTATGCATTAATGGTTTATCTAAATTGGATGTCTATTATTAGCTCTTGGTAATGTGATACGTGCATTGGGTGATGATAAGAAGCGGTAAGGAGGTCATGTTTCCTATAGAGATAGCAAGTTAACCAGGTATGGAAGTAATATTGTAGAATATGTCTTCTTAATAAAAGTTTAAGGGCTGTGGAACAACTCATTGTTACTTCAAGTGTTGAAGCTTCACCTTTTAAATGCATTTATTTTCAGGACTTTCTCGGAGGAAATAGCAAAACAGTTACAATAGGTATGATGCTATGGAACTTCATCTTGCTTGAGTTCTAAAGAAATTGAACTAAGGTTCTCTAATATGCAAATTATTGCATTGAAAAATATAATTATTATTATGCTTTCTGTTTTTTCAGTAGCTTCTGCAAGTCCAGCAGACACAAATGCATAAGAAACCCTTAAGAGATTGAAGTATGTCAATCGAGCTTGTAACATTCAAAACAAATCTATTGTAAGATTGATTGCTTCTCGGAGTTTAAGATAACTTTCTATTGATTATTCCATCATGACGATATGATATTCTTTCATCATGTAGGTAAATCGTGATCCAGTTACAGCTCAAAACGCAAACAATGAGGAATCAAGTTGAACAGTTGAATTGCAGGTTGAGCTTCTTTATGTAAAGGATGACTTTTCCACACTGTTCGAAGAACTTCAGGTGAGACATTTTTTAAAATTGTCAATGCATGCCCTTAGTGCATATAGATGCGGGATTTAAGAATCTATCTCTTGTTTGTCAACTTTTGAAACAGAAGATATATTGTGTTTCCTTGGGTTATTGACCCGTCAAAAGAAATATATTTTTTTTACTGTACTAACATCTGTCTGTATAGTGTTATCTATAATTTGGAGTTTGATTGTACTTAAAGATGTGATATTGATGCACAAGTCTCATGGTAGTTGTTATGGTCTAAAGAAGTTGATTGTGTGATTTTGAAGGATTGATGACTGTTTGATTCATGTGGATTTATGATTTAGGGATTGTATATTTCATTTTGTAATTGATATGATTAGAACTAAGAAGTATCCCAGCTTGTTTTATTAAGATACTAATGATTCATTATATCGAAAAACAACATTGGTGGAAGAAGAGTTGCTTATTGTGATGTTGTTGTTGTCCCTCCTATTATGACTGAAGATTACCTTAGTAGTTTAAGGACTGCATCTGAAACAATTTTTCGGCATGATAACCATTTCTTCTTCAGTTTTCTTTAATTTTGTTCTTCAGTTATCTTTATCCCTCTACAAACAACCAAAATAACAGGATGCTTCGATGAAGATTACCAACAAATAGGTAACTAAAGTTATAATCACTCCATATTCTTCTCAGATTGTTGTTTTTTTCTTCTCCACAACTATGTCAAAAAAAGATGGATTTTTCAGGTTCGGTGTTGGTGTGATGGTGAGAGAGAGTGAATTTGCCTTCAAGGGCAGGGTCTGGGAGCTTAGAAGAAGTTTGTGATTTGAAAATTTTATGAATTGGGTTTGTGATGGATTCATCGTTTTGGGGTTCAATTTGTGAAGGGATTTCTGAATCTGAGTTGTTTTGTCCGTGTTCTTTGAGGAAAGGGAGAAAAATTGAGGGGGAATTTAAAGGGATTAGGGACGAAGGGTTTTGATTTGGAGGAGAAATAGCAGAGAGAGGGGTACGTGGTGTGAATTTAGATAAAAAGGTTCCATGGTTGTGATGATGAAGATGAAACCGAGAGGAAAAGGATGGTGGTTGAGAGTGACCGCCATAGCTTTGACCTTCACTAGATACAGATTCTCATTTGGATTAGGTAAAACGATTTTAACAGAAACTGGGCGTAACTACAACAACTATTCACCTCCAGTATTCTGCATTTTCATAAGAAACAACAAAAAAAAATTTTGTTTCGAAGATAAAATTTTGCATATCTAATTTATTGTTTGATTATCTTTCTAGGCACTTGACAAAGTTAGCAAATTGCTCTTAAGTCTGTTTCCTTTGGAGCACTCTGAAACGATAATTTATATAGATTTTAGGTGTGTGAGTCAGGTGTTTCATATCTGAGCTCCAAAGTGGAAAGGATTACTGAAGCTCCAAATGGCCACAATTTTATCAAGTGTGAAGGCGATGTCACCACTTCTGTAGGTAGATTGTTATTCAGTTCCAAAACACCTTAAAGTTCTATACCGATGTCTATTTCGTAATAGGCTTGCTACAGTTGCATCTGGAGCGGCTTCATGAAAACTTTTGCTTTATGAGCTTTGGGGACCTGTGTTCGTGTTGAAACAGCGTATGGTATAGAGGTTGAGGTGACGATGTTGTATTTCTTATTCTTTGATACATAATCTTCATAATACTAACAAGAAAATTGGTTTTACTGTAGGTTGAAAACAATCCCTAATTCCCTATGATCCAAGCCTAATGCTTTTCATGGATCATAGAGACTACACCAAGAATACAACACAACCTTTCAAAGCACAATGTCTAACATTCCTTTATGCCATACCCATGTCTCCAACTAAAATATGATTTGAGGTTTGGTCAATGCACAAAGAGATGCTTGCTCAATGGAGATGTGCAATGAACATCACAAAGCAAGGTATTCAATAGGTGGCAACTTTTAAGTAGACATTACTTTAATATTAATTTATTGAAAAATTCAATTTCATATATATTGTTGTTATACACATGCAGCGCAAGTCATAGAGTAAATATCACAATGCACACCTGTAGAAATTATTATGTACATTAGTACATGGGTATGTTTGGTATGGTTTACATGGTATTTTGATTAATTCCAATTGTTCTTACTTCAGCTTGGGAAACTCTTTAGTACATAGCTTAAATAATCATCCTTCTTAATTATTTAGTTCCAATTTGGGTAATTGCTCTATTCCATCCCACATAGGTATTGACGGTTTCTAAGATGATAGCCAACCAAGGTCCTAATGACTTTGACAGACTGCAACTTGGAATCCCAAATCCTTCAAATCCCTTGGACATGATGCCTGATGTTGCTGCTATAAGTGTAGGTTGTTGGGATGGAAATTCTGTCCAAAGACCTCTTTAGTGTCAAGTGAATATGTTTATGCTAATGTGGCTTTATGGAAAGAATACCATGGAAAGTATGGTATTCTTTCCATGTTTCTTTCATATTACAAGTTTTCTTAGCAAAAAGTTAATATCCACTATATATTTTCTTTTTATAGTGTTGGATTCTGAGTATGACTACTGTTACACTCATCTAGACTTGATTATCATAGGGTATACTTAGACCTTAATCCTTAGATGATTAATATTCATTACGGATTCACCTTTTAATTACAATTATTAGAATCTTGTTTTATATTCCACCTAGAAGTAGGACATACATTATTAAACCCACTAATTCCACCAAGAATAAACTTCGTTGACAATCTTTTATTTTGCTCTTTCCTTTTATATATGAGAAGTCTAGATTAATGGTTGTTGTTCAAAGTTTTTTCAGATGCTGCTCAGCTGCCGAGGATTACAAATCATAAGGTGTTGAGGAGGCTAAAATGCTAACCAGTGGTTTGTGTTTCATGAGAATGCGACCATGGTTCGATGATGTGAGGTTTATTGATCTTCGATGGTTAAGCATGATTCAACGACTGGATATGATATGACAACCCCTGTTCTTTGTTAGCCGAGTAATTGAGTGCTTGATGAGTTTATGCTTGCTGAGTGTGTGCTAACTAAAATTGTCCCCACAGAAGTTGTACTCATTATTGAAAAAAAAGATTGTAACTTGAACATAAGTTTTGGATTTTTTTAGTAACTAGGTTTTTTTATTTATATATTTATTAAACTTTTATAATATTTATCTTTCAATTTTACATTTTTTATTTTGTCTTTTGAATGATTGAATAATGCTTGGCTGAACTATTAGTAATTTCTAACAATCAACATATGTGAATCCATTGACTGTTGTATGTTGATAATCTTGCATTATGTTACAACATTAATTTGTTAAAAAGAACAATTGAAATACATATGTTCTCTCATTTTGTTAAGTATGTTTGAGAAGTACTCTACCATGTTCAATGTAGGATGTCTTACATGCTACTATTGGTAACGTTTTTATATAAAATTGGTGATTGTGGTTTCATAGTTGAGATGTTGGTAGTCTTCAAGTTGCGATTCTTGCATCGTGGTTGATTGTTGATGACATGTCTATAAGAAAGTAGCATTAATTATTCATTCTTTATTTACATTTCGCTGCATCGTACGGGTTTAAGTGCAACAACGTTGTTTGGAAGGCCTTAAAGATCGTCAATCCAACAAAAGAGAAGAGCCCTAGGATCGGTAAGATTGATCAGTCCATGTAGATGTTCCAAAGTTTTCTGCCATAAGCTGAATTAAATATTAATTTTTTTCTAAGTTATTATTCATGGGATTTTCTTGATTTTGAATTAGGGGGTAATGATTTTTATTTCTTAATTGTACTGGGAATGCATCTTCTTTATCAAGGGATGTTATAGTTTTTCAAGAACATCTTAAGAGCTTGTTGTAATTCAGAACTTTGAACTTGATTGTGTTTGGTATTAATTTATGTATCAATCTTTTTATCGTTTGGTTGTGCATGTTGTGTGCAAACTTTATGGTTCCATTTGGTTGCTCCTCTGTTTTAAGATCTGGATGGGGGATTTTTTTAGTGTAGTTTTGTAGATGATGATGAGAAAAGTAGTGTAGCACTGCAAACTGTAAAAAAGAGGGTACACATCTCTCAATGCCGGTAACATTACGGTAAACGAACCAAACATTCAATGAACCGTTTGGCAGGAAGTTCTTTTATTTAATAAATGCAGAAACATAGACATATTATTTTTGTTCGTTTAGTTAAATGAACGAACATAAACAATTGTCTCGATCGTTCATTCATGTTCGTTTAAGTTTGTTTATACATAAAATATATATTTATATATTATTGACATGAACATGTAAAACCATTAATAAAACCATAAAATTAGCATTGAGAGGTACAAAAAATTAAACAAACATGAAATAAGATTGCCGTTTCGGGTTTTGAACTTCAGAATTGAGATGCTCCGCAATATAAAACCACATAGATCCATAAAATTAACATCAAGAAGAAAGGAAATAGAATAAGAAAATGATTGTCGTTTTAAGTTCTCGGTTTCGATTTCGAAATGTTTCGCGCCGCATCGTGCGCGGGTATATGCCTAGTATGATATAAGAATAAATAAAGATGCAACGTTTCCATAACCATCCTACTACAGAATTCTATTATAGAAAATTGATGTAACTAATGACAAGCATACCATTACGTCAGGATATCCGACTTGGGGTTTAATCAAAATTCAACATCTGTTAGGGGTGTTTGCAATTCGATTTGGATGGCTTAACCCCCAAATGCCAAACCAAATTGCAATGGTAGTTTAGATATTTTTCAAACTGAATGGTTTATAGCAAGTGATTAAACCGGTTGAACTGGACCACAAAAGACGGTCTGGTCTAACCGGTGTAGACGGTTTGGACCTATTATGAGTTTTAAATTAAATAAAACATAAAATCTATCTTTAAATTGAAATTTCCACAACATAAGACTATTTCTTTAATTTGAAAAAACAAACGAACATAACACTATTAAAAAAAAAGTTATATATACTGAATTATAAAATAAACTTCTATCTTCAAAATTAAAAAAACATTGAGTAAGTTGAAAAAAAAAGTTAAGCAAGTCAAAAGACGATTTGAAATTTTAGAATTTGAGTTTTGGCGAATTTTGGAATTTTGTCAATATAAGGAACGCGGACAATTGAGAAGTGAACTAAAAATTTAATGTATTGGATGGACTTTTTTAATTGGACCATAATAGTTGAGCATACGACATAAACTAAATATAATTAGTAAATGTGTATTTTGGCGGTCGGTTCGATCTAAGCCGCTCAAAAAAACGTTCAAACCAGACCAGATTGAGCGGTTTGGCTAATTTTCATACCGGACTGGACCGCCAGACTGCTCAAACCGCAAAAAACGGTCCGATTTGACTTGGTTCGACCGGTTTGAACGGTCCGATGGTTTTTTTTAACACCCCTAGCATCTATTTCCAAAAAAATTTAAAATGAAGATAACAAATCTAGTAAAATACTATTTATCTCTTTTAAATATTTACTTTTAAACTTCTTGATGAGATTAAAAAACAACAATTTTCTTTCCTAAGCAATTACTTTTAGAGAGTTCTTTAAATTTGGACATGTCTAACAAATTCTCTTTTAAAATAAAGAAAAGAGTAAACTATGGGCATGGTCTTCGAGACCCATGTTTTATGACCTTAACTTTTCAAATAGACATTAGGAGGGTTGAGTCCTGGGTGGTGCTACCGTATGGGTAGACACTAGGACCTCCGTTATTTGGGGTAATGTCATGGTTGTAGTCCTTGAATGTTGTCGGGCCTTTTGGTGAAAATCCATGTGGATAGATACTAAGGCCAACCGACTCTTTGGGTGAAACTTGATAAGGAGTCGTAGGGACATTTGGACTTCATGTCGGGACATGTCATGCGATTAACGTCGTATGAGTGACAAACTTATGTGTTTCTTCCACTCTCAACGGATACGGGTCTCCCCCATTGTTGTCAAACATTATTTTTGGATATTGTAATATACATATCTTAAAATCGTTTGGGACTTTCGCGAGTAATTGCAATTGATGACTTTAATATTGGACCCCTCCACATATATTAAGGTTTGCATGAAGTAATTATTGTCATGTTTTGATATTTGAATTTTATCCTATTTATGTTTCGCGTGAGTAAAGAGTTTAGTTCCATATTTTCGGAGTATATCTATTTAAGTGCTTTAACACGTAAAATGGGATTTTTGGAAAATAAATCACTATTTATTCTAAACATTTTGCATAATGGGAATCGTGATTTAAATTATATTATTTCCGTTTTATTGATTATATAGTGATGAATACTCTTGAACTTACTAGGCGTTAGCCTAATCTTTTTATTTGTCGGCATGTACATCAGGTCCTTGATGGGTGTATGGTACTAGCGACACAGTAAAGAGTCGAGAGCTAGTTAGATGCACGAGAAGGTTTTATCTAATTGATGACGTCTTCCGCTTTTAGAGATAGCGAATGTATTGGGTTTTAGTAACACATGTCCCTGTTATAGACCTTGTATAAGGTTTGATTTGTGTCTCTTGAAGTTAAACCTTAAATTGTTATTTTAGGTGATTCAATTATTGATGTATTTAGATTATTTTAAATTAGTTGTTACTTCTCAGATTTGAGGGTGTTACATTTAATTTTATTGTTTTATAGCAATGATGGAAAAAGATATGTTTTTATTGTTTTAATGTAATTAAAATTTTAATTTATACAAATCAAATCATAAAAGCATACCTTATTTTATTTAGAGCGAATAAAATAAGATATATTTTTATTATTTGATTTGTTTAAACTAAAAAATTAATTATGTTAAAGAAGATTTTTTTTCCTATCATTGCAATAAGCAAACCTATTATTGATATTTTAACTCCAAAATCATTGAAAATCGCTAAGAAATGAACTAGTTATCATCCTAAAATTAGTGGTACTAGTTTTCATATTGTTTTTCATTTAAAAACTCAAAGTTAACTTTTTAGAATTTAACTAAATGAATGATTCATACATACTATTACCTGTGTAACTTAAGGCTGATCAAATCTCTATATAAACTTCAACCAGGTTTTCATACCCAAATAGACAAAAATATAAAACAATAAATTTAATCGTGTTTAATATAATTAAAATTTTTTAATTTAAACAAATCAAATAATAAAATACTATCTTATTTTATTTATTTTGTTCATTACACACACACACACACACACACACATATATATATATATATATAAAGGTTCTAAATGGCGTGAGGCGTGACGTGGCGGCGAGGCCAAGCCTCAAGCCTTAGGCGTTTTTAAGGCGTAACTTGTGGCGTCAAATTTCTATTTTAAATATAATATTATATATAAAAACATATGTTTTGCTGTGTTATTCAATGAGTCAATAGTAATAAGCAAGTTAAATTAGGTTGTATATATTAAAAACCTGCAAATGAGATATTAAAAACATAAAAAGAAACCAAATATTGCATTGCAAAAACTGCATATTAGGCCATGGCGTGCCACGGGCTTAACGTGGCGTGAGACACAAGCCTTGGTGCCATGGCGGCTGTGCGGCGAGTTTTTTAGAACAGTGATATATCTCTCTCTCTATATATATATATAGAGAGAGAGAGGTTGTTTCATTTGCAACCCTTAAAAAGGTTGCAAACCTTGCACCCCACATCTTAACCGTCGGATTCATGATCGGCGGTTACAATAGATATGGGGCCCAATATTTTTAATTAAAAAAAACAGAAAAATAAAAATAAAATAACCGTCGATCATGAATCCAACGGTTAAGATGTGGGTTGCAAGGGTTGCAACCTTTTTCAGGGTTGCAAAATATCCTTCCAATATATATATATATATATATATATATATATATATATATATATATATATATAAGAGACAGGTTCAAACAAGAAAACAATCAATTTGCGAGAAGGAATATGAGCCACATAATTAATTAAAATATACCATAAATAAAAATTGGAATATAATTTTAGAAATTAAGATAATTATCATTTTGAATTTGATAATGCTTAAAAATGTCATTATATCTTTTATATTTATTTGGTTTTTAATTTTACTTAATTCATAATTTTTTTTATCAAGTTTTATATAATATTTTTTTTTCTATATACACTTTTGATGAATAAATAAAAGAAAGTCACAATTAACATCAAATATCACATGTACTATCTACCATTAATTCATATGTGATATTTGTAGATACTTTATCAATCATATGTGATTATGTATATTTACATTCTTTGTGATGATAATTCACTTATAGTCAGACGTATATTATCATATGTGATATGTACAAAAATCACATAGTGGATCATATGTGATACGTAATATATCATATGTTAAATGAATCTAATCACATATGGTTCAAAACGTGGATCCAAAAAATAAAGAAAAAATGGGAAAAAGATATAATTAATTGCTTGTAAATGTCAAATGTGATATTTAATGAAAATTGTGGATTTCTTTTTTATTTATCAAAATTATATCTAGAAAAAAAATGTATATAAAACTTGATAAAAAAAGAATTATGAATTAATCAAAAATAAATAAATTTAAAAGATATTATAAAATTTTTAAGGATTTATCCAATTTAAAATGGTAATTATTCTAAAATATTTTTCAGGTAATTATTCTGATTTTTCAAAAATTATTTTCATTTTTTATTTATGTGGCTCATATATTCCTTCATCTTATCGCAAATTAGTTATGTGTGTGTATAAAAATATTGTTTTCACCTTTTTATAGGAAAAAAAGGCAAAAGAATAAGTAAAAAAAAAAGGCTAAAATAGCCTTTGATTTAACAGAGTTAACAGACGTCGTGCAATCATTCTAATCCTTGTGTTAGGAACCTAACCTCCCACAAGGAATGTAGCACCCCAAAATAGGACTAACAAAAATTTTCAGAAAATGGAAATATGGTATATAAAAATTGCCAAGGCAATGAGCTCATACGAGAGGAACAACAAATGCCTGTTAAATTACAAGTTTGTAATAAGGAGCGACAATAGATGACAACTCTGTAATCTAAATCTATCTAGACATAAGATTACAAAAAAGTTGTCAACTAAGTCCACATGAACGGTCTTCAGTATTGGCATCCCAAAAATGCTCCCAAGCTCACAACTACACCCGTCTACGTCTCCTTGGCGATCGCGCCACTAGAACCTGAGATACATACCAACAATCAAGTGTTAGACCAAACGGGTCTAGTGAGTTGCATAAGAAAACATGGCATACATACAGATAAAGTACATAACGATCAACTATAATCCTCCGGCCACTAAAATTCCAACGGGGTCAATCATGGGGGAGACCCATTACACCAATGAGTTTTACCTCGAGTCAATGTACCTTGATGTTCACTTGCTTGAGCAACATCCCGAAGGCCCGGCACACTTGAAGACTACCTCCCAGGCATTACTCCAAATGGCGGAGGTCTAGGCGCATACCATTATAGTGGCACCTAAGACTACATCCTCCTAGCACTTACTAATGGTTCGTCCAACGTACGTACAATGTCCGTCTCTATACATTATTCCATACCCGCAAAATACATGTATAAGACTCCAACCATCCCAAGCATAATTTAGGTACAAAACTCTAAAGCATGCAAATATTCCAATCCTACCCATGTCTCATAAAATACATATTATTAAGCCCAAATACCACTAATAATCATAACATTATTACCCACAATAATAACCAAGGCCACAACTCCAAAATCTCAAATGTGACAGCTAGGTCAAACTTATCATGTGATCAAACATTCTACATATACATGCATTATTAACAAGTAAACACATAAGGTAAGTATCTCTTTTGAAAATAGTGTGAGAAACTCACTATCTAGGGTTTCACACAAAACCCTAGAAAACTAGGAGTGAATGATGAGAAGATGACGACTTGAGTGCTCCCTTGAAATATCCTCTAGCTCCCTTTAACACCAATAAATGCCTCCAACTAATCTAGGGCTTCAATAAATGTTTGGTAGGTTTAGAAGTGGAAGAAAATCGCCCAAATTTGCTCCAAACCGGCCCCAAAACGATTTAAGATGAGAAGTGAAGTCAAAATAGGTCAAAGTTGGATTTTATACCCTCAGACATCGCCCGCGATAGTGCCTGGCGATTGTGCCCATGGCACTATCGCGAGGGCACAATCGCGCCACTCGAACGACCCACGGTACATCTCAGGCGATAGTGCCTGGCGATTGTGCCAAGGGCACTATCGCTATGTCACAATCGCGACCGCTCCCCCCCTCTCGGTACAATTCTCGCGATGGTGCCAGGCGATTATGCCAAGGCACTATCGCGATGGCACAATCGCGACCACTCCCCTCGACACCAAAACTTGACTTTTCTAAGGTTCGATAAAGCGAAGCTAATTAGGCAGATTAACGTACACATAAAGAGGTTGACAAAACACCAATTAAGCACACAAGGAGATTCTCAATTTTAACAAAAGTCAAGGAACGAGGGGAATACTTACCTTAGATTTTCGGGTGTTACAATCCTCCCCACCTAAATAGGGATTTCGTCCCCGAAATCTTATTTACTAAAATTAATGGGGGTATCTTTTCTTCATGTCCTCTTCCGATTCCCAAGTGACGTTAGCACCCCGGTGATGCTTCCATTGGACTTTCACCATCGTCACTTCTTTATGCCGCAACTGTTTTGTCTTTGACTCTAGAATGGCTTCCGGTTCTTCCACACATCGGTTCCCGTTGTCCACGCGAATTTCCGTCAAAGGGATAACACTTTTTTCCTCGGCTAGACACTTGCGAAGATAACAAACATGAAAAGTAGGGTGGATTCCATCCATTTCCGGTGGCAAGTCCAAACGATAAGCTTGAAGGCCTATCTTTTCTAATATCGTGAAGGGCCCTAGGAAACGGGGGCTAAGCTTCCCGCGCTTCCCAAAACGGATAATACCCTTCCACGGCGACACCTTCAACATAACCCGATCCCCCACTTGGAAATCAACCGGCCTCCGCTTTTTGTCCGCGTAGCTCTTTTGTCGATCTTGAGCCGCCTTCAATCGTTCTCGAATGCCCTTCACCTTATCCACCGTTGCTTGTACAATTTCTGGACCCGCAAATTGTTTCTCTCCCGCCTCGAGCCAACACACCGGAGTCCTACACTTCCGCCCATAGAGTGCTTCGAATGGAGCCATTCCGATGCTCGAATGGTAACTATTATTGTAGGCGAACTCCACTAACGGCAAGTGCGAATCCCAAGTTCCTCCAAAGTCTATGACGCATGATCGCAACATGTCCTCGAGGGTTTGGATCGTCCTCTCACTTTGTCCGTCAGTCTGGGGGTGATATGCCGTACTCAACTTAACCTTCGTGCCCAATTCCCTTTGCAATCCATCCCAAAACTTGGAAGTAAACCGACTATCCCTATCTGAGACTATGGATAACGGAACACCATGACGAGACACCACTTCATCGATATAGAGCTTAGCTAATTTGTCCATCGATAACGTCTCCCGTATTGCCAAGAAATGGGCACTCTTGGTAAGTCTGTCCACCACTACCCAAATAGTATCATGGCCTTTCAAGGTCCTTGGTAGTTTAGTGACGAAGTCCATCGTGATGTGTTCCCACTTCCACTCCGGAATGGTTAAGGGTTGCAAACTCTCATAAGGCTTTTGATGTTCCGCTTTGACTTGAAGGCAAGTGACGCACCTTTCCACATAATTGTCAACGTCGAGCTTCATCATAGGCCACCAATAGTGCAATTTTAAGTCTCTATACATCTTGGTGCTACCGGGATGTATAGAGTATTTGGACTTGTGTGCTTCCGCTAAGAGCAACTCGCGGTTTCCCCCGACCTTCGGTACCCAAATTCTTCCTTGGAACAACTTAAGGCCGCGGCTATCCTCTGATAATAACTCCATTTGTTTCACCATAACCTCGACCTTGAGATTCTCCTCATGAAGTGCTTCGGCTTGGCTCCTCTTGATGTCACCTACAAGACTGGACATCACTTCGATTCTAGAAAACACTACTTTACCTTCCCCTCCGTAACTCTTCCGGCTTAGGGCGTCCGCCACCACATTGGCTTTACCGGGGTGGTAAAGCAATTCTCAATCATAATCTTTCAAGAGTTCCAACCACCTCCTTTGTCGCATATTGAGTTCCTTTTGGTCGAAGATGTACTTCAAACTTTTATGATCGGTGAACAACGTACACTTCGTCCCGTAAAGGTAGTGCCGCCATAACTTTAAAGCAAAAACCACCGCCTCTAGCTCTAAATCGTGCGTAGGGTAGTTCTTCTCGTGATCCTTGAGTTGCCGCGATGCATATGCGATTACCTTCCCTCTTTGCATCAAGACGCATCCCAATCCTAATTTAGAGGCGTCACTATAAACCATGAAATCTTCGGATCCTTGGGGTAAGGATAGTATTGGTGCTTCACATAATTTCTTTTGAAGAGTTCGGAAAGCGTTCTCTTGCGTCTCGGTCCATACGAAATTAATGTTCTTTCTAGTCAACGATGTGAGTGGTGAGGCGATCTTCGAAAAATCTTGAATAAACCGTCGGTAGTAACCGGCCAATCCCAAGAAGCTCCGGATCTCTGTTGGACTCGTCGGTGGCTCCCAATTCATCATCGCCTCTATCTTGGCCGGATCCACTTTCACTCCGTCCTTGGACACCACGTGGCCTAAGAATTGAACCTCTTGAAGCCAAAACTAACATTTTGAAAACTTGGCATACAACCTCTCCTTACGGAGGATTTCCAAATCTTTTCGCAAATGTCGTCGATGCTCCAACTCGTCACGAGAATAGATGAGGATATCGTCGATGAAGACTATAACCGACTTGTCTAATAAAGGTCGACATACTCGGTTCATCAAGTCCATAAACACGGCCGGAGCATTGGTCAACCCAAACGGCATAACTAGAAACTCGTAGTGACCGTACCTCGTCCGGAACGCCGTCTTCGGTATATCGCGCTCCTTCACTCGCACTTGATGATAACCGGACCGTAAGTCTATTTTAAAGAAACACCCCGCTCCTTGAAGTTGGTCGAATAGATCGTCGATCCGCGGAAGTGGATACTTATTCTTTACGGTAACTTTGTTGAGCTCACGGTAGTCTATGCACATCCGCATAGATCCATCTTTCTTCTTCACAAACAGTACTGGCGCTCCCCAAGGAGACGAGCTCGGTCGTATAAACCCTTTCCGATTAGCTCTTGGAGTTGCGTCATCATCTCTTGCATTTCTGTCGGGGCTAAACGGTAGGGAGCACGAGCAATCGGAGCGGCTCCCGGAATAAGGTCGATGTGGAACTCCACTTGTCGTTCCGGTGGAAGTCCAGGCAGATCATCCGGAAAGACATCTGGGTAGTCGCACACCACCTCTACATCTTCTAACTTCTTCTTCTCTAGCTTCGCGTCGATCACATAAGCTAAGTACGACTCACATCCTTTGGCTAAACTCTTGCGTGCCTTGAGTGACGATATTATCATACCGGTTCCTCGATTCTTCTCACCGTAAACTATCACTTCCCCACCCTTAGACAAGGGTACTCGAATCATCTTCTTAGAACTTAAGATGCCAGCGTCGTGCTTAGCTAACCAATCCATTCCTATTATTACATCAAAACCCCGTATATAGGTCGGTAAAAAATCTATAACGAAGGGCTCTCCACTTAATTCTAACGTACAACCTACATAACAACTCCGAACAACCATATGCTCTCCATTGGCTACTTCCACTACTAGAGCATCATTCAACAAACTACAAGGAGTAGTGAGGTTCTTGCAAAAAGATGTAGACACAAAAGATCGGTTCGCACCAGAATCGAATAAAACACGGGCAGGTAGAGAGTTCACTAGAAACGTACCCGACACTACGTCCGCCGCTTCTCTTGCTTCATTAGCCGTCATCTGAAAGGCCCGACTTGGCGCCTTCGGTGGAGCTTCTTTCCTTGACAAGACCCCACTGGACGCCCCTTGGTTACCCTTTGCTAACTTAGGGCAATCGCGTTTGATGTGTCCCGGTTCTCGACACTCATAACAAACTCCCCGTGAGGGGCAATCCCGACTCATGTGGTCCTTTCGCCCACACTTAAAAAAATCCATAGCTCCAGAAAACGTCCTCGGATTACAAGGCCCGAAGTGCTTACTCTTACATTTGGGGCACCACCTCGCCTCCCTTCGCTGGTCAGTGTTCCTCCCCCCGTTAAAGGGTTTGGAAGATCGTACGGGCCCGGTTGGCCCCTCCCACTTACGCTTTTCGCCTTGCAATTTCTTCTCCTCTTTCTCTTGTAGAAGATCATCATCTACTAACTGAGATTCCTCAATTACTTCCTGCAAAGTGGCCTTTTGGGCGTTCCTCACGCCCGTCTTCATCTCCGCCGGTAATCCCTTCACAAATGCCTTGATTTTGGACCCTTCGTCCGTTGCCAAATGCTCGACCAAACTGAGCTTGTCCAAAAATTGTTTGGCGTAGTCGGCGACCGACAGGTCACCCTTCTTCAGACTTCTGAACTCCTCCTCTATCTTGTCAAGCGCTCTCTCGTTACAATATTTCTCCATGATTTTCTTCTTGAATGTTGGCCAAGTGAGCTTGGCCAAAACTTCCGGTGTGAGCACTCTTCGGGTGACGTTCCACCAACTCAGAGCATCCCCTCTAAGCAGTTGAGAGGCAAACTTGACTCTCTGAGAGTCCGCACACTCACTTGACTCGAAAGCCATCTCCACATCTTGAATCCACTTCATGCAGGCTAATGGGTCGGTCGTTCCAGTGAATTCCGGAGCCCGACTGCATAGGAAGGTCTTGAAAGAACAACCCCCCTCCTTCCTCTTATCGGCCTTGGTTGCATGCTCCTCCGTCCCGGGTGCATTAACGGCATCACCTGATCCCATCACTGCATTGTCCCCCACCGTCTCATGTCTCCGGTTGCTTGCATCTCGGTCTTCCAATACCTTCATGAGTCTTTCGTCCCGCTTGTCCATCGCAGAGTTCATCATCTGCATTATGCTAGCCAGAAGGACTGACTGAGGGTCCGCTTCTTGAATAACCGGGTTCTCAGCTTCCA
This sequence comes from Arctium minus, assembly GCA_954870635.1. Lineage (NCBI taxonomy): Eukaryota > Viridiplantae > Streptophyta > Magnoliopsida > Asterales > Asteraceae > Arctium > Arctium minus. The sequence goes on along the minus strand of OX941096.1, from coordinate 19,834,880 downwards.
AGTTCCCTTGAGGAGTCGCATCTACTATCCCCTCTAGCATTGGGGGTATCGGCGGAATAACTCGATCCGCTGTTGGATCCGCTTGTCGATTTGCCCCTGGGGCAGTTACACTTGCCTCATTCGCTTCCTCGGTCACCCCGACTCGACTCCTCGTGTTTAGCATAATGAACTGTCACACGCGATAAGAATCATACCGGTTAATTCTTTAAAAGATAACCAGTTTAGTACGTACTACTTACAAAGATCAACCATCATAACAACAATTTCAAGCTTGCTCACGTAATCATATATTCAGAACAACACTGGCCAAGTGAAATTGTGAACGTACTTTACACAAGAATTCTCGTTATCATCATCATAATTTCAATCCATGTAATTTCCGAATTCCTACTACTCTCCCCACCTAAGAATGCTCTACCCAATTGGACAGTGATTCTATAAGCATAACCAGTCTAAGTCTAGGTATACTAGAGTCAACACCTAGTTCACTTAAACTAGAGCTCTGATACCAACTTGTAGCACCCCAAAATAAGACTAACAAAAATTTCCGGAAAATGGAAATATGGTATATAAAAATTGCCAAGGCAATGAGCTCATACGAGAGGAACAACAAATGCCTGTTAAATTACAAGTTTGTAATAAGGAACGACAATAGATGACAACTCTGTAATCTAAATCTATCTAGACATAAGATTACAAAAAGGTTGTCAACTAAGTCCACATGAACGGTCTTCAGTATTGGCATCCCAAAAATGCTCCCAAGCTCACCACTACACCCGTCTACGTCTCCTTGGCGATCGCGCCACTAGAACCTGAGATACATACCAACAATCAAGTGTTAGACCAAACGGGTCTAGTGAGTTGCATAAGAAAACATGGCATACATATAGATAAAGTACATAACGATCAACTATAATCCTCCGGCCACTAAAATTCCAACGGGGTCAATCATGGGGGAGACCCATTACACCAATGAGTTTTACCTCGAGTCAATGTACCTTGATGTTCACTCGCTTGAGCAACATCCCGAAGGCCCGGCACACTTGAAGACTACCTCCCAGGCATTACTCCAAATGGCGGAGGTCTAGGCGCATACCATTATAGTGGCACCTAAGACTACATCCTCCTAGCACTTACTCATGGTTCGTCCAACGTACGTACAATGTCCGTCTCTATACATTATTCCATACCCGCAAAATACATGTATAAGACTCCAACCATCCCAAGCATAATTTAGGTACAAAACTCTAAAGCATGCAAATATTCCAATCCTACCCATGTCTCATAAAATACATATTATTAAGCCCAAATACCACTAATAATCATAACATTATTACCCACAATAATAACCAAGGCCACAACTCCAAAATCTCAAATGTGACAGCTAGGTCAAACTTATCAGGTGATCAAACATTCTACATATACATGCATTATTAACAAGTAAACACATAAGGTAAGTATCTATTTTGAAAATAGTGTGAGAAACTCACTATCTAGGGTTTCACACAAAACCCTAGAAAACTAGGAGTGAATGATGAGAAGATGACGACTTGAGTGCTCCCTTGAAATATCCTCTAGCTCCCTTTAACACCAATAAATGCCTCCAACTAATCTAGGGCTTCAATAAATGTTTGGTAGGCTTAGAAGTGGAAGAAAATCGCCCAAATTTGCTCCAAACCGGCCCCAAAACGATTTAAGATGAGAAGTGAAGTCAAAATAGGTCAAAGTTGGATTTTATACCCTCAGACATCGCCCGCGATAGTGCCTGGCGATTGTGCCCATGGCACTATCGCGAGGGCACAATCGCGCCACTCGAACGACCCACGGTACATCTCAGGCGATAGTGCCTGGCGATTGTGCCAAGGGCACTATCGCTATGTCACAATCGCGACCGCTCCCCCCCTCTCGGTACAATTCTCGCGATGGTGCCAGGCGATTATGCCAAGGCACTATCGCGATGGCACAATCGCGACCACTCCCCTCGACACCGAAACTTGACTTTTCTAAGGTTCGATAAAGCGAAGCTAATTAGGCAGATTAACGTACACATAAAGAGGTTGACAAAACACCAATTAAGCACACAAGGAGATTCTCAATTTTAACAAAAGTCAAGGAACGAGGGGAATACTTACCTTAGATTTTCGGGTGTTACAAGGAACATATAATGAAAACAACTTGGTAATAGTCAGAGGACCATGATCAAAACAAATTGAATACCATAAAGACCAAATCTACAATAAACATACCATATGGACCATAGTAAAAAAAAAATATCAAAATACAAGAACTAACTCTTCAATTCACTCATATATTAATAATCTCACGTTTTTTTAGAGAAATTAATCCAGGCAATTTTATAAAAGAAAAAGAAAATTACAACCAACGGGCAAAAGCCAAGATCCAAAGCCAAACGACTAAGCAATAAAAGCTAGTAACAAGGTCATACCAAACAACACGAAGCCAAAACAAACACAAACTAGTAGAGCAATACAAACACAAACTAGTAGAGCAATACAAACTAGAAAACGAAATACAAAAGAAAGCTCTCCAAAACAGCCACCAAAAGGGGTCCATCCACCGACTGCACAAAAGCGGAATATGAGCCATCATCGGTCAAACTCTTCCTTCTAGTCTTCCAATCTGCACGCAACATAACAATAGAGACAATTTCTTTAGAGTGATGTGAGGCCTTACGGGAGTCACTAGTAAATATACGACGATTTCGTTCTTGCCAGATAAAGTAAACCGAAGCTAGGGGTGTTCGCGGTCCGGTTTGGGCGGTTTAACCCCTCAGACCACAAACCAAACCGCAAGTGGCGGTTTATTAAATTTTCAAACCGAACGGTTTGACATCAAGTGCCTAGACCGGTCAAACCGGACCGCGGTTTAGGCGGTTTGGTCCGACCGGTTTAGGCGGTTTGGGCCTTTTATGGGCTTTAAAGTTTCAACTTAAATTGTATTATATAATATCGAATTTTAAAGCTTCATTTGCTTGAGTCCATTTGAAGTAAACAAAATCCACAAAAAAGTAAACAAACTCCACAAAAAAATTAACAAAGTCCACAAAAAGAGTAAACAAAATATCCCAACAAAACACTAAAAATCAAAGTCCACAAAAAAATTAACAAAGTCCACAAAAAAAGGTGAATACAGTGAGTCCGTCGATGTTAGTGAATAGTAGTCATTTAGGGCTTTCAAGTTTCAAATTTTAAAAATTAAAATAGATTTTATGTTTGGGTTGGATTTAAGATAACATTGCGCCCAACCAAATATATTTAAAATAACATTGGGCTAGATAATGAATATAAAGACATATATAAAAAATATATATATATGAATTTGGCGGTCGGTTTGGTCCAAACCGCCCAAAAAAACCTCCAGACCGCAGACCGGACCGGACCGCCCGGTTTGACAATTTTTCAGATCAGACCGGACCGCCAGACCGCTCAAACCGCCAAAAACGGTCTGGTTTGACTTGGTTCGACCGGTTTGAGCGGTCCAACGGTTTTTTGAACATCCCTAACCGAAGCTGATTAGGCCAATTGGTGTGCAAGTTTTCTCAGTTTTCTCGCTCCATCACCGATTGCTAAACGGACATCATCCCACGAATCTGGGAAACCATTCTACGCAACCTATCGCCTGAACTGTAGTCCACACCTCCTTTGAGAAAGGGCACCCAAAGAATAAATGATCATACGAATCACTACATTGTAGACAAAGCGAACACTTCATATCAGGGGTTTCATTTTTCCAAAGCCGAATACGATCTTGCGTAGGGAGCCTATTCATACAAGCCGTCCACATACAAAAAACATGTTTTGGTATATGCCGTTTAAACCACACCGAGTAGCCCATGGAACTAAATCATGAGGACCATCAAGAGTGTCATAAACAATGCTCACGTTAACTATACTTAATTTATAATACTTTGTTTGCATATTTTAATGCCACCCTAAAGATATGTGAATTTTTCTTAATTTTCTTTATTTTTTTTAAACTTGAGATTTTATAAAAAAAAGTCATTTTGTCAATTTAATAATTTTTAGAGTAAATTACGTTTTACTCCCTGTAGTTTGTTAAAAATTGCGAATTTCGTCCCTGTGGTTTTGAAATTTCAGTTTTCATCCCTATGGTTTGCAATTCATTTCTATTTTCGTCCCTTAGGCCAAAAACTACTTTTAGTATGGAGAACTAAAATAGAAATGAATTGTAAACCATAGTGATGAAAAAAACAATAAAAAATAAACCGTTAGGATGAAAAAGATAATGCATCATAAAGCATAAGGATGAAAATCGTAATTTCAAAACCATAAAGACGAAAACAAAAATTTTCAACAAACCATAGGGATTAAAAATGTAATTTACCCTAATTTTTAAATAAATAAAAATATTTTTATTTGATATGTACTTTAACTTAAGAAATTATTAAAAAGTTATGAACTATCAATGTGATTAGGGGTGCTCAAAAACCCGATCAACCCGACCAACCCGATCAACCCAACCCAACCCAACGCGAAATAACTCAAACCGAAGCAATCTGATGTCTAATCGAGTTGTAAAATCTTCAAATCGTAGGTATTGGGTTGATATCGGGTTACTTTTATTTGAACCCAACCCAACCCGATGAACCCGATTCTTTTATTTTGTGCATTTAATATGATTATTAAGTCTCTATTAATATGTAAATTAGACAATTACATTATTGCGTACCCTCTTCATTTACATATATTTTCAATCTATTATTCATCTCTATATAACTCCTTTGTATATATGTTTAATAAATGTAAACACACACACACACACATATATATGTGTGTGTGTGTGTGTGCAAACTAAAAAAATAACTAAATGTGATATATTTAAGATTTAATAAGTATGGATTAGTGGTACCAAATGGTTGATGATGATGACACGACCAACCTCAAGGCCAAGAAAGCGAAAGTATCGGGGCTGGAGACGTCTAAAACGATTGTTGTTGATTGACATATTATCATTTGGTTTAGACATTTTTATATGTAATATTGTAATATTTTTGATGAACTTACATACTCTCATGAATTATCGGTCATTCGGTTGTATTTCAAAGAAATGTTTCCTTTATGTTTATATTTCTAAATTTGATTTCATTTGTTTAAACACAACCCGACCAACCCGATTAACTCGAACGGTTTGGATTGGGTTGGGTTGTAAAATTTTCAAACCGTCGATATTGGGTTGAGTTAAAAAGCCTTCAACCCGATCAACCCAACCCGTGAGCACCCCTAAATGTAATAGTTTATTTTAGGGACTAAATCCAAAATTTAAACACACTATAGGACCACCAATGTAATTCACTCTTTGATATTTAAAATTAATTTTTATTACACCAATTAGTGAAATTTTAGTTGGTCTCTTTTTTATTACATCAATTTTCTTTCTATTAAATTAATTTTTTTTATTGAATTAATAAGAGAACGAATTTTAGTTTAATATTTGAACTAGCAACCTGAGCCAACATGGTGGAAGTTGTGTCTTTACAGTAACTCTCCTCTAATAACGTAGGTCGTTCTCCTTTATGTGTCTACAACTTAGGATTCTGTTGGAGTCGTGCTCGCATTACATGATGATGATAAGAAGAAGAGAGCTTTGGACTAATTTAATTTAGCTAAGTTGTTCAATGATAATAATGCATAAAAGAAATTCACAGCTATGGAGAAAACCTGTGCAACAGTCATAGCAGCACTTTCAGGTTAAGTTATGAAACTAAAATTTATTTTCGGGGAAGCCGCCCAAGCGAGAAAATATGTTCTACAATCGGGTATTGTGCCTTTTGGATTAGCTGCTAGTGGGAATCGATTATGTATTATAGCTTTCTCTTCCTTTCAGTCCCTCGTCCATGAATGTGACTCCCTTGCTGGAAGGTCTCCCACGTATAGAACTACAAAGAAATGCCTGTAAGGTCTTTGGTCACTCCTTGGCAGCCTGTCCTAAGTCTAAGAAGCAGGTGACCCCTAATCCACCTAAGGGTGGTCGCAAGGCTACCTCTGAGGGCGATTGGATTAAGGTAAAGAAGAGGGGAAGTGGAAAGATGTTCTAGATAATAGAGTTTCCGTTCTGCCTGTCTCTTCATAAGAGCCATCGAGGGTTTTGAATATGAGTCTTGCTGCCCGCTCTGAGCCTGAGAGGATTTTTGATCGTCTAGAGGATCCTGTTAGAAATTATCCTATAGCCTTCAACCGTTAGGGTGATTTGTCAGCTTCTTCTTTGGTCCCGCAGGGTGAAGGCCCTTCTAACTCGGAAGTAGGGTCACAGTATGCGGATACCCCTGTGATAGACAAGGATATTTCTCTTGTTACAGGTGAACATTCTGAGGGGAAACCTGCTTTGGCCTTTTCTACTCCCACTGGGATTTCGTTAGGGAAAAGCTCTGAACCCCTCACTCTTTCTCCGGACCATAAGCTGGTAGAGAGTAGAGAATAGAATAGGTTGTGATGCCGGGAGAGAGATTTTTTCTCTTGAGAGATCCTTTGAATATGACCAGGGGGATAGAAGCCCACGGAGCGGTAGGCTAAGTCGGAAATAGAGAGAGATGTGATTAGATTAGCACGAGGAAGGGAAGAATCTTGGTCGTGAGATAGCAGTTTTTGAATCAGTCTCCTTTGGCGTTCAATAAGTAGAAGATCAAGGCAACTTCTGCTTTTAGGTCAGCTCTTTCGCTCCTTGCTATAAAGAGTGAAGTGACCTTCGGGCGAGGAGAAAGTCGGTAAGAATAGGACCGGAAACTGTGCGTTTGACTATTGGTGAGTATGTCTTTCTTGAGAAAAAAATTGAGCGACCATCCCCTCCATTTGGGTCATGAGACTAGCCAACTGTATATCCCTGTGGGCTAACTCAACTTATAAGCTTGCTATCTTAGCATCCACTTAGGATAACCTTTCACTTGGATACGATCTAAAACGATTCCACATTCAAGAAAGAACCAGACCAGACCAACCACGAGATAGGATCAGATGAAGGAGAAAGAGAACTACTACTGGATAGAAGGCGAATCACTACTTTTTGTTGCTATAAAATGGTAACTACTTCTTGGACTGTGCCGACACCCGAGAAGACTAATTAGAGATTTGCTAACCAAACGAGCCTGAAAGCGCTTCTCCTTGCTTAATCTTAAGACTAATACATTAATTAAGCAATCTGACTTATATGCTCCTCTTCCCTTGCTTTATTACACCGATAACCACAGATGAAGCGAAGGGCATCGATTATCTATTTAGACGAACGAAGAATAAGATAAAGGCAGCTAATTCACCCGCATCTATTGGAGGAAGGAATGGATTAGGGTTTAGGGCTCAAGCTAGAAGTAAGGAAGGTTAGAGCTCAAGCTAGTAGGAATATAGGTTGCTTCTCCCCTAATCCATGATAGATCGAAGAGGGAGCACAAATCTAATGAATGTCTCTGCTATTATCACTGGGCTCTAGTTGCTTGTAGCTCCTGGCAACAAAGATGCATGAACCATTTCCCGAAGTATATGTCCAGATAGTCCAAAGTCTCGATAATTAGCTCTCGGTCTTTCGGTCGTAAAACAACGTCGATGAAGACGTGTAGGTGCGCTATTCCGCGATGGGGATTGTAACTTTCTATAAAATCCCAATTTTTCATTCAACGACTGAACTTTCCTTATCTCCTAAGGTGAATAAAAGAGGTGGGAGTACCCGGGGTGATCCTAGAGATCATCCTTGATGACACCAAGCTGAGGAGGCTGAACCAAGCTCTTCTACCACCGTTCTCTTGTTCTCTTTTCGACAAGGATAGGCGCACATGGAAATGTAAGGTGGCTTATTTCAGTTTGGTAGTCTACTCTATTCACAGGTCTTCGACCGCTTATCTTTTATTCCAACAGTTCGCTGATACTCACTGGTCGGAGACAGTCTCTCGCCTTAAAAGTAGACAAAGCTCGAGCCTCTTCACTATGATCTACAGGAACTCTTCGCTAAAGGCTCACTGAGGGACTGATCTATACTCCTTTAGCTGGTTCACTCATCTACGTGCAATGTTTGCATGCTTCATTGATATACCAAACACACCTCTATTACCAGATTCCACGTCGTCGGAAACCCACCCTTTTCTCTTGAATCCATATTCTGCTAACTAATCCGGCTAAACCTTTCCTACCTTCCTTATGCTTTGTTGCTTACTCTTTGAAAACAATAATTTTAAGTAGCTTGTACTATTGAGCTTAAACCCCTTGTTGTCATAGATCGGGTGAATGCCCTTTCCTTTAGTTTCCCTTTCAGTGGAGTAAGCCAGAGCGAGTGAAGGGGGTCTAGTCGCATACCCCTATCGTCTTATTGTTCTATTCGTTGTAGTAGGCGAAGTCGTATTTGTTACCAGCCATTTTGTTTAATGCCAAGATCGGGGGACTCTTCTTCCTACTTAAAAAAGATTTTTTCGGTATTTTCTTTCTCTTATCTTCAAAGGAATGAACTCAAGACCGGTTCCATTCTCGTTTCCTATAATGGATGCCTTTAAAGACCAGGAAACTGAGCAATAAGTCCATCCGATAGTGGGTGGTGTTGTTGGAGATCAAAAAGTTCTGTTTTTATGGGCAGCTCAAAAGAATAAATAAGTCTTTCGCTGTGACTAAGGATAGACATGACTCTCGGTTTGTCTGAGCCTGCGTCGAAGACTTCAGATCCTGCATCTGCTTCAGTTAATTAGGTTAAAAAGTGCCTTACCCACATCATCTGAGATGTAGTAATTTCCTACTTAAGATTCAAATGCTTATGTTGCTGCTGATGTGGAGAAATTGGTACCAGCTTACTCGTGATCTTCCATTAGCTGGGCACGCACATTGTTAGTATAATGTGAAGATGTTCACTCTGCTTTCCCTGGTTCAGACAAATTCCCAAGCTAGGTTGTAGCCACGACGGCACTGTTCCTTTCTTTTCGTTCTGACCTTAAGAGAAGAACTTCGTTCTTTTTCTTTTGCCTCGTTCACAAGGGCACTTCAGAGAGAAAAGAAGGAATTCCCGTCAAAAGGTCGATCAAAAATGAACATCTTTGCTGAAATCCTTTCTCTTTCTTAGTAGAAAGAGGGTCCAATCAAGCAACCAGTCTTTAGATGCTAGGGCACTTGCCTTCCCTTCCAACCATCGGCGTATCAGCTTCCAGAGCTATGCTTTATCCAATCCAGTTTTTGTCCCTTGATTTTGTAATCAGATCTATCTGTCCCTCTCTTACCTTCTAAGGAAGGGGCACGGTTAGCCAATCACCTGGCATTGGGTCAAGAACTTAAGGAACGGGCATAGAGCCCTAATGAAGAGGTACCTCCATACTGAACACCAACTCACACCGAATAGCCTTTGTTGTATCGTCACTTTCGGATCAACATCCGGAAGAGGCTTTTTTGCGCTCATCTCCTTCTCTTTAGGGATATGTAACTCCAAGCCATCAACATTTAGGAAAACAACATACCTTGATGCAAACCTATAAACTCCTTAAACCACCTCTTAAAGTGAACGTGAGTAGGATCTTTAAGTTTCAGAGAGGGCTGCTATTGCCTCTCCTTCACAAGCACGATTCGGATGGTTATGGTTACAACAACAGTTAACCTTTCGGGTCTGGACTAGGAAACTGGCTCTACGAAGACACTTCTTTGGTGTTCTTTCGGCGGATGAAAATAAAAACCAACTAGCCAACCAGAAAAAAATCTTCCGTCCTTGGAACTAAAGCTGGTTCTATTCTAGACAAGAAAGCAAAGTCGGGGACCTAGGTGGGAGGAACTGACTTGACTGGTGAAATTCCGGTACTTAGTCATTCTACTGACAAAGAGAGGGGACTTAAGGAGAGAAGAGGTTTAACCCTTTCCCTAATGGTCGATCAAGTAACTATGCCCCTTGATCCTAACCAAAGGAAGGAAGCTACCCTAGTCCATGAGTGAAAGACTTTCCATGAGAATGAGGGTAGCTCTCCCGATAGGTTATGAGTGGAATCTCCTACCCTTGATTCTAGGATTTGAAATTTTCATTTTCCCGAGATTTCTCGCTTAATATCTGATGTCCCTAGGGGAATCCTTAGATGTGAAAGTGAGGAGATAGAAGAGTTCAGACTTTGAGCCAAAGACGGAAGAGAGAGAGGGAGCACTTGTGGCACACTTATGCAGATAGCTATCGATGGGGCAATAAATCTTCATTACCCTTACGGTCGACTTACTTCGCCAAGAAAAGCACTTCTTACTGGGTGAAGGTAAGGGCCTACGCTCGCTTGTTCCTGCGCGAAAATCCTTGGCTTTTTGGTCAGCGACTATCTGGACCACCATACCTTCTCTATTGCAAGCTACCTCTTGTTAACCCGGTTCTAGCTTACGTATACCGTTGACTCGTGTGTCTTACACACAAGGTTGACATATAAGCAATAAGGGTAAGAATTACGCCATCCCCGGTCCCTTGGGCTTTGGATAAGCCTGAAATGTGCGATGCCCGATAATTGTGCATGCATTAGGAGCTCGCTTCCTTCCATTAGTCAATCGGACTTTTTCACAAGACCTCCAATGCGAATAAAGCAATAAGGGGAGGTCGAATTCCAAACCTTTTTTCTCATGTATACCCATTACCTAAAAATGGATGTCACTTTGGGGCACATGCGGATAGCTGCCCCGCTTGGCTAAAAGTAAGCAAAAAAAAAGAGAGTTTAAACTCTTTTTTTTTTAGTTCTACTGAGAAAGTCGAGGCTTATAAAAGAGGACACTCTATGAGGGAAGTCCCCGGGTCGAGTCTTTGCGAGTTCATCCCAAACAAAGCGAAGCCCTTCCGGTCGGGAAGATGCAGATAAAACGCCAATAGCCGGATGTCCGCTTCTACGACATAAGCTTTAAAGAAAAGAGTGATCAACGCTAATAAAAATGAAATAATCAAATAAAATTAGGTATAGGTTTGAACAGTTTTTTCAATCTTTTTCTTCCTATTCTAAGATAGCTTTCAACTGAGTGGCTACCCTTTTTGTCAGATACGGGTCAATCAGACAACTAGGGTCCCCTTTATATCCTCCAGCATTCCGCGGAGGCAATCATCTGGATCATGAGGCAGATACAGATCCTCCATAATATGGGTGGCGGTCTGAGAGTGCAGCTCTATCATATCTGCCCTCTCATTCTTGCAGTTCTCTTTAACGGAAAAGCATCCGAAAAAACGGAACACTAACCTAATCTCGAAAGAAAAGTTTGACTTTTCTCAATCCTTATTCCTGACTTGAACAGAAGCTTCAACTACTTGAAGAGTGAAGAAGCAACTACCATCTTTCAATGCAATACTAAGCCAACTAGCAACCTGGGACTGGCATTCCAGTTTTATTGTATTAAATTTTTTATTGAATTAATTTTAGTTGTCAATTTTCTATTTTAATTATTATTTATTTTAAAATTTAATGTAGAATTTTAGTTTTCAAATAAAAAAACTTATGTGCCATATTAACATTTTATATTTATATTTATAATCATAATAAGAGTAAACTCTGATTTTGGTCCCTGAGGTTTAGTAAAAAGTCTGAAATTGGGACTTGAACTTTAATAAGTCTAAAAATCGTCCCTGTCATTTGAATTTTACTTTGAAAGTGGTCCCTATTAATTAACTCTATTAAAAAAGTTCGTTAGAGGCAAGGGCATCTATGTCTTTTTACTGTTTTTGTCTTTTTTTCATTTTTTTTGTCTTTTTCCCAATTTTTTTCTGGTAATAATTATCAAACCACCTCCTCTTAGGCAATACACAACACAAAGTATCCCACACAGAGCCAAAAAGAGCAAAACGACCATCTGAAAACCAAAGTAAAACCATGTGTTGAAACTGATCGGATCTGCTGCCAGAAAATAGGTCTTCCACATTCCGACCAATATCAGGTTCACGTCGGTCCCCATTAGTGTGCTCATTCCTCCTATTGCAGCCAAGTATATCATCCCAAGCACCACCGTTTTGCAAAACTTACTTACCAGTTACCACCGATGACTCACCTGTTCCCGTCGGCAACCGCTGCAAGATTCCGGTTGCCACCGGCATCATCATGACAGCGACCACCATGTTATGCATCCACATACTTACAAATTTTGTCGTGGCACAAATTCCGAGAAGGAGGAGCTTTGGTTTTAATGGATCTCCACAAAACAACAATGTTATCTACGTTATAGGGATGATCTCCACCACCGAGAGTCAAAGACGGGATCTCACAAACTCAATCTGCAGATGGATCTGGTGATGTTAATCCTATGGCTTTCGTCCCTGTTGTCCAATAGAATATACAGATGGATTTGGTGGAGTTTGAACTTCTATTTGGGTTTGAGCTCGGCCAAACCCACCAGTCCACGACCACCTCCAATCTCATCAGTCATCGTCGGAATTACGAGGAAGAAGACGTTTGCTCCTGGTTTATCGAAGGTGTGTAGATCGAGGGTACGTGTGTTGCTAACAGCAGAAGGGTAGGGAGGGGAGAAATTGGTGGCCGAAGATGGTGACTTGTGGGGATGGTGACCGGTTTTTGGCTGGAGATGGTAACCGGTTTTTGGCCGAAGATGGTGAGTGATTTTGGATAGGAGAAGGAGATCTGTATGAAGAAACAAGTGGGTTTATAAACGGAGTGATTTTGGTGAGTTATTTTTTAAAAGAAAATTAAAGATTAACTGAAAAAACAGAAGTACCCCTCACTTTAACGGATGAAATAAACGGAGTTAATGACCAAGGACCACTTTCAAAGCAAAATGAGAACCACAAGGATGATTTCTATAGTTATCAAAGTTCAGGTCTCACTTTCAGACTTTTCACTAAACCTCAAGGACCAAAATTAGAGTTTACTCTCATAATAATGATGTGGAATCCTAGGGGCTGTTTGTTTATCTATTAATGGTTCAATTAAGAGGCAACTTCTGAATTAGTAAGAGATAAATCTTGTTTGGCAAAAAAAAGAAGGTCTACTTCTTAATGGTTCCAAAACCCTCTGAATGATTTAGTATCTTTGTTCTCCCTTAATCATTCAGCACCCTAATTTCATTGTGAACAATTAGGAAACAACTATATTTCATTTTGCATTATATCATATGAGCCTCTTAATCATTCTGACCACTTAATCATTTTGTACCAAACCATTCAGCAACTGTCAAGCAGTCTCTTAGTTGACAAAAAAATTTGGTTGATGTCTTCGTTAGCAGGTCAACAAGTTAACCAAACCTTTAAACAAACAAAAAAGTTTCATTCAAACCCCAAAATAATAATTGTAAAAGTTGGTTTCCCAAAATAAAAAATGAGGTGAAAGCTGGTTTCATTTTTTAAGCAATTTTCCCTAAAAAAAAAAGTATAGTTACATTTTTGTCTGAAAAGAAGATATTAGAACTTGGAAGGAAATTACTTCGTTATTAAGGACTAAAAACATGGGAAACTCCAAAAATAAAGCAGAAATTATCTAGTTTGCAAAGATAGAGGGATCTAAAAGTCAGAATTGCACAAAACTAGAAGGGGCATGTTGTGAACGTAGCACATTCTTTAATAGGTAAATCCATTACAGCAAAAATTTGAATAGGGCAACGGCTAGAAATAAGACCGTTGGGCAGGGCTTATGTGGAGGCGTCAATTCCTTGGCTTCAAAAAGGGGGTTGCCGTCTCTTTCTACAAACAGCACTCAATAGAGAGATCCAGAGCGAGAGAGAGGGGAGTGTTCTTTCTTCTAAATTTGAATCCTTTAATCAATCGATAAAGATGGCATCAAGGCATGTTCTTCAAGAACAAAACAGAGGTAATCTTTACCATCTCATCTGGATCTCGTATATCCTGTTTCCTTAGGGGTTTTTAGTATCGATTGGCTTTTGGTTTTCTAATTATTAGTGGTATCGATTGGCTTTTGGGTTCATCTGAAGTTGGGTTTTTGGATTTTTGCGTTCTTTCTGATTCCAAGTCCAATCAAATGGATCTTGATTCTGATTTCTCATCGTGTTTTAGGGTTTTTAATTTCATCCTAATTTGAAACCTTCAGATTTAGTGCTTTTATCTTGTTCTTCTGAGGTTTCTGATGATGGGTTTTCTTTTCTTTTTTTCATCCTTTTTTGATTGTTCTCTTATATATTCTGTTTCTTTATGGCTTTTGAAAACTGTGTATTTCTGGCGTTTTTAGTATTTTTCGATTTATATCCCTTTTCTTCATCGATGCTGCATTCTTGGTTTTCGAGTATTTCTCGATTTAGATCTTTATTGTTGTTATTATTATTATTATTATTATTATTATTTATCGATGATGCAATTTGTCTGATTTGATTTGAAATCCAACAGACCGTTTATTAAATTCTTGATTGTGGTTGATGGGTTTTGTTTTTTAAAAGTTTCTTGATCTAAAGATTAAATCTTGTTTTAATCGTTGGTAAAAAGGTGAAGCAGTTGGTATTGCGAAGCAGAAGAACATGGCGGTGGCAGGAGGACAAGGCAAAAGCCGCCGTGCACTGGGTGATATTGGCAACCTCGTCACTCTCCGCCCACTTGACGGCAAGCCTCCGGCAGTCACCCGCCCTGTTACAAGAAGTTTCTGTGCACAATTACTCGCCAACGCACAAAAAGAAGCAGCTGATAACAAAAAGGTAAAAAAAAACATTTCTTCAATTAATTTAGAACCAATTTCTAACCAAAATGAAATCTTGTTGATGGTGTTTTTACAGAAACCAATGGCAGTGAATATCGATAACAACAAAGTGGTGGTCGCCAAGAAGAAAGTTTCAGTCAAGCCAAAGCCACCACCGGTGCCACAGAATGCAACCATAATCGAGATCAGTCCCGACACCGAAGAATTAAAGAAACCCGAATTATCTTCTTCAAGAAACAAGAAACCGCAATCCTCACTCACTTCGACATTAAGTGCCCGAAGCAAGGCTGCCTGTGGCCTTAACTACAAACCAAAACCAGCAAATATCGTTGATATCGATGCGTTAGATGTCAATAACGAACTGGCAGCAGTCGAATACGTCGAAGACATATACAAGTTCTACAAACTCGTAGAGGTATACACATATATGGAGTTTTATTGAGTTTCTTGATGTGGGTTTGTTGCAGAATGAAAGGGAAAATTCATATGTTTAATTGAGTTTTTTTTTTTTTTTTTGATGCAGAATGAAAGCAAGGTTCATGACTATATGCATTCCCAGCCGGAGATCAACGACAAAATGAGGGCGATTCTGATCGACTGGCTGATCGAAGTTCACAACAAATTCGAGCTTACAAATGAAACATTGTATCTGACAATCAACATTGTGGATAGATTCTTGGCGTCTGAAAGTGTGGCGAGGAGAGAATTACAATGTTTAGGAATGAGTGCAATGCTTATTGCTTCAAAATATGAAGAAATCTGGGCGCCGGAAGTCAACGACTTCGTTCAAATATCGGATCGAGCTTACGAGCATCGCCATGTTTTGGTGATGGAAAAGAGGATTCTGGGTCGATTGGAATGGAATCTAACAGTCCCTACACCTTATGTCTTCCTTACAAGATTCATCAAAGCCGCCGCCACCCCGCCGGAGGAAACAACTAACGTATATATTTATTTTATTCTGAATGGAGTATTATTATATATATAAGCAACTAAAAATGATGTTTGGAATAATGTTTTGTAGATGGAGCAGATGGTGTATTTTTATGCGGAGTTGGGGATGATGAACTATGAGATGATAAGGTACTGTCCGTCGATGATTGCGGCTGCGGCGGTGCACGCGGCACGGAGCACGCTGAACAAGATTCCGGTGTGGCATGAGACGCTGAAGGTGCACACAGGGTTTGGGGAGGAGCAGGTGGCGGAATGTTCCAAGTTGCTGCTGGTGTTCCATTCGGTGGCCAAGGATGATGACAAGAGGAAGGTCATATATAGAAAGTATTCCAGTGCTACACGAGGCGCGGTGGCGCTATACCCGCCGTCTTCCTAAATCAAAACCTTGTTTGAAAACTGTGATTGTTTGTTTGTTGAAGAAGCAGCATTAATTTTCTATTAATGAAATGATGATATGATACTCTACTTACTATTTTTTTAAGTTTTCATTTTCCTCTACAGTATAAATATATTAGGGAAAAGTATAAAAAAACCAAATGAACTTTAGTGTTTAGAGTGATTAAGTCCTTTGACAATTTTTTGGAACAAATAAGTCCTTAGAAAATTCAAAAAACATAAACTTTAATCATTATTAGACTTTTGGATGTTTGTTAAATACATCATTATTACTTAAAAATGTAAGTTACAACCTATATAACAGGAAAACTACAAATTGAAAAAAAAACAAAAAATTGTCACTACAAAACCCCTACAAATAAATAAAAAAAATAGGAAAATTAATTAAAATAGTCATTTTAAGCACTTTTCAAAGTGTATTTTTAATTTAAAATAGTCAAAGTTTTGGTATAATTTTTTTTTCCCTTAAAAATTTTTTCTGGCAAAAAAAAGAAAAAATACAAAACATTTTTATAATTTGTTATTTAATTTCTACCTTTTTTTCTTCATTTTAACACACATATTGAACTTAAATACATAAAAAATACATTTTTTTTTACAAATTAACACCATTCTATTATCATCAAATAGGTAAAATGAGTCTAATATTGATTTTTTTTATTTAATCTCATATTATTAAATATCATTAATAATATGAATAATATTATTCATATTATAATATTGAATTATTTATTTATTTAATAGTAAATACTTAATCCCTTAAAGGTATACATACTTGTAAGTATATATTTATAATATTGAATAATATAAAATTAAATTAAAAAAAAAATTTGAGTTCATTTTAAACGTATTGACGAAACGATTATAATGGTGTAATTTGTAAAAAAAATTGATATAAAATAAATTAAATAAATAGTTGTAACTTTATCTTTTTTGGAAAAAAACACCTTACCGGGAAAAAAAATATTTTGCGCAAACTTTGGTTATTTTAGGAAAAAGCTTTGAAAAGTGGTTAAAAATAAATTGGGTGATGAGATTGACCCCCATTTTTAATTTGTAGAAGGATAAAGTAGGTGACTTTTTTTTAATTTGTAGTTTTACCTGCTATGTAGGTTGCAAGTTATATTTTTAAGTAATAATGATGTATTCAACACGTTACCTAAAGTCTAAGGATTTATTTAACAGGTTTCGAAATGTCCAATGACTTATTTGTTCGAAAAAATCGTCCAGGGACTTAATCACTCCAAACAATAAAGTCCATTGGTTTTTTTTGAACTTTTCCCAATATATTATTTTGCAGATTCATAACACGATCACCATCACGATCACGGAGCCACAAAGGGCAAAAATAATAAATAAAATTACACCAGCAAGGAATTTACGACGGAAGTCATGGTCAAATGTTGACTTTCGCCGGAAACCCGAAAATCCATCGGAATTTTTAAAAAAAAAAAGAAAAGCAAAAGGCAAAATGGAAAGGATGAGCCATAGTTCAAGGTTTTTGATTGAGTATCACATGGATGAAAAACTTCACCTCAACAAAAAAACCTTATTTACTTTAAAGGATTTTAATTATTTTAATTTTGCTTTTTTAGTTACTATTTTATTATTGTTTTATTATATTAAATTAACTATTATTAAAAAATTACATTATATTTTATAAATTATACTATAAAATTAATTATATAAAAAATATATTCTGAGTACATCACGAGTTTATCGAGTCGTATCAGGTAGCTTAGCTCGACTCGTTAGTATATATCGAGTCGAGCTCGAGTTTGAGTCTAGCCTATTCTAGTCGAGTTGGTGACCAAGTTTTGATCGAGTCGATCTCGAGTAGCTCACGAGTTGTCTCATCTCATTTATACCCCTAGTCAAGAACTTGAAATAGCAATAAGTTATCTCTGTCCCTCTCGATACTAAACTCTATGAAGGCATGGTGCTTGAGCAAGATTGAGGTATGGAATGCAATCTAGCATTTGAAATTAAACACTAAAATGCGCAGGTAGGTTTGTCCAAAACCTGATCAGTTTTTTTCCTCCTTTTTTGTTGTTATTGGTGACAAATAACATTGTTGTAGTTTTGGTCTCAATTCCTGCTGCTTGTTAATCACATGATGATGAAGGCTTTCGTGTTCTCGATGTGCTCCTTGTTGCTTTTGTTGAAATTTTTTTACGCTTTTATACTAGTTATGTTAGTCACATTCATGAAGAAATGGTGTGTAACGTGATCAAGGTTTAACCCCAAATATCAAATTCAACCTCGTTGTTAACATGTGTAGAAAATAAGAAGAAAATTGTAAACATATTTGTTTAAATGTTTTGGCAACTTGTGGTAATATATAAGGCAAAACTTATCATTATACAAGCATTATCCTGCAACAAGATGTTTATGCTCTCTCTGCCAAGAACCAGAATATGTCAAATATGGAGTTCTTGACGTTTTATTCCTTTTTTTGTACTTGGCACTCTAAAAATATTGAAAAATAGTCAAACCTCAAGACCATAAACTATGATCATCTATAGACACAAGGTTCGTAGAGTATCAACATGCTTGCATATTCAAGAGATCAATTGAAATTAACAAATGGATTGTTCTTGTTGTGTGTATAATGTTATTTTCTTACAAATCTTTTTGTAGGGGTGTTCAAAAAAACCGTTGAAACCGGTCGAACCAAGTCAAACCACACCGTTTTTGGCGGTTTGAGCAGTGTGGCGGTCCGGTCCGGTCTGAAAAATAGCGAAATCAAACCACCCCATTGAAAGGTATTGCTTCGATTTATACTGAAATTGCAACAATGATATAATTTCCCTTCAAATCAAACTCTTTTTAAAGTTAAAGCAAAAATTTCATCACGCCATCTACAAAAACATTTACCTTTGCACCTCCGCCTCTTCCGTTGATGCAGATATCGGAGGCCGTTTACAAAATGCTTACCCGGTAAGTGCTTACCGGGGAATTTACCATAGCGGATGAACATGACAAGATGATAGGATCTTACCCGGTAAGAGCGAGGATAAGGATGAAGAGTCTTACCCGGTAAGAGAGAGTGACAACTCTTACCCGGGTAAGCGCTTACCGGGTAAAATTGTTGTATAGGATACCATCGTGATGATTAAAATCTACCCGGTAAAGCAAGTTAGTGTGTCGAGTTTTATTGGTAAGCGCTTACCGGGTAAGTATTTGGGTAAACGGCCCCTAAAGTGTTCATCTCATTTATATTTGCCATCATGTGGCGATCGTAGGGCGTTGTAACTCCAGTTGAAGGAGCGCTGCAACAGGGGAGGAGTTGGGGGAGAGAAATTGATGGGCTACTGGGCTGGGAGGAAGAGGTTATGTGGAAAATAAGATAACTGATTTCAATTTTCTACTTCAAAGGGTTGTACATTAAGTTTAAGAATTAGTAATCTTGAATCTTGAAAAAAACCTATAATACCCTTTTCATAAAGTAGTATAGATAGATATGTGAAAATACAAATATTCAATAAGACATCATATGATCTTAAACCATTTGTAAGAGTAAGGAGCGGTTTACTAAATACTTACCCGGTAAACACTTATCGGTATTATTTACCTACGGTTCTTACCTATTGAGCATAGAGTAAGAGTCATAACAAGGACCTAAAGTCTTACCCGGTAAGTGAGATAAATGACTTACCCGGTAAGCGCTTACCGGGTTTAAGACGCTTACCAACAATCAATTATGATGATCTAAAATGTTATATGATAAGGTAAGTGAGGGTAATATCCTTCGGTAAGTTCTTACCTGATAAGCATTTTGGTATACGACCCCTAAGTTAGGTGTTTGTTTTTTAAAATGTTATTCAACTCTAAAGTTGTATTTACTTTTTTTTATAAGAGATGATATAGAAGTCTTAAAGCCTAATTATTAAAACCGTTTGTTTTTTTAAAGTGATAAATGTTTGAATATATATGTAGTTGTCTAATTTATTTATCAAAATATTATAATATTAAATATAAACATAAACATAAAAATCCATTTTCACTCGTAAATATGTAATGATCGGCAAGAACTTTTTTGTAACTATTAACATTCATTCTCAAAAACCAAAAATCTCAAACATCACCCATCTCAAACATATTATCTTATAAAATAAAGTTCAAATTGACAAATATTCATTTGTGAATCCACTACAAACTTGTGCAACACATGGTTTTTATTTGCACAAAAAAACATCTTGAATCAAAGCTCCAACCAATCTAGAAGTTTGATCCTTGTAATGTGTTCAAAACAGAACTCCAAGATTAATCCTACCCCTAAACAAACTGGCTTACAACAATTCTATATTTCATTTCATTTCAAAAAACTAATAATTTTACTTGGAGGTGTAAGTAACCAAAATCCGCAACAAGTACAACACGACGGTTTATTTCCGCAATAAAAATCACAATCCCGCCTTCTTCTCCAATTTCTGAATTTGGTTGAGAAAGATCCATGTCATCTGTGTCACCAAAAATCCAATGATCAGAAACATACATATAAAAATCAAGTATTCTTTGACCTCCAAAAGTCAAATATACTCCTCTCTGCATCGAAAATCGAGAAAGAAAACGAGTACCATAACATGAGGCGCGATTCTAACACAATATGTAACACCAGGAAAATTCAAGTAAGAGTTTTGGTGTGGCGCGACTTATCTTCGTAGAGTTTCGTATCTCGAGCTTAGTTTTCTGTCTAGAACCTCTCAATGATTCTATACCCTTAAGTGTGGCCTCGTAGGCGTCGAAACGAAGAAAACCCGGGTCGAGTCATGCCTGGCGCGAGAGTGACAATGGCACAATCGCCTGGACTGTACCGCGGCTAGGTGTGGTTCGACGACATTGCCCCACGACATTGCCACAGGGCATAGTCACCCCCGACGTCTGTGTGTATAAAACACGAATTTGACCCATTCTAACCCTATTTTTCTGCTACCACTCGTTTTGGAGACGATTTTGGGAGGCTGGGGGCGATTTCATCTCTTCCTTGCCCTCTCCTTCTTCAAATCTTCACCTAAGGTTAGTGGAATCATCTTGTGGGTCTCAAGTATGGTGTTTGGGTTATTTATTGCAAGGTTTGCAAGGGTGAACTCATGATTCAAGTCCTTCCTCATTTCCTTTGATTCTAGGGTTTCATCAATCTATCTCCCATCTTTTGAAGAACTTGACTTGATGTCATATTAGTAACCCTGAAGGTTTATTGTTGGTGGATACAAGTGGTGGATAAGGTAATCTCCTCTTCTCTTCATTTATGGAAATTAGAGTTTTGGTATAAGTTGAGATCACTATGCAAAATGTTTGGGGAATGATTCTATATGGGTGAATATGTTTATTTATGGTTGAAATTTATGGATCTAGGTTTTTGGAGGTTTTGGCTTGAGGATTCAAGTTTCTTCAAGGAAGCTCAAAGTGGGGTAAAATCTAGATTTAGCCTAAATCTATCAAGGTGAGTTCAAGTTGATTTGTGAAAACGATGTACATGCCAAAATGTTCATTTTAAAGTGTTTTGTGTTTTACATGAAATTGTTAACTGCTGATCACCTGATAAGTTTTGGTTATTTTGAAATGTTTAGTTTTATAAACATGGTGAAATACCCATTTTGGGATTTTTGGGCATTTTGTGAAATATGTCATAAGGAATGTGTTTCGACGATTTATTGCATAAACGGGTATTTGGTCAAAAAAATGCATTTTGTGTTTGTTGGATTTTATGCATCATTCATGTAATGGGTTGGAAGTAAGAATGTGTAAGCCCTTTTGGGTTGGGTCATTCCCGACCTTGGGAACATTTTAGAAAATAATAAACTTCTTGGGTTTGGGTCAAAGGCCAATGGTGCTTTGAGAAACAAAGATTTTGGGGAAATAGGTAATTTGGTTTATGTAACCTTATTGGCTCTCGTGTTTTAGCCAAACGTCTATTAAGTCTTTTGGGGCTTGATTTGTACTCGGTTGAGTCTTTGGAACATTTGTTCAGTTTTGGTAGCTTGTTAAGGAGCTTTGGACGTATGGTGTACTTAGTTGCATCTTATTGGAGAGTTACATGTTTTGAATGCGTTAGTTCATTCGTTTGAGCCATGTAACATTTTAGACTGTAATGCATTGGATCCATAGGCATATGAGTCAGTCAGTTGGTTTAGTTGGGGACTTTATCCCCGTTTTAGGACTGGAAATTGTTTATGGCTAGCGGGAGCTCGAGGTATAGATTCGTGGGTGGTTGAACTCGATAACCGTGTAACCTTTATTGAAGGGCTCGAGGTATAGATCGTGGGTGGTTGAACTCGATGCCCGTTTGTAATCCAGTCTGGTTACTCATCGTGAAATTTAGTGTCTGCGTTTGAATTCTAGTGAGTGGTCCCCAAGTCATGTTTTTATGGAAGCTTGCAGTGGTGCTCTGCAGAGCCGTATACGGAGCTAAGTCTTGCGGTGGTGCCCATTGTGAGCCGGATACGGGGACTTGTGGCTTTTGTGGTGACACTCAGTAGAGGTCAAGTAGACACTAGGGTCATTTGGGTATCTTGCGGTGGTAGCTCGGTTGGGATCTGTATACGGGGATCCATGGATATGAAGCTCGAGAACATTGATAAGTGGCTTAACTTTGTCTGCCCGCCACTTTCAATGGAATTCGGGTATCCCCCGTCACCGAAAGGTGTTGTTTTTGGGTATTGAGTTTTATTATCCAAGTTTTCGGTGGCGTTTTGTATATATGGATCTTATCCATGATTCCTGGGATGAGTATTATACCCCACCCGTGTTTTGGGATATAAAGTTTTATCCACGTTTCATAAATTGGGAGTCCGCTTTCTAATCTCCTTTTGAGTGAGTTTTGTGTTGAAATTAATTTACGAAGGAACGTTGTTATTTTAGGGTCTTAGTCCTTAAAACAGTTTGGTTTGGAAAACGTTTATTATGGTGCCTCATTCGTCTAAAACACATATTATTGGAAAACGAGTCGTTTTCACATTTGAAGCATATCATTTTGAAAGATTATGATTTCAATTGTATTCTTCCTTTTTAAATGATTAATTTATATACGTTGAAAACTCTTGAGCTCACTAAGCGTTAAGCCTAACCTTTTTATTTGTCGGCATGTGCATCAGGTTCCATATGGGGGTTTGGTTCTAGCTGTGCTATGAAGAGATGTGCTTAGTTTTTCACAAGTGTAAGTTTATGGTGAAGTCTTCCGTAGTTTGGAGATAGTGACTATCATTGGGTTTTAGTAGCACCCGTCCTTGTTATAGACTGTATGTAGAGAATAAATTATGTGTGTTGAGGTTAAACCTTAAATTGTGATTGTATATGAATCATTTATTGATGTATTTAGAAAATTTTAAATTAGTTGCAATTTCCAGATTTGAGGGTGTTACACAATATACCGGAAACCCTGTATAGAATTTGAAGGGTCCCAAGGCGCGTTTCCATTGCACAATCTAAAGATCCCGCTGTGCATCGGGCTGCATCTTCTGTATTTGAGCATTCACGTAATCAAAAGGAAAACTGCAAGCTGCAGCAAAGAACTCCGATACAGAACTTGCACCTGCCAACCAAAAGAAACAAAAAACAAAAACATAAACGAAGATTTTTGTGTTTTATTGACGGGTATTTTACATATTTGACTAATGAGCAAACACTTGCATCAAAAAAAACATTGAAATAAATGAAATTAAAAACTTTGCACTTTGTTATCTTACCTAGAATTGTAGCACCCTCACCGAAAACAAGATTATCTTTAAAGAACTCGACACTTGGAACATAAGAAGCGAGCATTCCTATGTTCAACGCCATAGCCCTAACGACCGTTGGGACTGCACCTTTCCAAAGAGCCAATACACCTTCATCTGCACTAATCCTATACAAAACATGGAATGCATTTGTGTAGTTACGGCGTTGGGCAGCAGGTAAGGTTGCATCAACCTGCATACGAATCAATGCCAAATCAGTCAGGCTTCCCACACAAGCTCCAATTGCTCCAGCAGTCAGCCCACATAAAGCGTTCTGATATAAAGGCAACGACTTTCCTTCGTTCGCCTCAAGTGCCTTGTTTGTCAGAATCCTATTGAGTAATTGAAACAACAAATCAGAAGTTCATCGTATTGATAAAACAAAGATTGACCGGACACATTAATGGGATGTATCATGTATATGAACGTTAACGGTAGTACCTGAATGTACCAAGTCTGGCAGTTGTATACGTAGCTTGCCTAAGCAATCCAGCAGACAAACCCTTCTTAAAACACGTCATCATAAGTACGATGAATGCAACTCTAAAAGCATATAAAATCAGTTAAACTATATGCCGATATAAAATCATGCCATATCACAATGTGTTTTACAAAACCAAGTGTTATCCCAGTTTAATCTAGTTGGTAAATAATCAATCAAGTAATCAAGCAACACAATAATAATCAAGAGATATATAAATCAAAGTAACATACTAATCCCTTGAATAAACAATGAAACCCTTGAGTGTTCTTGATACCCTTTGAATACAGAGAAAACTTGCTACCTCTCTCTAAACAATAATTATGAAAATATGAAAGGTTTCTAACCCTAAAACTAAACAAAACATAACTTTAAATACCTAGGCCATATGGGCTTCCTAATGCTTAATGGGCTTGGGCCCAATAGCTAATAACTATTAAACTATTACAATTTAAACCCTGAACTGTAACTATCAAGTAAATACAGTTTAGACCCTCTAATTTAACTTTGACACAATTTGCAGTTTAAACCCTGAACTTTAACTTTAATCTTGAATACAATTATTTGATCCAACAATCTCCCCCTTTGGATTCAAGATTAAAAAAAATTTGCAATTGTCTTCGGATCTTCACTTGTCTTCTCTTTTCTTCAGATATGACGTTGATATCTTCAAAACTTTAAAACTTCAAAACTTGATATCTTTGAGTAATATTCAAATCTTCAAATCTTTGAAAATCTTCAGCAGTCTTCAGATTATGTTCTCCCCCTTAATATATTCTCCCCCTTTTTGATGAGTGGTGAGAAGCATCATCATCAAAACATACCAAAACAATCTCCTCCTTTTCAAGACAATTTTCCCCATTGTGTATGATCACGTAAGCACAATCTTCATGTAACGAGCCCTGTATGGAAATAAGAGCAGTCTTCCCAGATGGAAAGAATGATTATTTCAATCTTTTCAGATTAAAATAGAAAGTAGTAACCATTCTAATCTTTTTAAATTCAAACAGTTTAATAAGTGTAACCCTGAATCAACAAATGACTCAGTTAGAATGCCTGTCAATGACACAAAGTCACTGAGTAACACAAAGTTACTATATAAGGAGCTGGTTTGATGTAGACTCCCCAGGTCTTCCATTCAATCATCGAATAACACATGGTTATCTATGAACGTTCTGACAGAAAACAAATTTCTGTGTGCTCGTGCATGTGTATGAAAAAATTAAGCACAAATGTTTGCTATTCATTTTAGGCTCAAAGTATGTAATCTTGTTGAGACAACAACAAATTATACAAAGACTCAATGTGCATGAGAAAAGGGTTCGAAGGTGGGGCAACTTTCCTTCTTTTTCAATATTAGTATCTTCCAAATGAAGAACCAATAGCGTATGTGCTGCGTCCCCAGAAAATGTGAAACATTCTCTTTTTGAGAAAAGAATGAGTAGCTGGTGGGGTTCTATGCAAGAGATGGCATGGGCTAGTTGCCTTTTTCAATGATGGTCACCAAAGAATGTGAACCAATCAGATTATGTGGCTGCCCGGCTCAGAAAGAAGTTTGGTGCAGAGTTTAATATTATTTTACTCTGTTCTCTCACCCTCTTTCTTTTAATTCTCACTTCTAACCAATCTCTCTTTTCCATTTTACCTCTTTTCACACACCAACACTCAAATCTTTTGACCCCTCTCCCCTCAATCACTCAGGGAATACTTCCTGGGTAGGAAACACTGGTTATCGTGAATCCATGGAAGTTCTGTTAAGTTCTCACACTGAATCCCATGTATTTTCCTAAAAGAACATAGTGTTCAACAAGCTTTTTGTACATGTAAGCACAAATACCACTTGTTACATGAAGAATATAATATTCGGAGATGTCAAAACAGAAGATGTTTGACGATGCAATTCTCCCCCTCAAACTAAAAGAGTTTGACAATTTAAGCTCTTAAGGAGTTTTTCAATTAAGCTTATAGACGATTTGTCATGAAGAATAATATTTTGGAGAATCAAAAACGAATGTTGTTTATATGAACAATATATAAACATATTTTCAATGAAAGCACATGAAATGACGTTTGATTCAATCAACAGTGAATACAAAGAAAGTGAGTATTACCATAGAAAGATTTAACTTTTGATACATGGTAATAACAAAGTCAAAATATAATGTTCTGAACCGTTATGTGTATGAATACTTGACAAAGTATATTGACAAGATAAAACGCAAGTATTTATCTTTAAGAACACACGGTCAGATAAGCATTTAAGTATTAAAAAATCTGTTAATATCACAGATATTCTCCCCCTTAACTGATAATTTTTTTTTAAGATAAGGCAGAAAAAATGAATAAAGCACTGAAGTGCGGGTTCTAATCTGATGTGATTAGAAACCATATTCCGTTGAGGTACGGGTTCTAAACTGATTTACTTAGAAGCCATTGTTCTTTTCCCCCTTAAACCTTGGGTGCCTGCAACACAGATTTAGCTTTTGGTACCCACTGGTATTTGGGTCCTAATGGGTTAGTTGCAGTTCTAGTGGGAGATATGAAGTAAGAACCATACCAGTTATTAACGTAATCTTTTCTGACAAAATCATTTGAGCCACAGTAGGAACAACTAATTTTCTTTTGTGCTAACCTGATCAGTTGATTAATAGTGTAAACCAGATCAGGTTTGCCAAAAGTTTTACCTTTTGTAGCATAGTTCCATTTAGCATGTGATGTATGCACAAATGATTCTTCTTTCTTCTTCTCCTCCGAGGATCCTTTAACTCTCCAGATCCAGTTTCCTCTTTCTTTCTCATCATGCCTTCTCCAGAAGCTTTTCTTTTGAGACTTAGTCTTCTTGAAGTTACCTGAACCATCAACATTTTTGTCATAGAAAAGGTTAGAAGCATGAATCTGATCAGTAGATTTAGAAGTAAGACAATCATCTAAATCATAGAAAGGATTATAGAAAACATTTGAAAAATGTGAACTTGAAGCTGTTTTTAATGAACTATCTGAATCAGCTAGATCATCTCTTGGTGATTGAGCTATTGACTCTGGCGTCTTGTGCTCAGTCAACTTCACCTTGAATACGATCTCTTCAAGTTCCTTTATCTTTGAAGACAAACTGTTTCTTTCCTTTTCAATCAGATCAAACTTCTTATGCAACTCAGATTTTACATTCTTCTCCTTCATGATGTTTGTTGACAATTCAGATAGCTTTCCTGTCAGCTTGGCTATCTCGATCTCAAATATTTTCTTTTCGTCAGAAAAGTCTATATTTTCTTTCTTCAGCTCAGCTTTCTTCTTCTCATTCTCAGCCTTTTCTCTCTCTAGAATGATAACCTTCTCAAAGTCTGAAACTTGTTGAGAAAGTTTAACGCATCTAAGCTCTAAAGATTTCTTCTCTTCAAAGGCTTTTCTGGAGAAGTCAGAGAATTTCTTAGCGAATTCTTTTCTTTCTTTTTCAATCTTCAACATCTCATCTTAAGCTTTTGTATTGTCTCTGTCTTGGGTTGCCTTTTCTTTTAGCGTTTCAATCTCAACCTCAAGACTGAGAACTTTATCTTTCAACTTATCTCTGTCCGCACAGAGTTGAGAATTTATCTTTCTAAGTCCTTCACTAGTATCTCTTGCAACACTTGTACTCCTTCTAAGCTCCTCAAGCTCTCTTTGCATTGCATCCTTCTTAGACCATGTAGAGCTTGACTCAGATCTTTTCAACTTTACTTGAAGATCGAAGATCTCTCTTTCTTTAGACTCAATTATTCCTGCAAAGTCAATTAAAGAATCAGAATCTTTTGAATTTTCTTTTAAAGCATTGATCTGAATTAGAAGAGATGAGTTCTGAATCTGTAAAGCCTTGTTCTCAGCTTTGAGCATTTTGTCCTCTTTGTCATACTCATCAATCATGCGAGATGATGTTGATAACCGTCCAGCAAGTTGTTTAGCCTTTGCTCTTACTTCAGAAAGAGTCATGTTGTTAAAATCAAGGTTGTAACCTTCAGACATCATTAGCTGATTCGACATCTTAGCTGTACCACTTGTTAGTAATTAAACTTATCTGTCCCATGACAACCAACTAGATGAGATCGTTAGAATCAAGATAAAAACCACACTAAAAAATTTTCAGAAAAATAAATTTCCAAAAAATTAATTAAGTGCAGTCCTTTCAATCAGTATAAAGCTTCAAATAATACTGAACAAAAAGAAAATGTTGATCTCGAACAGAACTTTGTCCCCCTTCGCAGACTTAGCACGGGGGTCCCCCTTCGTAAGACCGGAGAATGAACCGTAACGGTCGAAGGAAAGACCGGAGTAAGCAAGTACCCGGTCGAATGGTAGACAGGAAACCACTAAGGTCCGGTCGATGCACCTACCCGGTCGAAGGGAAGACCGGGGAATGCTAAGGTCCAATCGAAGAGAATGACCGGAGATCACAACTACCCGGTCGAAGTAAGGACCGGTGTTTACAAACTCTCAGTCGAAGGCTCAGGTCGAATAACTATCGGTCAAAGCAATAATATCGATAAACACAGTAACAGATATGATCAATTAACTCATAAGGCCGATAAACACGATGAATCGACCGAAGAACACGATGAATTTCTGGGATTCGACCGAAACCAAACCCATAAATTTTAATCGACCGATGAACACAATTAAACTAACAGTAATCAGAAAACAATTAATCAATCCTTCGATCGAATGAAAACAAATAATCAGAAACTAATCGACCGGATGCGATAACACAGATTCATGAAATCGAATGAACAGTACTCGCATGAATAGTGATTTTCGGTGAACAGTAATATTCGATGAACAGTAAAAAAAAATTGATTCTTAGGCTCTGATACCACTTGTTATCCCAGTTTAATCTAGTTGGTAAATAATCAATCAAGTAATCAAGCAACACAATAATAATCAAGAGATATATAAATCAGAGTAACATACTAATCCCTTGAATAAACAATAAAACCCTTGAGTGTTCTTGATACCCTTTGAATACAGAGAAAACTTGCTACCTCTCTCTAAACAATAATTATGAAAATATGAAAGGTTTCTAACCCTAAAACTAAACAAAACATAACTTTAAATACCTAGGCCATATGGGCTGCCTAATGCTTAATGAGCTTGGGCCCAATAGCTAATAACTATTAAACTATTACAATTTAAACCCTGAACTGTAACTATCAAGTAAATACAGTTTAGACCCTCTAATTTAACTTTGACACAATTTGCAGTTTAAACCCTGAACTTTAACTTTAATCTTGAATACAATTATTTGATCTAACACCAAGCAACTTGGATTATTCCAAAAACCGAAGGATTGACCGTAGACAAATATGAAAAGGACAAACCTTATAGAAGGCACTGATACCTGCGTTTTTTAGCATAGTCTTCGTCACCGATCCTGCAGATCCTTAACCCGATTGGATTCTAACCTATAAATGGCACATCATGTCATGTAAATAATAAAAAAAGAAGCATTTATACAATTCCAAATCAAAGAAAAGTCTTTAAATTTATGAACACATAACTTTGTGCCAAAGCTGCAACTCTAAAAGTTAGAATATTTGATCCAATTTAAGACAAAAAAAGCAGGTCAAAATTGTCACCCAAAATAACATGTTTTTCATACATCAAACTTCGTCAGGACACAATCAAACATCACACATCTCTAATCAAGTAAAATTCCACAATTCATCTTTACATTTACTATATGGGATTTTGATGAAGACCCTCCTCTACCTATAAGATCATTCCTCAAAAAAGTTACAAAATATCATCCAACTATTTTGAACCTAAAATGGATTAGCTCACTGTTTTAAGCAAGCTCTACATTAGTATAATGCAATGATCTTACATGTTCATATAAAATTTAGAGGACCAGTATGAGAAGTAGAAAGCTAGATCTTTTACCTTCAAAAGAAAAGTTTACATAGAAGCATTGCAAAATTTTATAAGTCAACAACATGAATTAAATCAATACCACACACATGTGAACATAAAATAGAATAACAAATAAAGATCAATGGAGAAAACAAAAACATACCAGAAATGACAGCTTTGAGGCAACTTGGGATAACGTCTACATTCAAATGCGTTTAGCTTCCCTTTAGTTAGAAGGGTCCCAAAATACTGCAATAATGGAGGTGTCTTTCCAACAAAATAATGAATGGCAGACGAAGTACCTGCATGGCAACTGGAAAATCATCTTCAAAATCCGAAGGGAAGAAGGGGTCTGCTTGTTTTTTTGGTAAAAGAGGGATTCCCTGCATTATATTTGCAAAAAAAGAAAATCTACGAACATTAGATGTAGACATGTAGTTCATAAGAAGATAAAGAAAAAGAGAAACCACTTATATGTGTTCACAAAATATTTTCTCAACTGCTATACAAATTCTGAAAGTAAATGTAAACAACTTTTGACAATGCACTGAACCTAACCAATGAATCTCATAAAAATATATACATATAGACCAGAGTCAAACCATGGACGTGCACATATACAGAGGTGTTACACATAACATAGGTAGATAAGAGTTTGAGTCTTTTGAAGAAAAATGTTCCAACCTGACTGATGTATCTTATTCAAAGAATCATAGAATCAACCATGTTTAGAATACATGCTTCTTGTAGAATTGACAAACACACAAGAAGTTCTAAAATATCAAACAGCTAAGAAAAATATAAATCTGTAGATCTGTTTGCGAGTAAGAGAGACCTAAATGGGGTTATTGGATCCAACATAGTGTAATCAACAATCTTCAACAAACCAACATCATCTTGTGTATGCGCTACAAAATGAACATTAAGCCTCCCTTTCACACACCCCTGTGAAGTACTGTAAATCATCAGAAGATAAGAAGATCATATGGAATAAATTGATTTCTTTAACAAATCAGGTAAAAGATTAACATTATAGATTGAAAGCATACATAAACCATCAAACCCATAACCTTATGGTAAAAATTAACATTATTGAATATGTACTATTTCAGTCTAAAAAAGAAAGCAACATTAAAAAGTGCAATCTAAACCTCCTTTTAGCAACTATAAAATAAAAGTAATTTCGAGACCAAAATAAAAGGTACCAACGTCTATAATTATTATGGAAGATTAGTAAATTTTAGACATTTTTCGAGTTGTGAAGCATTGTTTGCCTGCACCTGTAAGTATATTTTGGCTATCTTGTCTTATTTGTTAAGATGTGCACTTAAGCTGACTATCACTTCCCGGCTATAGATGGAAGGCAAACTGAATTCATAGGTATAAATGTTGTTGATTATGTTGTCTTAGTTGACACCATTGGTTGGGGCCGAGAGCCTAGAACTGCATTTTTCACCTTTCCCTTAAGGGTACAATTGTCATTTAGTCGATTAAAAAGTGTAATAATCACATACTTCTAAAACTATGTGCCTTTTAAATTGTTGACATTTGTTTTAAGACATACGGAGTAATGCTCAACGTGTTTTATCATCCTTTCTTAGTCTTATTGGCAATATTCCAAGAAAGTTGTTAAATATCAACCAGATTCTTAAAATAATAGTTTTCTTACTCTTTTTTCAACCTATTTGTTTCCTAATTATTTGGACTTGTGTTCTTATATACAAGTCCTACAGTCCAAGCAAGGAATAGTGCCTCTAATTGACAATGTGGTTCTAATTCTATAGATTTGTATAGACTACCTAATCTTAATAATTGGGACGAAAATCGACAATTCAAGCTTTAAAAATGAAAATAGAAACCATCTTTATGTTATTCAAACAGATTACTTGTCTTGAACCAGACTAAAATATAAATTGGAATGACTATTAGAGATATAATTTTAACTTCGGAAACAAAAAGACAAAGAAAAGATACTAATGAAATCACTACTTAAGCTATAAAACATTTCCAACATTTATGAATCCATATGCAAACGGAGAGAAATCACTTACCTCGTTCCTATCTGTGGGGGTTGTTGTAAAACCCAAGAAACCCTCTATTCCTGCCTCGCTATCAAAATTTCGTTGTCGTCCTTCACAATTGTTGTCAACAACTTTAAAACCCAATGGTTTGAGAACGTGGAAGCATTTGAAGCCTATAAATACGTCACTACTGCGATAAAAACACACACATTAGCATCTTAGCTACTAAGGGAGACGAAACTTCATCTTCAATATTCCTTTCCCTTCGATTACCGAGTTAGCTAACCAAGCACCCACTCAATCAAACTTACTTCAAACCTCGAGGGGTAGCCCAACCGGTAAGAACCTGATCCAAGATTAGTTTGTTTGATTGTTAAGTTCAAATCTTTTCTTCATCTTGTTAACTTATTTCAGCAGAAACAAATGATATTTGTTACTATTCCCATCATTTGATGAAATTACACATCAAATATCATCATCATCATTATTCTAGGGTCTTGTATTGTGACAAAAAGGGAAGTTCGTAATATTATGCTTGTATTGTAATAGTTAAGCAACCAAGAATCAAAAAGCAAAAAACAAAAAGCAAAATGCAAAAAGCAAAAAGCAAAAAACAAAATCTTTACCTTAAGAAACTGTCCAATATAGGGAAGCACGACATAAAATGCTGCCAAAGAAACACCCAGAAACTCTGTTCTCTGAAAACCCCATCATAGAATTAAACAAAATCAATACGAAAATCATAGAAAAAGTAAAGATTTTTACATTTATAATCGTTGAATTGCAAACAAATTACTCACAATCTGAGCCGGCGTGACGGTGGTTGAATTCGAACCCACAAAATGATTCAAAAAGAGAAGAGACCTAAAAGCATAGCCAATCCATCTGGGTAAATAGAACTCATCCAGTCCAGGGATCCCTAAAGTGAAGTGAAGAACAGAGAGATTGTGGTTGAAGGAGAGGAGAACCTCATCAGTCGGATCAAAATTATGTTTAGTACTTAGAAATTATTTCAAAATGCATCGCCAATTTGTTGATCAGATCTATACTCATCAAATCATATAGAATAAATTAGTCCAAAAAGTATAGGTAAGTGAATTCGAAACGTACAACCGACACAGATTTGTTGTTTGAAAATTCTCCTTGTATTCCTTCCTAAATTCTTCCCTGTAATGTGAAAAAACAACTATACATCATTCTAAAATTACAGACAAAACATCTCTTCTTATAAATTCAAAAAACTCGCAGATTAGAAAGTAGGAGAAAAGTCATTCTTATATGAAGACAGAGAAAGCAGTCAGAGGCCGCTTTGGAGCACCAAAATTTTTACTCGATATTTTGTCATTCTTCCCTATGCTCTTATCCGCAGCCTTCATTTTCTTCATTGTCCTTAACCAACATCAAACAACAAATAAGCATTTCAAAACTCGTTGATTAATTGTTATTAGTCATATTTTGAGAGACAGAAAAGTTTTTGTATTGTATTTCTTATCATGTCTGTGAAGTACCCAATTTCTAATTTATAGAGACACTATAGAGGTTAGGTGGCTGTTTAGATTGTTATAAAGAGATGTTAGACTAACAGACAGTGATGACTAACATAAGGCTTTAACACCCCCTGCAAGCTGAACAGTATGATAGACGTGAAGCTTAAATCGTAAAAACAGAAAATAAAGTGTAGATAAGATAGGCATTTGGTAAAAATATATGCCAATTGTTGTATGTTGGAACATAACGAATCTGTAAGAACCAACTAAAACCATATCACTGGTGAAAAGTAAGTCGATCTGTATTTGCTTGGTGCCTTGGTCTGTTGATAAAACACATTATTCACAGCCAACCATGTACCACGAGTATTATCACATAATAAAAATATGACTAACAACAAATAAGCATTTCAAGGAGAAGCAATTGCCCTTTAGAAATCAGGTTGAAGTGAAGAACAGAGAGATTGAGGTTGAGAAATCAGGTTCATATTTCCGAAATCGTTTCTTAGTGAGGGGAGAAAAATGACGTATTCCTTGTAAACTGCAAAATTAGTTTGTGTAAAAAACAAACCAAAGTAACCCTAACTACTGGAATCGATTTTGATTTGAAGAGAAGAAAAACAATCGATTCAGTAGCTATTGATAGAAAGCAAAGGAATAACACATAACCTTAACCTTGAATCTCCACTGGTCCATTAACGATGCTATTTGTTCCGGTTATCAAGCTCAATCAGATTAAAATACAAGATCTAATCACGAAGTTGAATGTCATTGATTTGAATGATTTACAATGCTTTCTCTCTCTCTCTATGACATTCTCTCTCTAACCACAAATATAACTTGTACAATTAAGACTCTCAATGTACGTGTGGTTACACTCTTGGTTACAAGAATTACAAAGACAACAAGGTATTTATACCTAGTTAACAAAGTTGACTTACAACACAAGGCTTTAAAAGGAAAGTCAACACTTTGACTTTTACAACACAACTATATAAAGAAATAACACTTTCTACCCTTTAATCTTGAATACAACATTTAGGCTCAAAAATCTCCCCCTTTGGATTCAAGATTAAAAAAATTTGACAACAATCTTCAGCTCTTTCTTTTCTTGAAAACTCTTCAACAATGTAGCTTTCAGAACTTTGAAACTTTGACATCTTCGTTTTTCAAACAAACTTTCTTGAACTTTGATCACTCTCTCTTTGCCTTCTTCTTTGACAAACATCTTTACTTTGTATCTCTTTCTGTCTTTCCAATACAATATCTCTCAAATTTTTCTTCACATCATCAAATTTCTCTGATATGGAAGATTCAAATTATCTCATCCTTTCTGATAAAATCTTGAAATAAACTTCTGACTTGAAAATCTCAGAATATCTCTCCAAAACTTTGAAATTGAAACTAAATACCTCAATCTAAAAGAAAAATATCAAAAGCTGAAAGGCTTCAAGCGAAAAGGTAAAGGATTGATCGCTGAAGAACACGACTGGGCTGAATCAGAAGAATCAAGTTCTGATGAAGAAGATGTCGCTAATCTCTGTCTAATGGCTAAGATTAAAGAAGATGTGGAAGAATCATCTGGGACATCTATAAGCTCCATCACCTCTTAGGTATCAATCTTTACTGATCCTTCTCTTTCTGAACCTGAGAGACGTCGCGTTGTTGACGTGCTAACAATTGACTTGTACAATGCACTGAATGGTAAAACCCTTGCTGAAAACAAAAATATTGATTTAACTGAACAACTCGAAAAATGCCATTTAAAAATCAAAGAACTAACACTTTTAGAGGAAATTTTAAAGTATCAAGTCATTGTCAATGAAATAATCACCATTGAACGTGAACAAGCTATCGTTGCTCTCAAGTCTGAAAAAGCTACAGTTGAAGGATGGTGTAAATCTTCAACTAAGACCACTAAGATCATAAGTGCTCAAATCCCTGGTCATGATAAAACCGGTCTTGGTTATAAATCTGATAAGGATGAATCTAGCAGAGCTTGTTCCATGTTTAAGTTTGGAATATTTATCTCTTCTATTCATGACACTTCCTCTTCTCAGTGCTCCTTGTCTTCTAATCCTATCCCTGAGGATTTATCAAATAACTCTAAACTCGCTGATAAAGGGAAATCTATTTCCCATCACCCTCAGAAGGCTACAAAAGTAGCAAAGTTGAAGAAGATTCCTTCTAAACCTTCATCTAGTCAACCTTCTGGCTCTGGATCTAAGATCACTGGTAATACACAGAGATTCACTCCAAAGCTGAAGATTGACATTATGCCTAAGAAATCAGAAGAACTGAAAGTTCCTCTGTGATCTAATGCTAAGGGCATTCTTGGAGGTGGCCCGACTCATCTAAGATTTTCTAATACAAATGCTCATGGTCTTAAAGCCACTTTCAACTATAGAAAAAGTTACCACTGTGGACTTACTGACCACATCGCCAGTAAATGTCCCAATGCCACCAAAGCTGAAAAGCCAACTAAAGTGAAGATGAATGCCTCCAAGGCATAGAAGGTCACCAAAGCTGAGAAATCTGCTAAGGTGAAAAATGCCACTAAAGTTAAGAAATTAACTAAGGCGAAGGTTACCACTGACGCTGAATCTTCAGATGCTGTGAAGATCACTGAACCTTCCATCTCCAATAACTCTCCTGGACCCATTGAAAAGTGGGTACCAATAAAAAATTTATCTTCCTTATGTTTTCAGGTCTCGAAGGGTATCTGGTATCTAGATAGTGGATGCTCTCGATACAAGACTGGACAAAAGGACCTGCTCACTGAATACAAGGAAAAGAATGGTCCATCAATGACTTTTGGTGGAAATGGGAAAGTCTATACCAGAGGGTTCAGTGTACTCAACAATGGTACAACCACCTTCCGAAGAGTTGCTTACGTATATGGACTGAAGCATAATCTCCTCAACATCAGTCAACTATGTGATAAAGACTTTAAAGTATGCTTTACTAAGAAAGCATGTTTAGTGATGGACAAAAATGTAAAACTTGCTCTTAGCAGTTATCGTTTGGAAAATGTTTACGTTATAAACATGGACTCAACAACCACTACAAGTATTTGTTTTCTGTCCAAAGCCTCATCATATGTCAACTAGCTATGGCATAGGAGGCTCTCTCATATCAACTTCAAGACGCTAAACACTCTATCCTCAAAAGAACTAGTCTCTGTTCTACCTCAGCATTCATATGCCAAGGAATCTCTCTGTACAACTTGTGAAAAGGGAAAGCAGATTAAAGCTAGTTTCAAATCAAAGCAAGTTTCATCGGTGACAAGTCTTCTTCAACTCTTGCATATGGATTTCTTTGGCCCTGTCAATAAACAATCAATTGCCGGAAAGAAATACACTCTTGTCATAGTAGATGAATACTCCCGCTGTACCTGGGTCGTGTTTCTACGCTCTAAGAGTGACACCCCAGATGAACTAATATATTTTGTCAGAAAGATGGAAGTGCTGAATATCTTAATGGTTCGCTCAATAAGAAGTGATCATGGAACTGAATTCAAAAACAGTTCTCTGGATAACTTCTTTGAGAACAAGGGAATTTCTCACAATTTCTCAGATGTGAGAGTTCCTCAGCAAAATGGAGTCGCTGAAAGAAGAAATAGAACGATCATAGAAGCTTCTCGATCAATGTTCAACGATTCTCACCTTCCAACTCAATTTTGGGCAGAAGCTGTCAACACGACTTGTTTTACTCAAAACAGGACACTGATTGTCAAAAGATTTAACAAAATTGCCTATCAACTTTTCCATGGGAGAAAGCCTTCTATCAACTTTCTTCACATCTATGGTTGTTAATGCTTCATTCTAAACAACGGAGATACCCTTGGAAAGTTTGATCCAAAGGCTGATGATGGAATATTTGTTAGATACTCCTCAATATCCAAAGCCTACGGAGTCTTCAACAAAAGAAGACGAACCGTAGAAGAAATCATTCATGTCACTTCTGACGAATTCATATCAACGAATTAAAGGCATATCGCTGATAATGATGAACTTAATGCCTGGATGTTCTCCGACTATGGAGAAGCTGAACCTTTCTTCAACACACATAATCATGCAAATTCTCCGAATGCTAATGATGATCCAGTCATTGTTCCACCTAACATTGAATCCACTTCATGGGTTTCAACTATTCCCCTAAATACTTTACCACCATCTGATCTTCCAACCTTTGTATCACCTATCATCTTTGAATATCTCTCAGTGAATGATGTTCAACCTGAACCTCATCGCTGATTACTAATGAACCTCAGGCTCACGTCTCATCCTCAGTAAATATTCCAATTTCTGATCCAATATCTGACATGGATACTCACGCCCCCGCTCAGAGATGGACTAAGAATGACCCAATTGATCAAATTTTTGATGATCCAGATGCAGGTATTCAGACTCGAGGAAGTTCAGGTAACATCTGTCTCTTTGTTAACTTTATATCTCTTCTCGAGCCAAAGAAGACCGATGATGCCCTCAGAGATCCAAACTAGGACAACTCTATGTAAGAAGAGCTGACTAAGTTTGAAAAAAACAAAGTTTGGAATTTCGTTCCCCGACCATCTGACAAAACTGTTATAGGCACCAAATGGGTGTGTCGAAACAAGTTAGATGAAAATGGAACTGTAACCCGTAACAAAGCTAGGCTAGTTGCTCAGGGATACAGACAAGAGGAAGGCATAGACTATAATGAAACCTTTTCCCCTGTGGCTAGGCTCGAAGCAATTTGATTATTCTTAGCCTATGCAGTTCACAAAGACTTCAAAGTATATCAAATGGATGTCAAATCAGCATTCCTAAATGGAAAGCTGAGTGAAGAAGTCTATGTTGAACAATCCTGTTAGGGTGAATTTATGTTGAATAGAAGTTCGGGGTGCAAAATGTAATTGCTGAAAGTTATTTGGTTGTTGGTCCCTAGATCTTATGTGTTCCATATATATTTGTTCCTAAAACTATTTTCTAGGTTTAATGGTTATTGTTAGGGTTTACTAATACATATAAGAAATTCTCTCTGTAAACCTTAAACCCTTTATTGATAAATTTAATCATATGACCAACAGTTGTGATTCAATCTTTGATTATTATCTGTGATTGCACTGTTTCTGGGATCTACAATTGGTATCAGAACAAGGAGACAAAATTTTTGATCCAAAAGTGCATTAAAGATGAATTTTAGAGATGCTCTAGGCATTGGGACCGATAACAAACCTCCAGTGCTTTATCGGGGAGAATACCAACAATGGTACGATAGGTTCATGATCTTCATTGAATCAAAGGACGCTTATCCTGAGATAATTAAGTCCCTGACAGAAGGACCACCTGCTATTCCAATGACTGAAATACCTAGCAATGAGGCTAACGGTATACCTACTCGTACGATCCCAAAGACAATCGCTCAAATGACGCCTCCAGAAAAGAAACTATATGATGGGGAACGACTCGCAAAAACATATATTCTCCAAAGCTTGACCAACGACGTATACGCAAGCATCAACAGCTACAAGGACACAACAAAAGGAATGTGGGACCAGATTCGAAAAATGATGATGGGCAGCCAAATAGGCAATCAGTTGAAGATCACTAGCTGCATTGCTTGATACGATAACTTCAAGGCAAGAAAAGGCGAGACGCTCACTGAAACATACGAACGGTTCAACCAACTTCTGAACGAGCAACACAAAAACAACATAAGGGAATCTAACACCGAGAACACCATCAAGTTCCTGAACAACCTCCAGCCGGAATGAAAGACGTTTGTTTCACATATCTGTCATACTCAAACCCTGGAGAATCTTCCTCTGCATGAACTGTTTGAAATGCTTTTACAGGACGAAGATGAAGTTCTCGAACTGATGGGAAGTCAAAAGTCAGACGAAAAGCATGTGGCTGATCCTTTAGCACTTGTCTTAGAAAAAAGAGATCGATCTTTCAGTCGCGCCTCTGAGAAGGAACCAATAAAGAGTGATTCTGAACCAGAAGACGCTGACAGTGATTCAGATCCAAAATATGCTCAGATCATGGAAGCTGTGTTGTTCCTATCCCAAGCCTATCAGAAAAAGAAGTTCTTCAAAAAGCCATCATCAAATAATCATAGGTACTCCACTACACCTCACAAGCGACATGATCCTAAGGAGAAGTATGAAGGTAAGAAACGATTTGATGAAGGAAAGATGGTCGAGAAGAAGCATGTTGAGAAAACCAAGAATGAGCCGATCAAATGTTATAACTGTGGTCGTTTGGGCCACTTTGCCAAAGAATGACGAAAGCCAGTTGTTCGTAACTCCGAATACTACAAGGCTAAGATGTTGTTGGGCAAACAAAAGGAAGCTGGTAAGGCTCTCATGGTGGAAGATGACCATTGGCTCAACCAGTCTGATGAAGAAGAAGATGATGTAGAAGCTCACATGTGTTTCATGGGTAAGCACTCTACACAGTCTGATACAATCGACGATGATCGCGATTCCACTTGTCAGGTATGTGCTCTTGTTAGAGCAGAAATATGTTGGATACAAGATCATGAAGACAGAAGGTCAAAGTTCAAGAAGTCAAATGCTGGAAAGTCAACTCTTAGTAAAAGTCAAAGTCTCTGTAATAAAAAAGTCAAAGTCAAAATTGTAATTTTGTTTTTCTTAGTGTTGTGCGCATTTTTAATGGTGTGCGTGTTTAGCACCATGCGCGCTTCTAGCTTCTGTATAAATAAGGCTATAGTTTAGTGTTGTGCGTGTATCTCATAAGAAGTTCAGAAAGTTTGATTTTCATAGTGTAAGTGTTCTAGAGATAGAGTGAGAAATATTGTACGTTTCATCTTGAGATCAATAAAAACAGTTTGAATTGGAAATTGATTGTGATAATCTTGATCTATACACGTTGTGGGACACACAATTGGTATCAGAGCAGATTAATTCAGAAAGATTGGATCAAAAATTGAAGATTTTCAGATCGTATTTTGTCGAACTCGCAAAGATGGACTGTGACATTTGATTTTATCGATTTAGTGTAGTTTTGAGTATAAATTTGCTTGTAATAGGATCGATTTGATGCAGAGAACAAGTTTATTTTGGATCATTTAGTCTAATTCACATAGAATTAGATTGAATTTTGAAATTGTTTGGAATTTTGTTCGAAGTATCACTTCGTAGTGTATAAGGATCAAAATGTATCAATTTGTGTTTTTGATTGTAATAGATTGATAGGATTGTGTTCGAAATCTGTCCATAATCATCCTTGCAAAATTTCGAGCATTTTGGTGAAGGTTTGAGTTGATTTCAGTGGAAAAATCGAATTTTGGAACTGCAAAGGCAAGAACTCGCTAGATCCAGAGAACTCGCTATGGAAGAACTCGCTATGGAAAGAACTCGCAAGCCTCAAAGAACTCACAGAATACTGTTTGTGGATTTGAAGGGAAGAACTCGCAAACAGAGACGTGCGAGAAGTTGAAACTCGCACGACCTTAGGTGCGAGTTGTTACTGTTCAAGTCATTCGGTGTGCGCGAAGTGAAGTTTGAGAGAAGTGTGTTTTGTGCACGTTCTAGTTTAGCGAGAAGTGTTTTTGTTCAAAAATATTCTAAGTCTGAAACTCGCAAGTCCCTGTTCTTGCGCATTTGTGTTTAGTGAGAAGTTCATTTCAAAATATTTTCTAAGTCCAGTTCTCGCAAGCTCTTGCGCGAAGCTCTAGAACTCGCACATTGTGGTGTGAGAGAAGTAGAAACTCGCAGAAGCTTACGTGCGCGAACCTTGGTTCTCGCAAGTAGTGTTGTGCGCTCACACAACATAGTGTGCGAGAAGTGACTTCACGCAGCCTTCCTTATGCGCGTTTCTCAAAACTCGCACGAAGGCATTTGCGCGTTTTGTTTTGGTTTATTTGGTATGCGAGTTTCATACTTAGTCATTTTTTCTGAATTTTTCTGAAATTTAACTAAGTTTGATTTGTGTAGATCCAGTTTGTTATCTGAATTTTGACGACCATAAAAAGATGTATAGATCAAAGATGACTTCCAGAGAAGCACTGGCTATTGGATCTGATGTCAAGCCTCCTGTTCTATTCAGAGGTGAATATGAACAGTGGAAGGACCGTTTTCTTGATTTTGTGGATCGACACGCAAATAGAGAAAACATTCTTTTCTGAAAGAACCTGCTTAGTTTACAGATGCACAGAAAAATCGATTAAAAGCTGATAAACAAGCCAGATCTCTTCTGTTACAGAGTATCCCAAACGAGATTTATATCAAGATTGACAGTTACAAAGACACTGCCAAAAATATGTGGGATCAGCTACAGAAGATGATGATGGGTTCAAAGGTAGGAAACCAGTTGAAGGTAGCAAACTGTATAAACAGCTACGAAGAATTCAAAGCGAAGGAAAATGAGAGCTTGGAGGACACGTATGAAAGGTTTGTTCTTCTTTTGAATGAGCTGTCAAAGAACAAGGTTAAGAAGAAGCCGATTGAGAACAACGTGAAGTTCCTCAGCATCCTACAACCAGAATGGAAGAAACATACACGCAGGATGAAACAAATGAAAGATTTGAGTGATATACCTCTTCATGAAGTCTACGAGACTTTGCGACATAATGAGGAAGAGGTGGAAGAGAAAAGAGCTGAGAAAGTGCCCGATCCCATAGCACTTGTAGCTGGAGAAAAGGAGAAAGAAAAGAAAGAGAAGAAGAAAAAGAAGAAGATAGTTATTTCTAGCTCTGAGTCTGATTCTGAATCCGATGGTGATGATGGAGAGAACCTCAAGCAGGCAATGCTTTTACTGACTCGAGCTTTCCAGAAAAAGTTTTACAAGAAACCCGGGTCAAACTCACAGAGGTATTCTTCTACGGGATCAAAGAATCATGAGCCAGAAGAACGAGTTGAGGGTAGAAGGTTTGAAGAGACAAGAGTTGTTGAGAAGAAGCCAAAAGAGATGAAGAAATATGTGAATGATTATACCAGTACTGAGAAGAAAGGTAATGATCTGATCAAATGCTACAACTGTGGCAAGGTTGGTCTTTATGCAAAAGATTGTCAGAAGCCGAAGGTTCGGAACTCGGAATACTACAAGAACAAAATGCTCTTGGCCAAACAACAGGAAGCTGGAAAGGCATTAATGGTTGAAGACGAATATTGGTTAGATCATTCGGACGTTAAGGAAGAGCAAGAAGAGACTGCTCATTTATGCTTAATGGGTAAATAATATAAGCATGATGATTCTGAGGATGAGACATCTGATGAGGTAATGCACTTAACTGAAAATGATTTTATGACCAAAATGGAAGCCATGATGGTCGAACTTCAAGACCTACAATCTAAACTGAAAAAGGAGAAAGACATAGTTGCTAGGAGAAATCAAAATATCTTTGAGCTTAATAAATCAGTTATTGGGAACAAAGATTTAATTGATTCTCTACGTAAATCTGCATCTGATTTTAAACATGAAAAATATTGTTTTGAAAATAAGATTTCTGATTTTGAATCCAAACTTTCTAAGTCTGATTTAGAAAATAAAGAATCTATACTAAAAGTTATTAAATTGCAGGCTGAAAACAAGAGCTTGACTAAGAAGGTAAATGGTTTGGAAGCCAAACTTCATTCTATAGGCCAAATATATCAAACTATTTTTCTAAATGCACCCAATAAAGAGGCTGATATTAAAGAGAAATGGGGACTCGGTTACGATAACCCCCATTACTTAAAGAAAGCCATCAGAAAACAACCAACATTGTATAACTTTGATTTTCTTGTTGCTGCTGGTAAATATCCTCATTTAAAACCCAAATTTGTTACCAAATTACCAGATGAAGTTGAGGCCAAAGAAACTGAAAAGAGAAAGAATGTAAAGAAAATGCAACTACCATTTAGCTATGAAAAGCTGAATGATAGTTACCTTTCTGAAACACCAAAAGTTCTTTCAAATGATTATTTTGCTAGCTATTCTGTTTCAGAGATGGAGGCAAAACCTACAACTGCAAAAGTTTATGTTCCTCCACTCATTCTAGAAAGCAAAATAATTGAGCTTGAAAACGTTTTATCTGAAGAAAGAATTTTGGTAGATATAGAACAAAGTGTATTTTCCACTGTGTTAAAGAACACTGTTTTTCAAAATAAATCTACAAAGTGTTCTAATTTTTCTAAAGCCCCTCAAACTTCAACTGATAATTTTGATGACTTATTTGCGTCTGCAAATGATTTTCTTAATTCTGATGATGGGTGTGTAGAGGAAATTGATATGTTTGACTTCAATGCTCCACTTCCAAATCATTCTACTTTTGTTATTAATGGAGAAGCTTTACCAAGTGTTTATGAAAAAGGTGAATCATCAACTAAGGTTGGTGAATTAGTTTCTGTGAATGCTGATTACTATGCTAAGGGTAAGAAACATAAGAAACAACGCTCACAGAAACAGAACAACACTAGTAAACACAAGAAAAATCAATCTTAGAAATCTGATTTTCCTAATAAATCTAAATTCTTTGTTT
This sequence comes from Arctium minus, assembly GCA_954870635.1. Lineage (NCBI taxonomy): Eukaryota > Viridiplantae > Streptophyta > Magnoliopsida > Asterales > Asteraceae > Arctium > Arctium minus. The sequence goes on along the minus strand of OX941096.1, from coordinate 19,790,895 downwards.
CAGATTTAAGAAAGAAACGGTCGGAAGAGAGAACTGAATGGCGACCTAAAAGGAAGACTAATGACAAGGCAGAGTCAATTCCTGATAATTCTTGTAATAGATCAAATAGTAGTTTGTATGATGTAGTTGGTTCTGTTACTTCTATTAATAAAAACCTTGTAACTTCTTACAAGAGATATACCATAAAGCAATTGTTCCAATTATCTCCTACTACTACTAAATCTTATACTTATCAGTGGAATGATTTTTGCTTATCATCATTATTCTAATGATTGGTTTTGGTCATATCATGTTTATTCTTCTAAACCAAATATTTCAAAGAGTTTTCAAAAGAAAAGAGGATCCATATTCAAATGGATACCAAAATCTTGTGCTAATCCGTTAGGACCCGTTTTTAAATGGGTACCTAAAATTATTGTTCCCTGATTTCTCTTGCAGACCCGTCATATGTGGTACTTGGATAGCGGCTGTGCCAAGCATATGACTGGGCAAAAGGATTTATTGTCTAATTATACAGAGAAATTCAGCGGAAATGTTCGTTTTGGCAATGATCAATTTTCACCAATTCTTAGATATGGTGACATCATTCAAGATAACCTGACGATAACGAAGGTGAGCTATGTAGAAGGTTTAGGGCACAACCTGTTTAGTATTGGCCAGTTCTGTGACAAAGGGTTAGAGGTAAATTTCAAAGCTAAGAGTTGCTCGGTGCGTACTGAAGACGGAAAAGAACTCTTAGTCGGCACTCGAAAGTCCAACCTCTACACCATCAATCTTTCAAAGGTTCAGACTGACAATCAGGTTTGCTTACTGACAAAAGCTTCGATACAGCAAAGTTAGCTTTGGGACCGACGACTGTCACACCTGAATTTTCGTTATATCAATAAATTGGTCAGTGGAAAGTTAGTGAAAGGTCTTCCTGAGCTGAGATACGAAAAGGAAAATCTATGTGCAGCAGGTGAAAAAGGGAAGATGAAGAGAGCTCCACATAAACCGAAGCCTGAACCTAGTACCAGTTCTCCATTAGAGTTGTTTCATATGGATCTCTGTGGTCCGATGCGAACGCAAAGCTTAGGCGGAAAGAAATATTTTCTAGTTATCGTGGACGACTATTCGCGATACACGTGGGTCAAATTTCTACGTTCAAAAGATGAGACGCCCGAAGTACTCATCACATTTCTGAAGATGACTCAGGTGAATCTGCAGAAACCAGTCAAGCTTCTTAGAATTGATAACGGCACAGAGTTCAAAAACAGAACTGTTGTAGAGTATCTCGAATCCGTCGGGATATCACATCAATACTCTGCTGCTCGTACAACAGAACAAAATGGAGTAGTCGAAAGGTGAAATCGAACGCTAGTCGAGGCCGCTCGCACTATGCTCAACCAATCAGACTTGCCTTTGTTTGTGTGGGCATAAGTTGTTTCGGCTGTGTGTTACACTCAAAACCGTTCCATGATACACCGCAAATTTCAAAAGACTCCGTATGCTTTGATCAACAACTGGACACCGACTATCAAGTATTTTCATATATTTGGGTGTAAGTGTTTTGTGCTAAACGACAGAGAGAGTCTGAACAAGTTCAGTGCTAAGGCAGACGAGGGCATCTTCATTGGATATTCTTCTACATCTGCTGCATATCGAGTGTAATTAAAGAAGTCGAAGACTGTTATTGAGAGCGTAAACGTCACATTCGTTGAGGAGATGGCTTCTGAACAAGTCAGTTTAGAACCCGTGATAACCAGAGTGCTAGCTTCTGGGCAAATCAGTTCAAAACCTGTATCTACAGTGAATAAATCATATGAATAAATCATATGTTGCATCATCGTCTACTACTCATTTATCTGATTTAGATATTTTATTTGAACTGTTTTATGATGAATTTCTTGGATCTAACGTGACTAAACCTGTTGTGGTTGACAGGATGGAAGATTCAACGACTAATCATCCAACCACATCAGATGTTTCCCTGAATCAAATTCCCCGATTCAGCAAGAAATTCCACTTCATATGCCTACTCCGATAGTTGAAGTAGTAACTATTAACGAAGAGCCAGAAGTTGCTGAATCAGTAGGGTGTACTATAAGGACTGATCAACAGACTGACAATGTTGTACCTATGGAAACTTCTGCACCAATTACTTCGACTGAATCACTCCCTCATACTGTACAAACTGAAGAAGCTGATAGTGGATTTTTTGATGACCACCCTGATCAATCTTCATCTATTCCACTCCCTCATGAACATCGCTGGACCAAAGAGCACCTCTTCACCAGGTGCAAACTAGGTCAGCAACTTTAAATCAATGTATGCATGACTCATTCTTCAGCAAGATAGAGCCTACTCGAGTATCAGAAGCTCTAGCTGGTTCGGATTGGGTGTCTGCTATGCAAGAAGAGCTAAACCAGTTTGAAGCCTTGAAAGTATGGAGACTTGTACCGAAACCAGAAGGAAAGACCATTATCGGTACTAAATGGGTATTCAAAAACAAGAAGGATGAAGATGGTATTTTTATTCGAAATAAAGCAAGACTTGTTGCCAAAGTTACCGGCAAGAGGAAGGCATAGATTACGACGAGACTTATGCTCCAGTAGCGCGTATAGAGGCAATCCACATGTTTCTAGCCTACGCTGCTCACAAAAACTTCACAGTCTATCAAATGGATGTGAAGACTGCCTTTCTGAACGAAATTCTTAAGGAGGAAGTCTACGTTTCTAACCAGAAGGCTTTGTGAATCCAGATAAACCAGATCATGTTTACATCTTGGATAAAGCACTTTATTGGGTAAAACAAGCGCCTCGAGCCTGGTATGAGGTATTATCAAAATTCTAGGTCAAGTCGGGTTTTACAAAGGGTAAAGTCGATACCACTTTATTCATTAAAAAGGAAAAAGCCGATATCATTCTTATTAAAATATATGTTGATGATATAATATTTGGCTCTACAAATCCTAAATACTGTAAGAACTTTTCAAATCTAATGGTGTCAAGATTTCAAATGAGTATGATGGTAGAGATGAACTTCTTTCCTGGATTACAAGTAAAACAGTTTTCAACGGGGATTTTTATAAACCAAGCAAAGTACATTTTTGATATTCTTCGGAAGTTCAAAATGGAAAATTGCAAACCGATTGGAACCCCAATGGTACCAGGTACTAAGATTAACACTGATCCTTCGGTAAAAGCTGTTGATGTTAGGACTTATAGAGGAATGATAGGTTCTTTAATGTATCTTACTTCTAGTAGGCCAGATACTATGTTCTCTACATGTTTATGTGCAAGATATCAGGCTGCTCCTAAAAGAATCCCATATGTCTGCTGTCAAGCGCATTTTTAGATATCTGAAGGGGACTGCAGATCTTGGTCTGTGGTATCCTAAGGATACAGGGTTTGAACTAACTGCTTATTCAAACGCAGATCATGCTGGCTGTATGTTAGACAAGAAGAGCACATCGGGTCATATTCAATTCCTTGGAGACAAGCTCGTTTGCTGGGCGTCAAAGAAACAACTTTGTGTTTCCACCTCGACTGCTGAAGCAGAGTATGTAGCTGCTATCAATTGCTGCTCTCAGGTCTTATGGATGAGGACACGGCTTCGAGACTATGGATTCAAGTTTGACAAAATACCGATTTATTGTGACTCAAAGAGCGCCATAGCTATATCAGCTAATCCTGTGCAGGATACTAAAACAAAGCACATTGATGTCAAGTATCATTTTATTAAAGATAATGTAGAAAAAGGTACAATAGAACTTTACTTTGTAAAAACTGATTATCAACTTGCAGATTTGTTTACCAAACCTTTAGATGAAAAGAGATTCAATTTTCTTATATCTAAGCTTGGTATGCTAAATATCAAGGTCTAATCAGAGATTACCTATTAAAGTTTCTTTTATTGTAATTTTTCATCATTTCTTTATCATTAATTCTGAAAGGATATCTTCACTTTAACATTTTTGTTCATGATCTCAGTGGGGGTGAGACAAGATTTTAAGATGATCAACATTATTTTGAGGGAGAATTTATAGAATTTTTGCATTTACTTAACTGCTAAATTTTTGTGATGCATGAATTTAGGGGAAGTATCTGTGTACAACAAAAGAATTAAGGACATGATTTCTGATTACTTCAGATCAGAACTCGTTCACTCATTGTTTTACTGCTTTCTTACTGCTTTATGTTGTTTACTTTTCAATAAGTTTTTGTGAATAAAGTTGCTTTGACATGACTTTGAGACTTTTGCAGATTGAGAGGATGCTTACAAGATCATATCATTATGACTTTAAGCTTGACTTCATGAGATTTAAGACTGAACGACAAAGGTTAAATTTCTTATCTTAATCTCATATATGGTTAAAAGAAGGACGACTTTCAATCATAGAAAACATGTTCTTAAATGTTCAAACCACTTCCCGATTCTTCAACAGATTTCATGAATTGGAAGTGCGATTTTAAATGTTTTCATTTTATTTGAGTTTGAATGTTTACAAACCATGTGTTTTCAAAGATAAATACTCGCGTATTATCTTTTCCATATACTTTCAAGTATTCACACACACCGGTTTGACTTTCTTGTTTAAAATGTTCTTACCATGTCTCAAATTTGAAACATATTTTTCGATGGTAAGACACCCCACTTGAACTTCAACGAATATTGAGCGTTAATTCATTTCTAAACGTTTCAATCAAGAATGTATATATTTTTGTTTCATATAGACGATATCCATTATTTTTTACCATAAGCTTTCATTGCTATATCATATCATTTCTGATCATTTTCATAGAATGTCAGATTTTCAAACAAGTCTCTTGCATTCATGTTTATTCTTTCAATATACTTGTTTGAAAATATCTTCAATGTTTCAAATGCTCATATCTTCATGATTATATTCTGAGCATACACACACCTGACTTGTATTTGAGCTTTAACTGTTCAAGATAAACAGTTTTGAGCAACATATGTTTCATTGGAAAATATGGGTTCTTTGTGCTAGGACTTAAATGAGAACTTCTATGGCTTCACGATTACCAGTGTCTCCTACCCAAGAAGTTAATCCATAGTGATTGAGTGTGAGGAGTCAAAAAGAAATGAGTGTGGGCTGTGCGTTGAGGTAAAATGGAACAGAGAGTTTGGTTAGATGTGAGCTTAATGATTGAAAGAAAGAGGGTGTGAGATCAAAGTAAAAGAATATCAAACTCTGCACCAACTACTTTATGAGCCGGGAAGCCACATTACTTATGTTTCACAATTCTTTGGTGAACATTATTGAAAGAGGCAACTAGCCCATGCCAACTCTTGATAAAAACCCCACCAGCCACTCATTTTCTTCTTAAAAAAAAATGTTTCATATTTTTAGGGGACGCGGCACATTATCTATATGATTTTCATTTGGAAAATCTGGATATTGAAAAAGAAGGAAGTCTGCCCCACCTTCGCACTTCAATCATGCACATTGAGTCTGTGTTTATCTACTGTTGTCTCAGTGGTTTACACTATGTTGAGCCTTTTATAAAAGCAATCATCATATGCTTAATTCTTTCTACACTTGCACGAACACACAAGGAATTTGTTTTCTTGTCATAACATTCATGGAAATTTCCTTTGTGGTGTTTCGATGATTATATGGAAGCCCTGGGGAGTGAACATCAAAAGCTCCTTTCCTATGTGTATCCGTTACATACAGTAACTTTGTATTACTGACAGGCATATTAACTGATTCATTTGTTGATTCAGGTGTTACACGAATATTTTGTCTGGATTTGTAAAGATCTAGATGAATACTTTGTTCAAATTGGCAACGAATCAGAGGCTCCGTTTGTAAGATTAGTGGTCAGAACATATATAGACATTTCTTGGAGAAAGTTTTGATGATATCGATGCTCTATTCATCAAAAAGGGGGAAATGAATTACAGAAATGTCTGAGTCAGAAATTTCAAAGTTAAAGAATTGTTTGAGATCAAATGATAATTGTGAAAGAAGGATGCAAAGTTGAAGATTTATGAAGATGTGTTGATTTTACTGAAATTTTCTTTGATGGTTAATTTGCTAAAGCAATCCGAGCTAATTCTGAAGATAATTTCTTTCCAAAGTCTGAAAGAGTTTTGTGATAGTTTTGGGGAGATTATTGAAGATCGTTTCTATCATATTTAGAGGAGATTGTTAATATCTTTTAGAGACAGACTTGGAAGAATACAGTCAAAGATTGTCCAGATTAAATCAAAAGGGGAGATTGATTTTCTAAATCTTTCAAACATGATCTTGAATCCAAAGTGGGAGATTGTTCGAGCAGAAATATGTTGGATACAAGATCATGAAGACAGAAGGTCAAAGTTCAAGAAGTCAAATGCTGGAAAGTCAACTCTTAGTAAAAGTCAAAGTCTCTGTAATAAAAAAGTCAAAGTCAAAATTGTAATTTTGTTTTTCTTAGTGTTGTGCGCGTTTTTAATGGTGTGCGTGTTTAGCACCATGCGCGTTTCTAGCTTCTGTATAAATAGGGATATAGTTTAGTGTTGTGCGTGTATCTCATAAGTAGTTCAGAAAGTTTGATTTTCATAGTGTAAGTGTTATAGGGATAGAGTGAGAAATATTGTACGTTTCATCTTGAGATCAATAAAAACAGTTTGAATTGGAAATTGATTGTGATAATCTTGATCTCACATTATGGGACACACAACTCCTATCCATAAAACCTTAATTGATCATATGGAAATCACTGCGCACAAGTTAGACTCTTACAAGCGAATCGTAAGAGAAAAATCTCACCTCATCTCCATTTTAGAAACACGAGATCTACTTGCAGATAATGCTGGACAATTGTGAGAAATTTCAAGTCTAAAGGAATAATGTGAGATCCTTTCAAAAGAGTCCAAGGAGTTAAAGACTAAAGTAGATGAACTTACTGACAAACTTCGTATGTCAGAAAATGAGAAAATTGAGATTGTCAGTCAAAGTGTTTCTTGTAAAAATGACAATAAAAGGTTAACTGACGAGTTAAAGGATCTTGTTATTCCCAGATCATGCAAGAATATCAAGATTAACAATGAAACTAGATTTAAATCTCATATGTCATTGATATGATCTTCACAGATTACAAACTCTCTCTACTTTCTCACTCTAGAATATACAAATATGATTCTCAATTGTAAGCACACGTTCTAAGTTCTACACCATACGATTACATAGACAAAGGTATTTATACCTAGACACAATACAAGAAACACACAAACAAACTAGACATGCTTGACTTTGATAGACTTTGACTATCCACTTGATGACTTTGACTTTGCAATGAGAGGCTTTGACTTGGGCATTTGACTTTCAACCTAGATGATCTTGAAGACAACAATCTGTGCTCTAACATTCTCCCCATTTGGATTTAAGATCATCTTCAAAAAATAAATTCATCTTCAAAACAAATTCTCTCCCTTTGATTAAAAAACAAGTGATCTCCCCTTTTGATAAACTTGCACTTATCTTCAAATGAATTTCACTTTAAAGCACGTTCTCCCCCTTTCAAGAACATTCTCCCCGTTTGGGACAAAAATTGATCTTCTCATGCAATCAACATTCTCCCTTTATTGATATGAAAATTGATAATCTCCACTTCTTGTGATCTTTAACATTCTCCCCCAAAGACTTTGACAAGCATCATCATCTCTACCAAAGAAATTATATTCGGTTGTAGCTCACTTTTCTCTTTCCAAAATAATCTTCAAAGAAAATTTCTTGAACTTTCTTGACTTCTTGAAATTTCTCCTCATATCTCTGAAAATGAACTTTCACAATCTTTCATTATGAACATTTTCCCATATTTTTGAGATATAACTTTCAAATCTATCATCTCTTGATCACATTATCCATGGATTTTTCACATTCTGTTCTTTAGACATCATTTCTTGAAATTAATTCTCCCATAAATTCTTATCCATTTCTTGACCTTCTCCCCTTTTTTGATGATGTAGAGCATAGAAATCATCAAAACTTCTTCAAAAATGTCATGAATCTCTTTCTGACCACTGATCTTTTAAAAAATAAGCACCTGAACCATCCGTCAATTCATAATGTATTCATCCGAATCTTTTCAAATTCAGACAAATAATAATGTAACCCTGAATCAACAAATGAATCAGTTATAAAGCCTGTAAGCAGCACGAAGCCACTTTATACAACAAATGTACATTGGAAAGGAGCTTGTTAATGTTCACTCCCCCAGGGCTTCCATTCAATCATCGAAAAATCACAAAAAAAATTTCTATGAATGTTAAGACAAGAAAACTTATTCCTTGTGTGTTCGTGCATAGTGTAGAATGATTGAAGCTACTTAGACTTTTCAAATAGGCTCAAAATGTGTAAACCATTGAGACAAAAACAGTAATACACATACTCAGTTGTGCATGATCAATGTGCGAAGGTGGGGTATACTTCCTTCTGTTTCAATATCCACATCTTCCAAATGAAGATGAGATAGATTATATCTTGCGTCCCTAAGAGAAATTGAAACATTTCTTTGTTGAGAAAGAAATGAGTAGCTGGTGGGGTTTAAACAAGAGTTGGCATGGGCTAGTGCCTGTTTCAATGAAGTTCACAAAAGAATTGTGAAACAACAATAACGTGGTTGCCCGACTCAGAAAAAGTTTGGTGCAGAGTTTGATATTTTTTTACTCTGTTCTCACACCCTCTTTCTTTTTAACATTGAAGCTCACTTTTAACCAATCTCTCTTTTCATTTTATCTCATCACACACCCACACTCAAATATTGACCCCTCACCTCTCGATCACTCAAGGATAACTTCTTAGGTAGGAAACACTAGTTATCGTGAATCCATAGAAGTTCAGTAAAATCTCATACAATGATCCCATATATTTTGTCCTAAAAGCAAAGAGTTGCTCAATAGTTTAACTTTAACAGTTAAAGCTCAGCATGAAATATATGTCAGATATATGTATGCTCAACAAGATAATCATGAAAATTTGAGCATTTTAATCATAAAAGATTCTCTCAAAACAAAGAAATTGAATGAATGAAGTGAAATCAAAAGATATGTTTTGAGAATCTGACAATGTATGAAAAGATCAAGTATGAATGATTTATCATTAAAATCTTAGGTCATGAAAAATTGGATGTTGTCTATATGAAGCAAATATAGACATTCTTGAAAGAAACGTTTTGAATGAATCAACGCTCAACAAACTTTGAATTTCAAACGGGGTGTCTTACCATCGAAAAATAGTTTCACTTTGAGACATGGTAAGAACATAGTCAATAAAGTACTAAACCGGTGTGTGTGAATACTTGATAGTATATAGAAAAGATAATAAACAAGTATTTATCTTTGGAAACACACGGTTTGTTAAACATTAAAGTTCATAAAATGAAGACATTTAAAATCACACTTCTAAAATTCATGAAATCTTTTAAAAATCGAGAAGTAGTTTGAACATTTAAGAACATGTTTTTATGTCTAAAAGTTGTCCTTCTTTCAAACATAATGAGATTAAGAGTAGAATAATCCTTACGCTCATCATTAATCTCAAAAAGTCAGCTCCAAAGTCATTATTGATATGATCATGTAAGCTACCCCTCAAAATCTGCAAATAGTCAAAAAGACGTCAAAGCAACAAAGTCTTATTGAAAATTGTTAGATGTGAATTGTATTCAAGATTAAAATGAGGGTCTGTATTGTAATTGATAAAAAGTGTGAGGGTTTGTTTTGTAAAGTCAACTTCTGTTGACTTAGTATAAATAGTTTGTGTCTTTGTTAGATTTGTAGACACGCAAATCACAACACACACACAACACACACACACAGAGTTCGTATACTTGTAGAGAGAGGGGTACACACACAAAGCATATTGTAAAAGCGCACAAAATAGGGATATGACTGGATTTAGATTGATTGATCAATAAACAAAAAATTCATATATTGATTGTGTGTCAATCGTAAGCTAGAATCTGGGATCACATTCGGTATCAAAGCTAAATTCGACATATTTTTGATAGAAAAAGCGTTCGTACACTAAGTTCTTGAGTTTGGAGTGATTTTTTTATTTTAAAAGTGTTTTTGATCAAATTTTTGATTGAATAGTGTTCGTTTTATGAAATGGATTGAATTTGTGTGATTAATTTTCACTTTAAACTGATTTTGATTACTCAATTTTGATTTTAGTGAGTTTTTGGTTCGAACGAGTTTCTTGCACTGTTGAATCATGATTTGTATGTTTGAGTTTATTTTTGTGAAATTGATTGATTTGTATTGATTCTAACACTAATAGTGATTGTTTTTGTGAGTTTACAGCTTCTAATTCGAGGATTTTATTGGAATTTGGACTAGATTTTGAGTTTTAGGACCGAAACTTGAAGAACTCGCAAGATCTGTTCTTTTCGTATGAAGAACTTGCACTCCTTAGAATTCGCATATTATTCTTGAAATTTTTTTAAGTGCAGAATTCACATATGGTGTCGTACGAAAAGTAGGAATTCGCATATGTCCTTTATACGAAAAGTTTAAATTGAAATTTTCTAAGGACAAAATTCGTATAAGCTTGTATACGAAAAGTGTAGAATTCGTATATGCCTGCGTACGAAAAGTAAAGAATTCGCATATAGAAGTATACAAATTGTTTTGAATTCGCATATATGTCTCATACGAATTCTTGAACATTTCGCATGTTTTGAAAATTTTTCTAAGTATAGATTTCGTATCGATGCGAAAAGTTTGTGTTTGAAATTTTTTTCTAAGTGTAGATTTTGCATCTTTCTGTGATACGAAAAGCTCATGCGAAAAGATTAAATGTTCATATTTTTCTAAATCAAGAATTCGCCTAGAGTAGTATAAAAATTGTGAAGAATTCGCAGATAGCTATATACGAATTCCTTAGATTTTGCATATAGGTACATACGAATTGTGTTGATTTCGCGTATTTCTTGCATTTGAATTGTTTAAGATGTGCGGATTCTGATCTTTAGCGTACGAATTCCTCATGTCATGCGAACTCTGATGTCTGTTTTTGTGCGAATTGGTTTCTAATCTCTATTGTGTAAGAATTATATAGTTACAAATTTTTGGGAAATTTATTTTCTGAAAATTTATAAGTGTTGTTTCTGTTGATTAATTTTTGTCGAACTAACGATCAATTCTAGCTCATATTCTTCTGTAGATTCTTAAAAGATGTCTAAAGATCTTCTTTCGATGAGGTCTCAATCTAAGACTCCGGTGTTGTCAGTAGGAGAGTACGCTCAATGGAAAAGACGAATGACTCAGTTTCTGAATCATAAAAACCGTGATTACATGAAACCAATAATTGACGGACCTGTTAATCCTGAAGTAACCGTTCCAGGCCAAGCAGCCACTGAAACTTCTCTAGAAATACCAGTTCGGTATGTGCCAAAACTGTATCAATATTATAGTGAGAGGGAGAAGGAGCTTTCCAAGATAGACGAGGAAACCCTCATATACTTAACTATGGCAATCCCTGTTAGACCACAGTCTCATTGGATTCAAGATCATCCAATCTGAAGATTCCATCTGAAGCAAATGCCGGAGAGTCGACTCTCAACAATAGTTTAATGTCGTTTGTAATAAAATAGTTAAAGTTATTTGTTATTGTATTTTATTGTTATTAGTTAATTTAGTTAGCTAATATCTAAGTTAGTTAGATATTAGTTAGTTATATAATATCTTATATGTTAGATATTATTTAGTTTAATAGTTTAATATTGCAAGTTGATTAGGAAGTGTGTCTTAGAAGCTAGATATCATATCTGATATCTCAACAACTCTCTAACACAGTCAGATCACTTTATCACACACACTTAAGGTGTAAAACTAGAGAGAACACACAAGAGCTTCAAAGATCAAACCTTGTAACCATTGTTATTAATCAATACAGGTTGGTAATCGTTAATGTGTTGTTTGATATAAAACTTGATATAGTATTGTGGACCGACAATTGGTATCAGTGCCTGATTTTAGATTCAAATCAAGTTTTTCAAAAACGACTCTGTGTTCTTATTCAGAAATATCATTTTCGAAATTTAGTGTGTTTTAGGTGTGGAAATCGATCAGGTTGTGATCGATTAGGGTGCAAGATCGAGTTGTGAGTGATTGATTTCAGTATAGAGTTGAAATCGAGTACCATTTTGTGATTTTAGTGATAAAACAGTCGACTTCTTAAAGTCACTGTACCATCGATTTTCTTTTCAAAAAGCGAGTTTTATCGAGATCGAGTGGTAACAAACTGTTCTAGAAGTGTTTTTAGTCATATTGGTAGAGTTTGGTACTGCTAATCGACGTAGATACAAGTTTTAGTTGATTTTCGAAGTACAGGACGAACTTGCGCAAACACAGGGAAGAACGCACGCAAACTTCACTTTGCGTGACACACTTTGCGCAATCAACTGAACACGCAAAGTCTACTTTGCGCAACCCTCGTAAAACGCAAAGCCCACTTTGCGCAACCAACGTATCACGCAAACTCTACTTTGTGCGACCAACGGCTCACGCGAACATCAGTTTTCGCGACTCACTTGAAACGCGAACCTCACTTCTCGCAACAACAAGCAAACGCAAACCTCAACTCTCGCTACCAACACATCACTCAAACCTCAGTTCGCGTGATCAACTCTTCACGAAAAGCTCAAGTCACGTTTGCGCCAACCTCTTGAAACGTAAAGCTTCACTTCGCGCGATCAACTTGAAACGCAAACTTCAGTTTGCGCTACTCACTCTTCACGCAAACTTCAGTTTGCGCTACTCACTCTTCACGCAAACCTCAGTTTGCGCAACCCTCTAGTCACGCAAACCTCAGTTTGCGCAACCCACTCTTCACGCAAACCTCATTTGCACCACCTTCTAAAAACTCAAAGCTTTCAAGACTTCGATCTTTTTATTCAGAATGACATCTAGAGAAGCCCTTGCAATCGGAACTGACACCAAGCCACCAGTTCTCTTTAAAGGAGAATACGAACAGTGGAAAGATCGGTTCCTGAACTTTGTTGACAGACATGAGTTGGGTGATTTCATCAGACAATCGATAGAAGAAGGGGTTATGAAACCGATTATGATGACTCGTTTGGTTGGAACTGTGCCAACACAGATTGAACTTAAGTATCATGAGCTTGAAGATGATAACTTAAAGAGAGCAAAAGGTGATAAATTAGCAAAGTCATACATTCTACAAGGAATTCCAAACGAAATCTATGTAAAGATTGACAGCTATAAAGCCTCGGGCAAAGAGATGTGGGATTAGCTAGAGAAGATGATGCTGGGTTCAAAGGTTGGGAATCAACTCAAACTTTCCAACTGCCTCAACAGTTATGAAGAATTTAAAGGCAAAAATGGAGAGTCTCTAGAAGGAACTTATGACAGATTCGTGACCTTGCTAAACGAACTAAGCAAGAACAAGGTCACCAAATCTCAAATCGAGCTGAACGTCAAATTCCTGAGTATTCTACAGCCAGAATGGAAGAGATTTGCCAGACAGATGAAGCAGATCAAGGATCTGAATGAGATTCCACTTCATGACGTGTATGAAACCCTCAAACAAAATGAAGAAGAGGTGGATGAAATTCTAGATGAAAAGAGGCAGAAAGTGAAGACAGTTGAAGACATAGTTGCTCTTATTGTCAAGAAGAAGAAGAACAAGACGATTGTGTATGAATCAGAAGAAAATGAAGCTTATGCAAACTCTGACACGGATGAAAATGAACAACTGAAGCAGGATATGCTCTTGCTGACAAATGCTTTTCAGAAGAAGTTGTACACGAAGCCAAGTTCAAACAGTCAGAGGTATTCTTCTGGTCCTAACAACTATGCTCTAAGGAAAGGGTTGAAGGAAGTAGATATGAAGAAAAGAAGTTTGAAGGGAAGAGAATAGAGGAGAAGAAGCCGGAAGAGAGAAGGTATCATGCTGAAGGGAAGAGAATAGAGGAGAGGAAACCGGAAGAGAGAAGATTTCAAGCTGAAGGATCCAGTCAGTCAGAACCACCAACGTGCTACAACTGTGGCAAAATAGGTCACTATGCCAGAGACTGCCGCAGACCCAAAGTCAGAAACTCCGATTACTACAAGAACAAGATGCTTCTTGCAAAGCAACAGGAGGCGGGTAAGGCACTGATGACAGAGGATAAGTACTGGCTTGATCATTCAGACGAGGAAGAAGAGAGAGATGAAGCAGTCGACATGTGCTTGATGGGAAAGCAGGAATCAGACGTTGAAGCAGATTCAGAAGAGGATGAGAAAGAAGAGGTATGTGATTTATCTTATTCAGATTTCATAAATAAAATGCATGCCATGAATTTAAAACAACAAGAGTTAGAGTCAAAACTTAAGCGAGAAAATGGTGTTATTACTGATAAAAACCAATCGATACAGAAACTTAGCTACGAAATTGCTGAGAAGAAAGTATTGGTTGAGGTTTTACATAGAAATAATGACACCAGCGCAAAGGAAAAGACAATAATTCTTAAAGAGAATTCTGAACTCAAGTCTAAACTGAGAAAAAGTGAGCTTGATTTATATGAGCTTACGAAAATGCATTCTTCATGTACTGAAGAAAACAAAACTTTAATTGCAAAATTAAAAAGTTTGGAAGAGAAGTTATACAAGTTGGGTCAAACTGAACAAACTATTCATCTGAACAAACCCAAAGAGGAAATAGAAAAATGGGGAATCGGTTATAAGAATCCTCAATGTCTTAAAAAAGGAATATCTGAAGTGCCTGCACTTTATGATCTTCTTTCTTTGAAATTAGCTCGAAGAATCCCCGAGCTTAAAGTTTTATGGACTAAACTGTCTGAAAAGGATGAAGCCAACGAAACTGAAAAACGTTTGAAATCATCTAAAGTTCACCTTCCATTTTATTATGCGAAAGTGAATAATAGTTATAATGATAATCCAATATATCAAAAGAAGAAATCTCTTTCGAATGACTTCTTTCAAAGTTATTCTGAAAAAGAAATGGAGGCGAAGCCTATTCAAGGTAAACTATATGTCCCTCCTCTCGTTTTAGAAAGTAAAATTTCTGAACTCGAGAATTCTTTAACAGATGAAAGACTTTTGATGAATATTGAACAAAAAGTTTTTTCAACTGTGTTCACAAATTTTGTTCTTTCTAAGGCTTCAAACTCTGAGGATATGTTTGTATCATCAAATAAAGGGTTTGATTTTCTGAACTTTGACGGTGGTTTAGATGATTGTTTTAATCAATTTGACTTTAATGCAAAACTTCCTAACCATTCATCTTTTATTGAGAAATCTTTGGGAAAAACCAGTACGTCTGTTAATAGTGCAAAATCAACGAAAGTTGATAAATCAGTCTCTGTGAAAGCAAAGAGTGCTAAAGGTAAGATTATATCTAAGCATTCACAGAAACCGAACACTACTGGTAATCCGAAGAAGAAGCATTCGTTTGTTGCTCAGAAGTCTAACTCACGAGTTTCACATGTTTCAGATCTGAGCAAGCAAAGGCCAGAAGTTAAATCTCAGTGGCAACCGAAACAGAAGCTTGACAAGACCGTTAAATTGTTTTGTAGTGTTAATTGTAGTAAGACTTCGCCTAGTAAAGATGTCTTAATTGCTGATGTTGCTATTTTGAACTCAAAACTTGCTGTTTCTCGTAAACAATATACAATGAAGCAATTATTTCAGTTATCTTTATCTACTAGAAAGTCTTCTATTTATGATAAACATGTTTCTACTTCTTGTTAAGATTCTGAAGATTGGTTTGGAAATTATCATGTGCATTTATCTAATTATAATGCTTCAAATGACTTTCAAATGAAAAGAGGACCCAATTTCAAACGGGTACCAAAATCTTGTGCTAACATAGTAGGACCCAAATTCCAGTGGGTACCTAAGTATAAATTTGTGTTGCAGGCACACAAAGTTTAAAAGAAGTTTTGAAGAGATGACTTTAGACAAAACAGTCTAGGACTCGTTCCTCAAAGAACATAGGTTCTTGAATACAACAGTTCAAGACCCACACATCAAAGATAAAACAATGGTTTCTGAACACGTCTCTTCAGAACCCGTGCTTAAGAGAAAGATGGCTTTTGAACAAATCAGTTCAAGACCCACACTTCCATGCTCAAAAAGTCTTAACTCAATCTTTAATATAAGACTATCTAAATCAATTGTTTCGTTATTTCTTTTGTGCAGATCCGTCATTTATGGTACTTGGATAGAGGATGTTCCAAGCATATGACAGGACAAAAAGAGATGCTGTCCAATTTTAAAGATAAATATTGCGAAACAGTTAAATTCGGCAATGACCAGCATTCACCAATAATAGGTTATGGTGATATGGTACACAACAATGTCACGATCAAGAAGGTGAGTTATGTTGAAGGCTTAAGACACAACTTGTTCAGTATAGGCCAGTTCTGTGGCAAAGACTTAGAGGTCAACTTCAAAGCCAAGACGTGTTCAGTTCGCACTGAAGAAGGCGAGGAACTCTTGGTCGGTACTCGAGAATCAGACCTCTACACAATCAATTTGTCAAATGTCCAGACTGACAAGAAGGTTTGTCTACTATCGAAAGCCTCGATGCAACAAAGTTGGCTATGGCATCGAAGGCTCTCTCACCTCAACTTCAGGTACATCAACAATCTGGTCAGTGGAGAGCTCGTCAAAGGACTTCCAGAGCTAAAGTATGAAAGAGAACATCTTTGTGCAACATGTGAAAAAGGAAAAATGAAGAGGGCTCCACATAAACCAAAGCCTGAACCAAGTACAAGCGCTTCGTTAGAGTTATTGCATATGGCCTTATGCGGTCCGATACGAACTCAGAGTCTAGGCGGAAAGAAGTACATACTCGTTATCGTGGACGATTACTCGCGATACACATGGGTCAAGTTTCTACGTTCAAAGGATGAGACACCAGATGTTCTCATCATATTCCTGAAAACGACCCAGGTGAATCTGCAGAAACCGGTCAAGCTTCTAAGAACAGACAACGGCACAGAGTTCAAGAACAAGAAGGTTGAAGAATATCTCGAATCTGTCGGGATTTCACATCAATACTCTGCTGCTCGAACGCCTCAACAAAATGGAGTGGTCAAAAGAAGAAATCGTACGCTAGTCGAGGTTGCTCGTACTATGCTAAGTCAATCAGACTTACCTTTATTTTTGAGGGCAGAAGCTGTATCGACTGCGTGCTACACACAGAATCGATCCATGATACATCGAAGATTCAAGAAGACTCCTTATGCGTTAATCAACAACCGAACACCGACAATCAAATATTTCCATATATTTGAGTGTAAGTGTTTCATTCTAAATGATAGGGAGAGTCTCAACAAGTTCAGTGCCAAGGCGGACGAAGGCATATTCATTGGTTATTCCTCAACATCAACTGCATACCGTATCTATCTGAAGAAGTCAAAGACGGTGATTGAAAGCATCAATGTCACGTTTGATGAAGAGATGGATTTCGAACAACACAGTTCAGAACCCGTTATAACCGGAGTACTAGCTTCTGGGCAGATCAGTCCAGAACCTGCGTCTCAACAGAACAAATCAGATGAAGCATCAACGTCAACAAATCATATATCTGATTTAGACTTATTATTTGAATTGTTTTATGATGAACTTCTTGGATCTAATGTAAAGAAATCTGTTGTGGTTGACAGGATGGAAGACTTAACGACTACTCATCCAACCAGTTCAGATATTCCTATTGAATCCAACACCCCGATTCAACAAGAAGTTCCAATTCAAATGCCGACTCCAACAGTTGAAGAAGTGACAAATGATGAAGAGACAGAAGTAGCTGCATCAGTAGGATGTTCTGTACAAATCCATCTACAGCCCGACCAAGCTGTACCTGCTGAGCCTTCTGCACCTATCACTTCAACTGCAATTATCATTCCTCCTGAACAAGCTGAAGAAAGTACAAGTGGATTTATAGATGATACAATTGACATACATTCATATAATCCACTACCTGATGAACATAAATGGACCAAAGAGCACCCGATAAGCCAGATCATTGGCGATCCATCAAAACCGGTGCAAACTAGGTCAACATCAATAAACATGTGCATGCATTACTCTTTTCTGAGCAAGTTCGAGCCAACTCGCGTATCAGAGGCACTTGCTGATCCATAATGGGTGATCTCAATGCAAGAAGAGCTAAATCAGTTCGATGCACTTCAAGTCTGGAGACTCGTACCAAAACCTCAAGGTAAAACAATTATAGGTACGAAGTGGGTTTTCAAGATAAAGAAAGACGAATGTGGTACCGTTATCCGAAACAAGGCAAGACTAGTAGCCAAAGGATACAGACAAGAGGAAGGAATCGACTATGACGAGACATATGCTCCTGTGGGGCGATTAGAGGCAATTAGAATGTTTTTAGCCTACGCAGCACACAAGAACTTCACGGTCTTTCAAATGGACGTGAAGACTACCTTTCTAAATGGCATTCTGAAGGAGGAAGTCTACGTCTGTCAGCCAGAGGGTTTTGTCAATCAAGAGAAGCCGAATCACGTCTACATTCTCGACAAAGCACTCTACGGTCTGAAACAAGCTCCTCGAGCCTGGTATGATGTCCTTTCCAAATTTCTAGTCAAGTCTGGTTTTTCAAAAGGTACGGTGGATACCACTTTGTTTATAAAAAAGGAAAAAGCCGATATCATTTTAATTCAAATCTATGTAGATGATATTATTTTTGGCTCTACAAATCCTGAGTACTGTAAGAATTTTTCAAACCTTATGGTGTCTAGATTTCAGATGAATTTGATGGGAGAGATGAATTTCTTTCTCGGATTACAAGTCAAACAATTTTCATCGGGTATTTTTATCAATCAATCAAAATACATTATGGATATTCTTCGGAAGTTCAAAATGGAAAATTCAAAACCGATTGGTACCCCAATGGCACCAGGTACTAAGATTGGCACCGATCCTTCGGGAAAAGCTGTTGATGTTAGGACTTATCGAGGGATGATAGGTTCTTTAATGTATCTTACTTCTAGTAGGCCAGATATAATGTTCTCAACATGCTTATGTGCACGATATCAGGCCAATCCTAAAGAAATCCATATGTCTGCTATGAAGCGCATATTTAGGTATCTGAAGGGCACTGCAGATCTTGGTCTGTGGTATCCTAAAGATACAAGTTTTGAACTAACAGCGTATACAGGTGCAGATCATGCAGGTTGTATGTTAGACAGGAAGAGCACGTCAGGACATGTACAGTTCCTCAGTGATAAGCTTGTAAGTTGGGTATCGAAGAAGCAACTTTGTGTTTCAACTTCCACGACCGAAGTAGAATATGTAGCTGCTGCTAGCTGTTGCTAGCTGCTGTTCTCAGGTCTTATGGATGAGAACTCAATTGCGCGACTACGGTTTCCACTTCAACAAAATCCCGATATACTGTGACTCCAAGAGCGCCATTGCAATAACATCGAATCCTGTTCAGCACACCAAGACCAAACACATAGACATCAGGTATCATTTTATTAAAGATCATGTTGAAAAGGGAACAATTGAACTTTTCTTTGTAAAAACTGATTATCAGCTTGCCGATTTGTTTAGCAAACCTTTAGACGAAAAGAGGTTTAACTTTCTTGTCTCTAAGCTTGGTATGCTAAATCTTAAGATTTAATCAGTAGTTACCTATCAAAGTTTTCTAATTGCATACTTTTTCATCATTTCTTCATTCTTAATTCTGATTGATATCTGCACTTCTATATTCTGTTCATGATCCAAGGGGGAGTATGAGAAGAAATTGACAAGTGGTCAATCTTAATTTGAGGGGGAGCTCATAAGATTACTGCATTAACCTTTTATGTCAAATTTTTGTAATGCAAGATTTTAGGGGGAGCTCTTCAAGTCAAAGGAGTTTGGATATGACTTCTGATTATTTTTTATCAGAACTCGTACTTTAACAGTTTTACTGCTTTTTGTCTTTTTAATTTAAGTGAATAAATTTTACTTTGACTTGACATAAGACTTTTGCAGAAGTTTTGAGAGATGCTTAAAAGATCATATGTTTATGACTTTAAGCTTAGCTTCATGAGATGTAAGATCGCACGTTAAGGTATAATTCTTTATCTTAATCTCATATATGGTTGATAAGTGGACAACTTTCAATCATATAAAACATTGTTATCAAATGTTCAAACCACTTCCCGATTCTTAAACCGAATTCATGATTTGGAAGTGTGACTTTAAATGTTTTCAAAGATCATATTTTTGCTTTAACTGAAATAGTTAAACCAATCTGAGCATCATATGCATAATAGGAAAACAAGGATTTCTTTGTGCTAGGAATTAACACAACTTCTATGAAATCACCTTAACCAGTGATTTCTACCCCATAAGTTAATCCATAGTGATTGAGTGTGAGAAGTCGAAAAGAAATGAGTATGATTAGAGTGAGCTTAATGTTTAAAAGAAAGAGCGTGAGAGAACAGAGTTAAAAGAATATCACAACTCTGCACCAACTTTTTCTGAGCCGGGCAGCCACAATTCTAATGTTTCACAATTCTTTGGTGATCATTATTGAAACAGGCAACTAGCCCCTGCCAACTCTTGATCAAACCTCACCATCTACTCATTTTCTTCTTAACAAGAAAGTGTTTCACATTTTCAAAGGGGAAGCAACACATATGCTATCTAATTTTCATTTGGAAAATCCGGATATTGAAAAGAAGGAAGTCTGCCCCACCTTCGCACTTCAATCATGCACATTGAGTCTGTGTTTAACTTACTGTTGTCTCAGTGGTTTACACAATTTTGAGCCTATAAGCAATCATCAAGTTCTTAATTCTTTCTATCACAAGCACGAACACACAACGAATTAGTTTCTTTGTCATAACGTTTATAGAAATTACCTTTGTGGTGTTTCGATGATTAAATGGAAGCCCTGGGGGAGTCAACATCAAACAACTCCTTACCAATGTGTATTCGTTACACACAGTGAGTTAGTGTTTCTGACAGGCATGTTAACTGATTCATTAGTTGATTCAGGTGTTACACGACTATTTTGTCTGGATTTGAAAAGATCTGGATGAATATCTTTTGAATTGACGGATCAGAGTCTCCAAGTGGTTGACATTTCTTACTCAAAGTTTTGATGAAGTCGGTGCACTTTCCATCAAAAAGGGGGATAATCTAAAGCTTGAAGAAATGTTCAGTCCATTACATTACAAGACCAAGAACTGCAAGATCAAAGTATTCTGAAGACATGCTGATTTCAGATAAATTTTCTTTGAAGATACTTTGCTAAAGCATTCTGAGGTAGAGAAAGAGATTGCATCTTCTGAGCTGAAAGAAAAGACCAAATTGCTAAATCTTTTTAGTAATGATCTTGATCCAAAGGGGGGAGATTGTTAGACCACAGTCTCATTGGATTCAAGATCATCCAATCTGAAGATCCAATCTGAAGCTAATGCCGGAAAGTCGACTCTCAACAATAGTTTAATGTCGTTTGTAATAAAATAGTTAAAGTTATTTGTTATTGTATTTTGTTGTTATTAGTTAATTTAGTTAGTTAATATCTAAGTTAGTTAGATATTAGTTAGTTATATAATATCTTATATGTTAGATATTATTTAGTTTAATAGTTTAATATTGCAAGTTGATTAGGAAGTGTGTCTTAGAAGCTAGATATCATATCTGATATCTCAACAACTCTCTAACACAATCAGATCACTTTATCACACACACTTAAGGTGTAAAACTAGAGAGAACACACAAGAGCTTCAAAGATCAAACTTTGTAACCATTGTTATTAATCAATAAAGGTTGGTAATCGTTAATGTGTTGTTTGATATAAAACTTGATATAGTATTGTGGACCGACAATCCCAAACGATATCTACCATCGTGTAGACAGTCGTGAATCAGTGAAAGCGATGTGGGAAGAACTTGAGAGGCAATTCCAAGGAACCGAGAGGTCCATTCAGTCAAAGCTGAATCAGAGCATAAATGCTTACGAGGGTTTTCATGCCAAAGAGGGAGAAGCATTGATAGACACGTATAACATATTTAACGTGATCTTGAATGACTTGAGGAGAAATGGGATGAACAAGTCAATTTCTGAGATAAACTACGAGTTCATCAAGAACTTGTATCCTGAATGGAAGAGCTATGCGATTGATAGTCCTAGATTCTAGTTTCTAATCACAAACATTCAAACAATCAAACAAAACAAGATTTTAATCACATTACCTGTTTGATTTCAATCTCAAATTCAACAATTACAATCTTTTCTCTCTCTAGAACTCTCTCTCTACAATTCTCTCTACAAGATACGTATTCTTCTAATCACACTCTAACCAAGAACAACTAACAGAAACTATTTATACCCTACAAGTTACAAGGAAACAAAACAAAATACAAATACAATATACTTGGACTTTTATTAACAAAAGACTTTGACTTTAATGAAAGTTGACTTTCTCAGCTTTGACTTTCTTGAACTTTGACCTTCAATCTTCTTGATCTTGTATCCAACAAATTTATGCTCTAACAGCGATAAACTTCTAAATGTCCAAGAATATGGCACAGGAGGATGTGAATGACATCTTCGCAACTTTTTCCCAACACGAGGATGAAGTAAAGTTACTGAATGAGGAGAAGAAGATTGTCAAAGATTCACTAGCTCTGCTTGCTTAAAGAAAGAAGGGTTCTAGTTCTAACTCCGTTTCTGCATCAAAGTCAAAGCTGAAAAAGTCTAAAGCTTTTCTCACCGAGCTTAGCCAGTCCAGTTCTGAGTCACCTATCAAAGATGTTGAAGTTCACTCTGATGATGATATCCAGAGATTTGCTGACAATCTTGCCTTCATCACCAAGCAATTTAACAAATATTTCGGAAAGAAAAAGTACTATTCAAAGCCGAAATATGAAGGATATAAGAAGGAGAAGTCATAAAAGTATAAGACCGATTCAGAGAGAGAGATGAGAATAGAGAAGAGAAGAAAGAAGAGAGGAAAGAGGATAAAATTGATCCTAAGTCTGGATGGTGCTTTAACTGAGGAAAAATTGGCCATTTCTCCAAAGACTGCAAGTTTAAGAGGGTTAAGAGCTTGGAGTATTACGCCAAAAAGTGACTGCTTGCCAAGAAGCAAGAAGAAGGAAAGGTATTAATGGCAGAAGAGTAAAACTGGCTCTATCAAAGCTCAGATGATGAGTCAGTACATTTCACTCAAGTATGCATGATGGAAAATGTGGATGATAATGTTGAAACCGCTTCTGAACAATATGAGCGTGATTCCGAGGTAAGTACTAACTCTGAAAACTCTGAACTTGTTGAATCTCTAATGGCACAGATCCAGAACATGGAAAAAGAATTTGAAACTTTAAAGAGTAAACTTAGCTATGAACGACAAACAATGATGAGTTTTCGTGACGAAAACGCATTGTTGAAAGTTGTCGTTGAGGACAAGGAAAACGAAAAAGATGCTTTAAAGAAAGAAAGAGAAAATTTGAAAACAAAGATTTCGGAACTTGAAAATAACTTGATTAATTTAAATTTTGAAAAGGGTGAATACAAAATTAAATTTGAAGTTTGCTTTCAAGAGAGAAATAAGGCTTACTGGAAGATTAAACAACTGGAAGACCTTAACTTGAAAAGAGGATAGACTGAGCAGACATTAAACTTGTTAACAAACAAACTCCAAGATGTCAAATTTTATAATGCTAAAACGGGATTAGGTTTATCTGAAAATGATGTTTTGAAGAAAGCCCCGAAAAACTGACACTTCATCCAAAGGTAAAGAGGTAATAGATGATGATACGTCAAGTTGTACTGATTCACAAAACAGTTTTAAATCAGTTGGATTTAAATACAATGATTTGAACAAGAACTATAAAAATAGAAAACTTGAATTTGTTGAGTTTGAATCATTGTTTTCCACACCATCTTCTACTCAATCAGTCAACGATGACAAAGTTATTCCTGAGACTGAATGTCAGTATGACGAGTATGAATCGGACACTGATGTTTGTGGTCAGACTCCTATATCTGAATCTGT
Source organism: Arctium minus (assembly GCA_954870635.1). Lineage (NCBI taxonomy): Eukaryota > Viridiplantae > Streptophyta > Magnoliopsida > Asterales > Asteraceae > Arctium > Arctium minus. The sequence goes on along the minus strand of OX941096.1, from coordinate 19,766,912 downwards.
TACTTCTTAATCTTTAAGTGAAGTTAAGATGGAAGAGAATTCAAATGTCATGAATTCAAGCATTCAAAAAGAGTTTGTTAATAAAATGACTGAGGAGATTTTTGATGACATGATTAATTCCTCAGATCCTGTTCCTATATTGAAGAATTTTGAATCCAACTCTGTGACTGATCAAACATCAGATTTTGAAAAACAAATCAAAAGTTTACAAAAGACTATTGAGGAAATTGAAGATGAAAATTGTGATCTAAAATTTAAATTGGATAAATATTTAGAAGAAAACAAAGAGCTTTATAAAGAACTGAATGATTTGAAAAATGATTTGTTCAAAAAGAATTTGTCTGATAAAAAGATGTTTGATGATCAAAAGTGGAATGTTCGATCAAATCCACAGTTTGAGACTTCAACAAAGCCTACAATTGTTTACTCTGAATGTCCTGAATATTTACCAAGCATTTATGAAAAAGGCAAAACTTCTGGTGTTTTGAAAAAGAATTCATCCTTGAAGAAGAAAACTAATAAAGTTTCTTTTCATGTTTCAGATCTGAGTAAAGGAGTTTGTAAAGGAGTTTGTAAAGGAGAATGGAGAAAGAAAGACAGTGATAAGAAAGCTTGTAAAGATTTTGTTGAAAATGATTGTATTGTACCCAATAGTGTTGATGTGACATGTAGTGGTTCGAACGCAAATAAATGTCAAAATTGTTTGAATAAATGTACTTCTTTTGATAAATCAAAGATATTGACATTTTCTCGTAAGAACTTAATATGTAAACAATGTGGTGACAAGTCTTTTTCACTGTACTCCATTCCTCCTAAATCAAAAGTTTTTAAAAGAGCATCTAAAGCTAAAATTGTCTCCAAGTCCTCAACACAACACATTAAAGTGTTTCAAGCTAAGTCTACAAATCATTCTAAGAAATAGTAGTTTCATGATCTTAACATGAACATGTTTTGGAAATGGTTGCCCAAACCTAAATATGAGTGGAGAGTTTAAGGGCAAAGTAGATGATTTAAAGAAACTACATGATGCTAACAAAAAAGGACCCATCTGGAGATATGGGTACCTAAAAAGATGTGATTTGTTCCTTTTTGCAGGCGTGTCATTTGTGGTTCATTGACTCTGGATGATCTAGATATATGACAGGATATAAGCACTTATTGCACAACTTTGTTGAAAAACCTGCAGGGACAGTCAGTTTTGCAAATTCTAAGCTTCAAGGATTCATCAAAGGATATGGTTCGCTAAAAAATGGAACTGTAACCATCAAGAAAGTACTTTACGGGGAAGGACTAGATCATATCTTGTTCAGTACCAATCACTTATTCGACAGTATGTATCAGGTTTAGTTTACAATCACTCACCGTTTTATTAAAGATCCGGACGGTTATGAGATTTTTCGAGCTGAACGTTATGGAAATCTTTATGCGGTAAATTTTCCAACGCTTTCGGTACTCGTCTTGTATGCTTACTTGCAAAAGCATCGAAAGCGCAAAGTAGGATATGGCATCGGTGCTTGTCTCATTAGAACATCAAGGCTATTGAAAAGTTAGCGAGACAAGGAATTGTGAAAGGTCCACCAGAGATGATATTTGAGAAGGATTCTCTTTGCCCCACATGCGAAATGGGGAATATGAAACGAAGTTCATATAGTTCAAAAATGGGGATGCTTGAGGATGCTTGAGGAGGGATCTTCAGCCTTTGACTCTCAAGATGGAGAATCAACTCTGACCGCCTTTATATTTTCATCCTCTGACTTTATGAGAAGTCGAGAGGGTCTTTTGGGGTGGCTCAGTGATTTTTCTTCTTCATCAGTCTCTCGAACAGAGACTGGGATTATTTGTAGGTCTTCAGCTGGGGTCGCTAGGATTATTTGAAGAGTAGTTCCCTTAAGCAGGGAAGAGAACTAACTGATAAAAAAGAAAGGAAAGTCAGTGTTTATTTATTGGAAGAAGAAAGATAAAGGATAGAAATGAGAGAGGGGTTTAAGATGAGAAAATAAAGAGAGAGGGACAATAGAGAGGCATACCTAAGAAGGTTGCTCCCCCTTAAATAGTGACAAAAGCTTAGATTTCCTTCGACAACAATCCCGTTTTGCTTACCTTGGGTAGAAGGATATGAAGTTGTTTCTTTTCTCCCCCCTGCTTCTTGTATGACAACACCCTTCAAAGACGGAGCTTGAACGCTAATGGAGGCAGGAGTGAACCAGAGAGAGGGATCATCCTCCTCCTCCGCATCATCATCATTGTCAGCATCCTTAGACCCTTGATCATCAAGATCAAGATCTTCTTCATCCTCCTCTTCTTCATCATTTTGTCATTCCACAATCATAGGAGGGGAAGGAGGGGCTTGCTATTCATCTGTCTTCTCCCCCTCAACATGAGAGGGAGGGTCTTCCATAGTGACTTATACATGGACCACTGCATCATTATTATTCTACCCCCGTCTTTGTCATCATTAACAGGGGAGGTATCAGCAGGAGCATCAACGACAACAGCAGCTCTTAGAGCATCAACCTCCAGTGCCTTTAATCGCTCTTTAATCTTTGGGAAGATGGAGATGGCCTCAAAAATGAAATCAACAACAACGGTGAGGGATAACCTGTCGTCATCAGTGAAGGAAGGCTTAGGGACCGGAGCTAGTTCCCTCAATTTGTGAAGGATGTCACCCAGAAGTTGATTGGTGACATCCTCTTTGGTACTGAGGGTGTTCACTTCGCAGTCAGCTTGTCGACGTGGCCATTTAAAAATTGCAGCTGCGTTGTGTTGGAGGCCACGTCTATCTTCAAAGCTTTCACCTTCTCTTGCAGTGCTGATAGCTGAGATACTTCAGCTTTGGAGGAGAGAGAGGTGGTGAGAGTCTTCAGGGCATCACTAGCATTGTTGATGGCATTGGTGTTGGCGCTGATGTTAGTGGAGAGAGAGTCCACCTTCTTGCTCACCTCGCTGAGGGAGGAGTCGATAGTAGCCAAGCTAGGACCTGTAAAACATGCTAATATTTAAGCAAGGTATTGCTCAGGCTTATTTAGTAGGTAGGGAATCATGTTTAGGTTGTGGTGAATACCTTATGTATCAAATAAGTTGAAGAAGGCCATGTCCCTCTCCAAAAGAGAATGAGACACATTTATTTGATGTGAACCTCCGAGAGGGAGGCCATCAGGTCTTAGGGAGACATTTGTTGTCTCTGGCAGCTGTAAAACAGGAGAATTAGAGACAAAAGATGGAGAGGAAAGGGATTAGAAGTGTACAGGATGAGCACTGGTATTGCTCGAAATTACCTCATTAGCGGTTTGAGGCGCTGAGAGTAGTTGGATAGAAACCAACATGGATTCAGTGACTAAAGGCAGTGAAACGGCTGTGGCGTCAGCGGTGGAAGATCGGTCCATGAAATCGTCTAGAGTTGTCTGTTGAGAGACAACCCCTGATGACGTTTGTTGAGTAGCGAGCTCCACAGTCTTCTTTGCCTTTTTGGAGTGACCTTGAAAAGCTGTTGATTTACGTTTGGAACCGGTGGTAGCGTTGGGGATAGTTGGGGATGGCGTAACTGCTGAAGGCGAAGAAATGGAGGAGAGGCAAGTTCTAAGATCAGAGAGACTTACCTCATGTTCAACAAGCTCGACGTCAAGGATTCGGGTGCCGACCTTGGAGAGCTGGTAGTCGCCTTCCTTTGGGTAGAGGTCCTTCAGCACGAACTATAGGAGAGCAGATATGAAGCGAACGTATGGGATTTTTATTTCCCTTTCAGCCTTCTCGACCTTTGACATGAGGTCGTCGAATATCAGTCCTGCATAGTCAATGTTCCTCCCAGCGATTACAGAGAAATCCATCCGTAGCTGAACTTTGCTGGCTTGGCCCAACGATCCCATCTTCCCACTCATACACTAAATGATGTGTGAGAAGACATAGTTGAGTTGGGAGGGCATCTTTGCCTTGAAGATTTTTGTCAGATTCTTGTTAGGCACAGTGGTTATGGGCTTCATGTCCCACTGGTATTCCATTAGGTCGAGGAACTTGATCAGCTCCTCATCAGTTGGAAGGGCTTCGAATCCTTCCTTAGTTTTCGAAGGGAATCGAAGAGCAGTGCGGATGGCATTTGGTGTGATGACCCCTGCGCCATGTTGGGTCTGGAATGAAATGAAAGTCAATAGGTTACCTTGTTTAGTGGTAATCTGGATTTTCTATGCTGTAAAACAAAACTACTGAAGGAGAATCCTTGATGGTGGTGGAGCAACAAATAGGGCATAGGCCAAAGGAGAGGCCTTCAAGAAGTCAACAGCATAGTGGAGATGAGGAGATGGTTTCTTCTTGGGAAACTCCAGTAGTGCCAGGTAGTTGTTACTAGAGAGCTGAGCAGTAGTGAGATCGAACATAACATTCTTTGACTTGATGAGAGCAGTTTGTGATGCCATTTCTGAAACAAATAGAAAGGAGTAGAACACAAGGTTTTTGGAAAGAGAGTGAAAATTTACCAGTTTCCTTTTTAAGAAAGAAACATGTAAAGAGGGTTTTCAAGTATTTTTGACAAGGAAGATAAGATGTTCAGTTTCCTTTTTAAGAAGGAAACATGAACAGTCTAAATAAAGAGGTGTAAATCTTAAAAAACCAAAAGGTTTTTGATTGAAAATCATGAAGGAGATGATTTTTAGAATGAAAAAATAGTGTTTGATCAATAAGAAGAAGTTTTTAAAGATAAAACAAAGGTTTGTAGGAAGGATTAAAGAAAAAATTTAACCTGTTCGTTGAAGTTTTGAAAGATTAAACTTGGTGTTCTTGAGTTCTTAGTTTGCTTGAATGCCGAGAGCAAATTTTTGCCTTTTGAGAGTTAAGTCCACGTAAAGGTAAAAATATGAATGAGAGAGGTTTATATACTCAAGAGTTAGGAGAGAAAAAGAATGTTGAGTGGGAAAAGGTGCTCATCATGACACGAACATGTCCCTTTGATTGGTCAAGAAGTGCAACAGACGAACGTGTCAAAAAGAAATGTGTGCCATGGATTGTCGGTTTAAATGACGTCACACTAAAAAGTGTTTTTTTAATTGTTATATTATTAAGGATATCTTTGATAGAAATTCTGGGATAACTTTTATTTTTGAAGAATCACTAGTTGGTCCCGTAGGTGCTTAACAAGTTTGTAGAAGGGGGGGGGGGGGGGTTGAATATAAACACAATTTTTTATGGTTTAATAAATTGTATATAGATAACTCAAATCACAATTTACAGTTTGTTGTGGAATAATATTAAGTAATACCTAATCTAAACAAACTTAAGAGATACTAAGAGGTTTGCACTTAGAACAAGAGATAGAGGTTAAGAGAATATAGAAAGCAAGATATTCTATATGTGGTTCACTAAGAGAGAAGGGATAAAAGGCAACACTTCAGAGTGAGGCTTAACCTTTCTATTTATATCCTATGTCTCCTCTAACACATTGTACTTTTGTGCAAGGATAAGACAAAATAAACTTGAAGCGTAAGCTTTGTGATCATCAATCGCTGAGTGATCTTTCTTCAGGGAGTCTGAATGAATGTCAGCAATCGCTTAAGCTTTTTTTTGTATTTCTTCGCGTGTTGTGGACTTGTCTTGGTTTCACTGATATTTGCATCAGATCCTGAGTAGACTTGTCACTTTTTCATCAGCTTTGTCTTCGATGTTAGCGATGAACGTCTTTGTCGCGAAACTTGTCTTCAGGGATTAGATTTAACATAATACATTAGAAATCATCAGTGATACTGAATAGACTCATTATGTAATCGTTGATGGTGAAACACTAATACATACAAATGTTAAACAGAATTTTCACCAAGTATTTCTAAAGGTCATCATCAAATCACTGAGAGAGTTTGGATCAACAACATACACTTCCTCTTTCAATATACCGTTCAGAAAGGCCATTTTCACGTCCATGAGATAGACAGTGAAATTCTTGTGTGCAACATACACGAGGAAAATTCTGATTGCCTCTATGCGTGAAACTGGAGCATATGTCTCATCATAATTAATGCCTTCCTCTTGCTGGTATCATTTAGCCACAAGTCGAGATTTGTTTCGGACTACTACACCATCTTCATCTTTTTTATTTTTGAAAACCCCTTTAGTGCCAATAATTGTCTTTTCTTCAGGTCTTGGCACAAGTCTCCATACTTTCAGTGCTTCGAACTGATTGAGCTCTTCTTGCTTTGCGACTATCTAATCAGGATCTTCAAGAGCTTCTGATACGCGTGTTGTCTCTGTCTTGCTCAAGAAAGAATCATATAAGCACTCATTTGCTATGGCAGACCTAGTTTGCACTGGTTTTGAAGGATCTCCGATAATCTGGTATATCGGGTGCTCTTTGGTCCACTTGTTGATGTGAGGGAGTGGAACGTGGGCTAATTGATCATTTTGATCGTCTATAAAACCATCATCTTGGGGCTCAGTTGAAGTGACAGGTGCAGAAGTTCCAACTGGTTGAACACTTGTTGTTTGTTGAGTAGGCAATTCTGTACTAGCAACCGATTGTACATCTTCTGACTGTTCAACATTTTGTGCATCTTTAACTGATTGAGTCTTTGATTGAGTTTCTTGTCGAACTTGGGAAACAGGTTCAGTTGACACATCTGCTGTGATTAGATGATGTTCGCTTGAATCTTCCGAACTATCAATCACAACAGGTTTCAACACTTTAGAACCGACAAACTCATCATAAAAATGTTCAGATAATATATCCAAATATGTGAAATGCAAAGTAGAAGTAGATGCATTATCAGAAGTAGAAACAATAGAACCAGGTTCTAGACTGATTTGTCCAGAAGCTAACACTTCTGTAAGCACGGGTTCTGAACTGCTTTGTTCAGAAGCCAATTCCATAACTTCATTGAATATGAAATTTACGTTCTCCACAACTATCTTCGATTTCTTCAAGTAAACTCTATATGACGCGGATGTTTGAGAGTAGCCGATGAAAATCCCTTCTTCAGCTTTTGGACTGAACTTATTCAAATTCTCCTTGTCGTTTAGCACATAACACCTGCATCTAAAAATATGAAAATGTTTAATGCTTGGTGTTCTATTATTTGTAAGAGCATATGGAGTTTTTCCGAAGCGACGATGAATGATTGAGCAATTTCTGTGTATAACATGCAGTAGAAACAACCTCAGCTCATAAGAATAGAGGTAAGTCTGACTGGCTAAGCATCGTATATGCAACCTCAACTAGAGTCCTATTTCGTCTTTGAACTACCTCATTATGTTCAGGAGTTCTGGTAGCAGAGTATTGATGCGTTACCCGATCGATTCGAGATAATCTTCAACGATTTATTTTTTTCAACTCTGTGCCTTTGTCTATTTTATTCAGCTTCACTGTTCTCTGCACATTCACTTGGATACTCTTCAAGAACGAGATGATGATATCAGGAGTCTCGTCCTTTGACCTTAAGAATTTTACCCAAGTGTATCATGAAAAATCATCCACTATCACTAAGACATATCGCTTGCCATTTATGCTTTGGGTACGTATTGGACCACACAAATCCATGTGTAGTAACTCCAAGGGATCATTCATGTTCTGTTCAGGCTTGGGATTATGCAGAGCTCTTTTCATCTTTCCCTTCTCACATGCATCACATAGATGTTCTCTTTCATATCTTAACTCACGTAATCCTTTCACCAAATTCCTTTCACCAACTTGTTAATATATCCGAAGTTGAGGTGAGAAAGCCTTCTATGCCATAACCAGCTTTGCTGCATAGATGATTTTGACAATAGACACACTGCGCTTTCAGGATTCACATTGGACAGGTTGATTGTGTAAAGATTAGACTTTCTGGTTCTGACCAAGAGTTCTTTTCTATCTTCTGTTCGTACACAACATCTCTTGGTTTTGAAATTAACCTCCAAGTCTTTATCGCAAAACTGTCAAATGTTGAATAAATTGTATCCTAGTCCTTCAACATAGATCACCTTCTTAATCGTTACGTTCTCTTGTACCACATCTCCATATCCGAGAATCGGCGAAAAATGATCATTCTCGAATCACACGTTGCCACAAAATTTCTCTGTATAGTTAGATAAAATATCTTTCCTCCCGGTCATATGCTTGGAACAACCAGAATCCAAGTACCACATATGATGGATCTGCACAAGAGAAATTAATCAACAAGTGGTGTAGGTACCCACTTGTAAATGGGTCCTATCTGGTTAGTACATGATTTTGGCACCCAATGAAATTTGGGTCCTCTTTTCCTTCGAAAACCATTTGAGCTATCAGAATAATATATATGATATGAACCAAACCAATTATCCGAAAATTTGCGATCAACAAAATTACTTTGGCTATAAGTAGAACAACAAATAGTAGCACGAGATAATTGAATCAATTGCTTTAATGAATAAATCTTGCAAGGAGTTACAAGGTTTTGTTTATTTGAAGCAAATTGACCAACTACATCAGTACAGTTATCAGTTGTCCTAGTACATTCAGAAGCTAAAAATAATTTTGCCGACTGCGCCTCTTTCTTTGGTCTCCACTCTCTTTTCACTTCAATTCTTTTATATCTCATATCTAAAACATAAGATTTATATTTGTTAGAACTATGAGATTTCTAAGATTGTTTTTTCTTAGTTTTACCAAAGTTTTTCCTTTTCTGAGAGTGCTTCTTTTTCTTACCATCATCATAATAAGCACTAACAGGAACTGATACGTCAGCCTTAGTTGATGATTCACCAACTTCAAACACACTTGGTAAATCTTTAGAATTAACAACAAATTAGAATGATCTGGAAGTTTTGCATTGAAATCAAACTTTTCCACACACTCATCAGAACATTCCTTAGAATTTAAGAAAACAACTTCATCAAATAAATCATCATCATCTAAATATTGAGATGCACTTGAAGATTTTGGAAACATAAAATCATTGAATTCTTTTGAACACTGTTTTTGGTAAGATGTTTGTTCAAAGTTTGATGGTTTAACAGTACAAAAGATGTTTCCCATAAAAGCTTTGCATGAAGCATCTGAATCAGTAGAGTTGTTTTCACACACTATATCTAACACAGATTTAACTTCTGCTTTATCAACAGACTTTGAATCAGTGTTCAGTAAAATAGTTGAAAACATAATTTGTTCTAAGTCAACCAAAATCTTTTCCTCTTCTAATGTTTTCTCAAGCTGAGAAATTTTCCTTTCTAAGATGAGTGGAAGAACATAAATCTTTCCTTCAATAGGATTCGCCTCCATCTCTTCAGTAGAATAGTTTTGAAAATAATAATTTGAAAGAAACGTTGGTTGATCAGAAATGTAACTATCATTCAGTTTATCATAACATAATGGAAGTTGCATTTTAACTGTGTTTTTCCTTTTTTAAATCTTCTTGTGCTTCTACATCTTCAGATGACTTAGTCCACCTGAAGAGCAGGCCAGTTGAAATACCCTTCTTCAGATGACTTAGTCCACCTTAAGCTCTGGGTGTTTCTTGGCCAGTTGTAAAAATCAAAGTCATAAAGAGCAGGCCTTTTTGAAATACCCTTTTTCAAACAATGTGGGTTATCATAAACGATACCCCAATATGTGTTGAAATACTTAAATTCATTTGGTTTGTTAAGATGAATGGTTTGATCAGTTTGGCCTTTAGCATAAAGCTTTTCTACTATTTATTATTTGATTTTAAAGATGCACATTTCCTAACAACCTCTTTCATCTCAAGTTCACACATGTTAAACTTAGAAGTTGTTTCAATTAATTGATTTTGAAAAACGGTCTTTTGTTTAGCAAAAGTGTCAATGTATTTTATTCAAGGATTCAATCAATACAGTCTTCTCAACAATGTCCTTGTTGAGTTTAGATATTGTTTGTTTCTTCTTCTCAATGACACCTTTTTATTGTTTAAGTTTAGACTGTAATTTTTGAAGTCAACCATCATGGATTGCATTTGTTTTAGAAAATCAATTTCAGTTAGATCATTTACCTTATCTGAAGTATCATCATCAAAATCCTCATCAGCAACTTTCCTTCCCATCAAACACATATGAGCGTATTCATCTTTCTCACTTTCTGAATCAGTCTGATCAAGCCAATGATCATCTTCAGCCTTAAGTGCTTTTCCAATCTCTTTCTGCTTAGCTAGCAGCATCTTGTTCTTATAGTAGTCGGAGTTATGCACTTTCGGCTTTCTACAGTCTTTGGCATAGTGACCAAAGTTATGCACTTTCCGCAATTGTATCACTTGACCATCTCATCGGTTTTCTTGTCCTCATATTTGTTCACAACCTTCTTCTCCTCAAACTTCTTTTCATCAAACCTTCTATCCTAAAACCTCTTCTTAACTTCCACTCTTTCTTTATGCTCATAATTCTTTGATCCAGATGAGTATCTCTGACTGTTTGACCCAGGCTTTTTGTAAAACTTCTTCTGAAATTCCCTAGTCAGTAAAAGCATAGCTTGCTTCAAATTTCCCCCCATCATCTGAATCAGTATCAACAATGTCCTCTTCATCAGTCTCAGACACAATCACTTTTTTCTTCCTCAAACTCACAAACTTATTTTCCTTTATTTTCACCACCAAAGCAACTGGATCATTGACTGATTTCTCAGCTTTCTTTTTCTGAGCCCTTATCTCCTCGACTTCTTCTTCATTTTGCCGTAGAGTCTCATAAACCTCATGCGAAGGAATCTCATTGAGATCCTTATCTGTCGAGTAAATCTCTTCCACTCTGGTTGTAATATGCTCAGAAACTTGATGTTGTTCTCTATTTGTGAATTTTTCACCTTGTTCTTGCTCAGCTCATTCAGTAGATAAATGAATCTATCATATGTTGCCTCCAAACTTTCACCTTCTTTGGCTTTAAACTATTCATAATTGTTGATACAGTTAGACACTTTCAACTGATTTCCTATCTTTGAACCCATCATCATCTTTTCCACTTGATCCCACATTTCTCTGCCAATGGTTTTGTAACTGTCTATCTTCACATAAATCTTATTCGGAATACCCTTAAGTAAGAAAGATCTGGCTAGTTTATCTGCTTTGTATCTATCCTTCTCTTCAGGTGTATAATCTTTTGGATCAGTAGGATACTTCTTGGTAGTCACTTCTTCTCCATCAGAACTAGTAGTGGTTCTAATCTCTGAAGGTGTTTTCATGATTCCTTCTTCTAGAGAATGTCTGATATAATGACCAATTTCATGTCTGTCAATACATTCTAGAAACATGTCTTTCCACTGTTCATATTCACCTTTGAAAAGAACAGGTGGCTTGACATCAATACCTATCGAGAGAGACTCTCTTGAAGTCATACTGATAAACAGTTGCTTTGAATGTACATAAAAATCAGAAATTTTTCTGAAAACTGAAAATTGTCGCACACAACAGTAACACTTGTCGCAGACTGAAGAAATAAACTTGTCACAAACTAATGCTAAACAACTTGTCGTAAATCAATGTAGATGAACTTGTCACAAACTACTATACATGAGTAGTATCTTGTCGCAAACCAAAGGACACGAGAAGTAAGTTGTCGCAACTGCCCTGACCTAAGAAGTAAACTACTCCCAAGCCGAAGGACACGAGTTATGCACTTAACGCAATGTGAAGGATATGAGTTCTAACTTGTCGCAATGCAAATGATCCGAGAAGTAACACTTGTCGTATCCCAAAGAACCCAAGTAGTAGAAGAACAGTAACTTGATGCAACACTTGGCTTGCATCAAGTGTACTTGTCGTAAACAACTAGAAGTGAGTTATTTACTTGTCGTACGAGCCTCGTTGCGAGTTCCACACTTAGAAAAATTTCACCAAAAACTCAGAATCACAATGAAGCTTGCATCAACCTCGAAGAACTTGCGAGTTCTTTATGAACCTTGCGAGTTCTTTGGATGTTGCGAGAAGTAGATGCTAAACCACATGTTCGGCCATAATTGCTTCAAATCTTCGAATTGAACCACGAAACTTTGTAAATTAGTCCACGATATGATTCTGAACACAATTGTAGTTGATGATTTGAACTAAAATTCAATTCAAATCGAACTTCGATCCAAACTCAAGGCGATCAAACTATTCGAACAAAAATACCAAAAATTATCAAATTCACACAATTTGTTGTGAATTTGACGATACACTTCAAATGAAAACTGTTCTAAAGCATCAATGAATCACAATTCAACCAATTACAAGATCAAAAACATACAAATGAATATAATCGAATCTAGACAGAATGAAACTTGCGACTTTCTGAAAATAGCAACAAATCTTCATTTTTTGATCCAATTTCTGATTCTTGTCTGTTCTGATACCAATTATTAGTCCCAATATGCAAGTGTTTAACAATAAAAAATTCCACAAATCACAATTGTTATTGATCTTGAATGTGATTACAACTTTCTATTGATCCAAACTATCGCAGTGATTTGATAATGAACCTTTGAAATACTTAGTAAAAATTACATTCAATATCTGTATGTATTAGTGTTTCACCATCAGCGATTACATACTGAGTCTGTTTAGTATCGTTGATGATCTCTAATGTATTATGTTAAATGTAATCCCTGAAGACAAGACTCGCGAACAATGACGTTCATCGCTGACATCAAAGACAAAGCTTATGAACAAGTGACAAGTCTACTCATGAACTGATGCGGATATCAGTGAAACCAAGACAAGTCCACTCACGCGAAGAATCAAGAAGATAAGCTTCAGTGATAGTTGACTTCTATTCAGAATCACTGATAGAAGACTTACTCAGCGATCACTGGTCATGAAGTTTATGCTCCAAGGTTCTTTTGTCTTATCCTTTCACAAATAGTACGATGTGTCAAAAGAGACATGCTTTTGCCTCAGATCCTACAACAACTCTGAAGACTGCATTGTTCACCATACGCCTAGGAGGATGTCTCAAAAAGGCAGAAGCATGCATCCAACCAAATGGTGACACGTGTAAAGTACCCCTGCCATGCATTTAATGCATATGGTATAAATAGAAAGGTCGTGCTTCATTTTAAAGTGTTTCCTTCTATCTCCTATCTCTTAGTGAACCATATAGAAACCCTTGCTTTCTACATTCCCTTTATCCCCTCTCTCTTATTCTAGTGCAACCTTCTTAGTGGTTCTCAAGTTTGTTTAGATTAGGTTTACTTTATCTTATTCCGCAACAAACTATAAATTGTAATTTGATTTATCAATAAACAATTTATTAAACCATAAAATTTGTGTTTGTATTCACCCCCCCCCCCCCCTTCTACAAACTTGTTTAGCACCTTTGGGACCAACAAGTGGTATCAAAGTAGATTTTTAATCAATAAACAAGATCTTGCTTACTTCTCTTCCTTGTTATTCTCTTAAATGGCACTAAACACAAACTCAAATTATTATGATAATGGGTCTCTCTCTAAACCACCTAAATTTAGCAGATACAACTTTGCTTTCTAGAAGAATCAAATGATATTGTTTCTAGAAGGTGTAGATCCCACTATACCTGAATATGTTGTAAATGGACCTTATGAACCATTTGTCATCATAGCCGCAGTCCCTGCCACTGCAACTACTGTCGCTGTCCCTAAAAGAATCGTTGCCAAAGAAATAAGGCAATGGAGCGATGAGGACAAGAAGAAAGTGGGACTTGATGCAAAGGCTAAAACCATTTTCTCAATAACTTTTCCTGATTAAGCTTTCCATTCCATCATCCATCTGAAAACCTCCAAAGAAATGTGCAACACGATCTATGTTCAATACGAAAGTACCAATGAGATCCAGGAAACCCGAAAGATCAATCTGGTAAGATAGTACAAAAGTTTCATTTGTGGTAAGAATGAATCTTTATCCGATGTTCACCATCGATTTAATTGCTTAATCATTGATCTGAGGACTGTTGGTAGGGCCTATTCTAATTCTCAGGTCCTTACTAAATTCCTGGAGTGTCTTCCTGAAAGCTAGGACATTTATTCAATGTGTCTCAAGTTGACCAAAGACTTAAATCACCTTTCTCTCAGTACTCTTTGTGGGATTTTGCTCAATTATGAGAAATCAAATCAACTGAAGAAGATCTTGTTAAAGATTTTAAAGACTCCAAAAGCACTCCAGTTGCTTTAGTTTCTTCAGAGATCATCCCATCTCAGCGATCAACTCTCACTATCATTGAGTTAGATTCTGACTCAAAGGATCTATCAGACACTGACCTTTCAGAGTTTGATGAATCTCTGGCACTCTTGACAAACTCTTTTAAAAGATTTGCAAGAAAGAGCAATTTCAGAAGAAATAAGCATCTCTCCATATTTGACAAGCCAAAATCAACACATGATGATAAGGCTACTACTACTTGTTATAATTGCGAGAAATTTGGACATTTTTCTAGCGAATGCAGGTCAAAGAAAGTATACAAACCTTCTTCTTTTTCCAAGAAATCCAAAGACGAAAAAAACATCAAGCTGAAAGAAAAATATCAGAAGTTGAAAGGCTTCAAGCGAAAAGGTAAAGGTCTGGTCGCTGAAGAACACGACTGGGCTGAATCAGAAGAATCAAGTTATGATGAAGAAGATGTCGCTAATCTCTGTCTCATGGTTGAGATTAAAGAAGAAGTGAAAGAACCATCTGAAACATCCACAGGCTCTATCACTTCTCAGGAATCAATCTCTACTGATCCTCTCTTTCTGAAGTTGAGAGACGTCACGCTGTTGTTGTGCTGACAATTGACTTGTACAATGCACTGAATGGTAAAACTCTTACTAAAAACAAAAATATTGATTTAACTGAACAACTTGAAAAATGCCATTTAAGGATCAAGGAACTAACTCTTTTAGAGTAAAGTTTAAAAGATCAAGTCATTGTCAATGAAATAATCAACATTGAACGCGAACAAGCTATCGCTGCTCTCAAATCTGAAAAAGCTACAGTTGAAGGATGGTGTAAATCCTTAACTAAGATCACTGAGATAATAAGTTCTCAAATCCCTGTTCATGATAAAAACGATCTTGGTTATAAATTTGATAAGGATGAATCTAGCAGAGACTGTTCCATGCTTAAGTTCGGAATGTTTGTCTCCTCCATTCAAGACACCTCATCTTCTCAGTGCTCCTTGTCTTCTAATCCCATCCCTGAGGATTTATCAAAGAGCTCTAATCTAGTTTATAAAGGGAAATCTATTTCCCATCACCCTCAGAAGGCTACAAAAGTAGCAAAGCTGAACAAGATTCCTTCTAAACCTTAAGCTAGTCAACCCTCAAGTTCTGGATCTAAGATCACTTGAAATACTAAGAGATCTACTCCTGTTGGATCTGAAATGTGCTAAGGATGGATACTACTGCTGGACTTAAAGATTAATACTGCTGATTATATTAATACTGCTACTTGAATGATTAATACTGCTTGTAGGATTACTACTGCTAGAGGTATTAATACTGCTTGTAGGATTAATACTGCTAGTAGTTAGTACTGCTTGAAGAATTACTACTGCAAGCATAGTTAGTACTGCAAACATGGTTAGTACTGCTGAGGAAGTTAATACTGCTATGGAGATTAATACTGCTCGTGAAGATAAATATGACTTGGAACGAAAGACTAGGAGCTGGAGATAATGCTGAAGATAATTATGGACTGGATGATGAAGATCAATATTTCTTTTGTAATTATCTTGTAATCAGTTCTGTATATATAGTCTAGAAGTCTTTGATAGTTAGAGATAGTTTTTTGAAAGTTTTATTCATACGAATCTACTTTTAGAGAGAATTAACCTCAAGATTCTTAGAAATCCTTTATTTAGAGAAGTTTAGAACATCTGTTGAGTCTGTTCAACAGATTGAGGTTTTGTTTGTAATCATTAAGTTAAATCAATATAACTTGTGATTTGAGTTCATACACTGTTTGATTGATGTATTGTTAAAGTGTTATTCCGCGACTTCTTTAACATAGTTTCTGAGTGTTTAGTTTAAATTCTTGTTTAGAATTTCGATCCTAACAAGTGGTATCAGAGCCATCAACTCAGAAATCAAAAATCATCAAGGACGGATCTCATGACAGTGTTCTTGTTTCAAAGGTTCCCATGCTCAAACCCAATGAGTTTGACATGTGGAAAATCAGAATCAAGCAGTATATTCTTCTTACAGATTACTCAATGTGGGATATTATTGAGAATGGTCCCTCAAATGAAGGAAAGATGGGAGCAGATGGAAAGAGAACTCCACCAAAGACTGATGGAGAAAGAAAGATGAGGTAGACTGAGATGAAAGCCTTGAGCACTCTGCTCTTGGCAATTCCTAATGAATACCAACATCAGTTTTGCAACTGTTCTGATGCTCAAATCCTGTGGAATGCATTGGAGAAGAGATTTTTAGGTACTAAAAGCACTAAGAGAAATCAGAAGGCAATTCTCAAACAACACTATGAGAATTTTATGTCTACAAAGAATGAATCCAGGACTCAAACCTTTGATAGATTCAACAAGTTGATTGGAGAGTTGGCCACTGTTGGTGTCAAGATGGACCAGGATGATGTCAACAGAAAATTTCTAAGATCTCTTGGTGAAGAATGGGTGATGTACACTGTATCCTTTAGACAGAATGATAATCTGGAGGATAAGGAGCTTGATGATCTCTACAATGATCTAAGGGTGTTTGAAGCAGAAGTTGAATCTAAGAAAAGGCCATATGGATACTCTCATAATGCTGCCCTCCTATCATCTACTACTGATTATACTGCTAATACAGAATCAATTAGTGTTGCTTATGGCTCAAAACAGGATGGGTCCAATGATTCTGTTTTGGAAGCATTCCTTGCTAGTCATGCTAAATCTCCTCTTATCAATGATGATCTGGAGCAGATCAATATTGATGACCTTGAAGAGATGGATATCAAGTGGCAAATGGCAATGCTCACCATGAGAGTTAAAAGATTCATCAAAAGAACAGGTAGAAACAATTTTGCCATGAGAAGAGAAGATGGTGCGGGATTTGATAAATCCAAAGTGGAATGCTACAAATGCCATAATCTGGGACACTTTGCAAGAGAGTGCAGAGGAGGTATTGCTCAACAACATAGAAGCAATAATCAACAACCAAAGTCCACTAACTATAACAGGAATTCATCTCAAGCTCTTGTCTCACAAGAAGGGATGGGCTTTGATTGGAGTGATCAAGCAGAGGAGGCAATTCAGAACCAAGCATTGATGGCTGAGGTTTCAGAGTCATCAAGCACTGCAATCCCCATTGAGGTAAAATCTAACCTTTGCTCTAAAACCTGTCTTGAAACTGTTAAAAAGTACAGGGATCACAATCAGAGCATGTGTGATGACCTTAAAAGGTTAGAAAAAGATAGAAGAGAGTATGTTGTGATCGTTGAGAAGTTTGAAGAACAAATAAAGGCATATCAAGCCAATGAACTTCAACATTCATATGATCTCAACTATTGGAAGTGGGAGAAGAATGAGTTAGAGATTAAGCTAGAGAAGTCTAGAGAGGAGTGTGAAAAAGTTAAGAGTGAATTTGAGAAGGCCAAACTAGACATTGAGAAATATTCCAATGCTTCTAAAGCAATGGACTCTTTACTTAAATCTCAAATTCATGAGAAACTAAAGAGAGGTATAGGCTACAACAACACTCCCTCCACCTTACAATAATAACTATATTCCTCCCACCTCAGACCTCTTAGAAAGACAGGATAAGAATGACTTACCTGCAGGAGCCACAGAAGTAGATCCATTAAACAAAGTAGTGGTTAAGGCAGATTCTGAAGAAGAGAACTCCGAGGGTAAGAATAAGGAAGACCATAAAGATATTCCCTTAGAAAACCATAAAGATAAAGTGGAGATGTCCAAGACAGAGAAGGAGACTGTTAAGAGTGAGAAAGCTGAGACCTCCGGGAAAGGAAAGGAAAAGGTACAGGGAGTTCACTACATGCAAACCTCTGTTGTAAATCCCTGTACTTGTCAACAGAACAAGCCCCATAAACATGATAAAATAAGGGGAAATCAGAGAAACAGAAATAATCAGTGGGCTCAAAAATAGGGAATTGATCTAAGCAAAGTCAATAGACCAAAGCCTTGTTTTATTTGTGGCAAGTTAAATCATCTAGCCAAACACTGTTATTTCAATCCTATTAACCAAAGATTTTCTTTTCAAAGACAAACACAAAATTCAGTTGGTTATAGGAAGCAATCAAGAAATCACATGGTTGTTAATATGAGAACAGTACCAATGAAAACTAGGACTGCAAAATCTCATATTCAGAATAAGTTTGCTAAATCAAAAGAAAATACTCCAAGCAAGTCAAGGAGTAACTCACAGAACAGGAAAGCAAACAACTTTGTCAAGATTTGGGTTCCAAAAGTCAAGAAACCTGTTAGTACTGCTACCTCAAACAGTACTGCTAACAGAAATAGTGCTGCTGATAACAATAATACTGCTGACCAAGTTAGTACTGCTAACCACGTTAGTACTGCTAACAAGGATAGTGTTGCTTCTAGTATTAATGCTGCCAAGACTATAATTTTGACAAAGTATTCCAGCCATGAGATTCCTAAATCTGATCATCTCATCCAGACTAAGATTACTGATTATAAATATGTTGATGAGAAAGGGCAACCTAAGACCACTTTGGCTTGGGTTTCCTCTAAAAACTAACTGTTTTATCTTATGTGCAGGGCAACCAACAGCTCAAGAAGAAGAGCATTTGGCATGTATATAATGGTTGCTCTAGGCACATGACAAGTAACATAGCCTGCCTTCAAAACTTCAAAAAGTTTGATGGAGGACATGTTGCTTTTGGTGACAATCCAGCAGGTGGTAAGATTAGTGGAAAAAGTAAGGTTTCAAAAGGTAAGATGTCCTTTGAAGATGTTTACTATGTTGAGCAATTGAGATACAACCTGTTAAGTGTATCACAGATTTGTGACAAGAAACATAGTATATTATTTACTGAGACTAAATGTATTATCCTTGCTCCTGGATTCAAGGTAGTTGATGAAAATATGATACTACTTAGAACTCCTAGAAAGGATAATGTTTATTGTTTGGACTTAGAGAATGTATCATCTGATTCATCATTAAACTGTCTATTTTCAAAAGCTTCTTTAGATGAATCATCTCTTTGGCACAGAAGGATGTGTCACATGAACTTTAAAACCATGAACATTCTTGTGAAAAACAATCTTGTAAGAGGTTTACCTCAAAAAGTATTTTCATGTGATGATCATTGTGTTGCTTGTCTTAAAGGCAAGCTGCACAAAACTTCTCATAAGTCCAAAGAAATAAATACAATCTCTTCACCGCTTCAATTATTGCATATGGATCTCTTTGGTCCTACTAATGTGATGAGTATTGGAAAGAAGTCCTATTGCTTAGTCATTGTTGATGATTTCTCTAGATTTACTTGGGTATATTTTCTGAGGACTAAGGATGAGACAAGTGGACTGATCAAATCCATTGTTCTTAGGATTGAAAACCAAACTAATCTAAGAGTTAAAGTCATCAGATCTGATAATGGAACAGAATTTAAAAACAATGACTTAAACAACTTTTGTGAGACTAAAGGTATTGAGAGACAATATAGTGCTCCTAGAACTCCTCAACAAAATGGTGTTGCTGAGAGGAGGAATAAGACACTAATTGAGGCAGCTAGATCTTTGTTGGCAGATTCAAAGCTACCCATCACTTTTTGGGCAGAAGCAGTTAATACTGCTTGTTATGTCCAAAACAGGGTTCTAGTAGTCAAATCTCAAGGCAAGACACCTTATGAACTTTTTAACAAGAAGAAACCTTTTATTGGATTTTTCAAACCTTTTGGGTGTCCTTGCACAATTCTCAACACCAAATCTCACTTAGGTAAGTTTGAAAGCAAAGCTGAAGATGGATTTCTTGTTGGATACTCCTCTCAGAGTAAGGCATATAGAGTATTTAATAGTTCCTCAAGGATTATAGAGGAAAGTGACAATGTCAAATGCAATGAGAACACACCAAATCAAATTGGTACATGTCCTGATTGGTTGTTTAACATTGATTCACTAACTAATGCTTTGGGTTTTAGTAATGTGCAAAATGCAGGAACAAGCTCAGAAAAGGTACAAGCACAGAGTTCAGAGTTTGTGCTGTTTCCAATACCTATAGTAGATCTTGTTGAATTTTGCCAGCAAGAAAAGAATGATGCTTCAGAATCAGAAGATTCTGATCCAGACCAAGATGAAGATGCTCAAGCAGATGAAGAGGACAAAGGTGATGAAGAGAATAAGAGTGATAAAGAGGATGCTCATAAGTCAGGAAACATAGGACCTGAGATGCCCATACTGTCAGAAGATGACACTGATGATGACAATTCTTCAGTGTATGTTGGAAGCACTCCAGAAAAGAATGACTCCAATCTCGAAGCAAATCTTAATGAGGAGGCTGTCAA
The DNA here is from genome assembly GCA_954870635.1 of Arctium minus. Classification (NCBI taxonomy): domain Eukaryota; kingdom Viridiplantae; phylum Streptophyta; class Magnoliopsida; order Asterales; family Asteraceae; genus Arctium; species Arctium minus. The sequence continues at coordinate 19,746,570 of OX941096.1, read as the reverse complement.
TCATACAAGAACTCAAAAGAATCATCCTCCTCAATTGGTGATTGGTGACATCAATTCCCCAATGATCACAAGGAAACAAAGCAAGTTAGGGGCATTGAAAGACCTATAATCAGGATTGTTATCTTGTTTTCTATCCCAGATTGAACCCAAAAAGACTTATGATGAAATGAAAGACCCAAGCTGGATAGAAGCAATGTAAGAGGAGCTGCTGCAGTTTGTGCTGCAAGATGTACGGGATCTGGTTGAACTTCCACAAGGACAAAGAGCAATTGGTACAAAATGGGTTTTCAGAAATAAGAAAGATGAGAGAGGAATTGTGATAAAGAATAAGGCTAGGCTTGTGGCACAAGGGTACACATAAGAAGAAGGAATAGACTATGAAGAAGTATTTACTCCAGTAGCCAAAATTGAGGCAATTAGGCTGTTTCAAGCCTATGCTTCTTTCATGCAGTTCAGAGTTTATCAGATGGATGCCAAGAGTGCATTCCTATATGGGACAATTGATAAGAAGTATATGTTTGTCAGCCTCTGGGGTGTGAAAGTCCTAACTTTCCTGACATAGTATACAAATTAAAAAAGGCACTCTATGGGCTACATCAAGCACTAAGAGCATGGTATGACACTTTGTCTACCTATCTCTTGGAAAATGGTTTTGAAAGGGGAATAATAGACAAGACTCTGTTCATCAAAAGGAAGAAGAAGGACATCCTGCTTGTGCAAATCTATGTGGATGACATCATCTTTGGATCCACAAAAGATTATTTGTGCAAAGACTTTGAGGAGCTGATGCACAAAAGATTCAAGATGAGCTCTATGGGTGAACTTACATTCTTCCTTGGGCTACAGGTTAAACAGAAGAAAGATGGTATCTTCATCAGCCAAATTTGGATTTTCAGATTCAAAGCCTGCAAGCACACCTATGGAAACACACAAACAAATCACTGCAGATCTTGAGGGGGAGGATGTAGATGTTCATCACTATAGATCTATGATAGGCTCCCTCATGTATCTAACAGCTTCAAGGCCAGATATTATGTTTGTTGTCTGTGTGTGTGCCAGATTTCAAGTAAGACCTAAGCAATCTCACTTTCAAGCAGTCAAGAGGATCTTCAGATATCTCAAAGGACAACCTAGGTTGGGTCTTTGGTATTCTCATGACTCACCATTTGATCTACTTGCATATTCTGATAGTGATTTGGGTGGTGCAAACTTGGATAGAAAGTCTACATCAGGAGGATGTCAGTTTTTGGGTGCAAGACTAGTTTCATGGCAGTGTAAAAAGCAAACCATAGTGTCCACATCTACAACAGAAGCATAGTACATAGTTGCTGCAAGCTGCTGCTCACAAGTGCTATGGATTCAGAATCAGATGCTGGACTATGGTGTTACTTTTCTGCACACTCCAATCTTCATTGATAACAACAGTGCCATAAGCATTGTTAATAATCCAGTGAAGCACTCAAAAACCAAGCATATAGAAATAAGGTACCATTTTATTAGAGACTGCAATGAAAATAAGCTAATTCAGGTTTTGAAAGTACACACAAGTAACCAATTTGCTGATCTATTCACCAAAGCTTTTGATGTTGGTAGATTCACATTCTTGGTCACAAGTGTGGGCATGATAAACACTGAATAAGCATCTTTTGATTTTCTTTATGTACCATTTCTATATAAATTCCTTCCTGCTTACTTTCTCATATTATATGGTGCATGGTGCTGCTAACTATGTGTGTTCAAGTGTTTCAGATTACATCACTGATTAGAAACTTAGTACCTCTGGTTCAGTTAATACTGCTCTCACTATTAAACCTACTGCCAGTTCAAATATGGTTAAGTATGGTTACTACTGCTTGGTGGTTTATACTGCTTATGCAAAGTTACTACTGCTTACCTTATTTCTACTGCCAGACAGTGTTACTACTGTTGGTATGTGTTAATACTGCTAGTTTGTGTTAATACTGTTGGTATGTGTTACTACTGCTAGTCTGTGTTAATATTGCTCCTCTGTGTTAATGCTGCTAGTATGTGTTACTACTGCTTATATGGGTTAGTACTGCGGGCTTGTTAATGCTGCTAGGGTACTTAGTACTGCTTCTAAATGAAACATTCCACCTATAAATACCCTCTTTGACCGCCAAAATCCAAACGGCTCTTTGAATTTCCTACGAGTGTTCTTTCTCTCTCTCTCTCTCTCTCTCTCAAATTCTTGCTTCCCAGTGCATAAACCCTAGTCGTGATTCAATCCAAGAACGATGGCAGGACTGGTGTTTATTGATGATCACAATGAGTTGGCAATTCTACAGAAACCCAAGCAAGCAGAAGGTTTTCATCAGATTGTGGATTTCCTAAAATCCTCCCACATCGCCTACGCTTTAACTGTCAATCCCACAATCTATGTGGACCACATGCGTCAGTTCTGGGCCAATGCCTCTATACAGACTATTGATGGCAATTAGGTCATCAAATCAAGGGTTGGTGATAAACCTCTAACCATCTTAGAAGGCTGTATTCGCATTCATCTACGACTAGATGATGCCTCAGGTATTACCTCTAAGGAAGATCTCTTCCAATTAATTAGTCGTATGGGGTATGAAGGTCCCACTGAGGTTTACAAGTTCTTCAAGGGCAAATTTTCACCTCAGTGGAGATTCTTTGTTCATACCCTTCAGCATTGTATTTCTAGAAAAACAACTGGATGGAGTGAGTTCAGCAGTACCTTAGCTTATGCTCTAGTCCGCTTAGCTACCTCTAGAAAGTTTAATTTTTCTCAAATGATTTTCAATGATTTAATGTCAAACCTGGATACCAAAACCAAAAGCTTTTATATGTATCCAAGGTTTGTGCAAGAAGTACTAAATAATGAATTGACGGATTTACCCTCTTTTCAAGAGGTATATGTACCAAATCTCCCAAAGGGAAGGTATTCTCCAACATGAAAAGACCAAGTAAGGACTTTTCTGGACAAGAGACACCATTATTCTCTACAATGATGGTTATGTCTCATTCCCATGGTGAGGCATCAGTGTCAAAGCCCACATCTGACCACCCAACTGATGACCTACCCACACCATTCATTTCAATTGATACTCCTCAGATCCCTATTGTCAAGCCAAAATCCCCCATCACCAAAACATATAAAAGGAAAAAGGTACAGAAGGTTCCTTCCCTTCCTGTATCTTCACCCCAACATTCTGCAAGCCCTCTAATGGAGCATTCTCCATTAGAGAATATCCAAAGGGAAACTACAGGGGTGTCTCCCAACCCCAAGAAGGTGCTCTCTAAGGAGAAGGAAGAGCATGTGGGCAGTAAGGCTCACACTACTGATTCTGCACAAGGTGTGGATCAGTACAGTGTGAACATTTATAAGACCTTCCCCACGGCAACTTTAGATGAGCAATCATCTAAGGGTCCCCGGTGCCAAGAAACCACGGGGGTAGCAGGTGCTTCTGCTAAGCAGAAGGCCTCTACTAAAAGATCCAAGGATCCTTCAAGGGTGGTAAAAACACCTAAAGGAGGTGAGGACAGATATACATATGATGAATTGATGGATACTCTTGGTACAGTTAGTCTGGAAGTTCACAATGAAGATCTAGAAATAAAAGAGATGAAGCAGGTGATTATCTCTCAACAAGAACATATAGTCAAATTGAAGATGATGGTACTCAAATTGGTGCACAAAAAGAAGAAAACCAAATTTGTTTTGAAGAAGAGGAGCATTGATCATGATGCTTCCAAAAAGGGGGAGACTCAAGAGGATGAAAGTGAAAAGAAAAGCCCTGTTGGCATGGAATCCCAATTTAAGGGGAAGACTGGTGTTGAAAAAGAAAAGGAGGTTGGTGCAGAAGTTGAAACAAGTGTAAAGGCAGCAATATCTGAACAAGCAGCAGAAACCTTTGCAAAAGCAGCAGAAATAGGGAAAACAGTAGTAATTTAGTTTGCAGCATAAACTGAACAATAAGTATTAACTGTAGCAGCAGAAACAAAATTATCCAGGGAAGAGATTGAAATTGCTGAAACATTGGTGAAGACAAAGCTTGACACTCCCAAGGCCAAGGGAGTGGTAATCAAAGAAGTTGAAACAGAAAAGAAAAGAAAAGAATTCAGTTTAGCTGAGGCCAAAAAGAAAGGGAAGGAGAAGATGATTAAGCCTGAGAAGCCATCAAAGAAGCAAACTCAAATAGAACTTCATGAAGAAATGGCCAAAAAGTTGCAAGAAGAGTTGGAAAAGGAGGAAGAGATTCAATCTGCAAAAGACAGAGAGCTTGCATTGGAAATGGCTAAAACGATTAATGAAGAATATCAAAGGAGGTTGAAGCCTGTTGCTGCTGCTAAGAAAGTGACATTGAGTGCAACTAGACAAAGCCAAAGAAAGCCTTCAAAGACTTTTCTAGCAAATCAAGAAAGAAGGAAAATGATAAACTTTCTGAAAGGAGCTATTGGAGTTCCTGAAGGAATGTTTACCAACATGTCATTTGGAAGGATAGAAGAGCTATACAAGAAGGAGATGGCCAAGCTGAAAGGGGATTTCACTCAAAGGGTTGAGGTTGAAAGAAAGACATGATCTCAACATACAACAGCCTTTCCCTGACAGTGAAGAAGGCACTCCTATCAAAGAAAAGGCAGAAGTGAAGCAAGAAGAGACTTTAGCTCAAAAGATTGGAGCCATTAAAAGAAAGAAGTCCATTGCCACAAAAACAAAGGCAAAAAGGACTAGGACTGAAGAAGGAAAGAAAGAGCTGGGAAGTGAACAAATGGAAGGTGAACCTTCTATAGAGCAGCAGGAACAAACAGAAGCAGATGTTCAATCTCAAGAGCAAAGACCAAAGCAAACAAGCCAACAATCTTCACATCAGCCTAGACAATCAGATGAGCAGGTGAATTTGTACATGACTGTGACTAATGAAGAACCTATGCAAGCTGACCCTATCTCAATGAAAGAACCAGAGATCATTCATTGGGATACTCTGATGGATAATAGAAGAGAATATTTCAGAATCAAGAGAGTGGGTGATCAGTTTGAGGTTTATTCAACTTGGGGCAAAGTAATTAGAAGCTGTTCCAGAGCTGACTTGGAAGAAATGTACAAAGTTGGGATAAAGTTGTATGAGAATGTGTTGAAAGGGACATAAATGAGTGTAACCAAGATAGCCATGGAGTACTTGTGCATGATGTTTGAGCCTGAAAGAGTGCAGCATAGGATCAAAGATTTGCATCATGAATATGGATTTAAAAAGATTGATCATTGGATGTTGTTTGAAAATTGTGGAGTCTACGTGATTACAATTGACAAAAGTTATCATGAGTATTATCTGGTTGACAAGGTGTATGACCACAGCAAGGCAAAGCTGCAAGGGATGCTGAATGCAAAGTTGGTCTGCCCTACAGGTTCTGAAATGGCAAGGATTGTGGTTAGAAGAACAATTAATCAAAGTCTGGGACTGGATCCAAATCTGGGCAATTAAGCTGAAGTTTTGAAAGCATCATGAAGACCCTATGCTGAAGAACTTAACATCTCAATTTGAAAAGTTAAGTTAAGGGGAGATTGTTGGGTCTGAAATGTGCTAAGGATGGATACTACTGCTGGACTTAAAGATTAATATTGTTGATTATATTAATACTGCTACTTGAATGATTAATACTGCTTGTAGGATTACTACTGCTATAGGTATTAATACTGCTTGTAGGATTAATACTGCTAGTAGTTAGTACTGCATGAAGAATTACTACTGCAAGCATAGTTAGTACTGCAAACATGGTTAGTACTGCTGAGGAAGTTAATACTGCTATGGAGATTAATACTGCTCGTGAAGATAAAGATGACTTGGAACGAAAGACTAGGAGCTGGAGATAATGTTGAAGATAATTATGGACTGGATGCTGAAGATCAATATTTCTTTTGTAATTATCTTGTAATCAGTTCTGTATATATAGTCTATAAGTCTTTGATAGTTAGAGTTAGTTTTTTGAAAGTTTTATTCATATGAATCTACTTTTAGAGAAGTTTAGAACGTCTGTTGAGTCTGTTCAACAGATTGAGGTTTTGTTTGTAATCATTAAGTTAAATCAATATAACTTGTGATTTGAGTTCATACACTGTTTGATTGATTTATTGTTAAAGTGTTATTCCGCGACTTCTTTAACATAGTTTCTGAGTGTTTAGTTTAAATTCTTGTTTAGAATTTCGATCTTGACAACTCCAAAGCTGAACATTGACATTAAGCCTAAGAAATCAGAAGAACTAAAAGTTCCACCGAGATCTAATGCCAAGGGAATTCTTGGAGCAGGGCTGGCTCATCTCAAGTTTTCTAGTGCCAATGCTCATGGTCTTAAATCCACTTTCAGCTATAGAAATTGCTACCATTGTGGACTTACTAACCACATTGCCAGTAAATGTCCTAATGCCTCTAAGGCAACGAAGGTTATCAAAGTTGAGATATTCGCGAAGGTGAAAAATGCCACTAAGGTTAAGAAATTAACTAAAGTGAAGGTAACCACTGATGCTGAATCTTTAGATTCCGTGAAGATTGTTGAACCTTCCATCTCTACTAACTCCCTTGGACCCATTGAAAAGTGGGTACCAATCAAAAATTGATCTTCCTTATGTTTGCAGGTCTCGAAGGGTATCTGGTATCTAGATAGTGGATTCTCTTGACACATGACTGGCCAAAAGGACCTACTCACTAAATACAAGGAAGAGAAAGGTCCATCAATGACCTTTGGTGGAAACAGGAAAGGATATACCAGAGGGTTTGGTGTACTCGGCAATGGTACAACTACCTTCTGAAGAGTCTCGTATGTAGATGGACTGAAGCATAATCTATTAATCATCAGTCAACTATGTGATAAAGACTTTCAAGTATGCTTTACTAACAAATCATGTTCAGTGTTAGACATAAATGGAAAACTTGCTCTCAACAGTTATGATTTGGAAAAGGTTTACGTTATAAACATGGACTCAACAACCACTGAAAGTATCTGCTTTCTGTCTAAAGCCTCATCAGATGTCAACTGGCTATGGCATAATAGGATCTCTCATCTCAACTTCAAAACACTAAACACTTTATCCTCAAAAGAACTAGTCTCCGATCTCCCTTAGCATTCATATGCCAAGGAATCTCTCTGCTCAACTTGTGAAAAGGGAAAGCAGACTAAAGCTAGATTCAAATCTAAGCAAGTTACATCAGTGACAAGTCCTATTCAACTCCTACATATGGATTTATTTGGTCCTATCAATATTCAATCCATTACTGGAAAGAAATACACTCTTGTCATAGTAGATGAATACTCCCGCTATACCTGGGTGATGTTTCTCCGCTCTAAGAATGACACCCCAGACGAACTTATGTCTTTTGTCAAAAATATGGAAGTGCTAAATAACTTAACAATTCACTCAATAAAAAGTGATCTTGGAATTGAATCCAAAAACAGTTCTCTGAATAAGTTCTTTGAGAACAAGGTAATTTCTCACAATTTCTCATATATGAGAACTCCTCAGCAAAATGGAGTCACTGAAAGAAGAAACAGAATGATCAACGAAGCTGCTCGATCAATGCTCAACGATTCTCATCTTCCAAGTCAATTTTAGACAGAAGCTTAGCTACCTCTAGAAAGTTTAATTTTTCTCAAATGATTTTCAATGATTTAATGTCAAACCTGGATACCAAAACCAAAAGCTTTTATATGTATCCAAGGTTTGTGCAAGAAGTACTAAATAATGAATTGACGGATTTACCCTCTTTTCAAGAGGTATATGTACCAAATCTCCCAAAGGGAAGGTATTCTCCAACATGAAAAGACCAAGTAAGGACTTTTCTGGACAAGAGACACCATTATTCTCTACAATGATGGTTATGTCTCATTCCCATGGTGAGGCATCAGTGTCAAAGCCCACATCTGACCACCCAACTGATGACCTACCCACACCATTCATTTCAATTGATACTCCTCAGATCCCTATTGTCAAGCCAAAATCCCCCATCACCAAAACATATAAAAGGAAAAAGGTACAGAAGGTTCCTTCCCTTCCTGTATCTTCACCCCAACATTCTGCAAGCCCTCTAATGGAGCATTCTCCATTAGAGAATATCCAAAGGGAAACTACAGGGGTGTCTCCCAACCCCAAGAAGGTGCTCTCTAAGGAGAAGGAAGAGCATGTGGGCAGTAAGGCTCACACTACTGATTCTGCACAAGGTGTGGATCAGTACAGTGTGAACATTTATAAGACCTTCCCCACGGCAACTTTAGATGAGCAATCATCTAAGGGTCCCCGGTGCCAAGAAACCACGGGGGTAGCAGGTGCTTCTGCTAAGCAGAAGGCCTCTACTAAAAGATCCAAGGATCCTTCAAGGGTGGTAAAAACACCTAAAGGAGGTGAGGACAGATATACATATGATGAATTGATGGATACTCTTGGTACAGTTAGTCTGGAAGTTCACAATGAAGATCTAGAAATAAAAGAGATGAAGCAGGTGATTATCTCTCAACAAGAACAGATAGTCAAATTGAAGATGATGGTACTCAAATTGGTGCACAAAAAGAAGAAAACCAAATTTGTTTTGAAGAAGAGGAGCATTGATCATGATGCTTCCAAAAAGGGGGAGACTCAAGAGGATGAAAGTGAAAAGAAAAGCCCTGTTGGCATGGAATCCCAATTTAAGGGGAAGACTGGTGTTGAAAAAGAAAAGGAGGTTGGTGCAGAAGTTGAAACAAGTGTAAAGGCAGCAATATCTGAACAAGCAGCAGAAACCTTTGCAAAAGCAGCAGAAATAGGGAAAGCAGTAGTAATTTAGTTTGCAGCATAAACTGAACAATAAGTATTAACTGTAGCAGCAGAAACAAAATTATCCAGGGAAGAGATTGAAATTGCTGAAACATTGGTGAAGACAAAGCTTGACACTCCCAAGGCCAAGGGAGTGGTAATCAAAGAAGTTGAAACAGAAAAGAAAAGAAAAGAATTCAGTTTAGCTGAGGCCAAAAAGAAAGGGAAGGAGAAGATGATTAAGCCTGAGAAGCCATCAAAGAAGCAAACTCAAATAGAACTTCATGAAGAAATGGCCAAAAAGTTGCAAGAAGAGTTGGAAAAGGAGGAAGAGATTCAATCTGCAAAAGACAGAGAGCTTGCATTGGAAATGGCTAAAACGATTAATGAAGAATATCAAAGGAGGTTGAAGCCTGTTGCTGCTGCTAAGAAAGTGACATTGAGTGCAACTAGACAAAGCCAAAGAAAGCCTTCAAAGACTTTTCTAGCAAATCAAGAAAGAAGGAAAATGATAAACTTTCTGAAAGGAGCTATTGGAGTTCCTGAAGGAATGTTTACCAACATGTCATTTGGAAGGATAGAAGAGCTATACAAGAAGGAGATGGCCAAGCTGAAAGGGGATTTCACTCAAAGGGTTGAGGTTGAAAGAAAGACATGATCTCAACATACAACAGCCTTTCCCTGACAGTGAAGAAGGCACTCCTATCAAAGAAAAGGCAGAAGTGATGCAAGAAGAGACTTCAGCTCAAAAGATTGGAGCCATTAAAAGAAAGAAGTCCATTGCCACAAAAACAAAGGCAAAAAGGACTAGGACTGAAGAAGGAAAGAAAGAGCTGGGAAGTGAACAAATGGAAGGTGAACCTTCTATAGAGCAGCAGGAACAAACAGAAGCAGATGTTCAATCTCAAGAGCAAAGACCAAAGCAAACAAGCCAACAATCTTCACATCAGCCTAGACAATCAGATGAGCAGGTGAATTTGTACATGACTGTGACTAATGAAGAACCTATGCAAGCTGACCCTATCTCAATGAAAGAACCAGAGATCATTCATTGGGATACTCTGATGGATAATAGAAGAGAATATTTCAGAATCAAGAGAGTGGGTGATCAGTTTGAGGTTTATTCAACTTGGGGCAAAGTAATTAGAAGTTGTTCCAGAGCTGACTTGGAAGAAATGTACAAAGTTGGGATAAAGTTGTATGAGAATGTGTTGAAAGGGACATAAATGAGTGTAACCAAGATAGCCATGGAGTACTTGTGCATGATGTTTGAGCCTGAAAGAGTGCAGCATAGGATCAAAGATTTGCATCATGAATATGGATTTAAAAAGATTGATCATTGGATGTTGTTTGAAAATTGTGGAGTCTACGTGATTACAATTGACAAAAGTTATCATGAGTATTATCTGGTTGACAAGGTGTATGACCACAGCAAGGCAAAGCTGCAAGGGATGCTGAATGCAAAGTTGGTCTGCCCTACAGGTTCTGAAATGGCAAGGATTGTGGTTAGAAGAACAATTAATCAAAGTCTGGGACTGGATCCAAATCTGGGAAATTAAGCTGAAGTTTTGAAAGCATCATGAAGACCCTATGCTGAAGAACTTAACATCTCAATTTGAAAAGTTAAGTTAAGGGGAGATTGTTGGGTCTGAAATGTGCTAAGGATGGATACTACTGCTGGACTTAAAGATTAATATTGTTGATTATATTAATACTGCTACTTGAATGATTAATACTGCTTGTAGGATTACTACTGCTATAGGTATTAATACTGCTTGTAGGATTAATACTGCTAGTAGTTAGTACTGCATGAAGAATTACTACTGCAAGCATAGTTAGTACTGCAAACATGGTTAGTACTGCTGAGGAAGTTAATACTGCTATGGAGATTAATACTGCTCGTGAAGATAAAGATGACTTGGAACGAAAGACTAGGAGCTGGAGATAATGTTGAAGATAATTATGGACTGGATGCTGAAGATCAATATTTCTTTTGTAATTATCTTGTAATCAGTTCTGTATATATAGTCTATAAGTCTTTGATAGTTAGAGTTAGTTTTTTGAAAGTTTTATTCATATGAATCTACTTTTAGAGAAGTTTAGAACGTCTGTTGAGTCTGTTCAACAGATTGAGGTTTTGTTTGTAATCATTAAGTTAAATCAATATAACTTGTGATTTGAGTTCATACACTGTTTGATTGATTTATTGTTAAAGTGTTATTCCGCGACTTCTTTAACATAGTTTCTGAGTGTTTAGTTTAAATTCTTGTTTAGAATTTCGATCTTGACAACTCCAAAGCTGAACATTGACATTAAGCCTAAGAAATCAGAAGAACTAAAAGTTCCACCGAGATCTAATGCCAAGGGAATTCTTGGAGCAGGGCTGGCTCATCTCAAGTTTTCTAGTGCCAATGCTCATGGTCTTAAATCCACTTTCAGCTATAGAAATTGCTACCATTGTGGACTTACTAACCACATTGCCAGTAAATGTCCTAATGCCTCTAAGGCAACGAAGGTTATCAAAGTTGAGATATTCGCGAAGGTGAAAAATGCCACTAAGGTTAAGAAATTAACTAAAGTGAAGGTAACCACTGATGCTGAATCTTTAGATTCCGTGAAGATTGTTGAACCTTCCATCTCTACTAACTCCCTTGGACCCATTGAAAAGTGGGTACCAATCAAAAATTGATCTTCCTTATGTTTGCAGGTCTCGAAGGGTATCTGGTATCTAGATAGTGGATTCTCTTGACACATGACTGGCCAAAAGGACCTACTCACTAAATACAAGGAAGAGAAAGGTCCATCAATGACCTTTGGTGGAAACAGGAAAGGATATACCAGAGGGTTTGGTGTACTCGGCAATGGTACAACTACCTTCTGAAGAGTCTCGTATGTAGATGGACTGAAGCATAATCTATTAATCATCAGTCAACTATGTGATAAAGACTTTCAAGTATGCTTTACTAACAAATCATGTTCAGTGTTAGACATAAATGGAAAACTTGCTCTCAACAGTTATGATTTGGAAAAGGTTTACGTTATAAACATGGACTCAACAACCACTGAAAGTATCTGCTTTCTGTCTAAAGCCTCATCAGATGTCAACTGGCTATGGCATAATAGGATCTCTCATCTCAACTTCAAAACACTAAACACTTTATCCTCAAAAGAACTAGTCTCCGATCTCCCTTAGCATTCATATGCCAAGGAATCTCTCTGCTCAACTTGTGAAAAGGGAAAGCAGACTAAAGCTAGATTCAAATCTAAGCAAGTTACATCAGTGACAAGTCCTATTCAACTCCTACATATGGATTTATTTGGTCCTATCAATATTCAATCCATTACTGGAAAGAAATACACTCTTGTCATAGTAGATGAATACTCCCGCTATACCTGGGTGATGTTTCTCCGCTCTAAGAATGACACCCCAGACGAACTTATGTCTTTTGTCAAAAATATGGAAGTGCTAAATAACTTAACAATTCACTCAATAAAAAGTGATCTTGGAATTGAATCCAAAAACAGTTCTCTGAATAAGTTCTTTGAGAACAAGGTAATTTCTCACAATTTCTCATATATGAGAACTCCTCAGCAAAATGGAGTCACTGAAAGAAGAAACAGAATGATCAACGAAGCTGCTCGATCAATGCTCAACGATTCTCATCTTCCAAGTCAATTTTAGACAGAAGCTGCCTATGAACCTTTCCATGGGAGAAAGCCTTCTATCAACTTTCTTCATATCTTTGGTTGTCAATGATTTATTCTAAATAATAGAGATACCCTTGGAAAGTTTGATCCAAAGGCTGATGAGGGAATCTTTCTCGGATACTACTCAATAATCAAGGCCTACAGAGTCGTCAACAAAAGAAGACAAACTGTAGAAGAAACCATTCATGTTACCTTTGATGAATCCAGATCAGCGAATTCAAGGCCTATCGATGATAATGATGAACTGAATGCCTGGATGTTTTCCCACTATGGAGAAACTGAACCTCTATTCAATACACACCATAATGCAAATCCTCCAAATGTTGATGATGATCCAGTCATCATTCCACCTAACACTAAATCCACTTCATGGTTTTTAGATATTCCCCTAAACACTTCACCACCATATGATCTTCCAACCTCTGAATCAACTTTCATCTCTGAAGATCTCTCAGTGAATGATGTTCAACATGAACCTCAACAGTTGATTACTGATGAACCTTAGGCTGATGCTTCTTCCTCAGTGAATATTCCCATTGTTGATCCAATATCAGACATGGATGCTCATGCTCCCGCTGAAAGATGGACTAAGAATCACCCAATTGATCAAATCCTTGGTGATCCAGATGCAGGTATTCAGACTCGACGAAGCTCCGGTAACATTTGTCTCTTTGTTAACTTTCTATCTCTTCTCGAGCCAAAGAAGACCGATGATGCCCTCAGAGATCTAAACTGGGTCAACGCTATGCAAGAAGAGATGACTGAGTTTGAAAGAAACAAGGTTTGGAATCTCGTTCCCCGATGTTGGGAACTGAAGAATTCATCAAGTATGGTTAATACTGCTGAGTGTTACTACTGCTAGTACTATTAATACTGCTAGTCATAGTTAGTGCTGCTTGAACAAAGTTAGTACTGCTTAGCTAGTTAGTACTGCTAGTAGTTAGTGTTGCTTAGTAGTTAATGCTGCTAGAAGAAGTTAATGCTGTTGATCATGGTTAGTGCTGCTAAAGAGATTCGGATGGAAAGAATGACAGCTGGATAATCTGAAGATTATGGAAGCTTTGAGATATACATGGAAGATATACTGAAGATTTGTTTAATTATTGTAATTATCTTTTGACTAGTATATGTATAGAATGTATAAGATAAAAAAAAAAAAAAAAAAGAGATTAATTAATTCATTCTTTTAGAGAGAAAATCAACCTCAAGGCATAGATCCTAATTCTAGAGAAGTAGAATTCGTATTGGTGAGCCTGTTCATCAATATTGAGGTTGAGTGAGTAATCTTGTAACTTCAAAGCATTCAATACAAGTTTACAGTTTGTTCTTCATATTTACTGTGTTGATTTACTGTTTCATTGAATATCAAAGTGTTATTCCGCAAACTTCTTTGATATTGTTTCTGAGAATTAATTCTTGTTGAGAATTCGATCCTGACAAGTGGTATCAGAGCCTAACTCTCTCAAAAACAGTTATTCATCATGGAAAATCTTACAGAATCAAGCAGTACTTTGGTTTCTAAGGTTCCAATGCTCAAACCAAGTGAGTTTGACATGTGGAAGATCAGAATCAGACAATATATTCTTCTCACTGACTACTCAATGTGGGATATCATTGAGAATGGTCCTTCTGAAGCTGGAAGGATAGGACCAGATGGGAAAAGACCTCCACCAAAGACAGATGGTGAGAGGAAGATCAGACAGACAGAGATGAAGGCTTTGAGCACTCTGCTCTTGGCCATTCCCAATGAATATCAGCATCAATTTTGCAACTGCACTGATGCTCAGATTCTCTGGAATGCTCTAGAGAAAAGATTTGCTGGAACTAAGAGCATCAAAAGAAATCAGAGAGATGTTCTAAAGCAACAGTATGAGAACTTCACTTCTACAAAGAATGAGTCTATGACTCAAACTTTTGATAGGTTCAATAAACTCATAGGTGAACTGGCTACTGTAGGGGTGAAGATGGAACAAGATGATATCAACAGAAAGTTCCTCAGATCTCTTGGAGATGAATGGACTATGTACACTGTCTCATATAGACAGAGTGACAATCTGGAAGAGAAAGAACTTGATGATCTATACAATGATCTAAGAGTTTTTGAAACTGAGGTAGAAACCAAGAAGAAGCCCTCTGGTTATATTCACAATGCTGCACTTCTTTCAGCATCCACTGATACTACTGCCAACCCTGAAGCAATTAGTACTGCCAGTGGAGTAAGTTCAGAAAAAGGCACTGAAACTATCTTTGAAGCCTTTTTGTCCAGTCATCGCAGCAATTCTCTGATTAATGATGATCTTGATCAAATTCACCCTGATGATCTGGAGGAGATGGATATTAAATGGCAGATGGCCATGTTATCCATGAGGGTGAAAAAGTTCATTAAAAGAACTGGAAGAAATAACTTCTCTCAAAGAAGAGAAGATGGAGGATACAATCAGAACAAGAATCCTGCTCAAGCCCTTGTTTCTCAACAAGGAATGGGATTTGACTGGAGTGATCAAGCTGAGGAAGCCATTCAGAACCAAGCTCTTATGGCAGAAGTGTCTGATCTCCCTACTGAGGTAAGTTCTAATCTTTGTACTAAATCTTGCATTGACACTGTTACAAGATACAGGGATCACAATCAAAGTATGTGTGATGATCTCAAAAGATTAGAAAAAGACAGAAGAGATTATGTGTTAATAGTAGAGAGATTTGAAGAGCAAATCAAAGGCTTTCAAGCTAATGAACTTCAACACTCTTATGACACAAACTATTGGAAGTGGGAAAAGAATGAGTTAGAAACCAAACTGTCTAAGTCCTTAGAAGAGAATGATAGACTGAAAGAGGAACTGTCAAAAGTTAAGCTTGACATAGACAAGTTTTCCTATGCTTCAAAAGCAATGGACTCTCTTCTAAAGGCTCAGATACATGATAAGATGAAGCCTGGTATTGGATACAACAATACACCCCCTCCTTACAATAACAACTATATTTCTCCTACATCAGACTTGTTAGAAACTAAGGAGAAAAAGGACTTGTCTGAAGAAGATTTTAAGATAGATCCTTTGGATGAGGTAGTAGTTAAGGATTTGACTGAAAAAGGAGCCAGTGAGAACAGGGATAATAATGTGAGTAAAAAGATACCATTAGAAAACAATATTATCACCAATGAAGGATGTGGGAAAATCTGGGTCAAGTCCAAGGAGATAGAGAAGACTAAAGGAAATGATAACAAGGTCCATTACAAACAAACCACAGTTGTGAATCCTGGATCTTGTAAACAGTGTGATTGCAATAAAGCCAAGAGCCTAAATTCTGGTTTAAAAAGAGGAAATCAAAGAAACTGGAATAATCAAAGGGCTCAGAAACAAGGAGTTGATCTAAATAAAATCAATAGACCAAAACCTTGTTTTATATGTGGCAAGTTGAATCATTTGGCTAAGTATTGTTACTTCAACCCAATTAACCAACAGATGAACTTTAAAAGATTTGTGCAAAAACCTGTTGGTTATAGGAAGGTTGGAAAGAAACATGTGATAAAGAAATCTGTTGAAAGTAAAGGCACTTTAAAGAAAAAGATTTTAAAAGAAAGTATCAAAATGTGGGTACCTAGAAGTACTAACAGTATTAGTACTGCTAACAATATTAGTACTGCTAACACAGTTACTACTGCTAACAGTGTTAGTACTGCTGAAAATATTAGTGCTGCTAATACTGTTAATACCTCTTCAAAAGTTAATACTGCCAACACAGTTACTGCTGCTAACACAGTTACTACTGCTAACAAGGTTAGTACTGCTAAGCATGCAAGTGCTGCCAAGGCAGTTAGTACTTCTAAAACTAGTCCTGATTCTAGCAAACATATTTCCAAGTCTATTATTGTAACAAAGTACTCCAAGAATGAAGAATTAAAGTTCAAAAATCTTGTCAAGAAAGAATGCAAGTACTTTGATGAGAAAGGGGTACCCAAGACCACTTTGGCTTGGGTTCCTAATTCATACTAATTGATTTATCTAATGTGCAGGGCAACCAACAACTCAAGGGAAAGAGCATTTGGCATGTTGATAGTGGTTGCTCTAGGCACATGACAGGCAACATGTCATGCCTTCAGGATTTCAAGCATATCAATGGAGGACATGTTGCATTTGGAGACAATCTTACTGGTGGTAAGATAAGTGGAAAAGGTAATGTCACCAAAGGTAAGATGACATTTGAGGATGTCTACTATGTTGATCAATTAAAGTACAACCTGTTAAGTGTATCACAGGTTTGTGACAAACAACATAGTATATTATTTACTAATACTGAGTGTATGTTTCTTGCCCCAGGGTTCAAGGTAGTTGATGAAAGCATGATACTACTTAGAACTCCAAGAAAGGACAATGTTTACTGTTTTGATTTGGACAATGTTGATAGTGATTCATCTCTAAATTGTCTTGTTTCAAAAGCTTCTGTAGTTGAATCCTCTCTTTGGCACAGAAGGATGTGTCACATGAATTTCAAGACTATGAACAATCTTGTTAAAAATAACCTTGTAAGAGGGTTACCTTCAAAAGTCTTCTCATGTGATGATCATTGTGTTGCTTGTCTTAAAGGCAAACAACACAAAACTTCTCATAAGACCAAAGAGTTAAATTATGTTTCTTCTTGTCTCCAATTACTGCATATGGATCTGTTTGGTCCTACAAATGTTATGAGTATAGGCAAGAAATCTTACTGCTTGGTTATTGTTGATGATTACTCCAGATTCACTTGGGTATATTTTCTAAGGACTAAGGATGAAACAAGTGGTCTTATCAAATCCTTTATTCTAAGAATTGAAAACCAAACTAATCAAAGAGTAAAAGTCATTAGATCAGATAATGGAACTGAGTTTAAAAATCATGATCTAAACACCTTTTGTGAAGAAAAAGGTATTGAGAGGCAATATAGTGCTCCTAGGACTCCTCAACAGAATGGTGTTGCTGAAAGGAGGAATAGAACACTAATAGAGGCTGCTAGATCTCTGTTGGCTGATTCAAAATTGCCAATTACCTTCTGGGCTGAAGCAGTTAATACTGCTTGTTATGTCCAAAACAGAGTTCTAGTGGTCAAGCAAAAGAACAAGACCCCATATGAGCTTTTAAATAAAAGAAAACCTTTTATTGGTTTCTTCAAACCTTTTGGGTGTCCTTGTACAATTCTAAATACCAAATCTCACTTAGGTAAGTTTGATAACAAAGCAGATGATGGATTTCTTGTTGGATATTCATCTCAGAGTAAGACCTACAGAGTATTTAACTCTTCTTCTAGAATAATTGAAGAAAGTGACAATGTCAAATGCAATGAGAACACACCAAATCCTGTTGGGTCTGGACCTCAGTGGCTATTTGACATTGATTCACTAACTAACTCTTTTGGTTTTAGTAATGAGTATACAGGAACAGGAAGTGGAGGATCAGGAATCACACAAGTTCAAGAAAGTATATCTAAATCTGTGATTTTTCCCATACCCACAGTAAATTCTGGTGAAGACTGTGAAAAGGAATCAATTACTAGACCAAGTCAGAGTGAAGAAGACACTAGAGATGAGGAGACTCAAGAAAATAATGAAGTGGCATCTGAAAACACTTCATTTGAGTTGCATGAATCTAATCTTGAGGCTGGACTGAATGAAGAACCTAGTCATAACACCAGAGTTCAAAAGAATCATCCTCCACAGTTGATAATAGGAGATATCTCTTCTCCTATGATGACTAGACATCAAAGCAGGCTTCAGGAAATGCAAGATCAACAGCATACAGTGCTTTCTTGTTTTCTATCACAGCTTGAGCCTAAAAAGGCACATGATGCTATGAAAGAATCCAGTTGGATAGAAGCAATGCAAGAGGAACTGTTACAGTTCAAGCTACAAGATGTATGGGATCTAGTAGACCTTCCTAAAGGTCACAGAGCGATTGGCACAAAGTGGATTTTCAGAAACAAGAGAGATGAAAGAGGTATTGTCATAAGGAACAAAGCAAGGCTGGTGGCTCAAGGCTATACTCAAGAAGAAGGTATAGATTATGAAGAAGTTTTTGCACCTGTGGCTAGGATAGAAGCAATCAGACTATTCCTAGCCTATGCTTCTTACATGAACTTCAAAGTCTATCAAATGGATGTAAAAAGTGCTTTTCTCTATGGATCAATTGAAGAAGAAGTATATGTCTGTCAACCACCAGGGTTTGAAAACCCAAGCTATCCAGACAGGGTATACAAATTAAAGAAAGCACTTTATGGACTACATCAAGCCCCAAGAGCATGGTATGACACACTGTCATCCTATCTCTTGGAAAATGACTTTGAAAGAGGAGTCATTGATAAGACTCTATTTATCAAAAGAAAGAAGAAGGATATTTTGCTGGTCCAAATCTATGTTGATGATATTATCTTTGGATCTACAAGAAACAACATGTGCAAGGAGTTTGAGGATTTAATGCATCAAAGGTTCCAAATGAGTTCCATGGGGGAACTTACTTTCTTCCTTGGACTCCAAGTTCAACAGAAGTCAGATGGCATTTTCATCTGTCAATCCAAGTATGTGCAGGATATTCTAACCAAGTTTGGTTTCTCAGAATCAAAACCTGCCAGCACACCTATGGAAACACACAAGCAGATCACAGCCGATCTTGAGGGGGAGGATATGGATGTGCATCATTATAGATCCATGATTGGCTCTCTCATGTATCTCACAACATCAAGGCCAGATATAATGTTTCCAGTCTGTGTATGTGCAAGATTTCAAGTTAGGCCAAAGCAATCTCACTTTCAAGCTGTTAAGAGGATATTCAGATATCTCAAAGGGCAACCCAGATTGGGACTTTGGTATCCTCATAACTCACCTTTTGACCTAATAGCATACTCAGACAGTGATCTAGGTGGGGCAAACTTGGACAGAAAATCTACTTCTAGAGGATGTTAGTTTTTGGGTGATAGACTAGTCTCATGGCAGTGCAAGAAACAAACCACAATATCCACATCTACAACAGAGGCAGAGTACATAGCAGCTGCCAGTTGCTGTTCTCAAGTCTTATGGATTCAGAATCAAATGTTGGATTATGGGGTAACCTTTCTACACACTCAAATCTTTATTGACAACAGCAGTGCTATTAGCATTGTGAATAATCCAGTCAAGCACTCAAAAACAAAGCACATTGAGATCAGGTATCACTTTATAAGAGATTGTAATGAAAAGAAAGTTATTCAAGTTGTCAAAGTTCACACTGATAATCAGTTTGCTGATCTATTCACTAAAGCTTTTGATGTGGGTAGATTCACTTTCTTGGTAACAAGTGTGGGAATGATAAACTCTGAATAATCCCCTTCTCAAAAAGTGGTTTTATATCTGTTTATTATTCTTGGAGTTACTAATCTTCTGTTTCAGGATATGCATAGCAGTACTCAGTGTTTAGCAAGTTTAAAAGGAGTAAGTTAGTTAATACTGCTAGTGGTTAATACTGCTTTCAGTTAATACTGCTAGTGGTTAATACTGCTTTCAGTTAATACTGCTAGTGGTTAATACTGCTTTCAGTTAATACTGCTAGTGGTTAATACTGCTTTCAGTTAATACTGCTAGTAGTTAATACTGCGTTCAGTTAATACTGCTAGTAGTTAATACTGCTAGTAGTTAATACTGCTAGTGGTTAATACTGCTTTCAGTTAATACTGCTAGTGGTTAATACTGCTTTCAGTTAATACTGCTAGTGGTTAATACTGCTTTCAGTTAATACTGCTAGTAGTTAATACTGCTTTCAGTTAATACTGCTAGTAGTTAATACTGCTTTCAGTTAATACTGCTAGTGGTTAATACTGCTTTCAGTTAATACTGCTAGTAGTTAATACTGCGTTCAGTTAATACTGCTAGTAGTTAATACTGCTAGTAGTTAATACTGCTAGTAGTTAATACTGCTAGTTAGTTAATACTGCTAGCTAGTTAATACTGCTAGCAGTTAATGCTGCTAGTAGTTAATACTGCTCTAGGTTAATACTGCTTATATTCCGAATACTATAAATACTTTTTGCCCGCCTAAAAGTTCATAACGACTCTTTGCATACTGTTCTCTTGCGCTCAAAACCTTTTCTCTCTCAAGTTCGAAGTTTTCAGGCAAGCTTTTCACTAAGATCAATGGCATCCATGACTTTCATCGACGAGCACAACGAGATTGCGATGCTACAAAAGCCAAAGCAAGCTTCAGGATTTCATCAGATTGTGGATTTCCTCAAGACAAGCCACATTGCTCATGCTCTTATTGTATCCCCTACAATCTATATTGAGCATCAAAGGCAGTTCTGGGCTAATGCAACCATTGTAGTTGAGAATGGTGTGCAGATGATCAAGACAAGAATCTGTGATCAATCACTCACGGTTACTGAAGAGGTTATTCGCATCAGTCTACGTCTAGACGATGCCTCTGGTATAACCTCTATCCCAAATGATGAACTGTTTTCAAACCTTACAAGAATGGGGTATGGAGGCCCATTGGGAGTGTTCAAATTTTCTAAAGCAAAATTCTCACCCCAATGGCGTTTCTTTGTCCATACTCTTATGCATTGTATCTCCAAAAAGACTACTAGATGGAGTGAGTTCAGCAGCACTATTGCTTATGCTTTGGTGTGCTTGGCCACTGCCAGAAAGTACAATTTTTCTAAAATGATTTTCAGTGATCTTGTCTCAAACATGGGAAACAAAAAGAGCTTCTTTATGTATCCCAGGTTTGTTCAAGAAATTATTACTCATGAATTGACGGATATACCTCAACCTGTTGGGGTATATGTACCTAAACCCCCCAAAGGCAAGGTGTTCTCAAATATGAGAAGATCTGCTGGGGACTCTGAAGGAGTTGACACCCCATTGTTCTCTACAATGATGGTGGTGTCCCAAACCAATGAAGGTATGGCAGCAGGGTCAAGGCCCCCATTAGACCAACCCACTGCTAGCCAAGCCCAACCTTCCCTCTCAAAATCAATTCCCCAGTCTCTTCTTGAAAAACCAACCTCTCCCATCACCCAAACTTACAAGAGAAAACAGGTAAAGAAGGCTCCTTCCCTTCTTGTACCATTACCCACTAAGCCTATAAGCCCTCTAAGGGAGAATTCTCCCCTAGAGAATATCCAAAGGGAAACCACACGGGTGTCTCCCAACCCAAAGGAGGTGCTCTCTGAGGAGGAGGTAGAGCATATGGGTGATGAGGCTGCCACTACTCCTGCTAGTTCAGAGGAGGAAAGTGGTAACATCAATAAGACCTCCCCCATGGCAACTTTGAATGAGCAATCATTTGAAGGTCCCTGGTGCCAAGAAACCACAGGGGTGGATAGTGCCTCTGCAAGGCAGAAGACTTCCACAAATAAAAGATCCAATGATCCTTCAAAGGAGGGTAACACTTCTAGAGAGGGTGAGGACAGATATACATACGATGAATTGATGGAAACAATGGGGAACATCAATCAAGATGTTCTCAAACAAGGTAAAGAAATTGAAGAAATGAAGCTAGTAATTCTGTCACAACAAGAACAGATTGCTAAGCTGAAGAGGATGGTGGTTAGTCTGGTACAAAGGAAGAAGAGAAAGCAATTTCAATTAAGAAGAAGGACCACTGAGGATGATGCTCCCAAAAAGGGGGAGATCAACATGGAAGAAGCCACAAGAAAGGGGGAGCTTGATGGAGAGAAAGTTGATGTTCAGGGGGAGCAGCAAGCAGAAACAGTTACTACTGCTGACATTAATAAAGCAGCAGAAACTGTGAAAGAAGTGTTAACAGATCTTGAGATTGCAGAGACCTTACTAAAAGCCAAGAATGATACTCCCAAGGTCACTTCAAAGACCAAAGGTGTAATCATAAAAGAACAAGGTGAAGTGATCAAGAAAGATAACAGTAAAAAGGCAATGAGCAAAGACAAAGGAAAAACAAAGATGGTAGAATCTGATCAACCAATCAAAAAGCAAAGGTTGGTTGAATCAGATGAAGCCCTAGCTAAAAAGATGCAGGAGGATATTGAAAAAGAAGAAAGAGTTCAGATGGAAAAGGACAGGGAAATGGCAAAAGCTCTAGCTGCTGAATTGAATGAAGCTTATCAACAGAGTATGGCAACTGAAATTGCACAGAAGAAAGCTGCAAGTATGAAGAAATCTGTGGTGAAAACAGTTGCAAAGAAGAGAAGACCCTCAAAGACATTCCTAGGTACCCAAGAGAGAAACAAGATGATTATATTTCTCAAAGGTGCTGTAGGAGTCAAAAAGGAGATGTTCTCCAAAATGTCTTTTGAGAAGATCAAAGAGCTCTATGATTCAGAAATGTTAAAGCTTCAGGGAAGTGAAACTGCTAGGGTAGAGATGGAGAAGAGAATAAAAGAAAGTAATGACTTTGATTGTCAAAAGCCATTTCCAGATGAGCAAGAAACACCTCCTAAGAAAGAGTCCACTCTGGGAGAAAGTCTAAGGACTTTAAAGAGAACAAAAATGATGGCAAGGAGAAAGCCAATCAAAAAGCCTAGAGTATCTGAAGAAAAGGCTGATAAGGTTGCTGAAGAAGAAGGGGCACCTGAGTCATCTAAACAGACAGATCCATCTAACACTGATGATGTAAATTTGTATATGGTAGTGATGGACAAAGTGCCTGAACCAATTTCAGCAGAACCTGTAGGAGTTAAGCCTCCTGAGGTCATTCTCTGGGATACATTGACAGTGGATGGAAAGGAATACATAAGGCTAAAAAGAAAGGATGAAAAGTATGAAGTGTTCAACACATGGGCAAAAATTGTCAGAACATGCTCTAGATCAGATCTTGAAGAGATGTTTGAGATAGGAATGAAGTTGTATGCAGATATTCTAAAGGCTCCAGGAATTTCAATTACAAAACTGGTAATGGAGTATCTGTGTATGATGTTCAAACCTGAAGAAGTAAAGCATATGATCAAGGATGTATTCAAGTCGGTCAACAGTTGGACTCTATATGAAATTAGTGGAGTATATACTGTGACTTTGGATTTAAATCACTCTGAATACTTCCTAGTGGATAGAGTGTATAATCATAGCAGATTGAAGCTACATGCCATGCTGAAGAAAAAGTTAAGGTGTGTTCCAGATTCAGAAATGGCTAAATACTTGATTCAAAGAACCATCAATCAGAGTTTGGGATTGGATGCAAACACTGGAATTTAGGCCATGATAGAGTTTTGGGAGCATCTTGAAGAAAAAAAAAATTTGAAGAACTTGACTTCTCTTCCTAAAAGTCAAGTTAGGGGGAGATTGTTGGGAACTGAAGAATTCATCAAGTATGGTTAATACTGCTGAGTGTTACTACTGCTAGTACTATTAATACTGCTAGTCATAGTTAGTGCTGCTTGAACAAAGTTAGTACTGCTTAGCTAGTTAGTACTGCTAGTAGTTAGTGTTGCTTAGTAGTTAATGCTGCTAGAAGAAGTTAATGCTGTTGATCATGGTTAGTGCTGCTAAAGAGATTCGGATGGAAAGAATGACAGCTGGATAATCTGAAGATTATGGAAGCTTTGAGATATACATGGAAGATATACTGAAGATTTGTTTAATTATTGTAATTATCTTTTGACTAGTATATGTATAGAATGTATAAGATAAAAAAAAAAAAAAGAGATTAATTAATTCATTCTTTTAGAGAGAAAATCAACCTCAAGGCATAGATCCTAATTCTAGAGAAGTAGAATTCGTATTGGTGAGCCTGTTCATCAATATTGAGGTTGAGTGAGTAATCTTGTAACTTCAAAGCATTCAATACAAGTTTACAGTTTGTTCTTCATATTTGCTGTGTTGATTTACTGTTTCATTGAATATCAAAGTGTTATTCCGCAAACTTCTTTGATATTGTTTCTGAGAATTAATTCTTGTTGAGAATTCGATCCTGACAAGTGGTATTTGAAAAAACTGTTATAGGCACAAAATGGGTGTATCAAAACAAGTTAGATGAAAATAGGATTGTAACCCGCACCAAATCTAGGCTAGTTTCTCAGGGATACAAACAAGAGGAAGGCATAGAATATGATGAAACCTTTGCCCCTGCGGCTAGGCACAAAGAAATTCGAGTATTCTTAGCCTATGCAGTTCACAAAGACTTCAAAGTATATCAAATGGATGTCAAATCAACATTCCTAAATGGAAAGCTGAGTGAAGAAGTCTATGTTGAACAACCCCCAGGGTTCTCTGACCCTAAACATCCACACTTTGTATGTAAGTTGGATAAGGCTCTCTATGGGTTAAAACAAGTTCCTTGTGCTTGGTATGAAACTCTTTCATCTTTCCTTATCTCTGAAAAATTTGAGCGTGGTAAAACTGATAATACTCTATTTTTTTCAGAAAGATAAAAGGTTATATCATTCTTGTTCAAATATATGTTGATGACATTATATTTGGTTCTACTAACCCATCTTTGTGTACTAATATATGTGTATGATGGGTGAGCTAACTTACTTCCTTGGACTTCAGATCAAGCAATTTGATAAAGGAACGTTTATTCATCAGGGTAAGTATGTTAAAGATATGCTGAAAAAGTTTGATCTTACTCAAACTTCAGCGATGAAAACTCCTTTGGCACCACTGCTGACATTAAATAAGGATCCCTCTGAAAACCTGCTAATGTCACTGCCTATAGAAGAATGATAGGCTCCCTTCTGTATCTTACAAAAATCCAATTTGATATCATGTATTCTACTTATCTTTGTGCACGATATCAATCACAACTGATAGTCACAGTTTCTAGCTTAATCACACAGATTGATCACACACAGTTAATCACAATGTGATTTGTATTTGATATCACAAGTGTTACAAATGAACTCTCTCTATACGTACACAATATTTCTCACTCTAGAATCTATGTTTTTGTATATGTGTGTCTTATGGTTACAAGGAAAACAAAGCTTTTATACCTAGTCAACATAAGTTGAATTTACAACTCAAACACATATTAAGAAAGTCAAACATCTTGACTTTGACACAACTTTACAACATTTACAATATTGACCCTTTTAATCTTGAATACAATATTTGACTCAACATTCTCCCTCTTTGGATTCAAGATTAAATTTTTTTTGACAATAATCTTCAGTTCCAGTAGAAAAATCTTCAATACAGAATCTCTAACATCTTCAAAACTTTGAGAATCTCTCTCTGGAAATCTTTTCATCACGAATAGTTTGTCAATCTTCACAAACCTTAAATCTTCAAAATTTTGACACTTTCTTCAATCTCCCTCTTTGGTAGATCATAATTTGAAATTTTTCAGAAATTATCTTCAGCTTCAAACTTTGAACTTTCTTCAACAATTAACTTTCTTTGACATTTTGACTTTCACTTTGACTTTGAAATCTTCTGAAATTGATCTTTGAAAAATTCTCCCCCTTTTTGATAAGATCAATCATAAATCTGACATTAAAATTCTTGAAATATCTCCCCATTTTTGATGAATTATGAGAAATCAGAATCATCAAAACATTTCAACGTCAGCATTGTCTTTGAAATATCTCCCTTTCTTTAGCAAAATTAGCACAGTCTTCTTGAGTGATAAAGATATTCTCCCCCAAACAAGATAATATAGAATCTCTCCTAAAGAGAAAATGATCTTCGTCTGATCTGATTTGAACATTATGCCGTCAATTCATTAAATGTATTCATTCGAATCTTTTCAAATTCAGACAAAATATGATTGGTAAACCTGAATCAACATATGAATCAGTTATCATTCCTGTCAGTAGCACAGAGCCACTGTGTACAATGAATGTACATTGTAAAGGAGCTTTTTGATGTTCACTCCCCAGGGCTTCCATTCAATCATTGAAAAATCACAAAGGAATTTTCTATGAATGTTAAGACAAGAAAACATATTCCTTGTGTGCTCGTGCAAGTGTAGCAATGATTGAAGCAATTAAAGCTTTTTAACGGGCTCAAAATATGTAAATCGTTGAGACAACAACATATTTTACATAGACTCAATGTGCATGAGAAAGGGTCGAAGGTGGGGCAACTTTCCTTCTTTTTCAATATCAACATCTTTGAAATGAAGATCTGATAGATTGTGTGCTACTTCCCCTTTAAAATATGAAACATTCTTTTGTTGAGAAAAGAATGAGTAGTTGGTGGGGTTATTTGCAAGAGTTGGCATGGGCTAGTGCCTCTTTCAATGAAGATCATGAAGAAATGTGAACCAACATATTATCTGGCTGCCCAGCTCAGAAAACGTTTTGTGCAGAGTTTGATATTTTTTTATTATGATCTCTCACCCTCTTTCTTTTAACATTTGAGCTCACTTCTAACCAACCTCTCTTTTACATTTTACCTCAGCACACACCCACTCTCTATTCTTTTGACCCCTCTCCCCTCAATCACTCAAAATAACTTCCAGGGCAGGAAACACTGGTTATCGTGAATCCATAGAAGTATTTTAAGCGCACACATTGAATCCCATGTATTTTGTCCTAAAAGAATATGTTGCTCAACAGTTTATGTTGACAGTTAAGCACAAGAGATCATTATCAGAAAATGTATGCTCATTAAATATAAGAATGATATTTGAGCATTTTAAACTTTGAAGATCTCTCAAAATAATGAAATTGAATGAATGAAATGAATCAAGTTAAGTGTTTTGAGAATCTGACAATGATTCGATCAGATCAAATATCATGAAGAAAAATATTTTGGGATATCAAAGAACGAATATTTGTTTATATGAAAAAGATATAAACAATTTGACAATGAAAGCACAATTAATAAGAAATGACATCTGATTTCAAACAATTTAGAATTCAACCGGGAGTATTACCAACGAAAGATTTATCTTTTTGAGACAAGCTAATAACAAAGTCAATAAAAGTACTGAACCGATGTGTGTAATAATACTTGACAGTATAAAGACAAGATAATACACAAGTATTGATCTTTTGGAAACAGACGGTCAGATAAACATGAAAGTATCCATATGAAAAACATTTAAAATCACACTTCGAAATTCATAAAACATTTGAGAATACGAAGTGGTTTGAACATTTAAGAAATTGTTTTTCACATCTGAAAGTTGTTCTTCTTTCAAATATGATGAGATTAAGAATTAGAATGATATACATTCATTGTAGAATTCCTATCTTCCTCCAAAAATGTATATTTATCTTTTAAGCTTCGTTTGACAAAACCTCAGATACTCCTCCACTGCATCTGTTAAAAGTCAAATTATTAGCAGAGAACAATATGAGTATAAGAATTTATCTCATTTCTATTTTCTACTATCTCCCCCATAAAAAATATATGATAGTGAAAATTTAAACAAACTCCCCCTCAAATAAACAGTAAACATCGCAAAAAGATGTATCTTGTCAGCATCCTTATGCAGAAAACATTTAAAACCGAGTTCTGAATAGAATTATTCAGAAGCCAACGTCACTATTTGATAACCTGCAAAACAAAAAAGATTTTGGTAAGCATATAGAATGATTCCGGTTTCGTCACTAAATTAGAATAATATAAGTAAATGATCTAGCTCCCTAGACATGTAAACACACAGATCTACTCCCCCTAGAATCATGCAAGAGATATTCACAAACTTTAAGAAGACATGTTGAGCATACCTAGTTTGCTGATTAGAAACTTAAAGTGTTTTTCATCTAAATGCTTGGTAAACAAATCAGCTAACTGGTGGTCGGTCTGTACAAAATTCATTTCAATATCGCCTTTCTCCACATGCTCCTTGATAAAATGGTAACACACATCGATATGCTTAGCCTTGGAGTGTTGAATTGGATTAGCAGTTATGGCAATGGCGCTCTTGGAATCACAATAGATAGGGACTCTCTTGTCGGTGTATCCAAAATCTTCTAGTTGCGTCTTCATCCACAAGACTTGTAGATCCCAGTACAGTGCAATCAACAACAAATAATCAATAATGAATAACAATTGTATAGTCACAACCTCTAGTCATATGATTAATATTCAATCAAAGGGTTTAGGTTTACAGAGAGAATATATGATCAGAGAAAGTAAACCTATTGACTAGAGATATGAAAATAATGAGACTCGTGTAACCTAAATAATGAACTAATAATGCCTTTATATACCAGGCTTACAATCATAATGGGCTTATGGGCTTTAGGCCCAACAAGCTAAACAAACTATTAAAGAATTACATTTTTCACCCTTATAAATGTTTTATGCAACTTTCAACACACAGGACTTTCAGTCCTTACAATCTCCCCCTAAAGTTGAATAAGGCATTTATCTTCTTGAAATCTTCATGCCTTGATCTTCTTTCCCTCTTGATTCTTTGAAAAATTTGTTGTTGCATGTCTTCATATCTTTCCAATCTCCCCCTTGAATAAAGCTCTTGGTCTTCATAGTTTCAACTTTGTAACCAGATTCAATGTACAATAGCCTCGACTGAATGCACTATCAAGCAGCTTTCAACTGTAGAAACTCAACACATCGGATTAGCACACAAGAAAGATAATGTGCGAGTTACTTGACATTCCACGGTGCAACTTCAGTTTAAAACAAAATTTGTCTTTGAACCGCGAGTTGAATAGACTCTCAGCTTAAGAACTTGTTTCAATCAGCGCGTAGGAGGAACAAACTTGTAGCAAACACCATATGATACGGGATAGAAGAACCAATAAAATATTTCCTGCTGCAATCTTTGAATCCAAAGGCTTTTCACCCTCAGATTTAAGATTTTACTTTGAAATTGAACTTTATAAATCTCTCCCCCTTTTTGATGATTGTGAACATCATGATCATCAAAACTCTTCAATTTTAACTCATTCTTTGATCTCCCCTCTATGATAATTTGACATTCTCCACCCGTTGATCTGATTATCCGTCAATTCATGAAATGTATATATCTGAATCTTTTCAAATTCATACATAATGAACAATGTAACCCTGATTCAACAGATGAAACAGTTAGTATGCCTGTAAGTAGCACGGAGCCACTTTGTACCACAGATGTACTTTGGAAAGGAACTTTGTGATGTTCACTCCCCCAGGGCTTCCATTCAATCATCGAAAAACCACAAAGGAATTTTCTATGAATGTTATGACAAGAAAACTCATATCTTGTGTGTACGTGCAAGTGTAGAATGATTGAAGCTACTTAGCTTTCTCAGGCTCAAAAATGTGTAAACTGTTGAGACAGCAACAGATATTACACGGACTCAATGTGCATGAAATAGGTGCAAAGGTGGGTCAACTTTCCTTCTTTTTGAATATCTAAATCTTCCGATTGAAGACTAGATAGCAGATATGCTGCGTCCCCAAAGAAAATGAAGCATTTCTTTGTTAAGAAAGAAACGAGTGGTTGGTGGGGTAAAAACAAGAGTTGGCATGGGCTCACTTCCTGTTTCAATGATGATCACCAAAGAATGTGAACCAATCAGTAGATGTGGTTGCCCGACTCAGAAAGTGTTTGGTGCAGCGTTTTCATATTCTTTTAACTCTGTTCTCACACCCTCTTTTTTTTTCAATAAAGCTCACTTCTAACCAAACTCTCTTTTCTATTTTACCGCTCCACACACTGAGAACAACTCAACCGGATGAGTTATCTCCCCCACTCTTTGATTTAAGACCCCTCACCCCTCAATCACTCTAGGATAACTTTCGGGGTAGGAAACACTGTTTTACGTGAATCCATGGAAGTTCTGTTTAAGATCACACATGAATCCCATGTAAGTCCTAAAAAGAATGGTTGCTCAACAGTTTCACTTGTACATTTAAGCACAAAATATATGATAACATTGTCAAAATGTATGCTCATGAAATTTGAGCAATTGAACTTTGAAGATTTCTCAAAACAAAGATATTGAATGAATGAAATGAAATCAAGTGAATTGTTTTGAGAATCTGACAATGTATCAATCAGATCAAATAAAATGGTTAGGGTATCAAAGAACTGGATATTTTGTTTATATGAACAAATATAAACAATTTAGCAATGAAAGCATAAATTTGGAAATGATGATTAATGCTCAACAATATTTGAAAGCAAACGGGAGTATTACCATCGAAAAATTGGTTCATTATGAGACATGGTAAT
The DNA here is from genome assembly GCA_954870635.1 of Arctium minus. Classification (NCBI taxonomy): domain Eukaryota; kingdom Viridiplantae; phylum Streptophyta; class Magnoliopsida; order Asterales; family Asteraceae; genus Arctium; species Arctium minus. The sequence continues at coordinate 19,716,057 of OX941096.1, read as the reverse complement.
AACAAATTCAAACGAAGTACTGAACCGGTGTGTGTGAATACTTGACAGTATATGGACAAGATAATACGCAAGTATTGATCTTTGGAAACACACGGTCAGTTAAAGATTAAAGCTCAAAATTGAAAAACATTTAAAAATCACACTTCTAAATTCATAAAATCTTTTGAGAACCAGCAGTGGTTTGAACATTTCAGAAAACGTTTTTCATGTTCGAAAGTTGTTCTTCTTTCAAACAATCAGAGATCTAGATCAGAAGATATTTACCTTTAAGTTCCCCCTCAAATCAATAAAAAGATATATATCCGATAAGCTCCCCCTGGATGTTTGCAGAATATCCAAGTCTGAACATTGAAGAACGGGTCTTGATCTATCATGTTATTAGATGCCAAACTTCGTTGAAGTACGGGTTCTAAGCTGATCTACTTAGAAGCCTTCGTTCTTCTACTCCCCCTTGACAGTAGGTGCCTGTAACAAAGAATCAGTTTTCGGCTTTGGTATCCACTGGTATTGGGGTCCATGAATGTTAGTTGCAGTTCTTGTGGGGGAAATAGAATAAGAGCCATACCAGAAATGATCACTGGATTTGTGAATATGATCATGTGTACGACAATAAGAACAATAACTTTTCTTACCTGATAACCTGATTAATTGATCTCTCGTATAGATATGATTAGGTTTACCTTTAAGCATATTGTTCCTTTTGGCATTAAGCGCATGTACACATGATTCTCCTTCTTTCAGCTCATCTTCAACTGGTTTGTTCTTCCAGACCAGTTCCTCTTTTTTATATCTTCTTCTTCTTCTCCTTCTTTGTGTACCTGAACCATCTACATTTTCATCAAAGAAAATGTTAGTACTGCGAATCTGATCATATGATTTAACTGACCTTTTTGATGAAACAGTTTTCAGATGTGAGCTTCAGGCTGTCTTTTTGAGGTCAGCTGAATTATTTCTAGGTGTGTGGATTTGTGACTCTGGAGTCGTTTGCTCAGTCACCACTCCCATGGAAACAATCTTTTCAAGCTCTTTAATCTTTGAAGCAAAGCTGTCTCTTTCTTTAATAAGTAGGTCAATCTTATTCGTTAATTCAGACTTCGCTTTCTGCTCTTTCAGTGCCTTCTCAGATAGTTCAGATAACTTGATAGTAAGCTTTTTTTATCTCAATCTCAAACATGCTTCTCTCTTCTTCAAATCCCTTCTCAGCATTGTTTCTCTGGCCGGATATTTCTTTGAAGAAACCAACATTCTTTTGTTCAATGGCCTTCTTCTCTTTGGCAAAATTTTCTCTTTCAAGGATGATTACTTTCTGAAAATCAGAAACTTGCTGAGAAAGTTTTATGCATTTCATATCAACTGCTTTCTTTTCTTCACAACTATTTCGGGAAAATTCTGAAAACTGCTTTACAAAAGATTTCTCTTTAGTCTCAATTTCAGATTTGTGTTTAGCAAGCTGTTGCTCCAAATCAGATATTCACTTTTGAAGATCGGCATTTGCATCTTTCAGTTCAGAGATCTTTTCCTCATATCTTTCAACAGAGATTGTTTGCTGAGTTTTAGCTTCCAAATTAGAAAAATTTCCTTTTAGCTCAGAGTTCTCAGCTTCCAATTCTCTTCCTGTTAATAAACCCTTTGGCCCTAGCATCAACCATTCAGTGCAATCCCACAACTCTTTTCCTGTCATTTTGTAAGTATTTATTTGACCATAAATTTCACTCAAAATGTCACGAAAAAGTTCAAAAGAGATACTACTTGTCATATAATTTCGAGCTAAATTATTAGCCCTCTCTCTTTTCTCCTGTTCCACAGGCGAAGCTTCTGTTGGAATTTGGGATTACATCTCTCCTTCAGTCAAAGATAATCTGATATAATTACCTACCTCATGTTCGTCCACAAAGTTCAAAAAATGAACTTTCCACTCTTCATATTCTTCTTTGGACCACAGCCTTGGTGGGTTCACCATTTTGATCGTATCGAATAGAATGTATTCGATCCGGCTCTGGAAAGCTTCATTTCTAGGGACTGAACTTGACAAGAGATGAAACTTGAATGGGTTTAAACTTTTATCTTAACTGCACTGTAATGATCGTGAGACAAACAGGATGATCCAAAAACAATATATAATAAAGTAATCAGGACAATGACCCGGTCGAGCAAGGACCCGGTCGAAGCAAAGACCCGGTCGAAATAATGTACCGGTCGAAACTCAGACAAGTGAGAAAAACAATTCCAAGGTTTGCGCTGCACGAGGGTGGCGCAAGGACAGGTTCGTGCGACCAAAGGGTGGCACAAAATAGACTTTGCGCGAGCAAGGGGTGGCACAAAGTACGCTTTGCGCGAGCAGGGGGTAGCACAAAGAGGGGTTCTCGCGAGTAGCTGTTGGAGCAAAAAAGATTCTCGCGAGTAGCTGAAGGCGCAAACGAGAGTCCGGTCGACAGAAATACTGGTCCTTAAAGAGTACCGGTCGACAAAGGGTACCGGGCAACAGCTTACCGTTTGAGTCTAGGTATCGGTCCATGCAGGGTATCTGTCGAAAAGGAGTATCGGTCGACAAAGAATACCGGTCGACCAGTGAGAATCGGTTAAACAGAGTACCGGTCAAGGACTTATCGGTCAACAGCTTACCGGTCGCCAAAGCGATCCGGTCGATACAATGTATCGGTCGATAGGGTATCGGTCGAGACTAAGTGCCGGTCAAAGCAATGTACCGGTCGAACAACGTACCGGTCAATACAATGTACCGGTCGAACAAATATCGGTCAGCTAGGCCGGTCGATAACCACAGAACCGATAACAGATAAGATTAAATTAAGAACCGATAACAGATATTTCAATTAACTGATAAGACTGATAAAATCGAATAATCTAAACTCGATCGAAAAATCGATGAACCAGGAAATCGGAGAACCCAGAAAATCGATCGAATAATTCAATTGATTTTCGAGAACACAAACCGATAAACCTAGAAAACACTTTTCCAGAAAACAATTTATCAACTTATCAAGTAATCGACCGATAAAAAATCAATTTTTCGAGGAACAGATCGACCGAACTTCACTGATTTTCCAGAAAGAAGTCGATCGATAATAACTCAGAAAAAAAATCGATTTTTGCAGAATGAGATTTTAGCAGATGGAAAACACAGTTAAACAAATCTGAACTCAGAAATCAATCAAACACATCCAACACTCATGCAAATATGAACCTAGAAAATCGATTTCGGAAACACAAATAATAATAATTAAAATAGATAATCGATTAAGGGTCTTAGACAAACCTTTTTGGATCAAACCTTCAGTCTCCTTGCTCTGATACCAATTGTAGATCCCAGTACAGTGCAATCAACAGCAAATAATCAATAATGAATAACAATTGTATAGTCACAACCTCTAGTCATATGATTAATATTCAATCAAAGGGTTTAGGTTTACAGAGAGAATATCTAATCAGAGAAAGTAAACCTATTGACTAGAGATATGAAAATAATGAGACTCGTGTAACCTGAATAATGAACTAATAATGCCTTTATATACCAGACTTACAATCATAATGGGCTTATGGGCTTTAGGCCCAACAAGCTAAACAAACTATTAAAGAATTACATTTTTCACCCTTATAAATGTTTTATGCAACTTTCAAAACACAGGACTTTCAGTCCTAACAAGACTTAAGAACAGCAGCTCGCAGCAGCAACGTATGCAGCCTCAACAGTAGATATGGACACACAGTTTTACTTTTTGGATGTCCAACTTACAAGTTTATCATCTAAAAATTGACAAGATCCAGAAGTTCTCTTCCGATCAAGCTTACAACATGCGTGATTAGCATATGTGAACGCAGTTAAATTAAATCCGGATTCCTTTGGATACCAAAGGCCTAGTTCACGGCTACAAGGTGAGATTCCTTCGGATTAGCTTGATATCTCACACAGAAATAAATAGCAAACACAATAATGATCTGATCATACTACGGTACGTTTTCTGTTCGACATATTTACCGGTTAAATCTGCATCCAGAAGTGTGGCCCAAGAATTACTAGCTATAACACATTTAGATTGACACAAACACTTTTATTAGATCAAACACATGAATTACAATTAATCACAGATCTAACATTTAGTCACAGATCTCACGTATGTGTGTTTGTTCATTGTGTGTGTGTGTTCTTACTCTCTCTCAACAACCACCAATATTACACCTTCACTTTCACACACTTAATCTCTTACTTACACAAGTCTCTCTCTCAGAAACAACACAAGGACTTGCTTATATATAGGTCAACATGACCAAGCAAGGTCAAACCATCTAAGCTCTCTTACAACACACACAAACAACTATTACAACAATTACAATAATGACCCTTATTTAATCTTGAATATAATTACAGTCTAACAATCTCCCCCTTTGGATTCAAGATTAAAAAAATTTGGCAATAATCTTCAGGTCTTTATATCTTCAGAATTAATCTTCAACTTCGAATCTTTTCGGCTTTGACATCTTGAAAACTTTCACAATTCTTCAAACTTGTCTCTTCCTTTGAATTAACTTTTACATAAACTCTGACTTTCTTTTTGATAAGCTTTCTTTGACAAACTTTCTTTAATATTTGACTTCAATCAACTGAAAACTTTATCTCCTTTGAAATCTTTAAAACTTCAATCTGATCTTGAACTTTGATTATTCTCCCCCTTTTTAGTGATTTGTAAGAATCAAAATCATTAAAACACTTCAAGGTCAGATCCGTCATTGAATGAACTTCCCATCATCTGATAAGCACATTCTTCAAAAACATTCATCTCCTCCTTTGGATAATAGACAATCTCCCCATATAGGAAAATCATTCACACATCTGATATGGATTGGCCTTAGATTCACCAACATATTCATCTGAATCTTTTCAAATTCAAACGAAATAAAAATGGTAACCCTGAATCAACATATGAAACAGTTAGAAGTGCCTGTCAGTAACACAAAGTTACTGTGTACAACGAATGTACAATATAAGGAGCTTGTTTGATGTTGACTCCCCAGGACTTCCATTCAATCATTGAAAAACACAAGGTAATTCTATGAATGTTCTGACAGAAAAACATATTCTCTGTGTGCTCGTGCTTGTGTTTTGAAAGAATTAGCACAATGATTGTGTTTCATAAGGCTCAAAGTATGTAAATCACTGAGACAACAATGATTATACATGGACTCAACGTGCATGAGAAAGGTTCGAAGGTAGGGCAACTTTCCTTCTTTTTCAATATCAGTATCTTCCAAGTGAAGATCCGATAGATTATGTGCTGCTTCCCCAAAAAATATGAAACATTCTCTTTTTAAGAAAAGAATGAGTAGCTAGGGAGGTTTTATGCAAGAGATGGCATGGGTTATTTGCCTATTTCAATGATGGTCACGAAAGAAATGTGAACCAATCAGTAATGTGGCTACCCGGCTCAGAAAGATGTTTGGTGCAAAGTTCTAATATTCTTTTAACTCTGTTCTCACACCCTCTTTCTTTTATAACCAATCTCTCATTTTAATTTTACCTCAGCTCACTCCCACACTCAATTCTTTTAGACCCCTCTCCCCTCAATCACTCAAAGGATTTCTTCCGGGGTAGGAAACAATGGTTATCGTGAATCCATGGAAGATCTAATAAGCACTCACACTGAATCCCATGTTCCTAAGAAGTACATGATGTTCAATGATTTTCTTGACATGTAAAGCACAAGAAATCATATGTCAGTGTTTGTATGTCACAATTATGTAACCAAAAATCATTTAAAATTCACACTTCTCAAATCATAAAAAAAATTTAAGATCATGAAGTGGTTTGAACATTTTAAAAAACATTTTTCACAAGTAAAAGTTGTTCTTCTTTTACAAGTGTTAGAGTATAAGGATTTGAATGTTATACCTGTGGATTAGAATCCTTAACTCTCCCTAGAATGAATATAGCAGTTAAAGTATCCTTGACTAGATATCCTCCCCCTTGATATCTGTAAAATATCAATCTTTTTAGAAATATTATTATAAAAAAAATAATTTCCAAACTCTCTTTCAAATGAAAAACTTCCTGAAAAGATATAATCAAGAAAGCATCCTTCAGAAGAAAACATTTGATTACGGGTTTTGAACGGAATTGTCCAAAAGCCATTATGCTAAGCAATTATGTAACCAAAAATCATTTAAAATTCACACTTCTCAAATCATAAAAAAAATTTAAGATCATGAAGTGGTTTGAACATTTTAAAAAACATTTTTCACAAGTAAAAGTTGTTCTTCTTTTACAAGTGTTAGAGTATAAGGATTTGAATGTTATACCTGTGGATTAGAATCCTTAACTCTCCCTAGAATGAATATAGCAGTTAAAGTATCCTTGACTAGATATCCTCCCCCTTGATATCTGTAAAATATCAATCTTTTTAGAAATATTATTATAAAAAAAATAATTTCCAAACTCTCTTTCAAATGAAAAACTTCCTGAAAAGATATAATCAAGAAAGCATCGTTCAGAAGAAAACATTTGATTACGGGTTTTGAACGGAATTGTCCAAAAGCCATTATGCTTTGAAGCACGGGTTCTGAACTAATTTGTTCAGAAGCTTTGTCACATAACATATCCTACAAGAAAAAGATTTTGGTAATCATTATAAAAATGATTCCGCTTTAGTCAGTCAACATATGATGAAATATCCAAAATATATTCAAATAAAACACAAGTTTAGAAAACTCCCCCTAGAATCATGAAGTAGCATTTAACATACCAAGTTTGCTAACTAAAAAGGTAAACCTCTTTTAATCCAATGGCTTGGTGAAAAGGTCAGCTAACTGGTAGTCTGTAATCACAAAGTGCATCTCAATATCGCCCTTCTCAACATGATCCTTTATAAAATGATAACGCACGTCGATGTGTTTCGTCTTGGAATGTTGTACTGGATTAGCTATTATCGCAATCGCACTCTTAGAATCACAGTAGATAGGGACTCGTTGGTAAGTATATCCGAAATCTTTTAACTGTGTTCGCATCCAGAGGACTTGTGAACAGCAGCTTGCGGCAGCTACGTATTCAGCCTCGGCAGTGGATGTAGAAACACAATTTTGTTTCTTAGATGTCCAGCTAACCAACTTATCACCTAAGAACTGACAAGAACTAGAGGTGCTCTTTCTATCCAGTTTGCAACCTGCATGATCAGCATCAGTATAGGCAGTTAAATCAAAAGACGAACCCTTAGGATACCAAAGGCCTAACTCTGTAGAACCTTTAAGATACCTAAGTATCCTTTTTACAGCAACCAGGTGTGATTCCTTCGGATTAGCTTGATATCTCGCACAGAAACATGTAGCAAACATAATATCCAGTCTACTCGCAGTTAAGTACAGCAGTGAACCAATCATGCTACGGTACACTTTTTGATCTACTGATTTGCCAGAAAGATCTGCATCTAAAAATGTGCCCGTTGCCATCGGTGTTTTCATCACTGAACTGTCAGTCATGTTAAATTTCTTTAAAATATCTCGAATATATTTTGACTGATTGATGAAAATGCCTTCGGGTAACTGTTTTACTTGAAGACCAAGGAAAAAATTCAGTTCACCCATCATTGACATTTCAAAACGAGATTCCATGATTCTTGAAAAGTTTTTACAAAACTTTGGATTTGTAGAACCGAAAATTATATCATCTACATAAATCTGAATTAGAATCATATCATCACCTTGCTTTTTCAGAAAGAGAGTAGTATCAATTGTACCTTTCTTGAATCCTGAAGCGAGTAAGAATTGAGTTAAAGTTTCATACCAAGCTCTTGGTGCCTGTTTGAGTCCATACAATGCTTTGTCTAAGACATAGACATGATCAGGGTACTTTGGATCAACGAATCCTTCTGGTTGAGCAACATATACTTCTTCATGCAATATCCCATTTAAGAATGCTGATTTTACGTCCATTTGGAAGACCGTAAAATTTTTATGCACTGCATAGGATAAAAAGATTCGTATCGCTTCTAGTCATGCCACAGGAGCAAATGTTTCTTCATAATCAATCCCCTCCTGTTGACAATAACCCTTTGCAACAAGGCGACCTTTATTTCGAACTACAACTCCAGATTCATCTCTCTTATTTTTGAAAACCCACTTTGTTTCAATAACGGATTTTCCTTCTGGAAGTGGTATAAGTCGCCAAAATTTGTTCCTCTCAAATTGCAGAAGTTCATCTTGCATCGCCAGTATCCAATCTGGATCGTGCAAGGCTTCTGAAGCTTTCTTCGGCTCGAGAGAACTTAAAAAACTTGAATACAGACAAAAATTAGCTGATGCTGCACGCGTTTGTACACCCGACTGTGCATCACAAATGATATTATGAAGTGGGTGATCTCTTGTCCATTTCATTGTACTTGGAATCGGATGAATTTCAGTTTGAGTATTATCTTCCTCATATTCATCATATACTGCAGGTAAGTCTTTATCAACCCCAGATGTGCTCGGGACATCTTGTACAACCTCTTCTGAAGTAAATATTTCCGGAGCAATAGAAGAATCACTCGGAATTTCTGTTGCAGAATTTGGATCTGCATGCACAGATTCAACATTAGTATCTTCAGAATGTATATTTGGAGATGTACCTGATGTGGTTGAATATGTGACATTTTCAGAAGGTCCTGAAATATCTGCTATTATAATTGGAACCTCTGAAGTTGATGCGGATATGCTTGATTTTTCAAAATCTGCACAAATATCCATAAAAGCATCAAAAAATAATAAGTCTAATTCAGCTGTAATTTTATTTGAATTAGAAGACTTATTCTGTTTGACTTCAGGTTCTATTCCGTCTTGAATAGAAACTTTATGTTTAAGCTTGAGTTCTGAACTATTTTGTTCAGAAGTCAACGTTGATGATTCATCGAATGACACATTAATGCTCTCCATGATCGTCTTGGTTCGTCTATTGTAAATACGATAGGCTTTAGATGTCAACGAATAACCAATGAAATAGCCTTCGTCAGCCTTCTTGTTAAATTTACCAAGATTATCTCGATCATTGAGAATATAACACCTGCAACCAAAAGTACGAAAAAATTTAATATTCAGTTTTCGATGATTAATAAGTTCATACGCTGTCTTTTGATGACAATCGTGCGGTTTTGTGTGAAACATGCAGTAGCTACGACTTCAGCCCACAGAAATATTGGCAATTCGGAATAAGCTAATATTGTCCTCGCAGCTTCCACCAGTGTTCGATTTTTCCTTTCAACTACACCGTTTTGTTGAGGAGTGTAGGCAGCAGAAAAGTTGTGAGAGATCCCAACAGATATGAGATAACTTTGAAGCTTTTCATTCTTGAATTACGTGCCATTGTCACTTCTCAAAGATATAATCGGTAATTGTAGTCGAACCTGAATCTTCTTTAAAAACTCAATGATCAGCTCTGCTGCATCTGATTTGTTCCTTATCTATCATGACCAAAATATATTTCTTACCATTGATAGATTGAGTCCTCATCGGGCCGCAAAGGTCCATATGTATCAATTCAAGAGGTGTTGAAGATGAGAATTCTGTCTTTGCTTTATGAGATATTCGCTTCATCTTTCCCATTTCACAAGTGGGACAAAGAGAATTCTTCTCAAACCTTAGTTCTGGTAGACCTTTGACAATGCCTTGTCTCGCCAACTGATTAATCGCATCAAAGTTTTGATAAGACAGACGTCGATGCCATATCCAACTTTCAGCTTGTGAAGCTTTTGCAATCAGACAAACAGGTCTTGATGCAGAAAGTGTTGGAAAATTCACAGAATAAAGATTAGCATTCCGCTTGGCTTTAAAAACTGCACGACCATCTTTATCTTCAATATAACAGCATTTATCCGTAAACCGAACTTGAAATTTACTATCGCATAATTGACTTGTACTGAAAAGATTATGATCAAGTCCTTCTACGTATAGTACTCTTTTTATCGTCACGATGCCATTTGTTAACGATCCGTGTCCTCGAATGTATCCAGTAACCTCAGAATTTGCATAACTTACAGTACCGGTAGGTTCCTCAACATAATTGTGAAGTAGATGCTTAAATCCTGTCATATGGCGCGAGCATCCTGAATCTATATACCATGTATGTGAGGCCTGCAAAAAGAACAACTCATTTCTGTTTAGGTACCCATATCCAAATGGGTCCTTTCTTGTTAGCTTTTCGCAACTCATCAACATCATCTACCTTAGCCTTAATTCGCCACTCATAGCGAGGCTTAGTTACCCATTTCCATACCATTTTAACATTAAGCTCATGAAATGTTTTCTTTTTCGAAAAATGATCAAACTTGGCATGAAAATTTTTAGCCTGATGAGTTAAGGATTTTGAAGCTGAATTGACATGAGATGTTTTTCTGGCAACTTTAGATTTAGGATGAATAGAAGGAATGATAAATGCATTATCATGACAGTGTTTGCAAATAAAATTCTTACGTGCAAATGTCAAAAGCTTCGATTTACCCAATGAAGTACAATCATTCATACAACTTTGACATTTGGAAACGTTTGAATTTTTACACATCAAACTATCACTATCACTGATTTTACATTTATTTATAGCAACTTTATTTTCCTTCACATTCTTCACCCTTTCTCCTTTACCATTCTGCCTTTTTACATCTGAAACAGGAAACAGAATCTTGTTAGTGTTCTTTGAAGAAGATGATTTTGCCTTTGAATTACAAGATGTTTCTCCTTTTTCAAAAATACTCGGAGGATATTCAGGAGTAGAAGTATAAACAACTGAAGATTTAGAATTAACAGTATCAAACTCTGGATTAGAATGAAGATTCCAGTTTGTAGAGTCAAACATCTTTTTCTCCTTTAGATTTTGTTGAAACGAATCATTTTTTAAAATATTTAACTCTTTAGAGAGTTATTTGTTTTCTTCTGAAGACTTGTCAAGTTTGAATTTGAGATCAACATTCTCATCTTCTAACTCTTCAATTGTCTTTTGAAGATCTGTGATTTGCTTCTCAAAATTAGATGTTTGATTTACCTCAGAGTTTGATTCCATTTTCTCTATAATAGGAACAGGATCTGAAGCATTCATCATTTCTGTAAAAATCTCCTCAGTCATAATTTTTGAAAAATCAGAAGTAAGGTTTTGATTCATGATATTTTCACTTTCTGAACCATTTGAGGAATTTGACGTGAATAAACAGATGATAACACTTGATTCTCAACATCAGTTTCTAAATCAGATTCATCAAACTGACACTGAGATTCAGTATTATTTTCTTGAACCTTGGCTGATTCTGTTGGTAAACAAGGAGAAAATAGAGAAGTAAATTCACTAAATTCTATATTTCTTGTTTTGTAACTTTCATTTAAATCTTTATAAGCAAAACCAACAGATTTTAAACTTGAAATAGAATCAGCGCAAGATGAAATGTCATCATCATTCACAACTTTACCTTTTACAAAAGTATCATGAATATCAGGTTTTGTAGAATTAGAGCCCATTTTATCAAAATTATACAAATTTTCTGGTGCTCTTTCCAAAACAGTATTTGGTTCAAAACCTAAACCTTTTTTAACATTATAAAATCTGACATCTTGGAGTTTGTTTGTTAAAAGATTTAATGTTTGCTCAGTCTGTCCTCTTTTAAGATTTAAATCCTCCAGTTGCTTGATTTTACAATATGCCTCGTTTCTTTCTTGAAAACATGCTTCAAATTTTAGTTGAAAATCACCTTTTTCAGCATTTAAGTTTACAAGATCTTTTTCAAGCTCAGAAATCTTTGAATTTAAAACATCTTTGTCCTTTTTCAAACAATCTTTTTCAAATTCCTTTTCCTTAACCACATCTTTCAACATTGAATTTTCATCACGAGAATTTAACATTGTTTGTCTTTCATGACTAAGTTTGCCTTTTAAAGTTTTAAACTCTTCTTTCATGAACTTAACTTGAGCCTTTAAGGATTGAATACGGAACCACAGTCAGAATGATCAGAAGATGATCCAATGTCCTCATCTACTTTGGCCATCATACACACCTGAGTAAAGTGTGCAGACTCGTCATCAGAACTCTTGTACAACCAATTCTCTTCTTACGCCATTAAGTTCTGACCTTCTTCCACCTTCTTTGCTAACAGTGTTTTCCGAGAATAATATTCAGAATTCTTTGTACGCTTGAACATGCAATCCTTGGAAAAATGACCTGGTTTTCCACAATTGTAGCATCTTCCATATTTCGGCTCAGTCTCTTCTTTCTTTCCTTCTCTCTTCTCTTCTCGCTTTTCATCTCTTTTCTCTCCTCTTTTTTTATACTTCTTTTCAGATCTCGGTTTGTACTTGTCTTTCTTGTAACTCTCATATTTCGGCTTGTACTTGTTCTTTCCAAAGCTTTTGAACTGCTTTGTGAGAAGAGCCAGATTTTCAGCGAATCGTTGCATATCCTCATCTGAATATTCTTCACTTTCAGTAGAAGATGGATCAGTGCTTGAATCAGTAACTTCAGTTAGAAGAGCTTTGGATTTCCTTGACTTTGACTTGTAAGAAGAACTGGACTTGGAACTTGAACCTCTCTTACGTTCAGACATTAAGGCTAAAGAATCTTTGACCATCTTCTTTTCAGCACCAAGCTGCTTTACTTCATCCTCATGCTGAGATAAAGTTGTGAAGATATCATTGACGTCTTCTTGTGCCATGTCCTTGGTCATCTGAATGTTGATAGCATAGCTTTTCCATTCTGTGTTCAAGTTCTTGATGAACTTATAATTGATCTCTGATTCTGACTTGTTCATCCCATTTCTCCTTAGATCATTCAGTATCACATTGAAACGATTGTATGTTTCCATCAAAGTCTCTCCTTCTTTCGCATGGAAACCTTCATATGCATTTATACTCTGATTAAGCTTTGTCTGAATTGACTTCTTTGATCCTTGAAACTGTCTCTCCAATTCATCCCATAAATCTTTTGCAGATTCCCTACTATCTACTCGATTGTAGATATCATTAGGGATTGCCATAGTGAGATAGATAAGTGCCTCTTCATCTATCTTGTGTCTTGCCTTTTCCACATCAGTAAAGAATTGATATGGTTTTGGCACGTATCGATCTGCGATTGCTGGAGATGTAGCTGTGGCTGCTTGTCCAGGTACAAACGATTGTGGATTTCCCGGACCATCTATGATAGATGTCATATAATCTCTGTTCTTTAGATTTAAGAACTGAATCATTATTTTCTTCCATTGTGAATAATCTCCAACAGATAAGACCGGAGGCTTTATATGAGATCCCATAGAGAGAAATTCATTTGCCATGATTGAAAGATGTATGTACCTTCACAAGATGAAAAATATTAGCTAGTAAAGATCTTTAAATCCAATCAAATCAAGAAAATTACTGAAATCTTAAAAAAAAATTCAGAGATTTTGATCACAGAAAGAACTTTTGTCCCCCTCCGCAGACTTAGCACGGGGGTCCCTCTACCCGGTTAGCGGGTGGGGTCAAGGGGCAACGCCCTTGCGGGGGTAGGGGGTAGCGCCCCTAGAGAAATATTTTTTTGACATTTAAAGGGCGTGTTACAGTTTTGAAGATTTCCCAAAAAAAATTCTAAGTGTGAAATGCAAACTACACTCGTCGTGTCAAGTAAGGAACGCAAACCAAACTGTGCGTTTGTAGTGAGACCCGCACAACTTAACTATGCGTTTGTAGAATGACCCGCACAATTTAACTATGCGTTTGTCGAATGACCCGCACAACTTAACTATGCGTTTGTCGAATGACCCGCACAATTTAAACTATGCGTTTGTGCTATGAATCACAAAACTCAGTATGCGTGTGTGTCTTGAAACGCAAGACTCATTGTGCGTGTGTGCTGTGAAACACAAGACTTATTGTGCGTGTGTGCCTTGAAACGCAAGACTCAGAATGCGTTTGTGTCGTGAAACGCACAATACAAATAAAGCACAAGTAAACTTTCGATATGCAAACCAGTATCACACGCAAACCAAGATGAACCAAACGCAAACTTCAGATGAATGACACGCACATCTCAGATGAATGAAACGAACATCTGATTAATGAAACGCACATCTCAGATGAATGAAACGCATACTTCTAACATCAACAAATTTGCATCAAAAACTTATCTAAACCTCGAATTTCAATCTGAAATTTTGACAATTCATGCACAAACACATTTCGAACACAATCATAACAAGAAATTTCGATTAAAAACAAAAATCATCACAATTTAATTCAAGAACAGTACGTGAAACTCAAGAACTCGAAAAACACCAAATCTTCAAATTTATGATCAAATCACATGGATTTCAAGAATTAAAAGATACTAACTCGATCGATTTCACAAAACGAACATAACCTAATCGATTTCAACTCAGAATTTTCACTAAAACTCAAAATCGATTTGAACTTTTATGAACAGTGACGTGAACAGTACGACTCAAAACATTTTCTTGATTTTCAAACGGATTTGGCTCTGATACCAATTGTGGCCCAAGAATTACTAGCTATAACACATTTAGATTGACACCAACACTTTTATTAGATCAAACACATGAATTACAATTAATCACAGATCTAACATTTAGTCACAGATCTCACGTATGTGTGTTCTTACTCTCTCTCAACAACCACCAATATTACACCTTCACTTTCACACACTTAATCTCTTACTTACACAAGTCTCTCTCTCAGAAACAACACAAGGACTTGCTTATATATAGGTCAACATGACCAAGCAAGGTCAAACCATCTAAGCTCTCTTACAACACACACAAACAACTATTACAACAATTACAATAATGACCCTTATTTAATCTTGAATACAATTACAGTCTAACAAGAAGCGTGCCAGTAACCATGGGCATTTTCATTACTGCACTATCGGTCATATTAAACTTTTTCAAAATATCATGAATATATTTGGACTGATTGATAAAAATAACATCAGGGGACTGTTCACTTGAAGACGAAGGAAAAATGTCTGTTCACCCATCATGCTCATCTCAAACCTAGTCTCCATAATTTTTGAATTTTTTTTACAGAATTTAGGATCTGTAGACCCAAATATTATATCATCTACATATATCTGGATTAAGATCAATTCCTCACCTTGTTTCTTTAGGAATAAGGTTGTGTCGATCGTACCTTTCCTAAATCCAGAGGCATGAAGGAATTGAGTTAAAGTTTCGTACCATGCTCTTGGGGCTTGTTTAAGACCATATAACGCTTTATCAAGAACATAGATGTGGTCAGGATGTTGCGGATCTATGAAGCCTTCGGGTTGTGCAACGTACACTTCTTCATGCAGTATGTCATTTAAAAATGCTAATTTCACGTCCATTTGATAGACTGTGAAATTCTTATGTGCTGCATAAGAAATAAAAATCCGAATAGCCTCAATCCTTGCAACAGGGGCAAATGTTTCATCATAGTCGATACCTTCCTGTTGACAATAACCCTTAGCAACTAATCTTGCTTTATTTCGCACAAAAATTCCATCATCATCTGTCAATCACAAATTTATCTTGTGGTCGTGGGATTAGATGCCAGACCTTGTTCCTCTCGAATTGGAGTATCTCATCTTGCATTGCAAGTACCCAATCAAGATCTTGAAGAGCCTCCGAAACCTTTTTCGGTTCAATGGAACTTAGGAAACTGATATATATACACTAATTCGAAGATGTTGCACGGGTCTTTACTCCACTATTTACATCACCAATTAGGTTGTGTAGGGGGTGATCTCTAGTCCATCTTGTGGTACTAGGAAGTGGTTGAACATTCACTCTCGTGTTTTGCTCATTGTATTCATCCACTATTGCAGGAACAACTTCATTTACTGGTTATTCTGATTGTTGTATTTCTAGTGCAACCGAAGAAGTACTCGGGACTTCTTGACCAGACTTGGTATCTGCAGAAACAGAACCTTGATTAGCTTGATCAGAATCATTTGGCGTTGACATACCTGATGAATTTGTTGTTGTGATGGGTTCAGATGGTCTAGAAATATTTTTAGTTACTATATGGACCTCTAATGTTGATGCGGACGCGCTTGATTTATCAAAATCTGTGCATATGTCCATGAATGCATCAAAAAATAAAAGATCTAACTCTGATAGAAATTGATGAGTTAGAAGACTTAGTCTATGTAGACATGGGTTCTATTCTGTCATGAATAGAAGCCTTTCCTTTCAGTTTGAGTCCTGAACTGAGTTGTTCAGAAGTCAATATAGAATGTTCATCAAATGACACATTAATGGTTTCCATGACAGTCTTGGTTCGGCGATTGTAAATACGATAGGCCTATGACATCAAGGAATATCCGAGAAAGTAGCCTTCGTCTGCCTTCTTATCAAATTTACCAAGGTTGTCACGGTCTTTTAAGATAAAGCACCTGCAACAAAAAACACGAAGGAATTTAACAAATTGTTTTCTTTTATTTATGATCTCATAATCTATCTTATTTAATCTCTTATTTATTATCGTCCGATTCTGAGTGAAACATGCAGTGGCAACAGCTTCAGCCCACAGATATAATGGAAGACCAGAATATGCCAACATAGTCGTTTCAGCTTCGACTAAAGTTCTGTTCTTACGTTCAACAACGCCATTCTGTTGTGGTGTGTAAGCGGCCGGAAAGTTATGAGAGATCCCAACTGATTGTAGATAACCTTGAAGAATATCATTCTTGAATTCAGTGCCATTATCACTTCGCAACTTCTTAATTGGCAATTGCAACAGAACTTGCACTTTCTTGATGAAGGCAATTAGCAATTCTGGCGCATCTGATTTGGCTCTTAGAAACTCCAACCATGTATATCTAGAATACTCATCAATCATAACCAAAATATAATTTTTACCATTGATTGATTGATTACACATCGGGCCACAAAGGTCTATGTGAATCATCTCAAGCGGAAATTTACAAGAAGATATTATCTTTGCCTTATGGGAACTTCTTTTCATCTTTTCCATTTCGCACGCTGAACACAAAGAATCCTTCTCGAATCGTAACTCTGGTAGACCTTTGACCATACCTTTACTCACCAATGTATTTATAGCCTCGAAATTCTGGTGAGAAAGGCAGCGATGCCAAATCCAACTTTTTTTCTTTGACGCTTTAGCAATCTAACAAACTGATCCAGTTGCTGAAAGTGTTGGAAAATTAACTGCATACAGATTTCCGTATCTTTCTGCTTTGAATACCTCAGAACCGTCCGAATCTTCAATGTGACAGTGTGTCATGGTAAACCTAACTTGGTAGTGGCTGTCACATAATTGACTTGTACTGAACAGATTGTGATATAGCCTTTCGACATAGAGTACCTTATGGATGGTCACAAAGGTATTTTTGAGCATACCGTATCCTTTAATGTATCCTTTAAGCTCAGAATTTGCGAATCTGACTGTTCCAGTAGGTTGTTCAACATAATAATGCAATAAGTCCTTGAACCCCGTCATGTGCCTTGAGCATCCAGAATCAATAAACCATAGATGACGGGCCTGCAATATAAATAGACTTACTTTTGTTTAGGTACCCATATCCAGATGGGTCCTTTCTTGTTAGCATCTTTAACCTTTTGAAAATCGTCTACCTTGCCTTTGATTCTCCATTCAAATCGAGGCTTAGGTAACCATTTCCAAATCATATTTACATTTAAATCATGAAAGCTTTTCTTCTTTGAAAAATTATTTGCCTTAGCCTTGAAAATATTAATTTGTTGCGTCGAGGCCTTAGAAAAGGATTTGGCTTTAGGAATGTTTTGAACATTCTTAGTCTTAGGAGGACTGGAATGCAATGAAAAAGAATTGCTACCACAGTGATTACATATAAAGTTCTTGCGAGCAAATGTCATCATTTTTTATTTATCAAAAGTTTTACAATCCTTGACACAAAATTGACATTTATTGATCGTAGAACTATTACATGAAGAACTGACATCACTAATAGAAACAGTACAATCTTTTTCACATTTTTCAGAAACACTTTCACACTCTTTCTTTTCACAAACTTTCTTCCTCCATTCTTCTTTAACCTTTGCACTCAGATCTAAAAATCCAAAAGAAACTCGGTTAGTCAATTTCTTAGAGAGTGAATTCTTTGATTTAATTCCAGAAGTTTCTACTTTCTCAAAAATACTTGGCTGCTTTTCAAAACATGAAGAATAAACAATTGTTGGCTTAGCAAGTGTCACAAACTCTGGGTTTGATCTAACATTCCACTTTTTGTCATCAAACTCTTTTTGTTTAGATAATTTTTTCTTAAAAAAATCATTTTTCAAATCACTAATTTGTTTACAAAGCTCTTTATTTTCTTCCAAAGAATTATCAAGTTTAAACCGAATATCACAATTTTCATCTTCAACCTCTTCAAGAGCCTTTTGTAGATCAGAGATTTGTTTTTCAAAATCAAATGTTTGATGAACCACAGAGTCAGACTTAAGCTTGTTTAAAATTGGGACATGGTCTGAAGAATTCATCATCTCTTCAAAAACCTCTTTAGTCATGTTTTCAACAAACTCAAATTGATTATCAGAATTCGTGACATTTGAAGACTCTTCTACCTTGTCTCCATTAGGAGATTCAGAAGCAATGGATTCATAAAAGATTGTCTGATCACAAACATCAGTATATGATTCATACATATCATACTGACATTTGATCTCAGGTATGATTTTATCCTCGTTGACTGATTCATTTGAAGAAGGTGGGGAAAATAATGATTCAAACTCTACAAATTCCAACTTTTTGTTTTTGTAGCTTTTATTTAAATCATTATATTTTAATCCCACCGATTTAAAACTAGATTGTGAATCAGTGCAACTTGATTAATCATCTTCCATCACTTCCTTACCTTTTGATGGAGTTTCAGATATAGGAGTTTCAACTTGTTGATCCCAGTTATGATGTTCTTTAACTTAATTTAACCTTTTACTACACACAGATTAATTAAACAGAGTGCAGAAGCGTTTGAGATGTGTAGAAAAGATTGAACATGCAAGGTAGTAAACACACAAGTAATTAATGAACAGGAAGTAAAGTATTATAAGAAAGTTACTCAAAGAACTGTTTCATTGATTACTGAAGAACTCCAAGAACACGCACTGGTATGTGCAAATATGCTCAAGGATTATACAGACTGTTGTTTTTGTGTGTGCTCGTATTCTCACGCTTGAAACTCTAAGGTGGTGCTCCCATAATATACAAGAAGGATGCACCCCTTAGTACAAGACAAAGGCTGACATTCCATAAATGGAATGCCACATGTAAAGTAAAACATCGTGGGACGCCCATTACTTGATCATGCGGATCTTCGTACAGCATGTCTCACGTGTTGTGCACGTGGTCTTGTCTTGAGCCATCCTGCAAAACTCCAACACTTACCTCTAGAGGTTAGCCTTCACAGAGGCTCTGTGAGTGATCACAGAGGCTCTGTGATCTGAGAATCATCATCAGGTTTGTCCTCTGGCGCGTCTTCTGCGGAGTAGTCTCTTAGCTTTGTATCTTCTGCGGAGACTTTCTTAGACAGCAGAGGTTTCTATACTTAGACTATTTTTCAACACTTCTAAACATGGTAGATGGAGCTAACAATATCCCCCTAAGTGTTGAAAAAAATAAAAAAAATGAGATTTGGAGTGTTGGCTAAGTTAGAAACAAAAGAGGTGAAAGGAACTCAACCTCTGTCTACTTTAATTTAATAGAAATGCTAGCAGGCAATTACATTTGATTACAATAAAGAAAGTAAAATAGGAAATACAGTTTTTCAGAGCCTATACTTTGGCGTCTGGGAAATCGTTGATCTTCTTTCCAAACCCACCTTCTTTCTTCAGTTCTCTGTAGTAGTACACGCATAGTTCTCTGAAGTTTAAGGTTGTACCTATGTTTATAGAAGGACATCTGCAGCTTCTGTGGGTACGAGTGGTGTACCTTTGTGCTTGATAAGTAGATCTTGAATGAGCAGCAGAGATTTGGTTGAGTACTTTTGGCTTTCTATCCCCATGAATAATTTCTTTTCTCCTTTGGGATTCAAGTACACAAAACCAAAAGAAGGTGAAGTGATGATAGAGTTCGGCAGAATATTGGCAGAGGGTGGTAAGTTGTCTTCTGTTGGAGGGAAGTTGACCTTTTTGACTCCCAAGTCAAGTGCCACTTGAAAGTCGGCTATACTGTAGAACAGTAGCTTTTCTCTCATGACCCTCTTGATGGTGAGATGTGCTTCTTGGTATTCCTTCTTCCAGCCAAACTTATCCTCAGTCCATTTGAATAGCTCTGGAAGATCATGAGGGTGAAGATTCGGTAGATCTGCGTCTGTGAAAGTCCATATTTTTTTATCTTCCCTTTTCACAGCATATTCACTGAACCAGAAGTTCTTGCACTTTGTGTGTCCAAGTTTGATTATCAGAACCTCTGAGATCTTGGCCATGGTGAAGACTTTGAATTTTGGCTTGGCTTTCTCTTTATAGAATCTCCTTCTTTCCTCTGATACAGTTTCCTCTGAGAGTCTAACAGAGGGAAGATCTTGAGCTCCGCGGCTATAGAGGTATTTGTACACTTCTTCTTCGATGTTCTTCTTTGGAGGAACAGGTAAGGGTCTCTTAGACTTTCAAAGCCTTGGATAACCTCTGCAACTCTATCCTTTGATGGTTTGGCAAGTGGTTCCAGGATGGGGAGTTCAGACAGAGGTTGCAGATCAAAAGCCCAGTCTTCCTCTTCAGGTTTTACTCTTTTGATGGCATCGAAAGAGCTCTTTAGTAGTTTCTGAGAGGTGGGAGGAGGAGATTTGATCTTCTTCAGAGGTTCTGTAGCTATGGCCTTGCCTTTATCTTTTGCAGTTGGTGAGATTCTGTGATTTAGATTATGATAGGAGAGCAGGCTGCAGAGACCTGTTGTTTAGATGATCTATGTGGTTCAGGTTCTGAGCCTATAGGGACTTGGTTCAGGGGAACTTCTGGGATAGGTGCTTCTTGTATTGATTGCAGATTCTCCCCTTGATGAGAACCATGGTCGGATTTTCCCTGTTGAGGTACGGCTTGAAGAGGAGTGGCTTGAAGAGGATTGACAGAGATGACGAGTGCTTTTGTTGTTGAAGTCTTCTCTCCCTCATGATGGCCAGGGCCAGGTGCATCTGGATCCTGGTCCTCATGCCTTGGGCATTTCCGGGATGCTTCCTCTTGGCAATTCGTAGGGGTCGTTCTCTTCTTCCGCTTGCAGAGGTGTTCGTACACATGCCTACTGATCTTCTGCAGAACTTCCCCTGCAGCCAATGATAATTCGTTGATTTCCAGATCGGACTTGAACCGAAATGTGGCCACCGTTCTCTTCATATCCGCTTCCACCTTCTTGCCTTGTTTAGCGAAGTCAGATCGAAGATGGCTGATGTTGCTGAGAACCTGGTTCCCCATAGTTTCCAAGTCCATTTTCTTGGCAAAAGCAGAGAGGTCATTCGCAGAAGTTAAGGGTGCAGAAGTGGACATCTATGGTTGAAAGGGGGCCATGACACTGCGAGTCATGTCCTTGATTTCATCTATGAGCTTGGTCAGATCATCCACTCTTGAATGAACTATTTGTTGAGCAATTTTCGGCATTTCCTTTATGCAGATATCCCCTAGAACCTGAATTTGATTTGAGTGGGCGATGATCGTTTGCCCACATGCTCGAAGATCATCTCTGGTCGCGCAGTTTGTTCTTAGTTCAGTGATCGCCTCCGAATGCTGGGTTGAAGATTTGTGAAGAGCGTTCAGGGCGTCTGTATTTGCTTTAAGAGCTTCTGCAATGACCTGAGAATCCATAGAGACAGATCTTTTCAACTCGTCAAGTTTTGTGAGCACCATGTCAGCAAAGGCTTTAAACTCGCCCTTTGTGACAAAAGTGTCAGAGGTAACCTCTGGAACAACACATGTTCCAAATTTAGCCAACGAGTCTTTGGCACCCATAGAGCCTGTGGGGACGTTGAGCTCTGTGGGATTTCCTTCCAATCCTCGATGCTCCATAGAGGAAACATCTATGGAAGTTCTGTCAACATGTTCTTTGGGGGAGGGTTCAGAGACTTCCTTAAGATCTATGTTGAATGGATCCTGTGGTTGTTCTAGAGCCACATAATCATTGTGTTCTTTCTCCACCAACTCTGAGGTGGTTTGGGGGTCACTCTTGTGTATGACAGAGGTAACAAATACCTCTGTGTGTGGAAGAGTCGTGTCCTTGGGCAAAGGGACACTTTTGTTTGCACCTTCATCCTTTTGAGAGGATGGGGTGAAGTTTGGATCCCCAGTTGTAGATGGTACAGAGGATGAAGGAATATCTTCTGTCTGGGAGGCTAGGATTTGGTTCGGACTGTGCGGTCCTGTTTCAATACCCCTCTGCACTAGAACTGCAGGGATAGAAGTGTGGGTTGCACTGGGAGTTGGTTTTGGTGGTGTGCCAAAGGCATATTTTGTTACCCTCTCCTCCAACGATTTTTTAACCGGGTCTACTGCCTCTTCTTCGCTCTGTGACCTTCCTGTCATATCTTCTATTTCCATTTCCACCATTTCTCCTATTCCTTCGGAGTATCAGAGGATGACCTCTCTGGCAATTTCTGCTGCCATTTTCAGGGGGCTCTGTGGTTTTTCCTTTGGAGAACTGAGAGGCTTTTCCGGTGGAGAGTCTTCGAAGACTACGGTTCTTCGTCTAGGCTTCTGCTGAGGTTTTTCAGCAGCCTATGTAGGTGAAGTGTTGACCGTTTGGACTTTGGCAGTGACTTCCTTAGATATTTCTTTTTCGGCCAACCTGCGGAGCCTTTTTTTCTTTTCCTCTAGAGACTGAACCACTTCTGTGGTTGCCTCTTTAGTGACTTTTTCTTCATCTGCCAAGGATTTTGAAGCCTCTTCTTCTGCTTCTCTCTTTTTATTATTTTTCTTTTTCTTCTTCGCACTCCCTTCCCCTCTATCTAACTCTCTCCTTTTCTCAATCGTAGCTTGGGCTTCTGTGGCCACAACTTCCATCCGTTCTCCCTCGTCTCTCAAGTAAACTACAATGTCTCCTATCATGAATCCTACACGAGGGGGGGTTGCAGGACGTGGTTCTGGTGTTCTGTTCCCTCGTATGTACTCCCTAACACCCTCTTCACTACCCAAATAAGTCAACATCTTTGTTGACAGAGGTCTGGCTTCTGGATATCCGGTTTTGATGGTGGTTGGCTTGTGAGACTTCATCTCATGGAGTTTGATTGTCTTACCCTCTGCTGGTAGCTTTCCTTCCCCAATCAAGTCATCGCCTAGAAGTAATCCTAGAAAGAGTCCAAACGCGATGTTCTTTGGCTTTGTCCCCCTATCTTGGTCTTTCTGCTTTGAAATCACGGCATTCTGGATCTCCCTGAAAATGAGTCCAGCGTAGTCTAGAGGTAGATCATAGTAAATTCCATACATTATAGCCAAAGTAGTATGCCTTGATTGATCTGGGCTCCCAACCTTCGACGTCAAACATCGGTTCAGAATCGAGAAGAGTACGTTCCACAGAGGGGGTACATTCTGTTGTCTGAAGTTCGTTCTTTTGGCAATTGGTACTACGTATCCAATGAATTTCAGAAACGCCAGTATCTCTTCCTCTGTGGGCTCCTCGGAGAATTTGCGCAAGTTGAGGTCTGATTTGGTGGGAAGTTCAAAGACATCTAACAGTTTCCTATGATTGATCCCTAAGTCTAGAATCTTTTCAGTTGATGGATGGGTTGCGTAGCCAATGATGCAGTGTCCATATTTATCCATCTTGGCATGGCGAGCACTCAGCCAAAACTGTTGGATGTAAGATTCAGGGATGTCATTTCGCTTCATTGTTTGGGCTTTAACCAGGAAGTGATTCTTGAGGATTTGAATCAGTGGATTGGCTTCAGTAGGGAAACCAGAGGGATTCAGGGTGACAAAATGTTTGTTCAGTTTATTCTTCATTTGAGTCAAGTGATAGTCATGCCTAGTGAAAGACAACATTCTGCTTGTAAGCACTTTCTCTTGGCCAACGGAGGCTGAATCAGCCTTTTGAAATGTCGAGTGATGAGAGTTGTTTGAGTTCTTGGACCCATTAGAGTTCTTGGAGGAAGTTGAGGGAGAAGCCATTGATAGAATAGTGGAGAAGAAGAAAAGCTTTTGCAGGAAGTTCTTGAGAGTAAAGGTTGAAGGTAAAAAGTAATAAAGAGAAGCAAAAGGGATTTTATACATAGAGAGGTAAAAAAAATAAGCGATAAAAGATAAAAATTTCAAATCCGTGATGAGTGGAAACGGATAAGAGGCCGTTTCTGAAAAACGACGGTACAGGTTACGAACCAATCAAATGTTGCCACGTCAGATAATGGCGGTGCACGATCTAGGACATGCGCCACCCTATTCTCACGCGCGTGGCATTTTCTATTTTCACATGACTGTGATGTTTAAGAAATAACCCGCAGAAAGTGACATGAATTTCTCAAGTGATGGGAATGACAGAAGCTCTGTGGGTAAGATGTTTCTGAGGTCACAACCAAGGTTTTGATCGAAAGAGCCTTTGAAGAGAAATGATCGAGTTTCTTTTGAGAGAAAAGCATCGGTTAAGCGAACCTCGTTTTTTGGAGGTGCAGAGGTTCTGTGAGGGATCACAGAGGCTCTGTGCTCGACCTCAGAGGTTCTGTGAAAGATTTTCAAAGTTTCGATCATTTCAAAGTTTAGACATGGACTAACCTCACTCTGTTGTCTATATCGTGCAGAACTGTTTTGCTCCCCCTCGAATAGTCAAGATTTGTCTTTGATGGTTCGATCTGCTCCCCCTTTAACTATGCTTGGATCATATAAAGATAAGATTTGTACAAGAAAAGAAACTTAAGAAACTATTTACAAACAAGGAATGTATTGCAAAAAGGAAATATGTACAACAGAGGCTCTGTGCAGGGGTATAGAGGCTCTGTGGTCAACTCATGTTAAGCATACCAATCTTGCCGACTAGAAAAGTGAATCTTTTCTCATTCAATGCCTTCGTGAAAAGATCGGCAAGTTGATAATCTGTGGGCACAAAGTACATCTCTATTGTTCCATGCTCCACACGATGTTTCAAAAAATGATACCTGATATCGATATGTTTGGTCTTGGAGTGCTGCACAGGATTGGCAGAGATCGCAATGGCGCTTTTGGAGTCACAGAGGATGGGGATTTTTTCGATATCAAATCCATAGTCTCTAAGTTGGGTCCTCATCCACAGAACTTGGGAACAACAACTTACAGCAGCAACATATTCTGCCTCTGCCGTGGAGGTTGAAACACAGTTCTGTTTCTTGGAAGTCCAACTTACTAGTTTCCCTCCAAGGAATTGACAACTCCCAGAGTTACTCTTTCTGTCGAGTTTGCATCCTCCGTAATATGAATCTGTATAAGCCACAAGATCAAAGCCAGAGTTCTCCGGATACCAGAGACCAAGATTCTTGGTCCCTTTTAGGTATCTGAAGATTCTCTTGACAGCATAAAGATGAGATTCTTTGGGGTTAGCTTGAAATCTTGCATAGAGACATGTGGCGAACATTATATCAGGTCTACTCGCGGTTAAGTACAACATAGATCCTATCATCCCTCTGTAGAGTTTACACTCCACAGATTTACCTTCTGGATCTGCATGAAGTTTGGATCCAGTGACCATAGGAGTCTTCATTGGTGAGGAGTCAGAGAGCTTGTATTTTTCAAGTATGTTAGAGACATATTTTGATTGGTTTATGAAAATACCCACTGTAGTTTGTTTGACTTGCAATCCTAAGAAGAATTTAAGTTCTCCCATCATGCTCATATCAAACTCACTTTTCATCAATGACTCGAACTTTTTGCAATATTAATCATTTGTAAACCCAAAAATAATATCATCGACATAAATCTGTACAAGTAGAATCTCACCTTTTCTCTTCTTATAGAATAAAGTTGTATCAGTTGTACCTCTTTCGAAACCATTTGCAAGAAGGAAATTTGAAAGTCTGTCGTACCAGGCTCTGGGAGCTTGTTTAAGTCCATACAGAGCCTTGTCCAAGAAGTAGACGTGATCTGGGTACTTTGGGCTTTCAAACCCTGGTGGTTGTTGGACATATACTTCTGCTTGAATCTGCCCGTTCAGAAAGGCTGACTTGACATCCATTTGTTATACTTTGAAACCTCTGTGGGATGCGAAGGCAAGAAAGATTCTTATTGCTTCGAGCCTTGCCACAGGAGCAAAGGTTTCTTCATAGTCAATGCCTTCTTCTTGATAGTATCCCTTGGACACCAGTCTTGCTTTGTTCCTGACCACCACACCGTCCTCATCCTTTTTGTTCCTGAAGACCCATTTGGTTCCTATAGCCGTTTTGCCTTTTGGCATAGGCACTAGGGTCCATACTTCGTTTCTCACAAACTGCAGAAGCTCCTCTTGCATAGCTTCTACCCAGTTTGGGTCTTCAAGAGCTTCGGATATCTTTTTGGGTTCGATGATACTTACAAAATTTGTATAGTAACAAAAATTTGCAGTACTTGAACGAGTTTGAACCTTGTCAGATGGGTCACCTATAATTTGGCTCTGTGGGTGACTTCTGGTCCATTTTGTCATTCGAGGCAGGTGATCATTGGAAACTTCTGTGGTTAACTCAGGAGCATGTTCATCTTGACGTAGATCATTCTCTGTCGAAGGAGATTGATCATTCGTAATTGCCACAGGACTTGGCTGTTCATCATGAGTTGAGGTGGAGAGCTCTGCGGACCCTTGATCTGGTGTTGACCCTTCAGAGGTATTTTGAAGATGACCTTGATCTTGATTGAGCTTGGGGTTTGGATTCGAATTGTCCTCTGAGTGCTCCCCCTCGACGTGTGCACCTTCAACAGTAGTGGAAGAGGGTGAAGCATTACTAGGACCGGTCAGGGAAGTACCTGTTTGGTCCTCAGAGTGTCCGGCTTCAGAGGCTCTGCGGTCACCTTCAGAGGGTTCATCATCATTAAACATATCTTCAAACAGATGATGAAGGTCATTTGTTCGTGATGAGCCACCAGAATCTTCATCTTGAAGATTGATTCCTGAGCTGATTTGCTCAGAAGTCACCTGAAAAGATTCATCAAATGAAACATTAATACTTTCAAGTATATGTTTGGATTTGAGTACATAGACTCTGTATGCCTTGGAGTGTGATGAATAGCCAACAAATTTGGCTTCATCGGCTTTGGGACTGAACTTCCCAATCTATTCTCTGTCGTTCAGCACAAAACATCTGCAGCCGAAGACATGGAAGTACTTGATGTTCGGCTTCCTCTGTTGTAGTAAGTGGTATGGTGTTTTTTCATGCCTCTTCACTATCAGAGATCGATTTTGGGTGAAGCATGCGGTTGAAATGGCTTCTGCCTAGAAAGAAATAGAGAGCCCTGAAGCAGTGAGCATAGTTCATGCGGCTTCCACTAGTGTTCTGTTCTTTCGTTCAACAACACCGTTTTGTTGTGGAGTCCTTGCAGCAGAGAAGTTCTGTGATATGCCTTCTGTCGAAAGATAGGCTTCAATGGTTGAAATCTTAAACTCTGTCCCATTATCACTTCGGATTCTCTGTACCCTGCAGTCATAAAGAACTTGTATTCCCTTGATAAGATTGATTAGTACTTCAGGAACATCTGATTTCTTTCGAACGAATTCCACCCAAGTATATCTAGAGAATTCATCTATGAGTACATGGATGTACTTCTTGCCACCAAGACTCTGCACAGATATAGGACCACAGAGGTCAACATGAAGCATCTGCAGAGGTCTGGTGCAAGATATGTCAGACTTAGTTTTGTGGGCAGCCCTTTTAAGTTTTCCCATCTCACAAGCAGAGCATAGATGATCCTTGTCGAATCTAATACTTGGTAGTCCACTTACCAGGTCTAGTTTCACAAGTTTGTCCAGTGTGTGAAAGTTTAGATGACAGAACCTGTTGTACCGGAGCCAAGCTTCTTCATTCTTACTTGAGACTAAACAGAGCTTTTCTTCTCTGTTAGGTGATTTGAAGTCCATGAGGTATAGGTCACCTCGTCTTTAGGCTCGCAGAAGCTCTGTGGTGGTATCTTCCTTCAACAGAGAGTAGTATTGTCTTTTAAACATCACATCGAGTCCATTATCACAGAGTTGACTTACACTCAGTAAGTTGTGCTTGAGTCCATCCACATAGGCAACTCTGTTGACATCAATGTCTCCTTTGGCAATGACTCTATAGCCTTTTATTTGACCTTTCTTGTTATCTCCAAAGGTTACAGATCCTCCACCAAGTTTTTCTTTATAAGAGGAAAGCAACCCTCTGTCGCCAGTCATGTGTCTTGAGCACCCAGAGTCTAGGTACCAGATTGGCACATGTTGTTTCTTCTGTGGACAGATTAGATAGATTTAGGTACCCATTTCCAAATGGGTCCATTTTTGTTAGGAGGCTGTGAAGATGCCTTAGCACCTTTGGTTTTGGGTTTATCCTCATTTGCAGAGGTACCAGATTGTCTCTTCTCACCCTTGAATTTTGCATTCTTGGGTTTGGGGTGAGATATAAGACAGGAGGGCCTCGATAAATGTTGATTCAAAGCATGCATAAGATCAAGACTTTTACAATAAGGGACATTAGAGGCAAACTTATTGAAAATCTCATTAAAATTGTCAAAGGAGGGTACAAAGCAAATTTTACTACAACCCATTTTAGATTTGGGTTTCTTTTTACAGAAAGCTTTGTCTAATCTAGGTTGAGTTTTTTCAAAAACTCCTCTTGAGTGGCTCTATGATTGTACTCTCCCTTGATCTTCTTTCTTTGCCTTCACTGCAACAGAAGCATCAAGTTTATCAATTTTAGGCCATTTACCCTTCTGTTGCCAAGTGAAATTTTCTTGAAATGGTTTTAATGATCTTGGAGCTTTTGAAACATGAGAGATCTTGTTCTTTTTATATTTTTCAAGCTCAAGAGAAGTCTTTGCATGCAAGCACATGTCCAGGAAATCAGGACAGATAGGTACATCTGTGGTTTTCCTTTTGGGAAGAACTGTTCTATTAAGAATGCCAGAGGTAAGTTTACTCTTCTCTAGACCACAGGGGAGTATCTCAAGTTCCACATAACTTGTCCCATTGTCGACAGAGGACTCTGATTCTGACTCAGAGTCTGAAACGAGAAAGTCTCTGTGAATGAGAGCCTGACCTTCTGTAAGTGCCTTGCTTTGTCCATTGGTGTCCTCTAAAGTATTTAGAATTTTTGAAATACAAGGAATGACCATAGGAACATTGAGACAGTTTTGTAGATCTTGCTCAAAGATTTCTCTTATTTCAGAGGTTAAATCAGGATGGTTGAGAAAATGATTTTCATAAGTTCTTCTCAAGTCGCTTTCCAAAAACCTTTTAAATAGTTTTTTTCCACAGAGGCTGGAACGAACTCTGGTGCATCAGAGGATAGTTCCTTTTCAGGAACCATCAGGAACATGAAAGCCATTTGGGTTTGAGTTTCTGGGTGACCGAATCTGAAGATTCCTATCTGTTTTTGAGACAGATATTTCCTTGGAATGGTTTTTCTCTTTGAAGAGAGTGTAGATGCTGAATCATTGTTTTCATACCATACATTCGTCATCCGCAGAGGTTTCCTCGGATGTGGTCCCTCAGAGGTTATGCGTCTCTTGAATGTGGATAATAGGTTTGGAAGACTTGGTTTTAAAAATTTACCAGGGCAGAAGATGTTTGATAAAGATTTGTTTCTTTTATTTCCTGTGTAGGGGTCAATATCCTCGAACCCTAATCCTCTTCTGTCGATCTGAGTGTTTACCTTTTCATGAACCTTTTGAGCATCCTGATACCTCTTAATTTGGAGATCTCTGTCGAACAGATCTTGATGAAGTACTTCTCTTTCTCTTTGAAAAAAGTTTTTCAAGGAAAGGGCATTTAATCGATCGCTCTCACATTTCTTTAGCTCTTTGACTTTTTCTTTCAAAACTTGGTCAAGTTTTGAGATTTTCTCCTTGAGACCCTTTTTGTTTAAACAATACTCAGAGGTAAGATTTTTATTTTCTAAGTAAAGCTTGTCCTTCTCTTGGGTAAGAAGCCTAGTTTCTCTTTCAAAGAAAGCAAGCTTTTTCTCAAGTTCTGAGCATATGTTTTTATAAGTAAGAAGATCATTCTGAATTTCAAGAAGTTTGTTTTCAGAGTCCGAGTTATAAGAGTCAGAAGTGGATACCTCACTCTTGTCGTCAGAAGAGTGGACTTCTGCCATTCCACAAAAGAGTGCATTGTCTTCTTCATTAGAGGATTCATCGGTTACAAGGTTATCTTGTTCTGCCATTAGGGATCTCTGAGTGTAGTATTCTGCTTTCTTTTTATAGAAAGTAGCGTCTCTTGTGGGTTTCCCTTTGTTGGCAGAAGACCTGCACTCTGCCGCAAAGTGGCCTGGTTTCCCGCATTTGAAGCAGCCTTCAATCTGCTTTGGGAATCTGTCACCACCTCTGCCGTCTGACCTCTGTCCACTTCTCTCTTCTTGCCTTGGCTCCTCAGACTCATCTCTTCCATGCCTTCTTGCCTCACTATATCCTCTGCTTCTGTCATCTCTTTCTTCTCTCCCTCTGTACTCCGGCTTCTTCTTGAGACCACGATTGAATTGTCGGGTCATAAGTGCGAGTGTTTTGGCCAGAGCAGCCATGTCTATCTCCTCCTCAGAATCTTCTTCACTTTCACTCTCTGCTACAAGTACCTTCTTCTTATTCTTCCTCTGCGCATCCTCAGCTGCCTTTTCCTTCTTTCCCTTGTCTTTGCCTTCAGAGACATTTCCTATAAGAGCCAGTGGACCTCCGACAGAGGTTGTCAACTTGGAAATTCTGTTCTCTTGGCTAATCAGTGTTCCAAAGAGATCAGATATTGACCATACATCAAGATCCAATGTGGCTTTCACGGACATGGTCAGGTGAAGCCATTCATCATTCAGACTTTGAAGAAATCTAACATTGTTTTCTTCAGAGGTTCTGTGGATTCCATACCTCTTACACTTGTTTAATAAGGAGTTGTACCTGTTGTAAGTGCTTTGAATGGATTCACCCGGCAGAGCTTTAAATGCAAAGTATTCATTTATGCACAAAGCCCTGTTGTTCTTGAGGGTTTTAGCACCACCCTCAAGTTGTTTCTCTAGGTCTAACCATAGGTCCTTCGATGTTTCACAGAAATCAAGAGACTGGAAGATGTCATTTGGGATAGCCATTATGATTAGTCTTTTGGCTTTCTTTGCAAGCTCATGTTGTGCCTTTTCTTCTTCACTCCATTCGAGGACAGGTTTGGGGTGTTCATATTCAGGGATTTCAGGGGTATTGGCAGTGGCAGGAACACGAGGAACAGTTGTCATTGGGATGAAAGGAGGATTGTGAAGAAACTCAACCAGATCAGGATCCACACCTTCAAGAAAGTGCACCATCCTGATCTTCCACTAAGGATATTCATCTCTTAATAGAGTGGGAGGCTTAGACTGAGATCCTACACTGAAGTAGTTAACAGCGTTTGCCATGATAGTTTTAGAGAGAAAAATAGAGTATGATAGGAACTAGGAAGAGTATAACAGTAATGGTCTTTGAAAGTCCTGTGCATTGAAAGTTGATTAAAGTATTTATAAGGGTTCGAAATGTAATTCTTTGAAAGTTATTTTGTTAGATGGGCCCAAGCCCATAAGCCCATTAGGCCTATGCGCCTAAGTATTTAAAGTTTTTATTTAGTTCATTTGTTAGGTTAGAAGAGTTACACAGGTCTCATAATTCAGATTACTAGTCAATAGGTTTACTCTCTCTGATCAGAAATCCGTTCTGTAAACCTGTAACCCTTTGATTGCATATTAATCATATGACTAGAAGTTGTGACTCAAATCTTATTCATCTTTGATATTATTTGCTGTGATTGCATTATACTGGGATCTACAATTGGTATCAGAGCAAAGAGACTAAAGGTTTGATCCAGAAAAAGGTTTGTCTAAAACCCTATAATCAATTATATGTGTTAATTGCTTTTATCTGCTTTAATTGATTATCTGTTTCTGAGTTTTATCGGTCCAAGTTTCTGTTTGTTTTCTGGAAAGTGATTATCTGGAAAAGTGTTTTTCTATCGATTTCTATAAAATCGATTTTTATCTGTGTTATCGTTCGATAGTTTTCTGGAAAATCAATTGTTTATCGGCTAGTGTCTCTAAAAACAAAATCTTTATCGGTCCACACTTGCTTGAGGTGATTTGATATTTTTATCGGTCGAATATTTTGATCTGCATATTTGTTTGTTTTTTTCTGAAACTGCTATTTGGTATCGTTTTTTTTTGGATTTTTATTGAATTCTACTTCTGGGTTTGATCACGATCGAGTTCCAGAAATCATCGAGTTCATCGGTTTGTTCATCGTGTTTATCGGTCTCTAATCATATCGCTTATCGGTTTTGAGTTTATCGGTTTATCTGCTAAGTTGTTAATAATATGTTATCGACCGATAGTACTTGACCGATATATTATTAGACCGACACCCTTTGTTCGACCGGTGTATTGTTATTATCGGTCCTTTATTCGACCGGTGTATTGTCAATATCGGTCTTTTGTTCGACCGGTGTATTGTCAATATCGGTCCTTTGTTTGACCGACATATTGTCATTATCGGTTGTTTATTCGACCGATACACTGTCAGTACCGATCCTTTGTTCGACCGACGCACTGCTTCGATCGGTACCCTGCTAACCGGTCCTTGGCTTTGACCGATACTTCTGTTTCGACCTGTATTGACTTGACCGATATTAGTTCGACCTCTATTGGTTTGACCGATATTCGTCCTTGACCGATACCCGTCCTTTGACCGGTACATTGATTTTATCGGTCCTTTGTTTTGACCGATATTTTGTCTATTCCGGTCCTTTGCTTGACCGGTACTTTGTCTATACCGGTCCTTTGCTTGACCGGTACCCTGCTCGACCGGGTTTGTTAAAAAAAAAAGGAAAAAGGGTCAAATTTTTTGTCTCACGATCATTTTGCAGTGCATTTCTTTTAGCCCCCGTACTTCAAGGTTTCAGTAGTTTATCATTTGTGACCCTAAACTTTCAAGTTTCACATTTTGTCACTTTTGGTCCTTGCACTTTAGAGTACCATATCTTGTCAAGTTCAGTCCCTGTATATCAAAAGGAATGCCTTCAAGCGAAGCTCTTTCAGTAAGTATGGATGAGATGCCACCTGTTCTTTACAGAGGAGAATATGACCAATGGAAGATTCAGTTCTTAGACTTCATTGATAAACATGACTTGGGTGATTATATCAGATTATCTCTGAGGGAAGGAAGAATGGAAACTCCGACAAAGACTTGTTATTTTATGGGAGAAAATGGAAGAACGGAACACGAAATGTACCCACTACCATTTCAGGAATACACAGATGAGCAAATAAAAAGAGATTTGAAGCTGATAAATTGACTAAAGCTTTTATCTTGCAAGGAATTTCCAAGGAGATTTAAAAAGAGATTTCTGTAAGTTTAGACAGTAAAAAGGCTACAGGAAAACAGCTGTGGGAACATCTTGAGAAGATAATGACAGGACCAAAGATGTCTTCAAGAGTAAAGTTTTTGGAAACTGAGAACAAAGAGCTGACAAGAAAAATCTTGAACTTGGAAGATCAGATTGTCCAGATCTAGAAAGCATCCGTTGAAAGTTATGAGGAAAATATCTCTGAACTAAAAGATGCAAATGCCGATCTTCAAAAGCAAATATCTGATTTGGAGCAAAAGCATGCTAAAGATAGATCCGAGTTTGAGAAATCTTTTGCAAAGAAGTTCTCAGATTTTTCGAGAAAATGTGCTGATGAGAAGAAAGAAGTTGAGCTGAAATGCATAAAACTTTCTCAGCAAGTTTCTGATTTTCAGAAAGTAATCATTGTTGAAAGAGAGAAGTTTGCAACAGAAAAGAAGGCCATTGAACAAAAGAATGTTAGCGTCTTCAAAGAAATATCCGGCCAAAGAAACAATGCTGAGAAGGGATTTGAAGAAGAGAGAAGTATGTTTGAGGCTGAGATCAAAAAGCTTACTAAGAAATTATCTGAACTATCTGAAAGTGTGCTGAAAGAGCAGAAAACGAAGTCTGAGTTCACGAAGAAGATTGACCTGCTTGTTAAAGAAAGAGACAACTTTGCTTCGACTATTAAAGTGCTTGAACAGACTGCATCAAGTTCAAATCAGAAATCGGTCTCTTCACAAAGGTCAGTTAAATCATTTGATCAGATTCGTAAAACTAACCTTTTCTATGATAGCAATATAGATGGTTCAGGTACACATCAAAGAAGAAGGAGATACAAAGAAGAGGAACTGGTCTGGAAGAAGAAACCAGTTGTAGATGAGCTGAAAGAAAGAGAATCATGTGTACATGCGTTTAATGCCAATAGGAACAATGTGCGTAAAGGGAAACCTGATCATATCTATACGAGAGATCAATTAATCAGGTTATCAGGTAAGAAAAATTATTGTTCTTATTGTCGGACACATGATCACATTCACAAAACCAGTGATCATTTCTGGTATGGTTCTTATTCTATTACCCCCACAAGAACTGAAACTAACATTCATGGACCCAAATACCAGTGGGTAACAAAGCCGAAAACTGATTCTTTGTTGCATGCACCTACTGTCAAGGGGGAGTAGAAGAACGAAGGCTTCTAAGTAAAACAGCTTAGAACCCGTACTTCAACGAAGTTTGGCTTCTGATCACATGACAGATCAGGACCCGTTCTTCAACGTTCAGACCTGGATAGTTTACAAATATCCAGGGGGAGCTTAAAAGACCTAAATCATTATATCATGATTTGAGGGGGAGCTTAAAGGTAAATATCTTCTGATCTAGATCTCTGATTGTTTGAAAGAAGAACAACTTTCGAACATGAAAAACATTTTCTTAAATGTTCAAACCACTTCTCTATTCTCAAAAGATTTTATGAATTTAGAAGTGTGATTTTAAATGTTTTTCAATTTTTGCGCATTAATGTTTAACTGACCGTGTGTTTCTAAAGATCAATACTTGTGTATTATCTTGTCTATATACTGTTAAGTATTCACACACACCGGGTCAGTACTTATTTGAAATTGTTATTACCATGTCTCATAACGAACCAAGTTTTTGATGGTAATACCCCCGTTTGCAATTCAATATTGTTGAGCATCAATCATCATATGTGCTTTCATTGCTACATTATTTATATTTGTTCATATAAACAAAATATCCAGTTCTTCGATACCCTAACCATTTTAATTTGATCTGATTTGTACATTGTCAGATTCTCAAAACAATTCTCTTGATTTCATTTCATTCAATCAATATCTGTGTTTTGAGAAATCTTCAAAGTTCAATTGCTTAAATCTCATGAGCATACATTTTGACAATGTTATGATACATTTTGTGCTTAATTGTACAAGCTAAATTGTTGAGCATCAATTCTTTTTAGGACTTACATGGGATTTGTGTGAGAACTTAAACAGAACTTCCATGGATTCACGTTAACCAGTGTTTCCTATCCCGGAAGTTATCCTTGAGTGATTGAGGGGTGAGGGGTCATAAATCAAAGAGTGGGGGAGATAACTCATCGGGTTGAGTTTTTCTCATTGTGCTGAGCGGAAAAATGAAAAAGAGAGTTTGGTTAGAAGTGAGCTTTAATGTTAAAAAGAAAGAGGGTGTGAGAACAGAGTTAAAAGAATATCAGAACTCTGCACCAACCACTTTCTGAGTCGGGCAGCCACATTTTCTGATTGGTTCATAATCTTTGGTGACCATCATTGAACAGGCAGTGAGCCCATGCCAACTCTTGCTATAACCCCACTAGCCACTCGTTTCTTTCTTAACAAAGAAATGTTTCATTTTCTTTGGGGACGCAGCATATCTGCTATCTAGTCTTCACTCGGAAGATTTAGATATTGAAAAAGATTGAAAGTTGCCCCACATTCACACCTCTTTCATGCACATTGAGTCTGTGTAATATATGTTGTTGTCTCAACAGTTTACACAATTTTGAGCCTGATCAAGCTAAGTAGCTCCTATCATTCATACACTTACACGAGCACACAAGGAATAAGTTTTCTTGTCATAACATTCATAGAAAATTCCTTTGTGGTTTTTCGATGATTGAATGGAAGCCCTGGGGAGTGAATATCACAAAAACTCCTTTCCAACGTACATATGTTGTATAAAGTGGCTTCGTGCTACTTACAGGCATACTAACTGTATGATTTGTTGATTCAGGTTTGCAATTCCTATTATATCTAAATTTGAAAAGATTCGGATATATACATTTCATGAATTGACGGATACTCAGATCAAAGGGTGGAGAATGTCAAATTATCATAAAGGGGAGATCAAAGAAAGTGCTGAAATTGAAGAAGTTTTGATATTCATGATGCTCACAATCATCAGAAAGGGGGAGAAATCTTACAAAGTTCAATTTCAAAGTTTTAAAGAAAGAAAGTTATTTCTGAAGACAGTCTAGAGATCAAAGAGATGAAGATGATGTTTCATTTTTCAAAGTTGTATTATTTCTTCTTTTCCGTATCATGTGGTGTTTGCTACAAGTTTGTTTATCATTCCTCCTATGCGCT
Source organism: Arctium minus (assembly GCA_954870635.1). NCBI lineage: Eukaryota > Viridiplantae > Streptophyta > Magnoliopsida > Asterales > Asteraceae > Arctium > Arctium minus. The sequence continues at coordinate 19,679,527 of OX941096.1, read as the reverse complement.
GATTGCAACAAGTTCTTAAGCTGAAAGCATATTCAACTCGCGGTTCAAAGACAGATTCTTTGTTTTAAACTGAAGTTGCACCGTGGAATATCACGTAACTCTCACATTATCTTTCTTGTGTGCTTATCCGATGTGATTGAGTTTCTACAGTTAAAAGTTGCGTGATAGTGCATTCAGTCGAGGCTACTGTACATTGAATCTGGTTACAAAGTTGATACTATGAAGACCAAGAGCTGTATTCAAGGGGGGGCGTTGAAAGACATGAAGTTAAGAAACACCAAAGGTCTTCAAAGATTAAAGAGGGAAAGAAGATCATGGCATGAAGTATTCAAGTTGATAAATGCTTTATTCAACTTTAGGGGGAGATTGTTAGGACTGAAAGTCATGTGCATTGAAAGTTGATTAAAGTATTTATAAGGGTTCGAAATGTAATTCTTTGAAAGTTATTTTGTTAGATGGGCCCAAGCCCATAAGCCCATTAGGCCTATGCGCCTAATTATTTAAAGTTATTATTTAGTTTATTTCTTAGGTTAGAATAGTTACACAGGTCTCATAATTCAGATTACTAGTCAATAGGTTTACTCTCTCTGATCAGAAATCTATTATGTAAACCTGTAACCATTTGATTGCATATTAATCATATGACTAGTAGTTGTGACTCAAATCTTATTCATCTTTGATATTATTTGATGTGATTGCACTGTACTAGGATCTAGACTTTGAATCTATCTTTGAGTGAAGAGTACACTTGTACCCGTTACTATACCAAACAGGTTGATATAGTTTCAGAAAACAGAGTGTGACTGTGAATGGAGTTTGAGACGAATAACAGATTCAAACTACTACCTTAAATACTGGAAACAAGTATAGAACAGGATCCTTTGATATTGAAAATCAAAGTCTGCTCTGATACCAATTGTTGATCCCAGTTATGATGTTCTTTAACTTGATTTAACCTTTTACTACACACAGATTAATTAAACAGAGTGCGGAAGCCTTTGAGATGTGTAGAAAAGATTGAACATGCAAGGTAGTAAACACACAACTAATTAATGAACAGGAAGTAAAGTATTATAAGAAAGTTACTCAAAGAACTGTTTCATTGATCACTGAAGAACACCAAGAATACGCACTGGTATGTGCAAATATACTCAAGGATTATACAGACTGCTGTTTTTGTGTGTGCTCGTATTCTCACGCTTGAAACTCTAAGGTGGTGCTCCCATAATATACAAGAAGGATGCACCGCTTAGTACAAGACATAATGACATTCCATAAACGGAATGCCACCTGTAAAGTAAAACATCATGGGACGCCCATTACTTGATCATGCGGATCTTCGTACAGCAAGTCTCACGTGTTGTGCATGTGGTCTTGTCTTGATCCATCCTGCAAAACTCCAACACTGACCTCCATAGGTTAGCCTTCATAGAGGCTCTGTGAGTGATCACAGAGGCTCTGTGATCTGAGAATCATCATCAGGTTTGTCCTCTGGCGCATCTTCTGCGGAGTAGTCTCTTAGCTTTGTATCTTCTGCGGAGACTTTCTTAGACAGCAGAGGTTTCTATACTTAGCCTATTTTTCAACAGTTCTAAACATGGTAGATGGAGCTAACACAACTTTTACAAACATGTCTCGAATATCTGGAATCTTCTTTACAGTAGAACCCAATTTATCAAAGTTATACAAATTCTCAGGGTCTCTTTTTAAAACATCATTTTCTGACAAACCTAACCCCAGTTTTGGATTATAAAACCGAACATCCTGGAGTTTGTTTGTGAGAAGATTCAGAGTTTGTTCAGTCTGTCCTCTTTTCAAATTTATATCGTCCAGTTGCTTAATCTTGCAATAAGCCTCGTTTCTTTCTTGAAAACAAACTTCAAATTTGATTTTGTATTCACCCTTTTGAGAATCAGATTAACTATGTTATTTTCAAGTTCCGTTATCTTAGTTTTCAAATCAACTTTTTCTTTTTTTGAATTATCCTTTTCCTTTTCCTTTTCCTTGTCCTCAATCACAACTTTCAATAATGCATTTTCATCACGAAAATTCATCATTGATTGTCGTTCAAGGCTTAGCTTACTTTTTAGCACTTCAAATTCAAATTCCATGTTTTTAATTTGAGCAAGTAAAGAATTAACAATATCAGCATCATCACTTACCTCAGAATCACCATCGGACTCCTCAACCTATGCCATCATGCAAACCTGGGTAAAGTGGGCTTCTTCTTCATCAGCTCTCTTCCTCAGCCATTAACACTTTCCCTTATTCCTGTTTCTTCGCCATCAGAGATTTCTTGGCGTAGTATTTTGAGTTCTTCACTCGCTTGAACTTACAATCTTTAGAGAAATGGCCAAACTTGCCACAATTAAAGCACCTTCTGCTTTATGGATCAATTTTCTCTTCTTTCTTCTCTTCCTTCCTTTCTTCTTTTCTCTCCTCTTTCTTCCCAAATCGGGTCTTATACTTCTCAGTTTTATCGTTTTTGTAACCTTCATACTTTGGCTTTGAAAAATACTTCTTCTTACCAAAACTCTTCTTGAACTGCTTTGTGATGAAGGCTAGATTTTCAGTAATCCTCTGAATATCTTCATCAGAATCCACCTCAATTTCTTCTATTGATGACTCAGAACTTGAATTTGGAAGTTCAGACAGATAAGCTTTGGGCAGCTTTGACTTTGATTTGGAACTGGAACCAGAAGCAGAACCTGACTTACCCTTTTTCTTTTCAGCTAACAGAGCTAACGACTCTTTCATCATCTTCTTCTCATCACTTAACATCTTTACCTCATCTTCATGCTGTAACAAAGTGGTAAATATGTCATTCACATCTTCAAGATCCATATCTTTAGACATATGAAGATTTATGGCAGAGTTCTTCCATTCTGGGTTCAGGTTCTTAATGAACTTATAATTGATCTTTGATACTGTCTTGTTCATCCCGTTCCTTCTCAAGTCATTCGGAATAACATTGAACCTTGTATAGGTGTCTGCCAATGATTAACCTTCCTTTTCCCGAAAGCCTTCATAAGCATTAATGTCTAATTAAGCTTAGCTTTAATAGATCTATCGGTTCCTGAAATTGCCTCTCCAGCTCATCCTACATTGCTTTTGCCAAGTCACGACTATCTACACGGTTGTAGATGTCATTTGGGATGGCCATGGTCAAGTAAATAAGAGTTTCTTCATCAATCTTTGCAAGCTCCTTTTCTCTTTCACTGAAGTATTGGTACGAATTTGGCACATACCGAACAGGAATTTCAGGTGAAGTCTCAGTAGCAGGCTGTCCAGGAACTGTTACCATTGGATTTACTGGACCTTCAATTATAGACTTCATATACTCTCTATTCTTATGATTCAAAAACTGAGTCATTCGGCGCTTCCATTGAGGGTATTCTCCAATAGAAAGAACAGGTGGTTTCGACTGAGACCCCATAGAAAGTAATTATTTAGACATC